>OX297856.1:25097834-26446360 GCA_946477585.1 Cheilosia urbana
ACTTAAAAAAGAAATATTTTCCAACAAACCCGCGCTTTTAAAACTTGGCAGCACTCTTGCAGTCAATTGACATCGAACAGTCATTCAAGTTGGACGCACACCAATTCATTTTGCAGGCCTTTTGGTTTGACACAAGCCACAAAAGTCAATAGCAGCAAAAAAAGTCAAATAAAATCCAAGGCGTAGAAGTCAACAAAAAACCGCGGTGAGAATAAGTCTGAAAAATACCAAAATTTTCAACGATTTTTGGGCTTCTTTCTGAGCAACGATATTGGGCTACATTTTTAAGGGTTTGGGCGCTTAAGGCGAACTAAATTCTGGCAACCCTGTTGGCATTCCGTTTTCAGTCATTTGACATAGGCAGACTTTTTTCGTCTTTCTTGATGAGCTACCAAATGTTTGGACTTACTTCCACTTTGGATTAGGACTTATTTTAATGTGCTTTAGTACTTGTTACATTAAAATTTTTTGGAGTTATTGCAGTTAATTCGTAGAGCTATAGTGGGAATTCTTAGAGGTTTATAGGTTAGGTTAGGTCAATACTGGCATTGTGGGATGATAATAATCATAATTTAGTGTCCATATCAAGGATAGATTTTACGAACTCACAATATAGTCATTTTTTTCAAACTACCCATTATGAACTACAAAATATTTAGGGTAAATGAAAATGATTGTTAGTAAAGTCCTTTTTTTCAGTCACCATCGAAATTATTATTATATTTTTTAGACTGATTTTAGAAGAAATTTAAAATAAAATTACAGGGTGGCCTTAAAATATTTATTGGACTTTAATTTGTAACGAATTTTTGATTTCACTACATAGTTTGAGTAAGTTTAAAAAAAAATGCTAACCCTTCTACTACGAAACTCTACTCTTCTGATAACGCTTTTCACGACTTCATTCAAAGCTTATTTTTTCATAATAAACTACCAAAACAAATTCTATCTGTCTAGAGCGGTTACATACAGATTAGGAGCCGGTTAACTAATATCTCCATTGAAAGGATTTTTGAACTTTCTCGATTACGTAGTATGAGAAAGATATTGCATTCGTGCAATACCAATCTGTGTTTGTATATTTTTGTTAATCCCAACACGGTACTGCCAATAAAAATGCAATTGCAACTACAAAAAACTTATCTTTAGCAAATATTTCCCACGTTTCCTTTTTTGCAACCATACTGAATATTCACCTCAAAATAATTCAAACCACCCAGCCTTACACAGCAGAAACTCGCACTTCATATGCACTTCAATGCATATTCAAAAAAAATCTCTAAAATCTTACATATAGATATCGGCTTAATACGAACACTTAAACCAGTTTTACTAATATATTCCAATGAAAAATAAAAACATGCCCTCACAGATTACAAAATAAAAACTCCTGCTACACTTTGCTTTGTACTAAAAAATCTTGTAAAGTTCAAAAGTTTTAAAGTAGTACAGTAAGCGCTTACAATTTGCGAAAATAGCCTGTTCAACATAGGTACAAAATCAAATTGTTATATTAAACTATCTGACCCGTGCTCGCCTTGCTTCGCCAGAGTTCCACTTCTCAGATTTAAAACAAAATAATTAGCGTTACCTTTACAAAAAGATGCTTACCCGAAAAAAGAGAAGAAAAACTGTCAGTAATGCGAGAAACAGATTAACACAGCGACTCTATCAGCAACAGCAACAGCGAATTTAGGATTAGTTCCAACGTTGATGTACCTAACTAACTAACTAACTTATATTATTCCCTTTTAATCTCATTTACATTCCACTTGTTATTGTTAGTTGTTACAATTTATACCCCATCCCTCTCAATCCCATAACCCATATGCGCCACACTCGCTCACTTACTACTCAAACACAAACATCCTCAAGTTCAAATTAAAAAAAAAAACAGAAAGCAAAACATAAAGCAAAAAAGGTGCAATTGCACAAACAGGTTTTGGCATGCACATGAATCACTATAAAATCAGAATCACTATAACGCATTTTAAATCACAATCACATCACAACTGAGTGTGACTCCCTCTCAATCTCAATTACAGACCTATCTCTCTCAATCCCATGCTCCATTCCATGCATCTCATTTACTCTACTACTCAACTCATTATTCATTAATGCGAGAAACAGATTAACACAGCAACATCGACAGCGACGTCAACGTTAGAGCCAATCCTAAATTCGCTGTTGCGTTGCTGTCGCTGTGTTAGTCTGTTTCTCGCATAATACTCCAGTTCAATTTAAAAACGTGAACAAAAAAAAACAAAAAAACAACACAAAGCTCAAAAGGTGCATAAATAAAGAGAAAGAAAAAGCGCACCGCAGAAAGTGTACAGAGAGAGAAACAGGTTTTGCCGCACACACACACAAAATTTCCTCCACTCAACGCTGGAAAAATCCAACGATCTAGCTTCAATCGAACATTTTGCTTTTTTCAATTGTATTAAATTTATAGTTTATTGCTTATTGTTCGACTTCAGGATAACGTACAAAGATGATTTATATCTTAAAATCTTTGTACATAATTGAACTTTATATTAAAAAAAAATCCCATTTCATTTGGATGAGTGATTCCGAAGCTAGGAGCTAGAAGGCATCCGAGAATTACAACTTTTCTTAGATATCAGCTTGGATTTCCGCTTCGGGACAGCGAATAATGGTAAAACATATCCTATGTGCAAATCTGAACAATTTCCTATGCAACTGTGAAAACCGAAATCAAATTCGTGCAGTACTTTTTGAATCTATTCTTAGCACACAGATTACAGCCGGAAAAAAAGTTACAGTTTTATTATAGTAAGGATAATAACCCAAAAGATTTTATTTAACACTATTCGAATATTTGTTGAACCGTTTCTTTTAGCTAGCATAGGTTCTCAGATTTTTAACTAACTAGACCTAGACCTGTCTAATCAAATAAGAAAACAACCACCCCAACTTTTGATGAAATTTTAGAAAGTTTGGTTCGACCCAGCCGTCCACTTTATTTTATATAATTCACTTTTTTAGCTGACCGGAATTTGAAAGATTTATACCAGTTGTTAGACGATATGATTTTCACATATATGTATAAGATTTAACTTTGGGAGGGCTTGATCAGATATTTCGACTGCGAACGTAAAATTTTAAATTTTATACATAGACAGTAATTTTATTAAACGAACTCCACTATTTGTTTACTTAAGTCGGATGAACCTAGAGCTGTGGGTGGCACCAATACCGGGCCTACCGTGCTTGACGGGTTTGTATCAAAACGAGGACTCTCCCAAGTAGTGTCCAATCATTTCTGGTTTGATTTCAACCTGGCTGAAGTCTTTGCCATTGTAGAAACCGATGATGGATCCAGTCATCTCGGAGACAATAATCATGTTTCTCAAGTGAGTCTTGACAATTTCTGGCTTCTCATTTGGAGGAGCCTCCTTCTTGGCCTTCCTCAATTTCTTGATGAGTGTCATTGGCTTGCGCTTTAGACCATGGGAGAACCTCCTGCGAGCACGGCTGTGCATCAATTCGACAAGCTGGTTGTTGGGCATGTCCAGGAGTTGATCCAAGCCGACACCATGGTAGGTGAACTTTGTGAAGGTACGCTTCTTCTTGAGAGTTTCATCGACCTCAGCCATCTTGATGTTTGTAAATTGCAGAACGTCCAAATGTCAATAGTCACTCCCATGTATTTAAAAAACAGATCAGAAATAACTTCTCTAATAATGAATTCGTTTTTCGAACGTTAATAAATCAGCAAGTTACAAGCCCTTACTAGCAAGGCAACTGCGTATAGTTGGAAATGCAATTATTGCCTCTTTGTATTGTAGCTCTGCATCTTGTCTATCAGTCACCATTTTGTACATAAAGACGATTATTGACGCTTCTCTTAAAATCGGTAAGCGCAGAGCTGGGTTATACATAACGTTTAACAAGAGAGGTCCTTGGACAGAACCTTGCGGCACACCTCAAGTCACCTTGTACTCTTTTATTATCTCGCCCGAGTAATAGAGGAGTAATCTATTAGTACTTCAAAATATTGGGTATATTTTGCAACGTTTGGAGCTGTCCGAAATTGTTAAAAAATATGACAAACTAAATAACAATCATAGTCGAAGACCAGTAAAAGGTCAATACATTTTTTTAGTACCATACCAACTACTTCAAACTTACATTTGTGTCAGAAATTAAAATCAAAGCTTCAGTTCTTCCTTCTTAGGAACTCATAATAGGTAATCATAAAAAATACAAATAAATAAATGAAAATAATAGCAAGCCAAAATCAAATGACAAAGTCTCCTTTTCCTATTCAGTTGCTGAATTACAAAGTATTGTTCTGTATTTTGCAAAAGTTAAAGTCAATTTCCATTAAGCACCAAGGCATGACATGATGATAGCACCAGGCAAGCACTATAAACACCATCGACAGTAGGACAGATTGGATAGGGAACTCGGGATGTACAAGTACAACTTACTAGGACGAGAAAAGTTGATTAATATTTCAAAAATCGAATTCTCTCATTGTTTTTACGACGACTGCAACGATGGTGATGATGAAAATTTCCATCTCCCTAAATATTTTATCAGAATAATCATGATAAATTCGACTACCAGTTGACAAGTTTTCAAATTCAATAAGAACCAAATTGTCGAAGTTTTCCGTTCCGTCTTTTGTTGGGATGTTTTAGCATTTTTGTTTCTCTATTTTTCGAGTAGTAATGAGTTCGTTCGCAGGGGAATTATGTAAATATTGTGTCTGACAGGATGAAGGATTTGAAAGATGGCGATGGCTTAATGTATAAACGTGAACTGAGGTTGAGTGGACGACACGTTTGATGGCTAATGTCATAGAGTGATTGTCACAAGCTTAGCAACGGAATTGGGGGATAACTTAAAGAACAATATGAAATGTGTAATATGGAAGTTTAACATAAACATTAAAAAAAAGTAGTCAGGTCAATAAATCCCTTACTTACTTACTTACTTACCTAGGTGACTAGCTGACTCCAGTTGCGCACTCCTTCCACTTAAAGGTCTTCCTTTACTGGCGTTGTCCCTCTGCTTCTGCAGAGAGTTAAAGCAGGACTGCGGGATGATGCGGGTCTTATACAGAGTCTCCTTAGTATTTCTCGATAAGGCCTTACTAATCAACTGCCTTCTTAGACCGAAATAACAGCGGTTGGCAAGAGTGATTTTTCGCTTGATTTCTGAGGTGATGTCGTTTCCAGAATTAAAAGCGAATCCGAGGTAGATAAAGTCCCGAACTAACCTCAAAGTTATTGCTGTCTATCGTGACATTCTGTCCGATTCGTCGATGTTGGGTGTCCCTTCTTGTTAACAGCATATATTTTGGTTTGCCCTCATTCACAACTAAAACCATTTTTGCCGCCTCTGTAATGATACTTGCAAACGCACCAGTGACGATCCCGTCAGTGTATGCAAGTAGTTGCACAGACTTCTGGAAAATTGTGCCTCTGGTGTTGGCTTGCGATAAATCCCTTACAGACACTGTGGAAAATGATGAAGGAGGCATTACTTGCTTTTTTTCTTATAGCCTTAACAGTTCATGGTGAATTAACAAGTCTGCCCAGTTTCCGACCTTGCTTAAACGACTGCGTTTTTTTTTTTTTTTTTTTTTGCTTTTCGAAGACATTTTGATTTCTTTTATTTAAATTCTAGTCACGAGCTTCCAGATAGACAGTGGCGGATTTGCAGTCCTAGTCGATCTAGGCCCCAGGCCATGTGCCGCCCCTTTCTCAGCAGCCATCATTAGGCGTGTTTTTTTGAGCTTCGATCTCAGCAAAGCAAAGTAAAGTAGGATTTTCAGCACGCAACGCTCTACTTGACAATTCGAGAACTCATAGTAATTGTTGTATTTCCGTGATGAAAATCCTACTTTACTTTGCTTTGCTGAGATCGAAGCTCAAAAAAAAAACACGCCTATTATAGACTAGCTACATAATTCATGAATTTACTTTATTCTCACTTTGAATTGATTCAGAAAATTGTTGAACTAAAAGCTAGTTTATAATATTTTCCGAAGTTTCTGGGACGATTGGACATTTAAATAAAACATTTAAAACGGCTTAAGATTTTGTTTTTAATAAAATAAATGTTTTACAATGTGTTACAAAACTCGTCTGCACTTAAGAGCAGCAAAATCATTAATTAAATCTTCGCAATCCAATTTGCTTAAAAAATCAGCTTCTATGTTAAGCAAAGCAAGATCGTTTAACCTCTGCTCCGTCATTGTTCTGCGTAAATAGTTTTTGACTCTGCGCAAACAAGAAAACGATCTTTCTCCTGGCGGGTGTTCACACACACATACGAAGAGCAATATCCACGTTTGGGTAAATGGTTTCGTAACCATTTCAACAAACCGAATGCACTCTTTCGCTCCCCATTTTTTATGCTGCAGTGAGAACGAAAATGAAGACATCATCTATAAAATTGTCTTCTAAGTCATCATAATAAATTATTTGCAATGCCTTGGCCTTATCTTCGACTTCTGAGATGCTTAGATTCGTCAGGTTGGTAATAAAGTAAAATTTATTGTAGAGTAATTTATAAGCATCCCGGCGTCTTTTCAGTTCTTCTTACAATGTATCAATACCACCAAAAAGGTATTTATTCTAAAATTTTCACGGCCATTTCTTCGTTGCATCTCTTCACCTGTATTTGTCTCGCCAGGAAGCAGTGTACGATTTCGATTGCGTCCAAAATCTTCTTCATATTCCTGTTCCTATATTCCTATTATTTATACTTTGATACGCAAAATAGTGATTTAGGAAGATTATAATCATACGGTACGCGAGCCTTTAAAATATTAAGATACCTTGCATTTGAGTTATTTCTTGTTAATTTTGTTATCATCAGTGATTTTTTTTTTTGGCACGATTTTCCGCCCTTAATATCTGGGCGCCCTAGGCCCGGGCCTACTGGGCCTAAGGGCAAATCCGCCACTGCAGATAGAATTCAAGTCCATCCAATCGGAGGCGTTGGCAGTGATATCATTGGGTGCACAGTCGATCTTTCCAAACTGTACACGGTTTTTGGAGACTTTCCTACTGCTATATTGACGGAAAGTTAGGTTTGGTCTTTTGGCTGGCGAGGAGTAATATGTGTCACAATCAGGTCAGTACTTAAACCCGCTAAGGGTTGAGTAGGTAGGTATGTTGTATGTCTCTTCTTTGTAGGAACTCAATCCATATTGTTCTAATTACTGCGCTGCTACAAAAAAACCAATCTAAGGATTTGATAAAGTTCATGGTCTTTCCTGTGGCTGTGTTAGATAGCTCATTCAGGTAATGGAAAAAGAATCTCGCAAGAAATTTGTTACTGGAATTGACTGAACGTTGCGATAAACAGAGCGTAAGACCCGTGAGAAACCTACGTCTCTATCTACGTCTTAATGGCGACAGAAAACAAACTTACTCAGACTCAGCTTAAGAAGGTTATATCGCCATCGCCAGTTCCATTCACAAACCTATCGAATAATAATTTTCGATTAACAGTAGATGCAATCGCCCACTTTCTTACACTTATGTGTCATTTCATTCATTAGAGTATAGAGCGTGTTCTCTGCTCTTGCGCTTCCGTTCATGTAGGATGTAGCGTTGAAAAGGGAGAATTGGAGAATGAAGAAGACAGAAAGCACAATGCACAGACGAAAAACCACAAAAACTAGTGTGGACCAGGGACCAGGGTTGTCAGAATTTAGTTCGCCCTAAGCGCCCAAACCTTTAAAAAATGTATCCCAATATCGTTGCTCAGAAAGAAGCCCAAAAATCGTCGAAAATTTTGGTATTTTTCAGACTTATTCTCACCGCGGTTTTTTGTTGATATCTACGCCTTGGATTTTATTTGACTTTTTTTTTGCTGCTATTGGCTTTTGCGGCTTGTGTCAAACCAAAAGGTCTGCAAAATGAATTGGTTTGCGTGCAACTTGAATGACTGTTCGATGTCACTTGACTGCAAGAGTGCTGCTAGTTTTAAAAGTGCGGGTTTGTTGGAAAATATTTATTTTTTTAGTTTTGTGAAAGAATGAAACAAAAAAAATTAACACACAATTTGTAAAACGTTATGTAGCCCAAAATTGTTTTGGGCGCTCATGGAGGAAATTTCTATCCTTTTTTAAGTAAAAAGATAGCCCAAAATACGACAATGCGCCCAATCTGGCAACCGTGGTTTGGACTGTGGACGGGGAGTGGACTGTGAGGGTGAACTGTGAAGCCTGCAATCTGGATGGATTGTGCAGTGTTACTATATCGTGGGATTTATCCCTTTTTGTGGGAATTTCGATGTCCGAAAAGCCTTTCGTGGGATAAAGGGGAAAAGCACTAAATCGTGGGATTTAAATTTTTCCTGAAATTTCATTAAAACACCTTCATTTCACCATGATTATTAACACACTGAATGCGCATAAAAAACTGTTCATATAAATCGTATTTTATAAAAATTGTCTAGTACCATAAAATAATCGTAATAATGTTACAAAATGTGATTTTTATACTAAAGGTTAGTTTACCGCGATTTTCTTTCCTTGTAATACAAACTTTACATTTAAAAACTGGATTTTGAGGCAAAAAAGTATCGTGGGATTTCACAGGGGAATTTAAGTAGGTACGGTGAATTGGGAAAAAAGGAAAAAATGACCACCCTTCCTGGGATAAATGAAGAGAGAGTGCTAACAACACTGGGAGTGTGGTATCGGTGTGCGAATGAACATGAATAGGGTTCCAATTGAACTTGAACATTTAATCCGATCGTATTTATATATTTTCACGTAATATGGAACCAAAATCTAAAGCTAATCTTAATTTCATTCCTAAAATTAACAACGCACATCGTACAAGACCAACTTAAGCTTATTTTGTCGGCTTATTTAAAAAAATAATGTCCCTTTCCTTGCAGTGCGTACGAGTGCCAACTGAAATACATATACCTACATACGAGTACTTGTGAAATGTTAATGTTATGCATCCGAGCGTTGACACAAAACTCTTGCTAATTCCTTGGAACAAGAAACTTGCACTTTTAACAACTTTAAAATTAAAATTAATTCAAAAGAATAACAAAGGTAAACAAAAACGCGCTCCGAACTTTTGGTGCAGAAAACTTTCGTCGTTTACTCGCAATCAAGATTTTATGTTTTCCTTGTTATATCAGAAAATTACCTGAATACCTCCAGAAACGTGTGTATATATAATATGGAACCCCCACAAACACACGGTAGCAGGCTCCCCAACGAGCGGCGAAGTATCCCCTTTTGGATGTGGGACCCTAATATTCGTTTTGTTCTTCGCCACGCTCAAAACGGATGGCGTACATGTAATGTGGTGTTCCCTATGTTTTTGTGTCACAATGAACCAGGACCCCTTTCCGTCCTCTCCACCCTTTTAAATTGTCAACTCTTCTGCAGAGCTCCAATTATGGACTTTCAAATGAAATTCGCGGTGCGCCGCAGGAGGTGAGTAATTTAGAAGCTTAGCTGCGCATTTTGCTTTTGTTTTTGTTTTTTTGTTTTTTGTTTTTTCTCGCTAATGGCACAACGCTATTAAGGATATTCGATGTGTGTGATGGGAAGAAATTCATAGATACCAACCGTAATGGTTCATTTTGTCCCCTGTGCTCAGCTCATGCTGCTTCTGATAATGATAATGGCGTTGGCTGTTTTTCAGGAAGAATTCAAAAATTGGTCATGTCACGAACGCGTATAATTATACCGCACAATAATGTCCTTACACAGTCGGAGATTGGGTGGTAATGATGACGGCATATATCTTCCGCTATAGTGTTATTCATTTATGAACATAATAAGCATGATGGCCGGTGATTGCATGTTATGTCAAATAAGTCAAGGGGGGCAAGGATTAACTTCATACTAGCGAGAGTGCATTTAATCATGCTGAGTGCACTCTGAACGATTTAAACAAATCAATTGCTGCATTATTTCGGTCCATTATAGATCTCTGAGTGGCGGAGGGTGATTGTTATTGCAAAATGGCATACATTCGAATTTCGAAATCAGTTTTGCTCGATTTAATGGCTTTCTATCCGCTTACATTTTGTGGTGGAGTGGTTTTGTAGACGGATCATATGAGTGAAGAGTGAGTTGCTCGCATCACGTTTGATGAATTTGGGTGTTTGGGTGTCACTCAGCTGAAGTCATCATTATTTATTATCAAATTATGATTAAAATGCAGATGAGTGGCCACATAAATAGTAATAATTACTAAGCGATCCGAAGTCGCTATATCAGAATTTCAGGATGAACTTGTATGAAAAATATAGCGTAAAATCTAGGAACTCAGAATTTGTGTCGTTATAGACGCATGGTCGTTACAACCGAAGTGGCTATAAGCAAATTTTACATACTTTAAATCTAATGGCTCAAAACAAAGTTATGAAAATCGGTAGTGTTCACATCCCTGATCCTACAATTTTTCGGTAAAAGCTCTTATTTTGATCTGATGTCTAGTCATCGAAGCTCAACCGCTGCCAAGTCACCCATTACCACGTTGTACCCATTTAGGTCATCGATTAAGAGCCTGAATTTAAATATATATTTATTGAGACATTAATTTATAGCCCAAAGAAGGATTTCAAGGGAAATTTTGATATATATTGTTCGTAGATGATGATTTAAAAATATGGTATAGTAGAAAACTTTTGCCGCGTAAGGTTACCCATCCCCTTCGAAAAGGATGATGGACGGTTCAAATGCTTTAAAGTTAGAGGTTTGATTTATCAAAATAAAAAACGAAACAAAAAGCACTTTCGCATTCGAAAAAACGAAAAAATATTCGAACTCGCAATTTTGCTACACATTTTAGCTTTTTTCTTCCTATTCACCAAAATATTTAGGTTCTATATGTTAATACACAAGTATTTCATTTATATCTATATATATAAAAATAAGTTGTATTGTGTTTGTCATCAATGTTCTCTGTAATGCGTGAACCGATTTTGATTCTGGAAATTTCCCATGAAAGGTGACGTTAATACCATGGTTTGTAAATAAATACGGTCTTTATATATTTATTAGTTTATGAGTTATAGGGCATGGCACCTCCCATACAAAAAATGCATTCAAAATATTATAATTCGAAAATTACCCAATCGATTGAGTTCAAATTTACACACAATCTCAGGTATTGGCTCAGGAGTATACCTGTGAAGATTGGTCAAAATTAGACAAAGGGGTGTGGCACCGCCCATACAAAAAAAAACATTTAAAATCGTTGGAAAATTTGATCAATTTATATTATAAAAAAAGAAGGCTGGTATTAATCCATCTGAAGAGATTCTTCTTAAATCTGAGTAAGAGTCAGTCACTTTTGGCCCGTTCATTGCTTCTTTTTTTTCTGTTGCAATGAAGACATTCAAAACTCTAATTTAGTACCTAATTCTGAAAACTGATATATGAGGCTGACGTAGTGAAGGTTGCGTTACCGATCAATCTAATTTTAACTTTTAGCTAACACTGACTTCAGAAAAATCCAGAAGAACTATATACATATTTAAATATTCCCACATGTATTTGGGTAAACTTTCCATGCAGTGGTCTTTCAAACAAAAGCCAAACCAATAAAATTGTCCCTTCACTTAAAATTGGCAATTTGTTTTAGTTACCTACCATTATTTATAAGCACACAATACCAGTCGGTACAACTAATCTCCGATTTAAATGTTGGTTATCAGTTTTTGCTATACTTTATTTGCCGTTTTGCTAAATTATTCATTGCAAAAGAAATCTATACCTACACTCATGTTCCATTTAAAAGGCATCCGACATATGTGTCAACTGCGTACAAATATTTATTTTATCACATCATCCGTCAGCCATATGGATCATCAATTCAAAGCGATTTTCTATTTCTATTCAACACAATGCGCTGAATAGAATATAATAATTCATGTGCGTTTTTTTTTTTTTTTTTTTTTTTGTATCGCTCCCAAACATAACCTCTCTTCTGCGGTTGGCACAATATAAAATATTTAGGCTCAGGCATGAAGTGTTTCCTCCACGTATAAATTTTGTGCGCGGTGTGGCAGAACATGCCGCAAATAAATAATATTCAGGAGAAACCCAAAAAATGGCACTCATTGGCAAATCTGGTCACGTTATGGTCACTGTTTGGGAAAGGGTGATTTCAAAGGAGTTTTTGTTTTCCCTTTTACAGGGATTTTTGACTTTTGCACTTTTAAAGTGAATAATTTTTATTTAATAAGACACCAGTTGTTGGTGACAAAAATGGCCGCAAACGGTAACTACAGGGTGTGAGAATAAAGGAGAACAAATTAATTGCATTGGATTTATCTTTACTGTTCGTGACAGGAATGGCGACAGACGTTTTTTTTTTTATGAAGGAGCTTTGGTTTCAGAGGCGAACTTGTGAACTTGTACCGCAGTGTAAGGGTTGCCCTTAATTTGTCAGTCATTTACAATTGCGCACGGAAATTATTGACACTTATTTCAGAGGTAAACAATTTTTTTTATAAAATAAAAATCTAAATATCGTCGGACCAACACGTAAAAAATTACGTAAGAACCAAGATTCAAAATAAATTTGTAGATGTGGAAAATATAATAGTTAACACATAAACTCTTTTCAATCCTGACTTTGCAATGCAAGACAGGAAGTCGAAAAAGTAGGAAAATTTAATTGCTTTTGCTTTACTTAGCAGTATAATACGTATGCTTTTCCAATTGAGTTCTTTATTATTATTATCTTATATGTAGGTTCTACCAGAGGGAAATCGATCTTAGTAAGGATGCAAATCTCAAACAAAGATGAGCTGGTTAATGCGCTATAAGATTAATAGTAGTATTAAAGCAACTCTTCTGCAGAATGTTAAAAACCGAAAGAACTTGCGCTTGCGAAACAATTAAACAGCAACGACAGCGCTCAACGCGCAAAGTCATTAAGCATCAATGACAGCACTCAATGGTTTTCTCTTTGCAATTTAGAGTCCCCAAGCCGAGTGCTTGCAGCTAGCGTGACCGGACCGTTGTGCAAAGTTGCAATTTGTCACGTTTTTCGAGCGCCTACTCGCAATTTTTTGCTATTTTGACAATTTTTTTAGTTGGAGAAGGCTTTTCAAATTTGTTTCAAATGCTGTTTTGTCCAAATAAAAAGCTTTACAATGTAACGCAGTTTCCCATCCCAACACTATTATAGTATTTACAGAACCAATGCTTGTTAAATATTGATTAAAAAATTCTAAAGAATACCTACTTTCAGAAATGGCACTTTTTTCTTATTGGCCCTTTTTCTTGCGACTTTCGATATTTTGCAGCGGTCGCACTGGCTTGCACACACCAACACCACCTCATCACAGCGAGAGATGGTGCTGCCAACTCCGACATAAAAATGCCTTTTAGGCATAATTCCGATACTTGGGGCATTGAGGAATAATTTAAAAAAAAAAGGCATAATTTTTTGTGTGTTCTTTTTTGAAATCAAATCATCTATATATATAAAAATGAACCCCTATTTCCCTTGGTCCCAGCATCACGCACAAACGGCTGGACCGATTTCGTTAATTCTTTTTTTGTTGTGTTTGTTATTGTCAGGAGAAGAATCTTATGAAAGAAAAAGTTATGAAAATTTCGCGGAAAATTAGAAAATTTAAGAATACTAAGCCACCATATTAAATTATATCTAATGTAACCATAGCGCTTTCACAATTCAAACTTTTTTGATGTAACCTTATGGCGTTGGCATAACATTGACAGAATGCGTGCTGCAAATATCGTCAACGAGGATGTAAACAAAATAATTATCGTTTAAAACAGATGCTTCGATCGGAGTTATTATATTGATAAAATACATATAAAATAATTAATTTATTATTTTTAACAAAAACTGAATTTCTTAGTGCACATGGTCGGAAAATCCTCAACATGTGGCGTTGTATGCGTATGTCGTTTTTCAGTTCAATTAAATTTTCTTTAATAATAATCTTCTTAATTCATACCTATAATTCTTTCGGGATGAAACTCGATGATGATGATATAACTCGATAACCACTGGGTCAATTTTTATGATTCTTCTTTTGTTTTGTTCGTATTGTTGTATTTCAGGTTAACGCAAACTTAAAAGATAGGATTTTTAACCCGCTATATGGCGTTGTAATCGATCTCCGAAACCACTGACCCGATTTCAATGAAATTTTATAGATTTATATTCTTCGTTCCCGCTTGAAGGATAGGATACTTTTGGACCTGACATATAAAAGAGACTGACGTCCGTATGTGCACTCATAACTCGGGGACGGATCGTTCGATTTTTATAATTTTTGGTCGGAAGGAAGGAAATTAT
The DNA here is from genome assembly GCA_946477585.1 of Cheilosia urbana. NCBI lineage: Eukaryota > Metazoa > Arthropoda > Insecta > Diptera > Syrphidae > Cheilosia > Cheilosia urbana. The sequence continues at coordinate 25,112,144 of OX297856.1, forward strand.
GCTACTTTACCTCTACATAATTCGGATTTGAAAGTTGGTTCAGTTAAAATTTTGTTGCGAAACATCAATGTGCCGAAACTTTACAACGGATCGCATTTGTTTTATGGTGAAGGATCTCACACCAAATATCATACAAGTGATGATTTTAAGGGGAAAATTCAAAGGCAAACACCCTTATTCCGCAGATTTCGCTTATTAAGAACGATTTACCATTCGAGCGACTTCAATTTCCCGTGCGTCTCGCTTTCGCTATGACAAATAATTTATTGCAAGGATAATCGATGGATGTTTGGCAATTTAGTGAAAAAGTGGAAGGTTGGACGACACGTCAAAATCATTGCGGTTTGATTGAAAAAAATCAACATTGCTATTCATCATTTATTTCTATTGCATTTAATATAACTTTTGAATAAAGAATTTTAATTGGTCGAATTACATAAATTAGCAAATGCTTGGTGCATGCTCGGAATTTATTAACAAATTAACAAATTTGGGCGAAACGAGGTTTGCCGGGTCAGCTAGTATACAAATAAATTTTGAAATTTACAAATATGATCGAAGTCGCATCACTAATATTCATTTACATCTGTTCATCATGCCTATTTTCCAAGTTTCTACTTTACATATTCACTTAACACAAACCTCGGATTACAGAGATAAAAAAGTTAAAAAAAGGGTCAAATCAGAGATAATACTGAGACCTCCTCTTGCCGCTGACCCGTCATTCATTTTTTTTTTTTAATTCGTCATTTTGTTTTTCTATCATTGTTATGTCAATTTAGAATCCATCTGACATGCAAAAACATACAAAACATTTTAAAAAAATCAATGCTGCCAACCGTGGGGGAATGGGATAGAGTTCGGGAGTCCACATTTTAACATAATTATTTACTCAATGATATTGGTTAGTTATTATATATTCTTAAAAGGTGAACAATATAATTTGTTTGGTTAATAATACTTTTTAAATCTGATTTTGTATATACTGGGACAAACATTGTTGTGTGTTTTCCGCTTTTAAATATCATTAACTTCGATTTCATGTGTAAATTTTTCTTATATAACTGATGAAATCGACCGAAGTTGGTGGTCTTAGTATTGTCGCTGGGTTAAATTACCTATCGATCGACCAACACTCTGTTAACAAATTTTAATAACTTTGTAGAGTCGTTGCACTTCCTTTGTAAAATGTAATTTTTATATTACTCACCAAAAATAATAACTTATATAATAATTTTCTTCGGGCTTGGGCATAAGAAAATCGATGCGGGTTGGCACCACTGGCGATATGCAAAGATGTCTGCTGCAGCGACATTTAACGGTTGTTGTCATTTTGCTACTTTCAAAGACAAAAGTCAAGCGATGAAAGAAACACCTAGCAGAGACATCATTCTTTTGTAAAATACGACTTAATCAGTTGGAGCTTTCAGCAGGTGAAATAGTAACCGTATTTCAACTACTGGATATTTGGGTAGATATTTCCTAAAATGCATGCATTTTTGTAGAACTGCTTTTCATTCATTCACCTTCACCTCTTTCGGAGGTCAACACCTTTGAAAAATGCCACCTTTATAAAAACGGGTAATCGAAGAATATGGCGAGTTCAAAGTAGGTTGCTTTGGGTATCTTAAACTGTTTTGAACGGCAATAGAGACTACCTAGACCACCTAGTCTTATCAGTCTTTGGACTCACAAAAAAAAGAACTCTCCGTATATTCGCAACATTTTTCTGTTGACTCATCGATTCAATTATTACTTTCCTTTCTGAGATGAGTGGAAACACTTGGTCTCAATTTGTATTCATAAGTCATAACACTTCTTTGGCATGGCAAAGTGGCAATGAACGGCTTATTCTATAGCTTTCTCGGAGTCTTATGAAACATTTAAGGAAAAGTTTAATTAAAATCGGTCCAGTGGTTTTCACAACAACGAGTAACAAATAGAGTTTTAAAATCATGATGAAACACCAGATATAAAAAAAAAAAAAAAAACCGACGACGACATGGAATATGGAAGAAGAAGCTCACAAATCAACTCGCTGTCGAGCTTCTGTCACACTCCAGCAAATTATTCGCGTAATTTAAGCCATGAGGAATCCAACGAAGCGAGACCAACAATGGGGACAAAAGTGGCGCGAACAGCAGTGATCGCTGTCGTGGAAAATGAGGACCGATGCACCGTGTGCACATACAACTGCTGACATCTCGGTTGTTATTGTTATGTTACTACGGCTTTTACCTAGTCGGGAGTAAAGGTGTAATTTCGCGCTCCTTGAACACACGTCAATGTTTGCCTATCGGATGGTATCACTAGTGGGCGCATTAGACTCCCCCGTAATTGTATTTAAACGAGGATATGTTGAATATTTATTGTCATCGCATAGAGGGATAGAAGGAGTGAGTACAGGAGTGTGACAATGCCGACGTGGGTGATTATTTGATGTGCTTAGATCCCACAACGGCCACCGTGACTCCAGGAGCGAGGTGCACACCAACATGGGTATATGGATTGACAGTGGCATACTATGAGTAGGATTTGAGGAAGATATAGCAACCTGGCAAAATGCGAACACATATCTTACATGCATTAGTTATCTAATGTATATAGGTACGTGCGCCTTTGCCTTCATGTGTATTTAATAATGCGGAAGGGGAATAATTTCTGGAGCGGAAAGTCTGGATATCATTTGTCGGTTGGAACTGAAAAAAAACAAGTTGCGCTTTGATTTCTCTTAATGGGATGTTCATGATGAAAACTGCTTTAGGTAGGTAGCTCGCTTGCTTTATTTTCGTTTGACGCATTCAAGTGTACCGCTATTAATTGAGACGTAAACATGGAAATATAAAATGCACGACTGGTTCGCATGCAACCATCGATCGTTGTAATCTGTCTTGGAATTGCTTGACAGTTAAAAATGTCGTTGTGGTTTCGAGTGACGCTTCTGGCACCTAGAGTATACTTGTCTTCAAGTTTACATCTTATCTTGGGCGCTTGTTGTCGGCTAAAGTCACCTCCAACCTAATCCTTTCAGAAAGAGCTTAATCTTAAAAAAAAATTACTTAAACTCGCACAAACAAACCCATCTGCACTTTTCTGGCAAAGGGAAAATTACACATAATGCTTTTCAAATTAAAGCAATAGCACAATTTAATTCCATTGAAATCTTTCCGCATTCATTGTACAATGTACAATCCTTCTCGCATGTGTGTGCCCCTCTATTCATAATCAAAAGTCCTATAACGTCATGCCAACACCTGCGGCACGGATAGCTACCTACAATTCAAAATACTCCGTATTACATATCCTCTCAGGAAAAGAAGAAAATTCATCCCATTAGCATTGCAACAAACATACACAGTGTTTTTTTCTATTGCTTTTCCTCCTTAGCAAACAACTAGAACAAGTGGAATTAGAAGAGACTTAACAACAAGAAAAAAGAAAATTGATAGAATGCAACCGGGATTCGTTCGCAGATTGTCCTTCAATTATCTTGAAAGCATTTCCGGTGGAAGGCAAGCTTGGGACTGTTTTTGTGGTATCCGTCATTTCTGCATCTCTCTGTCTTGAAGTAACAACTTATAGAAATTGTCTTAAGCTCTCGGAAGTTGGCGGTAAGAAATGACTTACAACTCCCTGCCCGGTCCATTCTCCGTTCATTTCCATTATCCCTTCCGTGCTTCAGTTTAGTTGTTTTGCGTTTTTGCACTCTCAGTCTATCTTTTGCTTTCTACTATCTACATACCTATACCTATATATATTATATACCTACAATCAACATTCTACAAGATATGATTATGATATCGACAAATGGTGAGCGTTTGGTTCCGAAGGGACTGCACAGAATGAGTCTCTTTGAACGAATAAAAGTTTCACAGAAACAGAGGGATGTTAATAAAAAGAGGAAATTAAAAAAAAAAATACAAAAAATCATAATAGTCGTTAGTCGTGGCTTCTCGAACAGACAGGCTTCTCGGATGAATGTATATTGTATGTATTGTAGATCCAAAAGTACGCTTATAAGAACGTCAAACAATAACGCGTCTATGTTGTGTGACCCCATGAATTTAATGCTTTAATTTTGTGGAGAAAGGAAAACCGAATTAAATTGTGATCATCCCACTGTGAGGCTTGTCCTTAAAATTAACATTATTCGAATTGAAAAAAAAAAAAAAAAAACAATCAAAGTCCATTCATTAATTTGTCACGTACAGCAACTACTACTGTGTAATTATTTTAATAAATAACAAAACTCGCGGCAACTATTTTTTAAGTTAGTAATTAAATTATTTTGTGAATAGGTAGTACCTACACTTGAAATAAAAATAAATAAATTTAATTGCTACTTGGAAATGACAAGTTTGGGAATTATCATTACCTACAAAATTGGACTAATGCGAGTTGTCAAGTGATGACAGGCAAAAGTGAGGGCAAGAAGTACACTTAAATGTCTAGTGAAGTGAACGAGAACGAGAACGAGATTTTACACCTAATTGTCTCTCGACAGCGCGTGCATAAAAAAGTCTTACCCAGCGCATTTATTGACATACTATATTATGGAATATGGACTGCTAGTGAAATGTCAGTTCCATACAAGTTCTGTCTAAAATATGACACTAACATAATTAGCGCTCTTTTAAAGTTCAATGCGAATATAAAGTGTAACAAAATGCCAAGAATATTGGATTTCTCTATAGAATGCTAGAGACACCTATTGGGTAGTAGTCGACTTGCTAACAAAAATGGTTGAAACTCAAATGTCAAACTCGAAAATGTAGTACTTAAAATTGTTAATCCATTATATAAAAATAAGTCGGGTTTTCCTTCCTGACCATATAACTCCAGAACGCACGAACCGATTGCCACGGTTTTGCATTCGTTGGAAAGGTCTCGGGCTCCGTTAGGTTTATAGTAAACAAAATTAAGGAAAAATTTCAACAGAAAAGCAGGAAAACAGGGAAAATCATTTTTCACATAAAGCGCCATTTCAATAAATTCATTTTTGTATGGGAAAATATACTTTGAAAAAAAAAGAAACTGGATAGAAATCAAGTAGTGACGCTTCAAATAAAAAAAAATATATTTTAAATTTTAAAATCAATTGTTGTTGTCAATTATATTAATTTTTTTCTAAGCAAATTGTTGTTGTCAACAATTTTGATTTTTTTTTTAAATATGGGTAGGTACCTAAAAAGTTTTATTCGAATAAATTATGTTTACTATGTTACAGTAACTTTTTTAAATGAAGTAGATACTTTGATTATACAAAGATGATTATTATGGCCGACGAAATTTTGCATCGAATTCGCGCTATGACATCGGATAATGAACTGGAGATGTCAGATGAAATGCGCAACAAAGCTTTGATTTTGATCGAGGATATGTGTCTGCTCATGAGTGGCAATTTGTTGTGCAAATTGGGGATGCCACAGCCAAATCGTTCAATGCAAGACACACTTAATCGAGAACTGGAGCGAGAAATGGACTTCGATCGAATCGCATTGAGTCAAGCTGTTCGAATGTGCCAATGTTGAATCAAGAACAAAAGAAAGTGTACGATGAATTGATGCAAGCAGTCGATAACGAAAATGGCGGAATTTTCTTCCTGATTTCACTGATTTTGGCTACAATTCGTTCGAGATCTGAGATCGCTTTGGCCCTAGCCTCTTCTGGGATAGCGGCTACTTTGTTAGAAGGCGGTCGAACAGCATTGAAATTGCCATTGAATCTGCAAGTGAATGAACATTTCAAGGAATACTGCGATGGCGAAAGTACTGCAGCAATGTAAGATTATCATATGCGACGAATGCACAATGGCTTACAAACGCGTATTGGAGGCTGAATCGTTTACGTAATGATAAGCGACCTTTCGCTGCCTGACATTTCGAGATAAACTCCGGCAGATGAATTGAATGCTTGCATGAAGGCGTCTGCTTTATGGCGATACGTCAAAAAATTGCATTTGACAACAAACATGCGAGTTTCTTTACAAAATGACCAGTCCGCTGTAGAGTTCTCCAGGCAATTGTTGGCGATGGGCAATAGTGTGATTCCAGCAAACTTAATCACCAGCCTGATTGAGTTCCACAACATTTTTGCAACTTTACAACTACACCAAAAGAACTAATCATGAATGTTTTCCCGAATGTCGCTCAGAATTATACTGACCATGATTGGCTGAGTGTAAGAGAAGTGTGATTTTGGCTGCGAAAAACAAGAACGTCGATCATTTGAAATTCGCCATTCAAAACCAAATCGCTGGTGAGTTGCATTCATACAAATCAGTCGACTCCGTGATGGATGAAAACGAAGCCACCAACTATCCCATTTTGTTGCGCAACCTAAATGAACCAAAACTTTGTAATGGTACGCGTTTGATTGTGAAGAATTTAATATCAAATATTAATTCAAAGGTGAAGATGTTCTTATTCCGCGGATTCCGCTTATTCAGAACGATTTGCCGTTCGTGTTTAAGCGTCTTCAATTTCCCGTACTTCTCGCTTTTGCTATTAAATTTATTAATAAGTCGCAAGGACAATCGCTGGATGTGTGTGGCATAAGTCTTGAATTTCACGTGTCGGCAAAGCTCTCGCTTTGTATGTGTATGCACCCGATAATAGAAATAGAACAAAAAATGTTTTATACCATACAGCACTTCAGTGAAAAAGCGGTAGGTTGGCCGACAAGTAATTGAATTTATTTACATATTTATTTAATTTTAATATAACTTTGAATAAACAATTTGAATTGACCGAATTACATGACATCGGAATTTACCTACATTAATGAATTTGGGCGCTACGAAGTTCGCCGGGTCACATAGTAATAGATATAAACAAGAAAATTTCAATAAGAAATTATACATGAATTGCAAAAATAAGACTTAAAGTAACGTGCAGGCGTGCATGCATCAATTTTTTTGCATTGTTCATTTCACTTTACCTCTGACAATGACAGATGTAAATTCTTACATTTTACATCATTTTTAACTTTCTCCATTACGTAGTAAGAGATGTTCATCAATTCTGACATTACGATGATAGACCAACTCAAAAAAGAGGGTCGCAAAAGTCTGTCCGTCTATCTGTCTGTAATTGAACAGGCCTACAGCCTAAACGGCTGCCCGGATTTCTTTCAAACTTCGGATTCGGAGTTACAGTTCGGTATCGTTTTTTTTTTTTTTTTTTGATGTGTAAACATCTAAGCGCGCGTTATTGGAATCTGATGGAGTAATTCCACACATTTCACTTGCGGAGACGGAAATGCGTCACTGTGTTTTATCATTGCATACATTTTATCATTGCATACATTTATGAGCTAGGGCATATTAATTTCAGCTTTTTATTGATGTGAAATAAATTTTCTCCATTTCGTCCTTGCACCGTACTCAGAAGAAATTTCAAGAATTCTGCAGGGAGACTATCATCTTTTACCAATGATCATAAGCGGAGACTTCAATATCAATTTTGCAACTCCAGAAGCTCAACCATTTATTGATTTTATGCAAGATAAATTTAATCTTCAAATGAACTTCAACCGGAAAATTTAACAACACGATATGGAACAACCATCGATGCTGTCTTCCAGCGTAATCTAGATAGATTACAGTCTCGAATGTACATATCTTACCTCAGCTACCACAATCCGATTGTATCTATTCTACCGAAACTAGTACAGAACGAATAAATTATTGTTGTTTCATAATATATCAAGAATACGATTGTTACAATTCCCTCTTTTCTCAATGACGTGTATCAAGTCACACACATACCGCACGCACGGTGTTTACACATGTTTCGAGACTGTTGGATACAGTCGCACCATTTTTTTTTGCAAAGTAACCTCAATGTTAATGGTACTTCCCATATAAAATGTTCGTACCAGTTTGATTTCTTCGAAAATGGATCTAACGATTTCAACCAAAATTGGTATTTAAGCTTAAGAAGGTGAGGTTACTATGACTGCATACCCAGTTTTTGACTAAAAACGCTAAAAGCGGTACTGTTGAAATTTCGACATATCTCGAAAACATGCTATACCATTGTAACAACAAATAATTTTTAAGGTAATGTGGTAATTTCTAACTTAATACTCAGTTTTTCTCTATATGATCGTACAATGGATTTTTGAAAAAAGCAATTTTTTAAAAATGTTATTTCCTTAGTTTACCTGAAAACGGCAGTAACGATTTAAACCAAAATGCAAACCTAGAGTCAAATTGATGTTTTCACAATAATTGCTTCCTTCGATTTGAAGCACCGAATACGCTTTTTTTAAAACTGCTCATATTTCGAAAACCCCATTTTCGACTCCGATAAAACTTCAAAAACCAACATCCCTAACAGATCAGAAAACAGAAACTGCTACTATAATCTTACAACTGTACTGGAGCCTCGAAATCATTTGGATCATCAGGGGAGCTATTAAGCTTACTTCCCTGTTCAACTTATAAGGCGAAATGTATTCTAAGGATTATCAGTTTTCAATCTGTTTAAAAATAATAATTTTTAAATTCCTCTCACTAATAGTAAAGCCCATACAACCTACTTTAAACTGCTTCTAATAACTTGTTTTAAATTTATTCCGCCCTGAAACAAAAGCGCTAGCACTAATGTTTGAACCAATGCGAAGTTGGCTACTAGAGCAGTCTATAATCCTTACTATAATAAAATTATAATATTGAGACTATGCGTGGTGACTTTTGAGTGGATTATTTCAACCATGCATTTGCGATTTATTGTTGCGAAATAAAAACAGTACATTGAGCTAGATGCTTTGGGTAGACAAGCAATACGTAGATAGACAGCACATCGGGGTAAAAAACAACGGAAATGTCATGATTTTCGTGTAAACAAAGTTGATGGAAAAGTTTCATGTCCCGCGCTGTTCGTGCGCTTCAACTGATCACACAAACTACCAAACTACAGAAATTATGGATAATTCACGGGAATTGCATGCCGACCTGAAATTTCCAAATCAAAAGAGGATTTTCAGATTAAAAATATTTTTCTCTGCATTTGTATGGATGGTAGGCAAAAAACGAGAGGAAGAATGCAAAATAAAACATCAACACCGCGACATATATCAAGCATATTATGATTGTAATGTTTTATGACAGAAACTAGAGCGACTAAGGGGAGGAGTTCATTTATGACCTACTTTACAGGGAGGATAGATATTTATTATTTATTCTAAACTTCAGAGTTCAGCACGCTGTTCAACTATTGTAAACAGCAGCTAAAGTTACTGAAATCCAACTTTGAACTTAATTGGTGAAGTGGTCCGTGATGCGGTGGACTGGAAATGTGTTCGCATGTTCAGTGACGGCTGACGTTATGTCTACATGTTCAAATTTGAGTTAATGCGGGAAAGTGGTTAGTGTGGATTTGAATAAGTAAATACTAATGTGGTATTCGATTGGGCGCTCTCAGAGCACTTTTTATGTTCGTTTAATGAAAAAAAGCAATATTTTTCAGATTTCAGAGCACTTTTGCGAATCTAGAGTTTTTTTTTCAGATTTACCAATTAAGTTTGACAACTGGTGGATTTTTTTTAGGTTTTCGTGCAATAAAAGAAGAGCTGGAGACAGACTGAGCAATCACACAAGAAAATGGTACACAGATGGGTCGTTGACTGATGAGGGTACTGGAGCGGGTGTATTTGGGCCTGGAACCAAATATTCTGAACCAATGGGCAAAAGCACCAGCATCTTCAAGGCTGAAATTTATGCCATAGACTGATGTGTCCAAATCAACTTCGACAGAAACAAAATCAACTGTGATATAGCTGTAATGTCAAACAGCCAGGCTGCTTTTATGGCACTTAATTTCTACATCATGAAATCCAAAATTGTGTGGGAATGCCTACGAGAACTTAATGAACTGGGTAGGAGAACAAAATAACCCTCTGATGGGTGCCTGGCCACAGGGGAATAGAGGGTAATGAAATGATCGACTCCCTAGCAAGAAAGGGAGCATCAGAAACTTTCATAGGACCTGAAATAGGGGATCACAGCCTCAAAGGAGAATTTATGAAACTAGAGGAAGAAAACAGGGCACGAACCTGGCATAACACTCAGGGCATGAGGCAGGCCGAGCAACTTCTGGAGCAATATACCAAAAAAAGATTCTAAGCTTGCATCGGCATTAGCAAAAACAACCCCCGGGGTTCCTAACGGGGCACTGTAGACTCAAGAAACACCGAAGGAAACTGGGTATATCTGAAGAAGGTCTCTGCAGATTCTGCAATGAGTCCAGTGAAATCCCGGAACACTTGCTGGGATCATGTGTGGCATTGACCCACAAAAGATTGAAAAACTGGGGCGAGTACCAAATATCTGATAAGGTCCTGCCGTAAGCCTTGGAGCTAGAGCTGATACTTTAAGATTAACTTGTATATTTATGTTTACTGGTTAATAAATAATAATAATAATAAATCTGATGAGGAAATACTGTCACTGGTGCCAGCTCTCATCCTAACTTATTGAGTTCGAAGTTGGACAAAAAGCTTTGATCTTTTGATACGTTAATGAACATGCCGTAATCAGTATTAGATCTACAGTCCGGGGACCACCAAGTCACTCCAGCCGCCTGCGTCATAAGAAAGCTGACTCCATTTACGCATACCAAGTTGGTTAAGGTATTTCTTCAACTAAGGTTGAGTTTTCCTCAAAGATTAATGTCGTTTTCCAAAATCAGCCAAAATAACACTTGGAACCCTTGCAACTTTGGGCATGCACAAATCTTATATAAATCTTATATAAACACGTAGGGAACGTTGTCACTTCTGACTATATGTCTACCTATATAGACTTTGACAAACCATTCACCTGCTCCTTTCCGAGTAGGGAAGAATGGATCACAAATGAACCCACAAAAAGAAAAACATAATCCTTCTACAAAGAGCTGCCGCGAAGAGCTCAAGGTTCTCTGCTCGCAGCACACCACGAATCCTAGACACAGAGACAAATCCGGCAATGAGATGGCGGATGAACTGGCCAGAAAGGGGTACCGAATGGATCTTGATAGAGCACTTCAATCGATCAAGCCACCAGTCTGCAATCTTAGAGAACGAGTAGAGAACAAAATTTGAATGAGAACCAACAACAGGTGGAAAGAACTCACTACCTGTGAAATACCACGGAAGCCTTGGCCAAAATATAACAGAAGCCGGACCAGCAAACTACTACAGTTTGACAGGTCATCGCTATCTAAGTTAGTAGGGGCTCTAACTGGTCATAACTTCCTTAGAAACCAAGCAATGAAACTAAATCTCAAAGATGACGACATTTGTAGAGGCTGCGGAGACGAGGAGGTCCACGGAACACACCTCACTTCCTTTGTCATTGCCCGAGTCTCTGTCACTTTAGGAACAGAACACTTGAAAGTTATAAATTAATTAAGCAAGTAGCAAGCCCCCAATCGTTTGATATACACCCATAGTACCCGCGCTATAAATACTCGCTTGCAAAATAAATCCTTAAATTCGATTTTAACGACACAGCAACGCCAAGCCCATTTACATAATAAACGTAATTAGGTTTCGTTTGGTAGGTACATCAATTAATTGACACTTTCCAAATCAGAGAAATATTTAAACATGACAGACTTCACTCAAAACAATTGCCAACCGATTTTGTACACCAGCCAGCAGGCAATAATTCACGAGGCACGGTATCTCCGCACAAGGATCGTGTTTGCGAGTACAAAGTTTGTTGATTCAAGGAAAGCGTTGCTCTGACAGATGTCTTTGAAATCGAGAAAACACTCGACAAAAGTAAAAAAAAAAAAAAAACATTAATAATCCCAACAATTAAGGAATTGATGTTTTTATTTCTTTGACTTTTCAGAGGATTATTTTCAGATGCTCTGGTTACTCGAGGGGTCTGGCTTTGACACTGCAATTAACCGAAAGAAATTTATTTGGCCACCCAAACGAAATGCGAAGTACATCAACCCCGAGTCAATGGGGAAGCGGGGGGATTGGGTCATTAATAAACTCAGAAAGGGATATCAATTAGAGGGAAGATATCAATCCGCCCGTTGCAGAAAATCAATAAACGCAAGCAGATCGAACAAGAAAAGGGCCATTATTTGCTGATGGGGTAGGCACATCGATTGCGTGCTGCTGCTCTCCGGGAAACTAATTAATCTCAAGTTTGGTGGATGGTTTTTTGGGAGACAGAGATGTTGGATGGCTTTTCTTCACCGAGGATTTCATTTGTGTTGAGTTTTTTTTTTTTGTTTTTTTTTTTGTTGCCTCTTCCGTTGATTCCATATCGAGTGGTTTAATGTTAGGTTGACACTTGTTCAGACAACTGCATGGCGTTTACGATTAAGTAATTGCTATATTGTAATTAAACAGATTCAATACTTGTCGGCAGGATTGTGTGCCACTAATGGATATGCTACTCAAACATCCAGAGAAACAATTAAATCATTTAATTTGATGTTGGATTCGGATGGCTATGTGTGGTGTTTGTTTTGGATTGGACATCGTAATTATGTTTGTGAGGGGGACTTTGACATGTGTGACTATGGTAAACTAATGTGTTTCGCCATCAACTTGGATTTGCTTATGGCATTGAGGTATTTAATTAAATGCTCAAATGGCCAAATATAATGGGCGTTTGTAAGAGGGTAGGGACCACGATCGATGTTATTGACCTCTTATTTTAGATGGTTTAGGTCGCAACAGTACACTTGGTCAGTAATTTAAGCCCATTGATACCTAGTGTACCGTAATTGAGTGGGGTCAATTGAGCGCCCTCGATCAGGGTCTCAACTGACGATTGAGTCTCTCGATTAAGACAATTGTGCCACACAATCCCCAGGATGTGGGCGAACTTTATAGGTATGCTTTCGAACGTAAGAAATCAACGGCATTCCTCCTTTCCCTCACAAAAAACAAAAGCGAACAATAGCCAAGTGCGCAACAAATATTGCTTAAACTCATTTTTGACTGCAAGGTGTTTGCAGCCAGCGAATTTCTTGTTTTCGTTTTATTTAGGTTAACCGCCGAAAATATACGTTCAACAATAGCAGATGAATTCGGAAGTGATAGGACTTCAAAAATGATTTTTTTTATTAACGTAAATGCTAAGCTTTTATTACCATGCTTTGCTTGTAAAACGTTTTTCTAAAAAACTGTTATCTACATCTATTGAAGATCGAGGTTCAGAAAAAATATCTTCAAAATTTAGGTTACTTATCTTACGAAATTCGGCATCGGCGTCTTGAATTTTGCAGATGAATTTTTGTATTCGATAAATTTGAAAAAATCGTAGAGTAAATTTTAAGCCCTAAAATCGTAAAAAAACGATAAATCGTGGAATCTGGCACCGCTGTGCGCGAGATTAAATCCGGTTTTTAAAGTTACGTTGCCAAAAGTTGCGATTAAGAGATAGGGCACACTGTTTCGGGTACCCGTCGCGCATATCCGAAGACTTAATCGTCCTTTAGTCATCCCCAGCCCCTTCTCTCTCAAGAAGTTGTCTGAGGATTACAGGTGAGGGGTAGAATGTTTCGGTCACCCTTTACCCTATCTGAAGATTAACTGCCCGGACTCTCTATACGAGAAGTAGGAAATCTTCAGATATAGACAAATAGTCATAGGCAAAAAATCACAGCAATAACGCGCCCACTAGCTAGTCCGGTCTAGATAGCACTCTGGCCTCTCCCCCCTTTCCGCCTAACTTATGTGGTATCACAATGGACCTAAATTTTGGTCTAAGTGTGTCTTTTAGACAGCCACCTTATCGAACCTAACCTAACCTAAGAGATAGGATATATTTGATTATTATCTTCTGCCAACTAACAGCGATCTTAGCTCACATCTAAGCGGAAAGTATATCACGAACGCCTTCCACATTTTTCTCTATTACGAAGTTCAAAAGATTGTAAGTTATAAATCATACTTGTTCTTTATGCCGCATTTACCCGATCACACACTCCTAACACGGAATATTAAAGGGGTGCTAAATACGAACTGTGAACTGTGACTGAAAGATTTTCACCATTTTTGTAGTGAGTTTTAATAATTTCATTGCGTTGTTAAAGCGTGTATCGTTCCATTTTTAGTAATGGAGTAGTTTCTACATGTCAAATGTCAAAGAATAAAAGCTTAAAAAGTGACATCTACCGAAATAGCGGGTCATTCACAATAACACCTCTTATTGGAAAACTCTACATATCCGTGGGATAGGGTGTCCATATACCTCAAGCGAAAAAAGAGGACATACTTTACAATCCCCTAGCCTTTCAATACCCCCCCCCCCCCCTATTTGGTTAATCAAGGAATAAATTTGTACTGTGTATAAGTGGACATCACAGACCACAGGTGACAGGTACAGATATGGCATGTGCGTGTCGTTGACAAAACAGAGAAGAAATAAAATACATCGGAAAAGTGCTACCACTGCTAGTTTTTATGGGCGTACTTAAAAGTTTTAAAATGAAGGACTAGTTTTTATAATAAAATTATAATGAAATTTAAAAAAGAGAACAAAAAGAGGACAGAATAAATAAAGAGGACAAAAAAAGAGCCAAGCGAAAAAAGAAAGTGTAAAAAAGATCGCTGACAAAAAAGAGGACATGTTCTCTTTAAAAGAGATGTTCTGGAAACCGTACCGTGGGACAGCATTACGTAGCACGCAAAAAAACGTGACACGTATTTTGGTCGGCCATCTTGTTTACGTGGTAGGAATTATGGGAAAGTTGTTCATTCTGATATTTTTGTAGCAATGGCTTATGGAATTTCGCTTTCCTACAAAACAAAATGTCTTCCGCGAGTGGTGAAGGCACATTCATTTATTTATTTTAAATCAGAAATCGAAAAAAATGTTTTCAAGTAATTGCAGCAATGTTGGTGGCCGGAACTAGTGTTTATTTCCGTTTTACGTATCTATAATTATGGGTAGAATATGAGTGACACTTTAGGCGTCTGATTTGTGATATCATTCTTACGCCTTTACTAGCATTGATTGCGAACAAACGGATCTCTCTCTCCCGTCTCGTGCGAATATGCTCGTGCGTGATGGTGTAAACTCAGTTTTATCCTCAAGTTTCCAAATAGAAAATGTCAAACAATTCATAATTCGATCGGAGCTAGGTCCCCGAAGATCAGTGGAGAGGAGTGTTCGTCAAACACATGAAGATATCTCCACTGCGGTCTTGTGCTTCTGTATACCTTCTGTGCTGTGTTTTTCTTGTACATTTCTTTTTCTTATTACAACTGTCTGAGCATTCGCGGGACGCTACCCCCAGTAGAATTTTGAAATGGGTTGAATTTCTAAAGAGAGTTGAGGAAAAATATTACATCTGCTCAAATTGGCCAAAAAACAAAGACGATAGGACTCGGAATAGGCCTTAAGCCCAGCTATCGCACCACACGCACTCTTCTCTAACCTAACCTACAATTTACAAATACGACAAGTCCACGTATTCCGTGTTCCACCGAAATAATTTAAGCAATGCAGACATTGTTTTGTAGCATACGTTATGTAGAGAGCAACTCCTTCCATCCATATGGAAACAAAATTGTCTCCTCCTTATGGCTCAAGGTACAAACTTTATTAATATCTCGTTTATAACATTCCTTGGCCTTATTACACAGGTAGCAGCTACTTCGTAAAGTTCCACGAGAACTTATTACTTTTTAAACAAAAGAAAATATCAAACTAAAGCGCTCCCTATTGTCCTTACAATAAAACAAATAATAATATACCAACGCAAGGAAAAAAATGCTACGCACTTTAAACAATTACAAAGTGCATTTGATATTCCTGAGCCATCATCGCTAGTATCCATATGAGTTTGCATTTCTTTTTCCAGGCAAACACACGATCAAAGGAATACAGGTGAATGTGACTTCATTTGAAATGTCATATACGTACCCGAAGCAAACGAGTTAATCACACAAACGATTTCCATTTGAATGCTTTTTCTTTCATGCATTAGTCATGTTATAGAAGAGCATGAAGTATGCCAGCCCAAGGACAATCTATCGTTCTGAAGGGAGTCATGTTTGCATAGGTATCCAGTCATGCAAGGATTCATGGGGAATTGAGTTGAATTGCGTGCGTAAAGGTTAGCTCAAATGCGTTGTACAATGTGCATGCTTTAAGCCAACCTTGATGACTACAGAAGTAACTAGTGCATACATTTCGAAATTAAGAGGTTTATTTTTATTTGCCTTTGTAATTGAATACAAGTTTTCATTTGGCGGCAGATTCTTATGGCTTACTTTCATATTTCTTTTACTCAAATCTTTAACGCAGATTTAAATAAATTTCGATGAAACTCTTTGGTTAATTAAACTCCGAGAAAGCTCAAGAATATGTGGTTTTCGCCACAATATTTTTTGGGACATTAGAGCTTACCAATAAACATTCTTAGTTTCGACATTAAATTTGAGTAGTTCACGGTGGCTATATTTTCCATACAAATAACGACTAAAATTGTTCATGGGTATGGGCGTATGGCGCATTGAGGAATTTTAAAATCCCTTTTTTTAAATACAATGGGGCATATTCATAGATCTTTGATTAGCTATTACCATGTTATAACTTAACTAAACCGGAGTTTATGTAATTCATAGGGAATTTAAACCCATGTCTAAACGAAAAACTCGAGTCTAATATTAAACAAGACAAAACGTATGTTTAAGTTGTTTTTAACTCCATTAAACGTCAAAACCAAGTGCACGAAAAGAAAACTTAAAAATTTCGCAAATGATGTGATATTTGGCTACATCTATAAATAAAATAACTTACTACTTACTTTACTTATCGGGCTCCCGACCCGTGAAGAGTCTCTGCCTGAGACACTGCAGCCTTCCATCCTCTGCGATCCCGGGCACGCTGCTTCCAGTTGTCCAGACCAAGCGCTCTGGCATCCGCGATGGCTTGGTCTTTGAAACGGAGGTTCGGTCTTCCTTGTCTTCTCGACAAGGGGGCTGGGATTCGAAGATCCTCTGTGGCCGAGCCAATGTAGTCGACGTGTTTTGGCTTTTTGGACTACATCCACATCTTGATACAGCTCATACAGTTCGCGGTTGTATCTTCTCCTCCATTCGCCCTCCTCGCACACAGGACCAAAAATCCGCCGAAGAATTTTTCTTTCGAAGGAGTCCAGTATCAGCTCTTCTTCTTGCCTATGGTCCAGCACTCGGCGCCATACAGTAGGACTGGCAAGATAAGGGTCTTGTAGAGTACACATTTCGTCCTTTGAGTTAGGAGTTTTGAACCCAGTTGTTTTGCCAAACCGAAGTAGGAACGGTTTTCTAGGGTAATTCTTCGCCGGATCTCCACTATGGTGTCATTCGTGGAGTTTACGTTTACTCCGATGTAGGTGAACTCCTTAACTACCTCGAAATTATTGCTATCGATAGTGACGTTTTGTCCTAGCCGGTGAACAGATGCTTGTTTGTTTGTTGATAGCATGTACTTGGTCTTGCCCTCATTTACTTCAAGGCTAACGGATTTTGCCTTTTAATAATTTAACTTAGCGCGTTAATAATTACCTAACTATAAAAAAGTAAATGAAAAATGTCGGTCGATTACAACATTGAGGAAGATTTTGATATTTTGGAGGATATTTCTATGGTTCCACCATCTATAAGACTGAAACGCTACAGAACCCAAAATCATTTTGACATCGTTTCTCTCATCGTCCACAACATTTAAATGCCTTCGGACCAACTCACGCAGCATTTCTTTTGCTGTTTACGACCAGTCCTGTACTCTTGCTTTTTTAATATTATCTTTTCCGCTCATCTGCAATTTTATAGCTTTTGTTCATATCACAAAACAGAATTACAATTGCACTGAAATGCATACTTATTCTTGTTTAAAAAAAAACCGCAGAACCAAACAGGGTCACAACAAAACGCAAATTACTAGTTTTAAATCCTTTTGACTTTTTGCTGTCAGAAAGTATTTATGTAAATGATTTGTAGTAGAATACACGTTAGACTCGGATCTAATTAAACAGAACTGCCAAATTCTTTATGAATAGCAGTTGTGTTTTATCTGTTTATCTGTTTAACTTTAGATTTGAGTTTAGTTAGACCCAGGTTTATAGTATAACTATGAATATGCCCCATTGAAGACAAGAAAAGCTAAGAATAAATATCGTCTTTTAAGCCGAACACATGAGTAAGTTTATTAAATATGTAGCTCCCCAGTCCCATATCTGTAAAATTCGGAGGGAATTCCATCCGATCCTGCCACCTTTCTATGGTTCAGATGATTTGGAGCCTCCAGTACATCTTCCAGGGTTATGAATCTATCTAAAATAAAACTTGAAAACTGGTTAAACTGTCCAGAAAAGTTTGCTGATTGAAATATGTTCAAAAGTGATATAAAACAACAGAAAAAACTCATTCGCCAACTAAAGGTGGAACAAGCCATGGAGCGATACACTCCCCAAGAACGCGGAATAATTTCGAACTTTCGATTTTTCGACCAAAATCATAATGAGCGATGAGGCTCATTTCCACCTCAGCGGGTACGTGAATAAGCAAAACTATCGCTTCTGGGGCACCGAAAATCCACGAGTAATGCACGAGGAGCCATTACACCCGCTCAAAGTTACTGAATGGTGCGCTGTTCATGCTGGAGGAGTCATCGAGCCATTTTTTTTTTTTTTTTTTTTTTTCGAGAACGCCGCTGTGCTGGTCAAACAACAACAGTGGACGGTGCGCGCTATAGGGCCATGTTAACCGAGTTTTTTCTGCCGCAATTGGGCGAATTAGGACTGGAGGACATGTTGTTCCAACAGGATGGAGCTACGGCACACACTGCGCGAGCCACAACCGATATTCTGAAGGCGGAGTTCCCGGGTCGCCTTATCTCTCGTTTTGGCGATTTGCACTGGCCCGCAAGATCGCCCGATTTAACCGTTCCAGACATTTTTTTTTTTTTGTGGATTGTTTTGAAGTCCCGTGTTTACGTGAACAAGCCCGAGAAGCCTTCAAGGACAACATCCGAAGTTCTCGCCGAAGTGAAGAAAAATGCCATAAAACGAGCCCGTACGACAAACAATTGTGACGGCCGTTATCATCTTCTCGACTTGACCAATAAAATTCTAAAGGTTCAAGTAAACATAATCAAAAAACAGAATCGAAATTTTTCATTTAGAAAAAAAAATTAGAGCCAAACAACATCGGATGACTTCTTTTCTTATACGAAAATTGTGCAATTTATGGGGCAATTTTTTATTGAAATTGTATTGGTTCCATCTATTATTAACAATTTGAACTACCATATATTCGGTGCGTCATCTATTGTAAAACATTCCGCAACAATTTGAATTTGAATTTCAAAAAAACCCAATATGGTTAGCATTTTGTTAAACTTTTTATTCGCTTTAAACTTTGAAGAGTGCTAGTTATGTTGGCCTCATATTTTGGACAGAACTTGTATGGAACTGAATTGACATTTCACTAGCATTCCATGAACCATGATATACATAGTATGTCGATGGTACGTCCTCTTAGAATAAACTTATGGCGACAGAAAGTCGAGTATCATAGTTCTACAGCGGTTGCCACTGAGGTCCAGTCAGTGGTCCAAGATTGAGGGGAAAAGCACCAATTTTAACGCGTTTTGAATGAAAAAGAGGAAAAAAGGGGAAAATAGAAAAAGTGTTTGAAGATAAAATTAAAACATAATTTTCATTACGAACAAATTTCAAAGTATGAATTGTTCATATTAAACATGAAGAAAAACAGCCTATCGAACGTCTACGTAGGACTTTTAGTGCACATGAATGCATGCACTCGTTTTGATATTATGTCTTATAGTACAAAAAGAAATTTTTGTGTAATATGTATATTTTTATGTGGTATGGTTATTTTAAGCTTGTTAACAGAAACAGTTACAGTTTTAAAGATTTTCTTATGAAAACAAGTGCAAATTTCACTTAGGGGAGAAAAAAGGGGATTTTTTTTTGTAATTTAGGGGAAAACTAAAGCTTTTCTTGATAAAAACAAAAGGGAAAAACAGTCTTCAAAGTCTGGGAACACTGGGTCCAGTAATGCCACTATGCCTTTAAGCACTATACGCAGTGAGTTTTTTTATGAGGCAACTTCGTAACGAACAAGGAAACCTTGTAGTGGAAACACAGTCGGTGCTGAGGACATGGAAAAACCATTACTGCAGACTGCTAAACGGCGAGGACGACATAAGTTCCACTGTCAGGCAGAATGAACCATCCAACCTGGGCGATGAAAGCCAAGACTTCCGTCCACCTGACCAAAATGAAGTAAGGATAGCAATATCCAAGCGGAAGTCCAACAAGGCTGCTGGACCAGACGGCTTACCTACCGAGCTCTTCAAGGCAGCCGGAGATGACTTGCTAGGATGCATACACCAACTCGTCTCCAAAATTTGGTTAGAGGAAAGCATGCCTGATGAATGAAAGGAGAAAGGAGACTCTCTAAACTGCGCCAACTATAGAGGCATCAGTCTCCTCAACATCGCATATAAGATCCTATCTGCCGAACTGTGCGAACGCCTGAAACCTTATGTCAACGAACTGATTGGACCCTATCAGTGCGGTTTTAGACCCGGTAAGTCCACAACCGACCAAATATTCACACTACGGCAGATCCTGGAAAAAACCAAAGAAGTCCAAGTCGATACCCACCACCTGTTTATCGATTTTAAGGCCGCATATGACAGCATTTATAGAGACGAGCTATACAGAGCCATGTCTAGTTTTGGACATACCTGCCAAACTTGTCCGATTGTGCAGAATGACGATGGAGAACACTCACTGCTCCGTAAAGGTCGGAAACAATCTCACCGAGACCTTTGATGTCAAAAAAGGATTTAGACAAGGCGACGCGCTGTCATGTGACTTCTTCAACATCATTCTTGAGAAAATTGTTCGAAACTCGCAAGCCAACACCAGAGGCACAATTTTCCAGAAGTCTTTGCAACTACTTGCATACGCTGATGACATCGATTTAATTGGCAGAACACAGCGAGCTGTCACTGGTGCGTTTGCAAGTATCAGTACAGAAGCGGCACAAATGGGTTTAGTGGAAGGGACACCCAACATCGACGAATCGGACAGAACGTCACGATAGACAGCTATAACTTTGAGGTAGTTAGGGACTTTGTCATGTTAAAGTAATTTGTAATGGAAAATATAACAAATTATTCGATGCATTTCTTTTGAAAGACTTTGCATAACTGCAACCGAAGAGTTTGTAAACCAAAACTGTCGATCTGAACTATACCGAACATCTGCGAGTTTAACTGCCGTATAAAAGCTTTTCAATTCACCCATTCGTAAACACCAGAAAACTGTCGGTCAAAATATTTTTATTTATATTTTACATTCACGGTTGCCAACACGGTACATTTGGGACAAAGTCTTTGTCTTTCCCAATGTTTCTTTGCCCTTTGTCCTTCCCGACGAATTCTCAGTCCCAAACTTAATTTATGAAAAAGAAAATTAATTCAACAAATAACTAAAAATAAAGTGCACGACTGGGTCGAACAAAACTTTCTCGTTCGTCAAAAGTTTTGTTGGTTCTATTCTTATTTTATTACATAGGTAGGTAAAGATCTGAGAAGCAATTCTAGGTAAAAGATACGGTTTATAAAATATAGAAAAAGGAATACATAGGGTTAAATAAAATTCACTTTTAATTTTTAAACGTTAAAGCTCTAGGAGCAGACAATTGTCGCAAGTTTTTGTTAGAGAGTTGTAAGCGCCTACTGTTCTATTTTAAAGCTTTTACACTTTACAAGTTTTTGAGTACGAGAACAAGAAGTGTAGTAGGAGTTTCTGATTTTTGGTCTATTGGAAATGATTTTCTTTTTGACTGGAATAGGTAAATGACGCTGATTTAAGTTGTCAACAATTGAATACTTCCAGATAGATCGATATCTTTACATATAAATATGTATATGCAAGAATTCAGAGATTTGTTTATATTTGTATATATCACGATGAACGTGGGTGGGTGTGCAAATGAAGTGGGATATTCTGGTTGTTGGAATTATCTACCTACTTTAAGGTGCATATTCGAAAAGGTTGAAAAAAAGTAGAAGTAGGTATGGGTAGTATGTATTTGCTGAAAATAACTTTTGCGTCGCTGTTGCTTTTCTAATGGCTGCTGCAATTTGAATTTTAAGGTGCGATATTGAGTTTCAAAAAAGTGTATCTATCGGCTTCTGGGTAGTCATTTTTGAAAAATAATTTTAAAAACAGATTTCTTCGATTTTTTGGATAAAAACTAAGTACGGGATCTTAATTAGAAAACTGATATTATCGTTAGTATATATTTTGATCAAAATCGTTAGAGCGGTTTTTGAAAAATTTGGCAGCCAAAACAGTACCAGATATTGCAATGTTTAGTTTGAAAAATACAATTTGTTGACTATATAACTAAAAACCGATTATAAGTTCTTGTTCGCAATATAAGCATTACTTGGTTTTTAAAGTTTTATCGAAGTCAAAAATGGGGTTTTCGAGATATGAGCAGTTTTTAAAATTAGCGTTTTCGGTGATTCGAATTGAAAATTAAGGACGCAACAATTTTAAGAATCTTTGTCCCAATGTTAATTTCTCCGTCCCATTCTTTGGTATATTTGTCCGAAGTTATGTTTCAAGTTGGCAACCGTGTTTACATTTCTTTTTTGACAAATAAATGAAACACTCCTACGTACATCTCCCGCTCTGTAGTAAGCAGTTACATTCAGGGCTGTCGTTGTACTGCAAAAGCAGTATTTGTAGTGCTTTCTGTGTCTTTGTACTGCTGTGCTGCACAGCTACTTAAAATACTGCTGTTTTTAAATATGCGCATTTTGTTCTTAAAATATTCCAAGACATTACTATGAATTTTAAGCATCTGAAATAAAGACGCACCCTTAAAGTATATTCTTGCATTCGCTTTACAAACATACCCAGAGAAAGTGACATTCGAGACAACAGGAACAAAAGGAAATGGCAAAATCGTATTTTTTTAATACTGAGTATAAGCATAAGAATTTACAGAAGTGTGTTAAGTGTAATAATGTAAACGTTAATTAAACGACAGCCCTGGTTACATTGTGTAAATGCATCCTTTTAATTGTAGCAGTGCCTCGTGAGCATTGACACTACAGAGCGTATGCCTTTACCTAATTCAATTCAATGGGGAGAGCGTAAATTTGAAAAGCGGCATTACTCGCACTATACGAGTAGTAGTACATTTATAATGCAAGTGAATTAATTATAACCTTTGAATGGCCAATTAGATGCCTCCACGTACGAACGTTACGATACAGGTAAGCACACTGGGACCCTGATGCCAAACCGTGCCAGATTCCTTAATGCATCGCATAATAGACAGATTATAACTTATTCAAGTTCGAGGGTAATTTTGCGTACGTCAAGCTAATCCTTGATGAATTGCGAGAGTGCTGTGTGTGGCTGAGCGCTAACACCGCAGTGGGGAGAATGAACGCATTTTAATAGCTTTGCTTAAGCTGTATGCGGCGTAAAACAATAAATAAAAGAGTATGGAATGCATAAATATCCACCAACCCCCCGTTGGCAGGGCACCACAGATAGAATAGTACACGTCGCCATCATCATGTTTCACTTTTGCATCGGATTAATTACTATTTTGGAAAATAATCATATTCACCCCGAGAGATTTGCTCTGGCATTTATGAAATATTATCGGTTTGAATGAATCCTTTAATGAATGCTAACTGAAAGCGCCATACCACAGAGAGTCGCGGTGCGTGAGTTGGCTCGTTTTGAAGCACCGCAGCGTTCGGTGGCAAGGCCGTGGCCATAATATCCATTTAAATTAACTTATTTCAACACATCCATCAATTATGTTCGCATTACTATCGCATTACTAATAATGTTCATATAGTTGAAGTGGTTGGCATAACCACGGCTTTTGATTATAGGCTCGCTCTGGAAATGGGTAAATGTTAATAAGTGATGCCATGTGAAAATGTAACCTCAAAATTATTCAACAAATTGCGATGCACTGTACCTACTGGAATATGTAAATTAAACACATAACAATGTATGTGGGAAGTTATGCAGGTTGTTCCTGCAACTGTTTTCTTTGCAAATGCGGAAAGAAGCTCTGAGCATATGGTTTTAGGTTTTAATTACAAAGCCAAATATCGTGGTTTGTTTGCAAAATGGGTAAATTTAGTCAGAGATTTTAACGCATGCAGCAACAGCTTTGTGAGGCAGAACAACAAAAGCAGTCGAGGGTAGTCGCCACCTTAAACAGTGAATTCAAACTGATTGTTTTTCTTTTGTTCACCGTTGTTTACATTCTATCTAAAGGGTGTTTTTAAGAGGTATAAAACTTTAAGTTGGCAACACTATTTTAACTGGCGGCCATTTTGTCAGCTGTCAAGTGAGTTATTTTCAGTAAGGTTTGACTTTTCAACATGAATAGACTGACGCCTGAACAACGCTTCCAAATTGTGCAAATTTTTATGTTGAAAATCATGGTTCTGTTCGAAATACGTATCGCGCACTACGTCAATTTTACGGTCAACATAATCGTCCATCAGAGCAATTAATTCGATTAACTATGGAACGTTTTCGCACCACGTTTACTAAATAATAGTACCCATCCACAGAGACGTATTACAGACGAAGTTATTGCTGCTGTAGAGCGTAGCGTAGAGGAAGACCCGAAACAGTCTATCCGCCATCGTGCACAAGAATTGGATAAGTTTCCATCGACTTTATGGTAGATTTTGCGGAAAGATCTTGATTTGCGTGCTTAAAAAATCCAACTCGTGCAAGAATTGAAGCCATAGGATCACCTAGCAAAGCGTAGATTCGGTAAATGGGCCCAAAACAAGATTGCCGTTGATCCCAATTTTCATAAGCGAATTTTGCTTAGCGATGAAGCTCACTTTCGGTTGAATGGATACGTCAATAAACAGAACTGCCGTATTTTGAGTGATGATAATCCTCAATCGTATGTTGAGACACCGTTACATCCACAAATACAGACTGTTTGGTGTGCTTTATGGGTTGTTGGAATAATTGGTCCGTACTTCTTTAAAAACGATGCTGGCCAGAACGTTACAGTCAGTGGTGACCGCTATAGAGCCATGATTACTGACTTTTTCGTTCATCAATTGAACAACCATGATGTGCAAGAGCTGTGGTTTCAACGAGACGGCGCAACATGAGACACAGCTCGTGCCACAATTGATTTATTAAAGGAAACGTTTGGTAGCCGCATAGTGTCAAGCTGCGGAGCCGTGAATTGGCCTCCAAGATCGTGCGTTATTAAGGCCGCTTGACTATTTTCTGTGGGGATATGTGAAGTCGCTATAGTATACGCCGATAAGATCGAAATGATTGACCACTTAGAGGTTTTTTATGGGCGCCAATAGGTGGCGCTGTTATTTATACATACACTCTGCAGTGGATCTATCTAAATCTAAGAGTCAGCTAATATCGAGAAATAAGCGAATAAATTTCAGAAACATTAGGCAAGGGTCATTTACCAGGGAACAGCAAACCAACAGTTTCGGAGCCTAATGAGTACTTGTCCTTAGAGGAAGAGGTAGTCTCCCTTCTCATATGAAAGAAACTGCATTGGACTGTTATCGCTTTGTCCATTTAGAAGGATGCATTATCCACCAGTATCAAATTGTAGTCGCAGTGGCTTAGTGTTAGTGTGTTGGACTACTAAGTGAGGGGTCTCAGGTTCGAATCCCGCAAAAACCTAAATTCCAACTTATGTTTTTTTTTCCACTGCGCTACCTCTCGCGACCGTCTGACAAACATCCGAGAGTATAAATGTCTTGTAAGAGCTTCTCAATTAGCCGTTTGGAGTCGGCATAAAACTGTAGATCCCTTCCATTCGTTCCAAAAATGACACTCACACAAAACGAATGGTTGTGAGAAGCTAGGCCTAGGATCCCACCGGACCTGTTGCACCAACTATTTATTTTTATTGTCCCCAGAAACGGTGACCCTTTCAAAGTCGATTGTCAAACGTTTGGTGGCCAAAAATTCGAGACAACTGATTCGATTAATAATCAGTTCACCCAACACCAGTACGTCAAACGCTGGCGTTCGTTTGACGGCAAAGAATATTGCCGCGGTCCGTGAAAGTGTACTGGAGTCTGTCAATTCTTCGCAGTGCTCAAAAAGTCGGCCTTACGCTCACTTCAGCTTGGTGAATTTTGCGCCCGGACTTGTGTCTAGAATTTTAACCGAAAAATCATCTTTAGCAACGAGGCGCTTTTTTGGATGAATGGCTAACCAATGCCATTGCTCAAATTCAATCGGATCTATGCGGCTCCGAATCATTTTAAAATCTACTCCGCTTAACTAGAAATCTACTGCGATTTTTCGATTTCCCGTAATTTGAAGCTTCATCTGAAATTGAACGCATTCAATTATTTTTTTCCGACTATATTTTTAAAAGCTCGCAATAAATAATCGACTACTGGCAGCACTCGAAAAACCATTTTCAATATGATAGGTAGCAGCATACTCGCCCACCCACTACCGTTTCAAATAAAAAATGAGCATGACACCTTTTTTTAATTTTCTAGACTGAGTCAGTGTTTTTATATCATGGGATTTATCCCTTTTTGTTGAAATTTAGATGTCCGAAAAGTCATCCGTGGGATTAAAGGAAAAAACTGCAAAATCGTGGGAGTTTTAGGAATCTAACAAAAACATTCAAACTACAATTGTTTGCTGAGATTTCTTCAAAATATCTACACTTTACCATAATTATCATCACACTGAATTGTTCATAAAAAAAAACAGCTCAAATAAATAACAAAATGAGATTTTTATACTAAAGGTTAATTTAGCTTTATTTTTTGTTCGTGTAATACAAATTTTACTTTTAAAAACTAAATTTTAAAATCGTTGAAAACCTAATCCTAAACCTAATCAAGTTCCTAAAAATTAACCTATTATCGACGGAAAATTTATTTTAAATTCTAAGTTGTTTTTATATAATTTTCAAAGTTTTTCTAAAACATGAAATAAAATGACACGAAATGTTGTTTCGGATCTACTCCATACTTTTTTCGAAAAACTACTGCATAAATGGATTGTTAAAGTCCGAACCCTGGTGCTAGCGTGAGAAGCCGCGGCGCTTATTGAACAATGAAAACCCCCGATTTTAATAAATAAAATAAAAATAAATAAATAGTTGGCGCAACAGGTCCGGAGAGACCCTAGGCCTAGCTTCTCACAACCATTCGTTTTGTGTGAGTTTCTCATTTTTGGAACGAATGGGAGGGATCTACAATTTTAGGCCGACTCCAAACGGCTAATTGAGAAGCTCTTTCAAGACATTTATACTCTCGGATGTTTGTCAGACGTTCGCGAGAGGTAGCGCAGCGGAAAATGGGTTTTTTGCGGGATTCGAACCTGGGACCCCCGCATAGCAGTCCAACACACTAACCACTAAGCTACTGCGACTACCAATTTTAATAAATAAGAATGATAAATTTCATGATGGACTCTGTGATATGGGAACTTCCGAAGCACTTGTCAAAACGGAACAGAGCTTAGAGAGGATTATTATCAATAAAATCATTAAAGTGGCCTAGTGTAGACGAAAACCCGAAATTTAGTTTGCCCTCCATGTGCTCTTATCTTTCACATTCCATCTTCCATAGGTTAACAGACGAGTGTCACGTCGTAGAGACGTCTTCCAATTTGTTTCTCTTAAGTTGCATACCCTTCATGGTTCGAATGTTTTCCGTAATTTTTAGAAGAGTCCACTTACTTACTGAAATAAAAAGGAAACCAAACTAAACTTCTAAACGCATCTCATCCGATTGAGTTTTACTCTAAACATAGGAAAAAAGAACATATAAACAAAAGTGGGTACTTTTGTGATAACCTTGGAACCGTACCATAGAAGAGTGTTTTTACTTTAAGGCTAAGGAATTTAAATTCATACCAAGATGATTTTTAATCGAGACATATTAAGCAGAAATTAGCTAAAAGTCTAGAACAAAATAAATCGGTGCCTAAATGGGTCCGTCTGCGTACTGGAAACACAATTCGATACAACGCTAAGAGGCGTACCAAGTTGAAGCTGTAAGGTGCCTACCATCCACGATGTTTTTCTACGAAATGCTGAATATCCTTTTTATCCGATAATTGTACATGCAATGTGCTTTGTGCATGCACCGCTTTGTGCCTTGAGAAGCTTCGCATTCAAAAAAAAGAATTCCAAGATTTTGTTGGCTGATTCTGACACTTTTTCAAAAATAGCCTCCATTGCTTAACCGCCCGTAATATCTTAGCTGTAGATTATGGCCAGTATACGCAACGTAGGACGGTGGTCCTCCAAACCAAATTAAATAATCCCCCCAATTCTCAACCAATTAATATGAATTATTATTTCTGCACACACTACAAGGGTTAATAGGGAATTTTTTGTTTGCTTTTCTACTTAGCGGAAAAACCAAACCCAAACAAATTCGCATTGTTTGTTACGTTTGCAAAAAAAAAAATCCCACCAACAGATTACTTGCTGTTGCGGCAAAATTAATGCGAATAATAAAAATATTTTCTCTTATTTGTTTTGATTTTAGCTGTTGTTAACATAAAATATTAACGATAACATGTACAGTTCCATGTAGTACTTGAAAACATACGTTTCCCGATTTTCCATATTGAAAACCACACAAAAACCGATAAATTATACCAAACAAACAATCAGTTGAATCGTTTCGATGCGATACAAAATAATACAACTCGGCGTTCATGCTTGAAAAAAAAGCGCGGCCAGACAAAAAACATAAATAATCTAAATACAGGGATGGGGCAATAGCTCCCGCAATGGCTCCCGCGGAGTGCATTTATTACAACAGTACGCCATTTTAATAATAATCAATAAATTTGGCGGTGCTTCTTTCATCGCAACCTTAATGTGGTCCATGAAAACCGCAAACACTCCTGTACATAATAATCGAATTTTATTTGATTTTACTTTACACATGGCCCCGACGAGGACGAGAGGACTAATGCATATATCGGTACATATTCATACATGTATATAATCATGATTTATATGCAAATTTTGTGGGGGGAGAGGACGTAAAATGAAATTTCCAAAAGCGCAATAAAAGAATTATTGAAGCAAATTGCAAATTGCAAATTGTATTTTATTTCATTAAACTAATTAAATAATTAAAAGCACAATGGACAATTGTTTTATAGCGATTGCATTAATATTTCACTGGAATGCCCGATTGTAGAAAAAATTAAAACACTTATTACAGGTTAAGTTCATATGGAAAAAACGATGATCATATTAATGTCGCTCATAATAATTATTTCACGAATATTAAATTATCAACGGCGAGTGGGGTACAAGCTACTGTCGCTCTACCATTGTGCTCGAAATGGGGAAATTATATAGCAGGAAATATTGTTGCTAAATTTGATAGAGTAAATGACGCCACCCAATAAAACGAATGAATTTGTTTACAGTCGCATTTTTCAATATCTTACTCTGTAAACGTCGTCGTCTATAAGAGTAAAATATTCCTTACAGGAACTGAACTAATCAAATATGTAGCTTTTTCTCAAAACTGTTGATACTTACTGTCAAATCTCGTTCTCGTTCTCTTTGGCAAACATATTTTATTTTGATGTGTAAACATCTAAGCGCCCGTTATTGGAATCTGGTGGAGTAATTCCACACATTTAACTTGCGGGGACAGAAAATGCGTCACTGTGTTTTATTATTGCATACGTTTTATCATTGTACTAGCTGACCCGGCAAACTTCGTTTCGCCCAAATTTGTTAATTTGTTAATAAATTCCGAGCATGCACCAAGCACTTGCTAATTTATGTAATTCGACCAATTAAAATTCTTTATTCAAAAGTTATATTAAATGCAATAGAAATAAATGATAAATAGCAATTTTGATTTTTTTCAATCAAACCGCAATGATTTTGACGTGTCGTCCAACCTTCCACTTTTTCACTAAATTGACAAACATCCATCGATTATCCTTGCAATAAATTATTTGTCATAGCGAAAGCGAGACGCACGGGAAATTGAAGTCGCACGAATGGTAAATCGTTCTTAATAAGCGAAATCTGCGGAATAAGAATGTTTGCCTTTGAATTTTCCCCTTAAAATCATCACTTGTATGATATTTGATGTGAGATCCTTCACCATAAAACAAATGCGATCCGTTGCAAAGTTTCGGTACATTGATGTTTCGCAACAGAATTTTAACTGAACCAACTTTCAAATCCGAATTATGTAGATAAATATATAAATTATAAAAATTATAAAAATCGAACGATCCGTCCCCGAGTTATGAATGCACATACGGACGTCAGTCTCTTTTATATGTAACTGTACCCACCCGGCTTTGCCCGTAACTTTCGTATTAAATCTTGCTCACATTTCGCAAATTGCTTTATTTGGACAGCGTCCATTAATAATTTTCATTATACAACTTTAGAAATAGCGTTTGATTTTATTTTTGTATGGGACGTGCCACAATCCGTTTTCTTATCCCGCTTGTACCAGTACCACCTATAGGTCAAAAACTATCCGAAATTTAAAACTGGAAGCAACCATATCCATCTACAAAATTTCAATCAACTTGGTAGCTCTGTTTCGGCGATAAGGTTACATCAAAAAAGTTTGAATTGTAAAAGCGCTATGGTTACATTAGATATAATTTAATATGGTGGTTTAGTATTCTTAAATTTTCTAATTTTCCGCGAAATTTTCTTAACTTTTTCTTTCATAAGATTCTTCTCCTGACAATAACAAACACAACAAAAAAAAAATAGCGAAATCGGTCCAGCCGTTCACGCGACCAAGGGAAATAGGGATTCATTTTTATATATATAGATTCAACATTGGCACATTTTTTCGAACAGCTTGACTCAATGCGATTCGTTCGAAGTCCATTTCTCGCTCCAAATCTCGATTAAATGCGTCAAATCAAAGCTTTGTTGCGCATTTCATCTGACATCTCCAGTTCATTATCCGATGTCACAGTGCGAATTCGATGCAAAATATCGTCGGCCATAATATCGTCTTTGTATAATCAAAGTACCTATCTACTTCATTTCAAAAAGTTACTTGATGTAACATAGTAAACATAATTTATTAGAACAAAGTTTTTAGGTAGGTACCTATATTTAAAAAAAAACAAAAAAAAAACTTCAAAATTGTTGACAACAACAATTTGCTTGGAAAATAATTAAAATAATTGACAACAACAATTGCTTTTAAAATTCAAAATATTTTATTTTTTTATTTGAAGTGTCACTCCTTGATTTCTATCCAGTTAATTTTTTTTCAAAGTGTAATTCCCCATACAAACTTTAATTTTCTAATTTTTCGCGCAATTTTCTTAATTTTTTCAATTTTTCTTTTTTCCTAAACCTTCGCGGAGCAATTACGAACAAATCCGCAGAAGGAAGTATCCAATTTGGTCCAGTCGTTTTCGAGTTTTAAGCATCCGAACAAACCAAGATCCATTTTTATATATATAGATACGTTTTTATCAATGCATACATTAATGAGCTGGGGCATATTAATTTCAGCTTTTTGTTGATGTGAAATAAAGAATGTTTTTCATATATGATGGTCTCACATTTCTTCCCTGTGACGGATATCTCGAGGAAATTCGGTGCCAAATCTTTCGTGAATTACCAGGCACGCAGAAATCACAGCTGGACAGCAACTAAAAAATGTCGTTGACCAGCACCTCTACAATATGCAATGCAAGCCGAATGAAATTCCAATGACACTTTCATTTACTGTGTAACAGTTGATGTCATTTAACTTGCGGGGATGGAAATGCAAACGGGTATTTGTTATTTCATAATATATCAAGAATACGGTTATTACAATTCCCTCTTTTCTCAATTACGTGTATCAAGCCACACACATACCGCACGCACGGTGTTTACACATACACATATTTCGGGACTGTTGGATACAGTCGCACCAATTTGTTTATTTATTTATTTATTATTTATTTGAGAAAAAAATCAATTTTTTGCATCGAGAATGCTTTCCATGTTTGATTTCCCAAAAAAAAATCTTCTTTTTTTTTATTCCACACAATTTTGATAAATCTCAATTTTTCTTAGATTAACAAGTGATTTCACCAAATTTAAATATTATTACCAGTCCAAGTAAAACAAAATTATTTTTTTGCGACCAGCTCAATACACACACAAACAAATAAAATTCGCATTTTAATGTTTGATTTGCCAGCAGAAATTTGAAATCGCAAAAAAAAAATCCGAAAATCCAAATCGAAAACCACATAACACAGTTTGGAAGTTTGTAAACGCCAAAGCCAAACAGTGAGTCTGTAGAGGATAATGGCGGGTGACAGAGTTGCCATATACATGTTCTAAAGATTTTTGTATTGTTAAAAAAAAATAGAAAACAGATGAAATACATTTTTTTTAATAAGAATAATGGATAGTGGGGCCACTTAAACAAGCGAATCTGGTCAAATCTGACTGAATGACCGATTTTTATTTTTTTTAATTCCGTCAAAAAATCCGGTCAAAAGTTGAAATAAGAATTTTTGCCCAGAAGTCCGGTCAAAAATAGAACATGTTCATACATTTTTACGAAAAATAGAAAACCAAAATTAACTGATATTATAATATACCTATGTAGTTTATTTATTTTTAAAATCTAATATTAAACCTAATAAAACAAAAGTAAGACAAGTGCGAATCGGACTCGCTCATGAAGGGTTCCGAAACAGCAAGTATCATAACATAAAAGTTCTTGTAGTTCGTTGTAACTTTGATCGATATTTTAATAATAGTGTATTCTTATATCATTTGTTATTAGGAAATAATGGTTCAGGGTTTATGTATAAGGTTTATGTTTATGAAATTAAATGTTTTTTTTTTTTTTTTTGAGTTGATAGTATTAAAGGTAAATTGAGGTTTACGATTTATGACGTATAAAAAAAAAACTACTCGCTAGATCTCGTTCAAAAAATTCGTTTGAAGTTTACATGGTAATGTAGGTACATCATATATTTTTTTTAGTTTTATCGTTCTCTTATTTTAGAATTTAGGGGGGGGGGCCAACATTTTACCACTTTGGAAGTGTCTCTCGCGCAAACTATTCACTTAAGAAAAAAATGATAAAAGAAACCTAAATATCATTTTTGAAAACTATCCATAGATACCCCACACGTATGGGTTTGACGAAAAATTGTTTTTGAGTTTCAGTTCTATGTATGGGGACCCCCAAAATTTACTGTTTTTTTTTTTTTTTTTGTGTGTGTAAAATCTTAATGCGGTTCACAGAATACATCTACTTACCAAGTTTCAACGGTATAGCCCTTATAGTTTCGGAGAAAAGTGGCTTTGACACACGGACGGACAGACAGACAGACATGACGAATCTAATAGGGTTCGGATTTTTGCCATTTAGCTACGGAACCCTAGAAATGAACTTTCAATCTAATTCAGTCTTAAAAAATATTGCTAAATGTATACATATTATTGGAAAAAATTCACGTTTGTAAATTATAATATTATAAAATCATCATCTTCAGCTATCGGAATCGCTTGAATTTTAATTTTCAAATACCCCGTTTGTCCCTATTTTTCTTACGATTTTAAGGAAGAAGGCTATTGTAGAAAATCCTTTTTTTCAACGCGCTTATTTTCTTCTTCTCGCTTCAATACATACAATTTTACAATACAAATGCAATATAGTGACAAACACCAAACTTCAGAGAAATATTTGCAAAAACGTAGCGTTTCATATTCAGATTCACTTCCTTTAAATCTTGCAGGTTGCAGAAGTATACTCACTTAACTTTAGTCTTGTTTCAATGCACATTGCACAACCCCAGTCACAGTTTGGTGGGAGCATTCAAATGAGATATGAGATTGCCGCGTGGTCGTGGACCCCTGTATTCCAGAATTATTCACAGTAAATTGGTTTCTGTATGAAATTGTGAGCGTGTTCGTTAAGTATGGCCAAGTTTTATTATAGAAATCTTTCTTTCTTTTCGCCTAGTCATAGAAAAATAATATTTATAATATTTAAAAAATAAGGTTTTTCCGGTTAAAAAATTTTTTGTTTCGGTTAAAAATTCGGTTCGACCGGTCAGGGTGAAGAGTTTTCGGTCAAATTTGACGGGGATCCGGTCAGAATGGCAACACTGATAATGGATGGTACATTTAATACTCTGAACGCACCCATAGAAATTATACAATTTTCTGACATAAGCACTACAGCTATTGGGCACATTCAAGAATCTAGTTATCTTTAGTCGACTAGATTGGTCTCATACTCAGTCACTAATTTCCTTACTAGATTAGTCGGATTCCCCTCCATAAACGTCAACTGAAATATCTGCTCATATGACCGATTTCAGCCAATCAAAACCGAGATACCTCTAGTCAGACAGCTGTCAGACTAACTAAACTAGATACTTGAACGTCCCCATTCTTGTCGCTTCCACTGTTCTTACACAAAAGTCATAGAGGTGTGATAAACGGAAAACAGAAAATCTGTCAGTTGACTTGCATATTCATTTGTCTTGCAAAGACTCAGTTCAAATCTCATTCTATGATCCTTTTCTCAGTTGGTGATTATTTGGGTTTATTCATTCATGTGATCTCTGGAAGTCAAAGGTTTTTGACTTCCATAAATCTTGAATTACCCTATCTGAAAAGCCCTGTAGTCAAGACCACTTCACCAAGTCTATAAAATATCTCACCGACCGACAGGGACCCCTGTCACCTGCCAATACGCCACTTCCTGCTAGTAAGATGCACCCCATTTGTACATTCCCCCTCAACCATCGTCATACTCGTAAACTCAGTGCGATGCCTTGGTATATTGTGAAGGTATCGCTTTCAGTAAAGCAAAATCTTGACAAACAGCATCTAGATGATTCAAACAACCCAACCAATTAGCTTTTTCTTTGAAAGGAACTTCACAAAATGCAACACTACGCGTATGTGCTTTGAAGGATATTAAAATAGAGAAAAAAATAAAATTGTTTCTCAGTCCTAATTAGTGGTTCTTGAAAATTTCTCAACACTCATTTCAGCCATCAGGTGTACACACACTATAATGAGCCAGTTAATTAGTGATATGGTTACGATTCGATGCAGCAACCTGTTATAAATGTTTGTACGCACATTTTGTGGGTACCTCCGCCAAGCCATAGAGGATAAGAACCTCCTTGGGTAGTTAAAACCAAATACTGGGAGCACTTTGTGAAAATAAAGGCGCTCGCTCGCTCGTAATTCTGTTTACCAATTATGAATTGAAACTTCATACCGCACAATTATGGAGGGAACATTTTGTCGTCTGCCGCATTATGAGACTTACGACATCTCCAAGGAAATCAAGGATTTTTATGGAAGACTTACCTTTCGAAGGATTTATATGGGCATAGCAGGATCTGGGTTTAATGAGTAACTCTTTGTTTTCATGATATCTTCCCAAGCTCACAGAGCCATCATTCGAACAATAAAGTGATGAAGGTGATGAAGTCTTTTACGATTCATGTGTCCTTGTCTTGCTTCCAAATCGGGGTTGGTATTTCGCACAAGGTATTTCGTACAAAAATATCATATACTCTAAGTGCATTTTTCCGAATTCCCTTTGACGCAGTCAATACTCTCGCCATGTTTCATCTACTTAAGACGATCAAATTCTTCAACATCCATTTGTGAACTACAGCAAATCGAGGACTAAGACTCAAAGCGGGGCTTCGTGCATGCGAAGCACTTTCATTTTATGCATAATTTATGTTAATAGCGCCCATTTGTCTTTCGCCGTGACTTTATTAGTTCCTCAAGCATTTATGTGTCCTTCCTGGGAGAGAAAACAAAAACCAAACAAAAAAAAACCCTGATATCAAATTAAATTCAATGAAGTCTACCTTGAACCATATCCCGTGGGATGGGATGGTAATCAGGCGTTGAAAGAAAAAACAGTTCCTACCGCAACAAGCGGTTTTAGGATTCATCTATCGAAGGATAAGGTAAACACAGCCAGTCGCAAACAACAAAAATACAAGAAAAGAGGGGACTTTTCCCATAGAAATGCATCGTACGTTTGAAATAATGAAAAAACTTTATTTTCAACTTTTCTGCTTGTCTTTTTCTTTCCGCTCAATCATATCTTATTGTTATTCTCGGTGAAGGGTAAACTTTGGAATTGAGTTGATCAAATGATTTATTCTTCCAGTCGTTGATGTGGATGTCCAATGATTTATTGGAAAGATGAGTAGTTCCTTATGAAGCAGCATTTAGATTAGATGCATCGGCAGAATTATAAAGAATTAAGTTGTCTGACTGAAGGAACACAGATGGAGATTACTGGGTGCTGCGCCAATTATCCTGATTTCCTTTCGGCTTGGAAACAGCATTTTTCGGAATATCTTATGTGTGTCACGTTTGTGTATACTTTATGATGGGAAACCTTAGGGTTAATTAATTCAGTCAGTAGTCTTTAAAAACACCGGATAAGCCTTTTAGGTTAGGTTAGGTTTATGGGTGGATACGGCTGAGTTAACCCTGCAGTACCCCACTTAGTTTCATGTGGACCCATTGTGATGCCCTTGTTGGGGGGTTAGCCGATGTTGTTGGCGATGGTATTTGTTCCTTCTTGGTTACTCGACCTTGTCCAGCCATCCTGATGTATTTATGAACCAAAGATTAGATAAGTTAACATCTGAAAGTTCTTGTATGTCATGGAAGTGATATCTTCCTTCTGTTCCTCAAGTGACATTCTATCAAACCGCATAAGCTTGCTAGTCCAACTTGCATTATATTCCGGCCATAGCTTCCGTGAAATTTCGCAGGTAGTTAATTCCTTCCTTCTTCGAATCCACACCCGAGGGACGGCGCAGTAGAGGAAGACCGCGACTCAGGTGGCGCACGCAAGTGGAAGGGGACCTTAACCAACTCAGCGTGCGAAACTGGAGACAGCTGGCCAAAGATCGTGCTGGCTGGAGACGCTTGTTGGTTGAGGCCCAGGTCCACCCCGGACTGTAGCGCCACCTTAAGTAAGTAAGTAAGTAAGTTAATTCCTTCCACTTGTTGTTGGCTTTCATGCGAATATTGTTTTCCACTCTTTCTTTGAGATTACAGAGCGGTGGATTGATCGATTTGATCGCCCGACCTTGATCCATAGCAGATCCATTTCTTGCCAGTTCATCAGCCATCTCATTGCCGGCTTTGTTGCTGTGGCCAGGGACCCAGCAAAGACGCGTGGTATGCTGCGAGCAGAGAACCTTTAGCTCTTCACGGTAGCGGTGATCTAGCTTCGATTTTATTTCAATAGCAGACTCAGACACTGCTTTTATAGCCGCCTGGCTGTCAATAAATATGGCAACATCATCATTTGGTATTGCCATCATTGACACCATATGGGCACTGGGCAGCTTCGGCGATTGCCAGAACCTCCGCCTGAAAGTCACTACTGTGTTCAGGCAGTCTGATCGAGTGGTGTATATTTAGCTCTTCGGAGAAAATTCCAGCACCTGTTCCACAGTCCATCTTAGATCCATCTGTGTAGATGGATATCGTTTTCCTATTTGTGGGTTCGTCTGTGTTCCATTCCTCCCTGCTGGGGAAATAGCAAGGGAATGGTTTATCAAAGTCAAGGTTTTGAGATAAGTATTCTGAAGTGACAGAGTCTCCCACGTATTTGTTCAGAATCTGTGCATGTCCCATTCTGTAGGGTTTCCAGCCTTTGGTTTGGCTGATCCTGAGGGCACTTTTGGCTGCAGATTCTTGCATGTGTAGGTCTAGGGGTACCAGGTTGAGGATTGCCTCCATTCCAGCAGTAGGTGTTGTCCTTATTGCGCCGGTTGTACCTATACATGCTAGTCTTTGGATTTTGGTCATTAGTCTTGTTTGTGGCTGGCCACCACACTAATCTTCCGTATGTGAGTATTGGACGCACAACAGCCGTATACATCCACAGAATTATTTTAGGGTTTGGTCCCCACCTTTTGCCGAAGATTCGGTTGCATGCGTAAAAAGCATTTGCAGCCTTTTTTATTCCCTCATTGACATTTAATTTCCAACTGAGCTTCCTATCCAAGATCGTACCCAGATATTTAGCGCTCTCCGCTACCCTGAGAGGTATACCCTCAATAGTTGGAGGATCGAAGTTTGGAATCGCTCTTTTGTTACTGAGCAAGACTAGCTCAGTTTTTTGTGTACTGACTCCAAGACCGCATTGTTTCGTCCACATATTAAGTGTTCGTAATGCGTTTTCTAGTATTTCGCTTATGGTCGGTAGGAATTTGCCTGTAGCAAGTATTACTACGTCATCTGCATAAGCAATTACTTTGACCCCTCTGTTTTCGAGTTTTAGTAGTATTTCATTTATGACAAGGACCCAGAGTAAGGGGGAGATGACTCCTCCTTGTGGTGTACCTCTTGAGGCTGTCACTCTAAGTTGAATGTCACCTAGTTTTGCATTAATATTTCTTCCATTGAGCAAACTTTCAATCACATTGGTAAGCTTTTGGTTAACGTTGTTATTGAGTAGTGCTCTCTTCACTGCACACGTCCTAACATTGTTGAATGCTCCTTCAATATCGAGGAACGCGACTAGTGTGTATTCTTTGTCTTTTAGGGACTTTTCTATGATGCTAGTGACCTCGTGCAGCGCGGTCTCAACTCCTTTACCTTTAATGTATGCGTGCTGAGCCGTTGAGATCATTTTATCGTCCAGTCGAATGCGGATAAAAACGTCTAATAAGCCTTTTAAATAATATTTCGCCGTCTGCCATTTAATTGCAATAGTTCTTTTTAACCCGCCATTTTGTGTGTGGACCCCTATTCAACCATCGAAAACCCACAAATTACACGTTGAGGTTTTTCTCCACTGCGTTACCTCGCGCGACCAGCTCACAAAAATCCGATACCACAAATGTCCTGAAATACCTATATACCGGTAAATTCAGCCATAAAATTAGGGACTCTTCTTTCAAAAAATACAGATAAACTAGAGACGAGTAAGAAGCAAATATTTTAAAGGATAACACCAGATTTACCATCGAAATGCGAATTCGACTGCAACTAAAACTAACCGCAATGAAATGCAATTTGAAAGAATGCAATCCGAGAGATTGACCTGGTTGTAAGTGTTCTATAGGTTTGCACTCCTTTGACAGTAATATCAACCTCCATACTGCATCAGGAAACTAATAACACCAACTATTGTTGTGACGATTTCAAAGGACTATTGTCCCAAAGACCAATTGTTTCCGGAACTGGTACTTACCAAATGAGTATATCGATTATCATGGATGTCAATTGTTGTGCGGGGATCATAAGGAAAATTGTCTTGCGCTCTTTTGTCATATATTCAAACCACTATAGTGAGTGGTATATATGTGAAGTATGAACACACAATGCTGACTCTAGGATTTATAACGTTCGCTTAGGATCTGTTTGGAAATCAAAAGTTCATAACCTCCTCGACAATTGTTGTAAATGAAAGCAACAGGAATATATTTGAAACCATATTCCACAACCAATTTAAGTTTCCCTGTGTCATTGTTCTGTGACATATTTCGGTACAATTGCGATCAAGAATTGTTTCGATGAAAAGCCATTTAAATTTCAAGACTGGTGTTCCGAAATGGGATGCTTCTTAGAAGGGATAAATGCATAGACGTTTATTATGAGACTAAGCTTAAAAGGAGAGGGGCGTATAGTGCTCCAGAAGCTGCTTTGTTGAACCGAATTAACTGTTCAGCTTTCGCTTTCGCTCAAAATCGTTAGAACTGGATAATGGGCATATTCAAAAATCTAGTTATCTTTTGTAGACTACCTACATTGGTCTGCACTTGATGTAACTTGAAGGCAGAAACTAGTTTGGTAGGTAACCTCGCCTTTCCCACGTCTGCCACGTTTATGCAAACTGTCAAATTATTACCAACTCAGTTACGAAGTTTCTCATGTGGTATTCGATTGGGCGCTCTCAGGGCAGTTTTTATGTTCATTTGGTATAAAAAAAACATTATTTTTCAGATTTCAGAGCACTTTTGCGAATCTAGATAATTTCTCAGATTTACCAACACAAGTGCGTTTGAGTTTGACAACTGGTGGAGGGCGTTGCGATTTTCACGAATCTGTTCTACAGCAAAGAAAGTCATTGCATCGGGTGAATCTATTTTTGTAAATTGGTTGTGTATGATTATTTAAAAATCAATCGAGACGCAAATTTCGAATGTTTTAATTTTTAAGTGACGTTTTCATTTTCGATTAGCCACACGAAATCTGAAATCTGAGAGCGAATCTCAAGAACCCCAAACGAATGCCACATCAGTTTCTTGACTAAATTCGTCATCTACACCTCTTTTACCTAACCTTGCATAGACGTCAACTGAAAAAAATGTTTATTTGGTTGTTCTATTCCAATCTGAAACTGAGACACATCAAGACAGCCATCTGTCAGACTTACTAAACTAGATACTTGAACGTCCCCAATTATGATTACATATCAGATCACAATCTGGGTAGTTGAAGTTTGACGTTTGCGACCCTCGATCAATCTTAGTTATAAAAAAAGTACCATCACGGTTAGAGGAGTGAGCAACTGGCTAAAGGCAGTTG
This sequence comes from Cheilosia urbana, assembly GCA_946477585.1. Lineage (NCBI taxonomy): Eukaryota > Metazoa > Arthropoda > Insecta > Diptera > Syrphidae > Cheilosia > Cheilosia urbana. The sequence continues at coordinate 25,152,749 of OX297856.1, forward strand.
GCACTGAAAACACGAGCTTGAAATACTCTTACAAATAATGGGGCTCAAAACTCATCGTCGTCGGGGAAAAAAAAAACTTTGTGAACATACCCTTTACCCAAGAGTCAACAAGAAGAAAGAGTTCGTAAAGACTAATCTCTTATTTACCTCTTGAACCCACTTTTAACGTCGATAGTAAGGAAAACCAACGAAACAACAACACGACACCTTTACCACCAGTCCACACTGAAACATTTACCAATGAAAGATACCTACTTAGGGTAGCCGACATCTAAATTGGTAAGGTTTGCATACAGCAACGAAAAATAAAATGCGCCGTCGACGTGACATTGATGATGACATCTTTGCCTTTAAAACAAAAAAAAATCATTTGCTGTTTTCCAATGAAGATCTGTGAGCTGTCGACGCCCATGATAAACGTCATTTAATTAAAAAAAATGGCGCGACTGTATCCAACAGTCCCAAAATATGTGTAGTGTATGTGTAAACACCGTGCGTGTGGTATGTGTGTGGCTTGATAAAAGAGGGAATTGTAATAACCGTATTCTTGATATATTATGAAATAACAATAATTGTCCTGCTGTGATTTCTGCGTGCCTGGTAATTACTGAAAGATTTGGCACCGAATTTCCTCGAGATATCCGTCACAGGGAAGAAATGTGAGACCATCATATATGAAAAACATGCTTTATTTCACATCAACAAAAAGCTGAAATTAATATACCCCAGCTCATAAATGTATGCAATGATAAAAACGTATGCAATGATAAAATGTATGCAATGATAAAACACAGTGACGCATTTTCTGTCCCCGCAAGTTAAATGTGTGGAATAACTCCACCAGATTCCAAAAAAAGTAAGCAATGATAAAACACAGTGACGCATTTCCGTCCCCGCAAGTTAAATGTGTGGAATTACTCCACCAAATTCCAATAACGCATGCTTAGATGTTTACACATAAAAAAATGACCTTTTTCATTGAAGATCGGTGAGAATTGCCCCTAGAATTCAGAGTTGCTCTATTAATTGAAATTCGTTAGATCACTTTCATAAATACGTATCTACATCATACTTGTTTTTTATTTTTTGTTTTCTATAGTATAAATTACGTTTTTTTTTTTTGCCAAATCAGAATATTCAAATTCTTTACATTTTCCACGTTTATTTTCAGATTTTGGGACCATAAAGCGTACAATTTGTTAATAATAAAAAAGCAAACATTGCACATCTGACATTTGGATGTTATTGATAAATAAATAGACATATTTCAATCTGGCATTTTGTGGCTAAGGGACATAAATTCATAATGGAATAAAGTTCAAAATTTGATTGTGTAATTATGTCCCTCCAAAGTGGGATATAAGTCCATAACGTATTTTTCAAAGATGGGACATAATTCCAACGTTTTGCAAGTAGAAGAATATGCTATCATAAAAAAAGTCCAAACCCCATATTTCACACATTTGAGAAAATAAAAGATCGCCTAAAATAATATTTTGCTTCTCGTTTTAAACAAAAAATACAATGGGCGCCGCTCGATGCTTAAGACTCTGACATGGCAGCTCTCCTATTAAATTCAATTTACTTGAGCAACAGTTAAAGCTTTGCTTTAAAATCAAAACATGTTAGGGGGGACATAATTACATAAATATTTTAAATATCTTAATATATTTTATATCCCACTTCGGTAGGACAGAAGTCCACAACAAAATTTTGAACTTATGTCCCACTTCAGTGAGACATGACTTATGAATGTCCCTGCGTCCATTTTCCTAGTGTGTGTTGGGGAGTTGAGGGCAATTCTTTAAAAATATTCCGGACACTTCTATCGTATTAAAAATTGACCTGGAAGTGTTGTTTATTTTTCAACGAATAAATTGACCTGGAAGTATACTTTTTTTCTTCAATGTAACATAGAAAGGGCAATTTTTTAATCAATCATCGATCAAAAACGCCTCAGTGGTGGTAAGTTCAGAGCAATTCTTTAAAAATATTCCGAACACTCCTGTCGTGTTAAAACTTAAAAGTTGGCTTGGAAGTACGCTTTTTGTCTTCAATGAAACATAGAAAACATAGAAAGAGCAGAAAGAGCACTTCGAGATTAGCTCTGAAATAAAACGAAAGGGCAATTGTTTTCTTAAATCGAAAATGCCATAAAATCATAAAGTAATCGATTGTAGTGAAACAAAAACTAAATGTGATTCAGTTTCAAGTTCTATGTTTTTCTGAGGTCTTATATGGGCAGTCAGGTCAGTAGTTATAGCGGGATACGTATTCAAGTGCATATACAAACGGATTCACTTTCCAATTGAAGTTTGTATGGATCTTCCACTTCCTCTAAATAAGTCGAGCCCAAGTCACAACTTTTGTAGATGTGTCATCTAGTCTTGTAAAATAAAGCAAAATTTCGCTAGTTCCCACAGACCTCATTTAAACTTGTCCCCTTTTTTGGAGTATATCAAAGGCTATTTTCGCAACTTTATTTAGACTATCATTTCATTTCAGACGGACTCGTACCTTACACGCAAATCTATAGCCGTTTTTATGGACGGATCTAAAATAGAAACCGGGACGGGGTCAGGCGTCTTCTCCGAATCGTTGGGTGTATTAAAATCGACGCCTCCCCGACCACAGCAGTGTCTTCCGTGAGTCTGCGGTAAGGGCAATACCACCTGAAGGTATTACCATAGATAAATTAATATACAGATGTCTCATCCTAATGTAAAAGAATGCTCTACTTTTTGCGATCGTCCAACAAATGGAAGGTGAAAACCAAAACCCACCATACCTCATTTGAGAAGGATTGATTTTCTGTTTAGATGAATTCTACTTTCAGTTGAATTATGACCACAGGCCGGAATGTATGTATGCAGTGTGCTGCCGTATGGGGTATTGGGGGCAGGTAAATTTCCTTGCACACTGATCAGTGGGTTAAAGGGTAAGGAGACAGGTAATAAGGAAAGCGGAAAGAAAAAAATCGCCTTTATTTCTTTAATCTTTCTTTCTTTCTTTGGTATTGTCAATACCTTATGATTGTACGCCGGCGGGGGTGTGTGCCGTGAGGAGATCTTCGGTTATGTAATTCATGATGGTTTTTGTTGGGAAGAGCCGCCGATTAACTTTTGGATTTGTTTTGCTGAAAAAAGTATCTCTTTGCGATATGGACAATTTATTGCATTTTGGCGATACAATTTTAATGTTTTTGTTTGGGTAGGTGCATTCGCATTAATTTTACGGTTTTCATTATTCGATACAAATGTATGTCAAATTTTATAGGTACCTTTATAATTTTCTTTTGAAATTAATTAGGTTATTCATTAATAGGTACCCTATTATAGGTATCAACAATAATATTTAAACTAAAGACTGTTCTATATCACTTATCTACTTATCTTATTTTTCAAAGACATGCTGTTGGGTTTTCTTCTCTGTTAATAAATAAAGAGGGATAACGAGACAAGAATTCAAACTTTTCAAGTTACTTTTATAGGTAATAGATAATCTACGCAAGATTGGCTTGATAGATGAAATACCCAAAAGAATTACATTTATGATTTTTAAACGTTAGGTACCTACCTTATGTCGTTTTCAATTTACCTTTTCAGATTTTGATCCGAGATTTCAGATATCTGCTGCCAAATCGATAAAATCCGAATGGCAGTATGTATTAAATAATAGTGTAAGTTTTTTAAAAATTGAAGCTCTCAGTAACAGGCAATTGTCGCAAGTTATGGTTAGAGAGTTATAAGCGCTTACTGAATTATTTTATAACTCACATTTTACCAGTTTTTGAGGATGAGGAAAATCGTAATAGGAATTTCTGTTTTTTTATCATGCATGATTTTATTTTTGGCTGAAATAGATTTGTGATGATCGTCTATGATTACACAAATCAGAGATTTGTTTTTTGAATTTGCATTAGCAGTTCATGGGGTGCAAATAAAGTAAGATTTTCTGGCTGGTTGGTATTATTTAAGGTGCATATTGAGTATGCTTGAAAGAAAGAAGAACTTGCTAATATTTGCTAAAAATAAGTTTTACGTTGCTGTTATTGCATTTTTAAAGGCTATTACAATTTTAATTTTAAAGCGCGGTATTGAGTTTTAAAAATATATGTATCGACACAGATCGGCTTTTGGGTAGGTAGTCATTTTGGATAAATGATTAAAAACTGTTTTATTCGATTTTTTGAGAAAAACTAAGTAAGGGATCTTATTTATAATACTGATATTATCGTTAATATGTATTTTCAAAATCGTTAGAGCGGTTTTTGTAAAATTTGGCAGACCAAATATTGCAATGTTTAGTTTGAAAAATTATATTGCTTAACAATTTTGCTGAAAAGGTATTGTTCGGGATGTAAGCATTACCTACTTGGTTTTTAAAGTTTTTTTTTTTTTTTAATCGAAATTGGGGTTTTCGAAATATAAGTTTTTCTATTAATAGGGACACAATAATTTTGAAAACATCAATTTTACTCTAAGTATGCATTTTGGTCAAAATCGTTAAGTATCGGCGTTTTCCGGTAAACTAAAGAAAACCAAATTTAAAAAAAGTTTATTTTTTCAAAAATCTATTGTATGAGTTTTCTATTAAGTTAGAAGTATCTACCGTTTTCGAGATACATATGTTCAAATTTCAAAAGTATCGTTATTAAATTATTTTAGTATGATAAAAACGGCCCCGAACTTAAACTTTAAATCTAAAGCAAAATTATGGCAGCTACTTAGGCCTTAGGCCTCGGGAGCGTACGCACAGACAGGCAAGCAGACAGATAGACATACGGACAGCATTTTACGACCCATCTCTTTGAGTTCATCTATCATCGTAATTGATTAACATCTCGAGTTCGAAATTTTGTGTATATTTTCTCTTACTACGTAGTACCTACCTAATCGAGAAATCTAAACTACTGATTGTTTTATTATTAATGTTAAAATGTATTCATAATACAAAGTCTGACCCAGTCAACTCAGAGCGTTTTGACAGACATGTAAACTTGAAAAGTTTGAATTCTTGTCTCGTTATCCCTCTTTATTTATTAACAGAGAAGAAAACCCAACAGCATGTCTTTGAAAAATAAGATAAGTAGATAAGTGATATAGAACAGTCTTTAGTTTAAATATTATTGTTGATACCTATAATAGGGTACCTATTAATGAATAACCTAATTAATTTCAAAAGAAAATTATAAAGGTACCTATAAAATTTGACATACATTTGTATCGAATAATGAAAACCGTAAAATTAATGCGAATGCACCTACCCAAACAAAAACATTAAAATTGTATCGCCAAAATGCAATAAATTGTCCATATCGCAAAGAGATACTTTTTTCAGCAAAACAAATCCAAAAGTTAATCGGCGGCTCTTCCCAACAAAAACCATCATGAATTACATAACCGAAGATCTCCTCACGGCACACACCCCCGCCGGCGTACAATCATAAGGTATTGACAATACCAAAGAAAGAAAGAAAGATTAAAGAAATAAAGGCGATTTTTTTCTTTCCGCTTTCCTTATTACCTGTCTCCTTACCCTTTAACCCACTGATCAGTGTGCAAGGAAATTTACCTGCCCCCAATACCCCATACGGCAGCACACTGCATAAATACATTCCGGCCTGTGGTCATAATTCAACTGAAAGTAGAATTCATCTAAACAGAAAATCAATCCTTCTCAAATGAGGTATGGTGGGTTTTGGTTTTCACCTTCCATTTGTTGGACGATCTTTGTTGGACGATCGCAAAAAGTAGAGCATTCTTTTACATTAGGATGAGACATCTGTATATTAATTTATCTATGGTATTACCTTCTCTATAGACAGCCAGGCCGCAATAAAAGCCTTAACTGCAACAGAAATAAAATCGAAGCTTGTGAAATGCTGTTGCGAAGAGCTCAAGGTTCTTGGTACTCAGCGCAAGGTATTGCTCTGCTGGGTTTTGGGACATAAAGGCATTCCAGGCAATGAGAAAGCGGACGAATTAGCTAGACGAGGTTCGGCAGCAGTAACAGAACAAGCTGATGCCTCGGTGAACATCCCGCCTTGCTCACTTAAGCTTGAAGCAGGGAGAAAGGCCATAAGAGAGGCTAACGCTAGATGGGCGCACTAGGAACTAGTCATACCACAAGAATGCTATGGCCAACAATGAATAAAACCAGAATCGAGAGTCTCATACGAAAGGATAGAAAACCTCTTTCACTCCTCGTAGGAATCCTAACGGGACACAACACTCTGCGGTATCACATGAAGAAATTACGCTTGACGGAAGAAGAACTTCGTAGAGGCTGCGGTGATGAGGAAGCTCTTGAGGACACAACCCACTTTCTATGTCACTGCCCAGGTCTCCAACACAAACGGTACAGATTCCTAGGGAGAGACTTCTTCCACGACCTAGACGAGCTTTCCAGCACACCAGTAGGCAAGATTATGTGCTATATCAAATCCACAGGACGGTTTGTATACAACAGCACAGTGAGTAATAGTTGCTATTATTTATGGACAGGATTATTATGGGTAAGGGACAACCTTTCCCCTATGGGCATCACAATGGGTCAATATTGACCTGAGTGTGGCATGGAGTACTCCACGCCAGCCCACATACCTCACCTAACCTATCATTTCATAAGTTCATTGAATCCACTGGTTAAGTGTGCTGTTCAGTGGTATTTTCTAAATTAACAAACGGCTTTCATGATAAAATCCCCCTGACAACCCCAATCATCTCTCGACATCTCTTGTAGTTACCCTTGTTCACAACTGGCTGAGGTGAAGATTTGGGTAAATTTATTCTGCCTATACAAAATCGCGTCACCCTTCCCACTCATTGTTTCCCACTAGTCGTCTAACAAGGACTATCAACAAAATTGCCCATTCCAATTATAGATGATAATTTATAACCTCTTCCACCTGACAAAGTGTCTTGCAACCAACCTAATACAAAATTCCACTCACACATAACCAACTCTGGCTTAACCAAATTAGGGTGCACTTTCTGTGAGAATAAAAACAAAAAAGTACAGCAATTAAGTCGAGAAACTCATCACCAACTGCAATGATAACTTTAAAATTAACACTTCTCCCTGATTCATTACGCTAATTGGCGAGGCAATCAAAACTCACGGTGCTGGTGGAGGAAACTTGTTCTTCCATGGGAAATGTTTCAGGTGGCATGCTCCATCGGCCATCATCATCATAATCATCTGCATCGTCCAATAGGGTTACGACATCATGACGGGGCAAGGTAAGCCTTTGTTCAATACATTTCGCAATAACTATAACATCGCGTTGTGACCCATTAGCAATATACTAAGCTCTGATGATGAGGAAGAGGACCACAGCCAGGACCAGCAGCGGCACACCGGCCGTTGAGTTCATCGTCGAGAGGTATGCTGTGGAATACAAAGATTCTGATTATAATTTTCGTCGTCCGTGCTGTCGGTCGGTCGGTCGGTCGGTCGTCGTCGTCCATTTTGTCATAGCATCCAACAACCTGAAGTTGAAAGCCGCCGCACCCTAGCGATTGCATTTGCACACTTTACAAGCCCATAGAAAAAAGAAGAAGGACAGACCAACCACCCACCGTGGAGTACCGATAGTAGTGGTTGTGTGAGAAGCAATTAAACCTTTGCCATTGGAATACTCTTCGTGCTCGTTATGCTCTTTCACTGCTTTGGTTTGTATCCTTCTCACCTTGGTGTTCTGGTTTTTTTCTTTGCAGTTCGTGTCGTGCGCAAATCGTTAAAGAGTTTGCATGGTTTTATAATGAAAGAAAAAGATAAAAAAAAATCGTTTCAAGCCGTTTAATTGAGGAAAAAGAAACCTCTTTAAAGTGTGCCTCTTCAAATAGTGTTTTGAAGATGTCTTTTTTTTTTTTTCTCTCTCTCTCTCTAAAATTACGATATCCAAGTGACTGAGGAAGGCCAGCATTTGCTGCCATTCGTCCTTTCTTCATATTTGTATAAAGAATCACTTGAGTAAACAGGTAGGTATGCTAATGCCAGCTTGCTTGAGGTGGTCAGTGATAAAGTCAGGGCTATATTCTGGGGTGCTTCTGAGACCAATGCAAGCAATCATCTTTTTACAGAAAATTGAACTGAATTGAGAAAGTTTGACTCCAAACACAAGGGTGTCCTGTAACTATTGCGGTTATCATGCGGATGGAGTCATCACTGAAGATTGTGATCTGAAATTGGAAGTGGTTGCAACGCTTTTGGAGCTGTGTTTTCTAAAACCCCATCGATATTTATGGTGTGTTGCCGCAGGTTTTCGTTTTCTGAATACGAGAGGTCCCTTTGCGGCAGAACCGTTGATGGAAACTGGCGATAGACAGCCGCAATTTTGATTCTCTTCTCTGTGAAATTTCTTTATACTTTGTTCATGGTAAGAAGACACACAGCGAGTGGTGCCTCCTGTTGTCATTATCCGTTCAAAACTAGACTCGATTACATAACTAAGTTCCAGCCCATCTGTATTTTTACTCCTTTGAACACTGTGTAATAAATCTCCCTAAACCGACCTGTTTTTTCCTTAACTGATACGAAATGAACTGAGTAATGATTTTTTCAGACTTTTTCCAAGTGGATACCTAAGGACTTCGCAAAGTTAGTCATGTTTGCATGGCTGCGTTTGACATCAGGACTAGCTTTATGAACTATCAACAATTGTCTACCACTTCTTAGTCAGCATTATACCGACACCATTCAGACTGGGAACACTGCTTGTCTCCTCCTCTCATTGATGAGGGAGCGGACCAGGACGTCAGAAATAGGCTAAATAGGCATTTCGAATCCTTTGTCGAGTGTTGAACTCCAGCAAAATATCGCTTCGCACTAAGTTAAGACTGTTTGAGTCCAATGTAAGATCTATTTGGCTATGCGCGTGTGAAACGGGGAAATGCTCCGCCAACATCTCGAGCAGGCTACGAGCTTTTCTTAACCGTTGTCTGCGTTACATCCCCATGCATCCGGTGGCAACAAACGATTTCAAGCAATGGTTGTTATGGTTTAGGAGTGGACAAACAAAAGTGGACGTTGATATCACACAGAGAAAATGGCGCTGGATGGGCCATACACTGAGAAAACCAGACGACAACATAGCGAAGCAGTGCTTTCAAGGAACCCTCAAGGTGTAAGGCGATTTGGCAGGCCCAAAACAACATGGAGGTCAACTGTTTTGATTGAAGCTCAGTCCCAGGACTTACGGTCGTGGACACAGCTGAGGTATCGAGCTGCAAACAGAGAGAGGTGGAAGGACCTGGTTGTCCTCGAGGAGGAGTTAAAGTGTCACTTATACAGTAACCGGAACAAAAGAAAGAAGAAGACCACTTCTAAGGTATTTGGGCGCTTTTTCATTTAAGTATGAAAAGAATTAAGCTAAGATCTGAAAATGAGCAAGCAGTGGAGCGACACTATTTTCCTCAACTATGTTGATTGCCGCGTCTCTGTAGCTGGAGTTAAATTTCAAGCCTCTTCTGTCATGAAATTATGTAAAGTGAATGAATTGCCTTTGTTGCAAATACAGGGTGGGCCTAATACAAGTTTATTTTTAAAAATGAAAAAAAGTGAACAAAATTAATTTGTTTCCATGTATTATTGCTTTATTAGTAAACATTCCCATTAGTTATGGAACACAACGTCGTTCAAGTGGCTGCCTCGGCTGGGTTCGCAGAAGCGCAATCTAACACTCTAAATTTTCCAGGACCTTGTTGATAGTTTTGGGTTGTAGCTCACGGATTTCTTGGATGATATTGGCCTTAAGTCGGTCCGAGGTTCCCTAGCAGCTCTGAGGCGGTCAATTGACATCGTCAAGACGGCTGATAACACGATTTTGGAATTTGGTGCGCAAAAGATCGATTGTGGCCTGGCCTGTGTAGCATATCGTGCCATCCTGCATGAACCAGAGGTCGCCCAAATCTATGTCATCAATTTGAGTAAAAAAAAGTCGGTTAACATGGCACTGTATGTAACGCCCAGCCTCATTTTCGAAGAAAAATGGTCCAATTTTGCCACCAATTTTTCAAAAAAAGAACTGTTTCGGCTACACAGCACTCACTTTGGAAATATTTTTTTAATATTTCCCAACGTTATTTAAGCGTAAAAAGACTCCTTTCGTCCCGATTAGGTATGATACTCACTTACTGTCAAGATTCCGAGCGGGAAACAGCTCTATCAGTGTCAAAATAACCTATGTTTTCAAAAGAAACCATTAGATGACCCACCCTTTATAGCAAGGTAGGTAGGTAGGTAAATGGGTGCTCTTGTGGCGGTTGCCACAGCTTCACTTAGACCAACAGTTGGGTCCATTGTGTCCAGTTACGGGAACCATCCAGTGCAGCCTGTCGAAAAAAAAGAAATATACCGCTTTCATATTAGAGCCATATAGATTTAGTGTGAATCTCATGGGTTCTTAAAGCTCCATTGTAGCCGGATCCTCTAGTTCTTCCTACGAATTAGTAGCTAATGATAGGAAGTCTGTTTATCTAATAGAACCACACAGATTTAAGTATGAATCTCAGGAGTACTTTGAGATCAACATTCTTCAGATCCTCTAGGTCATCGAAGAAGTAACTGTTGAGATTTCTCTGTCTGCTGTTTTTAAGGGCTAGGCATTCGCAAAGTAGGTGGCGAAAAGATTCTATTTCTTCTACGACCCTACTGCTTCTGCAAAAATCATTATGCAGTATCCCCAGCCGTTCCGCACGTACGCCTATCGCACAGTGTCCAGTAATGACCCCTGTTAGTATGCGAATATCCTTGCGGCTTAGTCCGATCATACATTTAGATCTCCTTTTGCTCACCTCTGGCCATAGTTGTTTAGTGTGCCTGCAGGTAATGAGATTGGTCCATCGTAGGTTAGTTCTACTCCAGGATTCAATGTCAATTCTCCTTACAAGCGTGCTTAGCGGAGTTCTTACTGATTTAAGGGCCATAGATGCATGTATTTTAGACCCGTTTCTTGCAAGCTCATCCGCCTGTTCATTACCCGGAATATCCATATGCCCTGGTACCCAGCATAGGGTCACTGCGTTGGCTTGTGATATTTCGTCCAGGTTAATCTGGCAGTGACTTACTGCTCTTGACTTCACCACGACTGACTCCATGGCTTTTATGGCCGCTTGGCTGTCAGAGTAAATGGTGATTTGTTTACCGACGACGCACGTTTCGTCTCTTAAGGTTCTTCGCCGCTTGGGTGATAGCGGCTACCTCTGCTTGAAAGACACTGCAATCTTCGCTGATTCTGAACGATTCTCGCAGGTTCAGTGCTTCGCTGAAGATGCCCGCGCCTGTGCCGATATCCATCTTTGAACCGTCAGTATAAAGGGCTAGCTCATCTTCTATTGTTACTACTTTCTTCTCCCATTCGCTTCTTTTTGGAATTTTAGTAGAGAATCTCCTGTCAAAAACGAGAGTGGGGGGTAGGTAGTCAGTAGTCACCCTCTCTTTCGCCGCGTTCCATTGGAATTCAATAGAGGCATGCCCCTAGGGTTTGGATGACCATAATCCAGACTCTCTTAGCCTGATTGCAGTTTTAACCGCCTTGCTGCTGCAGTAAATGTCCAGAGGGGTAAGGTTGAGCACCACCTCCATAGCTGCGGTGGGAGTGGTCCTTAAGAAACCTGTTATCCCGATGCATGCCGCCCTTTGTATTTTGGTTAGGTTAAAAAGACTAATGTCGTTTTCCATTGCGCAAAAAGAAGCGTCCGGGAGAGTCCGGAATCGAAAAAAATCACTTCTGAAACCGTTCCATTGGAAGAAAAAATACCCTTCTGAGAAGAGAATTTCGCTTCTCGATTTGAAGTCAGAATCCACTCAAGTAGCACACACACAAGACAAGACAACAAAATCAGTTTTCTCCCCAACAGAGAGCGAAACCTTGGAAATTGTACCAAGGTCCCAAAAACTCATCACTCAGCTATCTAATTACTATCTAAAACAAGATGTCAACACCTTCACAAATCATCTGCGAAAATAAGACACCGTTGCCGCCTTGACACGCTTACTATTCAATCAAGCCTACTTAAAAAAAAGTCGATAATTTGATTTCTGGTAGCACACTTTTCATCCTTCCGACAGCATCAAGATAGACAAACGTCGCAATTCTTGCGGCATGATTGTATATCCTTCAAAAGTTGTTCAATACCTACAACTTTCATCCGACTATGAAATATTTATCAAATCTAATTGCAATCATTGGATTCTCATCGACACTCACACAAGATTAAATGAAATCTTCAAAATTAAGTGGAAAGACTTTGATTGAGATCGTCATGAAGTTTAACTCTGTTTAATTGGAAAATAAATTACAAGCTCCCAGCATGTGTCAGGTGGAGGGTGACGATGAGGATGCGAAATTGCATATTACACATCCGCCGCCATTCATGCACCTCAATCTGTTGCATAAGAATCGGTGGAAAAGTTTCCATGCTCAGAGTCAGTTGCGAGTACCTACGCGAGACGCGAACTCTATGCTGTGCATTACCGTGTAACTTAGAACGCCCTAATGGCCTGTAAATTTAAATAAGGGATTTAGAAAGTTGTCCCTTATGAGAGTGAACCATGCATAGTATGTACCGAAATCGTTTGAGGAGCTCCCGGCTCCTCCTCCTTCTCTCCCACAAGCAAACGTTTGCACAAAGCATGATGGAATGCGTTAACTTATCAAGAGAAAGTAAGTATCGCACGAGTGCATCCAGCCAGCAGGGAGCAGGCACACAGAGGATATGTATGTGTAAGTGCTGAGGGAAATAAGTTGGTTGTTCTAATGAAATATCACTGTTAACGTGCAAGCATGTTTCGGTGGAGGGATAGCAGCGTATAATTAGATCTTATGTCATACGAATTTATGGAAATCTTTTGAAATTCATTTTTATTGCCATCGCTCGTTTTAAGTGATGTGGAGGAAGGTAATGAGCCAAGTTCACGGTAATGAGCATTGCTCTGATGATAATGTTGATGGTGGCTTTTCTGTGACCTTGAGATATGTGAATGGAACCTCAATGTCGCAGCTGCAAGTACTTCAAAAGTACTTATAATGATTTCAGACAAAAATGTTACGTATACGCCCCACGTCATGGCTACATAAGTTAGTTAGCACACCAAGTACCGACTTTAAAATGAAAGTTAACAAGAACTTGTGACAGTGGTAAAAAGCATGTTCTAATTGTGCAGTATTGGCCAGTTATGGTGCTGAGGATTGAGTCTTAACTTAAATATATGCGTAACCTACATATTCTGAGTTAGTTGCGCTGATATACTACTTTTGTGAGCTGTTTACTATTACCATGTTAGAAAGATTTAGATGGGAACTTTTAAAACGGACACCCTTAATCCCATTGGCAATCTGCTTAGTTGGTAAAGTCGGAAGGATGAAAACTGGTACTCACCAATACGGCTAGCTATTTAGGCCTAGTTTTAGACAGCAAATTGAGCTGGAAACCCAATATCCTGCGGAGAGTTCAGAAAGCCACCACGGCTCTGTACTGCTGTAAAAAAGCCATTGGAAGCAGATGGGGACTCCAGCCTCGAATTACATATTGGCTATATGTATCCGTTATCAGACCTATACTCACATATGGCGTTATTGTATGGTGGACTGCCCTCGAAAAGGCCATCCATCATAATCAGCTTAGCCGCGTCCAAAGAACGGCATGCATATGCATAAGTGGAGCCCTTAGAACCACTCCAACAGCGGCCATGGACGTAATGTTCCACTTGCTACCGCTGGACATCTATTGCAAACAAGTGGCAGCAAATGCAGCCACTCGGATGAAAGCAATTCAGTTGTGGACCAGTCGCCAAAATGGTCACTCATCGATTCTAAATACATTGGAATGCATTCCAAAAGATACTGATTACACCCTCCCTCAGTTTCAATTCGAAAAGAACTTCGAAACTTACATACCCTCCAGGAGTGACTGGGAGAACGAAATAGTAACCCGCAAGGAGTCTGTCTGTTTCTATACAGATGGGTCCAAAACTGAAACAGGAGTAGGGGGGGTGTGTTTTCTCTTATGATCTAAATTGTAAAATCTCATTCAGCCTTCCTAATCACTGTAGTGTATTTCAGGCGGAGGTCATGGCGATCAAAGAGGCCCTGTCGTGGCTTCGGTATAATGTAATATCTGTAAAGGATATCACCATCTTTACCGACAGTCAAGCCGCGATTAAATCCCTGGATTCTGTCGTCTTCAATTCAACAACTGCCCTCAATTGCCGACTATCTCTGAACGAGATGGCGAAACAATTCAAAATTCACCTTATATGAGTGCCGGGCCATAGAGACATTCCAGGTAATTGCATCGCCGATGAGCTCGCCAGACAAGGCACTACTATGTCGACTCTACCAGAAAAAAGGAGTCTCTATATGCCTCTTGCTACTTGCAAGCTCCTAATTAAACAAAACGCATTAAGCGCTACTAATCGCAGGTGGTCTAGCTGCTTAACGTGCCACACCTCGAAACAGATCTGGCCTCAGCTGGATTCCAAGCGCTCAAAAAGTCCCATAATAAGCACTCTAGTAGGTGTTATCACGGGACACTGCATCATAGGGAGACATGCTCTCAGATTAGGCCTCCCTTCAAATGATTTCTGCAGAAGCTGTATGGACGAGGAGGAGGAGGAGACTATTCTTCACCTTCTCTGCACGTGTCCAGCACTGTCACTCCGTAGAAAACTATACCTCGGAGAATATTTCTTCGACAAACTCAGCGAACTCGCAAACATAGGTATCAACTGCCTCCATCGATTCATTCTTAGCTCCGGCTGGTTCAACGGGTAGATAAGGAGTCGATATCGATCCTGTGGTAACACAATGGGCCTAATTTGGCCTAAGTGAGGCTGCACTTGAGGCGGCCTGCCACTCTAACCTAACCTAACCTAGTTGGTAAAGTAGTAAAATAGACCACGACTATATTAAACCGGAAGTACGGTTTCTTTATCTTTCGGGTAAAAAGTCAGTTAATCGGCCCTAGCGTTGGAATGGAAACTTCTCCGCAACGCATACTCTTTCGGAGGCTCAAATTCCATTCGAGGTGTCCGACTTCGAAAGAGAAATAAAGAATTCCGATTGCGCCCAGCACCGCACTCCAAATCGTAAACAAATTCCGCAACCAATTTCTGTCGGAGAATGTCGGAACCTAGATGTCAAAAATTTAACAAAAGAATGCACTTCATCGCACTTCGACGTAATTCGCCGATATGCGTTACAAAATGTCGGAACAATTCTCCGAACAGTCCTTCCGAAGAATACCTCGCAGCGAAAATCCTCCGAATCGTATAAAATCAGAGAATTTTCCGTTCCCACGTAAACCTCGCTAGGGCCGAATATGTAGCCAGTTCGACGAGTTAAAGCCACTTGCACATTGTAGCCACTTGCATATTGTAGCCCCTAATGTAGAAGATGCATTAGTCCCTCCTTTTCGTTACTAGTAGGCTTACCTGTTGATAATTGTCATGACCTACGACAGAGAACTCTCACTCTTTTAAGTTCACTCACAATTTGAAGAAAGGTAAGTAAGTTCGTTGTGACAGTCAGGCGGCTATAAAAGAAGAAGAAGTGCTAATGAAATAAAATCCAAACTAGTTCACCGCTGCCGCGAAGAGCTCAAGGTTCTCTGCTCGCAGCTCACCCCGAATCTCCACTGGGTCCCTGGACACAGAGACAAATCCGGCAATGAGATGGATCAAATGGCGAGAAAGGGGTCCGTAATGGATCTTGATAGGCACTTCAACCGATCAAGCCACCACGACTCTGCAATCTCAGAGAGCGAGTGGATAACCAAATTCGAATGAAACCCAACATTAGGTGGAAAGAACTCACTGCCTGTGAAATATCGCGTAAGCTTTGGCCAGAATATAATAGAAGCCGGACCAACAAACTACTACAGTTTGACAAGTCATCGCTATCTAAGTTAGTAGGGGCTCTAACTGGTCATAACTTTCTTAGAAACCACGGAATGAAACTAAATCTCAAAGATGACGACATATGTAAAGGTTGCGGAGACGAGGAGGTCCACGAGGATACACCTCAATTCCTTTGTCATTGTCTGAGTCTCTGTCACTTGAGGAACAGAACAGAACAGAACACTTGGAAGGAAGAGTCTCTGTCACTCAAGGAACAGAACACTTGGAAGCTATTACTTCCATGACGTACATGAACTTTCTGAGGGCTCACTGTCTGATCTTTACAGTTTTCTGAGGACATCGGGCTAGACAGCGTCAGGTAACCACAAGAGGAGAAGGGATGGAGATCACCGATGTAACACCAACGGTTAACCCCAAAAAGGGCATGACAATGGGTCCACGAGGATCCAAGTGAAGTATTGCAGGGCTCACCCTGCTCTACCTACCCGTTTACCTAACCTAACCTAAGTTCGTTGTGCCGCCATTGACGCTTTCCATACCTAAGATATCGTCAGGCCAACATCAACAACAGTGCACTGTGATACCATTGTACCTAACCTATATTTTTTGTAAAAGTGACTATACTCTGTCCAAGAAAAATTGTCAGTACAGGCCTTATGGGAAGCTCTTTTTTCTACCAGTGGTGCCTGTAGTACTCTCACGGCACTCAAACACAAGATTTGCCACTGAAAAAAAAACGAAACCACTGGCATTCCAAGGAATTTTGTTGTTGTAATTTTCCTGAAATTCGCATACATCCCTCCACAACCGTTCTGCCACACAGTTGCCGGCAGAATGAGCACGATCGCTTGTGTTCGCTTGCTGTTATCATCAACCAAAATAAGCAGTGTGCGTGACTGAAGCACATCGGAGAAGTGTTACCATATGACAATGTTAGCATATCATTAAGGGTTTTTCTTTGAATTTTGTCAAAGAACTTTCGATTTTGGTGCTTTTTGGAGCTTTTTGGAGCTTTTGAGAGCGGCATATTATTTGGGGTGCTGCCATTCGGTTTTAATTTGTTTGTATTTCTGAAAGATCCAATAATATTCAGTTAAAACATATTTTTGAATGTTGTCTTTTAGAAATAATGTTTATTCGTGAGGTGTTTTAATGCATTCATTTAATTAACGCAACAAGTGATCATATGTGCGTTGTAGAGATATTGCAATAAATTAATAATGTTTACTAGGGCAACTCAAGCGGATTCATGCAAAAGCATGGTATTTTAAGGGATAAAATTTGATTAAATATTTTAAGATAGAAAACTAAGTACAAATTTTCAGCTTTATTCGTTACGGCATATTTCATTCATATTTCACTTTGTGGAGCATATTTTTCAAGCTGAAATATCAAATTGATGAAGCAGGTAGACCTATACTGTATTTTCTTTCGGTCGTTGGGTTTAACCACATCCGGTCACAGTAAAGCAAATGCCTTGAAAGGATTTTATGATCCTTTTTTTTTTGCTACTGTTTCCGCGAAGTTCTGCATTATGTAATCTAGGTATATATGTTTATATTAAAAAATGTATGTAGAGCTGCACAAGTACAGTCCTTTTACCATCTGTTTTGATATATGACATTGTGTCGTGGTTATATAATTTTGTATTCTAATTGCCTGTTTGTGTATTTAAGGCGGAAACAATGGATGTTATCTCAATCGCGGGCAGAAACATGGCTACAAAGTCTTCATTCAAAGGATCTAAGAAAAGAAACAACAAATTGTTAATGCAACTGAAAAATTCTATGGCCTTTTTAAAAGTAAATCGGAAGCCGTAGGAAATGCGGCTACTGTTTTTCCTGTTACGGAACAGACTGTATACAGGCTTTTAAGGGAAAAAGCAATCGAAAGCCACAATTCACCACTAAAGAAGAAAAATAATTCCGGTATCAAGAGCAAGGTGGATGATTTGGAAAAATGTGCGATTAGGGGGATAGTCCATCAGTTTTTTATGGATAATGACCTTCCAACGCTAGACAAATTATTATTGGAAGTACAAAAAAGTGGAAATTTAACAAAACTAAGCAGCTCAACTTTGCATATAATAATGCAAAAAGATCTCGGACTTAAATTCGTCAAACGTGAACGAAAGAATTTGTTGTTGGAAAGAAGTGACATTATTTCTTGGAGACGAAAATATCTACGCGAAGTAAAAAAAATTAGAGAAGGGAAAAGAAAGATTTATTTTACTGATGAGATCTGGCTAAATTGGCATATGGTAACCCTAACAGTATTGCTCTCTGAGGTATTGCGAATTATCATACACACTACGGCAACCCTGTGAGAGCTTTAAAAAGGGACCGATTTATGTAAGTCATTGCAACCAGACTGAGAGACAAACATCCTATCTTCCCTGTACTGACAATTTTTCTTGGACAGAGTATAGCGCCATAACTTAAGGAAATGTAGCAAAAGTCATAAACCCGTTAATGCCATCCCTTTGGACATATAAAAACAATGTACGCAATATATCTAATTATACTGTTTGGGTAATAGAACGGTTAAGATTGATAACAAGAATGCTTCCATACAATGTTGCAAGAATAGACTTAAAATAATTCACCCCTTCACCGGTATTGTCTCGTGGTATAACCCATATAAGTAATCTCGTCAACAGAAAACTCCCTAATCGATCAATTTCCGTCCCATTATATGCGGGTAGTGCTCCTTCTAATGCCTCATTGAGTTCACGATAAGAACTAACACCAACCGATAACGATAAGGTTTTAGATTCTTTTTCTTTTCTTTTTTTTTATTCATTGATAAAGCTTCGTCGGTTGTCGATTG
The DNA here is from genome assembly GCA_946477585.1 of Cheilosia urbana. NCBI lineage: Eukaryota > Metazoa > Arthropoda > Insecta > Diptera > Syrphidae > Cheilosia > Cheilosia urbana. The sequence goes on from OX297856.1 coordinate 25,171,442, forward strand.
TCGTTGTTATCCTCCCCACAATTGCAAGATGGTGGTCGCATTCACGTGTGTGGCCATCTTGAAGGTAAACAAATTGCACACGACAATCGATTTCGCGATAGACCCTCTGTCATCGGTGACTCAAGAACGCAATCAAGGTAAATATGGTAAATAAATAATGCAACCCGACTAGACGATAGTAAAAATATTACGTTTACTTCATATAATACAAATGTACGTATAATCGATCTGTTTGTCTATAGATATCAACTCAATGTTATGGAGCACCGCTCGACGCCATTACCTTACTCTATTTACAATAGAAACACAAATTTTATTATAACTATAAAAGATTAGACACCCAACTATGGAGCTAGTCCTCTTCCTTTATGCAATTTTCCACCAGTTCTCGGAGATTGGGATTCTCCATGGCTGCAGCTATTCGCTCCTTGTCATTGATTTGTTTGTTAACTGAAAGGAGAAATAGATTATTATCGTATAACATTATGGTACACACTGTAACGTTTTTGTAAGGTCAAGATTCTCTTGTCGCAGACGTGTTAGAGGACTAGGTGACCCTTTACTGAAATGAGCGTTATCCATGTTCTGAATAAAAAAAAATTGATTGCAAGTGTACCAACAATATATCAGTAAGAAAAGTCTTAGATCGTTTCCGGCTGTGGGGCCGTGTATGCTATAATTTCTGATCGTACTATCAACGATCTATTCTGTGTATATTTTGATTTTTAAATTACTTTTTGTTTCACCCAGGTGCTCGTGCGTTTGGCTACCTGGACTATTTCCTGTTGGGGTCGAGCGCATATCCAACTGATGTTATCAAAATTAAACATGGACCGCACAAGATCAAATCTGATTCGCTAGAGAAGATTGTAAACCATTTTCCAAAGAAAATGCGTCCCTCTACTACCTTCAACCAAAATAGGCTTCGCAAAATTTCAAGACGAATTGCATCGTGATTTATTCACAAATGGAAATATACCACAAGTAAAATGAATAAATAAATAACAAACTTGCAAGTCAATGAACAGATAATCCAATTAACTTTCTCATAGCACAACTTGTCACGCCAGATGTAACGCATTTCCCGTCCCCGCAGTCACAATAAAAACTGATCTATGTACCTACATTCCGACTCCACAGTAAGTATATTTCACTCTTGGCCTATTCTTCACTGCTTTCAAATCTCTAATCGCCTTCGGTCAGATACGAAAACAACTATACGATACGTAGTAAGTAATCCATCAACCCAATCATCAGCTTATTTCAAGAATACAAAACAAAAACATTACTTACTTTCATCTTCCGTTGAGTGAGCACCTTTTTTTATATAAATATCCAATTTAACATTATGCGGCAGACTTCTTTCCACCTTCACACGAATGCAGAGACCAATTAACGTAGCCAATGAACAATGAGGCACTGTTGGATTAAATTCCACGCGAACCTACAGGACAAATTTCACAAACAAATCATACAAATGTATAAACCCACATACCACGTAAACATTCGATTTAGTAGGTGGCAGGACAAAGATTCCCTCCTCATAGATAACATTCAAGTCTTCTAATGTGCTTGGTTTTTCTGGGTCACGAATTGAACGTAGAACATCTTAGAATTTAGGACTTTTATGTTAAAACAATTATGCAACTAAATGGATAATGCAATGACAACTTACCGAACAGTGTCTCCTGCAACTCCTGAGCATCCTTGTATCCCAATTCTTTTAATAATGCCTCTTCTCCAATAGGAATCACATCATCGAGTGACTCGGCGCCACTTTTATTTGCTGCTTGCATGTTGTCCGTTGACTTCTTTCTGAAGAATGATAGCATTGTGGTGTTGGTTTGTATTTATTTAATTATATTATGTAAGGTTTTTTTTTTTTTTTGTGTTTGCTTGTGGGTTTATCTCTTGGATTAAAATGAAAATAAAGAAAAAAACTTTGTTTTTGCTTTGATTTTCCCCTTATCAGATATGTGTCAAAGCTATCAGCTGATTCGAGATACGGCTGTAGGTGGCGGTAGTGGCAGTAGGCAGATACACTTTACAGCGGCGAGGGAATTTTTTTTGAATGGGATATTTATGACTAGGTACCTCTCAGGAATACAAAATCTTCTGGCTTCCTTTGATTATTTAGACCCATTGTGAATTATTTTCTTTATAAATTCAAGGGAAAAAAATAACGTGCCTGCTCGAGTATACTAACCACTTATACGTCGTACAACAACTAAAAATAAATTTTGAGGGGTGCCTAAAGGTCATTTTCTTATTAATGCATTTATTCTGATGTAGTACGTGTTTGTTACATAAATGTAGAAAATATTGTGATTTTCCATTGGGACCACCACAAATCTTTTTCAGATCTCAGATTTTACGGTGCTCATGGAACGCGCAACGAAATTGATCTGCTTTTGTAAAAGGATTAGTGCGTTAATAGACAACAATATCAGCTGTTCAAATTGCATTCATTTCTGGCAAAATCGCAAATGGATATCGCCCTCAAAAATGTTTTCCTTCTTGTAGATACAAATGAAGTATTTTTGGTGGTATGTAGTCTGTAGTCAGATGACAAGGGAGATAATAATTCCTCCGAAATCGTATCCATAGCTATTTATGTATTTTGTTATTTTGGTTTTCACGAAACTTTGCGCATTTGCCTCGAAATGAAACTTCTTAAACTGACGTTAAACAGCTGTACAAAGTATATTGGTATGCGTAAATCTGAAAAAATATCGAGATCTGCGATTTAGATCAAAAAAAAGATTGATTTTTTGTCCCAATGGAAAACCACATAACTATCCATCCGGTTAGCTTCAGCGCAGTAATATCAGTGTAATACAATCATATAGTTTAAGGTGTCATGAATATGTATGTTCATATAACAATCCCTGTTAATTGTCATAAATTTCCCTTCTACACTACCACCCTGTCGATATATTGCCGTACAGCGGCTTTCTCGCAAAACAGCTGATAACATTCTTATCAGCACCAGTTGCCGTCTGCATAAATTTTCCTTCGCAAAGTGTGTGAATTTTCATTTAACAACTTTTCCGTTTTCCCCATTCCAGAAAGTATAAAAATAGAAACAGCATTTATAAATATACACAAAAGTTAACATCCGTTTGTCCATCATCGGAGCCTACGTAAGTACGAAAGCCATCGATACTTTAATCAAATGTTGATCATCAAGTCCCATGTACACTCCAATTTGTGACTCATAATGTTATATTTATTATATGTTCTGTATTTCAAAAGAAGAATTAAAATTATTTTTGGGAAGAAAAAAACTACTTTGACCCCCTGCACGGCACCTGTTCCAAATGTAACCTACTTTGATTCGTTTTCTTTTTTTTTTCATTTGGGAATCGAAGGGAAAAAAAAAATCCCAAAAAGATGAACAAAAAAAATAACGGCACATTTTGTGAGAAGGAAATTTGCAGAAAATTTTTCTTTCGGGAAGCTCATTTGAAAAGTTGAGGTCAAACTGCGAGGACTGAACTGAAAACTGAGACTTGTGACTGCACCTGCTAGACACGTGCGCACATTTACTTTAAAGGGAATTGCACTTTTTCACTTGGAAAATCGGACAGCAAACCTGGAAAATTAAATTTTGTATTTACTTCCTGAGGAACATTTTTTTTTTTTGGATTTATTTTTCTGCTCAAAAAGGTAAAATGGAATCTTCCATAAAATTCTAAATATTGTTTGGTTATCGATGTTGAAAATAATTTTATATAATTTTCTTTTATCTCAGTAGGGGTATATTAGTTTAGTAGAAGTATTGCGATGGCGTGGTGGAGTTTAACAGCATTTTTTCTTGTTACCGTTTCAGTGTAATCAAATTCGAACAATATGGGTTCCTTAATTGAAACTAAAACCGTTAAGACCTTGCCCAAGGGAAAATATACGCTTGTTGGTGTTGATATCGATACCACCGGTAAGAGGCTCATTGACGAAGTAAGTTGAATTTTATTCGTTTTGTCTCTGAAACGGGTTATTTACTGTTTTTATTTCGTATATAGATTGTCCAGTTGGCGGCTTATTCACCAAATGCACACTTTGAACAGTATATCATGCCGTACATGAATTTAAATCCGGCTGCTAGAAACCGGCATCAGGTGCGGGTCATCACAATTGGATTCTATCGAATGCTCAAGTCTCTGCAGACGTACAAGGTGAGTTTTCTTGTTTAAGTGAGTCTAGTTTTTATTTTAAGATTTCATGTCAAGATCAAAATGGAGATCTAACGGTTAGTGTTGGTTTTGTTTATATAATGAACCATGTGTGCGTCGCCGATTTATGATCGTTTGTGCTGTTTGTTAGGTTGTGATGAATTGATTTCTATTACTGGTGTTGGCGGACAGCTACGCTTTTTATAAACTTCTTTCATAAGGAGACAATTACTAACTGGCTAACTAAAAACTGTTGAGTTGAAAAAATGTATTCGATCCGATTTATCCATCGCGGGGAATGGCGAGAATTTTATCTATTATACATTGCGCGATTGATCTCCAAAACAGTATCTATAACTGATCTTACTTACTTAAGGTGCCGCTACAGTCCGGGTAGTCCTGGGCCTCAATCAACAAGCGTCTCCAGCCAGCACGATTTTTGGCCAGCTGTCTCCATTTTCGCACGCTAAGTTGGTCAAGGTCCCCTTCCACTTACGTGCACCACCTGAGTCGCGGTCTTCCTCTACTGCGACGTCCCTCGGGAGTGGATTTTCTTCCGGGCTGGAACATTCACGTCCATTCGGTCTACATGACCCACTGGGATGATTAAGGTCTTATAAAGATCACTTTAGTTGTTCGAGAGAGGGCCTTGCTACACAATAGCTTTCTTAGCCCAAAGAAACAGCGATTGGGAAGATTTATTCCTCGTTTAATATCAGCGCTGGTGTCATTTTCTGAGTTCATAGCGGAGCCTAGGTAGACAAAGTCCTGTACCACCTCAAAGTTTTATATGTCTATAGAGACATTCTGTCCTAGACGTCGATGTTTGGTGTCCTTTCTTGATGACAGAATTTACTTTGTCTTGCCCTCATTAACCGCCAAACCCATCTTCGCCGCTTCCGTCCCAATGCTCACGAACGCGCCAATGACATCAAGCTGCAGATAAAACTGATCTGCTTGGCGAATTATTAACGATGGTCCAAAAATGATGGTTGAATCAAACAGTTTTTTAGCTCCTTTCAAATGGTACAGATAGCTTATTCACCGATGCGATTTGGATTCAAAATCTTGGTGTTTTGTGTCGGATGTCTGCCGGAAACTTTTCCAGATCAACATACCAAACTGTAGGGATTTGCAGCATTTTTACGTTGTCCACCCGTTGCCACCGAAAGTATTCTGTTTGCGTGTCTCACTTTTATGAGACACCTAATCTGTCTTGACTTCTATTGTATCTCTGACGATTCTTGGTAATGCGTATAAGGTTCTTTTAATTTTCGATTTCGTTCTGTTATATTTTGTGATGTCTTTGCTGACTGATACCGCTTGACTTATTCGATCAAATTCACCACTGTCTTCAATACTGATACCCGTATAATATGTCTTGACATCTCCCACGTTATACCACATATTACCTGCGCTTTGGTGATTACTTTTCTTTTGTTGTTTCGAAGAGCCTGCGTTTCGATCTTAAGGCAGCCAGTTGCTTGATTTTTTCTTTTTATAAAAACTCTGAATGTAGTTTCGATCACGAGAATCTTTGATCTTCTTGAGTTGAAATAGAAAACATGCCCAAGGGGGTAAGGCGTTCAACGTCTACGTTTTGTTACCACTGCTCCAGTTATATCATTGCATGCCAATCTCTCGTATTGTAATTTAAGTAATTTATTGTGTTGTTTTCTTTAAAGCTCTCTCGCGTAAGTGTTTCAATTTCTTGTGAATTCTATTCGTAACAATTCTAAATTAATTTACTTTTCAATGCCATCATGAGGCGCAGCCCAAGTTGCTTCAGGCTCCGTCTATCTGACAAGCATTTAGTTACAGTAGCCATATATAAACTTCACTTCTTCACAACTATGGTAATATGATTGACTTTGAGCTGGAGGAAATGATTGGAAAGAGCAATTAATGCACCAAATCATGTCTACAATGTTTCGTACAGAAATAATCTCCAGCTGCAGAAACAAATTTTAACTTGTACTGCTGGTAGTATTCCATGTGCTTGTTGTATTCCATTGCAAATAATTTTAACAAAACTTTTCTCATAAATGTTGGTCTACACAAAGTTGTCGAATAGTAAATCTAACTCTGTCCTGTCACTCTGCCAGATGTCGTTAATTAATCCTGGTTATTGTTACATAATTCACTTCAATTTTAGTAATTGTTGCCGAATTACTTTTTCACGTTCGCGGACAGTTGAAATCGCAAGCGGTGTTGCAAAATGCATCAATCATAACTTTTGTTCTGGTTGGCATAAATTAACCCTCGTCCAGCGGTGTGCTGGGATATTTCACAAAAAGTTTTGTTTTCTATTGGGACAGCAGGTTTCATTACGTATATAATTTAATGAAAAACTTGACGGCATATGCCGCTTTGTCCCAGCAAAGATGGCAAAATTGGACGGCATTATGCCGTCTTGTCCGCGAACGTGTTGATATCATTCCGATTATTTACTGTCCGAAAAACTGTTTTTACAAATTACTTTTACAATTTGCCAGGTTATCAAATCCAAATCGGAAGTGGCCGCTCTGAAGGACTTCCTCAATTGGTTGGAAATGCTTAAGAAACTTGAATCCGCATCGGATGGCATTATATTGGTCTATCACGAAGAAAGAAAATTCATTCCCTATATGATTTTGGAATCGCTCAAAAAGTACGATCTATTGGACAGGTTCCAACAGACGGTGAAATCATTCGCCAATGGTTTCCACTTGGCACAGAACTATGCGACCACAATCGAAGGTGGTGTACCACAGTATTTGTCTCTGCGTAAGCTTTCGAAAGTTTTGTCTGGCGATAAAGTTCCAACAAGTGATAAGAACAATAACAACAACAGCGATGAAACAGTCAGCTCTACAACATCGCCAACAAAAGATTCGCCACCGCCAAAAGTGGAAAATGTCGATGCTTCCACATCGAGTGTAGATGTTGCCAACAATAATAGCCAAAAAGCACCAAAGCCACAGAGAAATCGCAGACGCTCAAACAGCGAATCGGACGTATTCGATGGCAGTGCTAGCATTCGTGCCAAAATGACATATGGCGTGGCACTAAGTTTGGCAAATCAGAGCCAAACTTCAGATTCCAAAAAAACCGATGCCGAGAAGCTGCTCGACGCGATCAAACAATACGCCCAACCACTGTCCTGTGATCTAGACGAATTGGAAAGTCAGAATTTGATACTGGAAAGGCAGAACTCCTTCCGTCCGGTATTTTTGAACTACTTCAAGGCGACGCTACAACACCGCCTGCGTGCGGTGAAGTATCGCATCATTCTGTCGGAGAATAGTCACGATTTGAACAGTTTGAATGTGATTTGGACAGAAAAACAAAAGGAAGGTCTGGCAGAGGTGATTCAGGCCATCGATGACCTGAAACAGGAGGACAAGAGCGAGCTTATTGAATTGTTTGATAGTTATTATGATCCGGCCAAGACGACCATAAAGCCGGTGGTGAAATCCAACCGGAGGGCACCCAGACGATCAGGTGAGTTTCGGGAAATAGTTTTGCAGTATCATTCAACATGACTTCATTGAATCTCCCTCATTTCTCAGTTCGCAACAAGGAAAACGATGCAGCTGGCGATGCCAATGCCAACAATGGTGCTGGCGATAAACAAATGCAACCCGACTCTACTACAAACAAGGGAAATCGCAAGCCCCAGCGACCCCGAAGAGGAGGAGGCCGACGATCACGAAACGATTCGCTCGCCATTTCAAATAACGCGAACGCCACAGTAGTTTCGAGCACCAACGCCACAGCAACAGCCGTTGTTGACAACTCTAAGGTGCCTTTGACTTCTACCTTGTAAACGCCGTCAGTTGAAACTAGCCGCCTTCACAACCACTTACGTGCCTTAAACACACAGGAACTCGTCGGATACAATCCCACGAGCATACATTTATTTCTTTTATACTCACAAACAGAATGTTGCATTTATCGTCAACATTTCGACAACTGTTACACATTTTACAAGCCTATATAGTAATTTTTACTATAATCATGAAGTTATTCTAAAAAAAAAACATAGGATAGTAAATCGTTTTCCCCCCATTTCGATGCAGAACCGATAAAGAAAGGAAGAACCATTAAATTAAAATGGTGGTGACACAGCAACTCGTCAATGAAATCGTCTTCTCGTCAGCGTTGTCTTCGTAGTTTATTTTAAATTTTTATTAAGTTATTCACTTTCGGATCAAACAATTCAGCATACCGAAATTATTCTATGGAGGAGGAAATTCGACAAAGGAAAAAAAACAACACGCACTTTACTGTATATGAAGAACTATCTGCATCTATAAGTATTTCTTTTTTTGTTGTTTCTATTATTGATTTGAATTGTTCAACAGAATTTATATGAATTTAAATGAGAAATGTTTGTTATGTTAATGAATACATTAGATCGTGTAGAAGAAAACTCGCACAACAAACATTCGAAAACAGAACAAAAGAATATGAAACTTACCAAAAAAAAAAAGCCATTGTTGCTGACTGTACGAGTATAACCAAAAATACTGTTACCGCGCACACATTATGTGAATTTCAGTGCAATTTATGCAATTACTATGTGCATTATTTTTTCTATTGTTACTATATATATAACATTATATACTTTCAACGAATTTTTTTTTGGAATAATAAAATTGTTGTTAAATTAAATCAAAATGGTACTATTTTTTTTATGCGACAGACTCGTGTATTTCTTAACAATTGAGTTCATTTATAATGAAAACAGACTCAATCGAGTTTCTTATTCATTCTCATCTATCCATTATAGGGATCGAGGGTGTAGCTTGTGGCCCATTCAAGTGGTAGGTACTTACCTAAATCTTGTTCACTCTGGTTCGATTTTACATATACGAGCGAATTCAGTCTCCCACATTCACCCCTATCGGGATATCCGATCCGATACAACTTTCGGAAAAAATCTCGGATGACATAGGTATAGCACACATTGTTGCATTTCGTGGAACAGCGCTATACCACTTTTGACAGCTACACAGGACATTTCTTCCGAAGCTCTCCGGCAACTAGTTGCTGCGGAATATTTTAATGTAAAATGAACGCGTTTTCATGCTTCATTTATTTTGTTCCGAAACCAATACTTCGAATTTGAGTCCGAACGGATTAGACTTTCGGATCGGATTTTTATTTTCCGAACGGATAAATCGATAAAGGTGATTGCCATTTATACCAGAGATTGTCTCTGATTTATACATTAGCCAATTTGTATCAGTTCGTAATGTGATAAAGACGAGCCGCCTAACTTACGACAGAGGGTTTGGTTTCTCTGAAGCCTTTTTGCATCTCGATAGACAGTTTCCCCATTCTCCCAAATCTGCCACAGGTTTTCATGACCAAAGTACTATTGCGTAAAATATATTTTTAAAAGCATAACGAATAAGCTTCTCATTTTTCCCTACTTCCGTTTCCTGCATCAATTGTACTAGATTAAAGATTAAACACACCTGCGCAGTGTGCACCAGCGCCACACTTGACACTTCACAGCTGACTGTGGGAAACACAGAACACACACAACAAAACAACTGTCAAAATGCGGTGGGATTTTCCCCCAAAATTTTCCTTTTTCCCACAGTCCAAATGTCACTTCACTTGTCAGTTCAGTTGGATTCGCGAAGTTCGGTTTACTAGTTGAGATTTTAAGAAGTACCTACCTACCTACCTACTTAGATGAAAAGCTACCAAATAGATTAATCGGTCTGTTCTTTCCGTAGTGTTGACAGTATTTAGTTCGAAAATACGTTTTGCAATAAATACAACTGCTGTTCCCATTCGGAACGTACAATATTTCAAACCGAAATTTATTTTGCTAATAAAAGTGTGAAAAGTGAGTTGTATAACTAGCTCATTACTAAAAAAGTAGTCAAAATTAAGAAATTCATAATGGACGAAATGGCCGAGGAGTGCCAGTATCGGTTCCCCGATGAGAAAATCCCAGCGAATATCTTCACCGCCGTATACTATTCCGCTAAATTTGATCTTGCCAGATCGCTGGTTGCAGCCCTTAATGATATAAAAAACAATGAGCTGCGCCTATATCTTTTAAATACGGTAAGTAGAGGCATACATGCTGTCGAAAGTTTTAGTCAGTCTAGAAATTTGAACTGAATAATGACTAAGCCGATGTACCTACACTTTGTAGACTGTAGTATACTCTCTTCGGCATAGGCAGTTATATAGTAATGCGTAGCTACTAGGGCATTTTATTCTATAATATAATATAAACATCGCAAAAATCAGACGAGATTTCGTGAGATTTTTGCTCTTTTTCATGTCTTGTCACGAATTATTTATAGTGGCAGTGGAGAGCGCTATTTATAAAGCACAATCTATCTATTGGCTGGTTTGGTGTGTGTACCTACAATCGTGTGAATAATGATCGCGATCTTTGATCAAAACAAAAAAGTTTTTGATTGCGCACAGAGCAGCTCTGTGTCGAACGAGGCCATAGGAACGCGACGACTGCGATCTGCTTTGGTTTTACGATTCTCTGTTTTGGTTTTTTGTTCCTGTGTTTGGCTACCTATTGCTGTTCGTCTATTAAGACAAAAACAGGAATGTTCAACTGATTCGATACGATCCGGCTGCAGCATTCCGTTCGGCAATGACCCTTAACTCGGCGAGCTGATTAATTTTTTTTTTACCTACATATTGTTCGATTATTGATGCCTACAAGACATGATAATGATTTAAGGCAAGGGAATGGCGTGGGCGTGCAGATAAAAGTGCTTTAAATGACGCGTGTATATTATGCATATTAATAGGAAAACCCAATCTTTATATTGCAGGAGTAGGCGATACAGAAAAACTCTGCGTTGAGGCTTCCGCATGACAAGCGAAATGCTTGCTAAGGGAAACTAACTGAGGCTAACTAAGTTACAGCCATCCTTGCGCAGGGGCCATGCTAATCTTCTCTGTATCGTTCCAATTTTAGTATATGTTCTGCCGAAGCAAGAACAAATTGCTCTCTGGTTGTGAGCATAGACATGGCTTCTGCCGAGACCATCAAGTCTAGGTACGACATGCGTCCCTATCTGCATCTTGGTAGGATTCGTTTCCATTTCAATGCCAAGTAGTGCAAATAGTGGTCGTAACCCAGAGTTTACATCCATTTTGTTCACTCAGATAAACCTACAGCACTGCAAGGCTGCTACCGCTCTTTTAAGTAGGAGGCTTGCTGTAAGTAGAACAAAGAATCGCATAACATCCATCCAGGAACCATGGGTGTGGAAAAATCGCATCTGTGGCCTTGGTGAGTTGAGTGGTTCGCATAACGTTCTTTACGATAGGCTGTCCGATAGACCTAGGACATGTCTTGTTGTATCGAAATCCCTCACGGCAGTTACAATCAAACGCTTCTGTTGCCAAGATTTGGTTGCTGCAACTATTACTTATCATGCAAACGACAGTTGGGAAACCTTTGTCGCCGCATCGGCTTACTTTCCCTATGACTCTTTAACTCCTCCACCACCAAAGGCGGTTGTTGAGCTCGTAGAGTACTGTGAGTCCAAAAAGATAGGTCTTATTCTATGTTGCGATGCTAATGCTCAAAACACTGTTTGGGGCAGCAGCAAATGCAATATACGAGGAGATCGTCTTCTGGACTTCATATTATCGTCTGACATTACCATCAACAATGTGGGTTGTCGACCTACATTTGTTACAGCCAGGAGACAGCAAGTAATTGATGTTACCCTGTCAAACCGGCATTCCAAGACTATCACGAATTGGCGGGTATCACCAGATAGCACTTTGTCAGACCACAGATACATCGAATTTCAAATCTTCTGTGAAGTTTCGCCTTTGCTAGAGAGGAGAAATCCGAGAAAAACGGACTGGGCTCGGTTTGGGGAGGAGCTTGGCAACTCTGTTAAAGTTCCACTCAAACTAAGATCGATACTGGGGGTAGAGAGGTCTGCTCAGGATCTGAGTAGCACCCTTATCCGCTGCTTCGAACTAGCGTGTCCAGTTACAAAAAACTCCTGTAGAAAACCGGTACCTTGGTGGAGTACCGAACTGCAGTGTATTCGCAGAGAAACCAGGAAGCTCCTAAATCGGTCTTTAAAAACCAACTTGGAAGAAGACTGGGATCTATATCGATCGAAACAAAAAGAATTTAAGAGACTAATTCGTAAATCGAAAAATGACTCTTATAGGAAATTTTGTGAGGAGGTCGAATCACTAAGTGCGACCAGTAGGCTTGTTAAAGTCCTCAAAAGGGACAGACCAAGCAAACTGGAATCGCTCCAAAAATCTGATGGTACCTACACTGAGACAAAGGCGGAGACTTTCAGTCTCCTGCTGGAGACTCACTTCCCGGGAAATCAGGTTACTACATGCTCTTCAGTGGTACCGGAAACGGTGGCCACTCCTGATCTGTCAAACACCACGCGGCGTAGCTGGTATGTTGCATCCAGAGTAGTGACGGATGAGGCCATCAAATATGCAATTGCATCGTTTGATGGTTTCAAGTCGCCTGGTCCGGATGGCATCTATCCGGTTATGCTGAAACAAGGTTGTAGTCAGCTGTTGCCGGCGCTGAAAAGAATTTTCACCGCTAGCTTGGCCTTGGGCTACATACCATCTCCTTGGCGTATGGTTAAAGTCGTGTTCATACCAAAAAATGGTAAGACTGACTACACTCTCGCCAAAAGTTTCAGACCCATAAGTCTGTCCTCCTTCCTGCTGAAAAGTTTGGAGAGACTGGTTGAGCTGCACGTGCGCAATGTCGCTCTTCGATCGCACCCTCTTTCAGAGATGCAACATGCCTATCAGCGCGGAAAATCCTGTGAAACTGCGCTTCAGAACCTTGTTGGTAGGATTGAAAGTGCTCTTGATCGGAAGGAGTACGCGTTGGGCATTTTCGTCGACATTGAGGGGGCTTTTGATAATGCGACTTTTGATAGCATGTGCACTGCAGCCAGACATCATGGTATAGATGAAACATTAGTGTTGTGGATTAAATCAATGCTAATGTACAGGACGTTGATTGCCGAGGCGGATTGTGGTAAATGCGTCGTGACAGGGGTTAACAGGGGCTGCCCTCAAGGCGGTGTTCTGTCTCCCCTTTTATGGTGTATGGTAGTTGACTCTCTGCTAACGCTTCTCGATCTTCCTGGAACCTATACTCAAGCATACGCGGATGATGTCGCCGTTCTGTCTGTCGGTTCTGACCTAGGGACTGTCTGCTCTCGGGCTCAGAGATCCTTGGGCTTGATCGATGGCTGGTGCACAAGAAATGGGCTTTCAGTGAATCCTCTTAAAACGACTGTTGTTCTCTTCACGAGAAGGAGGAAGGTCACTGGTCTGACTCAGCTTGTGTTAAAAGGTGTCACTATTCCGATCTCCGATGAAGTCAAATATCTGGGAGTAATCCTCGATAGAAAGCTTCTTTGGTCCAAGCATGTCGAATCGAAAACCGATAAAGCGCTGTCAACTTTCTGGCAGTGTAAAGGCGCTTTTGGCAAGACATGGGGCTTATCTCCTAAAAGGGTCCTTTGGATCTATACGGCAATGGTAAGACCACTCCTCTCATACGCGTCGGTTGTATGGTGGAACAGGCTTTCACGGAAACGTGTTACTGCCTCTTTTGCCAGACTTCAAAGAACGGTTTGTCTCGGCTGCACGGGGGCCTTCCCCAGCACACCGGGCTCCGCTCTAGACGCTATGATGAACCTCCCCCCCCTTGATATTTTTATCATGGGGTGTACGCTGAAAACCATTTCTCGTTTAAAGAGAGGTGGCTTTTGGTACCACGCGCATTGGAGTTTTGAAGAACTTGTGCGAGAATTATCCTTTGACCCCTGTCTTATGGATATGCCCTCTGACGCAATGACCCCAGAAGTCCTACTGCGACAAAACTACCACGTCAACTTTCCTCAGGCAACGGAATGGCTTAGGCCAGACTCTGAGCCAGGGAAAGAATGCCATCGTATTTTTACGGATGGCTCCAAAACCGGACAGGGGTCTGGTTCTGGAGTCTTCGTGGAAAGCGAGAACATTAGACTTCACTACCCCTTAGGAAACCATGCGTCTGTCTTCCAAGCGGAGATATTCGCTATCCTTATGGCTATGCGCTATATTGTGACAAACAGGTGGAGGGCTAGGAGTATATGCATTTGCAGCGACAGCCAAGCTGCATTAAAAGCGCTGCTTAACCCTCTTACCTCGTCTAAATTAGTGCTCGAACTCAAGCTTTCTCTGAACTTGGTCGGAAGGCTAAATACAGTGTATCTTGTTTGGGTCCCAGGTCACACTGGTATCCTTGGAAATGAGATAGCTGATGAGCTTGCCAGGCTGGGTTCAGAGGAAGAATTCTTAGGACCTGAACCTGTGTTGGGTCTGCCTTCATCGGTGGTTAAGTCATCCATTGATACTTGGGTTTCTCGCGAACACGAGCGTCGGTGGCGTGGCTGTGCTGGGTGTGGGCAGACCAAACGACTGCGTCCGGACATCTGCAAAAGGTCGGCGGCCTTCCTTCTGTCTCTCAGAAGAAGCGACTGTAGACTGCTTGTGGGCGTCCTTTCGGGCCACCAAGCTTTTGCCAAACACTTAAATGTTTTGGGCTTTAGCATCTCCACCATCTGTCCTGCCTGTGGAGAGGATGACGATACAGCGGAGCACTTCCTCTGTAGCTGTCCTGCCTTTGCTCGCATCAGGTGGCGGATCTTTGGGGCTGACGTGGTGAGTGCCGAACATCTAAGCTCTTCATCACTGAAGCTCCTTCTCATCTTTCTTCGAAAGACGGGAAAACTAAGTACATAAATGTAAGGTGTCTGTTTGGCAGTACAATGGACCAGTAGTTGTGTCTGAGTGCTCCATCGGATAGTAACAACCTCCGACAGAAAAAAAAAAAAAAAAAAAAAAAAAAGTTACAGCCAAGAATTATTGTATGCACTCTCTAAGACACTGAGTTCGATAGGCCCGATCTAGGACATCTACGTCAAGGCTTTTGATACAGGCACTCTTTAAATGGACAGCATTCTACTCACAACCAAACGGTCAGACTTCCATAGACAGAAGAAATAAATTCAAAATATCAAATAGACTAAAAAGATCCTCTCACAAATAAGTCTTACTGAAAACTCAAGCCGAGCGCAAGTGACAGAATCAAGGCACACATACATAAGACGACGAATGTATCCACAATAGGCGTTTTTATTTTTTAGTTCAGAGCTGAGCACTGAACTGAGCTCGAGCTATATGAGCGCGCTCTAAACCGAGCAAATCACAATCTTTATATCAGAACTTTCTGATGATTTTCTGTTTTTCCTGTTTTTTCTTCTCTCAAATATGACTGGAAGTGAGAATGTATATGTGTAATCAGCTTTTTACTCAGCCTGCTCAGTCAATTTTTTCTGAGCTCATAGAGCGCGAATTAAAACACTTGTTTCTTACTTTTAAAATTAAACAATATTTATTTGGAACTATGTCCTTTATTATTGAAATACTTTTTACTAATTCTAAAAGGAGCTTAAGGCTACTATGTAGTTACAATAAGACTGTTGATAAATTCATCATACAGTCGTATTTATATACTTTTCTTATCTATCTACAAGGAGACCCAAGCGTACAATCGTCTTGCTTGATAATGAAGAAGAGATAATATTCCAACATTGTATACAAACGATATTATCTCTTTTACATATGTTATCATTGTAGCGTTGTGTGCAAGACTGTACTAGAGACTAAAGATATCATTGAATACAAATAATGTTATCTTTTTTCTCAATATGTTTTGCTATGGATACTTAACTCCCCCCCTTGTTAAACGAAATCGTCCCGATTTTTCGACGCTATTTTTAACATTTCTCTTTCATAAGTTTTGTTATATGCGTCAATCTTTTTTTGTTTTTGACGATCTGTTATACATTGTATAGTTTTTATCATTACGTACGTAAATGCTAGAATAACAATCAGTGTTACAATTGTGTATATAGTTGATAATATCGGTTTTTCTTCAAAAGGAATAATTAGTTTTTTTAAAGTATCTATGTTATCGAATTTGTACATTGTATCTTCTTTAATTATTTGGTCGATGTAAGACTCTGAATTATGATTTCTTAATATAACTTCTTTAATTTGCTTATGCATGTTTTTGTATATTTTATCGTCTAGATTTATAGTATTTTCATAAGTAACTAAGTTTATACCATTAATTGTTTGATTATTTAACTTATGCTTACCGCTTAATAACATAACACCGGATTCAATTTCTAAGTCGTAATCGTATTCTTGTTTAATGTTGCATTTTGAAGTTATATTCTTTAAAAGTGGAATAAGACAATTTTCTTCTTCAAAGTTAATTTCACAAATGTTTTTACTTAGATGATTTTGACAATTTCTTGTTCTTAAATAAGTTTGGTTACATAAGGCAATTGTTTTATCTGTAATGATTTTTCCATGTTTTGAATTTAAAGGTGTTACTTTATACAATTTACATGATTTAATTAGAACTGGATATTTATATATTGTGATGAAGAATTCATCAGTTCTAGCTAATAATATTTTAGAGTACTCAAGTATATTTATTATGGGTACTTGAATTATTTCATGTTGAATAATATTTTTAATGTCATCTAAGTCTAGGCTTTCTGATAAATATTCATTATTTTTTGCTGCATTAATTGTTCTGGTCAATAATAATAATTGTTCGTACACTTGTTCTATTACTAAATGTTCTTTAAGGCTCTGACCTTCGAATTGTTGCAAAATTTGTTCAAATCTAGAATTTATAGTTTTTTGTTTATTATTGTTTTCTATGAGATTATTTATACTCGTTTCTATGTTAACTAAGTCATAATGGTCAGGATTACCAAACACATATTTGAAAGCTGTTCCTAAAAAGTTAATTGATCTAGTATGCCTAGTATGTTCTTGTAATTGGTCTGCTAAATTCTTAATTTTACTTAACCAAATTTTTTCTTCTTGTGTAGGTTGATATTTACTAGTTACGATATTTACATAAGGTTGAAATATCGAAGTCAGGTTGGTGGCATGTAACAAATAAGTTTGTTCTTTGAATAAATACACGTCATCTGTTTGCGTAAGTATAAACTTCTTGTTTAGTAACTCAGTTATTTGAACGTTTCCTTGCCCTTCTTGACTCTGTACAATTCCTAGTAATGTTAGGAATATTAATATTTTCGTCATCTGAAAAATGATAATTCTTTATGTTATCCTTGTGAATTTTTATTCCTTCTTTAGAGATTACAGTGTCTCCTTTATCTTCTTCTACTATTCTTGTTATGTATCTGGCGTTAGATTTCTTTCTAAGACCTGTGATTCTTACCATTATCTTATCTCCTTTTTTATACTCTCTGTGTCGAGTTCCTTTATTTAGACGTTCGATCACTTTTTTGGATGCTGAGTTTAGTTTATTTATTATAATTTCACTATTGCTATATTTATTTTGATTAAAGAAAATGTCTCTAGGTTTCAAACCGGTAACTGAGTGTATAGAATTATTTAATTCACGCACTGTTCTAAATATTTCTTCGATAAGTCTTGTTTTATTCTGAATTGTGAATATTCTAGACAGTTCAGTTATTGTACCGTTTACACGTTCTACCTGACCGTTCGCTGTCGATCTGTATACTGGAGTTTCTACTTTAGTTATGTTGTATTTCAAACACATTTGGTTCACCATTTCTGTTTTGAATCCCTTCTCGTTATCTGTCATGAGTCGTTCACATTTTGGGAAATAATTAGATAAGACCTCTTCCATAACGTCGTACAGTCTGTTTCGAGTTTCGATTTCCCGAAGGATTGTATATTTAGAATACTTATCTACTGTTACAAGGAAAGTATACTTGTCGTTGAAGTATATGTCCATATGAATGTGTGTTCCCACATGTGTTGGTATTTCTGAATTATTCAGAGGTTCTCTGATAGGTTTTCTTTCATATTTTCCAAATAGACATGCTATGCATTTTCTGTTGAAACTCTTTGCTTGTTTATTTAGATCGGGCCAGTAATATTTCTCTGAGATTTCTTGTATATTGTTACGTAACCCTCGGTGTGCTCTTTCGTGAGTTACCCTTACAAGTTTTAGTTGTTCCTCCAAATTTGTCACGTCTTGAAGTTTTCTTGGTGTGAATATAAATCTTACTAGTGGGAATTCTTTTTTTATGTTTTCACCATATTTGTATATGTTTTCAAATTTCGTATGCAAAGCTACAATCTTTTGGGGTTGTATAACTTCTTTCATCTGCCTTAGTAAAGAGTCTTTGTCCTTAAACTTTATTATGAGTCTTATTTTGTTACTAAAATAGATTTGTGTTTCGATATTATTTGTTATATCTTCAATAAGTTCGAACTGTGCAGTGTATGCATTAAAAGGCTGATTCACAGTTTTTATTATATCATTAGAAGAACTTTCAGCTGAATGTGCTGTTTCTATGGTAGAAGTATTTATGCGTTGACGTGATAATGCGTCAGCTACAAGATTTAGGTTTCCTGGTTTATAAACTAATTTTGCTCCAAAGTCTTCAATGATTCCCTTCCAACGTTTCAGCTTTGTGTTGGGATTTTTTTCTGATACAGAATATATAAGGCTCTGGTGATCGGTATATATGGTTAAGTCTGCTATACCATATATGTAGTTTCTGAGTTTTTGTAAGGACCATATGATCGCTAATAGCTCTTTCTCGTTTGTGCTATAGTTCTCTTCTGTCTTACTCAGTGTTCTTGACAAGAAGTGTATAGGTTGCTTATTCTGACTTAGTACGGCTCCAATAGCTATGTTGGATGCATCAGTAGTAAGCTCGAATGGTTTACTATAATCCGGTTGAAAAAGTTCGACTTGTTCTTTCAAATAATTTTTTAAAATTCTAATCGCTTCTAATGCTGAATCATTCAGATTTAACTTAATATTTTTACTTTGTTTTTTGTTTACTTTACCGTTATCTCCTCGTAAATATAATGTCAGGGGCTTGGCTATGCTTGCGTATCCTTTTATAAACTTACGATAGTAACCTGTAAGACCTAAAAATCCTCTCAAATCCTTTACCGTTTGTGGGACTGGAAAATTTTCTATAGCTGCTATTTTCTCAGGGTTCGTAGTGATTCTACCATGTCTGATTATGTGACCTAAGTATTCTACTTCTTCTTGAAAAAACTTACTTTTCTCATCAGATATTTTTAATGTGGCTTTATTGAGTACGTCGAATACTTGACTTATGTGCTGTATATGTTCTTCCTCAGATGAAGAATATATCAATACGTCATCAATGTAAACGTGTACGAATTTACCTACAAAGTCTCTCAAAATGTCGTCCACGCATCTCTGAAATATGCTTGGTGCATTTTTGAGCCCGAAAGGCATTCGTTTAAAATGATATTTTGCGCCATTTATAGCAAAAGCTGTTTTTTCTTTATCATCTGTTTTGATTTTAATTTGGTGGAAACCTGACTCCAAATCTAATGTTGTAAAGTACTTGGCTTTACCTAAATTTTGAATTGTCATGTTGACATCCGGAATGGGGTATCTGTCTGTTACAGTGTGAGCGTTAAGTTTTTGGAAATCAACAACCATGCGCCGTTTTGGTTTTCCTTTTTTGTCCAAACCTTTTTTAGGTACTGTCCATATGGGACTGTTATAAGGACTATGGCTTTTTTCTATTATATCGTCATGTAAGAGTTTCTGTATTTCTTTGTTTACGAATTCGTTATCTGCTATGGGATATGGATATTGTTTAACATAAACCGGATTATCATTGGTCGTCCTAATGCTTGCTTCTATAGTATCTGTAAAGGGTAACGGTCCTATGCTGTTATTAATCTTCATCAGTCTATCTATGTCTGCTTTATAAATATTATTTTCCCCAATTATGTAATTAATTTTCTGAATAGATTCGACACTGCTTATGGTAGTTAGAGTCATATTACTGAAATTTATTTCCGCGTTTAGAACTTTAAGTCCTTCATATCCTAATATCATATCAAAAGACTGAATATCCTCTAATTCAAAAAATGTTATATTTTTCTTTAATATCCTAACTACTTTCTTTGTATCTACCATAGAATAACCATGCATTGTTTTTATTTTTATAGGTTTAATTTTAATTTTTTTGCTAGAATCGCATTTTCTATTAATGTAATTATGGGTTGCACCAGTATCAATAAGAATTTTATAAATTTTCTTAGAAATAGTACTAGTTAAATTTAAGCAGGGCAACCCGTCTACTAGTTTAAATGATCTATTCTTATGTTATTATTTACCATACATTCCGTTTCATCTGCTTCTGCATATGTACTGCTGACATCGTCTCTGCGTTGTTGTCGGGAGTTATTTACTCTCTGCTGCTTGAAGTTCTGCTGATAAGATCGTTGCGGTCTGTTGTGTGTGTTGAAACTCCCGCTGTGTTCACGTTTCGCTGGTGGATTATATACATCGGGTTTGTATTGATTCCAATTTTGTCGCTGTGCATGTACAATTTGTCTCGAGTTTATCTCCATCGGCTGTGGTCCTTGATTGTGTTGCTGCATATTATCGTATTGCTTCTGGGGTTGATAATTCGTTGTTTGGCTCGAATAATTTGGTCTTCTTTCGTTTCTGCGTTCATGTGGCATATTTTTGTGGTGCTTATCCTGAGTGAGATGTAAATGCCTGTGCACATTATCATGTTCTATTCTGCGAGCAATTGCGAATGCGTGTTCTAGATCATTTATTGTAGCTGAATATAATGATCCTCTTGTAAAGTTGTCACTCATACCATCAATGAATATACGAACTGCGTCGTCGTTAGCATTTTTAATTAGTCTGTCGATTATATTCGGCGGATCACCTGACATAGTGATTTTTGATATTATTAAATTGAGATTTTTATTTATCTCGTCGTGGTATTCAGACAGTGTGCTTCTTTTTTGCGTGATGGCTTTCATCATGTCTTGTAGCACGTATAGAGGTTCTTGATTAGAGTACGTATAATCTAATCTGTTACGTATCGCCTCAAAATTAAAAATTGTGTTATAATTAGTTAACACATTCGCGGCTGCACCCTGTATTTTACTTTTCACTATAGTCAATGCTGCTGCGTACTTACTGTGTGTTTTGAAGTTTTTAATGCTGTCCATTAATCTGGATGCTTCTTCGCGCCACGACCGATAATTTGATTGATCGCCGTTGAAAATAGGTAGGCTTTTAAATGCGTCTAACTGTATTTCACTACCATCTGTATATGTGGTTCTTATTTCCTCTAGCACAGGTATGTTTGGTACTATGCCTAATCCAGATTTTACTTCATTTAGTTTTGTTTCTAAATTAGTGTTTATTTGATTTTGGTTAGTTATTATTGCTGCTAACCTTGCATTCTCTGTGCGTGTGTGCTCTAGGGTTTGTGTTACTGTGTTGCTCCTGGTTTCTAAAGCTTCTAATCTTGCCATTAATACTGCGAGTTGTTCCATTTTGAACTCGTGTCTGTTGTCGTCGAATTTGTGTGTTTTTTTTCTCCACATATACACTTTCACTGAATTGCTTTGCTGCTTCGTACGAAGAAGCTATATTTGTACCTGCTATGCTAGGTAATTCTTGTAACCGGTAACGCGAGTGTTCTGTTTATACTAGATTTCACTACTTGTTCCCGAGGTCCGCTCGATTGAAGTTAAAAAGTATATTTAACCTCCTGGCAGGATCGCCAATTAAAACACTTGTTTCTTACTTTTAAAATTAAACAATATTTATTTGGAACTATGTCCTTTATTATTGAAATACTTTTTACTAATTCTAAAAGGAGCTTAAGGCTACTATGTAGTTACAATAAGACTGTTGATAAATTCATCATACAGTCGTATTTATATACTTTTCTTATCTATCTACAAGGAGACCCAAGCGTACAATCGTCTTGCTTGATAATGAAGAAGAGATAATATTCCAACATTGTATACAAACGATATTATCTCTTTTACATATGTTATCATTGTAGCGTTGTGTGCAAGACTGTACTAGAGACTAAAGATATCATTGAATACAAATAATGTTATCTTTTTTCTCAATATGTTTTGCTATGGATACTTAACTCGCGCTCTGATCATGCTCTGAACGAAAAAAGAAACACAAATTCGAGCTCTGATATCGCGTAAAAATTTAACCAGAGATTGCTGAATGGGGAAGTGAGGAGTAAGAACGATTCTCGCTAATGTGGGGATTACCCTGATAATTTCTGTTGGCGAATTGTGTCGAATTTCAGTTTGTGAATTATTGTTTGAGAGAAACAACTCTTAACAACAACTCGCCGACACAGTCACTTTTTGGTAGGAATGATAACTCCTTTGAGATGATTGTTTGAATAGTTTTGAATTCTGACAGGCAATTCTCCGTATATAATTCCACTTGGGAAGACATTTCTATTTTTCCCGTGAACTTGCATTTCGATATTTTTCCAAGACCAAGAGACTACCACTTGCGCCGACTGAGCGACGAGTACAAGCCCGACAACTGGTGATTAGAACGGAGGGGAAGACCAACCTCTGTGCGTTGTTGCTGCTACGAGGTGTTTATTTGTCATTTGTCGGTTTGAGTAAAACCTCACCTAGTCCTCTAAAACTGACTTTGGGAGAAGCGCCAAACGCCTTCTACCGTCTTCCGGCAGCATTTTTCAACCTTTCGCAGTTGGCTTCGTCAAACGCTGGCCTGTGAACTACCACTGATATCTTTTTAATATAATATATGAATATAAAATATCAAAATATCAATATTGAGCAACTGTGTGTCAGATGAATAAGCAAAACCAGGTAAATAGCAGCATTCGATGTTTGCTTATGGAACATATTGGAATTTTGAATTTTAAGACAATATTGTAATTTAAAAGAAAAAGTATCTACCATACTTACGCTTTTTTGGTAAGGGAGGGTAAAAACAAATTGAACATCCCAGCTAGTAAAAATAATTTCTCTCTAATTCGGGTACGGGGACAAGAAGGTATAACGGGTAACAAAAGAGCAGATGAACCAACCAACCAACCACCGGAAAAAAGTGATAGGCGTACCTTTGACGACTATTAAAACAGCAATAAATCAACGAGTAAAAATTGATTTTAGCAGAAAATACTGGGAACACATAGAAACACGTAGAGTGGCAAAAATAATATAAGAAACATCAACTAATAAACTGGCAAAACGAGCGATTAACTCTGGAAGAGCGCAATTAAGACTGATGGTGGGACTTATTTCAGGACACATCAACCTTAATAAGCATGCAAATTGAATCGGCATTTCTGAAACATCGATATGCCCAAACTGCCAGGAGGAGGAGGAAGATATAGAAAATTTCCTCTGCCACTGTCCAGGTACAGCGAGACTACGTAACAAAATTCAGGGAGCACATTTGACACCAGACCTTACATGCCTCAGAAATGTGGAACTAAGCTTGGAGTTCTCCAAGCGAACAAACAGATTCGCCGACAACACAAACCCTACATAAAGTGGCTACCCATAATTTAATCAACCCCTTACCTCCTTTCACACATCCTAATATAAATATTCCAACCGTCTTTTAAAAAACAAGAGGGGATCACACCGAGCCCATCAGAGGCCTCAGTGAAGAGTGGACAACTCACCCTTACCAACCAACCAACCAACCAATACTTACGCTGTCTCAGTAAAGACCAATCTAACAAAAGCAATGGTTCCAGTGGCTATGGTTGCATGTCAAACTCCATGAAAACACAAATTGGCATCTTACCATTCGTGCATTGTGCCACAGCTCTTGCTCAAAGGAAAATTTCTTAAAATAGGTTAGAATTTACTGGTTGATTGGGAAATGGGGGAAACAAAAACAAAAAAACAAACAGTCCATTAATGTAAACAAATTTTGAGAAAGAAACAAGAGAGAACAGAGTTATTTTTTCATTTGATTTTACTTTAAAAGTAATGTCAAGTTATTGAGATAGAGAAAAAGGAAAATTAGCTTCAGCTTAACGCAGCACTAGATAAACTCGTACGTTTAAGGTTTTTTGTCTTCTGCCAGTGACTTCCGATCCATAAGCATTCTGCCGTGCTTGTCAAAAGTTTTTGAGAAGGTGCTTGCTAAACAAGTCCTTAATCATCTCTCTGATAACTCTCTTTTGTACCCTCTCCAATCAGGTTTTCGAGCTGGTCACTGCTGCTCGACTGCATTGGTCAATATGCTTGATGATATTCGGATGGACTTTGATAAGGGACTTGTGACCTTGCTTTGCCTGCTCGACTTCTCAAAGGCATTCGACAAGGTTAATCATGACATCCTCTGCTGGAAACTAAAAAAATTATTTCAGGTTTTGGTTTTATCCTATTTACGTTAAACCATTTATTAAATTCATTGATCCATTTATTAAATTCACTTAAAACGAAATTTATACAAATTTATACAAAGAGAATTTACACGTGAGGTACCACTGAAGCCACGTCCGATCGCCGCGCCGGCCGCGCCTGACCAAGAAGAAGAGAGAGATGTTTTCTTTAATAAGCATAAACTCCCGCGATAGGAAAAACAAGATGGACGCGCCACGTCAGCGGAACTGCTGTCAGATCGAGCTGCGAGTGAAGGTGGATGGTCGGCGACGTTATCGATAACGTACATTCCGAATAAAAACAATAGAGGACACTTCGAATGAAAACGATGTGTTCGAATGAAAGCGATGTGTTCGATGGAGTGAAAGTCGACGCCACAAGGTTTAGTGATAAGGCTGTTAAGTTACTGCATGATTTCCTTTCTAATAGATTTCAAAGAGTTATTGTTGGTGATAGTTGCTCGATATCCAAGCCGCTCAAACAAGGAGTACCTCAGGGATCAATCGTGGGACCTATTTTGTTCAGCATTTTTATAAATGATTTACCCTCTGTTTGCAAAAACGGTTTCATTTATTTCTACGCTGATGATGCTCAGATCCGCCTTTCCCTACCTTTTAAACAAATTTCCAATCTTGTGATGTTACTTAATGAGGATTTATCTGGAATTAATGATTGGACAGTAAGTAATGGACTTTCTCTCAACCCAAACAAATGTTTGACTATAGCGATTGCAAACAAATTTTTTGATCTCGATGTTGTTCCCAACATTTGGCTGTCAAATTGCAAACTAAAATTAGTTGAATCTGCTAATTGTCTTGGTTTCGTTATTAATCGTAATCTCTCGTGTTATAACCACATTAATGTTGTAATTGGTCGCATCTACGGATGCCTTCGTAAGCTCTGGCTAACTGCAAATTTCACTCCGCCTGAAACTGGACAAAAACTTGTTCCTCATACTACCTTTGAGAACGTACTCTGAAGTTGTTTACCCCAATCCTGATTCGCAATCAATGCATAAACTCCAAGTTGCTTTTAATGACGCCATCCGCTACATTCATGGTCTTAGTAGGTGGGATAGAATCTCTGCTTACGCCAATGACTTTCTTGGATGTACTCTTACCTCTTACATAAAAGCTCGGAACTGCATATTTTTGCATAGGGTCATTACAACCAAGTCCCCTTCGTACCTTTATCAAAAATTAGAATTCTCATTAAACATTAAGAACATTAAGATTCCGTCCTACAAATATCTCAAATCTTCCAGACTATTTTACATTCACGCCATCAGACTATGGAATTCTTTGCCTTTGCATATTAAAGGTGTTAATAGTAATAATAAGGTTTAATCCCAGATTCTAAGTTTTTTCTCGGGACAGCATTTACGTCTAATTTTTTATTTTTTATCTTTTTTGTATTTTTTCTATTTCTTCCCATTTTCTTTTCTCTTTCTCTCTATTTTACATTTTTCTTTTCTCCTTTCGAATCTTCCTCTTTTTGTCTAAAAATGTATTATAAAACCATTGGTAGTTTTAATTTTAATCTTAAGAACTTTTTTACCCCATTTAAACTCGCTTTGTACTAAAAAAGATCAAGTCTTATTGTACTTTTTTCAGATTATTTAATAAATTGAATTGAATTGAATAAGTATATTTATCATCACACATTGGCCATCGAATTTGTTGAATTTTTGTTTATAGTCCCATCCCAGTGTTTTCTGAAAATATCTAAGAAATGTAGCATATTTTATTTAGCTCTATGCACAAACAAGAATCCAATGTGTTTTCATACTCAAGCAAAATATAACAAGACAGTTTCTAGACATCATGCAGACAGGCATACACGCCATTCATTTCTCAATCTTACCATTTACAGTTCAATGCAACATCGAAGAACATTATTTCTAAAATTAGATTCGGATTAAAAAGCAGCCAAACACTCAGCGACAAAAAAAATCAAAACACTTTGCCAAGAACGGATATGACCTAAAAATGCTCTTGTATTGAATGTGCAATGTGCATGTTCTTTTGAAAAAAGAAATATGCGAATTACCTATTCTTGAAATTTATAGAAGAAACGATAAGTTTCTCGATTCGAAATTGCCTACGTTAAAAATGAATGAAACAAAATTAAGAAAAACACTTTTCTGATTGATTATCAAAAAAATTTAACCTGCATGTGCGCAATATGGGATTTGTTGTGCTAGTACGATTTCAAGAATCATGTGTCTTCGAAATTTGAATTATAACCCAAACGTTGCAATATTTTGTTATTTCCAAATGAGTTTTATATTTATGCGGGGGCAATTTAGGAAGATTAACATGTACTACGCGTAAACAGTTGTTTGACGAACACAAAGCAAAGTATGGAGCTCAGCATTTCCGTCGTCATAATTCAAAAGATCCGTCATTTCTGACCAGAAGCTTCCATCAGAGTGTGACTCAGGTGCGACTGAAGCTTTTGTGTAATCTTACGCATAATTTTTGTATAAATACCGTCGCCTGTGAAACATAAATAAAAAAAAAAAATCCAAGAGAATTACAAATTTGGACTTAAAACAAATTTTCGAATTCAAACTTGGATGAACGTTTCTAACTGAATACTGAACTCCGAAGGTTTGGGAAATGATTTCTTGGAGTATAGCCAAACAAATTACTCGTTTTCATCTTAAATAATCAAACCCTTTATTAACTTCTAACCCAAAGCCACAAGGCCTTTGAAATAACTTCTAAACTAGTCTAGGGTTACCATTAATTCCCCATGGTTAAAATGTCAGAACATAACAATTCCAAAGAAAAGGGTAAAAAAACATCTGAAAAATTAGCCAAAAAAGGCCTATGCATCTACATTTATGATGCAAAGATCATTCTGTGCCTTGCTACCCAATAAAGAGTCTTCCTATAGCTAAGATGGAACTTTGAAAGCCGAATGCAGACATACATACTTGAAAATATTTGACTGTCGTACTGCGTGACCTGAAATAGTGACCATTTTATCATAAAGCGCTACACGACTCAGAAGTTTAGAGTCTCTAAAAAAAAAGGGTTCAGTGACTGATCGGGCCGTCAGTAAATCAAAGAAACATGCGGTAACACTTATGCCGTTTTACATTGGGACAGAAAATAAAAAAAAAACCTTTTCAGATCAGTTTTTCTGCTCTCGAAATCAGCTGGCTGTCAGATTTCATGTTTCATTGGCCGCAAAAAAAAAAAACACTTTTTTTAAGAGTCAGAGCAATTTATCAAATCTCGATTTCTGAGCGAGAGTTACACCTATTTGCACTAGCACCAAAACATTTGTCATTTTTCAAACCTTAAGGACTATTCACATGAGAGCAAACTGCGAACACGCGAATATTCGTCGTTTCTGACACTTCATTCACATGAACACTTTTTTTGGTCGCAGATACCCGCGTATCAGTTTTATTTTTAAAGGTTAAGTTCGAACGAATTTTTCATTCGTGGGCTTGTGGATCTCGACTGTTTTGTGTGGATTGTGAATAAAGTGTGACAGTTCGCGGTAAGAATTTTCAATTCGCGGAAAAATTACTTTAATTGTGAACTTAGCTGTTTAAATCAATCGAGAGTCATGTTTTTTTTTTAGACTAGATGGTAGATTAATTAAATATAATGGTTTTGTGATAGAACAAATAGCAATTTTCATTTCATAAATAAAGTTAAATTGATTTGCTCGCAGTTCGCTCTCATGTGAAAAGTCCTTTACTTACATTTTTTAACAAAAAGTCTGTGAAAAATTTACATTGGGCCGCTGCAATGGATATCAAGATAAATTGAATGGATTTTTATAAACACAAACAAAAATTTGAGAACAGCTGACATTTAAAACACGCACAACCACAGATGCAAAGAAAGAAAAATCGCGTTTTATCTTCCATTATGAACGAAAAATCGGAAATCTGAAAATCTAACGGAAAACGACATTAGTTAGGTCTGTTCCCTTATTTTCTGGTTCAATATTGGCAATATGTCACATTTCTCTCATTGCAACAGAATTCGCTCACCGAAATTATATATAACCAAAAAGAAAAGGAACGCGTTGAATCACAAATTTGAAAGTCCTAGAAAAATTTTGACATAGAGGAGAGCTGTTCTTTGAAAAAAACTTACTTCAAAAATTCTCCCTCTCTCTGATTTCAAACATTTCCGATCCAAGGTACTCCTCGCCGAAGTATTTATTAAAAAAAAAACTCATCCCTGCTTACTTCTCAAGTTCTCCGCAATACAAAAATGCAACAGAACACAGAGATTTTTCAAACTTTGCTTGTGAAAATGTGCCGCCCCAATAAATGGGCACGCTGAATTTTGACACATACATGAAGTACTTTCTAAAACAAAAGTTTAATTTTTTAACTCGAGGTGCGTATCACTCGGCTAAAGAGATCCGCTTGGATTTAGCTCAACTACATTTTGGAGAACATTTTGTATGGGAGCTAAAATTTAGCTCGAGCAGCGCACTAATGCTCACACAAGCACAAAATATAAATGAAACAAATAGAAAGTCAGTTACCAATAAGCATTTGAACGATTTGACAACCATATGTCAGCAATGGTTGGTATGAATAAAAAGTAGCAATGGCCGCATTCAAGAATCTAGTTATCTTAAGTCGACTAGATTGGTCTGGATAAGATGTAACCTGAACGCAAAAACCAGATTGGTCGGGAACGTCACTTTTTCTACGTCAGCCACATACCCGAACTGTCAACTTAGTACTCAGTCACGAATTTCTTGACTAGATTCGTCGGCTACCCCTCCATAAACGTCAAATGTCACAGGTGCCCACGTGATCGATTTAAACCAATCACAACCGAGATAGATCTAGTCAGACAGCTGTCAGACTTACTAAACTAGATACTTGAACGCCCTCAATTGCTTTTACTCAAAACAAATGTCAAAATCATTTGAAGCTAACACTAACTTTTGACATGTTAGAAAGGCGCCACTTACCTTTTACTCAGATCCGTATGAACGAAACGTAGCAATTCCAAGTCTGCTATTCAACTGACTCAGGCCTTTTGTTAAATATTTTGTATGCCCATTAACATAAAGCAATTGTAGCATTGTGAATTTTCGATATTTTTTGTTATAAATACTTAGTTAAGTTAAAATCTGTGTTTGCAGGAAAACCAACAAAATACCTCTGAAAGAAACAGCAGTTATTTCGTGTCACGCGAAGTATTAAGTGTGGAAATTATTAGGAAATAGTAGTAGGCTAATATTTCGTTTAGATGAAAATCTTTAAAAAGACTCATTTCTAAGGTATATAGGATATCCGGGCTTTTAGGTTGACAATTCAAAAACCTCTAAGAAATTCATAGTTCTTCTTTAGCCAATTGGCTGGCGTTTCAAAAAAATATTTCCAACAAGCCTATATTATGATCTTATACAATTCCCCGCAGCCGGCACCTGAAGAACGAATAAAACATCAACAACCCTTTTGGCAAACAATAATCATATTTCCAGGTGCAATTGGAGCTATAGATTCATATTTCTGAATTTATTTTTTTTTAATTTCGTTTTCCATAAAAGTTGTTAAAATCTAAAGGAAAATTCAAAAATTCCAATTTACTGTTCAGGTTTGACAGAAACTGGGCACATGTCCAGCGAAGTAAATGCTATCTAAAAATGTTCGTACTTACTTTAGCAAAGGCTTTTTTGTTCGTACCGATATTCATACGGATTCAAAGCAATTGCTAACGACTTTTACTTTGCTACAACCTTTTGGCTTTTGCTCAAAGCAAATGCTGTTTTTAATGATACGACCCAATAACCAAAAATCAACTAGCCTAAATGTAGTATCGACAAAATCTGTACTGTACTATTATAAAAGAGAGTACGATCAACATGTCGAATATGAATAATATGTTTGACAGATTATTACTAGAATAAAGGAGAATAAAAGGAATGAGCAGTGAACAAGCGAATAACAAGGACGTGTCCTACTTAGAACACTACGCTAAATAAATTTCTTGGGCTTATATTTGCAGGTTTTTTATGTAGGGGACATTTTTTGTTCTCTCTTTTTGGCTGTCTTCTGCCCAACTCTTGCGTAAGGGAACGAAGTTTGACTAAATTTGGGTAATGTGATCGAAATTCGAATAAATTATCGATAGGGAACAGACCTATGCGAGAATAAAGACACGTCTCTTGACTTGGCAAATTTTACAAAAACCTTGGGCATTTACAAATTTCACAATGTTCGAGAACTGAAGTCTACGTACCATTAATAAGTCGCATATTAGCTGATTGGAATTTAAAAGATTGAAAACCGAACCGAAAGGGATATTTAGGCAACGCCATTGCTTACTGAAAACCTCATTGTTTGTTGGCAACCGCATTATCGTCCAAATAAGGACTATCGTATAGGACGGTCATACTCTCGGGGATTGTCAGACATTCGTGAGAGGTGTTAAGGTTAGGTAAGAAGAGTTCTATGAACCCCATGCAAATTTTACTCATAAATAGTAAAGACGTCTTGAATATGTCATTTTTAATCTAAATGGTCTATGCCAAATCTTGCAAGCTATTGAAGGCTCGTGCTTCCATGCCAGAAAATTTAAAGCTGGTTGTACTACAATTCAGGCCTGTTATCAGTTGTTTCATTTTCAAAAATGTTAAAACTGGTAGGTATAACTTGCTCAGTTTTATTGCAGATTCTAAAGGGTCTCAAAACTTTGAGGTCAATCGCGAACAATCACAGACAAACGCAGAAAAAAAGAAAAGCAAGTCCGTTGTTTCATTTACATATAATTTTCTGAAATTGCGTAAGAAATTTCCAGAAACAGATAAATAAAATGCCCGTTTCGAAACGGCGCGAAATTATTTTTAAAACGAAAATTATAAAATCAACACTCAAATATGAGCCTACAAGTTTTTTGTCAATGACCGTTTTTTTTTTCATTTAGTTACTCAAAATGATGCATCGAGTTTACTCTACACTCACGGGGAGCGTTGATCATCATCTTTATAAATATTCACTCATGTCACACATGCCTATACATATCCATAGCTGCATATACCGAATTTTCCTGTCTTTGTCATCATTGGAAAAATTTTTTCCACAACTGTTGTTCTCCCGCTATTTAAGCGAAATCTAACACAAAACAGAAAAAAATAAATTCAACCCCAAATACCTTTGTTTACCCATAAAGAAATTTAAAATTAATTCTAAATAAAACCCGATCAAAGCGTTATTACCTCCCTCTTCGCCATCCTTTCATCCGTCATGATAATTAGGTAGAAAATTGTGCTCCTTTGGATTAAGGAAGATACAACCGCGCATCAGATATTCAAAATCAAGGTCTTTGAGACTTTGACGAACAAACACAATTTTCCTCCAATTCTTTCTCAGCTGTTGTGGGGCCGGGGAGCGGTACAATTTCGGAAAAATACTACTTTTCTTTATCTAAAGACGCGTCGTGTGAGAAGAAATTATTTTTAGAGCAACCAACTCTTTGTTTCCTCGTTCCGTTCCACGATGCGAATTTTCATTCTTTCCCTTTTGTGTTTGCGAGAAAACATGGCCACAATGTGTGTATATAGCGTATATAGGTTATTAGTATTGCTATAAATAAAATAAAATAAAAAATATCGGTGTAAACGTACCGCATGAACCAGCCGGTCACTGACAAGCTCCAACAGAATCCATTGACCTATGAATGTGGCTGTCGATTTTGGTTGAAAAGTATTCATCTTGTGAAGACCGATGCGGGATGCGACGCATATAAATAAAGTAGCTACTTTCGAAAAACGAACACTCGGTCAGTTGTGTACTGCGGAATTTCCTTTGTCCTTTTCCGGTGGTGGTATACGCACGTCACTTTGTTTCGATTCAAAGTATTTTTAATTTGTGTAGACGTTAATTTATTTCAAACATAACTATGAAGGAATTGGCTGCGAATTAAGAAAAACAAAAACAAGGAGAGAACGCAAAAGCGAAATTGCCACCAATATACTTTGTTCTTGGTCTATGAGCTATGACAGATGAAGTATTGTGAAATATTTTCGATATACACGTGCTTGCATAAAATCAGGCTGTCGGATACATTTTCGCTAGAATATCTCACGAATAATAGAGACTGATGTTTAGAGGCTAAAGGGACCTAAAAATAATACGCACGCGTGTCCCTCTTTAAGAATTATCCGAGGGGCACTTTTAGCATTTATGACAAATAAAATGAAAACATACTTGGTTTATGTTATAAAGAAAAAGCCGTCACAATATGTGGCGATTCAGTTAAAAAGGAGCCAACGGTTCCTAGTCCTAGTCCTTCTTAACAATCCTTTTTGGGGTTAATAATTCGGGATGAATGGAACAATTTCCTGCCACCATCTACTCCTTCACGTTCGAAAACATAAACTAAGTGAGACAATTCAAAATTCAAGCGATAAACGAT
The DNA here is from genome assembly GCA_946477585.1 of Cheilosia urbana. Lineage (NCBI taxonomy): Eukaryota > Metazoa > Arthropoda > Insecta > Diptera > Syrphidae > Cheilosia > Cheilosia urbana. The sequence continues at coordinate 25,204,311 of OX297856.1, forward strand.
TAGATTCGGCAATCTCTTCCTCAATTGATTCATCCAAATTCAGTACACAATTAACATTGGTTCAGTAAAAATTACATGTGAACACTTTCATTGCATTTTTCCACAGAGATTTGAGGAAAAAGATGGACAAACCGTTACACCACTTGTATTGGCAACAAGATATGGCCATTCAAACTTTGTGCGGACTATCCTGGATCGATATAACTTGGATTTAGAATGCGAAAGCAATGTGCTGTTCGATGGACTTATTGTCTACGGAGCAACAGCCCTTTGGACAGCAGCAGGAATGGGTAATTACAATACTTCAGATAACAAATTGAAAATCGTTCTTAATTGTATTCAATTACTTTTCGCAGGCTACTTGAACATTGTCAAGTTCTTAGTACATCGAGGAGCAAATGTCAATCACAACACAAAGGCGCATTCCTCGCCACTGAGGGCTGCTTGCTACATGGGTAATTTACCAATACAATTATTATTCACGTGTGTCGATTTGGAATAAGCTAAACGAAGAATAGGCACTCTAGTATTAGTTGTAACGAACGATCACGGTTTTCGTTTATTTGCCACCTTACATCAACGTGCGGTCGTCTAGCACAATGTAGGCTGGCTGGAACCACGTACTCACACTCTTTGTGAACTTTTCGACTAGCTTACCTTTTGCACCTCATTTTAAATAGAAATATGCGGAATAGAATAAATGCGAAAAGCATGCATATTACCATTGAAGTATATGCTGAGTTAAACGTACGACAACCTACGCTGATACTCACTGTCGCCAGAATTATATTGCTTCATAAAGTCTGAAATTGCATCCTTAAGATAAATAAGTGTACTTGAAGTTGTGGTTATATCAGACTCAATTAGCTCACATGATTTGGGGCCGAATCGCGTTATCCGTGAACAAGCTTTATTGGATTTTGTTTGTTTTGCATGTAAAACCAATCTAATTTCTTAAAAGCATGTTCAACATTCGTCGTCAGAGAATTTCCGCGATATGTATTCTATTGCGGTTTACTCACATCTTTATTCTAACCTCAACCCTTCTTTTATTTATCCATGTCGCCTTTAAACAGAGAGTCTAATAATTAAATGTTACAAAAATAAAACATTTCTATCCCCCTAGGACGACTGGATATAGTCAAATACTTGATTGATCATGGGGCCGATGTTAACTTGGCCAACGCTTACAACAACACATGCATTATGATTGCCTCGTACAAAGGCCACACAGCTGTGGTAAGTGAATATATTCGTTTTAAGAACAAAAAAATTCCACCAGACTTGTGTTTATTTTTCAAAGGTTGAGGCACTCTTAAAGAGCGGTGCCGATCCCAATGGGCAGGCTCTCTGTGGCGCAACAGCTCTACATTATGCAGCCGAGAGTGGTCACTTGGAAGTTTGTCAATTACTGCTCGATCATGGAGCCAAACTGCAGAAAAATGAACATGGATTGACGCCGGTCCTTCAGGCAGCCGATCGTTCACATGCAAATGTTGTAGAAATGTTCATCAATAGTCCAGGTATCATGACCACAGATGAGGTAGGCACAAGCTTAACCAATAACTTTGTTTCAATTGTTGAGTTCCTCTTGGGATTTGTAGAAAATTGTAGCACTCGAGCTGATGGGAGCATCGTTTGCAACTGACAAACATAACTACAACGTGGTCAGCGCCTATCAGTATTTGATGAATGCTATGGAAATACGCTACATGGATCCGGATAATATTATCCGAAAGCGTACACTGCCGCCCATCCCTGCCTATGATAATTGGATCGAAACAGAAACTATTCAGGTTTGCAAAGAGTACCCATTGGCGGTGAATGCGATTCTAATTTGACTGTTTTTTTTCTTAGGACCTACAAGCAATTAGACTGAATCACCACTCCATTCACATGGAGGCACTCACAGTTCGAGAACGTATCTTGGGTAAAAATCATCCAGACCTGCCGCAACCAATTGTCTATAGAGGAGCCATTTTCGCCGATCACGAGCGATTCGAGATGTGCTGCAATCTATGGAATTACGCCATTGATTTGCGCATGAGCAACGATGTAAGTTGAATTTTTGTAAATACGAGCAGTATCATTCGATATGTTTCCTTCGCAGCTATCCGTTGAAAGAGATCTACTTCGTTTTGCGCAATTATTCTCCCAGATGATACGATTAGAACGAAATCTCGATCTATCTTTAGCTGTGTCTTTGCTTGTTAAGTGTCAACAGGAAATCGACAACAATCGGCGAAAGATTGCCTCACCTGGACCAAAGGATGTTGTTCATCTGATAGCTGTAAGTATTTTATGAAGACTCCATCAGAATTCGGCTTTTACAGATGCCATTTGATTTTAGGATGAACTGGATAATAATATACTCACTGCCTTGTATCTGACAAAAATCGTCACAATACTGATTGGAAATAAACCAAATGGGAATGAAGCGCAGATACGTCTAGTGTATACAGCACTTTCGAGTCTAATTCGAACCGATACAAAGCTGAGGGATGGTCAAACGCTCCTGCACAGGGCACTGAATGGAGTCACACCGGTGGATAACTTCTATACGAGTGAGATATGCCGGTAAGTAGCGAGATGTGAATGTTTGGCCATCCGTTGTTTTTGCTTTGTGTTTAAAGAGCACTACTATGACGCGCGGTTAACTGAGAGAAAAAGAAGACACATCTAAAGTCGAGACTGCTCAGTTTGTTGCTGCGTTTACCTACTAATCTGCTTGTTTCCTTTCCACTCTCAAACAGATTCCCATGCTTTAAGACTGCATTGTTTTTGCTTCGTGCTCAGGCGCCCGTCACTGCTGAGGATTGTGAGAGAAATACTCCGTTGCACGTGCTAATATCAAGTGTATGTATTCGACGATATCTGCTTTGGAGTATGTTCCTACTTGTAATTTCTTTCGCAGATTCGTCACGACAACCCCACTCATATCAATCAGGCGGAGAAATTTGTTCACCTTCTTGCTAATGCTGGTGCTCACTTAGACGCTGTCAATGCACAAGGACTCACAGCCGCGCAATTGTCTACAGTTGGTAAGCAAATCGATTCCATTTTGTTTAAATGTGTTCAAAACAATTCGAATTTCTACACAGCTTCAGTGAGCAGCATGATGTTAAAGTACCAGAACAAATTCTCATCACTCAAGTGCATCGCAGCACGTAGTATTGCGTTCAACAAGCTAAAATACAAAAATTTCATACCAAAGACTCTGGAGAAGTTTGTGCACATGCATAGTACTGAAAAATTGGAAGTTTGATTAATTACTGCCGTTTAAAATTTAGTATTGGTTCAATGCAAAGCGCTGTGAATTTGTGTTATATTTCTTTTTACAATTCTTGTCTTCATAGGAATATTTAGCAATCGACAACGAGATAGAGAGTGAGAGAGATAGATAAGATATAGCTCGTATCTTGTGCAATAATGTTCGATTTTAAACAAATTTAATTTATTTTTTATACGACTGGAACGTTTTTTGTTTTTTTATACTGAGTGAAATAATAATATTGTTTTTTTTTTTTTTCTATTATTCTAAGAACTGACATCGTTGGCATATTGTTATAGTGCATGTAGTAGATTATTTTTGTATTGTATATACTAATAAAATGTGGAAAATAAATCTCCTTGCGTAAGATAGTGGAAATGAATATGGCAAAACTGTGATATCTTTGCAATTCTTCAATAATTCATGGGTTAGGTAAAAAAGGGGTATGAGATAATAAGATCTCATACGGCACTAGGGGGAACCAATTGCAGTAAGCAACAGTGAACAAAACCTAAACAATTTCCCTTGAAAAACAGTTAATCTCCTTACAGAAATTGAGTAGCCCTTTCAAATTTGTGTGGTCAATCTCCTCCAGCTGTTGGAAAAAGTACCTACCCAAAAACTTCCTTCGGTTGCGAGATACTGCTTGGCATTCACACAGTATGTGCTTGATATCCTCATCGGCTTGCAGGTCGTCGCAGAATCTACAAGTGTCCGTGTCTGTCAGTCTAAGTCTTCTTGCATTTTTTCTTAGAAGACAGTGCCCTGACAGGATTCCAACCAATGTTATGAGTTGTTCCCTACCTAATTTTAGAATTTCCCTAGATTTTTTGATGTTGAGTTGTCGCCAAAGTGCCTTGGACACTTTATGTCCGGAGATGTTTGACCACCTTAGATCAGCCTTCATTTCGGTTTGGTTTTTGATTTTACCTTTTAGTATACCCAGAGGTGGTTTGGACCATGCTTCCACTTCTGTACCTAGTTCCCCTCCTTTTCTCGCAAGCTCGTCAGCTTCCTCATTTCCTGCTATACCGAAATGTCCTGGCACCCAACACAGTCTTACTTGATTCTGACTGCGTAGTGCCTTGAGCATTGTGCGACAGTCCCTGACTATTTCGGAATTGATGTTAGGGGATTCCAGTGCCTTGAGTGCAGCCTGGCTATCGATGTAGATCGCAATATCCCTCCAATAATTCATAAGAACTCTACAAACAAATTAACAGATCTCCCATTTGATTATACAGGGCGTATACGTAACTTTTTTTTTTAATGCAAATGTTCACGGATGGTTTTAGAAGGATTGATATTTTTCAACTGCTCCATGACAAATGTGAGTACATTTCCTTTTTTCATACGAAGTACCTATATTCTATTCTATCGATTTTTACATTTCATCAATATTACAAATAACACTTAGATTTAGTAAATTCTCCGGCTTTCGGCAACTCTGCAACCAGCCGTTCCAGTGTTGAAAGCCCTCCCTTGCATGTATTTTCTTTGCACAGGCTACAGCATCTGCGATGTTGTCTTTAAGAAAGTCTATAAATAATAACATGAACGCTTTGAATATGATATAATTGTTATTAGGCACATACCTTCACATTTAGCATTACAAATGCCACCTTTGTGTCCTAGTGTACACCAACCCTTACTACTGATCTAAAAATAATCAAACAAACGAAATAGGTATAGCAACTTTTTTTTAACGTCATGTAAATGCACCTGAAAAATTCCATAATTCGCACTACCATTAGGTTTTCTAGTCACTTTTGATGTATCTCTTCCACTCTCATGTTCAATCATACAAATCCCTGAAAAGAAACAAGACCTTGAAGGTAGTGATAAGTGGCAAGATCTCAGAGCAATTTTATACAATTAGCTTAAAGAATGGACCTTTGAATGATCGTGAACTTACAATTGGATAAAAACGTCTTGTCAAAGTTGTACTTCTGAATTAGTTCCTTGCATAACTCGCATCGCATAAATTGTTTGCCATGTGAGACCGCCAAGCAATAGGCGATTACAGTGATGAAGGTGACGGATTTCATGTCTCTATTTTAAAATAAAAAATAAATTATATCTCTACTCATTTTATGAGGTACATTTTTCATAGTAACGTCATTGAAACGAAAGTGGTTGGCCACCTCGCAGGTATGCCCCTAAATTGTATTCCTTAGCAAATAACCGTTAAATATTCCTTTGGCGATGGGGAACCCGGAGCGAGCTAAATGCGAATCGCCTATTAATAGCTGGGATATGAAACTCCGTCTGAGTTAGGGAATTTTGTTAAGGTTATATTCATAAAAATGTGTCATGATTTTTGTACCTATTCAAAGAGAGTTTTCCCCCAAATAAAGTGATTGGCCAAATGTATTTCTATTGGCCAACGAATAATTTATAAAAAAAAAAAAATTAAAAATATGGATTGATGTTGTAATCGCATTTTGATTTCACTAACTTATAATTAGAGAGTCATTGAATGTGGGGATCAGAGACAATACTAAAACTGAGACCACCAACTTCGGCCGATTTGTCGTTACTTTGCCTACAAGCTATATTTTTACGGAGTGGCCATTGTCTCTGGTGGGGAATGGGGATCATAGACATACCTACTACAAACGGACTGCTGATCAAATAATGTGATTTTCATATACTTTTGCAGTAGAATATGTTCCAAAACAGCACAGACCCTCCCCCTACTGTTTTACAGCGGATTTCAAGTTTAAATTTCCATAGCAACGTAAACAAAAAAGCGACATTTAAGAAAAAAAAAAGTTATTTTAAATAGAAACATGTAAACAAAGCGTCATCTATTCAAAAGATGCAAAGCCACAAAGAGTGATTTCAATTTTCAAATTAATTTGGAATGTTTATTATTTTGAAACGAACATAACATTTTCTTTACTTACTGACGAATAAATTATAAACGAAAAACCCTACATGTATCTTCCATATAGGTAGGGTAAATGTGTCAACAGTGAATCAGGGTACACAGTGAATAACTTGCTCTCATAATGTCACTTTTTATTTTAAAGTGTATCTTGAAATTAGAAAAGAACACATTTTGACTTCCCCTCGCAACAGACTATCAGTCTGCGCGATCACTTTTCCGAAGGTGGTTATTCTCATGACTTTGTGTTTTCTGCATATGTAAGTATTATTTTTTTTCTGTTTTATTTTTGATCTTTTTAAAAATGTGTGTATAGTAACTTCATTTGAGTTAAATATTTGTACTTTTACTTATATAAACTTAATATTTTTTATCGATTTGTTTACTTTGGTGAAATGTCTTATAAATTATATACATGTTTTTGTGAAATGAGGACAGTGTACACAGTGAATCAGTTGAATAACATACACAGTACACAGTACAAAAGTAACTTTTTGTGACAGTTTTACTGACAGGAAGTTATAAGTTTTTTTTATTTATTTTTTTATTATACTTGAAGAGCTTTTATTTTCGTTTTTCCCTAAATAATAAAATGAGTTAATAAATAGGTATAGGTATATGAAAAAAACTTATGTTTTTACTAAATAAACTGATTTTAAGTCCCTGTTCCACTGTGTACCACGCATTGATTCACTGTGTACACCCATTGTACACAGTGGATCACATGGGAAGGGTAATTTCAAATATTTTTTTCACTATCTCAACACTAATAAAGCTTTAAGATTTTGTGCTTAAAATGAAGATAAAACATTGAAAAGGCTGTAAAAAAATGTCATGGCTATACTATTATAAATGCGTGCTCCACGGCCCAAAAAGTAAAAAATGATCCACTGTTGACACCTTTACCCTACTTATCGTTTAATCAAACTAAATAATTCTTATATCGCGGGAGGTAAATCTTCATGGAAATTAAATTATGTGGTACCTATTCGTTTGGGCTTCTTCAGATTTGCTCTCAGATTTCAGATTTCGTGTGACTAATCGAACATAAAAACGTCACTTGCTCGTTTTTGTGATAATAATCGTGCGATTCGAATATGTGTAGCCTTCAACACTTTTCAAAGCGATTTCCATTCACTGGTTGAATTTTAAATTAAAACATTCGTAATTTGCGTCTCGATTGATTTTTAAATATGCGAATGCGAATACCTTTCTTTGCAGTAGAACAAATTCACGAAAACCTAAACGCCCTCCACCAGTAGTTGTCAAACTCAAACGCACCTGTGTTGGTAAATTTGAGAAAATATCTGGATTCGCAAAAGTGCTCTGAAATCTGAAAAAGATTGTTTTTTTTTGTACCAAACGAACATAAAAACTGCTCTGAAAGCAAAAAAAGTGCTCTGAGAATGCCCAATCGAATACCAAATTAGTATCGTAGTCAATCGTACCGACGTATTTCTTTTTAACTTCACCCCACTGAATGTGTTTCCTTAGTTAGACTAGTTCCTTAGTTTTTCTTTGTAATGATGTAGTTTTAGGATCTAATACCTACATCCAATTCGTACTGACTTGCCCACGACGATTATCAATAAAAAAGTTAATTTAAAAAAAAAAAAAAACCCCGACTGACTGTAAAAAAGATTTAAAAAGATTAAAACAAGACACTTTCGAGTATGTATAACTAATTGACAATCGGAAACTACCTACACAATCCGATAAAAATATGCGCGGTCTCCGACTGCCAATTAATTATACTTAAAAGTGTCTTGTCTTACGGCCATATTATTCACTCACTTTAATCCGGGTTAAAGCATAAACCCGGATTTAAGTGAGTTTAAACCAAAAAATAAACCCAAGTCCATAATATTCAGTAGTTAAACCCGAACATAAACCCATTTTTTTAAACTTGACAGCGTTTAATCCGATTGGATTTAAACTGCGTTCCGGAGACCAGTTTAAGTACTTTAACTCGGATTAAAACACAATTTGATAATATTCACTCCTTTGTTTAGGTCACATTTTTGACAAAAAAAAATGGATTTCATTCTCGATATGGACGAAATGTTGATGTCTTCGTCGTCAGATAATATAATTAAAATAAAAAAAGATATGTTGCGTTTTTTTTTCATCTTTTAATTTAATAGTTTTTTGAATTAATTATTTTATTGTTATTATTTTTTTAAAAAAGGAAATATAAAAATCGCATTCATTCGTCTTCTCTCTCTGCTTCATCGTCGACGGGTGACAGACTTTAATTTTGGTCACTGCTGCTGTAGTCCTCATCATTCACTTTGCCGACACCTTTCATTAGGTTTTTTTTTTCAATTTATTTTAATAAAAATGAAAAACCAAAATAATTTCCCATAAAATGTGACAAACAATAAAAAACAACAGTCATTATTTGTGAAATTTGACATTACGTAGGTTTAAACCGGATTAAAAAACGGGTTAAAGTTTTTTAAATCCGCATTTAAATCCATCTTTAATCCAGCGGGTTTAATGCATGTTTTTCAGTGAATAATATGGACGTAAGTTTAAATTGTCGGGTTTAAAAAATTCGGATTAATGGTCGGGTGTAAAATTAACTTAAACCTGAGTTACACCCGGAGTGAATAATATGGCCGTTAATCTTGTTTACAGTCAGTTGGGGTTTTTTTTTTTTAAATTAATCTACTTTTTTTTTCTTAATTTATATTTTCATATTTATTTGTCTAACCTATGACACTCCGGGAAAGAATACCAATTTAATGACACCTCACTCTTCAAAATCGGTCAGGCCGATTTGGGTACAAGGCTTCACATAGGAACGTACATAGGATACGAGCGAAACATATAGGTAAGATATAACCCTCCCTATGTCCAGTCGGGTAAAAATACCCTTTTTTCCCATGCCATTTTTTAGAAAAACCCCACGAATTCCCCCCGCCAAGTATATACATACATTTCATCAACTAAGCGAACACTTTTTATCTTCACTCAAAAGTGTTGATACTTTCAAACTCATTGGGGACGTTCGAATACCTACCTAGTTTATGTAAAACGTCAACTAGATTCGTCGTGACTAGGAATCCGAACGCGTTGACTAAGCAACTTGAATTGTTTTTGTATTCTCGCGGTCGGCTTTCCCTCCATAAACGTCAGCTGCAAAAACTAATCACGTGAATAATCTGGGCCAATCAAACTGAAATACATCTAGTAAGACAGCTGTCAGACTTACTAAACTATGAATCCGAACGTCCTCATTAACAGCTTAATTTTTTATTTTCGTATCAAAATCAATTATTTCTAAAATAGTTAAATCTTTCGCCACTTTTTACTACATCAGGCCTTAAGCTCCGGTAAAGGAACTCCATTTGTACAGACAAGTATGTACGAAATATGTTATTTGTTGAAGTTCGGATTCCTAGTTTAGTAAGTCTGACTGGATGTATTTCAGTTTTTATTGGCCCAGAGTGGTCACGTGTATAGTTTTTTGCAGTTAACGTTTATGGAGGGGAAAGACGACAAAGAAAATCCTGCCTGCGTACTCAGTTGACATTTTGTAGCGTTCACCTTTAAACGAAATGGTTTCGATTGAGATAATTCCGAGCAACTTTGCTCGTTATTTTATTACTCGCTAGTTCCCCAGGCCACAAAAACAGCCGCTGCAACTGCATTTAAATGTCACCCACTTCACATCGGAAGTGCGACGGCCATCAATGAACCATACAGTAGGTACCTAACTGGTATAAAAAGCGACTGTGTGAAAGCTCGCCCTTTTTTTCTTTGATTGGCTTCGACGTGGTCAAACGTGCGTCGCCATATTGCCAAAAAAGTAATTTACTCAGTTTGTGGAAAAAGAAAATATAAAAATTTTTTATTAAACATTTCTCACGGTGGAAAGTAAGTTACAAAAATTTTAAATGTAAATTCGTGCGAAAAATAAAGAAATAATAATCCGTAGTGTTAAATTGCGCATAAACTATTGCGTAGTGTGCAACCGGTACTGCGCAGTCCACGGGAATTCCACCCTGCAGCGACAACGATACTTCACCAGAGCACACCACAGGTTTATATCTAGTAGGATCAAGCACTCTCAGAGACCCACCAGGTAAAATCAAATTTTTTTGTTGTTAATGCAAATGTGAAGTGACTGTGTTCCAACCCCTTTTAGATAAGGCGGCCTCAGGTGTCCCACTCTACCTCCACCAAGGATTGCTTAGTCCGGTAGTGAGATAGGCACCTGCAGCGCACCTTTTCCACGGTTTTTTTGCCCCTGCGCAAGGAAATCCAAATTTACCTCGTGTGTTCTGGTACAAGGACACGAAGTCTGTGCGTAATTCCGTAGTCATATATTTTATCTACATATATATATAGGCTTGTGTGCCTCGTTCCGATGACAACTTTTGACCCCTCCGAGGAGGTCGGAAAAACACGTCACAGCATCGTCAACCACAGTGATTTAGCCGTGGTATGCCCCAAACTGCCTGGAATTAGCAGTATTATAATTTCATCTGCTCACGTTGCTGCTACTGTGCAGACCGAACAGAGACAGTGACTCCACAACCGCACGTCACCCTGCGCGACGCAAAACCAAGTCACCAATAAGGCGATCCGATTTTCAACCAAGGATAACACCGCAGTTGAGTTACGTGACCTGCTCTGCTGGACAAGCAAACCCCCATATCAACATAGGTTGGGATATTCCACCGAAGACCATCCATCGAAATATATATATATATTAAGCAAGTAGTTTATGTATCTGTACCTCAAATGAATCGTTTACAACCACCAAAGGTAATGTCAGTCGGATATCACTTAGAATCCATATATTATTTGTCAGAATGCCCGAAGAAAATATAAACTAAATCTTAATTTCAGCCAAGTAAGCCAGCCTTTTATAACATCCAGACGATTTGTGCGCACAAACCGGAGGAGCAAGCAGTATTTTCCGGCAACAACATCAGTCATAAGAAAAAATGAAACAACTGTAAGTTCATCACTTTATATTTTCCTTTGGCATCCTTTTTTTCGTCTTAGGCATTTGTAAGAGACCATAACCATTTTTTTTTGAGTAAATTAGTATACTTATATATATATATATTCTAACTAACTTCGATTTTTGTGTAATAATTCTAAACCTTTGCGCTAAGGGATACAATAACTTTTCCATCGTAAGGTACGGGTCGGTCTCAAGTAAAAATGGTTATAATGTTAACTAAACATAACCGAATATAATCACTTTCAAACAAAACTGACATACCTTTATATATATAAAAAAAGAGAGAATTATCCTTTTGCGTTTAAACTATATTATGCCCATATGGTTTTAAATATATTATTTTTTTTTGTATTGGAACAACCAATTTATGTCTTTCGTCTTTTCCATTAAAATGAAATCTCATATCATGACGATTTAAGTTTTCTTATTTTGGTGATAGTGTGGGGATCTAAAACAGGGATGTAAGATACATACAGCGTAAACTACCTTTTTTTTGGGGTTACCAACAAAATATATTGGCACTTGGTAACCATGGCGACAATGCCCCTTGGACATTGTATAAGGGTGGGATCCGCCAAAAGATGACCTTAGATCATCGTCTGTCAATACTAGCCGACAGTTTTATGTTTCCTCTTGTCTCGTTTATTTTCGTGGTTACGGGTTCGGGTTACCTTACCTTGTAGCGGTAGATATGTAATGTTACGTTGCATTACCTTATAGGTCTCTCATGGGAATTTATGCATCGAACACTAGACATTACCAATCTTTTTTTTTTTTTTGTTCGGCACGATAAATTTATTTTGTGGACCAAATGGACAGCAGGAAAGAACCAACCCCACCGACGAGCTAATTGCCGGAGCATTTCGCAAGCGTGCCGACTCTCTGCCCAGGAGATGGAACTTCGGTTTCAAACCATCATTTCTCCTCCCAGTCCTGGTAAGATGCAATAATATCTTTTTCATTACAAAATTGGCGCCCAACGTGGGGCCCGACATATCCTTTTCCTTTACAAAATTGGCGCCCAAAAACGTGGGGCCCGCCATACGTTTCATTAGAAATTGGCAGCCTACATAATTAGCAACAAGTCGTCAGTCCGGACAAATTAAGTTTTCTTAAGTTGTCCTGGCAGATCAATCACAAGCAGTATTTAACATCGTAATTTCAAAAAGTTGCATTGTAAGTCTTTTGCGAAGTCTTGCAAGCTACTGCATAATTTGTAATGTCTGTTTTCCAAATGCAACATTTTATTCTTATAACACCTAGAATTTTGTTTTCAATGTTCGTTTATGTCAGTACCTGTGAGGCATAATAATGAATCCTAGGAGTCCGTTCTATCGAGACTTTAAGTCAGTAGAAGTCAGTTGCACTAGGACATTCATTTATTTTACAGTGTCGACAGTATCGCGAGATCATGGAGATTTATAAGTTCTTCTACGAGTCCTTTCAATCAAGGCTTCATAGCTATTTGAAAGTTGCAGTAGAAAGATGCTCCAAAGATTAATGCATCAGTACCTACATTGAAAATCAATAAATTGTTCATGAGCGACTTAATATTGTTTGTCGCATTTTATTCCTTTTTCGTTTATTATTTACGCCTGTATCTACTCCCAAATATATTTTACGATCACAACCAAATCACCAAATACCTTTATGAACTTTGTAACAACTTAGACTTACCATTGATTCGTCGAACATATTCAAGAATTTCCGAAATATACCAAAGCATTTCTCCATATCAAGTAAGAATAGCTTATGTTTATCTTTTCGCTTGCAAACACTTAATTAAGTAAATTACAAGACGAAAATAAATTCCAACCGAAATAAGTAACAAAATTTTATTGAATTCAAACTTTATTTAAACAATATAAAAACATGAGTTCCGTCAACGGACACACCAGTAAAGGAGCGGTAGCAAAACAGAGCAGAAGTCAAGCTCACGATATAAACAGGAGCATGCAAACCCGTTCGCACTCCAATAGGCAACCAGTGTCAAATACACCTTTTCCTTTACCACTTACTAGCAGCAGTCGTGTTCGTCATTCACCTCCCTTACTAGAAAGAACCGGAGTAAACAACATGAATCGTTCTCTGAACACTAGTAATAATATGCTTAATAATTCTGCAAGTAATATTAGGCATATTAGCCTGAATGATACACTTCGAACGAATGCAGCAAATTCAGCTGTTACTACTTTTGTTCCAACAACAGTCATATCGACTATGTTAACAACCACTTCTACTAACTCAAACCCAATTATGTCTCTCCCGATGATACCAACCAGTGATCAAATGACAAATGCCATTGACCCTTTAAACAGACGTTTAGCGTATGAGGGAAGCGCAAATGCTTTGCCCACTCTACCATCACAGCCTCATTCAAATAGCCACTTGCACTCGCACATCAAAAGCGTAGTCGAAGCAAGCCTAGTTGAGTTGAAAAATTCACTATTTAGGGAATTACCTAGCCTTATTCGAGATAATGTTGGACACACATTAAGCCATTTACAGCAAACTAATCCTCTTGCACAGACAAACCAAAATAATTTTGAATACGAGCCAGTACCACCGAACTTGAATCATGAGGAAGCAATTGCTAATAGTACACGCCATTCAGTGCACCATTCAAATAACTCACGATCAAGCAATAGCTCACATAACCAAAATATAAATATTCCTCCAGAACCCACACATTTTGACATCCCTCGTGTATCACAACATCCAACCAGACAGATTTCCGAACAGCCAGTTTATAGACCTGGCAGTCGTAAATTTGATTTGGATCGTTGGGGAATAATATTTGACGGTACCGATAAGGGAATGTCAATTGAAGATTTTGTATTCCGCGTCGAAGTTCTGAAATCTAACTACGATTGCCCATGGGAAGAAGTAATGAGAAATTTCCACCATTTAGTAAAAGGATCAGCAGAAGATTGGTTCTGGCAACACTTGCGCAATAACCCGCGAGGCGATTGGCCCATGCTTCGAGCAGCCCTTTTCAAGCGTTTCAAAAGTTACGAAAATGATTTCGAAATTCTGAAGCAGATTATGGACCGAAGACAAATGCCTTCGGAACCATTCGATGAGTTTTACTCAAGCATCAGACATCTCATAAGCCAGTTGAGAGATCCCATTCGTGAGCTAGATCTCATCAAAATTTTAAGAAACAACATTAACACCCGACTTATGAATTTCATCTATCCCATGCAGATAGAATCGTTTGAGCAGTTCCGTGATGAATGTCGTCGAACAGAAAAAATGTTACAATCGAGATATTCTGCTCAAAATCGCTTTAATAATGCCAGACATGTGCATGAACTTGATTTTATATCACCCGAGCAATCGACAGAAATGTTTTTTGAATCACCTAGTGACATCTCAGCTGTTACTTTTGCGAATCGTCCTAAAACGCCGAATATCTTGGATAAACCAACTCCTGATCGTGTCATATGCTTTAATTGCAAACGTGCTGGTCATATCTTCATCAATTGTACTGCCCCTGTTCGAAATCTCTTTTGTTATCGATGCGGAGCAGACAATTATACGGTTCTTGATTGTCCAAAATGTAATCAGCCGAAGGGAAACCTGAGTGCGAACAAAACCAACTCCGGGAGGTGTTGTTCGACTCAGACGGGCCCGGATTAAGCAAGAAAGATGCTTTCACGAACACCTCGACCGATTCAGAAGATGACATATTAATTAAGGTCAATAAAACCCTAACTTTTTCTAAGCCACGGGCTACTGCGTCCGAAAGAGACCCTAAACTAAACTCTGTACCACACAATATTTTTATGCCGTCTGAGACTGACGTTAATCTACTTAACAAAACCATACCCTTTTACAAAAAACCTTATAGGGAACGTTTAAAGGAGTACCTTGAGATACGTAAAAGAATATTTAATGAAAACATTAATGATAACAAACAAGACTTACCCTTAAAGATTAAAAAGACTAGAATTCGTTTCCGAAAAAGACGTTCTTATCGAAAACTTATAAGCGAAACCATGCTTGAAGGACAACTTGATCCGAGACCCTTTACAAAAGTTATCATTCGAGGCAAGGAGATTACCGGCTTGCTTGATAGCGGAGCTTCCGTATCCTGTTTGGGTATCGGCTGCATTCAACTTTTGAAAGATCTTGGTATCCCAATTATTCCTTACAACTCCACTGTTAGAACCGCTGACGGAAAAGGGCAGGATATAGTTGGACGCGTTAATGTGAGCGTAGAGCATGGAAATAAAACTAATGAAATGACTTTATACGTAGTACCCAGCTTATCGCTACCCCTCTATCTAGGAATAGACTTTTGGTCGAAATTTAGCATAGCTCCCCATGTCATCAGTGAGTTGTTCGCCGATACCAGAGAGACCTTTCCTACTGAGGAGGCAACCAAGTTGCCACCGCCATCTCATGAGTTGAGCGAGACTCAAACCCGACAGCTGGAAGCAGTTGTCTCGAAGTTCCCCTCGTTCACAAAACTAGGCTTGGGTAAAACAACTATTGAAAAACACGTTATTGACACAAGCGACGCGGATCCGGTGAAACAACGCCACTATCCGGTGTCTCCCGTGATCCAGAAGATGATTTATGAGCAATTGGATCGCATGCTATCTATGGGAGTAATCGAAGAAAGTCAGAGCGCCTGGAGTAGCCCAGTAGTTCTTATTAAGAAACCAGGCAAAAACAGACTATGTTTAGACTACCGGAAGGTTAATGCTCTGACTAAACGAGATGCGTATCCGTTGCCTCATATAGAGGGTTTGCTTAGCCGCCTTGGGGAAACTCATTACATAAGTAGTGTAGACCTCAAGGACGCGTTTTGGCAAATCCCTCTAGAGGAAAGTTCAAAAGAGAAGACCGCTTTCACTGTGCCAGGACGGCCGCTTTATCAATTCACCGTCATGCCCTTTGGATTGTGTAATGCACCCCAAAGGATGTGTCGGTTAATGGATAAGGTGGTCCCCAGTGCACTCAGGGAAAGTGTGTTTGTCTACCTTGACGATCTCCTCATCATCTCCTCTGATTTCGACCAACACCTGTCACTTCTTTCGCAAGTAGCCGAATGCTTGAAAGCCGCTCAATTAACCATCAATGTTGAAAAATCATTTTTCTGTTTTAAGGAACTCCGATACCTTGGGTACATTGTCGGACAGGGCCACATTAAACCGAATCCTGATAAGGTATCCGCCATCAAGGATTTTCCTATACCAACTTCGCCTAAGCAAGTAAGAAGATTCCTTGGCCTTTGCGGCTGGTACCGCAGGTTTATTAGGAACTTCGCTGCAATCGCCTCACCCTTAACCGATACTATAAAAAAGTCAAAAACCTTTACGATGACCCCGGAAGCTATCAGTTCCTTCGAAGCATTAAAAATATCACTAATTTCAGCGCCTCTACTAAGCAACCCTAACTTTTCGAAGCGTTTCATAATCCAATGTGATGCCTCAAGCACTGGTATTGGAGGTGTATTGTTCCAATATGATGATGAGGGCAACGAAAAGCCGGTTGCATTTTTCTCGGAAAAATTGAACGCCTGCCAACGAAACTACACTGTCACTGAACAGGAATGCTTAGCAGCATTACGCTCGATAATAAAATTCAGACCTTACATCGAAGGAACCCCGTTCACAATCATCACCGACCACGCAAGCCTCAAATGGCTTATGGGCCTTAAGGACCTAAGCGGAAGGCTTGCTCGCTGGTCGCTGAAACTGCAATATTTTACGTTTGACATACAACACCGAAAAGGAGCTCAGAATATAGTGCCCGATACCTTGTCTCGCAAGTATATAGACGAATTATCCTTGCCCTTTTACGATTATTCTCTACCTGACCTAACTGCCCCAGAATTTAAATCATCTGACTATATGAGCCTAATTGAAACTGTGAATAAAAACTCAGACAGGTTACCCGATCTAAAAGTCGAAGATAATCTCGTCTACAAGCGATCGTTTCCAAATGAGTCCGATAAATTACAAACACAATTTCAATGGCAGTTGTGGATTCCCACTGAACTGACTCAGTCAATCATTAAAAACAATCACTGCCCACCCAATTGTGCTCATGGAGGCATTCGCAAGACCTTGGAGAGAATCAGGCAAACCTGTTACTGGCCGAACATGGTTCTGCAGGTTCGAGATTTTGTGCGAAACTGTGAGTCATGTAAACAAAACAAGGCACCAAACTTCACGCTCAGACCGCCAATGGGTACACATCATCAAATCGATCTGCCTTTTCAAAAGCTATATGTAGACTTTATGGGTCCCTATGTACGTACGAAAAAAGGCAATTTATTCATATTCATTGTGTTAGATCAAGTGTCCAAATATGTTTTCCTCAAAGCTATGCCAAAAGCAACATCGAGATTGGTGATTAACTTTTTGGAAAATGAAGTTTTCCAAAAGTTTGGAGTACCGGAGTATCTACACAGTGACAATGGAAAACAATTTGTCTCACAAGAATTTGCTAATTTCCTTTCTAAGTACGGCACGACTCATATCAAAAATGCTGTCTATTCGCCGCAGTCTAACTCATCCGAAAGAGTGAACCGAACAATCTTGTCTGCCATTCGAACGTATCTAAAGGACGACCAAAGGGAGTGGGATAACCATTTAACAGATATCCAACAAGCAATATGTACATCGGTACATCAGTCCACCGGTATGACCCCTTTTTATATACTTTTCGGTAGGCACATGACGACGCATGCGAATATGTACCCCTTGAGTAAGAAGCTTCAAGCGCTTAACGAAAGTGAAATTGAATACTTGCCATTGTCTAACAGATTAGAGCTTATCCGTGAAAAGGTTAAGTCAAATTTACATCTCGCATTCAAACGAAATGAGAAAGCATACAATTTGAGATCCTCGATTCGAGTCTTCAAGCCAGGAGAGGAGGTGTATCGAAGGAATTTCGTTTTGAGCAACTCTTCAAAACATTTCAATGCTAAACTCAGTAAAAAGTTCGTTAAATGTAGGATTGTAAAACAAACCGGGAAGTCTACATATCTCATTGAAAATACTCAAGGCAAACCTCTTGGAGTATACCATGCAAAGGACCTAAGACATTAACCATCTCTGTGACAAGATTCCACTACGTATAGGCTAAATGCCATAATTATACACCATCGCCCTTCGTCATCTTTAAATTCGACCTTAATCGCACTTCGTAATATGGGTCACCCCTCTGAGATTGCAACGAATAAAGAATGAAAACACTGACGAGAATGCACTTCTTACGATGTCTTTAACGAAATAATAAGAGTTGCATATTCGTAGGCATAGTTCAAATAAAACTAATTGCACAGTGCTGCCAAAATTATGTTTCTGCATTTCTAAATTGCTAAAGCTTTAGCCAGGAAGTTAATTGTAGTAGATTTATTTTCTATAAATTTGTAATTGCATTTGAAGTTAAAGAATGGGAGGTTGCCAAATGGTTGTGAATTAGGGACGATGTGGGAAATGATAAAATGAATAGGCAAATAGAATTTATGATGTAGTCTATATTGTAACGAAGTTGTGCGTATATGAGACCAAACTACCACTGATAATCTAAACAAAAATACTCATTAGTCTTAGCTCTTTTCAGGGGGTGGGTCGATAAGACTTTCGCGCCTATAAATATCTACCTTTCGAGGTAAAGCTTTCCGTTCTTCATGTATTTTGAGAACACGGGTTGTTCGCAAAATCCATGGATTTGTAGCGTTCACCTTTAAACGAAATGGTTTCGATTGAGATAATTCCGAGCAACTTTGCTCGTTATTTTATTACTCGCTAGTTCCCCAGGCCACAAAAACAGCCGCTGCAACTGCATTTAAATGTCACCCACTTCACATCGGAAGTGCGACGGCCATCAATGAACCATACAGTAGGTACCTAACTGGTATAAAAAGCGACTGTGTGAAAGCTCGCCCTTTTTTTCTTTGATTGGCTTCGACGTGGTCAAACGTGCGTCGCCATATTGCCAAAAAAGTAATTTACTCAGTTTGTGGAAAAAGAAAATATAAAAATTTTTTATTAAACATTTCTCACGGTGGAAAGTAAGTTACAAAAATTTTAAATGTAAATTCGTGCGAAAAATAAAGAAATAATAATCCGTAGTGTTAAATTGCGCATAAACTATTGCGTAGTGTGCAACCGGTACTGCGCAGTCCACGGGAATTCCACCCTGCAGCGACAACGATACTTCACCAGAGCACACCACAGGTTTATATCTAGTAGGATCAAGCACTCTCAGAGACCCACCAGGTAAAATCAAATTTTTTTGTTGTTAATGCAAATGTGAAGTGACTGTGTTCCAACCCCTTTTAGATAAGGCGGCCTCAGGTGTCCCACTCTACCTCCACCAAGGATTGCTTAGTCCGGTAGTGAGATAGGCACCTGCAGCGCACCTTTTCCACGGTTTTTTTGCCCCTGCGCAAGGAAATCCAAATTTACCTCGTGTGTTCTGGTACAAGGACACGAAGTCTGTGCGTAATTCCGTAGTCATATATTTTATCTACATATATATATAGGCTTGTGTGCCTCGTTCCGATGACAACTTTTGACCCCTCCGAGGAGGTCGGAAAAACACGTCACAGCATCGTCAACCACAGTGATTTAGCCGTGGTATGCCCCAAACTGCCTGGAATTAGCAGTATTATAATTTCATCTGCTCACGTTGCTGCTACTGTGCAGACCGAACAGAGACAGTGACTCCACAACCGCACGTCACCCTGCGCGACGCAAAACCAAGTCACCAATAAGGCGATCCGATTTTCAACCAAGGATAATACCGCAGTTGAGTTACGTGACCTGCTCTGCTGGACAAGCAAACCCCCATATCAACATAGGTTGGGATATTCCACCGAAGACCATCCATCGAAATATATATATATATTAAGCAAGTAGTTTATGTATCTGTACCTCAAATGAATCGTTTACAACCACCAAAGGTAATGTCAGTCGGATATCACTTAGAATCCATATATTATTTGTCAGAATGCCCGAAGAAAATATAAACTAAATCTTAATTTCAGCCAAGTAAGCCAGCCTTTTATAACATCCAGACGATTTGTGCGCACAAACCGGAGGAGCAAGCAGTATTTTCCGGCAACAACATCAGTCATAAGAAAAAATGAAACAACTGTAAGTTCATCACTTTATATTTTCCTTTGGCATCCTTTTTTTCGTCTTAGGCATTTGTAAGAGACCATAACCATTTTTTTTTGAGTAAATTAGTATACTTATATATATATATTCTAACTAACTTCGATTTTTGTGTAATAATTCTAAACCTTTGCGCTAAGGGATACAATAACTTTTCCATCGTAAGGTACGGGTCGGTCTCAAGTAAAAATGGTTATAATGTTAACTAAACATAACCGAATATAATCACTTTCAAACAAAACTGACATACCTTTATATATATAAAAAAAGAGAGAATTATCCTTTTGCGTTTAAACTATATTATGCCCATATGGTTTTAAATATATTATTTTTTTTTGTATTGGAACAACCAATTTATGTCTTTCGTCTTTTCCATTAAAATGAAATCTCATATCATGACGATTTAAGTTTTCTTATTTTGGTGATAGTGTGGGGATCTAAAACAGGGATGTAAGATACATACAGCGTAAACTACCTTTTTTTTGGGGTTACCAACAAAATATATTGGCACTTGGTAACCATGGCGACAATGCCCCTTGGACATTGTATAAGGGTGGGATCCGCCAAAAGATGACCTTAGATCATCGTCTGTCAATACTAGCCGACAGTTTTATGTTTCCTCTTGTCTCGTTTATTTTCGTGGTTACGGGTTCGGGTTACCTTACCTTGTAGCGGTAGATATGTAATGTTACGTTGCATTACCTTATAGGTCTCTCATGGGAATTTATGCATCGAACACTAGACATTACCAATCTTTTTTTTTTTTTTGTTCGGCACGATAAATTTATTTTGTGGACCAAATGGACAGCAGGAAAGAACCAACCCCACCGACGAGCTAATTGCCGGAGCATTTCGCAAGCGTGCCGACTCTCTGCCCAGGAGATGGAACTTCGGTTTCAAACCATCATTTCTCCTCCCAGTCCTGGTAAGATGCAATAGTCTCTTTTCCTTTACAATTTCCAATTTAAAATAAACATAAATACATATTTAGCTCAACAGATTCATGTAGGTACCTACCATAACCCAAGGAAATAACTTCACATGGGAAACAACTTCATCTCGAGTGGGAAATAAATCCACTTATTTTATGTGAACTTATTTCTCCATGAAAGTGAGCAAAAACTTAATTTTTTTGGGGGAAATAATTTCTCTTAACATGAAACGCCATTATGTAAGCCTACAATTATTCATAAACAGTGGAAAATGTAGGGGGGGCAGCATGCCGGCTTGGAGTCTCTGCTTAGAGGTGGGAGTAGTTGCGAGTTTGGGTGTATGCAAAGTTAATTAAATGAGCTACTTATGAATAATTTTGTTTTCCAGTTAGAATCAACAAATTCTCAAATTGTAGGTGGGAAATAATAAAATAATATAATTTGTGGATTGACCACTTCAAGTCGGAAATAACTTCACATAAACAATTGAAATTATTTCCCATGTGAAGTTATTTCCCTGCACCGCTTCTTTCAACCATTCGTTTTGTGTGTTGTTATTTTTGTGACAAATGGAAGGGACCTATGTTTATTTGATGCATATTAAATATTTAAGTCCAAACGGCTGAATTGCTCTCGAAGCTCTTCCAGGACAGTTATACTCTCGGACAGAGATAAATAAATTTAAAAAGATGAATATCTTTTGTACGTTAATACCCCCCAGCCCCCAATAAATTGCAAAAAAAAATCAGAAGAAAATGGCCTCGTTCCACTGCACGCTAGATGACTAGCGGCTTGTCAAACTCCAAATAAAAAATTGACATTTCACCATTTGCGCTAGACGTCTAGCACTTTTTGTAAAACATCCCCTTCAGGGAAATTTATCAATGTAGCGCCAAACATTGAGAAACAAAAAAACAACGAGCTGTCAATGGGAATCGTTCGAATCATGCCACTTAACCGCTTCCGCTCGTGTTATAGCGCGGGCGTTCCTTCATCTGGGATATTTTGTGCTAGAGGTTTAGTGGGCAGTGGAACGCAGCTAATGTTTATGAATTTTTTTTTGCGTATGTACTGCATATAATCCGCATTCATAACTGTCATATCCTCGTTAAAATATAATATATTGCACCCAGCATTTGAATCGATATAAGAAAGTACGTTCATTATTATTTGTTTTGTCATTACGTCAAATAATAATGTTATTGGAAAAAGTAGCGTGCAACCTTTTCATTAAATAAGTGTATATCTGAGCCCAGATTATGTCAAATCTACCAGCAAATTAATGTGACTTTAAACCGGTTGCGACTTTATTCGATAGAATACAACGGAAAAAATATGAAAAAATACTAAAACAATAGCTTTGCTGATAAACCAGTCTTGTAAAACAGACTGGAGAAACAGTGCCAGACTTTTCTGGAGGCATAATTCATTATGAATGGGCTATTATGAGATGCACATGGGTTGATTTGTAAGAATTTGTTGCTTTCATTATATTTTCGACGTAAATTTAAGCGGCTTGTGCTATCTGACATTAACATAAAATAGGCGACTTTAACTGATGTTTAGCGTCTTAAGATTGGGCGAATAGAAGACGTCTTCTACGACTATAATATTGGCACGTGCGCTTTGAATATAGAATTTATGCGTAATGTCTAAATCAAATGTTGCTGGGCTATTGTGTTTGCGCCATTAGAAAGATTGTGTTATTTCTGCGTCAATATGGTTCTCGCAAAACATGTGAGTAGAGTTCTGTGTATGCTTCTGTTATTCTAAACAAAACGTAGGTAAGTCATCTGAGCACCATACTTCTACATTCGAATAATTGCTCTGGTAAAAAAAAGCTAATTGAGTGAGGGAGGCAGCGTTGCCAGTTTGGGGTTTTCCCCCCAGATTTAGGGGTTTTTTTTTTTTTGGTTGACGGGGGGAAATATTGCTTAGGGGGAAATCCGGGGGTTCTTAAAATTCTGCTTTATTTGTATTTCATCATAAAATCCTGTTTGGTAACCTAAAAATGAGCTTCCGCAGAAAAATGAAATTTATAGGCATTCGGTGAACGTAAAAAAAAATTAGTAACCAGTTCTTAAGTATAGGTTAGTAGGAGATTCTTCGTTCTGTTCACAACTAAATTCAAAATTGAGCACAATCCAGGATTAAATAAGTGTGTGCGTTATTTGAAAATGCTGTTGAATAATCGATCGATCCTCCAAAGCCATCATCTGGACTATTTTCATTAACAAAAACCTTCTTTCAAAAAAGGCTAGTGCCAGTTTCATTTAGAAAAGTAACCTGGCTTTTTAATTGGCCATTTTAACCCGGCATCAAATTGTAGATCCCTTCCATTCGTTCCAAAAGTGAAAAACACACACAAAACGAATGCCTCTGAGAAGCTTGGCCTAGGGTATCTACGGATCTGTTTCACCAACTATTTATTTATTTTTAAGTTGTACATAAAACTTGTTAAAAAAAAATAGTGACAAAATATTGGGGTTTTTTTTTGAAAAAAAATATCCAAATCTGGGGGTTTTCCAGACTCATCTGGTGGGAAATATTTTGACCGCCTGGCAACGCTGGAGGGAGGGTTGTTAAAACGTTTTTTGTTTTTAAAAAAAAAACTCGCGAAAACACATGTATTAAAGTACTTAAATATTTAACAGCCACTAATGCCCCGGCAGATATCTTCACTCGTCGTATTTACTTTTAAATATTGGCTTATCAAATTTTGAGTCTCATACTTGAGAATACGAATCGGAAGTGAATCATGAATGTTCACAGCGAAACAGAATAAACAACTTATTCAATAGTTTCCACATGAATTAACTTTAACTAGATATACATACAAACTTCTAGTGCTAAAAAAGTTAACCTGATAATTGTGTTATATTTGCACTGGCGAAACTTGGAAACTTGTTCTTAATTTGATTTGACGCTTTGAGCTCTTCAGACTCTTAGGCCACCTGATTCGAGCAATTATAAATGTATGTCCAATGTATTAGCACTAATTTAGGGATGCACTATGAACTCTGAAATCAAGTTATAGTACATTCCCACAAGAGTAGTTATCTGGAACACGTTAACGCCAACACGGCTAGAGCACGTTTTGCAAGATCAGCGCGCAGAAAACTAACTTAGACTGGGAAGTGCTTGAAGGTTTTATTTATTTAAACAGCGAATTTCGCTTATTCAGTGTTGTTTTCTTTTTTGAATAATTATTCCTGTAATTAAATCGCCCGAATTAGCTTTTATAAGTTGCTGCTGTTCTCCGCATTTTAGCTTGGTCGCAGATGCTTCGATCGTGTTGAAGATCATTCTATTCAGGTTCAACAAATTTTTTTCTGTGATAAGCAAGTGTCGTAACTATAGTGTTATGGGAGATTCCTGATGTGTTTTTTTCACGGCGAATACAGTGAATAAATAAATTTCATTATACTTTACCGCAATGTAATTTTCTTACCTTTTGAAAAATTTGACAAGCACAGAAAAAACAACTACTTACATCGCATAGAAAGTTATTTATTTCATTGTCTACCAGGACAATCATTTTACATCTAGTACAAAAAACACATTTTCAATTGTCGTTTGTTTCTTCTACCGGACACAACGGGGAAATATCTAAAGGACTTACAATTTAGTATTAATTTAACTCAGTATGTCATTTTTTTCGTATTCCTACAAATCACAGATATCTTAAGATTTAGTTCAATTTACAAAATGCAATTGTGTCAGTGGTGTAAATTTTGAATAATTCAGTGATATGATTTAATTTCGAGACGATTTTATCATTAAGGACATCAAGTGTTTACAAATTATGGTTAATTTATAAATTTTATCACAGGGTAGTAACAGTGATCAATCTCCGTCGTATTCGCCGAACACTTTAGGTGTTGTGCGATTGGGATTTATGTAGTTCAGTAACCTTAGGGTAAATCTCAGGTTGTCTCATTACTTCTTCGTATGTTGGCGGTGGGGCTGTAACGAAGAAATATTTTACATATTTTATAAAGCATTATCATAAGCATATTTTAAGTTAATATTGTGGGTCATATAAAATTTGAACTTATCGCTGGGTTGGCTCTTTATTAAAAGGCGGCAAAATTAATTGAAGAACTAATTTTTTTTCCTTAACATACGACCATTTAACAGGAATTTTTATAGTTTTTTTGTAGTAAGAAAATATTTTCTTTGGTCAAAATTTCGTATAAATCTAAAAAGTCGGTTCCAGGATATAACAACCTAAACATTTTTTTTTTTTTTTTTGTTTTTTTTGGTTTTAAATTTAAAAAAATATATTTATTTTAACGCATCAATGCAATGACGGTTATAGCCCAAACTCCCCTACTGGGTCGATTTTTAATATTCATTTTAACCTCAATTTTGGACTCTTCTCCAAAACAAAACTATCATTCAACGGAACTGTAATAAAAAAACGATTTTCTCATAAACAGCTTTACCGATTTGGACATTACATACATATATATCTTCTTCTATCTTCTTCTATACCAATCTATAAAAATAAGTTGTATTGTGTTTGTCGCCCATGTTGTCTGTAATGCGTGAACCGATTTTGATTCTGGAAATTTCCCATGAAAGGTGACGTTAATACCATGGTTCGTAAGTACATACGGTCTTTGTAGGTATATTTGTTCATGAGTTATAGGGGCGTGGCACCTCCCATACAAGAAATGCATTCAAAATATTATATTTCGAAAGCCACCGAATCGATTGAGTTCAAATTTACACACAATCTTAGGTATTGGTCCAGGAGAATACCTGTAAGGATTGGTAAAAATTGGACAAAGGGGCACCCACTTGAGGTAATAAACATCGACAACTTTAACGCAGTATTTAATAACACGGGAGGTAGAAATGAAGCCTCTACTCGAAAATGCGTTCTACTTCAATTTACTTAATAAATTTTAAAACAAACGCTGTAACGACCCGTTTCAACAACAGGGTTTAACGGATCACCGCCGCTCGACGATGGACGACCATCCACCGGTACCCCGAACCACCAACCGCCACTAAGGAAACCTAGCACCAACAACCGACAGCCGAAACAACAACAACGCACACGGCAGATTTGCATAGCTTTCACAAGTCACACTTGCTCCGCGCTATGAAAAGCATGAGTACCCACGGGCAAAAGAGGTTCGGGAGGACAGTACACTCAGTTCCGGGTGCAATACATCTGGCGCTGACCCTGTTCTCTAGAGACTTGCACCGATCTCTAAATGTTTGAAGGCCACATTCTGTTAGCAGAATTAGTCCAAAATAGGAAGCTGGTATTGTGAGTTATTCCAATCCCTTCCAACTTCTATCCTTTCTCCTGTGGAACGTGTACGTGTATTGTGAGTCGCTCCAATCTGCAACAGCCTGCTATCCTTTTCCTCTGTGGAACGTGTATTTTGAGTCACTCCAATCTGCCACAGCCTGCTATCCCTTTCCTCTGTAGAACGTGTATTGTGAGTCGTTCCAATCTGCCACAGCTTTCTTTCCTCTCCATCGTGGATTTGTATTGTGAGTTGTCCAATCCGCCACCCTTCTATCATTTTTCCTGTGGACCGTGTATTGTGAGTCGTTCCAATCTGCCACAGCCTACTACAGCCTTCTATCCTTTCCATTATGGACGTGTATTGTGAGTCGTTCCAAAATTCCAATCTGCCACAGCCGACTATCCTTTCTCTGTGGACCGTGTATTGTGAGTTGTTCCAAACTGCCACGGCTTTCGGTCCTACCCGTAGTTAGCAATTACGTATAAACTGGTTGTTAAGGTCATTTAAGTATAATTAAGATTAAGATTACTGAATTGGAATTGTTTTAAAAGATAAGAATAAAAGTAAAATTGTACAACGCTCCAAAGTTCGTCTATCTTTGGGGGCAACCCTGGACCCGACGAATAATACCCCGGCCGCAGATAAGAAGCACATCACAACACCTCCCTCGATTGACAGAGCAAATAAAAAACAGGGGTTGACTTTTGTTGTCAAACGATAAATAATAATCAAAACAAAACCGGGAAAATAAGAGTCAAAAATCTGAAAGCTGAAACTTAAGAAAAAGACGAAGAACAACTAAAGCAATGGACAAAGGAACGAAAAAAAAGGCCCTCAACATTAGCAACATGCCGATGCCGTACCTTTTCTCCAAGTTCTACTTCGGATTCAAAAACGAGGTAAAAATAATCTCAGCTTTGAAAAAATCTGGTCTGGACCACCAGGCACAACGGACGCCAACATACCATCGACAATACCCTGACAATGCATCAATAATCGTGACCGTGAGTATTTAAAACTTAACTTCATATTAAACAGTCACACACACAATACACTATTTAGGCGACCGATTTCCTTCCCTCGCAGAATCGCAAGGAAGGGGATGCAAAGCACGTCGACCATTTACTTCGAAACTTTTGCTTTTAGTATTTGCCTTATGGGTTGCGAAATTCGGCCCGTCTGTCTGTCTGTCCGTCTGTCCGCCTATGTGCCAGACTGTCTGTCTGTCCGTTTGTCTGTCTGTCCGTCTGTTCGTTTGTCCGAATTATTGTATACTCCTATGCTCGTATGCTCCTACGCTCCCGAGTCCTACACCCTAAACGGCTGCCCTAACAGTTCGGGTCGTTTTTCTTTTTTGCAAGCTAGCCTCAATATTAATATGGTACTTCCCATACAAAATGTTCGTACCAGTTTGATTATTTCGAAAACGGCTCTAACGAATTCAACAAAAATTGATATTTGAGCTTAAGTGGATGAGGTTAAAATGACTGCATACTCAGTTTTTCGCTAAAAAATCGAATCACGGAACTTTTGAAATATGGACATCAGAGACAATACTGAGACCCCCAACCCTCAATCCTCTTGCCGCTGGCCCCCTCAGTTTTTTGTTTTTTTTTAATTCGCCATTGTGTTTTCCTATCGGTGTTATGTCAATTTAGAATCCGTGTAACATGTTAAAACATACACAAAATCTAAAATCAATGCTGCCAACCGCTACCAACCATGGGGGAATGTGATAGAGTTCGGGAATACGACATTTTAAGATAACTGAATGCTATTGGTTGATTATTATAAATTTTCAAAAGTCGATTAATATAATTTACTTGGTTAATAATACTATCTAAATGAGTTGTGTTGTATACTAGAAACATATTGTTGTGTATTTTCCGCTTTTGAATATCATTAGCTTCGATTGCATGTGTACATTTTTCTTAAATAACTGAAGAAAAATTGCTCAAAATGTTTTTATTTTCCTACAACAATTCTGCAATAATCATTTTTCATAAATATTTTCAGAAAATGTACACTTATTCCTAAAATAAAATATTATTAACGCGTAACGAATAATTTCAAATTCAACGGACAAAATTCTATGAACGCTGGCAGCAACTTTGCCGACAGCGGAAGTGGAACATGCAAGGTGCGAGTGAGTTGGTGAGTGAAGTTACGTGACATTTGTCAATACGAATTTCTATGTAACAATACTAACGCACCTAGCATGTACCACCCCATTAAAATAAAGCTTGTAGGCAAGTAACGGAAAAAAGGGGCGAAGTTTTGGGTCTCAGTATTGCATCTGCTACAAACTATGCGTAAACTGCAGAAATTTACCACCTCGTAAATGAACTGTCAGGTTTTGTATGGAAAATAGTTTACTCAGGCCTCATAATTTTCCGCGATCAATTGAGCTCGGAAATCGATTGCGGAAAGTTATGCAAATTTAAAAATATCAAACTGTGACAAGCGATCGTGTGAATTGCTTTTCATGTTTAGAGTTGCAGGAATGACGGTAGGTTTAGATTCTTTTGCTTTATCGTTATTTACGCGAATTACGCAATGACACTTCCGAGGGGAAATGCTATAGCTATATATAGCTAGCCTCTAACGTCATCATATTTGAGCTTCTAATGTCAAATGGTAACCTTTTGGACTCTCGACTATTTATGCGACTAGCAAACC
This sequence comes from Cheilosia urbana, assembly GCA_946477585.1. Classification (NCBI taxonomy): domain Eukaryota; kingdom Metazoa; phylum Arthropoda; class Insecta; order Diptera; family Syrphidae; genus Cheilosia; species Cheilosia urbana. The sequence goes on from OX297856.1 coordinate 25,233,477, forward strand.
ATGACCACTCTGCGCCCAGACCCTTATATTTAGTTTAATAATCTGTAATTGGCTTTAACATGGAAATTTGCCACGCGATACGCCACATCCGAACGTCATCTTCACAGCATTACACAATAATATTATAATAACCACAAAATATTACCATTTATAATATATTCCTCTTCGTTCGTGTAGGCAGGATTTATGACAGCGTCCGTTGGATATGTTTCAATGGTCCTCTCATCGATGACAGACCTCGAGCAATGTGAATTTATCCTCGATCGGCTGAAATGCGAATACGAATCCATGTCATCTCTAAAATCATCCGATGGCAGCTCGATAACATGAATCGATGGTTGCCGTTCTACAACAGAAAGTTATAATAAAAATTAGTCCACCACCTGTCCTAAATGCATTCCACCACACTCCGCTCACCGACTGTTTCTGTATAGTTATCAGTGAATGCTAGATGCGGTGATATTGACTTTTTGCATCGCAAAAACAATACAATCAAGATCCAGCCGAGAATTAACATCAAATAGATGAATCCCAACATCATCCGTGTTTTGATTGGTATATCCGTTTGATTGATTTTAACATTAGATTTGAATTCAATTCACTTTATTGTGGATACACTATTATAAGGCGCAACGAATTGACCATTCGACGAAAACTGTATTAACTGAAAAATTTGCAATGCACTTGACCATAACAAATGGAAACCTTGGTAGCGGACAAGGATTCAACTTAGCCAAACGTTCAGTTTAATCGAATTTTCTTTGGTCAAGACCTGCAAAAACAATGCGCACGGTACGCGACAAAGCACTTATCGAAGGCGATAGTAATTAGTTTCACGCACTTAGTTCGAGCAGGTTCCGGAGAAAAGGCTTTTTTTATCCCGTGCAGTGAAATCTTTTGAATGTTCTACTATTCACCCAAAACGCACCGGAGCAAATGGAAAGATTTGCCAAGCACGGTAGTATGGCTCTGCATACAATACAGACACAGCCAACCCGATGGACAAGGATATTACGATTGTGGGAGTTTAGTTTTACAGTTGTAACACGTTCTCCTTTTTTCCTTTTTGTAATACACTCTGCTCTGTAGTGGGGGAGTCTGTATTGGATTCGTGAAATCTTTTGAAACTTGCACTTGTTTTCAGCAATTAAACTAACACGCGTTATTTCACAAGTTTATCAGTCCTTTAATTTTTAATTTATGTATTCCTACTGTCAAATTGATGTTTAAATTCAAGAATAACCCAATTTTCAACATCAAACCGCATTTGCAGTGAAATAAGTCCCCGGGAACTGAATCCACTGAGGGACTAAGTGCCCACCAAGTGGGAAGTAAAACCACTTCCGTAAAGTGGACTTAGTTCCCATGTAAGGTGGAAACTAAGTGCACTTTCTTACGGAAACTAAGTACACATTCAAAAACAAGAAGAGGCAACTAACTTCCAACATTTAGAATTGGAATTTTTGATTTTGTTTGACATGGAGTATTTATACATATTACTTTGCCTCAGTTAAAATTTAATTTCTCTTTAGTTAATAAAAATTGCAAAGTACCAACTTGACTCTTTAAAATTTTTACTTTGTTCTTAGTCGATAGTGAAAAATTACTTCACATTAAAAGGGAAATAAAACCACTCAGAGTTTTCGGAATCTATTTCCCACCTTACATGGGAACTAATGCCCCAGTTATAGCTATACGTAAAATGCAACCGAAAAAGTTGGAACAGTATGAAACAGAGTTTTTTTTTTTTTTTCGTTTAGGCGGTCATAGCGAAAAAACTGTCAGAAAAATGTCTCCCAACGAAAACAATTACAAAAAACCAACCCCCACTGATTGGATTCCATCAGAGAAAAAATTTCTGACAGGTGGAACAGTAAAGAAATGAAATACTTCAGTGGAATGACTCGGTTTTCGTTTGTGGAATTGACTGAGAAGTTGATAAAAAAAAGTTTTTCGTACGGAAAAATGAATAAATTATTTTTCTAGAAAATTTAAAGATCATTTGCATATTTTTTTTAAATCTAACTTTATAATTCATAAGCAACATTTTGAGACCAAGATTGAGTTCAACCATCAACCAGTTTAAGTGGTCAAAAAAAGCAAAAGAATTTTTTTACGGTTTGATTTTAAGTATTGCTATAACTAGGGCCTAATTCCATTTCACGAAAGTGGTTTTATTTCCCCTTTTATTTTTCATAAAATGTTCCTATTCCGAAAGCTTTAAAATTAGTTGTTTAACAAAGTTGATGACATACAACACGATGTATTGCAACTGTCATAATCTCATCGCAGTAATGAAAGTCAGCGACCAAAGACTTTTTTCTTCAATCATTATGAGCACTTTCAAAAATTTTAACGCAAAAACTAGATGTCGGTAAAGTAACTTTTCCTACGTCAGCCACACATGCGAACTGTCAACTTAGTACTCAATCACGAAATCCATAAACGTCAACTCAAAAAGCTTAAGGATTTCATAGGTATTAATTTTGACGTATCTGCTATACACAAAGACTTTTTGTTTAATACTTTTCTACGCGTTTTCCATTCACTGGCTAAATTTAATATTAAAACATTCGAAATTTGCGTGCCGACTGATCTCTAACCCCCTTATTCATAAAAAAATGCGCACAAGTAAGTTGGCTAGCAAACGTCAGATAGCATACAAAAATTGGACATTACTGCTGAGTAACAAGTTTATAACTTTAACACAGTATTTATTAATACGGGGGTAAATGTTTACACATTAATCATTTACAAAAATATATTCACCCGATGCAATCCCTTTTTTGCAATAGAAAAACTTCACGAAAACGTTAACAGACTCCACCAGTTGTCAACTTCACACGCACTTGCATTGGTAAATTTGAAGCAAATCTGAAAATAATACTAGATTTTTTACGCAAAAGCGCCCAATCGAATACCAGATTAAACGTCCCCATTCAACATCCGTATTCCGATTGCTGTCACTCTGTCAGTGCGCGTATTTAATGTAAGTGACAGTTGATGATGAAAACCGATGAGTGCAAATTATATCCCTTTTATGTTATTATAATTTTATCATATAGCTCACAGAAATGACAGTGGCTGTCAAATTCACGTGTTATTTTCAGAATATTTTAAATTACACTTTTTACTGACGTGAATGACAGAAAAAAATGTTATCAGTTATCTTTTATGCCCTTGAAAGGAGATTCGATTATTCCGAGAATCAAAATCCTTATTCTGATAGATCTGACAGATTGGTGAATGAAAACCGGCATGCTATATTTTTCAGACTCTATGGATGACTTGAAAAACTGTCTCCGTCAAGCAGTTTCCTTGTAACAAAATTTCTACATTTTGTACCAATCAATAAAAATCAAAATTCGTATTTGTATTCCGGTAGCTGTCACTTTTCTATAAAAGTGCATTACCTAAATTTCGCTAAGCAACTACCTACGACCCATCTGCACACTTAAAACATTTTCACTTCTATAAAAGCCATTCAGCTAGAGGGGTGTTGTTTTATCCGTGACAATGTGCATTGTGTACCGTCGAAATTGTCGTCCTTTTGTTGGAACATTTAGCTTTGGAAACAAAATTCTACGTCATGCTTTAGCAGTGTAAGGAAGGATAGTGAAAAATATTTTCATTTGTAATTAACCCTCGGAATGTGGGGGCGCGCTTAGGTATGGAACGAGGGTTTGGCTTGTGAATGATGTCACACTTAGTTACACAGCGCAAAGAAGGGCAATGCTATAGCTCGCCCTCGCACAGTGGAAAGGTGTATTTTTAGGATTTTGTGTGAAAGAACGCATTCCACGGTGGTTTATGTCCTTTTCGAAGGAGAATGTTGACAAACGTTCAAAGTAAACGAAAGTGATAATCGATACGTGAGTCAGGTGTTTATTTATTTATTTATTTTTTTCTGTCGGCCCTATTTGCCGTATGCATATTGGAAGGGTTTAAGAAAGTTCAAGGGACGGCAGCAATTAATGGATAATTTCAATACCTCTAAGGTATTTTTCCTGTCCAGACGGAATGTCTAGTGTCGTGAAATAAAAGGGCAGGTGACAGTTCTTATTACCTATTATCATATTTAATAAGAGTTTACATAGTTTATGTTTTTTATAAGCGATAGAAGCAACCAGGGTCACGTCTAGCGATGTTATGGGCACGTGTAAATTGTATGACTTTAACTATTGGGACTGTTTTTCATGGTCCGCAAGTGCAATTTTTCGACCACTCCTGGTTTTTTATATAGGCGGTTATATTTAGAACATAATTGGTAAAGGGCAAGATAATTCCTCTAGCGTCTAGCACAACTGTGACAATGGGCTTACAGATTGCCCTCATTTTCATCTCATTCTCGACAAACCTCATAGTTATATATCGTGCTCGCATCAGCACAACCCAGGGTGATGTTCGTCCTCCGGTTCATCTCATATTCAGCACTTTGAGCATTTATTGAAGCAGTTGAATTATCCATCTTTCCACAGCTCCAAATATGGCGGACTATCTCACAAACATCCTTTTCATTCAATCAAGTGATTTCAATCGCCTCAAATTCTTCTTTGGAGCTCATAACTGACTTTTAGGCAAATTTTTATAAAGTAGCTTTATGTTTTTCGTGCCTAAATAATAACCACGCAACAGTATAAATTTGACACAATATCTTTCATACGTTTTAACAACACAAGTAAATATTTAAAACAAAAACACACCCTCGCATTATTTAATTGAATTTATTTTTTTTAGATTATAACTTCTTGACTTCAACTTTTAGGTGAATGCTTATATAAAAAAAATAATTAACATAATTTTATAGATTCTCTATATACACAAATAATATAATTATCAAACAAAATTAAATTAAAAAAGTTTGTTAATAAATTAATCCTAATGTTAATGACTTAAATTTTTTTATTTATTTTTTGCTCCGCGAAAATATAAAACAATCATTACGTTTTTCGGTATATAAAGAAAAAAAGGAAGAAGAAGAAAAAACGCATTTATGGCACCACGCATACGCACTTAACCTAATAGTAAAACAACATTGGTAGTAATAAATTAAATATAATAATTAATAATAAAAAATCTGTTAACAATGAATTTCGTTTCCACTTTTTTCTTTCTTTGTTTTGTGCAACAACAAAATTAAGTAAACAAATTTAAGGCTCTCATAATAGAGACAGCCAACTTCTGTTGAGTTGAGCAGAAAAATAAAAAAATAAAAAATGGAAAATAGCAGCTATCAACAAAAAACAAAAAAAAAAAACGAAATGAACTTTTTGCGCATACTGTTGCAGAACACGGCACATTGGTACAGTAATTATCACAAGAGTTCCAAATCCATTCTCAGGATCAACTCACAAAATATTGCAAACAACGTCACTGGGTAGATTGAATAGATTCAACCCTCAGAGGCTTGTTGTCGCCTGAAGTTTCAAGTACCTAGCTCCATGTTCTGGGTCTGCCAAATGGGCAATGCGTTCTGAGGCAGCATAACATGTGGTTGCTGTGGGCGTACTTGGTCGACTGCCGCTACTTCGTATCCTGGTCGCACCCCAAATCAGGACAAATACACTGGTGACTAAAATGCCCAGTCCGAGTCCGGGTAGGAAACTCTTATTGAGACTGTCGACAAAGTTGTAGGCTCGAGCGGGATCCTGACTCGGATAATCGGAAATCGAGAATTTCCGAGGATTGTAGTCATCGTTGTTGCTGATCTCATCGCTTCGGGTTGAAATGCGATCAAAGTTTGAGATGTCCGATGTATAGATAGGTCGACGATTAACTGATGGTGGTCGCACATCGGCATTGGAATTGGGTGGGCTGAGTTGAAGTTTTGTGATGTTTGAACAGCCGATAACTAAATCGGACTTGGGGTTGTCTTCCGCCACCAAAACTAGACAGAACCGGTAGCTGTTATATAAAGAAATAAGTTAAATAAGTATTCCTCACAAATGAAAATAAATGCTGGTTTGATTACCTTTCTCCGATTTCAAGAATGGAACTTTCAGGAACTATAACACTGACGGTGTTTTGACCGTTTATTATTTTGCTCTCACAGTGAATCTGTAAGGGAAATATGTTTAAAAAATATAACGAACTCTTGGCAATTTTAAGTAAAATTATAGAAAAGTAAGTATTTCTTTTATTGTCCAATCAGAACACATGGAAAGATAAAAAACACATTATGTAACCGGTTAGCGACAACTTGTCTACGATTGTATGATTATACCCTATTCACACTGAGCCGAAAACAAGGTTTTCGCGACTCGAAAACTTCATCGAAACCAGAAGTTTTCCCATACATATTTCAGTTTTCAAAAAGAGTCGTTTAAAATCGTCTTCCTCGAAAACACCTAGAAAACGACTTCCAATCGTTGGGTTATTGAAACAAACACACCTTCTGCAACATTCAGCAGAGGAGCTGATCGAACAAATGTCACAGCTCACAACTTAAAATCATTTTCCACACTTAAGTGATGGGCTAATATTATTTTTAAATGCTCTGAATTCATTTTATTTATTAATTAATGCGATCGAAATTTGTAACCAAATAGCTTACAAAGAAGTTTCACGACTAGTGTCTCACAGCTGATTGAAACGTCAAACGAGAACTAGTGGGTGTTCTGTGTGAATGCATCGACTAGTTTTCGACGTAAACACGGGTTTCGATGCGGTGTGAATAAATAAATAAATCGGGTATATTAGTTTGAGCAAATAAGTTGCTGATATAACAGAGAGGATTACAACCATTACAACTGCAATGTAGCTATTTTTTTTACCGCCGTGTAATTTTTAAATATGATTTTTTAATAATAGGGACTTTTATATTATTTTGCATAACATATCCAAATCTGACATGAGAAGTTTAATTAAATTTGAAGGGAGAACTGAGGTTCAAACGTTTTCGTGTGCACGAAGAAATTTGCTTGTGTAACATAGGGCATATCATTCGTGCGTACGAAAATGTTTGATCGTTTCGCCTCACAGAATCTGACTCCTGTTCTAAAATTACATGACGTTATCTAGCCTAGGCCAATATCAAAAATTTTATTACTTTGAAGATATCTACTTGACTGCCTGATTGTGTTAAATATTGTATGTTGCAGCCATTTAAAAATTCGTATATTTCTGACATAAGACTAAGCCAGCACAATTAGATCACGATTGTACCTTTAGTAGCAGTGGCGTAGTGCCATATTGTAAAAATATTTTACAGGGTTATAGGATGTTCAGCTTTGGATGGAAAGCTAGACAAAGGTAATGTCACAATTTATAGCAATTCTAGGGTGCTAAAAAAAAACTCTTCTGAACTCTTTAATAACCTTAAATGATTTAAATGACAAACGATTTAACCAGAGTATACTCCATTCACAAAAGATTGAGAAAACTATATTGTTTGTGAAGCAATCGAATTTTTGTATCAACTATGATATCTGACGATCTGAGAACCCAATTCCAAGTAAGTATAATGGCAGTTCTTTTGACTAAGGCGGTTTTCTATATTAGGCCCGCAAAACTAAAAAAAAACTCAACGTTTTTTGCTGCCTGCTTCCATATGTCAAAACTAATAGACGTGATTTTGCTGCAAAAACGGTACGTTAAAAACTAGTTTAATTCATCTGGGTTGACGCTATAAGAGTTTTTTTCTCGACTGTAATGACCATAGTGTTACAGTTGGCTTGGATTGGATTTAACCTCAAGAGATCCGATCTTTCGATTTCTAGTCTGACTAATTTTGTCTGATTTTCGGTGTATCCGACTAAAATTGACATCTGTCAAATGCTGGAGTCTCTCGTCATTTTTTTATGTAAGACAATTTTGGAACGATTAACAGAAGAACCAAATCAATAAGAACGTTAAAAAAAGTAGGTATAGTTCGTTGGAACTCGTTAGTTTAAAAGTTTCACCAAATTGTTCATTGCTATAAAAAACTACGGAAAAAAAGACTCTCAAAATGGCAGTGGTGGGGATAAGTTGTCTCACAGAGATAGACTTACGAAAAAGTTAGGGAACGCTTTTGTAGTAATCTGTGAAAAATGGCAGAGGCACAATTTAAAAATTCAATAAAAGTGGTACAAAAAGTCGTCAAAATATCTGATAAACTCGAACAGTGGGCTAATATAAATGTATTAACAATATTAGTTGATTCAACTAGTGACGAAAGTGATTCGGAATTAATCGAACGACTTTTTGATGAATCCGAGTATGTGAAAGAGTTAGTACTGATTGAACTACAAGCATTCGATAAGAGGAAACAGCTACACAGTATTAACAATTACGTGGAGGAGATTGTCGCTTTTTACAACGACGAGGAATTTCTTAATCTTGAGGAGAACATTCAATTTCATTTTGACGTCTGCTGATACCATTTTAATACGCAGGAAATCAAAACCATATAAAGGGTTATTCAATAAGAGGTGTTATTGTGAAAGGATATGGTCCTGTATGCGTGCTCGTGGTGGCCATTTGGCTGATGTTGTTTTTCATTATTAACGTCATACCTTCCTCTTTATTATGAAATAAACATCCGATCATTTATCTCAAAAAATTATATTTTTCTTTGAATACCAAAATCACACCTCTTATTGGAAAACCCTTTATGCCAAATAGGACAGCAAATTTCAAATCAGCTGTTAATTGTAAAATGGCTGACAGCTTTTACAATTCTTACTTCAAGTAATATTTTTGAGTAAAAATTCGTAAGATTCTCAGTGGAGGGGTTCGAGTCAAGGATCGACATTGAGTAAAAATTCGTAAGAATTAGTAAATATTCGTAAGATTTAAAAAAGTAAAGAAACAGACCTAATAACAGGCGTTCAGACACGTCAAAATATCATAAGTCTGACACATCGCTAGCTGCTTCAGCTGTCTTATGTCGGCATTTTTATTGATCTAGATTGGTCACCCGAACAGCTGTTTTTTTAATTGACGTTTATCTAATCACGAATTTTTCGACTGATTACTAACTTGACATTTAATATATTATAGCTGACGTTACCGATCAATCTATGTAGTTCTAACATGGAGGTAAAGTTTAGTCCAGATAAACCTTGTTTGACAGAGTTTTAAATTTGCTAATATTTTATTAAATCGATTTCTCGACAAATACGTGAACTGTCAGCCATTTCCAGTTTTTCATATTTTTATAAGTCAAAGATCAGCGAGACAAAAAAATAAGGAAAAATTACAGAAGGGGAAATTAAATTTTGTAAATCACTGTTTGCAGAGGAGTACACCGAGTAGGTATATGTCTGATTTGGAAGACATGCGGCATGTGCTTAAAACCACAGCTCGGCTAGTGTCTTCTGTTGTTTTTTAGGTTATCATCGTATTTTTAAACTGATACTAGGGTTACTTTCATACCAGTGCAATAACACATGCACAGTCACTGTCACAGAAGAACTGCTACGTCAAAAATTATAGCGGAGAAAATCGTACGCATAAAGTAGAATTAACTACGACAAGGTCGCAGGAAAATCTGCCACCTCCTCCGCGTGTAATAGGGTTGTACTACAAATTTGTGGAATGAATCGTTACAAATAAACTTTATTAGAACTTCTGTTCAACATTCCCTTGGCAGTCTCAGTTTACCCAATTCTAAGGGTGCACATTACACGACTTCGTGGTGAAAGACAATAATATTTAGTGGCGTGTCGTGAGGAAAAAAGTTTGCATGATGTGTCTTATAACTCAATATGGCGCTCCCCATTTTTATTCCCTTATATTTTAAGGTGTAGGGTATGTAGGGCATATTTTCCTACGTTTCCTTTTTTAGTGGGTATCATGTGGAGTCCTGCTTTGTATGTATCATGCGGATTGGTAAAGCTATGTAGTTTTAAATGAACGCTTCATTTTCGGGTACAGTCCACCACGGACATAAGGAACCTCTTAAATCCCAAAAAAAACATTTTTTGTTGAAACAAAGTTTCATAGATATGAAAAAAACTGATGTAAGAAACGAAGTTTGAACGAGTTGAAACCCAGCTGACTTTGTGCCCGGCAAAAGTGACAACTTACTCCTTACGTCCAATTATCGAACTAAGTCTCAGTTGATTTTTCACATGACACACACCTACCACACGAGGTGCTGGTTTTATAAGGTTTATATCGTTGCGGTAACACAAAATGACGAAGTGCCTACCCTTATGTACTCCACGTGAATTGTCAAACTACGAAGCAATTTTCGAATTTTAAGGCACCCGCTCTGACACCTCGTCTATCTTACCGGTGACTTGTCGATCAGAATCTCATTGATGTTCTCCTCCTTGTACACAAAAATAGCATCGCACATGTAATCGTCCTGGCCAAGATTCAAGACCCACTGCAGGATGAGTCCATAGTCAGCCGAATAATGCAGCTCCAACAGGGAAATCTGAAACGAGCCAAATTTTATCATAAGCTCATAATTTAACCATCAGTGTTATACCTTCTCACTAAGATCTCTGATGTTGGTTGAGTCATTCTGTCGGGAGAGTGCCTCGAGTTGTTCCAAAATGTTCGCATTGTCCTTCTCGACATTGTCCATGTCACAGTGCAGAGACTCAACTGGAACCTGAATCAGTGGAGCACCTTCTAGCCGCGGTGGTGTCACACACGTCGGGCTTATTAGATCCTGTGATGGCAGCTTCGCCACCTGTAACCACTCCGCAAACGACCGGATTGTACAGTCACACGAGAGTGGGTTCTCCTGCAGCGAAAGACTCTTCAACTCCTTGGCGCCATCGAGAGCGTTCTTGGCTATGATGGATATGTCATTTCCCGCCAGGCGAAGTTCGCTCAGCGATGGCAACGGAGAGATCAAGTCTGAGGTGAGGGCTCTCAGAAAGTTGTGGGTTATGTCGAGGACTTTCAAGCGAGATAGATGCTGAAGTGACGAACTTGAAATCGCCACTATACCGTTGTAACTAAGGTCGAGAACTTCGAGTGCTCCGAGTCCGTAGAACGCGTGGTCCTGAAGAACATCGATTTGATTGTGACGAAGTGACAGACTAGTTAGACGAGTAAAGTTTTGCAGCGCCTTATTCTGGATGCTCTTTATTTGGTTCTTGTCGAAGTTGAGAGATTCGAGGTTTCGCAGCGCTGGTAGGGTTGATGCGGATAGCGGCCCGTTTATTAAGTTGGAACTGAGATCGAGTTGGCTGTAAAGGAATAGCTGTAGGCCAGTTATGTAAAAATAGACTTAGGACTTACCGCAGGTTGTAGCATTGACTAAGCGAGCGGAAACTTGACTGATAGTCTCCCAAACGGTTTCCACCCAGTTTAAGAACCTCCAGTCGCTTTGAGTTGACGAAGGACCTCAGGGAGATGCTAGATATTTGATTATTGCTAAGCTCTAGGTATACGAGGTTCTGCAGGCCAGCGAAATCAGTCGTACCGAGTACCTTGATCTTATTGTTCGACAGGTCAAGACGTTCCAAGGAGGTTAGAGAGCTTATTGAGTTCCATGGGACGCCTAAGAGAGCGTTGCTCGGTAAACCTGGTTCGTATGAAAGCTTTTAATTACATAAATGCGTTTATGTGGTTATTTTTTGGCTTACCTAGGGCTTGAAGGGGCGTTTTCAGACCAAGAAAGGCCGATTTATGGACCCGTTTTATTTCCCCCGAAGATATGACCAATCCATGAAGGGATATGTTCTCGAAAATTTTCGCATCGCTTAGGAAGGTCACGTTTCGAAGCGAGCAGTCTAGAAGTGAGATCGGATATGGAGATGCCCTAAGGCTCTGCGCTAGGACCTGCAATTTTTCTCTTATACCAAAAAAATTATATAAAATGTTTGGTTGACTTACCGATAGGCCATGGACATCGCCGTTGCACCTCAAAGTGTGCGGCAGATCACATCCACACTCCAAGCTCCTGGAACTCGTTATGTTGGGACACTTCCATTCCGCCGAATCCTGACCAATCGGCAGGGAGACCGTTTCGACTTTTCGTTTCTTCGGTGAGCTTTTATTGAAAAATTTCACAGAACTCTTCACTATAACCGGCATCGGGGTAGTTGTGCTTGTGTGTGTTGTCATTGTCGTCTCCCTTTCACTCGCATCCGACGGATCAAAGACCGTCGTACTATTCTCAATGACATCTTCAGCTGCTCGTACGATCGCCAACGTTGCCATAACCATCCAACATATCGCAAGATATCTGTAGCAAAGAAAACAGAAAATACTTCATTTCATAACATATCTATCATTGAGACTTGAGTGCGGTATTTTTTTGGGTCAAGTAATACACAATGTGATAAGTAGACATCCGATGCAATTATCCGCCCGACTATAGCTATACTACGGGTACGATGAATGCGTTACGCATTATTTGATTAGCACGGTGAGCGTCTCGTGAATGCAATTGCTAAATTGTCCAACAATTTGCCAGTTAGAGCATACGGTCTAATCAAGCAATAAGATTTATATCTTTCCCCGCCCGCGTGGTCCACTCGTGGTCGTGGATCTTTGAATTGGCAAAGAAAAAGTGATCCGATGTGTGACACTGACATGTCAGTGGGACGGCTATTCATTTGGCGCTTACTTATTTAGGTGATTGTCGGCATTTGACCTATTTTTTGAGTAGTAATGGGGATGATAGTGTGGAAAAATGATTTGGATCGGAGAGGGGAAAACGAAGCAATTGATTTTTGTGGAAGAATACTGCATGGACGAACGAATTGGCTCCGTACGTGAGTATACGTGACTGACATCATATCCATTTATGGATATTTTTATTGGCAACTTGCAGCGGGGATATTATTCAAATTGAAATGTGGCAGATTAGAGCAGATGTTAAATTATAGAACCACCCTTTACTTTAAGTTGTTGAAAGTAAAAGTATCTTCTTTTTTTTAGGAGGTTACGAAGGTCCGTTCCGAAAAGGATCACAAAGTGAGGGGACACATTTTACAAGCACAAAATAGCTGACAGATGGATGTCAAATTGCGCAAATGTCAACCGGTTAGATGTGAACTTCTACTTTGTTTTGCTATTAACTGTTTGATTTTTCCCGCCCACGACGGGAAATGCCCGTTGCGCTGATTTTTATTATTTGGAACAGTTTCCTCACTTTTCGGATTGAATTGGAAAGTATGACATTAATGACATTAAGTCAACATTAGCCCGGAAGTAGAGGAACAGGCCTAATATAATTATGCCCATTTCCTAAGAAGAACAAGCGTTTAATCCTTAACGTTATAGAATGAAAAGCGTTTGAATAGAGTTCAAATAAACCATGCATCGCTAGGTTTGTTTCAAAACTAACGTGAATGCTCATTACTTTTTCTTTCCAAATCTTTAAATTCGGACGACAAAAAGTATCATAATCCCTTTATCAATCTATTTCGTTTAATGGGAATTTCTACTGTTAATATTTCAGTCGGGTCAAGGACGTGAAATAAATGCCAAAGTTGTGAAATTCATAAATACGAAAGACAGTGCTTACTGTTTACATTGACCGTAGCACGCTTTCCCTTTTTTCTGTGCGACGGTATCATATTGCCCGATTTTTAGACTTTTAAAGAATATCTGGACCCATTCTGACGTTTCTCAATGTGACTTGGGCAATTATGCCTTTTTTTTCTTAAATATAAAAGGTTCGTTCGTGTACTTTCAACATAGAAAAATGAAAAATGTCAAATCTCAAAAATCGAGAGAGAGATTTCTTAAATTCAAGAGAAGCACGTGACCGGTTTTCTTACAAAAAGTTTAAGAAATGTCATTTTGACATTATCGTAAAATAAACAAACGTTCTCTTTAATTGCAGCATCTACAAAATAAGCTGGAATTGAACTTTTTATAAGCTAAATACCTATTAAACTTTCCATTTTGAATGCGCTGATATGTTCTAGGAGAACATTCAATTAAAACTTCTTCTTCCGACATCGTTGAAGACGAAAATAAATAGAGTTTTACTTGTCAAACTTTTGAACTGTCAGTTAGTTGTCAATTTTCATTTTTATTTTTCAGTAAGTCGAAATTCGGCGAGTAGAAAATAACGAAAAATGAAAAGATTGGAAATGGATTTCTTTCTCATTTTGTTCAATTTTCTCAGTACGTGGTCGCATTCGCACAGTTTCTTAAAAAAAAACACAGTTTCTCAGCAAGTTTTAAATAATTTTACGTTTAAAAAAAAGTACGCGAACGGACGTAAAATGTTTATAACATTCAAAGAATTTAACTACTGTCACTTATGCGGAGAACAAAAACGAAAATTAAGTAAAATTGATTGTTTAAGTCTTTTTTTTTCGGTACGTTCAAGTAGATATCCAGTACCAGTTTAGTAAGTGTGTCAGCTGGCTGACTTGAAGTGTCTCACTTTTGATTGGCCTAGATCGATGACATGAACGGTTTTTTTAATCAAGAATGTCGTGGCTAAGTACTAAGTTGACAGTTCGTAAATTGTGTACCTACTTTACAGTTTTGTTCTTTCACATATTAGTCAAACTTCGTTCCCTTCTACCCAACTTTTGCGTAAAGGAACGGGGTTTGACCGATGTATTCGAATACATTATCGTAAGGGAACAGACCTTATATGAGTTCCTGTCAATTTAATTTATTTCTATATTTACGAAAAACCTTCTTTATGATTAAAACTTTACCACAAATAACTTTTTTTTTACTATTTCAAGTTCGATTTGCTTTTACAATTATTTACGTGATTTAAACATTTACCAAAAATAAAAAACATCTAATATTTTATTAAAAAGAAAAAAAAAATGGCGGGTGAAATCTCACTGAATCTCTATGAACCGTTGCCGGCAGTATAGATCAAGTGCATTGCAATTTTGAAGTTCATAAAGCGCTGTGATTTTACAGTAAATAGTCAAAAGATCCATTAAATTTTTACCCAATTTAAAGAAAAATGAATTTCTTTATGAAACATGCTCAATACGTCTAATATGGCTTACAAGTTGAGCTCTACAGCAGACTTAAACTACATATTTGGATATTTCAATTGCTCGTTATTGCGGAAAAGTTTTTTGGGTGACTTTTTCTGAATACCAATTTCATGTCAACTGCAATTTTGCATTACTTCCCTTCCTTTCATTTTTTGTGCCATTCAAAAAAATCATTAACCGATCTTCCATTAGACGCATTTTAAAGGTATAGATTTCTTCAAAGTACAATACAATTCTATTGCAGCAGCAAGTCCACACTGGCGCGTTTTTGCAAATAAAATCAGCTTCGACTGCCCCTCTTATGCGCGCATAATCAATCGTGTTAGGGGTTAAAATGCTAAAAAAAAAAAAAAAACTTAAGCTTACTAATAATAAGTTTAGGTACGTATACACACTCCATCTATATAGCAATCGTTTTCGCAAAAAAAATATAATAACTTTAAAAATAGACAAAGCAGTCGCGCGTCGAGGGGTGAAGAGAGCCACGCGCAAGTGACTGATAATGCTGCCGCGCATAATTCCAATTCGCTTTAGACTTTGTGTCTAAGCTAACGCATTGATCCGAGTCTTTAAAAGGCCCGCTTTGCTATTTTTTACAACTAGTCTTTCGCAAAGTATCTTGACGCAAAGAAGTCGCTTAGAGAACATAAATCTGAAGCGAATTGTTCGCAAGATAATCTTTCCTTCCTCAAGTCAGAGTGTAGTGTGTTGTTGTGAAGTGATAATCCGACAGTTTATCAGTCGAGGTATTGTATTTTAAAATTATTTATTTATTTGTTCGTATATTGACAGTAGGTATGTGTTATAAATGCATGCGTTTTTTGTTTCTATGGCGATATTAATAAATTAACATCAAATCGTGATCAACATCATGTGGATGATCCGATTGACTTTGTGGAGATATGCCAAGAATTATTGAGGAAGAAGCAACTGTCGCGCATTGACAAATGGATTCGGTTTCTTGAATATAATATAAAACTAGTTTTTTCTTCATCAGAGGGAATTAGATTTATCGGTCATTAGCTTACAAATAAAGAGTCCAAAATGGTTGGTATTGCGTTGGAATTTCACAAAAATCAAACCTAGTTAGGGAGTCTGATAAGAGAAGAATACAGCCCTAAGGATTGCAGGGCATTCTGCAAAGTATACCTTACGGTGCAGGGAAATAACTTCACGGGCAATAATTTTACATGGGAAATAACTTCACCTTGGGTGGGAAATAATTTCACAAAATCGGTGGTGATGTTATTGTCAAGTGGGAAATAACTTCGCTTAAAAAAATTGAAATTAGTTCCCAGTGAAGTTATTACCCGTGAGGATATTTCCCTTCACCGTTAGGGGAAATAATTTAACTTTTTTATGTGAAGTTATTTCCCACATGAAGTGGACAATAATATCAACACCAATTTTGTGAAATTATTTCCCACCTACGATTTGAAAATTTGTTGATTCTTACTGGAAAACAAAATTAAATTCTTTATAAGTGGTATAGCTAATTTAATTAACTTTGTATACAAACTCGCAACTACTCCTACACCTAAACGGAGACTCCAAGACGGGGGGTTTGCCCTTTCCACTGGTTATGAATTGTAGGCTTACATATTGTCGTCTCAAGAGAAATTATTTCCCACAAAAAAGTGAAGTTTTTACGAACTTTCAATGGGAAATAATTTCACATAAAATAAGTGAATTTATTTCCCACTCGAGATGAAGTTGTTTCCCATGTGAAGTTATTGCCCGTGAAGTTATTTCCCTGCACCATACCTAACACTAGGTAAAAGGAATACAATTTGGGATCTTTTTTATTTATTTAATTTAAATACTTTTTAATTTTCAATTCCTGGAAAAATGTACTCTAAGCTCTAAGGGATTATTATTATCAATCCAATACGATTTTAAGTTGATGAATTTGGAAAACTTTTGGCGAAGGTTATAGGATTCGGTAGACTAAGGTTACCTACTTTAAAATGCTGGCTTTCGCAAATGCGAATGTTGCTTTGAGGTGCAGTATTTTCCTCGTTTAACAGACTACCGTATACCTAACTTTTTTTGGACAAAATCGATGAAATGCAAAATAAAAAAATGGTCCAGGGCCTCGAAGGTAACATAATAGGTACGATCCCACTAACTCTTGCTGCACAAAAAAAGAGTAGGTATTAACGAAAATCCAGTAAAGCCCAACTTTTGGATCTGAGAACTCAACTTATTAAGGACGATAGAATAGTATAGGTACTGATTTTTGAAATTTATTACCCCGCTCCAGTAGACACTTTATTCCTATTTATATCCACCCTTTTACAACAACTTTAGGTTTTGGCATTCCAATCCTAGGTTAGGTTAGAACTCTCGTACAGCATAAGGTACCCACAATTAAAATCGATTATTCCCATTTTACAGTATTGAAGTGCCATGTCCAGCGATAAATACTATTCTGTCCTTCTTTTAGAACATTTAAAGCTGAATCTGAGTAGATCTTTTCAGAATCCTAATA
Source organism: Cheilosia urbana (assembly GCA_946477585.1). NCBI lineage: Eukaryota > Metazoa > Arthropoda > Insecta > Diptera > Syrphidae > Cheilosia > Cheilosia urbana. The sequence goes on from OX297856.1 coordinate 25,250,844, forward strand.
TTTGGGTTATCTATTGCCTTACTCCTTGCAATCTAAGCTGAGCTGATTGAAACTTCTGTTTGCCAGCAGCAGCACTGTATCCGTTGTCAAATGAAATAACTGATACTCGCTTCTCCCGCATTTGCTAACATATTTTTTTTTTTTTTTTTTTTTTTTTTTTTTTCTCATATACCCATTACCCATAAAAGAGTTTGTCCGGACTAGCAGACCTATGAGTGAACGACTGACTTCTTTGCTGTAGTGTTCCACAATCTATTGACTTGACACCCTATAACAATTGAGTTTTGGATAGTATACTCTACAATGTTAATACAAATAAAACACATGTATCTCACTATTTTGTAAAGTTCTTCCCCTCCTAAGGGGTACAGGACGCGATTTACCTTTTGTACAGAATCCATCTATGTATATAAAAATGAATCCCTCTTTCCCTTGGTCATGGCATCACGCGTGAACGGCTGGACCGATTTCGGTAATTCTTTTTTTTGTTGTGTTTGCTATTATAAGGAGAAGGTTCTTATGAAAGAAAAAATTTTAAAAAAATTGTGTGGAAAATTAGAAAATTTAAGAATTCGGGGTGAAACTCGATGACGATATAACTCGATAACCACTGGGCCAATTTTTATGATTCTTCTTTTGTTTTATTCGTATTGGTGTATTTCAGGTTTACGCAGTCTTAAAAGATAGGATTTTGGACCCGATAGGTGGCGTTGTTGTCGATCTCCGAAACCACTCCCCCGATTTCAATGAAATTTTGTGGCTCTGTATGGTTAGTTGAAGCTAGAAATATAGGACTATTTTGAACCCGATAGGCGGCTACCTATACGATTACGATATAACATAAGAATCTTTACATTTTCCAATAGTCTTTCGCTGTAAGAATTCGCTTTTAGGCCCCTTTTTGTAAAGCTAGGAAATTGCAAACTCAGTTTTTACTCGCAGTTATTCTCGCTTGTTTGGGGGTTACCCTGACAATTGCTGTTGGGAAATTATGTCGAATTTCAGTCATTTTGGTAGGAATGATAGCTATTTCGAACTACACCACTAATTCATCATCAGACTCCTTTGAAGTGATTGTTTGAATTGTTTTGAATTCTGACTGTCAATTCTCCGTATATAATTCCACTTGGGAAGAAATTTCTGTTTTCCCCTGTCAGGAAATGAACTTGCATTTCGATTTTTCGCCAATTGTCCAAGTGACTACCACTTGCGCCAACTGAGCGACGAGTATAAGCCCGCCAACTGGTGAGTGGTCAGTTTTTGTTGGCCACTCGTGTGCACTTTTCTTTCAAGTAGCGCCAATGTGATCAATATTCTCGATGCTTAAATACCTTTGAATGTGGGATTTCGTCAACTTCTGTCAAGTTCCAGAGACACACTTTCTGGTTGTTATAATCAAGAATAAATTTGTAAAATTCACCTTCTAAATATATCATACTCTTTTTTTTCTAGATCCCACCACACTCTTGTCAAAATTCACCAAAAAGGGAATATGTCTTCAAAAAACATCACCGCCATTTTAGTAATAGTCTTCTTGGCTTACCTCGGCAGTTGGCAAGTTGAAGGACGAATTTTTACTCGGTGCCAATTGGCCAAGGAACTAGTGAGGCACGATTTTCCACGAAGTTATCTTTCCAATTGTAAGCACTTGCATAAGTTCCCCCAATCAATTTGAATAACTAATAAAATTGAAAACAATTTATTCCTGTTAGGGGTATGTTTGATTGAGCATGAAAGTGGCCGAAGTACTTCAAAAGTCATGCAGCAACCAAACACTAGCGTCAGCTATGGCCTCTTTCAGGTGACTAACATAGCGTATTAATTAATCTAATTTACTAAACAATACAAATAAATTCTCATTTAAGGTTAACAGCAAGAACTGGTGCCGAAAGGGTCGTAAAGGCGGCATCTGCAATATGAAATGTGAAGGTAGGTAGAGTTGGGTACATGATATAGAATAATAATCGAGAAAGTGGGCGGCCTACCACATGCAGAGCTGGATTTTTATAATCAAAATCTGTATACGCATTCAACCCACGATCAATTACATTTTGAATTTTTTATTTTTATTTTGTAGATTTTCTCAACGACGACATTCTGGATGACTCTAGATGTGCCAAACAGATCTTCAATCGTCATGGCTTTCAGGCTTGGCCTGGTTGGGTGAGCAAATGTCGTGGGCGAAGTCTGCCCGACATCACAAGATGTTAAATGGGAACAACAAAGAAACGAAATAAAAACCCGATTTTGGTGTATACAGTATACGCAAAGAAAGATGATACAAAAATACAGAGTTCCATGAAATTATTAAGTAGAGAGTGATCGATGACAAAAGAAAATGCTACAAGAATTACATACACAAAAAAAATTCAAAGAAAGAGATTTACAACTTTATGTAAGGAAGTTCATGAGACTAAATTGGAGTTTACACATTTGTTTTAGGCCGGGTGTCAATTGCTATCGTTTTCTGACAGTACCGCAGTAAAATATTGAATTTCAATATAAAATTAAGAAGTGGGCATTTTAAGTTTATACCCTATTCACTCACAGTGGCTATATTTTCCACATAATTTTCCCCATTGTGAGCTTCCGTCGAGACTAAAATTTGTTATTAGTACAAGTGCGGCTAAATTTGTTTTATTTATCACTATACCAGCGATGTAAAAAAGGAACAGGAAATAATTATTTAATGCAATTGACAAACGGCCTTAGATTATGAAACTACTTTTACATTTTAATGCTTATTTAATGGAGATTGTAATTAAAGTTAGCGAAATGCAATATGCAATCGTGATAAGATAGTACCTATCAATTTAGGACTAGTGTTACTGTGTAATTTATACCTACTCGTGTTCTGAAAATGTCTCACGTAAATTATTAAAACCATATCTATCCCGATTTAGCTGTAAGTTTTATTAACCAAATTGTTAAGGTAGTTATACACAAAGACATGCATTTATGAAATAAATAAAAATAAAATAAGTTGTTTTGTTTAATGGGTATTTTAACACTTACTGCTGTCTTTTTTAGTTTCGACTTTAAAAAAGATAGATAGTTCACAGCAACTTGATTTTTTATACAAATTTCCCTATTACTAGAGGTCGCCCAGTGGTAGAAATCATATCATTATATTGACCTGGCGTATACTTTGAACAACCTTCCCAACAAAAAAAATCAAGCGAATATGTTGCGTTCTAACTATTTCACTTCGCCTATTTATATAAATACTTACATAAGACTAGCTGACACGGCGAACTTCGCTCCGCCAAAATTCGTTATTGTAATAAAAATAATTATTCCGAGCACGCACAATCCACAATTGCACATTATAATTTATGTAATTCGGCTAATTAAAATTCTTTATTAAAAAAGGTTAAAATAACTCTTACAATGGCCCTTGGAAATAGAAAACACAACATTCATTTCTAAAGTCCACTTTTGCTAGTACCCTCTAAATTCCACCGAGCATTTCATGGAAATGAAACAAATTTAACAAAAGTCAACTTCTGCTACCTTTTGTGATTCAATTTTATGAATATGAACTAAATTAACATAATTTGTTATGTTTTGACAGATAAAGCAAGGGGATATTCGAAAAAGTAAAAAGGTTTTTGATTTATCCTATTTGACAAATGCAACTTTAGATTTGACTTTGACTACAATCTAACTGTTTCCTAACTTAAAACCAAATTTAGCGCTTTATTTCTTCTTATTTATGTAGATTAAGAGTTTTTTTTTTTTTTTTTTTTTTTTCAAAAGTCATTATCTAAAATGTTTTATTGCTAGAGGGCCAATAGAAATAACTGAAGTATAGCAATGTCGCCAGGTGAAAAACGAAATATACGCCTTCAGCCCCACATGTTGAAAATTTTCCGACTTCTCTTTTTTCCTTAACCATCCCTGATTCAAGACAAACAAAACAACACATAAATCATTTAAATCGGTCGAGCCGTTCTGGAGCCTTTACCCGACTAACGCACAGCAATTGATTTTTATATGTATATATAAAGATGAGCTTTTGTAAATTTTAAGTCGCTGCTTAAATTCCCCACTATAGTATAGCAGTAGGTATATATGTTTTATTTTTATTTTCCTACGTATTTAGTACGATTTTTCTCATATTTTGGATAATTGACTAATTTTAAAAACTATTTTTAGTTCGGAAAAATTATTGTTGGAATTACCAATAGTGGGCGCAGCGTATTAGTTGATGAACAGTTGAATGTGTTGCACTTCTTTTAATCATCGAGTCTCAGGCTAAGTAGTACATACAAAATTATAACCTTCACCTAAAGTTGTGTCTTTTTTCTTTTGCGTTGTTTGTTACTCAAGTCAAATTCGTATATATCTCCATTTGCCTAGGAATAGAGATAGGCCGAACGTCCTAAATAAGTCGTGAAATTAATTGGGCAAATTTTTTTTAAATTTTAATAAAAAATTAAATTAGTAGGCGCAGTAGCTGAGTAGTTAGTGTGTTGGACTACTAAGCGAGGGGTCGAGGTTCGAGTCCTGCAAAAACCCAAATTCCAACTTAGGGTTTTTTCCACTGCGCCACCTCTCGCGAACTTCTGACAAACATCCGTGAGTATAGCTGTCTTGAAAGAGCTTCTCAATTAGCCGTTTGGAGTCGGCATGAAATTGCAGATCCCTTCCATTCGTTCCAAAAATGAAAAACTCACACAAAACGAATGATTGTGAGAAACTAGGCCTAGGGTCTCTCCGAACCTGTTGCGCCATCTATTTATTTATTTATAAAAAAATAAACTAAACCTACTGGATTAAACAATATGTAAAAATAAATGTAATTTCGCTACATTATCACCTTTCATCCTTTTTTGAATTTAGTGCATATTTTTATGCACGGTACACGTATTAATATATTGCATATCGTAGACTTATTAATATGGACTGGTAGTAGCCATACTTCGCTCCTCTATTGTAAAATTCGGAGAGGATTCCATCCAACACCATTCAGCTGATTTATAGCCTCCAGTAGGTACATCTTCCAGAGTTATGAATCTATCCAAAATATCATTTGGAAATTTGTAAAACTGTCAAGAAAAATTGTTTGATTGATGTATATGCAAAAGTGGTATTGCATAATATTTCCAAACAAAAAACAACTGCAAAACAAACATTCGTCATCAATATACGAAAATTGTGCAATTTATCGAGCAAGGCATTACAAAACGATCTTTTATTAAAAATTGTTTGGTTCCATCTTTTATTAACAATTTGAACTACACATATTCGATGCGCCATCTATTGTAAAACATTCCGCATCAATTTGAATTTCAATCGTTTTACTTCGCAAATCTACTGCCGCCCAATAGGTGCCTCTAGCATTCTAATATAAAGAGAAATCCAAGATGGTTGGCATTTTGTTCCACTTTTTATTCGTTTTGAACCAAGGGCGCTAGTTATGTTGTATGGAAAATGGAACTGACATTTCACTAGTTGTCCACTCCATATATGATATCAATATTCATTCTTTTTTAGATCTTGTGAATTTTAACTAATTCTAACGAATTTTTACTCGGTGCCGTTCCTTACCTTAACTCAAAAAGTTCGTAAAAAAGAGCGTCATCGAGAGAGAAATATTGCCTACCTCTCCAGTCTCCACTGAGAATCTAACGAATTTTTACTCAAAAAAATTCATGGTGTAAGAACAAGAAGTGGAAAAGATGTCAGTCACCTTAGAATTAACAGCCGATTTGAAATTTGTTGTCATATTTGGCATATACGTGAATTTGTTTTGATTTCTTGCGTATTAAAATGGTATCAACAGGCGGCAAAATAAAATTGAATGTTCTCCTCAAGATTCTTTTCGAAAGTGGCGACGAAATTCATCCCCACTATAAAGCTTAGTACGCTGCTCGAGCTAAACTAAATTTTATCTGGTCTCCAACTGTTCTCTCCAAACATCAGCTAAAGTCCTAGCTAAATTTTGACATAAAGCACGCCGCGGATAAGTGTCACTGAAAACAGCTGTTCTTTCAAAATACTTCACTTCGAAAATTCAACACTCTCTGATTTCAACCATTTCCGATTTTATGTAGGTACTCTTCGTCGAGGTATTTATTAAAAAAAAAACACATCCTTGCTTACTTCTCCCATTCTCTGCAACACAAAATTGCAACAAAACAACAGAACATAACGATATGTCAAAATTTAGCTGGAGAAAATGTACCGCCCCATTAAATGGGCCCGCTAAATTTTGACAGATACATGAAGTACATTCTGAAATAAAAGTTTGATTAATTAGCCGAGCAGCGTACCACTCAGCTAAATAGGTTCGCTAAAATTTAGCTCAGCTAAATTTTGGAGAGAATTTTGTATGGTAGCGAAAATTTAGCTCGAGCAGCGTACTAAGCTTAACAAGGAACAATCGCCTCCATTTAATTCTTAATAGGCGTTTTTCTTTTTTAGTTCAGAGCTGAGCACTGAACTGAGCTCGAGCTATATGAGCGCGCTCTGAACCGAGCGTATGCTCAAACCGTTCTGATGATTTTCTGTTTTTCCTGTTTTTTTTTCCTCTCAAATATGACTGGAAGTGTGAATGTATATGAGTAATCAGCTTTTAAATCAGCCTGCTCAGTCAATTAATTCTGAGCTCATAGAGCGCGCTCTGATCATGCTCTGAACGAAAAAAGAAACTCGGATTCATCCAAAATAAGTTCTATTAATTCCAGATCACTTTTATCGCTGTGCATTATGATATTTCTATTTTTCTTACTAAATTAGCAAATTCTTGGAGTTTATCAGGTATTTTAACGGCTTGCCACTTTTTTGAATGTTTGAATTATATGTATCTGTCATTTTTCATAGATTACTCCAGAAGCGTTCCCTAACTTTTTCGTAAGTGTCTCTCTCTCTCTGTGAGAGAATTTATCCCCATCACTGCCATTTTGATAGTAGTTATTTTTCATTCTTATTACAAAAGTAAAGGAACAGAGCTAAAGTTAAACAGCTATCATGGCGGCCTATTGTGATTGGGGACGTTCAAGTATCTAGTTTAGTAAGTCTGACAGCTGTCTGACACTAGATGTATCTCGGTTTTGATTGGCTGAAATCAGTCATATGAGCAGCTGTTTCAGTTGACGTTTATGGAGGGGTAGCCGACGAATCTAATCAAGAAATTCGTGACTGAGTACTAAGTTGACAGTTCCCGACCAATCTATTTGTTGCGTTCAGGTTGCATCTTATCCACACTAATCTAGTCGACTTAAGATAACTAGATTTTTGAATGTGCGGTTTGCGCACTCTATGGAAAAGTATAATTATTTTCGACAGATGCGAAAAAAAACGCTAAACGAAAATAACTGCTCCTACCTTGCTTATGGTCAGTTAAAAACATGGAAGCAACGGATGAAAAACACATAAACAATTGGTTGTGAGAAGCTATAGAATTAGGGTTGGGTATTAGGAAATTCTATTGCGCCAACTATTTATCAATTTATTGAAATAACAGGTTGAATATGGCTTGCTGTAGAATTTTTTTCTGACTGCGGTATACGAAGTTTGTTATTGCTTGCTCAAAAAATTATTGAATATGGCAGCACCTGAGGTTTGAGGTATGACAGTGTCCACTGTTAGTTGTAGCTTTAGAAGCCAAAAAAAAATAATTTAAAATTAATCAAACTAGCTAAATAATCTTTTTTTTCTTTTTTTTTTTGTGTGTGTAAGTATACGACATACAATATTCTACTGATGAGATAACTCTTAACCATTAAAACACAAAATTCTTCCAATCATTCGTAACTACCATTCCCCGCGACGGAATTCCCAAATAAAAGCTGTCAATCAAATGAATTCACAGCAACTACGCGTCTACAATGCCTGACCTTAAGGTTAATGCAAATTCAAAATAAATGCTCATATTACGCGAAGTTCACCTCTTATCACTTGCAGTTGAGAATTTCCGTTTCGTAGTAGATATTTGTACAATTTCGCAACTCAAATAATATACCTATATAAATACCTTTATGCTTATCATTTAATTGTTCTCTTCCAACTGCTCACAGTTTGATCATTATTCATATGGAACCGCCCGTACCCGATGAAGAAGGTTTTTTTTTTTTAATAACAACTAGCTATAAAAACCACTCCACCAAGAGAATTAATGAACAAACATTGTTTTAATAAATATAAGCTTTTAACAGTCCCCACTTAGATTTAGTACTCTGCGCGCCGCTGCCGGTGTCTCAGAGAGCTTGCAAATAGCAACATATTTATCCACGTTATCGTTAAAGATCGTTAGATATACTATCGCCGATCAGTTAAACTAGTAGCGTGGCGAACTTTTACACTACCTATTAATTGTTTTTTTTTTTTTTTTTTTTGTCACAAAATTCGTTCGTCCGAAACCAGTATATAAATAGTTCTGTTAAATAAATATACATAAAAAAATAAGAAAACAATACTAAGCGCCGTTCAGCACACCTATCAAAATTGTCAGTAGTTGGAGATCTAGAAAACCCGAAGTACCGGCGCGATCAACCGATTTGGTGAGTTTCAATTTCGTTGGCTGTTTGGTTATTGTGAAGTCCCGTCAATTTAATGTTTTTCTCACGTTTATACACATTTTTTGGGGGGAAAACTGACAGTTTTTTACCATTTGTGGCCTTGAATAATAAATGTGTTTCGAATGTTTCGTAGATATGTTGTTCGTCAGCACTTTGCTCTAGCCCATAACATTAGTTACCATCTTGCATTCACATTTACACATTTGGATTTTGTGTGGGTTACAGTCAGTCTTTGCAATTTACTTAAGCATTAGATGAATCATTTTGCGAGCTTATCGTCGAGATTAAGCAAACGGTTATCTCAAGAACGATAACCGTTTGCTTAATCTCGACGTTGTTGATGTTTTAAGTCAAAATATGTATACAAGATTTCTTTGTCATGTATCTGTGACGTGAGTATAACATTTTTTTGGAGTCGTCGAAACGTGCTTTCCTTCGAATGGAAAAGGTGTAGTTGTTATTGTTTACATTAAAAAACACCTGTGCAGTGTGATGAATACTGGCCAGAGTGGTTCAGTGCAATGTCATAATGCGGTCACATTAAGTGTATGAAACGCGTGGTATTTTTACAGTAGGTTTTTGCATATCTATAGGTGGGCATGTGGGAAAGCGTTTTCCTTTGAATAAATTTTGACTAATTATAAGTTCTTAAAACGCTGTTATTTTATTACAAATCTAGAGTAGCAGAATTCAGAAACATAAGAATCCGTCAGAATTCGAAGATAAATTTGATCATCCTTCTTAAATTTAAAATCTTGCGGATTACACCAAGTTTCGATGTTTTTGGATCTGAATTTAAACTGTGGGTATACCTATTATAATAAGCTAGTCCTGATAAAACTTTTTATTACAGTAAGTATAGGTAATAGCCAATAAAATCGAACTTTAAGTAAGCCTAAGTTGCCAATCCGTCCACAAAATATTTGTTGCTTTAATTTAGATGCAACCTGAAGTGCACTGGCCAAATAAATAAATCTTTCTTTTAATCTAGATCATTGTTTGCAAATCTGGATTTATTTAACAGTTTACACTTACTTTTACACAAATACAGGGTGCGCCAGAGAAACTTACTTATTTGAAAAAATTCCCGCGCGATGAATTGGGCGGGTAGAGGGGCGAGAGGGGGCGCATCTGGAGGGGGAAGTTCCCACATTTGTTGCTCCTACCAGTCAGTTGCCATCATGCTCTGGTCTAGAGAGCAGCGTGCCTTCGCAGTCGAGACCTTCTTTTCTACCGGTCGCTCAATTGTTGCTACGCAACGTGCCTTCCGCGCTCGCTTTGAAATTCCTCCTCACAGACTCGTTCCTGGCCGTAATTCGATTCTGTTGTGGGTTAACTCATTTCGGGAGTGTGGAAGTGTCGCTAAACCCAGAAATGGACTTCAACGGACCATCAGAACTCCGGAAATTGTCGAAAGAGTGAGGCAGTCAGTTGTGCGTTCTCCCCGGCGTTCGGCTCGCAAACACGCAGCTGCTATGGGAATTTCTGAAACCACTGTTCGACAAATTCTCCATGAAGACCTTCACTTTCATCCCTATAAATTGGCTGTTGTGCAAGAATTAAATGAACGCGATTTTGTTGCCCGTCAAAATGCATGTGAAATGCTGGTTGACAACCTGCCTGAAGACGCGGTCGTTTTTTTCAGTGACGAGGCTCACTTCCACATTTCCGGTTTATGTCGATCGACCACGGACCATAGCACACCTCAAGAACAACATTCACGACGCCATTGCCAACATACCGATTGATATGCTGCAAAGAGTGGATACGAATTTCAAAAATCGACTTCATCAGTGTATACGCAATGGGGGTCGCGATTTACCCGATGTCATTTTCAAGACTGTATGAAAAAAAAAATGGGATATTGTATTCTCAAATAAAAATAAAAAATTAAACAATAATTGAAGTACTTTTGTTTTTATTGACCTTTCAAATAAGTAAGTTTCTCTGGCGCACCCTGTATAAGTTTGGCTATTTTTTCTTGCACCAATGAAGGTAAACTTATGCAGCGTAACGAATATGGAAACAAGATCCATCATTGTGGAGTGGACTTAAAGTGTTTTAATATTTATTGCCCTCTCTCAATTTGATGTCTCTGTAACGCTTGACAAGTCTTTTAGTTTTATACATACCCACTGTATGTATTTTAAAATAACTTAAAGACAAACGTATTTCGGGTACGTTTAAAATACTAGTTAAATTTGCCTGACAGTTGGCTGACGTAATGTATGTGAGTTTTTTTTTCAGCCTGGAGTGATCATACGTAAGCAGTTTCTTTGACTGAATTGTTTAAACGACGAACTTACGAATATACAGTAGTTACAGTACGATTGTGTCCAATTTTGACTGAGAACTCAGTTCGTACTTTGAATTGTATGCATACGCTTTTTACGTTCAGGAGAAATCTAGTACAAATCAAAGTCAACTAGACTTTAATACGGTCAATCGTGTCAATATAGCATGTGCTTGAGAGCTTAAGCACAGTCACAATTTTATTTTTTGATCTAAATATTATAAAAATATTAAAAAAAAAAAAAGGTGTCACATCGAAATGGTAACAAAGTGTCAAATTCGTCCGCTAAAGCGTGGTATGCAGTTCTTTATAAACGAAATATCCCATACAAAAGTGACACAATGCAATCATGAACGAACAATTTCGCTCTCCTTTTCGTTTTGCAGTACACAGTTGCTGCGAAATGATGGCGGAAAATTGGGTAGTTGTAGTAGATTCCTTGGTAAAATTATCCACTCTCTTTTCGCACACGTTTATTGTCCGAGACATTGAATTGATTGCGGAATTTTGGCATTTGTGCTGCAGTGTTGCCAGCTTTCATATGAGGGTGGAGCCAAATTGAGAAATTTTGAAGCCGAAAATATCAAAACTCAAATATGAAAATTAAAACTGCATATTTTTTGGTAATACTAAATTAAAAAAAAAAAAACAACACAAACTCCTACTTGAGAGACGAATTTTTATATTAAACTACTTTGAAATGGGTTGCTATATGTAAATGTGTGAAAATCAATTGCAATGGATTTCCAGTGCAAGTATCAAATATGTTTATCGAGGCCCAATCAAAAAAGAAACCAAATTCGGATTCAATGTTCGATTTGGCAGCAGAAATCTGAAATCTCAGATCAAAATCTGAAACGCCCAATAATCGAAAAAGACGAAACTGTTTAGAAAGTTTAAGTTAGGTATACGAAAAGAGTACGTTCGCAATAGATATTATAAATTCTTATGTATCCTAAAAATCGCACAAACCTTAAATAAAGCGAATAGCGTAAATTACGATAAATCTGAACTGGCAATTTTAAGGAGCCAAATTGGAAATAAATAGCCAGTGCTGGTAACACTGCTACTTGTGTATGTATTAGCTGATGGAAATCTACACAAATTATTTTTCCATTTGGAGACCACCAGAAAATTTCGTTTCAGAAGATGTCCGTACTACGCTTTAAACCTCTGTCAGATTCAATTAAGTTGATCACATGATAAATATAGACAAATGCTGCCAGACACTTAAGACTTATTTTTATCTAAATCACTTTTTGAAGATCTCGATATTTTTTCAGATCTACACATCCCAATATGATTTGCTCAGCTGTTTTACGTCATTTTGCGAAGCAATTGCGCAAAGTTTCGTGAAAACCAAAATAACAAAATACATAAATAATAATTTCGGATCAATTACTATCTCTATTGTCTCCCTCGTCATCCGAAGACTACAAATCACCAATAATACTTTTTTTGTATCTTACTTACTTACTTACTTAAGGTGGCGCTACAGTCCGGGTTGGACCTGGGCCTCAAACAATACGCCTCTCCAGTTAGCACGATCTTTGGCTAACTGCCTCCAGTTGCGCACTCCAAGTTGGTTGAGGTCCCCTTCCACTTGCACGCGCCACCTAAGGCGAGGTCTTCCTCTACTGCGTTGTCCCTCCGGGTTGGAATGAATTTAATATTAAAAAGAGTATTTTAAATGTGATTTGTTGTCTTTTTTTGTATCTACAACAGAGAAAACATTTTTCAGGTCGATATCCATTTGTGATTTTGCCAAAATCGAATGCAATTTGAACAGCTGATATTGTTGTCAAGTAACACACTAATCCATTTACAAAAGTAGATCAATTTTGTTGCTGCGTAAAATCTGAGATCTGAAAAAGATTTCTGGTGGTCCCAATGGAAAACGACATTAGTAAACTAGAAATCCGAACATTCCCAATCAAACTGAAAGCCTTCATTTTGTCAACTATAAAACACTATGACCAGTAATAAAAGACTTTAATTTATCACATTGCGCGTCACTTACAACTTATTTTTAGTGTCATGGGTGAATAACTACGACGCCGACTTCAATATGGCGGTATTTTCATAAAAAAATTACTTATTACGAAATGTCTGCTTGAAGTGAGGTTAAAAATTATCTTTAATTAAACTGACTTTAGATCTTCTTCATTCAGTCTGCCTTTGATTTTAACATATTTTTATAAATGTTTCTCAATCTCAGAAATGTCAGCAACGACAACCGTTACACTAGCAGTTCTAGTATTAGTTGCCTCTTGTGTCATATTCACAAATGCCAAGCAATATATGCGATGTGAGATGTCCAAAGTGTTGGTGCAGAAATACAAATTCGATAAAACGTTCCTGTCCAATTGTAAGCCAGGACTCCTATGATTTGGCATCACTCTAATAATGTTCTCAATAAAACAGAATGGTTCATTTCAGGGGTTTGCATGATCGAACACGAAAGCGGTAGGGATACATCGAAAGTAACTAAAATACGAAATGGCAGCGCTCGTTATGGACTATTTCAGGTATTCGTAGTCTGCACCTACTTAAACGATTAAAATCGTAACTGATTTGTATGTTTTATTGCAGATAAGCAGCAAAGAATGGTGCAAGGAAGGTCGTAAGGGTGGCATCTGTAACGTCAAATGTGAAAGTAAGTTATTCTGCTCTAAGGACTGACACTGACACTGAATTCATGTTTCACTTATATAAATAGGTTTCGTTGATGAAAACATTTCAGACGATGTGGCATGCGTGAAAAAAGTTTTCGAGCGTGATGGCTTCAAGCACTGGGCTGGATGGAATCAAACATGTCGCACGCCAATAAATTTACCGAATTTAAATGTTGCATGTGGAATTTAATTTAATTATTACTGAAGTGGTATCATCAATTGTATATTTCATTCTGCAGTAATGAATTTATTATTAGAAAGAGTATTTTAAATGTGATTTGTTGTCTTTTTCAAAATAAACTCTAAAGTCTTTCGAATTGAACCCTTTTTGATAACGGGAAACACTAATGCAGAAATAAGCTAAAAATCTCAAAATATGGATTTAATAAGGTTCAATTTACAATCAAAAAAAAAAAATAACGAACAATGGCTGCGTTCATGAATCACATTTTTTTTTTTTTTTTTTAACGAGCAGGAGGAGCAATCGCCATTTTAATGTATAAGGCTTATAAATCATGCTACTTTAATGGTTTAATGGCATTTTCGATTGAACAAAAGTATTTCCCTTTCTATCAAAAGATCAAATCTAGAAGTGCTCTTTCTATGTTTTCTATGTTTCATTGAAGGATAAAGGGCGCTTCCAGGTCAATTCTTTTAACAAGACAGTAGTGTCCGGGATATTTTTAAAGAATTGCACTGAACTCACCAATACACACTAGCAAAATGTCAGATTGAAATGTTTGTTGTGTCCTTCAAAACAAAATTTACGATATGTGATCCGAAAATATGCAATTTAAGTGTGCGAATGCAAAATTTATTTTTAGTTTTTAATTGAAATTGATTTGGCTTATTAAAACATTAATATTTATTTTAGAAAACAAAAAAGATAACAACAGAAAACCAAATCTTACATAATATGGTGTATATAACTATTGCAAAAGTGCTCCAACGAATTTAATTGAAAAGACCAATTCTGAATTTCTGATCCAATTTTTGCCATTCTAAAGCTATCCCTAAGTCGAAATATTTAGGTTTGTCTGATAACACTTTATTAATAATTATTAATATTAGCAATAAAAACAAATGCAATTAAAGGTCCGACTGGTTAAGTAAAAGTTTATTATACATAATATCTTCTCAAAATGACAGATGTCATTGGTCAAAAATAGCTATAGGTATACCTATTCATGGAAAATCTTCGTCAAATGTTTAACAGATGTATATGCAACCAATAGTGAAGACCCTTTAAATTTGAAATTGTGATTTAAGCAAAGTGCGCTTTCGAGCTTAAATTAACGTCACATACTAAATTCTTTCAAATATAAAAATAAGCAAAGTATTTTACCCAAGTGATAAACCTAAAGAGCACTCTTCTCCACAAACTAAAACTAAATGTTGACAGACTAATTATAGTTAATTCCCGAATAAAATAGCCATACTCTCAAGCTTAGGCTTAGTACGCTGCTCGAGCTAAACTAAATTCTTGTTGCTCTCCAACTTTTCTCTCCAAACACTAGGTAGATACAAAAATCTTAGTCAAATTTCCACACTGTTCTTTGAAAAAAACTTCCTTAAAATTCAATTCTCTCTTCTTTTAAACATTTCAGATTTTCAGTACTCCTTGTTGAGGTAGGATTTAAAAAAGCTAATTTTTGCTTACTTTTCCTCAACACAAGATCTGAACATAAGGATCTGTCAACATTTAGCTTGAGAACATTTTTGACAGATACTCGAAGTACACTCTAAAACAAAAGGTTGATTTTTTTTTAGCTCGACCTGCGTACCACTCGTTTATGGGGCATTTACACGGTCACACATTCCTATCACGGAAAAATAAAGGGATGCCCAATACTAAACAGCCGTCTGACTGAAAGGGACAGCATTACCTAACACGCAAAAAAACGTGATACGTTTTTTGGTCGGCCATCTTGTTTGCGTGGTAGGAATTATGGGAAAGCTATGCATGTTCATATTTTTATAGCGATGGCTTACGAAATTTCGTTTTCCCATAAAACAAAATGGCTTCCGGAAGGGATGAAGGTACATTTATTTATTAATTTCGTATAAATGATTGATGAATTGTTGGTTTAATTTACTGAAACTAATTAACACTCTCATTTCACATATTTTAAATCGGAAATAGAAATGTTTTCATGTGATTCCAGAAATGTTGGTTGCCGGAACTTCCGCTTTACGTATCTATAATTATGGGTAGTACATCCATGACACCTTAGGCGTCTGATTTGTGATCTCATTCCTACGCCTTTATAAGCATTGACTGCGGACAAACGGATCTCTCTGTCCCGTCTCGTGCAAAAATGCGCGTGCGTGATAGTGTAAATGCGGTTTAAATTGTGGATAGAAAATGGTGTAGACATTTTTTATGTAGAAAAATCAAAGGATATCTATGGCTTTTGCCTATAAAAAAAAATAAATAGTTGGCGCAACAGGTCCGGAGAGACCCTAGGCCTAGCTTCTCACAACCATTCGTTTTGTGTGAGTTTCTCATTTTTGGAACGAATGGAAGGGATCTACAATTTTATGCCGACTCCAAACGGCTAATTGAGAAGCTCTTTCAAGACATTTATACTCTCGGATGTTTGTCAGGCGTTCGCAAGAGGTAGCGCAGCGGAAAAAAACCCCTAGTCGGAATTGGGTTTTTGCGGGATTCGAACCTGGGACCCCCGCATAGCAGTCCAACACACTAACCACTAAGCTACTGCGCTTTTGCCTATAGCTAAGATAAAATCGATCTGTTCTCTTACTATTCTCTACGAACAATAGCTAAAATCCCAGCTTAATTTTGTCATAAAGCGCGCCGCGGTTAAGTGTCGCAGAAAACAGCTGTTCTTTGAAAATAACTTACTTCAAAAATCCAACACTCTCTGATTTCAACCATTTTTGATTCTCGGTACTCCTCGTCGAGGTATTTATTAAAATAAAAAACATCCTTGCTTACTTCTCACATTCCCCGCAATACAAAATCGCAACAAAACACAACGATCTGTCAAAATTTAGCTTGAGAAAATGGGCTCGCTAAATTTTGACAGTTACAAAAAAAACAGCTCCTTCTGAACGAACGCATATCCAAATTTATGACAACACTAACGTCGGTCGTCGTCGTCCGCCCAGGCACAAAAGAATTGCCCAACATCTGAATCTGAGTTGGTTAACAATGAAAATCAACACGAACACGTGGGTGTAGATGCGTGGAGGCCAACAACTCTTTTCATGTTAAAAACAAAAATCATTTCAACAGCTCTTGCTATCGCCAGCAATGATAAATTCTGTTTGATTGTCGGACGGCTGAATGGCTAATGTGATTCCATTCATGCAGTGACCCTTTTCACAACAATTCATTTCGTCTTTCCTCTTTTGCCATGGTACACTTCAAATCAAGATCGACGGACCATGAACAGGTAGTGCGATGTGCGATAGATAGACGCACATTTAGCTTCCGCCCAAACGGGTGTCGTTGACGTTACACAAGTCAACCTGTCCGATTGGAATCGGTTCCGACACTTTTCCCAATTAGAGTCCGGTTTTTAGTTGATTTTCGGCCACTCAAGGCATTTTGCATTTTCGTCAACGGAAATCACTATAACATAGCGGTTCGATCAAAGTCAAGTAGTCATCTCAGGTAAAATGTTAAACTAAATGCTTAAGCTATCTATACGCGTGCGTCCTACTCGTATTTGCTGAGTGCGAGAGTGTGGTGACGGCCAGCCGTTGGCATAGCACGATCTTAATTATCATAATTTGTCGTCTTCACTGGCCGTGTGTACCTAACTGGACAGTGTTGCCCCTGTAAATGACATCTATTCCAGCTAATGGGGTTCTCTTAGTGTTTGACAATCAAATCGCACAATTATCAGGTTTTGAGATGCATTAATTGGAAGCAGCAGCATGCCGCTCAATGGTTTTCTTCGATTGCTATTTGATATGAGCATGTAATGATCGTGCCGACGGGAAAACAATTTGTATGACATTTGTATTTATGGCGCAGTTAGGCCCCAGTTATATCAATACGTAAAAGCAAACCGTAAAATTTTTCTTTTGCTTTTTTTTGACCACTCAATCTTGGTCTTAAAATGTTGCTTATGAATTATAAAGTTAGATCATCGAAACAAAATATGCAAATGATCATTTAGTTTTCTAGAAAAGTAATTTATTAATTTTTCCGTACGAAAAACTTATTCTGATCAACTTCTCAGTCAATTCCACAAAAGAAAACCAAATCATTCCACTGAAGTATTTCATTTCTTTACTGTTCCATCTGTCAGGAATTTTTTTTTGGTGGAATCCAATCAGTGGGGGTTGGTTTGTTGTAATTGTTTTCGTAGGGAAACAGCTTTTTCTGACAGATTTTTCGCTATGACCGCGAATCGAAAAAACAAAAACTCATTTTCAAACTGTTTCAACTTCTTCGGTTGCATTTTACGTATGGCTATAACTGGGGCCTTAAATGGGTTTTCATCGGGAAATAACAAGAGCAAAGTGGATTTCGTTGGCAGTGAAGCAAATTATTGTTCCAGCGAATCTAAAACAAAGCGCCTCTCAAATGTTCCTCTCCACCGCTCTTAGTACAGATGAATGAAGTTCTGCATTTGATAATTTTGTATCTATTTCATTTCTTTCTTGAACAGGGTCTAGCGCCACAAAAGTCAAAGTCTCCATTCACCTAATTCTCGTGGCATAATCCTGTTCTATAAAAAAAAAGTTTAATAAATAACTACAATTCAGGATAACTTTAGGAAAATATTCTCCATTTATTAAGTTATTGTTTTATTACAGCTTTAATTGGGACTTATGACCTTTCTTTGATTTGTCAAAATTGAACTTGGGAGAATTTATTTGGCAGTTTTTCGCCAGCTTATATATTGGAGAGACTTTTAGTACAGAAGAGGCAGAGGGAATAAAATTTGTTCAAATTTGCAGGCACTGCTTACCTACTCCTAAAGTGATTTGTTAATTTTATTTTAAGAGATTGCTTTTCGGGGAATCATTTTAAAACAAACATCTCTAAATCCACACATTTTAATGACCCCCTTTCCCCTTTTCTTATCTTTTTTAAAGCTGTTTTTCAACCACTAATCTACTATTTAAATACGTCGTCAAGCTTTTAAGCGGTGACTAAACCTCCAATAACGAAGTGCTTAGCAAAGCCTGAAATTAATAGCGCGTTTTAAGAGCTTCTGCACAAAATAAAAGCAAATTTATCATTTTGTTTAAATAAATTAAACAAATTAATATCAATCAGTATATTAGTTTGTTCAAAATTTATGAGTCCAGTTCTAGCACTTAATATAAAATAATCTTACCAAGCGAAACCCATAAAACCGCGTATGACCTATATGACTGTTATATGAATTATGCATTCACTAGGATTTACACTGGAGCCAAGAATCATCATAATTAACATTTTTTTAATAGCCCGAGTTGGCGCGGTCCGTCCGGAAGCTGTTTTATACGGTTCTCTGCGTCGAACCATATGAAAACAGAAAATACCTCCAGCGAAGCGTTAACATACAATATTTGTGTCTGTGTCTGTGCAAAAGACACAAAAGAATATGCGAAGGCGTGACGCTCGAAAAGTCATCTCTGTACTGATAATAATAGCGTTTCCGCAGGAGATGCGCCAGTAAGCAGAACCAGAACACTTTTATTAATTTGTTTTTTTTTTTTTTTTAAAGACCAGCTAGGGTCTTTAAATGTCGTCATGACCACAGCAGGTATTGTGTAAGTTTTCATACAGCTTTAGGGAGCGTTCTCTTTACACATAAAAATGTTGTTAACCATCTACGGATACAAATAATTTCGAATTTGGTTGCAATTTAAGGTTACTGTCAGAGAAGTCGCCTATGATAGAGAAATTTTCCCAAAAAACACTGTTCAAAACGCCGGAAGACGTTATATTAACATAAACCTGCAACTCAATTGTGAGACATTATATTAACATAAACCTGCACCGTAGAAAATTTATTGAGCTGACCCGCACCAGCCGCATATGGTGGTGTTGTAATTTCAATCCAACAGTTTTCCTTCCATGGGCTGACAAAAATGTAAGACCATTGTCCGAACGAATTGATGTCACGCTTTATTAATCGATTGCGTTCAATTTCCGGTCCAACCGACCGACGCCTATTGATTACACATGGAAAAGGGGTCTGCATGCGGTACAATTCACTGGGGGGACGTTCCATATATGAATATACCGTCGACGCCGCGCCGCATTGACCACAAAACAAAATAAATTTTAAACAGTTTTCGATGACAGAATAAGCTGCCATTATGAATCACATCCAAATGTCAATTCGATGACTCAATCGACAGTTAATCCACATGTTTAAAGTTTCCTCTAGTTATTTCGTATTTCTTCAAAACTACACATTACTTAGTTGAATCATCAGAATTGAAGATCTGCAAAAGACTGGTTACCACCCAATAACAAGATCTATCCTCTACGATAAATGATTTCCACAAAAAGGTAAATATGCTTTATGTGCACCGACAATTAGCATGCAGATCATGAAGAGGAAGACCACTGAAAAAAAGTTGACTTTGGTTAAAAATGTGCAGGTAAACACAAAGCGACACGCAAACTGTTGAATTACCTCCGTGGTAAATAGCAAGTGGTACTTAAATACTGGTTAGTTAGGGTACTTTTAAAATAAATTTTCTGAGCTTAACCACAAGCTGAGTTTAAAAGTAATGAGGTGTTAATCTGGGAAGCAAACAATGCTCCTGCTTGTAGGTGTCGACGAAATGAGAGTATTGATGTGAAGGTTAGGTCAGTTGGGCTTAGAACGGAATGCCTTCATTTTGAACAGCTAATTGATTTCGAATGTTAACGTGAGTAGGTAATTTAAAGATGATAATACTCGTACTTATTGAAGCTACACTTTGTTTAAAGTGTGACAGAATCTGTCAACTCGACGTTCTGGTGTGTTCTCCTTTTTCTCCGTTTTACACTAACTTAAGGGGGGCGTGTTTTTCCAATCGAAAATGTAGGTATAGCTTTAGTTTTAATTGCCTTTTGTTTTTGTCCAAGCGCCGAAGATAGCCGGCTCCTTTCTTACTATAAAAATCCTCGTCAGTGTCCAGTGATCGAGAAAATACTGAATGATTAGAGCTTATTTTGAGTCAGTGGCGTGACAATTACGGCCCCAGTTATAGCCATACGTAAAATGCAACCGAAAAAGTTGGAACAGTATGAAAACGAGTTTTTTTTTTTTCGTTTAGGCGGTGATAACGAAAAATCTGTCAGAAAACTGTTTCCCTACGAAAACAATTACAACAAACCAACCCCCACTGATTGGATTCCACCAGAAAAAAAATTCCTGACAGATGGAACAGGACTCTGCGAAATAAGGCCCCAATAAAATAAGGCCAACAACGATTTTTAATAGAATTTGGGGTGTTATTTCCTTTTTTGTGGCTTTATTTCCTAATGAAAATTTCATAATGAAATAAGACCACAAAAGAAGAAATTAAATAAGTCCCCAAAATTAATTCTTTATTATTAAATGCTACCCTTCCGACATGGAATACGTATGAAATAACACCCCAAATTTGGGGCCTTATTTCATTTTCTCTTTTGGGGCCTTATTTCCTACAGCCATGGAACAATAAAGAAATGAAATATTTCAGTGGAATGAAGTTGATCAGAAAAAGTTTTTCGTACGGAAAAATGAATAAATTATTTTTCTAGTAAATTCAAAGATCATTTGCATATTTTATTTTAATAATCTAACTTGATACTTCATAAAAAACATTTTAAGACCAAGATTGAGTTCAACCATCAAGTTTAAGTGGCCAAAAAAAAGCAAAAGAAAAATTTTTAGGTTTGGTTTTACGTAGGTATTGCTATAACTGGGGCCTAAGTTCGCGATCAAGTGTGAAACTGCCTAGCAGTCCACCAAAGGTTTCTTTTTTGAGTTATACGTTTTTTCGTAGAAAATTTGTCGTTAGATGGCAGGGAAAGCATTGCACGTGACTTATGGAAAACACCAAAAAGGCGCAAGGAAGAGAGGGGAAATTTATTGAAGTTTACTTTACAGCGTATAGGGAGGACTCAATATTGAATAAAAAGCGAAACATAGCGTTGAAAGCAGCCAGTAAGTGTGACAGCAAAATGTTAACCCTATCACCAAAGTACTGAAAGGTATACAAGTGTTGTTATATAAAGGGATTTATGTCTTTTTGTGGGAATTTCGATGTCCGAAAAGTCGTTCGTGGGATAAAGGAAAAACGCACCAATTCGTATAGGAATTTCAGGAATCTACATTATAACAAAAAAACATACAATCATTTTTTTTTTTTAAATTTCATAAAAACTCATTTCATCGTGATAATCAACACACTAAGTGTCGATAAAAAACAGAACATTATGTATAAATAGTATTTTATCAAAATTATCTAGTACTAAAAAATAATCGTAGTACCTAATGGTACAAACTGTGATTTTGTATACTAAATGTTAACTAACCGTAAATTTCTTTCCGTGTAATACAAATTTTACTTTTAAAAAACTGGATTTTGAGCCAAAAAAGTGACGTGAGTTTTTAAAAGGGAATTTGAGTACGATGAAAAGAGAAAAAAGTTAATTAAAAAAACAAAAAAAACAGACTGACTGTAAAATAGATTTAAAAAGAATAAATTAAGACACTTTCAAGTATAACTTATTGACAATCGGAGACTACCTACACAATCTGACAAAAAAATGCGCAACCTCCGACTGCTAACTAATTACACTTAAATTAAAAGTGTCTTGTTTTAATCTTTTTTACAGTCAGTCGGGTTTTTTGGTCTTTTAATTTTATTTTTTTATTTTTTTTTTTTTTTTTTATTTATATTTTTATGTTTATTTGTCTAGCCTATGACACTCCGAGAAAGAATACCAATTAAATGACACCTAACTCTTCAAAATCGGTCAAGCCGTTTGGGCTACAAGACGCCACGTATAGAAACGTACATAGGATACGCGCAAAACACATAACCCTCCCAGTGTCCAGTCGGGTAAAAAGGGAAAAATGACCAAGCTTCGTGGGATAAATGAAGAGAGATTGCTAATAACACTGGAATAGATAAAGGGTTTTCCAATAAGAGGTGTTATTTTGGTATTCAAAGAAAAGTGTCATTTTTTGAGACCCATGATCGGATGTTTATTTCATAATAAAGAGGAAGGTATGCCGTTTATAATGAAAAACAACATCAGCCAAATGGCCACCACGAGCACGCAAACAGGTAAGCGGGTCATTCACAATAACACCTCTAATTGAAAAACCCTTTACATCGATCTAGGCTAGGTGATACCCGATGAAAAACATAGATAGCCCTCTACTTGTTTCTGGTATGGGGATCAGCTCAAAAGACGGCAGAAACCTTTTGCTGCGATTTTGAAGCGTGTAACAGAGAGCAGCTGAAAGTACGCTAGGAATTATTTCTTTTATTATTGACGTGATACCAAACCACAAGTTAAGTGAAACCTTTCGATGGAACCCAACCAACTAAACAGAATCACTTGCTTGTGCCCCAGGTCATTTTGGAAAATCTAAATGTAAGCCTCCCTCCCAAGAACGTCACACCTTTGTGTTTATCTGCGGGTCTTAATCTCCACTATAAAAATCACAGCGAGTTCTCACACATCAAAATCTATTACATCGCACCTACGATTTAAACGCGCCATCACCACAGTAGTGGTAAAAAAATAGCGTCATCTGAACTGCGTGCTCATTTGTCCTAATTAAAATAATCCCCTTCAATCTACACCAACTAATGAATATAATGTTTTAAAATTTATCACCAAAAGCTTCCACGGTTTTCTTCACTTGCAATCATTTATCTTTTTAATGCACATTTTCCATTCCGAAAATGTAACAAGCGCACAATCTAAGCCCACGCTCGTATCTGCTCGCGTTTGCATGTATGATTTGCTTGCTTATTGCTGTTGACAAAAAGACAGAATCTCACAAAAAAAATACATCCGCCCAAGAGGTGAGAATGATATTTAATAAACGCACCACTCACGCAACCAGTAATGCACATGCACACTCCAATCTCCAACTAGGTTGAGAGAGATATATAGAGCCGAATGACACGTCGCGCGTTGTCCGTGGGTTAAAATCGCGGGCGGAACGGAAATGCAGTAATGGTGATGCATATTTTGAAACTCAAACTCAGGTGGGTGTCTGAAACAGAGATCATCGTTGATAGAGATTATCGTTTTCAGCGCTAAACGTTTACTAAAACTATTCACCACAATCTCGATAGAAAGTCTATAAAAAATGCAAACCGTTAACCGTTAAAACGCGTGAATGCATCGTAAGACTTTCATTTCAACCGTAAAAGCAAAATATTAGAACAAACACCTTGACAAATGACAGATGACAGATGCCAATTAAGGACCCTCTACTCCCCACACTAATCAGAGTCAGGGCTCAGGGATACCTAATCTCATTAGTGTTACACCGCACAATGATTTGAAATCTATGCCTCGCTCTGAAAACGAATAAATCTGCGTTTGTGTCACTTCGCCAGAAATGGAAGTCCGATGGGCAGCAATATAATAATGGACACCCTCGCAAGATATTCAAAAACATGTTATCGCTCTTGAAGTGGAAGCCCCACAACTTCCCTGACCGTGGTTGTCGCGTTCGCGTCGGTCGGTGGTTTTATTGATGCACAATGGAACCGTTCGTTGTCGTCGCAGAATCGCTTTTTGCGGTTCTTGATTCGGAGCTGTTTATGTCAAATTAAAATTTATACCCAAAAGGTGCCAATAAATGTCACTGTCGTTGGTGTGTATCTCTGTTCTTTTTTTTTGCTCCAACTCCAAGTGAACAAGTTTAAATGGCCTGTTGGAAGTGGTTTGGGCACTTTGCACAAAAATTCGCGCTAAAACGGTCCTTCGCAGTAAAACAATAAAACAAAAAATACCGCGATAATATAAAACGAGGAAACTCCTGGTCTCGATTTAAATTGAATTCGAAACACTACACGGGGAACGATGTTATCGGTAGATGTGTGGGTTGGGCATGCGCATGGGCAGATATCGAGGCACATTGCGCGTGATCATCTCGTCGATCGTTAAGACGATGGGTAGCAGGAGTGCATCCATACTCATACACTCTATGTGCGGAAGAGAAAATCAAACTGCGACAGCTGGAAGTCAAACATTAAAATTAGGGAATTAATGTGTGGGGTGCGCACTGTCGAATATTTTTATGCTTCTGGGCTTCTCGTTTCAGATAACTTGCTAATGGTTTTCTCCATATGTAGCTTACAGCTGACTTCAAGCATCAGGGAATCCGCTGAAGAGTTTTGAAATGCGAAGGTTGAAAGGGCCAATTTTGAGAAATCTCTCTCGTTACGCATCGTAACCTTAAATTTGGGGCATGGTTTTCTCAACTAAATATTGATAATATAACGTATTCCTGCCGTCTAACATAGAAGTCAAAAATGCATCAGAAACATTTGTAACAATGTGTTTTTTGTTTTACCAATGATTCAAAGGAATATTCCTTATATACCTATGCTGAAAAATTTAGCAGGTTATTAGTATCGAAATGCGCTGTAAGTCCACTGACTTGACAGTGGACTTGGTTCCCATGTAAGGTGCGAAATAAATTCCGAAAAGTGGTTTTATTTCCCATTTAATATGAAGTAAATTCTCACTGTCGACTAAGAACAAAGTAAAATTAAAGAATCGAGTTGGTACTTTGCAATTTTTATTAACTAAAGAGAAATTAAATTGTAACTGAGGCAGAGTAATATATGTATATACAAAATTTCAAAATCGAAATTCGGTTTGCAAGACTCTGAAAATAATCAAAGAAAAATCGACGCACACCAAGACCGGTCGTGCGAATTTTTTACTTTTATTTTCTCAAATTTTCGAAGGCTAAATGCTAATGCTAAATGCCAATTTATTTTCTCAAACAAATTTTTGATTTAGATAGCTTTTGAAAATTTTAGAATATAAAAGCAAAAAATTCGCGCGAATTTAGTCTCGTGGATTTATGTCCCTGCGTCGAAAAATCTCCGCAATTTTTCTTTGATTATTTTCAGAGTCTTGCAAACTGAATTTCGAAACGAGTATTTTGTCATACAGAAAAAAAATTAAAAAAATTCAGCTTAAAAGACTCTGAAAATAATCAAGGAAAAATCGCCGCGATTATTTAAAAAAAAAATTGTATCCAATTCTAAATGTGTGTTGTATTCCACAAAAAAATTCTAGTGGATCAGCACATCAAGAGCCAAAAGCACATCAAAATTTATGGAGGAATATGTTACACTTCGCCCCTGTAAAACTGTTAAGGATAAAACGAAAAAGTGCACCCGAAAGCATAGAAATCGATTATTATGACACATTAATAACTCGATTAGTGAAATTCTCGATGAAACAAATTTTTCCGGCGTCTAAAATGAAGTAAACCGTCTGACTTAGCCGGAAAATTTTCAACCGCGTTAAGGGCCCAACCCATAGAATCCGTTGCATCCGTCGCGTCGTCGGATTCGTCAATATTAACGCATTCGACGGAACGAGCAGTCCCATAGAATCCGTCGCATACGGTGACAGGCAGTATTTTGAATACTCCATCATTATTTTGTCCCACGAAACTTGGTAATTTTTCCCTTTCCATCATATTAAAATTCCATTTTACATAATTCTCTTGATAGGTGTTTTTTTTGTGAAAAAATCTAACTTTTAAAAGTAAGATTCATATTTTACGGAAAGACTATCACATTAAATTACATTTGGTATAAAAATCACAGTTTGTTAATATTGTTATGATTACCTTTTTGTACAAGAAAATTTTGATACAAAAAAATCTTGCTAAAAGGCGATTTAAATAAGCTCTTTTTTAATGTGGTGTTTACATTGTGAAATGTAGACATATATTTTTATGAAATTAAAAAAAAAAATTCTAGTTTGATTGTTTATTGCAACATTTTCTTTAATGTCACGGAAAGCTTTTCCAGACACCGAAATTCCCAAAAAGAAGAAGAACTCCCTCGATATAAGAGCACTATCGACAGCCTATGACAGTTTCTCTTTCTCTCTCAATATTTCTCTCGCGCTGTGCCAACTGTCAACGGGTTCGACGGACAGAAAAGTAGAAAGTAAACCTACTTTATCCGTCGCATCCGGCACGTGCGCTGCTTATGGGTCTCCTTCCATAAGCTACTGTGTATTCTATTGAACTGTCAGTCGAAAACGTTGCCGCAACGGACGCGACGGATTCTATGGGTTGGGCCCTTTAAAATTTCGGAACGAGCAGGTACTTCCGCCGGAATGTTGCCTGCCAAAATTTTATAACTTATAGTGATAAAAAAAAAATTGCTTCATAAGTCGTAGCTTAGTTGCAGTACCTACCTACAAAAAAAGTTTGGGGGAGGTGGTTTTAGTGAGTAGACATCTTACACTACACCGAGCACGCACCGAATGTCCTCATAGTGTCTTCTAGAATCTAGAAGATTTAAACCTGCCTCGGAGAAAAGTTGCGTCGATTTATGTGAAACCTTTATTGCTGCCGAGATATCCATTTCGAAAAACTTAACAACACGTATTTGAGAATTTTTTTTCAAAAGAAAGTGTAGCCAAAGGTCTTTTTTGTTATTATTGTTAAATAAAAGACTGCATTTTCTTTAAATTTTCAACACCTTTTTATTATTTTTGAAACTTTTCTTAGCATACATATTTTCACTTCTCCAGCGCATACCTATATTTTTCCATTTTATATGCGAATATTTCGTGTTTTTAGCGCATAAAAATCCGAGCCCTGAGGCCTTCAAACGGATGACAGTATTACCCGTAGATCAAAGTTTTCATTTTCAGCTTTTAAGATTTTCTATTAAGAATTAAATCAAAAGTTAAAAGTAAGACTTCATGAAAAACAACCGCATTACTCCGATTTTTTCTCTTGAAACATAAAATTTCAAAACACCTACAGCTACAGCGCCTATTTCAACATTTTTTTACCACGTAATGGATCTTCATTTTTGTATTTCCGCCGATGGTGGTGGAAAAAGTTAATCTCCCATTCAAAAATATTCAGTTACAATCTACCATATACCAACGCAGACAAAGACCATTTGACACCTACGTACATTATCTCTGAGCTGAATCTATAAATGATGATGACAATGGTGGCATCATGCCTTGGTGCACAGTCCCTTCTCAATTTTTTTTACTGTAACAAATGCAGAAAGAAACTGCAGCGATTTCCCCAACGCACGCGTGCGCTCACGCCAGACCAAATTGAAATTGATGCGAGAGATCTTCTTCTACTCGGCTGCATCTCTGGCATGTGCTTGTGCATGGCGCATCCCGTCGAGCGTGGCATTGTGATATATGAAAGTTCATATTGTCTGCTCTATATGTCTCTGTGTTGTTCCTTTTAGAAAGTAGCTATAATTTAAGTCAATGTGGTGTTCAGGTGACTGGTTTGTGTAGGGCAATAAACTGCCCACATTAACATACACCCGGTCTTCTATATGGTCCAGCATAGCTTATAGTGTTATAACGTTTTGTTTTGGATTTTCCTGTGTGATAAACTTCTGTAGGTGGCATCTTTAAGGTGAATAATAAATCGTGAGGAATGTGTTTTTTTATTACTTAAGGAAGCATTAACACACCTTTTATTAATTTTTCTAGTCCGTAGACTTTTGATTGTGTTTGCACTGTCATAATGGATAAGACACGTGTATATCGATTGAGAAGAACAGTTTATGTCGATTGTTAATTGACAGGAGGTCTACACGCATGACACCATCCACGATAAACAAAAATGGAACCGTGAGAAAATCGCTTCAACATTAAGCGTAAATTATGTCAGCGGGCACGTAACAACTCCAACGTTCATAAATCTAATTTAGATGCATTGTTGCTTACGTGTAGTCTACACGATTAATGGAAAATGTTCAAGCCTTTGAATTCCATTTATGGAACCTAAACGCGCTCGTTTAGCCCATCTACACCAATTTATGTGCATCGAGAGCGAGACGCTCATCGTGCAGGTAATTAATCAGCCATTACTCCATATCAATCATCAATCTCTCTCGACAACAAGAAAAAAAACTCGAATACATTAGATACTTAATTATCGGCTAATTTCCCACTGTCCGCACTGTCAGACAGGTGCACTACAATAACAGTTCAATTGAAATGTGTCATTAAGCCAAAACCAAGTTCGTTGGACGCAGCCATTTAGCCATCGCATCGGGTGGCTATCGTAGTCAACTGTTTGGCTCAGAGCTGTGCAATTGCCGTTGACCACACTGCCCCAATGGTTTATTGATCTCATTGAGAATATATCATGAAATGCCACCGGTTAGTTGCGGTGTGGCGTGATCGTGAATCATGGATTGTGAAGTAAAATGTGAGACCATAATGTGATGCGTGTTCCTCGCAGATGTCTGATTGTGTTTTGGCGAATCACGCCTTCAAATGGATTCGTATCGTTCTGAGATTTGCTGCTTAACTAGCCAAATTATTCATAAATACATTGGCGTCTTGAGTAATGCATATAGGGTTACCAGGGAAATTCTAATTGAGATGAAGGAATTATGTCTTAGCACCGTGCACCGACAGAGTGGAGCTGAATCAGGTCTATGGTGCGTTTACATGGTCACACAAATCTTTTGCGTAAATGAGTTAGGATGACACTAGCCGACGTGCTTAAAAGCGGTGACAGGTACTTTGGACATCCATATTGTGTACTATTGCATTTATGTTTGGGTGACTTCTTGCTGAATTCAATGAAATGACAGGAGATACGGTGTCCCCGAATCTGAATGCAAATGAAGAAAATATTTAAGATCTTGGCTGTACAAATGGTAGATATGTCCATAATGAACACCTTCTTTCCTCACAAAGTCATCCACAAATACCGATTATATCGCCGAAGTCCTAGACAGAGGCTGCTGATGAACTTTCTTTGTGGTATTGACAGACGCATGTGTTCTCCTAGATGAATGTTTCGGGAATGTCATTTATAACATGAAAAATGCTACAGAAAAGTATAAAATTCTGACTTATAGCATAAGATTTCTCTAGATGTATTTTTTGATGTGTAAACATCTAAGCGCGCGTTATTGGAATCTGGTGGAGTAATTCCACACATTTAACTTGCGGGGACGGAAATGCGTCACTGTGTTTTATCATTGCATACATTTATGAGCTGGGGCACATTAATTTCAGCTTTTTATTGATGTGAAATAAAATTTCTCCATTTTGTCCTTGCACCGTACTCAGAAGAAATTTCAAGAATTCTGCAGGGAGATTATCATCGTTTACCAATGATCTTAAGCGGAGACTTCAATATCAATTTTGCAACTCCAGAAGCTCAACCATTTATTGATTTTATGCAAGATAAATTTAATCTTCAAATGAACTCCAACCGGAAAATTTCAACAACGCGATATGGAACAACCATCGATGCTGTCTTCCAGCGTAATCTAGATAGATTACAGTCTCGAATGTACATATCTTACTTCAGCTACCACAATCCGATTGTATCTATTCTACCGAAACTAGCACAGAACGAATAAATTATTGTTATTTCATAATATATCAAGAATACGGTTATTACAATGTCGTGTATCAAGCCACACACATACCGCACGCACGGTTTTTACACATACACATATATATAGATTTTTTTTTTTTTTTTTTTTTCTATTTTCGCCTGAGACTCTCAGATAAACTCGCCGGCGAACCGAATCGTCACTCGGGGAACTTGAAGCGAACGAAAAGCGAATAGATAGATCTTGAAATAGGGAGCCTTCCTGGGGCTCTGGCGCTGCGGCCTCTCTAAAAGGAGCCTATTGTGCCTTACCTGAGTGGTCCAACCAACATGTGAGCCGAATTTTTAATCCGGATGAATTGATGAAGACGAGTATCTTCTCTGGAAGTATTTCAACGAGGTTTGCCGATGTGAAGATTTCCTCGCCAAGGATGTTTTTCCTGAAACGACGGAGGCCGGGCATTCCATGAGTAAGTGAAGAGAGGATTCGTCACTCTCTAGATAAAGTCTGCATGTAAAATCCGATGAGAAGCCGATGCGGTGAAGATGTTTTCTCAAGAGGCAATGGTCACTGAATATTCCTGTTAGAATTCTCAGGTTATTTTTGTCCTGATTGATTATGATTTAAGAACGAAAAGGGAAACACACTGGACTTCTAATCACTGAAAAAGGTAAAAAAAGCATTTATCTGATTTGTTATAAAAGAATAGGGGACATAGCTGGTCCATCACCTTTTGAACAGTGCCGAAAATATAGCAGTACGTTGGAAGAAGTCACTTTTGAGAATAAATCGCTTAAAGTTGGCCAAACTGTCGAAGTGGATATAATTAGGTGAGAAACGCTCAAGGAACTTTGTGAAAAAATTGTGTTCGATGGATTATTAGTGTTATTAACGAGACCGGATATACCGTGACAAACTGGGAGAGGAAACAAGAGCGGATTGCTTCAGTTACGACTTTTAAGCCGCCCTGAAAAGTATTTGCGTTGCAAAATTATTCCCAAGTCATGAGATATAATTGGAACTTTATTGCAACCTTGTGTGACTCCACAATTTGTAGTTATATGAGAACCTGTTTAAAATACTTAGAAAGAATACGTCAGGCTTTTGTGTTTTGAATACAATCGATCTGATTCTTTATTTTGTCGTTGATGGATTGTTGCCCGTATTGCCGGGTTTCTCTTAAAAACAAGCTTTGCTTTGTTGCCCTTAGACAGCTTTTAAGGCATCAAACTGCCAGTCTAATACCCAGGGTTGTCAGAATTTAGTTCGCTTTAAGCGCCCACATCTTTTAACACTTCAAAAATGTAGCCCAATATAGTATTTTAGTATTTTTCAGACTTATTCTCACCGCGTTTTTTTGTTTACTTCTACGCCTTGGATTTCATTTGACTTTTTTTTTCTGCTATTGGCTTTTGTTGTTTGGGTCAGACCAAAAGGCCTGCAAAATGAATTGATGTGCCAAGTTTTAAAAGTGCGGGTTTGTTCGAAAATATTTCTTTTTTTAGTTTTGTGAAAGAATAAAACAAACAAAATTTACACATAATTTGTAAAACGATATGTAGCCCAAAATTGTGTTGGGCGCTCATGGAAGAAATTTCTGTCGTTTTTTAAGTAAAAAGATAGCCCATAATACGACAATCCGCCCAATCTGGCAACCATGCTAATACCACGAATAAAATACACGCCTGTGCTACACCTGAACGTAAGAGCATTACGATTTGATTTTTCATTTGAATAAATTTGAAAATACTCCTCTGGCAGCTCTACTTTCACCTAAATGCGCACGTCTTTTGCCAGCTCCCACATAAGTTTGCGGATATCTCAACGAAATTCTTCCATAAATTTGAATTAATTGCACACTTTGCACAGTCTGAACTCTGAAGCACCGCGCCACCATCACCCAGATGGTCTCGGGTGTCTCTAAATGCCTCAATTGTAGATGCCTGAAGTGTTTCGCTATGGCAATAGTTGACGCTCTTGGGAAATTCTATGATTTGGCCAACACGGTTGGCACCATGTTCTCAAGACTTGCCTATCTCAAATATTTATCCACCGCAACGGAGCGCGCAAAATGTGTGCGCGTGCAGTTGTAGCGTAGTGTTGTTCTTTCGAAAGATGGGAGTTTAATTGCGCGCTGCGGCTCTAGAATCATAAAATGTTTTGACAGTATTGCACAATTTGACTGAACTCCTGCGAGCAAAGCAACTACTCGTCTAAGGTCGTAAGTAGATGCACATTTTCATTTTAAAAATCGTGCTCGATTCAAAGATACGCCAGATTATATACGACATACGAGTATGTTCAATGGAATTTGGTTTGCCTGCCTGGCTTGCCATTTCATTCATAAAACTTTGCTAATTAGAGAGTTCGTGAGAGTTTCAAGCGGCCGAAGATTAGACGCGCTGGTGGCTGGGCTTGGTAGCCTTTTGAATTCACAAGATCCGGTGAATAGACCTTAAGCGGGATTTTTTTTTAGCAACGTGAACAGAACAAAGGCTCATCTGGGGCATTAATGCATCCCATCTATACCTTTTTCCTGCATTGTTCCATGACACACACAGGTACTTGGTGGACGGTGTATAGTGTATACCCATTCCAGAGCCAGACCTCCATAGCCACCCGTATGCATGTAAATGAAATTAAATGCGCGGCTGACGCGACTCAGATGAGTGGTTCGCTTTGTTTGAATGAGTTTAGTATCCGTCGCGGTCTGACGTTTGTTCGCGGTCGTCGTTACGTTTCGCCGTCTTTTGTCATTTGGAACTTGTTCCAGCGGAAGTAAACAAAGCTGGGTCTGCGACCGACACTTTTGCCAAACATCACACTGGTGAGTCCAGCTCCAACAGCAGCAGCAGCCAATAGAATTGGTCACGCGTGCGTAATCCAGGAAATTTATACACCAAAAGTATACACAGGCAGACACAGTGATAGCAAATTATAAATAAAGTACCTTTACGTACAGTTCGGGAAGGTAATAGATACCGAAAGCGGTAGCTAAGAGATGACCATTTCATTCATTGTTTCAAACTCGGATTTTGTGACTGTCATCAGAGAGGAGGTAATTGGATATTGTAAGCGGCCGACGGATGCATGACGGAAGATGGCATGTTGGCGCAGGTGAATAAATACGGTAATTGTAGGTATGTTGTTGTTTTTTTCAGATAAGACACAAGAGAGGATATAATAAGCTGGCTGTCACAGACAGAACAATAGTAGTATATGGGAATAATTAGGCTTCATTTGGGGAAACAAGAGGTAACGATATCTTGATATGTTAATAATTGCTGTAAGTATTGGTGGGATTTAATTATTGACTATGGGACCGCAGGAAATAATTTCCGCAGGCGGAACTTTGAAGTTCTACAGAGAGACATGTGTTTACTTTATTGGAACAGCTGGTTTGGGTTTTTCAATTATGCAAACTATCTGGTGATCTCCAGTCGACAATCCGGAGACTCAAAAACTGAAGTTGAAACCAACGATTTTTACAAGTTTGTATGGCATTTTCGGTTTCCATTGGGCAAAAAGGAGCGTCCGGGAGACTCCGGAATCGAAAAAATCACTTCTGAAACTATTTCATTCTGGTGATTCTGAGAAGAGAACTTGGCATCTCGATTTAAAGTCAGAATCCACTCGAGACAGCTGCATTAGATTATTTTTTGACATTCCACCAATACGTTTGTAGCAAGTCTTAAAGGTTATCAAGGACTCGAAGTAAGGTGCGAAGAAGATAGACCAATTCGATCGGTAACAGCTAAAGAACTTGCAAGAGAAATTAAAGAAAGCATAAAAAGGACAATTTGGTTGTATTTAATGCAAAAAAGACACAGTTCACAACATTTTCCAGAAAAAATGCATCAACAGTTCCTCAGATCCAAATGGATGACCATCCAATCCATCACAAGGACTCTATGCACCTTCTAGGAGCCACAGTCAATTCAGGAATCACATGGCAGAACCACACATCCTATATCGCAAAATCGGCGTCCGCAAAGTTGAGCTACCTATTTAGAGCAAAGAGGTACTTTAGTCCCAAGCAACTTCTCCTTCTCTACAAAGCACTGGTTAGACCAGGCTTGGAATATTGTTCCCATATATGGAGCTCGGCCCCAAAACATTCACTTAACCTGCTTGATAGCATACAGAGTCGAGCAGTTCGACTCATTGGAGACCCTACACTCACATCGAATCTACAACCGTTGGTGCACAGAAGACAAGTCGCTGACCTATGCTTGTTCTATAGGTACTTCCATGGTAGATGTTCTGAGGAACTCAAAGACATTATCCCTCGAAATGCAACTTTTGGGCGCCCAACAAGACAGGCTGCAAATGCTCATGACCATACCGTACACTTGACAACCGCGAGGACATCAACTTTCAAAAACTCCTTCTGTTACAGGACAAGCAAACTTTGGAACTCGCTTCCTGGGGATATATTTCCAGAAGACTACAATTTGCAGCAATTTAAGTGCAGAACAAACATACATCTGCAGGCATCTCGGGTCGCTGTTGAAGCGTTATAGGTTCGCCTTTCCCGGGAGAAGTATATAAAAAAAAATATATAAAAAAGGCCCGACAATTCTGGAGTCTTATAATCTTGTAGTCTTATATCAGATCTATTCTTCAGAATTAAGCAAGATACAGAGTACTCAACAGTAAGAGATTAAAGCTGTCGTACCGCAAGGCAGTGTGCTAGGGCCAGTGCTATAGCTTTCATTCACTAGCGATCTGCCTAAAAGCGGAGAAACCACTTTAGCAACTTTTGCAGATGACACTGCTGTACTTGCTGTAGGAGCAACTGTTAAAATAGCAACAAAAAAGCTTCAAACAGCAATAAACAATATTTCAGAATGACTAAGAAATGGCAGATTGGATTAAATGACCTTAAGTCGGCCCATGTTAATTTTACGTATAAAAACGTACCACACATTCCAGTCTACATTAACAACAATGTAGTGGAATATTCAAACACAGCCAAATATCTAGGCATGACTCTAGACGCTTAACTGCGTTGGAAAACGTACGTTAAAAAAAATGAGTTGAACATGCAATAGAGTAAAACGTATTGGCTTTGGGAGATACTCATCCCTGTCCAACTTACAAGTTATTGCTATACAAGCAAATTCTTAAACCAGTTTGGACCTATGGTCTCCAGTTGTGGACAAATTTACAAGAAATTCAGGTCTTCCAAAATAAAGTACTAATGCACCTTGGTACATACGTAACGCTGATCTTCATAGAGATCCAAATGTTGAAATGGTTGAAGATGAGGTTAAGAAGGTTGCTCGAAAGCACAGAAGCAGGCTTCTCAACCACGTAAACACAGAAAAAAACAGAACCTTTAAACAATGACAATGTAATCAGGAGATTGAGACGGATAAAACCTCTTGATCTATAAGATTTAGCTGGGGCTAAGAAATCAGGTATTGTTTTCAAACAAAAAAAGTTTAGAAATTTGACAATGACGGATCTATCTCTTAGATTCATTAATAATTCAAAAATAAATTGCTGATTAGTCGTACGACTAGGTACAATCTCATTCGGGATGGCGAATGTCAGTCGCCCCCGGGAGTTTTTTTTTTAGAAGAGTTAAAGTCCATCACTATTGCAGAAGCATCCTTTGCGTACTAGCTCTGCATTGAATTTCGATGATTTTTTACTTTTTGTTTACTTCCAGCGAATTCCCAACAAAAAAAAAATGCTTTTGTGGATTCAATCAGAAGTTTTCTTGTTCCATTGGATTACAATTGAGTGGATCCCCGAGTGAAACCAATAGACAACGACATTATATATATATGTCAATGCTTGGACTTTTATTTTCCTAAAGGTAGAAAAACTTCAGTGTAAATATCGAGAATTCTAGTACATTATTAACTTATTACTTAAGAAATAATAGTTACAGAGTATACAACAACAGTATAGATACTAAGTCAATCGAAATCAATAGATAACTGATTTGATTTTTCCACTCACATATTTAATTACAATCACTTCTAATTGTCTCATTTTACAGTTCACTTCAAAATCCAATAACTACTAACTTTTAGATAATCCAAGCAAATTTATGATGGTGCTTCGGCTGTAACTTGTTTTAAGATTGAACTGCTACTTTCTCCAATAATTATCTATGATAATGGGCACATTCAAGAATTTAGCTATATTAAGTCGACTAAGATAAGTCTGGACTAGATAGGTAACGCAAAAACTATATTAGTCGGGAACGTCACTTTTCCTTCGTCAGCCACATATCCGAACTGTCAACTTAGTACTCAGTCACGAATTTCTTGACTAGATTCGTCGGCTACCCATCCATAAACGTCAACTGAAATGACCGATTTCAGCCAATCAAAACGCAGACACATCTAGTCAGACAGCTGTCAGACTTACTAAACTAGATACTTGAAAGTCCCCAATTAATCATCGCCCTGCTTGTAAAAAGTTGGCTTTTAGTAGCTAACTGCACGTGTGTTCCAAAAAGGTATATATAGGCGCTACTGTTTTACATCCCATAAATAAATGAGGAAACCAATGCCGCTGTTAAATATAAATTTCGATAGCAATAATTAAAGGGCATTTTCTCAAATGAT
Source organism: Cheilosia urbana (assembly GCA_946477585.1). Lineage (NCBI taxonomy): Eukaryota > Metazoa > Arthropoda > Insecta > Diptera > Syrphidae > Cheilosia > Cheilosia urbana. The sequence continues at coordinate 25,287,454 of OX297856.1, forward strand.
ATTAACTATTGGCTTAAACCTAAGATAAAGGTTACTGGCTTTTTAAATCAAAAAATAAAGTATCCCCGCTTACGATGGAGGTTGCAAATTGACCGCCAAATGAGGACCGTTATTGGTTATATTTTATATAATATAAGCCTGTGTGTAGTGTTTTAATGCAGTACCTAATTATAAATAAATTTAAGCGTGCGGCAAAGCCCTCAAGCTCAAAACAGTACATTCTACTTTATTGATGATTGATTCACTATTAGAGAATCAGGTCAAATGTCAAAATAGAGGTTTAAAAAATTAAGTGAAATCAAAGCAGTTTTTTTTTCTAATCGGAATTCCGTGGGTAGAGCCTTCATCTACCCACGTTATATCTCCAGACTCTTTCCAGTAATCAACGAAGACACGATTTTCGGGAAAGTTTTTTTTTAAACAGAGAAAGTGTATTCGAAATGTATTCAGAAGAGAACTCAAACTATTTTATTGACACATAATGAAATTCAAATGCTGTCAAAGAAGACATTCAAAATCTACTACACTATGGGCTGAAAAATTAACATCACAAAGTGAATTACAAAAATGCAATAAAAATCGAAACGAACACTAAAAACCTGAACCCGAAAAAGTCCAATAATGAATGAAACCAAAACCAGTAGCATCGCGTTGCCGTACATTTATATTTTCCATTTAAAACTCGTATACCTGACAGCTGACATATGCATCATCGGAGTTGCGCCAGCGCAGCCACATACCAATAAAACAATAATAATTTTGGACTTGTTTTACGAATTTTATGAATGAAAATCCCCACCAAACACATAGCAAGCAACTAACGCAAACTCAACATAAACGGAACAACAATTCCAATGCCCAATATTCAAGTGGGCACTCACGTCGTCACCATCGAACCATATATAAGTGCGTTCCATATGCACAGCAAATAGGCAACCTCTGCACGGAGCCCGACAAGGCCCACACATTCATCTCTCATCCCATATTGCGGAGGCGTCCATCCCGTGTTTCGAGACATTACAGTGTGCACCTTTATTCAAATTTGAACAAATTAAAGAGCGCGAGCGCTATTAAATTACTAGTGACTTTCGAATCAACAATATTTAACATTAATATAAGAAATCTCGCAAGTCTGCCATAGAACCGGCTCTATTAATCAAAACCTACACAAAATTTACAAAAACAAAAATCCCAACTGATTTTGTGTGTTTTTTTTTTTTTTTTGTCATTTATTGTTTAGTTGGATGGCAATTCTGCAGTTGTCAGAAGTGTGGCACAGGCCAGAGAGGCAGGGACAGTTTAAGGCCGCGCGTAGTCCGTCTGTCCGTACATTTAGCTGAACCTTATTATCCATGCAGAATTATTCACAAATGATTTTCAAACATTTTTGTCGTTCTCTTTGGTTGAATGCCAAATTTGGAATCTTGATGTAGGGATCAAGAAATAACGTCAAAATATGCAAATGCAAGTTGTCTGTGGTATAGAGACAGCAGAAAAAGCAAAGAACAAAAACAATGGTAGTTTACGGAACAAGGGAACCTTATAACTACTATGGAAAGTGGTCGCTAACACCTACGCATGGGCGCCTAAATGTATGGACTCCATCCTGTGTATGCCTGTGCTTGCGATTCAGCAAGACACATCTCTTGTGGCAGTTGATTTGTGGTACTTTGGGTGGGATTTTTTTTTTTTTTAGAGTAGTTTCTGTGTTTTTTTTTTTTTTTTTTTGAATACCGGAACTGGAAAAATGATGTTCTCTTGGTTGGAGTTGATTTGGAAAGACGATGGGTTGATAGAATTTGCATTATTTATGAGTTGGGATACATAAAACACAAAAAGCAAATAGAAGGTTTAAATAATTTTGATGGCTTTTAACTCCTACGTATTGCTGATTATGGATTCATATAGCCAATAAAAAATCACTACTAGTTATAGTTACTTATTGTGGGCTTCCGATAAAGGGTACCTAGACCTACCTACAGAATTTCGAAAAGCTAGCTGGGCTCTCTCTCTCTCTGATTAGATTGTTTATGTTTGGGCTGACGAAGAGGCGGTTCGATGATAGAGTTGCCCTTCTTTCGAGAATTTATGAGTTTTGATAGCCACATAGTTTAAGCCATTTAGAGCTGGAAGAATAAACTTGATGAATTTAGCACTTTCTTCGATGTTTTCCCAAGCAATTTAAGTAAAATAAAATACATATTTTTTATTTATTGCAATAACTGAGAACATGGAAAACACAACTCCAATTCTACATTGTCCTTAAAGTATGTACCTTAAAATATTTTATAGTGTAGAAACTACACCTTAAATTTCAGGCATGGAACGCTGTTCCCTCTAAAATTAAGTCTCCACACAAAAATATCTCTAAAGATAAAATTAAACAAAGCAATTTTGAGCAACATATTCCCCAGTGTATCTACCTAACCTGATTGGGCCTTACGAATAAACATTTTAAGTTTCGACTCTGAATTGTAGCAGTTCGCAGTGACTATATTTTCCATACAAATTTCGCAATTGTCAGCTTCCGTAAACTTAAGAGACTAAATTTGTTATTAGCATGGCGTTTTTTTTTTTCTTTTTTTCTGAACGTTGAACTGTCAAAATTAAGCGAAAGTTTTGGAGAGAAAAGTTGAAGCTTTTCCGAAACAGCTCACTAAACTTCAGATCAGAGTAAATGGGGACGTTCAAGTATCTAGTGTCGTAAGTCTGACAGCTGTCTGACTAGATGTATCTCGGTTTTGATTGGCTGAAATCGATCATATGAGCAGTTTCGGTTGACGTTTATGGAGGGATAGCCGACGAATCTAGTGAAGATTCGACTTTTTGCGTTCAGGTTACATCTTTTCCAGACCAATCTGATCGACTTCAGATAACTATTCTTGAATGTGCCCAATGAATCCAACTATAAATTGGAATTAGTGTATTCTTTTGAGGCGACAACACATTCTGATTAAGGCCCCATTTATAGTCATACGTAAAACGAAACCGTAAAAACGTTCTTTTGCTTTTTTTGACCATTTAAACTTGCCGGTTGAACTCAATCTTGGTCTTAAAATACTGCTTATGAATAAAGCTAGTTTATCAAACAACAAAAAATAAAAAGTTAGTAAATCAAACTCTTCGAGTGATTTTTGGTCCCGCTTGCGTTGACGGGCTTTGGAGGAGAAGATTTAACAGCGAACTCTACGAGCTGTACAGCGACATCGACCTAGTCAGAAAAGTACGCATCAGTCGTCTAAGATGGCTGGGACATGTAGAGCGAATGGACACCAACGCTCCGGCCCGAAGAGTCTTCGATTCTAACCCGGAGGGACAACGCAGTAGAGGAAGACCTCGCCTAAGGTGGCGCGCGCAAGTGGAAGGGGACCTCAACCAACTTGGAGTGCGCAACTGGAGGCAGTTAGCAAAAGATCGCGCTAACTGGAGAGGCGTATTGGTTGAGGCCCAGGTCCACCCCGGACTGTAGCGCCACCTAAGTAAGTAAGTAGTAAATCAAACAAAAAACAGTAAATGATCTTTAAATTTTCTAGAGAAAGAATTTATTAATTTTTCGGTAATCGGAAAAAGTCTTTCGTGCGAAAAAATTAATAAACTTATTTTGGAAAATTTTAAAATAATTTTCTATTTTTTAGTGGTCATAAGTGTTCAAAATAAGCAAAAGAACATGTTTACGGTTTCGTTTTACGTATGGCTACAGTGATGCCAACCCTAATTTTCAAAAGTCTTCTGTTTTTATGGCTGTCAAAATTCTGTAGAAATCCAGACTTTTTTTATAACTAAAAGTGCTAAAAATGGAAGTTTTGAATGGCATAAAATATCAGTCTTTAATTATATTTACTAATTTTGTACAATTACATAATTTTGATTAACCGCTGGTATCGCTGAAATCGATAATACTCGTCGTAGTGCTGGCCTTCTTGATCTTACTCAGGTTTGAAAAAAAAACTCTCCAACATTTTTTTTTTAAACGTTATTAATATTTTGTCGTACAGCAGGAAGAGTTTTGGGTGCTCCGATTGCATTTCTTTGTTTAGGTCAGTGAAATATACCAACGTAAAACTAAGGAATTCACGTTTTTACTGGAATCTGAGATTTCTGTATATTTTAGTTTGAATTCTGTTTTTCTGTAGGCAAGGTAAAAATTCTGTAGACATACAGAAAATTCTGTAGGGTTGGCATCAGTGTATGGCTATATAAATGCGATCTAAGAGCCTGAACTGAATGCCTCGATGTGGAATTTATTCCGTTATTCGTGTTGAACTCTGTTTAATTTCTGTATGGAAAATAAAAGTCCAGTAGTGCTGGATGAAAGGCTTATGAAACAATACGATTTTAAAGCGAATTCGCAAGTTTTTAAGCAGGATGACGATATTTATCTGAGAATTATATATAGGCATATTCAAAAACCTAGTTAACGTCAAATAAAAAAGCTGTTCATGTGACTGATATTGATATAGGGCAAGAAAATTTGGGATACATCAAGTCAGCCCGCTGTCAGACTTACTAAATATTATACTTAGGGTTGGGTATGAGTATTTTTTCAGCAGTTGACATCAACATACGTGAAACCAGCACGACTTTTGAAAAATGGCCGATAACTATGTATACTTAAGCGAAAGAGACTGAAACTTTTATCGGAAACTTTCCCATTAATGTAAGAAAAATCAAAATAAAATCTTCTTCGTTCAACACAAATAACCAAAACCAATTATGTCTTAGTCTCACCAAATCTCGTCAGTGGATTCGCAGATGAAATTATGGTTCAGATGACTTCTTAATTACGTACGTTCATAATATGTGTATCTCGACTGTCAATTTTGCCAGTTATTTTAAAATATTCTTACGAAGAGTGCAAATGAGATAGCGGTTTTGAGTAGTGAACGCAAGTGATAGAAAACTTGACGAAACTGACCCATAACCAATTTAAAGCCAATGAAATCAACTTTTATAGATATCTTGTATTCGCAATATATGTCAAACGACGCAATTATTTAATTTTAGTTTTAAGAAAGCCAAATGAATTGCAGAAGTAATTTGTATAGTTGCTCTGTAAATGGGTTTGTGTGATCGTCACGCTGCTCTAAGTTGAAGCCTAATTATTGTTTCGAATTTGTTTCGACTTTAAAACTGAATCACAAAAGTAATGAAGAACAAAGAGGAACTACGGGTATCATATCCTACATTTTAGTCATTACAGGAACTTCGTCAATTTTTCGGTATAAATAGGCAAATAAGTTCCGGTGATGTTACTTCATCATTTATCTTATCGAAAACTCCAGCTGTGACTTCGAGGAATACACTTTCAATTATCTATAGGTACGCACAATCTTTTAACCTACACCCCAGCCATACGGCTATTAAGGGTCCCAATAAAACAAAGAGAAAAATAAAGATACGATGTACGAGTACGTACATACATAATATCTCCAATAACAGAAGATTAATAACCTGTTAAGTACTAGCGGATCGATTTGTTGCTGCGATATGATCTTGAAATGGAATGCACGCAATCTCAATCTGATTATAATCCCTTCTCTGGTGGATTGCAATTAAAGTTCATGCGGCTTGTAATTGAACTGTGAGTACAACACAAATTGCGTTATTAAGCCACCGGTCCTGGTCCATAAGTATATGGAGAAACTGAATGTAATTGCAATCTTTTTGATTATTCACAGCGCTCAGTCGGAGCAGTTTTGTATAGGCAGAGGCACCTCTACCTACTTCTTTTTTGTCTGGTCTGCTACAATGACAGAAACAAAAATTAGTTACATACTATATCTAATGAAATGTATGTTAGACGAGAGATAATCTTTATTTTTAACGAAAACTGGTTTCTTTTTAGGAGCGAGGTATTTGTTTATAAAATTAATTCGATTGGTATTCAAATTTTAGTGAGTGGGTGTTTTTTTTTTCCAATAAAATTTGTTTATTTTTTCAACTTGAAAATAGACAATCTTATTAATTAAAACTGAGCGACAGATTGTCAATAAAATGAAGAAAAGTCCATTGATTGAATTATTTATTAGTTTATGAATATTAAATTGAATTTTTACATTTTAATTTTTTTTTTTTCAGTAGTGAGAAATAGATTCTATAGATTTTAATTTATTAGATGGCCATCTGGTGGATCATAAAAGAGTCGAATGGAGCTCACACTTCGTCAGTTACAATTTTTGTTCTCTAACTTATGTAGCGACAACAACATTTAAATGAAGGTAGGTAGTATAATTGTCATTCGAGACAAATTGAATTTTCAGAGAAAAAAAGCCAACTTCTCGAAAAAGCTTTCCACCTCGGAGGTAGGTATATAGGTGCAGTACACTCAGAGAAAAGACGAGCTAAAATCAAGAATATCAGTGATATTTTAAGCCTATTCGTTGACGAAAGTCTGGTAAACTCGAAAGATCTTAACCCAAGTAAAAAAATCGAAATTAAAAAATTAAAAAAGAAAAATTAACTTAACATTCTTACTTCACAACTATTTCGCTATTATTTTAAGAATATGGTTCTTAGATTATGCCTGAAACAAGTTTATTTTAAGACTACAAAAGCTACGTTTTGGACCATTGTTAACTTTAATTAAGCTCGAAAACGCCGGGAATGAGAATGAATCCACCTTAAAATGAGTAGAAAGTTCTTTAAACAAGAGCAAAAATCTAAATTTGAGATTGTTTTTAGTAAGCTTAAGCGGCTTGTTTCAATACTAATTCTCGATTATTTTAAGAATGTGGTTCTTAGATTGTGCTTGAAACAAATTTATTTTAAGTATTCAAGATCTAAACCTTAGATCACTGTAAGAATATCTGGGTTTTATTTTTTTTTTTTTTTTTCAAATTTGTTTTGTGTGTTTACAGATTTCTGCTGCGGTCATTTCATGAAGCTTTTGCCTTACTAGACATAAGTGCGGCAAATAATTTTTAAAAAAGTGCATTCTACGAACATAGAAGGTGGCAGTCATCAATTTTTAACTTTCCCCATTACGTAGTAAGAGAAAGATATTGTGTTCGTACAAAATTTCGAACTCGAGATGTTTAGCAATTCTGACGATGATAGACTAACTCAAAAAAGTGGGTCGCATTTCTGTCTGTCCGTTCCTCCCGTGGCCTACTTACATCCTAAACGCCTGCCCGGATTTCGTTCAAACTTCGGATTTAGAATTTGTGGGCTTACAGTTCGGGCCGCTTTTTTTTGCAAGGTACCCAGCCTCAATATTAATGGTAGTACTTCCCGTATAACATTTTCGTACCAGTTTGATTTGTTCAAAAATCGCTCAAACGATTTCAACAAAAATTGATATTTAGTTTTAAGTAGGTGAGGTTACCATGACTGCATACCCAGTTTCTGGCTAAAAATTCGAGTAACGGAAATTTGGACATATCTCGAAAACGGTCCATACGATTGTAACAAAAATTAATTTCTAAGGTTATATGGTCATTTCCAACTTAATAGCAAACTCAGTTTTTCTCGGTATTATCGTAAAATCGATTTTTGAAAAAAGTCATTTTTTTTAAATTAAGTTTTTCTTAGCTTACCAGAAAACGGCAATAACGATTTTGACCAAAATGCAAACTTAGAGTAATACTGATGTTCTTAAAATTATTGCGTCCTTTATTTTCAATTCGAAGCACCGGAAACGCTAATTTTAAAAACTGCTCATGTCTCGAAAACACCATTTTTGACTTAAATTAAACTTTAAAAACCAAGTAATGTTTATATCGCGAACAATAACTTATAATCAGTTTTTAGCTATACTAGGGGTCGCCCCGTGGTCGAAATTCGACCACATTATTCTATAAGTTAATTTTTGAAGGGGAAGTGAAGGGGAAATATCGGAGGGCTTATAAATAGGCAATCGAAACCATTTTAGGTTTTCCTTAAATTGCGAATAAAAAGTGTCCAGTAATGCGGGCTGTCTTCTATTTTATATTACAGGTAGAAAAGGGTGCATAGAATAGATATGCAAAGTTTCATCGTTTGTTGTTCAACGGTTTTAGAGTTATGGGGACCTTAAGTTAGAAGCCAACATTTTGCTTAAATTTCATATAAATCATAAACCGTTAGGCCGATTGGTACAATTTGAATTTTATTAGATTTGTAATGTTGAACACTTTCGAAAATAGAAAATACAAATTAGAAATTTTATCACTTTACTTGCTGCGGTTTCAGAAATAACACGGTTTTAAGGGATTGGGATTTTGTTTTTTTCAAATGGTTCTAACTTTCAAACGGTTGAACTACAAACGAAAAGAATTTCACTACAAACAACTACAAACGATTGTCTATCGAACTGCATTTCACGTTTTTCATTCTAGAAAAAGTGCGAATTAGCTTCACGTAGGTTGTTGTAATTCCATGCAATTCGCTTAAATTTAACTGCTATAATTCATAATTTGTGGATAATTTTTGTATTGTGCACTTCTATGTATTGTCTCCTACCCAAATATATATAGTGTTGGCATATTTATGTGACTTATAATAGGAAAAAAGGGGGGAAACACGTTTTAGGCAACTCCGTATTAATATATAGATAGTTAACAAAAAGAATTGCTCAAACTAAACATTGCAATATTTGGTACTGCTTTCTCTGCCAAATTTTACAAAAATCGCTCCAACGATTTTTATAAAAATACATATGCACGACAATATCCGTATTCTAAATAAGATCCGTACTTAGTTTTTCTCCAAAAATTTGAAGAAATCTATTTTTTAATTGTTTTTCAAAAATGGCTACCCAAAAGCCGATCTCTGTTCATATATTTTTAAAACTCAATACCGCACTTTGAAATTTAAATTGCAAGACAGCCATTAAAAATGCAATAATAGCAAAGCAAAACTTATTTTAAGCAAATATAACCCACGTCTAGCTTTTTTCAACCATTTTGAATATGCACCTTAAAATAATTCCAACCACTTGGAGTTTACACAATCATAATATCCCACTTCATTGGCACCTCCACACACGTTCATCGTGATATTCAGTTTATAACTGCTAATGCAAAATAAATCTCTGAATTCTTACATAATGTGATCATTGACACCTTAAAACCAGCGTCACTAATCTATTCAAAAATAAACACCTAACAGATCAGAAAACAGAAACTTCTAGTATACGCTTATATCCCTTAACCCAAGAATCTTGTAAAGTATAAACGGTTGATAATGTAGTACGTACAGTAGGCGCTAAAACTCTTTAATCAGATCAGAAGTTGCGACAAATGCCTGTTACTAGAGATCCAACTTATAAAATCTCACATTGTTATTTGATGTACACTACCATAGTGCCATAAGAAATGAATAACTCAAAAACGGATTTTATTGAACACTATTCCTAGCATAGCTTTTCCGATTTTTACTCATACCTACCTAATAAAATAAGAAAACAACTAATCGATCTTTTGACCAACGAGAAAGTTTCGTTCGACGCAGTCGTACACTTTATTTATAATTTAAACCGTCAACTGCGAGAATATGCTCACAGCTCGTAAATAGCTTCCCTGCCTCTGAGGTAGGTAGAACTTTGTTGCTAAATTTCGTAGCATTTACCAAACCTCTTGGCTGTGCAGACGCTACTTTAAAATTGTCGCCAAATTCGTAGATATCTAGCAGTGGAATCTTTGAATTTATATTCAGGGTTTTGCGTACTTAATATCACCGTAGGTGTTACGACCAACCCGCTACACTCATAAATCTGGAAGAGATATAGCCAGATATAGATTTGCATGATCGGCAAATATAAACTCCTAACTACACAAATGAACTGTCAATGGAACTTCTCAATGTGACAGTTCCAGCTTTAGCTCCATTTAATCACCCCCTCCAAAACAGTGTGCAATTTAAATTCAATCAGTTAAACTTAATTTATATTTTAGCAATATCGTCGATCCTTCTTCCCACATAGATCACAGCGAAAAGATATGATCTCTGTCCGGCGTTAAAAGACCCGGCCTTTGCTTAAATAAAACTGATTAGATTCACACCTCTTTCAAACGACTTCTATTAACCAAACTTATCTTTACAATACAAAGAAGAAAAATACAAACAGCGTCCAATTATTTATGCTAAACAAGTTCGGATCTGACATACATATATCGATTTTAAAGATTTTCTTTCTTTTTGTGCGAAATAAATTGTACACAAATGACACCACACCTCCCCCGTAAGGAGAGATAAACAAAAATCGGCGGACAGCGAAATAGTCATCGGTTGAATTAATTCAGCTTGAGATCCAAACCAAGTGTAGGTATATGTGGCTAAGTATGCAAATAAGAAGACTCGTCATAAACTTACCTCATTCTTGACAAATTCATTGATAAATCCATATTTCTGTTCGCTCTCTGTGTATCTTCAGAATTCCATTCAGGTTTGGTAGAAGCATGCAAGGTCCAAAAATACAAGTCAACCTTATTCGTCCTGCCCTATTGTGCTCGACGAAATGTTCCCACAATTGTTGCCAGTCTGTATGGTGTGTGTACTATTAGCGTGCGAAACACAAATAACACCTGTTTGAAACACACACACACATCCGTAGGGATAGTACTATACAACAGTATCTCACGGATACCCAAACCGACTCTTATCAAACTCGGAACCGATCCCTGTTTTACAACACACCGTACCGGATATAATAATTTTGAAATCGTTTCTTTTTTCGATTCTTTGGGATATTCGTTGGAAGTTGGAATGCCTAGGATAGGTACCTGCAGCTGCAGTTGGACATCTCCTTTGTTTAGGGGATTATTAAGAGATATTTATGACAACTCGTTGTGCCTTACTCACTACCTAATCAATATTCAACACAGTATCACAGGTGAAATTTTGTTGCTTCTTTTATCGATATCGATTGAAGACACAAATAATATGACTTCATTAAGGCTCCTGAGCCGATCAATGACATGGATAGAGACGGAGACGGTGCACGATCAGACAGGCGGCAGCAACAACAACAACACCATGAAAGCTAAATGTAAACATCAACAATATCCACTCGTAGTGCTGTAGTATGCACACAGTCCGATGTCTATTTGTTTATTTTAATTAAGACGGGCCCTGTAAAAGGAGAATATTGACGAGACAGCGATTATGATGATTCGAAGACGCGTTACCGGGATGAACCTCCAAATAACACCACCGACAAAGACACCAGTTCAAACTCCTCCGAGTTATAAAAACCAAAAAATTATTGATATTCCGAAAAACGTTTTGGAAGAGCACTGTCTCAGCGATCTTCACCGTAAGCCCACGAATTTGTATCTAAAACGATCGTAGCTATTGGATTGCTGAACAACCGTGAGTCGTGATCCGTGGGATGATGGTTGGGTTGTTTGATACCCACACGGTTTGCTTTCGTCTCTGGTTGTTGGTTCTTTTTTTGCTTTTGTGAACCGCAACGAATTTGTGGTCTTACCTTTTATGAGCCGGTCGGTCGGTGGTGTGTGCTAGCGCTTTTCTGTGAAGGTGCGCACACCGCTTGACTGTGGTCGTGGTTTCATTCAGGTGAACGCAGCAACCAGCAACTCTCAAGCACACACCACACCGACACCAGTGGTGTAGTCATTTGTGTGGTGATGTGGGTTTGTTTCTATGCCTCGTATGCGGTTAAGGGGGTCTAGTGGTAGCTACGAAATAGGCAATTCTGGTCAGCAGTGATCGCGTTGGGACTTGGAAGTGTGAGTTTATTCCATTGTATATCGACATCGTATCCATTGGATGCATACAATGATAATACGAGCGGACTGAAGGTGGGTTTTAATGTTAAGGCGCCTGTTCGGGGATCACCGTACCACCAAATTAAATTTAAATATTTTGTTTTCTAATCAAAAAACTTGAGTTGTTTGTTCTTGAGTTTCTCATATTAAGCTTACAGTCTGTTTTGGGAGGAGGCGCGCCCCAACAAACAAGCCAGTTGCGAAAGCCAAATTGAACTGGGGTGGCTCGCCAATTTTGTACACAGCCAAAGGTGGAAACTTAGTTTAGGCTTTAGGCACAATTGGCTTCTTTAATTGAGGCCGCAGTGCCCGAGCCCTAAGACTCTCCCGTCGTGTTTCTGTCCATTATATGGTTCTTATCGCAATTAAAAAAAAAAAAAAAAAATAGTTGGCGCAACAGGTCCGGAGGGACCCTAGGCCTAGCTTCTCACAACCATTCGTTTTGTGTGAGTTTTTCATTTTTGGAACGAATGGAAGGGATCTACAATTTTATGCCGACTCCAAACGGCTAATTGAGAAGCTCTTACAAGACATTTATACTCTCGGATGTTTGTCAGACGTTCGCGAGAGGTAGCGCAGTGGAAAAAAACCATAAGTTGGAATTTGGGTTAGGCTTATCACAACTACTGTTGAAATTTAAAGCCTGACAATAAAACTAGGGTTATTACGTTTCTAATTCTAATTTTAAACATGTGAAATGAGAGTGTTAATTAGTTTCAGTAAATTAAACCAACAATTCATCATTCATGTTTACGAAATAAATAAATAGTTGTCCATTCATCACTTCCGGAAGCCATTTTGTTTTATAGGTACGCGAAATTTCGTTAACCATCGCTATAAAAATATCAACATGCGGAGCTTTTCTACAATTCCTACCAAGTAAACAAGATGGCCGACCAAAATACGTGTCACGTCTTTTTGCGTGTTAGGTTAATGCTGTAACTTTCAGACAGACGGCTATTTAGTACTGGGCATCCCTTTAATGTTCCGTGTTCGGAATGTGTGATGGTGTCAAATCGCACGACTGAAGTCCTTAGTACCTACCTAATAGCGTTATTTGTTTCCATCATGGCATCATTGTGCAAGTGAGACTAATGTGGTTTTCCATTGGGACAAAAAATCAATCTTTTTTTTGATCTAAATCACTTTTTGCGTTCCATTGGGACGAAAAATCAATCTTTTTTTCGATTCGGATCACTTTTCGCAGATCTCGATATTTTTTCAGATTTACGCATATCAATATACTTTGTACAGCTGTTTAACGTCAGTTTAAGAAGTTTCATTTCGAGGCAAATGCGCAAAGATTCGTGAAAACCAAAATAACAAAATACATAAATAGCTATGGATACGATTTCGGAGGAATTATTATCTTCATTACCTCGTCATCTGAAGACTACAAACCCCCAATAATACTTCATTTGTATCTACAAGAAGGAAAACATTTTTGAGGGCGATATCCATTTGTGATTTAGCCAAAAACGAATGCCATTTGAACAGCTGATATTGTTGTAAATTAACGCACTAATCCATTTACAAAAGCAGATCAATCTCGTTGCGCGTTCCATGAGCACAGTAAAATCTGAGATCTGAAAAAGATTTCTGGTGGTCCCAATGGAAAACCACATAAGTTTGTCTCTTATGATTTAATGACCTACATTTATTACATTTGCTTTTATTAAACTTTTTGTATTTGACTTGAGGCTAGGTAGCAAATGGTAGTGAATAGTTAATCGGCTCTAGCGAGGTATCCGTCCAAACAGAAAATTCTCCGCAACGCATACTCTTTCGGAGGCTCAGATTCCATTCCATCCGACTACGGAAGAGAAGTAAACAATTGCGATGGCGCACCACACCGCACTCCAAATCGTAAACAAATTCCGCAACCAATTTCTGTCGGAGGATATCGGAACCTAGCTGTCAAAAATTTAAGAAAAAAATTCACTTCATCGCACGAAAACGCAATTTCGCCGATATGTGTTACAAAATGTCGGAACAATTCTCCGAACAGTTGCTCCGAAGAATTCCTCGCAGCAAAAATCTTCCGAATCGTATAAAATCGGAAAATTTTCCGCTCCGAAGGATATCTCGCTAAGGCCAAATATTTAAAGGTGTTGGTTCAACAACAGGGGCCCAACGGTTTACAACGTTTTTTTCTTAAATCCATTTAACATAAATTGTGGCTGTCTTCTCGGATTCATACTCGTAGAATGCATCGTTGGCTGGGTTGACCTCAGGATGTTCAAGTCCGGGTGTTGATGCAATTTATGGTATGATTTACTTACGTAAAGACACAATAGGCTCCTTTAAGAAGCCGCAGATCCTGAGCCCCTTGAAGGCTCTCCCGCCTTACAATCCAAGCTACATACTTTTTGTTTTAAATGGGATAGTTCTGGAGCCAAGGAACTAAGTATGGCGGTCAGAAAGTTGCATCAGGTAAAGGAAGTACATGTTCTACAAACATTCAATAACCTACTCGAGGTGAGTATGCATCGCCTAAGTTTTCCTGTCTCGATAAACTTTCCAGTTTAAAAATTCAGTTGGTCTGTGCAAAAAGTGATCTTCTAGCTGAGTTTTGCTGAAATTTGAGATGATTTTTATAGGGCGCCATATTAACCGTAACGTAGCTGCGGCCCTGGATCACAAAATAATACCACCATACTAACAACAACAACAAAAAAAAGAAGAGTACCTACAATTCACTTTGAGTTTGAATCCATCATTTATTGTTGAACTATACCAACACAACGAGTGTTAGTTAGGCGATATAGTACAACGATGTCAAATCATATATGGGTACTCCCAGATTCTTTATGGCGCACACTCTTCTGACTAGTCCGTCCAAACATAGGTTTAGTAGGTATAGCTTCCCAAAACTATTCATAGAAGTGGTAGTGGTTATAAGCGCCGATCGCGCACCAGTTTACCGATCTCATTCATATTTGCTCCGTTTGTTTACCTTTCCACTAAGGTGCGGAGCTGAAACGTAGTGCAGTGCCCCTACTATCGCTCACTGCGAAATGTGTCTCACAACCTGGGTGGTTATGAAGTGTGGGGGTGCCTGGTTGTTTGGATGGTTTTTATGCATTTTACAAATCAACGAACCGAGATTCCTTGTTGACCGTATAGGCGTTTAATGTTGAGCAAACACAAGCAATTAGCGACAATGAAATCTAGTCAGGTCTTCTTTGTGATTTATAGATGAAAAGGGTCACGAGATGGAATTACATATATAGAGACATAAATATTACAGATATCAGAAGGTATAGGAAATGGAAAACATATCACCAGTTGGCCACTACATGCAAACTCAATTCCCATAACAGGGACTTCTGGGAAACAAAATTCAAGAATTTATCTCAAATTTATTGATGTTTATCATTAGGTACACTTCGGGTGTACATTTATGAATGGATCCCACTTCGGAGAACCATGTCGTTAGGACTAAATTTGTTTATGTAATAGGAGCAAACATGTTGTAAGCGGTGCCGCATTAGACAAGACGAATATTAGAACTATTTATATACATGGATCGAGCTGGCTGGAGGGTATGTTGTTGGAGGAACATGTTCAGGTGGATTGCAGCGCTTTATAATAGTAACCAAAATTCAAGTAGGTTGTCTGTTCTTCAATCTATTTGCTAAATTTTAATACACTGTAAAAAAAAAAATATCGGAAGTCGACCAATTATACTTTCACTTATTCCAAAGTTTTCATCTTATTGCCGGTAAATTGTAGCCAGGGCCCGATCTAGGGGGTGGCAAGCTGGGCAATTGCCCAGAGCGGCAGAAATGAGGGTCGGCAAGTAGGTTTTATTCTTAAATCTCATGAGTCATCAAGAAATCACTTACGAGCTGTAAAAAATTGGTTCGAACTTGCTCATAGACTTAAATCATCGCAAGCGATAGATGCCGAGTCACAAAGATAAATTAAGTCTGAAATAGAACACTGGAATGGAGTTTTGTTACGTATTGCGTCAATCATCAAAATGTTGACAAAAAGTAGTTTGACCTTTCAAGGTTCTTGTGATGATCTGTATGAGCATAATAATGGTAATTTCTTAAAATTAGTAGAATTGTTAGCCGAGTTTGATCCTGTTATGCAAGAACATGTACCTACGCAGAATTTTAAAGAAAGGGTAGAAGCGAGCAATCTATTTAAGCAAAACTTTTCAAAATGAGTTTATAAATACAATTCCAGACAATATAAAAAGTCATATTCTTAAAGATATCACTAAGTCAAAGTATTTTTCCATTATACTAGATTGCACCCCAGACCTTAGTAAAACTGAGCAGATGACGATGATCATTAGGTTTGTTTCCATTAATCAAACGCAAGACTATCCAAGAAGTTCAGAAACTGTTGTCAATGAAAGTTTTTTAGGATTTATACCAATCGAAAAAGCTACAGGCCTAAAACTTACTGAAATTATCTTAGAACAGCTATCAGCACATGGATTGTCCTTAAAGAACATAAGAGGGCAAGGATACGATAACGGTTCTAATATGAAAGGTATTCAAAGCGGGGTGCAAGCTAGGATAAGAAACTTGAACCCACGAGCATTTTATGTTCCTTGCAGCAGTCATTCGCTAAACTTAGTGATTAACGACATGGCAAAGTCTTCCATGGAAGTTACAATTCTTTTCAATACTGTGCAAAAGATCTATGTGTTTTTTTTCTCTTTAACGTTGAGGTGGTCAATTCTTTTGACAAATGTAAGAGGTATTACTCTTAAGCCACTTAGTGACACGAGGTGGGAAAGCCGAATTGAGGCAATAAAACCACTAAGACATTAAATAGGTAAAGTCTATGATGCATTGCTTAGTGTTTACCAAAATACAGATATGGATACCTCTGCACGAGACGAAGCTTCGGGATTGTTAAATCAAATTAAACAGTTTAGATTTTTATGCTCTGTAATAATTTGGTATGAAACTTTGAACCGAATAAATCCCGTCAGCAAGTTAATGCAAAGTAAAGACTTCGACTTATTTTCTGTCATCGAATTAATAAAAAAAAAAATTGGTGCGACTGTATCCAACAGTCCCGAAATATGTGTATGTGTAAACACCGTGCGGTATGTGTGTGGCTTGATACACGTCATTGATAAAAGAGGGAATTGTAATAACCGTATTCTTGATATATTATGAAATAACAATAATTTATTCGTTCTGTGCTAGTTTCGGTAGAATAGATACAATCGGATTGTGGTAGCTGAAGTAATATATGTATATTCGAGACTGTAATCTATCTAGATTAGGCTGGAAGACAGCATCGATGGTTGTTCCATATCGTGTTGTTGGAATTTTTTCGGTTGGAGTTCATTTGAAGATTAAATTTATCTTGCATAAAATCAATAAATGATTGAACTTCTGGAGTTGCAAAATTGATATTGAAGTCTCCGCTTATGATCATTGGAAAAAGATGATAATCTCCCTGCAGAATTCTTGAAATTTCTTCTGAGTACGGTGCAAGGACGAAATGGAGAAATTTTAGTTCACATCAACAAAAAGCTGAAATTAATATGCCCCAGCTCATAAGAGTATGCAATGATAAAAACGTATGCATGATAAAATGTATATAACGATAAAACACAATTTTATTTCACATCAACAAAAATCTGAAATTAATATGCCCCAGCTCATAAATGTATGCAATGATAAAAACAAATGCAATGATAAAACACCAGTGACGCATTTCCGTCCCCGTAAGATAAATGTGTGGAATTACACTACCAGATTCCAATAACGCGCGCTTAGATGTTTACACATCAAAAAAAAAAAATGGTTTTATTCAATTAGTTTATTTTTTAAGAATACCTACCTACATGCTCGATGAGTCTAAATATACCTTTAACTATAATTTCTTTTTTGTTTGCTTTAACGTCTTTTTAATCATATTAAAAAAAAAGTTTAAATGAATATAATTGAATTAAATTGAAAAAATAAACAATTGATGTTTTTCATTGAGCGGAAGGAGAAATAAAAGGTAAATACCTAAACATTAAAAAATTCTGAAAGTATTGTTTATGTTACATTAATCTTAACCACATGTTTTTTTAGTTGGTTTACCTATAATATTTTTTCTTTTTATAACTGCTTGTAAGTTATGACTTACAGCCGCGGCTTAAGGGCGGCAAAAACTATTTTTGCCCAGAGCGGCGAAATAGCTAGGTCGGGCCCTGATTGTAGCAATGTGCGAAAAACTTTAAAATGACGGTTGTAAAATTGTGTCAATAAAGCCAAGAGAGTCCTGTATGAAATATCCAAGGTGACCGCTATTGTTCTACGAAAAGGCAGGTAGAGGCCATAACTTCCTCGCCAAGAAAATATGAAATTGGTTATTCCAAGTGTTGAACTAAGAACTATTCAACGTATGTACAAGACTGCGCGGCACTTCAAATAAAGCCTTTACAAATACGATTTAAATAACGAGCAAACTTATAACGAAATGGTTGTCTTCAAAAGGTCCCAATGCAAAAAATAAAAGAGAATCTAAGGGAGTCCTCCTTTTACCGTCGTGAAAAAAAAAAACCTTATTATCGGATTACTTGCAATAGAAGAAGCATGGGCCCTGAAGGAAAAGCAAGTAGTCTTTCGAAGCCCGAAGCGCTTTGGAGGGCACGTGCTGGAAAGGAGTCACTGTTCCAGCAATCGTACTACGTCATATATTATTATATATTATGTCGCCTGAAAAAATTAAAGGCCAACTCTGAATCGTTGTTATATTTCTACTTTATTGAGTTAATTATTATGCTCCGCTTAAACTAACACCGTCCGTGGAGTTCTCGCCCTGCGATGAGTTGTCCGTTGGAATTAGAATCGCCGGAATATTCAGTGTCTGCAAGTAAAAAGGAAACCAAATGTGTCTATGCTGGATTTGCATAACAATTAAGTTCATACCTTCCCAGGGCAGGCTGCCTCATACTGATGCTTTAAGCTCTCCAATTCGTAAACACACGTCGATAGAGCAGTCCTCAGCTCACACAGAAGTACCATGTCTGAGCGCATCTCATTGAAACTGTTACAAATGTCCTCAGTGGGCGGTGGAGCGGGGTCTAACAAAAAATTTATAGAGATATAAGGTTCTTTAAACACGGAAAAATATCCAACTAACCAACTTTGAACTCTTGAATGGCCGTCTCTAATGCCTTAACCTTCCGCTGGCCAATATTTGCAGGGAGCTTCATCTTCTGCGATCGCAATGAAACACCAGAGCCACGTAGATCTGCGAACTTTATGCCACTGCCACCGATTTCAATTGCCTATAACGAAACTCTGTAATGAGTGACTTAATGAAAGTACCACACAAGCATACATTCACGACCGAGTCAACCTTTGACGGTCTGGGCTGATGATGGATTTTCTTCTTGTAGAGCTTTTTCTCGTGTTTTTTTGTTGCTTGTGCACTTAGGGCTACCTCGCCCTGCTAGGAAAGACAAAAGACTTCAAGAAAATGCATTTTATTGCGAGATGAAAAACGTTAACCTGATCAGCCTGTGAAATTAGCTTCTGTAAATCCTGCGTTTTACGCTCACGTTCCTTCTTTCGAGCTTCGATCTTTTTTAGTTCATTGAGTAGCATTTGTTCCTCCTCCACCTGCTTGGTTGTGCGCTCAAATAGTTTCTTAAGTTGATCCTTCCTTTTCCGCTCGTGATCCGCGTCAAATGCGTATGACTTCTTCTCAGTGTTGGTGCCCTTCGCTTTCGCAAGCAACCCGATAACCTCGTAGTAGCGCTCCTTTAAATCTTCCACAGTTTTCATTCCAAAACTTACATGATCCCAACGATCCGCCATGATGATGAAACGCAAGTCGAATCTAGAACATCATCTTTAAAGACAGATAACAAACTTAAATACCATAACCAACCTCTTGGCCAAATCAAACAAGTGATCTGTCTGTTCCTTTGTCCACTTGTTTGGCTGGGTTCTCAGGTGTGTGTTGAACTCCGAGACAGTGTACACAGGTATTTGCAGTTGTTTATTAAACTTAGCAAAGGGATACTCTCGTGCATCGTCCGAAATACGTTTCCAGTGGTGAAACACTGCTCCGTCTGGCCTTGCCGGATTACTGAATGGCGCCCATTCCCATTTTCGGACTTTTTTCATTCCCAATCGGGCTTTGGCCTGTTTATAACCAGAACCAATGCCAAGAGCTGCAAAAATAATTTGCATTCAAGGGTATTTTACTGATAAAATCAATAACATTACCAGTATCCGTGGGTAACAACGGTGGTGCATCTTTGTTGTCATTGTAGAGTAGTGCAAAAACTTCTCGGTGCATTCCCTCCGGTCGTTTGCTGATCTTAACTCTAAAAGAGAATGCATTTCCAGCAAATTTCATATGAAAATATTGTAAAATTACGAGTTTTACTTTTCAAAGTTCCTTTTCTTGGTGGCGAGGAATGACTCCCGAGTTACTTCGGGAGTATTCGCTCGATCAATGTCCAGAATGTCCCGAACATCAGAAGTCATTTTTGATATTATTAACTCTTCGCTGAGCAAAACAGGTATTTATTGAGGTATTAATTTTATTAAATACTTCTTGCCCTTCTTATTCCTGATAAATTTAACAAACGCAAATTTTATCAAATGAAAACAGACAGCTGTCAAATGTGTGGTTACAGCTAGAGGCTAGCCGCTTTGCGGCAGTGATACCAATATTTCAGTTTTCCAAATGACATTTTTCAGAAATTTAATTTTTTTTTTTTTTATGTTGGACGGCATATTTAGTAAAAATAATTTATTCTAACTTACAAAAATATTAGATGGCTAACGAGTTAGGCATTTTAACAGTTCTATTGAGATCTTAATTTAATACATACATAAAACAAAAAATAAAATAAAAACTATTAATATATGGAATACGTAGCACTATTTTGGAACAGCGCCTATAATTATGCAGCAGGATTTATATTTGCAATCTGACTGAGTAACAAATATCTAATAAAAAGTAAAAACAATTTAATGCAAGCTTCAGATTTTGTATGGCTAAAGTTTAGGTTTTGTTCAAAGATCGTTAAGAAGTTTATAATAATTTGCAAAATAGAGGGAGAAACATTGTCGAATTAAATTTTAAATTAAAATTCAGAACTACCAAGTTTTTAAGCTAAAAATCTAGTAATCAGGAGATCAGGACTGTTCATTGTAAACAATTTGTTAAACAAAATATAGAAAGTTAATGAGCTCTTATCTCTTTTTTTTTTTTTTTTTTTTTTTTTTTTTTTTTTTTTTTTTTTTGATCAATGAGGCTCATTGTTTATTTGCTTTTCGCTCAGAAAGTATTATTATTTTTATTTATGTCGTTTTCGATTTGGCTTTTCAGATTTTGATCTGAGATCTCAGATATTTGCTGACAAATCGAACATGAAATCCTAATTTTATTGGTTCTTGTATGTACCTATGTATTTATGTCGTTTTCCATTGGGACAGAAAAATCACTTTTTTTCAGAGTCAGAGCAGTTTTTCTGCTCTCGAAATCAGCTGGCTGTCAGATTTCATGTTCCATTGGGCGCAAAAAAAGCACTTTTTTTGAGAGTCAGAGCAATTTTGCGAATCTCGATATCCGAGCGAGATTCACACCTATTTGCACTAACACCAAAACATTTGTCGTTTGTCAAACTTTAAAGTGTGTTTACTTACGTTTTTAGACGAGAAGTCTGTGAAAAATAGAAAAAAAATTACATATAGCCGCTGCAATATTTATTAAAATAAATTGAATGGATTTTTATTTACACAAATTACAATTTAAGAACACGTGACTTTTAAAACACGCACCACCACAGATGCAAAGGAAGAAAAATCTCGTTTTATGTTCCATTGGGCACGAAAAATGTGAAATCTGAGAGCAAAATCTCGAAATCCCAATGGAAATCGACATTAGGTTAGCCGCAAAAAAAAATATTTTCTTTCACTTGCACTGCAAATCAATGAAAAATCCACATGAAAAGCAATCTCGATCTCGATCTCGATCAAAAATAAAAATTATTTTTGCTCAAAAATATTGATCTTTTTGTCAAATCGAAAAATCAAATCAAATCAAAACGACATATTTTATGCTTTCGCTTTACTCAAAATTTATATAAACAAGCTGTTGTTTTCAAACAATTCCACCGGCGAATCAATCGACAAAAAGTATTACGACAAAAACAAATTATCCGTCTCCTTCGCTCACGCGTGTTTCCTGTTTTTGTTTTCAAAGCCACTTCTGCAAAAATTTGTTTACTACGAATATTTTACCAAAAGAAATACAAAACAACCTCTGTGCAACAACAAACAAATATCAGCTGTTTAATTGCAAACCGATGAATGTATGTAGAACAGAGAGAAATAGATGAAAACGTCAAAAAATTCTTTAGAGCACGTGTGTTTTACTACGCATTTTACTTTGGATTCTCCAGTGTATGACTTTGCTCGCAATTTTTATAAATACCGTGTAATAAATAAAAAAAAACACATTTTGCTGCACTTCATTTGCTAATGCAATTAATTTACCTTGGAAAATGGAAATAAGTCTAAACAAATTCAAAAGATCCGCAAATAATTTGCTAGATTTACTAAAAGTAGAAGATAAACTGTTGACTGGATTTTTGAGGTTATCGGTAAGTGGTGGTAACTGTTTCATGAATGAACATGAATTTCTAATGACACGTGTTTGAAATTTATCCTGTGATATGTATTTTCTAGAATCCTACACCTGAAGACGTTGGCAAATTACTTAAATACTTGGGATCTCAGTTGTTGGATCCTCAATACACGGAGAGTATTGCTTTAGCCTTTCAAGAGTGTCTTTTGTTAATTGTCACGTCGACGAATAACAACGATGATGATGCCGTGAACGATTTTGAAAATTATCAGAAGAAATGCATTGCACTGTCCAAGTTAATGAATGGTTCGCCAGACATCTTACGGTAGGAAAACTAAAGTCAATCATTAACGTACTTTCATTTCCCTATTGAAAAGTTATCTCCTTTACAGCTATGCAACAAAATTCTTCACCAATAAACCCGCACCATTCATACCTACGAATGAAGATGCAATCATTCAAAAGAAAGCCAAGCTATCCAATTCCACTTCTGTTACCGATTTAGAAATAGTTAAATGCTGCTTCCGCTTGCTATTCTGTGACCCTGTGTTTTTTAAAGATCTCTGGAATTGGTCTCAGTTTGTGTCATCGTATCTGAATCAAGGATGTCATTTGCAGAAGATTTATTTTAATCATGCGATTGCTTTGATCACACATATGACACCTCATCAGCTGAAGGAATTGAACGCGAACATCAGTGACGAGGTTGTATTGTCGTTTTACAAAGAACAGCGCACTATTCACCCAACTATATTTTGTGACGAAATTGACGCAGATAACACCATTATTAAATTACCTTTTACAAGTGAATCAGTAACGCATATCGAAGGAGTTCTGCTTCCCATATTCAACAATGAAAACAAACGATTTTACGAAGAGACTGATGGCAACTATGACTCGATCGTACGAGTGGATTCTACTAAAGTTAATCTGAGGAGCATAGCTTTGGGAATATCCTCAGGCAAAGCAGTCTGCCTATCCGGAGCGGTGGGTTCTGGTAAAACTACTTTGGTAGAATACCTTGCACGAAAAACTGGAAGGATTCGTCCAAAACAGATGGAAATGGAGAATTTGACGAAGCAAAAGGAGAATAAACGTCCGAAAAGTAAATTAAAGAATGGAAATGGTAAAAAGGACAAGTTCAATGCCAGCAAACGAAAGACTGATGTTGAGGATGACAATTTGAATGATCTAGATGAGAAGTTTGATAATAGAAATGGATTCCTGCGAATACAGCTGGGAGATCAAACCGATAGTAAGATGCTACTTGGCCAGTATCGATGCACTGACGTTCCTGGGGAATTTATTTGGCTGCCGGGCGTTTTAACACAGGTATGTCACTGTTTTTGATAATTGTTTTGATGTTGTGTGGAACTTAACTAAGTAACGGAATCGATAACCTTAAGATTTCAAAACATTAATAATACGGCATTGGTAAAAGTCAACGATAAAACATTCGAAGATTTTTGCATTCTTAACAACCTTTTACCATGTACCTTTCCTTCGAGCATTTCAGGCTATTCCGGGTCAGAGCTCGCTCATCGCTATCGCCAGACTGATACATAGCAATTTCAATAGTTTTTTTTTTTTTTTAATTTACTATTTCCTTTCTAGGCTGTAATGAACGGCTACTGGTTGCTTTTGGAGGACTTGGATTCAGCCACTCAAGATACATTCACAATCCTAAACAATTTACTCGAGAACAATTTCCTTAGCGTACCGGGATTTAGGGATTGCGTGAAAATCGAGCCAGGATTCCAACTGTTCGTCACAATAAGGTAAGTCCATCCAAATCGTCTTTACCTCTGAATTCTTACAACTTCTTCAATTTAACATAAAATAGAACAAACAAAGGCTCAAACGCGTCCCAAAAAAGTCTGTATTCGCTACTGGAAAAGTACCTCTACACGATAAACATTCTGCCACTGTCGCGCAATGAACTTTGCAGTGTCGTCAGCACTAATTACCCAAAGCTGAAAACTGTAGCCAATCGTATTGTGGACGTGTTTCTCACATTCTCCAGCGGTGACCACACGGTTGCCGATAATTTGCGTACCCGCGAGACTGATGACAAAGCCGACACTACAGAGAAATATGTTGCCCTACCATTTGAAGCTGTGTCAATGGGAAGTATACCCAACTCGGGAAGATTAGTGTCGACGAGAGATTTGATAAAACTATGCGCCCGTTCGAACCCCGTTTTCTCCGCGACAAGCACAGAGTGTGCTTATTTTGTGTTTCAAAATGCTGTCGACGTGTTCTGTTCGTACTTGGCTGAGGGAAAGGAGAAGACTCGTCTCGTAACAAGCATTGGCGCAAAGCTGGGCATCATCCAATCGCGGTGTGAATTCTTTTCCGACGAGTACAAGCCGGATGTGCAAGTGGACGCTGAGCGGATTAAGGTTGGCAGAGCTGAGTTGGTATCGAAAGCGTGCGGTTACTTGAAACCTCAGTCGCAGGACGATGATGAGGACTTTCTACGACCCGTTAAGAAGCAAAAGTTGAGTAAGAACGTCGAGAAAACTATCATGGCACAGAAAAGAGAGAAGTGCGCTACATTTTCATTTACCCGAATGGCGTCTTGTCTCTTGGAACGAATTGCAGTCTGCGTGGGACAAGATGAACCGGTACTGCTGGTCGGTGAAACCGGTGTGGGCAAGACATCTTCCGTTCAGTATTTGGCAGAGAGAACTCTGCACAAGCTGGTCGTCGTGAATATGAATAACCAGTCGGATGTCTCTGATTTGGTTGGTGGTTTCAAACCAGTGGATTTGAACTACGTTGTGGCACCTTTGAGGTCGGAGTTTGAGCATATGTTTCGGAAGACATTTAATGGCAGCAAGAATGAGACCTTTTTGAATAAGTTTAGCATTTGCTATAATCAGGGGAACTTTGAAGTCCTCATAAAACTCATGATAACCGTGGTGGGGTCTGTTTTCAAACGTACGCAAAAGGGGGAATTTAAGTTCCAAGATGATTTACCCAAGTGGAAGCAACTGCAGGTGAAGCTGAACAAACTGGATTCCCAGCTGACGAAGTCAATAAACATTTCGTTTGCCTTCATTCCCGGCTCGCTTGTGAACTGCATCAAGAACGGTGATTGGGTTCTGCTAGATGAGATTAACTTGGCATCCGCCGAGACACTGGAGTGTCTATCAACGATTTTGGAGCCCGATGGGTCTGTGGTTCTTTTGGAGAAGGGTGACTTTACACCAGTTAAGCGGCACCCGGACTTTCGGATCTTTGCCTGCATGAATCCCAACACAGATATCGGGAAGAAAGATCTCCCAGTTGGCATTCGGAATCGATTCACCGAATTTTTCGTCGATGAACTGACCACAGATGGGGACTTGTCGCTCCTTGTGAGTGACTATCTTAGTAGCACGGGAATCGAAAAGAAGAGGGTCACCAACATCGTCAAGCTTTACAAAAAATTAAAGATCCTCTCCAGGTTGGAGTTGAACGACGGTCTGGGCAATCGACCAGTGTTCTCCCTGCGTACGCTGTGTCGTTCGCTGCGCATCTGTGCCAAAAATCTTTGCGGTTCCATCGAAAGAAATCTCTACGAAAGTATTTGTTTGAGTTTCTTGACCCAACTGGATCCCCAGTCTCATAATATTGTCTTGGAACTTATCAAAGGATCGATGCTGAGCAACGCCAAGGCGGTGTTGTCACAGGAAATTCCACGCCCAGGAGAGAATTACTTGAACTTTGAGGGATACTGGATTCAGAAGGGGCCAAACGAGGTACAGGAATGCAGCAACTACATACTGACCAAAAGTGTTGGCGAGCATCTAAAGGATCTGGCGAGAATTATATCAATTGGCAAGCTGCCAATCCTGCTGCAGGGGCCAACCAGTGCTGGCAAGACCAGTTTGATTGAATATGTCGCCAAGAGAAGCGGAAACCACTGCATGAGGATCAACAATCACGAGCACACCGATCTGCAGGAGTACATTGGTACATACACATCTTATGTAAATGGAAAGCTTTCGTTCAAGGAGGGCGTCCTTGTGCAGGCAATGCGAAATGGCTTCTGGATTATTCTCGACGAGTTGAACTTGGCGTCAACAGATATTTTAGAAGCGCTGAACAGAGTTTTGGACGACAACAGAGAGCTTTTCATTCCAGAAACCCAGACTGTGGTGAAGGCACACCCCAACTTTATGCTCTTTGCCACACAGAACCCGCCGGGATTGTACGGTGGAAGAAAGACCCTCTCAAGGGCTTTTAAAAACCGGTTTATTGAGCTTCATTTTTCGGAGATACCTCGCAACGAACTGGAGGTAATTCTGGAGAAAAGATGCCTCATACCGCAGTCCTACTCTAAGAAGATGGTCCAATGCATGTGGGATCTGAAAAAGAATCGAAAGACGACTACAAAGAATGTATTTACTTTGCGTGATTTGTTTCGCTGGGGAAACCGTTACACATTTGCTGACAAAAAACTGTTGGAGGACACGAAATATGACTGGAATCAGCATCTAATCGAAGAGGGCTACCTTGTGTTGTCGGCAAAGGTGCGCACCGACATTGAGATCGAAATCATCGAAGAGACGCTGTACAAGAACTTTAGAAAGCGGGTTAACCTGGACCAGTTGTTTGGATTGACATCGTCCCCTGTCACCAGGGACATCATAGACGCGATCAAAAGCTATACCCAGCGAAACGACATTGTGTGGACTAGGAATATGACACGAATGGCGGTTTTGACGGCGAAGGCTCTGCAATTTGATGAGCCTGTATTGTTGGTTGGTCCAACGGGCTGTGGAAAAACGACGGTGTGCCAGATTTTGGCCAGTATTAGGAGCGTTACGCTTAGGATTCTTAATTGTCACATGCACACGGAAGGAGCGGACTTTTTGGGTGGCCTCAGGCCTTGCAGGACAAACTCGGAAGGAAACGACACCCAAAAGCTCTTCGAATGGGCCGATGGTCCCTTAATCACCTCGATGATAGAAGGCAGTTACTTCATGGCCGATGAGATCTCCTTGGCAGAGGACTCGGTGCTGGAGAGACTGAACTGTATTTTGGAGCCTGAGAGGACAGTTCTTTTGGCCGAAAAAGGAGGCGTTAGCAGTGATGTCGATGCAGAATCGATGTCAAAAGAGTTTGTCGTCAAAGCCAGGAATGGGTTTCAGTTTCTGGCCACAATGAATCCTGGTGGGGATTTTGGCAAAAAAGAGTTATCTCCGGCATTACGCAATCGGTTCACCGAAATTTGGTGTATACCATCGGACTCGAAGGACGATTTAGTGAACGTTGCTTCGAATTGCATGGCCCAAAGCATGGTCGGTGTGGAGACGGATCGCATTCGGAAAATCGCTAACTTCCTGGTGGACGTGGTGTTCTTCATTCGCGACAAAGTCGAGAAGTTTAAGTTTTCAATTCGTGACATTTTGGCGTGGTCCAACTATCTGGTCGTCAATTCGAAGCTTGAATTCCCCGAAGCTGCCATTTTTGGTTTGGAGACCATTTTCTTAGACTCTCTTGAGATGTTGCCACATGAGTCGATAGAGAAAGTGGAACAACTCAAGTCGAACATCGTTCGCTACGCAATCGACCAGGCCAAGGCGACAGTCGGCATAGATGTGACAGAGCAACACATCCTGGAGAAGCGAGGCACTGTAATTGAAACGATGGAAGGATCATTTGGCATCAGACCCTTCTACATTGCTACGAATCCTCAGAGAAAAGTAACAGCAAATACGAACTTCCTATTCGATGCGCCGACAACAAAGAAAAATCTCTTCCGCCTGCTGTCCGCATTGAGTTTAAACAAACCCGTGCTTTTGGAAGGACCCCCTGGAGTGGGTAAAACATCGACAGTAGAAAGCCTAGCTCATGCCATCGGTTACAATGTTGTCCGAATAAATCTCTGCGAGCACACCGATTTAGCGGACCTATTTGGTACAGATCTGCCCGCAGAGGACGACATCGATGATCCGGAATCAACCAACGTAATCGGATCCTTTGTTTGGCGCGATGGTCCGCTGCTAGCTGCTTTAAAGTCTGAAAATACCTGGATATTGCTTGACGAATTGAATCTGGCTCCGCAGAGCGTACTTGAAGGTTTGAATGCCATTCTCGATCATCGAGGAGAGGTGTACATCCCCGAGTTGAATAAAACCTTTATGCTTAACAAATTGACTCGCATTTTCGCCTGTCAAAATCCCCTACGCCAAGGTGGCGGTCGTAAAGGTCTACCGCAATCGTTTCTGAATCGATTCAATAAGGTCTATCTGAGGAAGCTCAGCACCGAAGATCTTCTCTTCGTGGTGAATGGCAAATACGCAACACACTTTGAAGACCTCGCGACGTACTTTAAGGGATACTTAGATCAAATCGACACAAAATCCCAGTCGCCGACAAACTTATTCGATTTGCTAAATCAAAGGGATAGTTTAACAATCCGAACGGAGGAGCGCTCGGCTATCGTTGAATTTGATTTATCAAGACGCTTAGTGAGTTTTTCCGAAAAGTTGGACAAGGGAATAGCTGATATGGAATTCGGCTACAAAGGCGGTCCATTTGAGATCAATCTGCGCGACATCTTACGATGGTGTGATTTGTTGATTAGTCCCAAGACAGGTTTTCTACCAAAGAAGACACCATTCCAACGGAAAGACTCGATTAAGCAGCTTTTGAGTAGTTTTGAAAATTTCTTGGTTGTACTCTACGAGCGCATGAAACTGGTGTACTATCAAAGGATGAGGTCAGAGCAGGATAAGCTCTTTATTCGAAATGCATTCAGCGAGATCTTTAATTTTGACGCCGAGAAACTGAATGCAGTCTCAGAGGATGTTGCGTTGTATTGGACCGATACGAAAGTTTACCTAAATGATATTGTTCTGGAGAGGGACTCGTCGACTTCTTCGTCAGTTTTAAGGCCGCTGAAAAGCAAATTGGCGACGCCTTTGCTGTTAACTTCTCAGAGGGAATATCTGAAGAATTTGATTGAATGCGTGTACATGGAGAAACCGGTGCTGTTGTGCGGCCCTACGGACTCGGGCAAAACAAAACTGATCGATGTGCTGTGTACGCTGTCAAATGAAGTATGCAATATGGATACCATCGATGATTCGGTCACTGGCAGTTTTCAGCAGGTCAGTTTTATTCCTTTACTCGTACTGAATTTAATCCAAGTAGGAAGAACTAGCTTACTTCACTCCCAGTTCAGTTTTTAGAATGGCAACAACAAAACTGATTGGAAACATTTTTTTTATTCGCATTCTCGCACAAACTGCCAAACTACGATTTCTTTTAGTTGGTTGGTTCCAAATTATGGCTTTTCCTACGCCAGTTGCGTGAATATTTGACCAGCTCCTTATTGTGGTCACTCTTGTCGCGATTATTAGAAGATACACCCCTATCGAGAAAATTTTAATGTGAAATGCGTTTATATGCTTTATTTATTTTGTTTCGAAACGTATACTTCAAAAGCAATTTGAGTTCCGATTGGATTTGACTTTCGTATTGGAATTTTTTTTCCAGCTGATACCTCGATTGGGGTGGTAGTTTCTTTGCTTGTACCTCTATTGCGTGTACTTTTCCACGTAACTATGGGCGAACCTCTGGATACCGCATTACAGCGTCCACTCAATTTTATTTTATTTTATACGAGTACAAGCCGTTTAGCCTCTCTTGGACACGCTTTATATCCCTCCTTACGAAATTTGTACTTAACATTCCGTTACACATTCATAGATCGATCTAAATCGCCACTTGGAGGAAATCTCTCAAAGCGTGGAAGCAATTTTCATCACAGAGGTACAAAAGCTGATTCTTGAGCTCAACATAACTCCGGACCCCAAGGCGGTTTATAAATTAAAGGATTTACTAAATGCTTGGAGTAAATACTCTGATCTCAACAAAATCAAAATCGGTAAGAGACCCCCTCCCCCATATCGTTTTATTCTCTTCATAGCCTGTTTTCTTACAGATCTACACAATCCATCGCAAATGTCTGATGAACTAATGAATTTCCGTGATCGGATTCAACTGATAACCGTTGTTAACGATAAACTCCGTTCGTTGAATTCAATTTCCGCCGAAGTGAAGTGCGAGCTTGAGCAATTACAAAAAGTTCTTACATCTCTGAAGAACCTGGTGCGCAATTATGAGTCGCTTAACACCGGCGGCAGCTTTGAGTGGGTGGATTCGAAAATTGTAAAATCTCTGAAAACCGGTCAATACATCAGTCTGGAGCACGTAAATCTCTGCTCGTCCGCTGTACTGGATCGATTGAATCCCGTCTTTGAACCGAACGGGAAGCTTTTAATATCCGAGAAGGGTGTCACCGTTAATGACGAAGCAGAGATTGTCGAGAAGCATGAGAACTTCCGCGCGTTTCTGACAATCGATCCGAAGAACGGAGAACTATCACGTGCGATGAGGAATCGATGCGTCGAATTGGCGCTTAGCAAGGACAACTACACGAGAGATGACCTTCGTGTGATTGTCCACGAGAATGGAGTTCGAAACAGCAGCTCCATTGACACAATCTTGCGGATCCACGATCGCATTTGCAACGCGACGGAGATTAATAATTTCAATGTGTCCCATCTGACACAATGTGCGTTCCTGGTTGACTCGTACAAGCGGATTGGCTACGGCGAGGAGAAGGCAATTTATGTCAGTGGTATGGAGGTCTATGTTTATGCGTCGAACGTGGATCTCATGGGGTATGGCTTAGCCTATTATCAGAACCATCTGCGGGAGATCGTCCTCGAGGAATCAAGGCAAATTGATAAGGCTGCCACGAGTGTAGAACTGCAGAATGTAGCACTTAATGGTGAGGAACTAAATACAGTGGCGCTGGTAAAGATGCAGGTTGAACCGTTTAAAATGCTGCTCAAGGGCGAAGCGGAATCGCTTCACAAATTATTAAACGGCTTTAAAGATCTAGAGCATGACAGCAGCTTGGAATTAATAAGGACGTGCCTGTACATGCTGTACGAGACGAGTTCTCTAGAAGACAGCAAACTGCGTCATTTGTACTTGAAGGACGTTTTGATCAGTTCAGACTTTTTGGAGCAAACAACACTGAAGGACCTGCAGAAACTGAGCGACCAATTTTATGCCCAGATTCAGCACTGCAAAGCGAATTTCGAAGACAATCTCGGCAGCCTTCCATGGAATAGTAAACTATTCCCTCGCGTTAGGGACTATGCACTGCAGTCGAATACGGAATATGAACAGCAGGGATTTGCATTGAGTGCGCTGTTGCTCTCCAAGTTGTTAATCGAAGAGGTAGGCGCGGAACCAGTGACCAAATTGAGTCAAATCAATGCTCTGGCATACTCACAAGCGGTTCAAGGTAATTCTATCAACGACAAGCTCAACAACGTGTTCCTAAACAATTTGGCACCGTTTGTCAGCAACATGGGACACATCTTGAACTCATCCCTTGATTATGCCGGATTCAACTTGACCACATATGTGCAGGTTATCACTGACTTCTTGTGGTTGAATCGCATCTTGAAAGTTTCCAAGGACAAGCTGTTCATCGACAAGGTTTTGAATACGAATTTGATGGATAAACTTCTGCTGCACTTCAAATGGCTGAACAAAAACCTCCTCAAGTTGCTGGAGAAGCTGCTTCCAAACTATAAGCAGCTGAATGCTGAGTTCGAGTCAAGTCTTCAACGAATCAGCAACTACGCGCTGAGTGTGAATCACCCACTGAATCTGATCAGAAAAGTTTATACCAAGCGAGTGTCACACTTCCAGCCGTATTATAATGCGCAACAAGTTCAACGTTTGCTAATAAGAAATAAGCTGGACGCTGCTCTTGGCATAGTTCCTGTTTATGGAACGTTTACAAACGAGCTGATTGCCAAGAAATTGATGGCGCAGAAATCTGACGCTGCTAGGAGACTGAAATCCGCTCTTTTGAGGGGAAAGACTTTTGATCTTGAATTGAGTAGACTTCCAGGAGGTGGGTCAACAACAGACAGCGTTCCGCAGTCGATCGTAGACGCGATGAGACAATTCATGAACGATCTAGATGATACCCCGCAAGAAGATGACACTGACTTTGATCTCGAGGAGTGTGAAAAGTCGCTTGAGTCGATTGCAGACCTTATTAATCTGGAAACAATTCAGCTACCGAACCAGGTTGAGTTTGAAATGCTGCCACTACGGGAATACTTCCTTGCTAAGTTTTTTTCTCAAATTTTGGGCAATAAATCGAGAAGCTCACAGTTGAACGATTGCTTTGTGGATAGCCTACCGTCTCTGAGTTCCAGATCGCTCGAACTGCTGCAGTTGATTCAAAGCAACAAGTTCAAACAGTTCGAGGGCTTATATTGTCAAATATTGAAACACATTGCGACCACTGAGACAGAAAGCGAATTTGAGGATCTTATTCGCTATCTGTCCACGAATTTTAAAAGCATTTCCACATTTTCTCGCCTCGTCTCAAAAGACGTGCACTCATTTCTCTTGAATAACTTGGCTTCCCGCAGCGATGCCTGCCTCAGCCTTGCAAAGAAAGACGAAGAAATCGGATCAACATACACCTACACCGGTCCACCTCTCAACGAGAGCATCCTTAAGTTGCTATTCCAATGTGATGGTCAACTCAAGGCCATCCCTCTCAACAGCTTAAATATTTGGAAGAGTTCGCTGTCCGACATCCGTCAGCTTATTTGGAATAACGGCCTCCTGATGACTAACAAATTTGATTTATCCCAATCAATCCTTAAAGACAGTCTAATAAAAGCCAAAAAGCTTTCCCTTGAAGTCGGCCATGTCCAAAAACACTGTCAAAACCTGGAGAATGAGAATTTCTCCGACTACAACGACAATTTCCAGAAACTCGTCTCCAAGCTGAAGTCGCACTGCCTCAAGTCAACAACTGAAATAAACGCACAACTCCATCCAATGCTGCGAATTCACAACAACTTTTATAACGCTTCCATAATCGATTCCCTGGTCGGGGCAATAGAACTCTGTCTACTTACCTTCACTCCCCTCATCGATCCGGTGGAGAAAAATCGCCTCAAAAAGGAGTACATTGTCGAGGACATTAACTGCTTGACCACTTTAACAACAGCCTATGACTTTATGAAGATCACCATGAACTACAAGGGATTTGGAGCAGAAATTTGCGCCGAATTGAAAACTAGACTCGCCGCCCTAGGTGAGCGAAAGGCTAAGTTCTCTCAGAAGGTGGCTCTGCGGCCAAATGAATGCATGTACAGCAGCCTAGTGCATGATATAACGCACTTTTTGAAGACAAATTGTGAACCACATTCGCTGAACAGTCTCCTCCAGCTGGTCGATGACAGCTGGCTGGATTGTGTTGACTTCAAGCCTAATCCAGATGAATCTAAATTGTCAAGACTCAGCGAGACCTACAAGAAACTCGACTTGTGGATTTCCAATTCACAGAGATTCATTAATCACACGCTGAAGCGGTATACCGGCCATTATGAGGATTTCCTGCAACCAATCGAGTACTCAGTTGGCATGGTGAGGTTCGGATTTGAGGGATTGAAAGTGTCACTGAAACAGTTGCAGAGTTCGATTGTGCCAAATGCCAGTGGGCTGTTGTCCAATGTGAATGAGAATGGAAAGCTTGCCGATTTGTTAACGAACATTGTAGAGTTTCCTAGCGCTATCAGTTTGCAGGCCTTCAATGTGAAGAGTTCACGGGATATACACGAGAATCGCTCGACAATATTCACTGTTTTGGACAAGGTGGACGGCAGCGAGTTTGAATACTTTAGGTGAGTTAAGATTAAGATAAGTTCTGAAGGTTTTGTTAACGTTCTATTTTCGTAGACTCCTTAAAGCCAAGATCTCGGAACTTAAAAATCGTATTTCAATCTCATCGAACATCAATGAAGAGGACTTCAACGAGTTGGACTTTGCGCTCAACATATGCAATCAAATCTGGCAAAATGAAGAGGAACGTAAACGCCAGCAAAAGGCCGACGATGAAAGTCTTTATGTAACAAAGTAAGTTTTGAGAAATTATTTCGACAAATATATGAAGTTTACATTATTTAAGAACCAAATGCGAAACCGAAGACGAAGAGCTGCTGGAACTGCAAGAAATTGAAGAGAACTTCCCAACAAATGTCCATGAAGATTTTGGCGAATTCATCGTCGAGGATTCATTGGAGAAAGTCATGAAATTGACTGCCGATAAGAAAATCACCAAGAAGACAGATCTTGTTATTCGCGATGAGGACTATGCATTCCTAGCACAGAACTTTATCACTGTTATGGAGCAGTTTGCAAAGTGACTGACATTGTGCTCGTATTCTTTCGAAAGTTGTTCTTAACATTTTGAGCATTTACAGAGTTTACTACTACAATCAAGACAGCAGCCTAAAGCAGAGGCCATCCGTTGACTTTATCTCGCCGTTCAAGGATCGTATGAAAGTATTTGTTAGACTTTTCTCCAAGTACAAACCCGCGCTGAACGAGTGGTTGGACGAAAGTGTGTACAATACTTTTGCGTTCGCGATTGGACTTCAGCAAGAGATGTTAAACGAGATTTCATTTGGTGGTGAGTGATTGCCATGTTCTTTGAAATTGTATTTCTATTTCATTTCTATTCTGTCTTTCAGGTAAAAACGCAAGGGCTTATAACTTTTACAAAGATTCCAACATTCCGGAAATAATCGCATGCACAGATGTGATGGGAAGAATAGAAACTCGCGTTACCAGTCAACTGGAGTTGTATCCCGAGCATGCCAGTTTAATTGATGTAAGTAAAATAGTTGATCGCAGGCATCGGAAACCACAATCTCCTTTCAGATTATTCGTGTTATCCACAAGATTCGTTGTCTTCCGTCCACATCGCCGGTGGTTCGTTTCAACACCGGCTTCCAAATTTTGCGACAGAAAATAGCTCAGTGGAACGAAGTAGCACACAAGAACAATCACCTGCGTGACTTGGAGATTGAAGTGGCCGAATTCGTTCAAAAATGGACCAAGCTGGAGCTGCAGTTCTGGAGGACTTGCCTGAGTCAAACCCATGAACGGTGAGTTTGTCCATAATAGCCAAAGATCAGAAACGCATAACCCATCCCCATTTAGGGTACAATCGAACGCCTACAAGTACTGGTTCTTCATCTACAATCTGTTCCAAGAGTACATACAGGATCACGAAATTGATTCGTCCTACACCGACATGAAGTACACTGAGAAACGTTTCGCGGAGGGTGAAACCATAGACACCGAACAGGAGAAAACAACCAAGATCTCCCCCAACGATATAGTTCGTATTCTTCGACAATTTGTCGAGTCTGCCCACTATGGAGACTTCCAAGTGCGCATGGATTTACTGAAATCCTTTGAATTATATTTGCACTATGTTCAAATTGGCGATGAAGAAAAGAAGTCGAGTCTTATTGCTGGCCTACATAATCTGCAGATCTACTTCAGTCAGTTTGCCGTCGAGATTGAGGAGACGATCAAGTCAATTCGCACTCCCATCGAGAAGAAACTGAAGGAGTTTGTTAAGATCGAGTCGTACAATAAGGATTTGTCATACTTTAGTATGCGCAGTAACGTGGCCAGGGTACATAGGAATTTGAACAAGTTTCTGAAGGACTATCAAAACCAATTGACGCAGAAGATAACGCCGGTCTTCCAGCCGAAAGATGCCACAGTGAAGGACTACAATTTTGAGAATGAGAAAGGCAGGGAATTGCGCTACGATCCAAAGATCAAGTATTACATGGTGGACGCGAAGACGTTCCTGGCCCCGCAGAAATTGAAGGAGAAATTTAACGAATCTCTGGAGTGTGATGAGGCCAGCCTTCTGCACAAGGTGGGGAAACTGTTTTTGACATCGCGAAATGTAGTCAAAGAAACCA
Organism: Cheilosia urbana; assembly: GCA_946477585.1. Taxonomy (NCBI): domain Eukaryota; kingdom Metazoa; phylum Arthropoda; class Insecta; order Diptera; family Syrphidae; genus Cheilosia; species Cheilosia urbana. Next base: position 25,323,581 of record OX297856.1, read on the forward strand.
TTACCAATGCGACTTATCCAAGCCTGATCAATGGACTTGATGAACTGCTGAGCACTCAGATTGACACTTGTGACTATCTAAGGAACTTGCAAGTGGACAGATCACAGGAGCGACCTAAGCAAGTGTTAGAGGCCAAGCACATTCTCCAACAAAAACGCAAAGCTCTGTCGGACTTCTTTAAGACTTTAGCCAACCTTGGTCTCAGCTATAAAACCGGTCTACTTGAGCTTGGTCTGCGGTCTGAATTCGAAGATTACAGCCTTCCGCCGTTCTGCGTGAAGGCCATGCTAGGTGGGTTCAAGGACAAAAAAGTCCACCAAAACATCGTTCATTTGAACGAAAATTTGGACAAATATTACGCCAAGTGCGTATTTAAACTGAAACTTCTTCAGAATATAATGCTGGCGCCGCTCAGTGAGCTGGGACCGCCAAACATTGATCGTATCAAGGGATTTGCCGTCGAAACGTTTCTCCTGGTGCAGAATCAGAGAACGCTGCTCAGTCAATCTATGCGACACGTGTACGATCTGAGGAGTGCTATCTGCAACTTTAAGCTGTTGGCTGAGCTAAATGCAGGCGAATCGAGCACCTTGCAGTTCGCCAAGTGGAGAGATGAGTTTGTGGCGTTGCGATTGAGTATTTGCCGAGTTCGCTTGGTTATGGAACAGTTCGTGTTGCTTTTGAAGTGTGTTCCAGAAACGGATTCGATGGACAACACTCTGCTGATTAATACAAACACAGTGCTGATGCAAGGGCAGGAGAAGTTCTCCACTATCACTGATCTGTGCAATAAGTTATTGGGAAACATAAAAACTATTCTCAGTGACATGGCGAAGAACGATGTAGACTTCTTGAGTTGCGATAAAATTAAGAGCTTCCACGGGGCGTATAGCGATCTTCGGGTGCAAATTGAGGCAATTCGAAATCTGTTCTCAGTGGCGAAGGATGAGTACCTTCCGGCCGCGAAGAGTCTTTCTGCCTTGCTCATTCACATGACAGAGGTGAATCAGTCTCTTCAGCGGGAGCAGGTAGAGTCCGAGGAGTTAGTCGACTCTGCCAACATAGATAACGAGCTAGAGAATATTGTCCATTCGATTTTGATGTCCATGCAGAAGCTGTTCAAGAAGTACCCCAAACCAGAAGTGGTTACTGATGGATCAAAGGAGAACCGAATATCTCCCAACAAAAAGACGGCCGAAGAGGACCAAATTCAGGAAAATCACCTCAAGGGAAAATTATACCAAGAACTCTTGACCGACTGGGAGATTTTGAATCTCTCCCACGTCACCGGTAAAATGTCCAACATCCTGCTTTCAGTTAAGCACTCCAAGGCCAATCAAGGGGAATACATTCGAAAGATTACATCGCTCCTGCCCATTCTGGAGCAGTACAACTTAGTAGCGGACTACTATCTCTTCCAGCAGTTGGGTGCGCACAAGGTCTCGGCTAAGATGCTCTCTATTATGCTGACAGTGTTCGTCGAGCTCAGTACGAAGGGATTTTGTGTTCCCGCAGATCTTATGCAGGGCGAAGAGGGCGAATCCAAGAAAAACGAGAAGCAGGGCGAGGGATTCGGTCTCGAGGACGGCACTGGCGACAAAGATGCCTCTGACAAGTTAGAATCTGAGGACCAGCTGGACGATGCAAAACGTCCAGAAGATCGAAAAGATGAGGAGAAAAAGGATGATGACTGCAAGGAGGAAAAGGGTATCGAGATGAGCGATGATTTTGATGGCAAAATGCAGGACATTGAGAAGCCTGATGAGGAAGACGACAGTGGCGAGTCGGAAGACGAGGAAGAGATGAACAAAGAGATGGGCGACACGGAGAAGGGGGCTGACAAGTTGGACGACCAGATCTGGGGCTCTGATGAGGAGCAGGAACAATCCGAAGAAGAGAATGAAATGGAGGAAGAGGAGGAGGGAAAGGGCTCTAAGGATGAATCAGACTCCCACAACGATTTGGGCAGCAAGAACGAGTCGAAAAAGGGCGAAGACGAACACGACAAGGACGGCTTAGATGCAACAGACGATCCAGCTCAGGACAAAGAAAAAAAGCAGCAGGAGAAGGACATTGACAATATGAAGGAACCCGAGTTGGACGAGGAGCAGGTTAATCCATACCACAATCAGCTGGAGGAGCCACCAGAGGCTGAAGAAATGGATTTGGGAGACAATGTCAATATGGATGACGAGAAGGATGCAGACGATCAGCAGCAGGACGATAATCCGTTTGACATTGACACAATGAAGGACCAAATGCAACCGGAGGACGAGAAGGAAGATACAGGTAAAGAAGACGGCGAAGATGACCAAGGCGGAGACGATAAAGACAAAAACGACGCTGATTCCTCAGATTCGGAGGAAGAGCCAGAAGCTGGAACTGAGTTGAAGAAGGACAAGGATGGTGGTGACGAAAATCCCGAGGAGGACACTAAAACAGAAGAAGAAGCGGACACCAAAACCCGTGGTGAGCTCGACGAAGAGGAGCAGAAGGAAGAAGAAGCAAAGGATCCTGAGGAAAGCAAAGCAGAAGAGCAACAAAGCGACGAAGTTGATGAATCCAAGGATAAAGCAAGTAAGGAGGAGAATGTTCAGTCCGTACCAGAGAATGAGATGAAGGGGTCCACTGACCAGGTTCAGAATGAGGAATTGGAAAAGGATGTCAATCAAGATCAGACCCTCGACGAACAAGATACTGGAGAGGATAAGGACGGAGTTGGTCAAGCAGAGAATGAGACATCGGATCAGGGCCATCAAGGAATTGCGGAAACAAAGGAAACCGAAGCAAAGGCCGACCAGTCGAAGGAGAAGCAAAATCCAGAAGAAAAGCGAAAGCAGGGTCGAACAAACGAAGAGAGAAGCCTTGGTGAAGCTGAACAGAATAAACTGAAGCAGCTAAAGACAATCGACAAGCTCAAGGAGCAGAAGGAAAACCCAGAGGAGACCAATGAACAGGAAAAAGAAGCAGAAAGCGAAGAGTTTCAGCATGTGAAGGAGCCTAAAAACAGTGACAAAACTACGTTAGATAACGCCACGGAAGAACAGTCGAAACAAATCAAGCATCTCGAGGATGAAGAAAAGAAATCGGAAGAAGAGAACGCGGGCGATGAAAACACCGACGAACTGATGGATGTGGACGAAACCCCAAATGGAATGGATGAAGATCCTCCAGAAGTTAGTGCCGAGAAGCTAGATCAAAAGTCTGAGAAACCATCAAAGTCGGAGAAAAGCAAGACAGACCAATCCGACGCCATGGAGAATATCGAGGTTGAAGGCGATCTAGTGGAAACCCTTACTGTGCCCAGAGGTGATGACACCACGGCACATTGCATGTAAGTATTTACTTCTTCAAATTTGAGCAATTTACTCAGTGTGTTGCCATTTGTAGAAAAGAAATTCTAATGGACACCAGTGTGGCCCAAGAGCTAACAGCAGCTGAGACGTTAGAGCTGCGAAAGATGTACCAAAACCAGTTGGTATCAGGCAGAGGGGTAAATGACCGCCAATATAATATTCGCTTACCAATATCTCACAGATTTTGTTTTCCCATTCACAGCCCCTGCCCCGGCACGAGGACTACGAGTCGTGGCAGCTAATTTCCAACAAAATGCTTCCCAATGCTCGTGAACTGTGCGAGCAGTTGCGCCTTATTCTAGAACCAACCAAGTGTACACGCCTGAAAGGCGACTACCGCACAGGACGTCGCATAAATATGAAGAAGATCATACCGTACATTGCGTCACAGTTCCGCAAAGACAAGATTTGGTTGCGAAGAACGAAGCCAGCACAGCGGGACTACAAAATTACTATTGCCATCGATGATTCAAAGTCTATGGACCATAACAACTCAAAGGAGTTGACCTTGGAGGCGATTTCTCTCGTCTCACAAGCCCTTACCCTCCTCGAGAGTGGACGGCTTAGTATTGTTTCATTTGGTGAGGCGCCGAAGATAATTCTAAATCATACAGAACAGTTTGACGGTCCGAAGTTGGTTAGTTCGCTGGATTTCTCACAGGAGAAGACGAACATTGCCGATTTGCTGGACTTCATAAGGACTGTGAACTCGGAGGAAGGTTCCCTCGGCTCGGATAATGGCATTTTTGAGAATCTACTTCTCGTTCTGAGCGACGGACGGAATATTTTCAGCGAGGGCAATGTTAAAGTGAGTTTTGGTCAACAAAAAATAACTTGAGCGGATTTATTTTGTTTTTTTTTTTTTTTTTTGTTCGCTGCGTGCGAATGCTTTTCGAAAGCCCCCCATGTCCTAGCTTTTATATAAATGAAGCCTATTATTCAGGTTCAGTGTTTTTCCGAAGCTGCCTTCACTGGCGGATGTTAGTCGCTCTGGTCCCCTAGTTAAATTCAGAAAATCAGTGCGGCCAATTTAAATGATTATATGCTGCCAGCGTCGCCAGCAGTTTGCTGCACTTGAAACAAACGATAAGCTTGCTCAGCAGTTTAGAAAAATGCGGTCGCTTAGACTAGTAGTTTTAATACGTCAAATCGTCGTGTTTGACATGGCACAATAGGCTCCTTTTAGAGAGGCAGCAGTGCCAGAGCCCCAGGAAGGCTCCCCTTTTTCAAGATCTATGGCACGACAAACTAATTTAAAGATGTCTGGGTTTAGCTATATCCTGACTAGGCGTCCTAAGTAAACTGGCGTCAATTTTGAACTAAACATTTGTAGTTGCACCTTGTTCTTCGTCCTAATTCGAATTCTCTCCATTCCAGGTACGAAATGCTGTAAAACTAGCCAGACTGCAACGTATATTCCTTGTCTACATCATCATAGACAATCCAGAAAACAAAGTAAGTGTCAACCGCCTCACCTGCAGCTGACCGAAAAACTTATTTATTTTCTTATTTTCAGAACTCGATCCTTGACATTCAGTCGGTGGAGATGCTTCCCGATAACAAACTTAGTATTAAATCCTACCTTGATGACTTCCCCTTCCCGTACTACGTAATCGTACGAGACCTTGGTCAACTGCCTCTAGTTCTTAGTGAAGCCATGCGACAGTGGTTCGAGTTGGTCAACAGTGAACAGTAAATTTATTTCGAGTTCGCCCATACCGGACAGTGATTTTGTAAATTGAATATGTACATAGACAATAACTGTTAGCTTTAAGACAACTAAGTGAATAAACGAAAATGAATTCAAACGCACTTGCATTGGTTTTGAAATCAATGGAACTTTATTGTGTCCTAAGTCTTTGCGTGTACTCTGTAGTGTTAGTAAATTAATGCTTTTACTAATTTCTCCTGATTACCGTATACACATACAAAAATATATATTTTTTGTTATCATTCTAACATAAAAAGTGTTCTCGAATCTTAATTATACAACATTCACCCAGTGCCTGTTTAATGCACACAAACTAAACACCGTCTACGAGCATAGCTCAACATTCAAATTAAATGGGAATTCTTTGGAGTTTAGACTCTGTCGAAATAGTTGGGTGTGTTGCCAAGCAACATCACCTTTTCCTCCAGACATTACAGCCGTTATCACAAGATCGGTTGAACCGATAACTTCTTTGCTGCCTTCTGCAGTTCGAACTAGGACGTCAATCATACCATCACCAAAGGTTTTCTTGTCCAGATGTAAAGTGAAATCTTTGACTTTAAGGTTAGCTTTGGAGAAGTCAAACTTCCACACAACTTCAGCTGAGTCGCTGCCCTCTGCGAGAGAAAGAAATATTCAAATTATTAAAGAAATATTCGATTAATAGTTGAGTTGTTTTTGAAAGAATGACTTTTCCACAACAACTTGTAGACTCGATTAATAAACAACATAAAAAAACATACAAAACATGCACTTACCTTGTCTGGCCAAGTACACCATCTTCCAATCTCTTTCGACTTTTCTTAGAATATTCTTCGAGGAGAATTGAGCGCTTTGCCAGGTTTTGTACGTATCGATTATCTTAATGTTTGTTCTATCTGAAAGGTATGAGTGGGGGTTTAAAATGTAAATAAAATTCATCGCAAATTCGGAAAAGCAAACCTTTGATGTATCTCTCATAGGTATCGGTGACACAGGAGTATCGCAGATTGAGCTGTTTCTCTCGGACTTCCGTTTCATTTGCTTCGAATACAAATATCTGGAAAGAAATAAAACTGCCTGTAGGAGAAATTACTAATTGCAGGAGATGCAAGACCACAAGGTGAGCGATTTTTTATTAGGCGTCTAAGTCCCGTGTAGTTTCTTGCTACATAGTTCTAGTTAACTTTGTTTTGAATAGCCTAGGATGGGCGTTTTCATAACGGATTTACCTATTGCAGAGTGATCTATGTCAAACCACAAAATACTTCAAACATCTCGCCAAGTTTACAACTTTGAATGGAAACCGATTTTTAAAGACAGGGAAATCATTTTTACATTTTTGCAAACAGAACCTCGCAGGGCTACCCAATAAAAGAGACACGTTGCTAGTCCTTGTCCAAATTCATGTAAAAAGCTGGAAACCCCCCGATATACTCGGCCTTAGCAAGGTATCCGTCGGAACGGAAAATTCTCCGATTTTATACGATTCGGAGGATTTTTGCTGCGAGGTATTCTTCGGAACAACTGTTCGGAGAATTGTTTCGACATTTTGTAACGCATATCGGCGAATTACGTTGAAGTGCGATGAAGTGCATTTATTTGTTATGCGAGAAACAGATTAACACAGCGACGGCAACAGCAACAGCGAATTAAGGATTGGCTCTAACGTTGATATCGCTGTCGATGTTGCTGTGCTAATGTGTTCTAACTTTTAAGTTATTAAAATACATTGGTTCTAAAGGTTCTGTCAAAGTTGCTGTTGCTGTGTTAACCTATTTCTCGCATTAAATTTTTGACAGCTAGGTTCCGATATCCTCCGACAGAAATTGGTTGCGGAATTTGTTTACAATTTGGGGTGCGGTGCGATGCGTCATCGCAATTGTTTATTTCTCTTCCGATGTCGGACACCTCGAATGAATTTTGAGCCTCCAAAAGAGTGTGCGTTGCGGAGAATTTTCCGTTCCGACGGATACCTCGCTAGGGCCGAATGAATGGCCAGCATCATTGACCCGATGGGTACGACAGCGGAAATGTGAACGGTGCCGCACGCCAATGACAAAAAAAATGTTGTGTCTGTACTTACATTGTTAAATGTAGTTTCACCACGCGACTGCCTCCATGCCAAGCTTCCAGAGCTCCTTCCCTTCAATTCGTCATCTGTTGGAGGTCTAAAATGCAAATACACTCTGTGTAAGCAACTAATTTGAATGCTATTCCAAGGCAACTTACCGCTCTACAGTCATCTGGATCAACTCGAGCATGTCTCTTTGACTAAGATACTTTCTTCGTTCCTCAGAAATATTAGCCTGACGCTTATACCTCAAAGTGACCAATGTATTGATCAGATCCTTCTCCGTGCAACGTTTGCGTTGTTTCATCACCTCTTTATGATTATTCGTATAACGCCAAGTTACGTCTTGAATATCGTCTCTGGAGTAAGCAATAACATAATCAATTTCTCGCTTCCAACCATGTTGATACATCAGCGGCGAATCGACAACATTTTCCGATGGATCCACATGCAGCCATCGCAGCTGACTCTCCGAATAAACCTATAGATTTCGAAATTGAAGCACAGGCAGCAGCATTCAACTGGAATAAACTTACCTCTGTCCAAACATGATCAAAGAACGAATACACCAATCTCGCATCATAGTCCAGGCAGCGGCATATGAATGTGAAACAAGTTGCATATTCTCCACAGCGGCCACGTCGTGTGGCCAATAGGTGGGATATATCGTTGTATCGGTAGAATTTCGTCTCTTGGCCACAGCATATACCAACCTCAACTCGGACACCATCCTCGACTTGTGTGCGACGGAGTTTCATTTCTTCGCTGCCACATACTTTGCACGGCAAATTGTTAACCCATTCGAAGAGTTCTGTATTGAACCAGTTGACGAGCTCGGCTAATAGGAGGTCACGAATGCACGGCTCTTTTTCGGAACATGCTCCCGATGAGAGTTCCTCTTGAATTGAAGTCAACTTCTCAGATGCTCGTTGGGTGAGCTCTTCAATCGGAATTATAGCACGTCCGGCGGCCAAGAGTTTTTCATCCTCAAATTGAAGAACCGAATCGGAGCAGTTTTCCAGCAATTGAAGGAATTTGTTTTGTATGTTCTAGAAGAAAGGAAGATGGGCCTAAGTGAGACTATAAATGATTTTTGTTTATTCGAGGGAAGCGAGTTTTTTTTAATGGTTCTAATTTCGTTTTTAAATCTAACACGCAGTTCTAGCAAAATGTGTGAAATCAAAGGTATACAGTAGCAGGCTACGGTCTCTGGATCAATTAAAAGCAAACATTCCAAAAGAAATTGCAGCCTTACGGAGGAGTTTGTGGAACCTTCATAACGGTAGCATCCTACCTTATCTTTCCAATCCAACATAAGGTTTGCTGGTGTGTATTCTGTTCAACTGGGACGTGACCTTAACTCAATGCCGCTGAAGCTCAAACTCTATCAAAAGGGAATGAGAATATCTTCATTCGTTTCTATTTCCGAATAAAAAAGGTCAAGTGCCAAGGCATTTCGTATTTCTTAGTTTTAGGAAAACTATATCCACGCGACCCGACGATCAAGAATCGCAACGGCTGAATCGGTAGCGACTGACATCAGTTATATACTTTTTAACTTACTCGATTACGTAGTTAAAGAGAAATTTTGTACGCATTCAATAGGTCTGTTCCTTTACTTTTAAATCTTACGAATTTTTACTCAGTGCCGTTCCTTAACTCTAAAAATTCGTAAAAGAGAGCGTCATCGAGAGACCAAGATATTACCCCTCTAGTGAGAATCTTACGAATTTTTACTCAACAAATTTCTTGGTGTAAGAAGTGAAAAAGCTGTCAGTCACCTTACAATTAACTGCTGTTTTGAAATTTGTTGTCCATTTTGGCATATGCGTGGATTATTTTTTGATTTCTTGCATATTAAAACGGTATCAACAGGCGGCATAATGAAATTTAAATGTTCTCCTCGAGATTCTTTCGAAAGTGGCAACGGAATTCTTTTTCGCTGGAACAGGGAATAATATCCTCCACGTAATTCTCCATGCAGTGTCGCTTTTTCCTCTTACCTCTTCCACATACTCGGATTCAGCAAAATAAAATTCAAAATAAATGATAGAACTAATTTTCTTAGCAAATTAACAAATTCCTCGAGTTTGCCATACATTTTAACGACTTTTCGTAAAATTTTTTGAATATTTGAATTATGTATTTGTCATTTTTTCATAAATTCCTACAAAAGCGTTCCTTAACTTTTTCGTAAGCGTCTCTCTCTGTGAGAGAATTTATCCCTACCACTGCCATTTTGACAGTATTTTCCATTCTTACTACAATCAATCAATCATTTCTGACATTACAATGATAGACGAACTCAAGGTAACCTGAAATATCTTGAATCACGGAAACTCCTCAATGACCGGCAGTACGGTTTTCGTGGCAACAGGTCCACTGGTGATTTGATGACTTATCTCACCGAGAAATGGAACCAATCTCTCCATCACTTCGGTGAATCGAAGATTGTTGCGCTCGATATTTCAAAGGCATTTGACAGAGTTTGGCACCAAGCTCTTTTGTCGAAAATGCGTGCTTATGGGATCGATGCGTCTCTTATTCAATGGATTAGAAACTACCTTACTGGCCGTTCAATTCAAGTTGTTTTGGATGGTTTCAGTTCTGAAACTCACCATATAAATGCTGGTGTTCCCCAAGGCTCAGTTTTGTCTCCGACTCTCTTTCTCATTTTTATAAATGATCTCTTGTCTGCAACTTCTAATCCAATCCATTCCTTCGCACTCTTAGCTTTTCATATTCTTTCCAGGACTCACGTCCCTGCTTTTCGGCCGTAGAACTGGAACGGCAATGTACGTTAAGCTCTTTTAATTCCGACCTTGACAGCATTTCAAAATGGGGTTCAGAAAATAGAGTGGAATTTAATGCTTCAAAAACACAATGCTGTCTGCTGTCTCAATCTACAGCCATTATCCATGAATGGCACTTGCATTACCGAAACCGAAAGACTTTCTATTCTCGGTATGTGCGTTCATGACAACCTTCGTTGGAATGACCATGTACACGAAGTCGCCAAGAATGCAGCGAAATGTCTAGGTTTCCTCAAACGGTGCAAGAAATATTTTACCCCTTCTGATCTGGCTACAATATATAAGGCGTTCATTCGCCCAAAGCTTGAGTACAATTCCCACATCTGGTCTGGTGCACCGGAAACTATATTGCACTTACTGGATAGGATCCAAAATCGTGCGTAGAAACTAATCGGAGACACGAATATTGCGAATTCTATTAATTCGCTTGAACATCGTAGAAACGTTTCGTGTCTCTCACTGTTTTACCGTTTTTCCAACAAACAGTGCTCAAATGAAATAGGCAATTGCATTCCTCGCCTTCAGCAATTCAACCGCAATACTCGCCATGCTAGGAATGCCCATCAGTTTACCATCGGACGTACAATGAAATACAGAGACTCTTTCATAAGCCGTACAACGCGAATGTGGAATGCCTTGCCCAGCTCTGTCTTTCCTCCCCGGTACAATTTACAGACATTTAAGACCAATGTGCATCAGTATCTCCTATCTCATCTATCCCAATTTCCTTAATGCCCGCGCTGTGTAAAACACTATAAGAGTAGTCACAACCTCTTTAGCGCGTGTAAATTATAAAAAAAAAAAAAAAAAAATATTAATGGTTCTTCCCATATAACGAAAACGGCTTTAACGATTTCAACCAAAATTGATATCAGTTTTTCCTTAAAAAATCGATTAACGGTACTTTTATTTTGTTTTTCTCAAAAAAATCGAATAAATCAGTTTTTTAAATTATTTCTCAAAAATTACTAGGTACCCAAAGCCAATCTGTGTTCATATATGTTTTAAAACTCAATAGCGCACTTTATGAAAATTGTAACAGCCATAAAAAATGCAGTAACAGCAACGCAAAACTTATTTTTGGCAAATATTAACAAGTTCTGCTTTTTTTCAACCATATTCAATATACAGATACACCTCAAATTAATTCCAACCACTTGCCCCCGTATTAATAAAGGCTGTGTAAAAGTTATCAACTTGTTACTCAGCCGTTATGTCCAATTTTTATATGCTATCTGACGTTTGCTAACTAACTTACTTGTGCACATTTTTTTATTAATAAGGGGGTTGGTGTTTACACAATCAGAAAATCTCACTTCATTTGCTTTTTATTTAACACTATTCCTAGCACCGCTTCTCAGATTTTTGAAAACAACTAATCAAATTTCTGATCAACGAGAAAGTTTCGTTCGACCCAGTCGTGCACTTTATTTTCATTATCCAGTACGGTGAGACGCAAAGGTATCGCATTTTTCGTCATCCACTCATGGAGTGGGGGCTTTTAGTTAAATGATTTCTGGCATCGCTGCCATTGTTTCTGCAGTTACGGCTAACGATTGGTTCCTTTCATATACTATAATCGATATCACTTATGTTAATACATTGTTTTTACTTGTTTGGAGTGTCATTGTCTTACTATTCTTCCACTTACCATAATTACCATATAATTAATGCATGTGATATTATCCATGCCTTTGTGTAGATAAAGAACAAAGTTGTCGTCATCGTCTTATGGCAAACACATTAATATTAATATTGTACGTCTGGTGTGACTTTTTTTATGAACCTTTTATAGAAAGTAAAAAGCACGTGCGCTCTTCTCAATTCATACCACATTTACATGTAGTGAATGCTAATTAAAGACATTTCGCCTTCACCTTGAATGGAAAAGGCATTTCCCAGTAGAATAGGTCGTCTGCTTAAAATGAAAGTCAGCTGTTCGTCTATCATTTTAAAATGAATAGGTATTTGAACTTAAAATAGACTAATGGCGTTTTCGATTGAAGAAAAGAATAATTACCCTTTCTATAAAAAGAGCAAATCCAGAAGTGCTCTTTCTGTGTTTCCTATGTTTCATTGAAATAATTAAAAGTCCACTTCCAGGTCAATTCCTAACACGATATAGAAGTGTCAATGTGAAAAATGTCAGATTGACGTGTTTGTTGTATTATTAGAAACAAATTGTTCGCTATGTGATCCGAAAATATACAATTATCCGTGCAAAATGTGAACTTAATTTGAAATATATTGATTTGGCCTATTAAAACATTCATATTCACTGTGGAAAAAAAAAGAAAAGTAGTAACAGAATATCAAATCTCACATATAGTGCTCCAACGAATTTCATTGAAAAGAGCAATTCTGTCGGATTTTCAATGAAACACAGAAAGAGGACTTCTGGATTCGCTCTTTTCATAGAAAGGGCAATTATTTTCTTTAATCGAAAACGCCATAACAGTCGGTGAGATAATATGTTTCTGTTGGCTTAGCAAACATTTTTCAATGAAGTTTGAACTTGAAAGAAAATTAGCCCAGCACATTGCTCAATTTTTAAGAGAGGTTCTGTTACCCAATGCAATTGGACACGTCCAACAACTCCAATGTCCACTCCCCGAGTGAAAGTGCAATCCAATCCAAGGAATTATCTTCACCAGAGGTCGCCCAGTGGTAGAATTTCTAAAATTATATTCTACCCAAAATATTGGAAAACAAATTACAGACGGTATTGCATCTCTGCACTATCTCCCCAACAAAAATTCAAGCGAATATGTTGTGTTTAGGGCAGTGACAGTGGTTCTTAACTATTTTCCTTCGCCTATTTATATTAATATATATTTGACGCCCTATTTATTTAAATTTGATCTCCGGTTGAACGTGAAACCCATCGCTGAATAGTAGAATCACCTTCCAACTAACAGATTCGATTACGTATTTGTTTTTCACTAATGACTTGGTTATTCTATGTCGAAGATGGGATGATGTTAGGTAAACATATCTATGGCCTTTAAATCAGTAAGAACTCCGCTAAGCACGCTTGCAAGGAAGATTGACATGGAATCTTGGAGTAGAGCTAACCTACGATGGACCAATCTCATTACCTGCAGGCACACTAAAGAACTATGGCCAGAGGTCAGCCAAAAGAGATTTAAATAGGTATATAATCGGAATAAGCCGCAAAGATATTCGCATACTCACGGGGGTCATTACTGGACACTGTACGATAGGCGTACATGCAGAACGGCTGAGGATACTGCATATCGGGTCTATCACAGAATCCGTCGTATTTGGAATTTTGCTACGAACCCCGAAAGAACTATCACAGAATCCGTCGTAGAGTACATTTTTTGCTTTCGAAATTCGTAGAACGTGGTATATTCAGTGATACCACTTTCTACGAATTTCTAAATTCCCCTACGGACGGGGACGGATTTTGTAACAGTTCTTTCGGGGTTCGTAGCAAAATTCCGAATACGACGGATTCTGTGATAGACCCGAATGATTTTTGCAGAAGCTGTAGGGACGTAGAAGAAATAAAATCTGTTCGCCACCTACTTTGCGAATGCCCAGACCTCAAAAACAGCAGACAGAGAATTCTCAAGAGTTATACTTCTTGAATGACCTAGAGGATCTGAAGAATGTTGATCTCAAAGTACTCCTGAGATTCAGGTTCAGGTGTGTGGTTCTAGTAGATAAACAGACTTCCAATCAGTAGCTACTAACTCGTAGGAAGAACTAGAGGATCAGGTTACAACGGAGCTTTAAGAACCTATGAGACTCATACTAAATCTATGGGGCTCCAATATATAAAGCGGTATATTTCTTGTTTCTCAACAGGCTACACTGGATGGTTCCCGTAACTGGACACAATGGACCCAACTGATGGTGTAAGTGAAGCTGTGGCAACCGCCACAAGAGCACCCATTTACCTACCTACCTACCTAGGTAAACATGAACAAATACGAAGTGATGATCGTCTCGAGAACGCTAACAAAAATAATTTATTTTCCGTACGTAAAACTTTTTTTTTTAATATACGTAAGGTCTTTTATTAGTCAGTTCTGTGTTGAAATTTCAAACGTTTTTACCAATTTGGATTTGAGCTTCTTTCAGATAAAAAATTTGAGGAAATCAATTTTTCTTAAGTGGCCAAAAATCACAAAACAAAATGTTTTCGTTTTTCATTTCCGTGTGGCTATAACTGAGGCCTGAGTCCATTTCCCACCATAAATCCCAAATATTCTGCTTATGACTTATGCGTAAAGCGAAATTCCGTCGGAAAAACCGACACACGAACACGATCACCCTGATCGGCACGTCGCTTTTTGATTTTACTTTCACGTAGAACTAACGCCACAAAGTAATGCTAATGATAAGCGGATTGTGCTCTGAATCAACAAGGTTTGTATATACAGGTAGCACCAAAGCATAAAATTCCTCTGGAGTTGGGGTGTGTCTGGAGATTTCGCCTCTACGTAAATGTATTAAAAAGTACTCCAGTTCGAGTTATTAAATAAACGCCAATTTGCACATATAATAATTTATAAAAAAAAGAAAACCAAACCCGACAAATTTGGTTCTTTATGTTGCCAACTTTAAGGGCACATTCCTGGTTCAATAAACCTTCCCATTTCATCAGCCTTCGCACAGCTTAATCATACAAACCTATACCTACCTCCCCCACTGTTGCCGGACGCGGCCTTTTTAATTTATTCGAGTCGACGGATATGAGAAACAAATTCCAATTTTGTTTCTTTCATTTTGTTCTTGCCAAGCGATTGCACTTTACATTTGGCCATATGCTAATTTGAGGAGCCAATGCCCGACCAGACCTTGCAAACACGAAAACATTCCATCTGTGATCTGTGTGTTCATCGCAAGCGGGAATATTATTTCTGTTTTTTTTTTTTTACTCTAAAAATAGAAAACATATTCACAAACTACGAGACGTATTGAAATGCGATGAAAATGCCGTCGCATCGCAATGCCATTACACGTAACAGTAAGGTGACTAGTGTCACTGAAGTCAGACTCTCCTCGGGGTCGCCTTTATGCGTAATCTGCACCATGAATGTAACATTGCCACTGGAATTTATAGCACAGCACTGGCACGGTGGCACTCCGTGAATGACTTAGAATTGTGTGCAATTAAATTCATTGTTTTAAATGACAGTGCTGAGTCAGACTAAATTGTTCATTGTTTTGCCATTTTGTTTTCTCAAAGTGGAAAATGAATTTTATTTTAAATTAAATTTAGATTTTGGCCTGAAAAATCCATTTGCAACACCCACACACATGGTAACGATTACGACGTGTATTTTTCACGAAATTACTGCACCGAAATTTAGTCGACCAAAAAGCAAATAAAATGCGCGACAAAACAACACACAACAATCTACGGGACACACACCTCACCGCCCACACTGTTGTAATCAGTAAAGTTGAACATTTCTCGTTGCTTCGATTAGATGTCGCATATTTTCACAACACTATTGCCTTGTCTGTCGGCTCGCTGATAAAACTGATAATTTTCTTTATTTACGCCTTCACTTTGGGATTCGAGAGAGTGAGAATCGCGGTGAGAGGGAGAGAAAACAAATTAAATTTCGGCAAACTCCCGAAAATCCCTTTGTCTTGGGCGCTCTTGGGGAACACGCTCGGCTTTAACTTTAACGACAGGTAGTTGACAATCAATCGATATAACTGCCAGCCAATCTAATAGTTGAAACGAATCTGATTGCAACCACGAGCAGATTGATTCACTTTTGGTCGAATTCCAAAAGAGAGCTCTACTGTATACAACAGTGCTCCACCAGCAATGCACACACAAGACAAAAGTACTACAGAGTTCCGGATGATGTGGGGGGTATTTTGTCTGATAAGGTGTAGGGTACACCGTGTAGCTGTAGGTACACTCTCGCTCTCTCTGTGATGCATATTGTTTCAAATATTTCAAGGCCAAGGGTAGGACGAGAAGGTCAACCTCCGCCTCAATTACGAGAGTACAGTGAGTCACAAAAAAAAAAAAATCATACGCGAAGTGGAACGGATACCGAGCCGAATGGCCGGATGGAATTACGTTTTAGGGCAGATGTAATAATTGGAGGCAGTGAATTTGTTGTTTTTATTAACTACACAGGAAGGAAGTGGATGTGGAAATAAAAGTCTTTGTAATCGAAAACTTATGTTTAAACTGATAAGCTTTGTAGGACCACAAGAGTAGCATTGTTGAAGAACGGAGTGAGTGAGAGGTCCGACCCGACAATATGTTTTTTTTTTTATAATAGAATTGTAAGTTTTGTCAGTGATTATGTGTTTGTGTTTGCCGGATTAAGACTGTTCGCAAGCATTCCGGAGGGACGCTAGGCCTAGCTTCTCACAACCATTCGTTTTGTGAGAGTTTTTCATTTTTAGAACGAATGGAAGGGATCTACAACTTTATGCCGACTCCAAACGGCTAATTGAGAACCTGTTTCAAGACAGTTATACTCTCGGATATTTGTCAGACGTTCGCGAGAGGTGGCGCAGTGGAAAAAACCCTAAGTTGGAATTTGGGTTTTGGCGGGATTCGAACCTCGACCCCTCGCTTAGTAGTCCAACACACTAACCACTAATGTGGTTTTCCATTGGGACAAAAAATCAATCTTTTTTTTGATCTAAATCACTTTTTGCGTTCCATTGGGACGAAAAATCAATCTTTTTTTCGATTCGGATCACTTTTCGCAGATCTCGATATTTTTTCAGATTTACGCATACCAATATACTTTGTACAGCTGTTTAACGTCAGTTTAAGAAGTTTCATTTCGAGGCAAATGCGCAAAGTTTCGTGAAAACCAAAATAACAAAATACATAAATAGCTATGGATACGATTTCGGAGGAATTATTATCTTCATTATCTCCCTCGTCATCTGAAGACTACAAACCCCCAATAATACTTCATTTGTATCTACAAGAAGGAAAACATTTTTGAGGGCGATATCCATTTGTGGTTTAGCTAAAAACGAATGCCATTTGAACAGCTGATATTGTTGTCAATTAACGCACTAATCCATTTACAAAAGCAGATCAATCTCGTTGCGCGTTCCATGAGCACAGTAAAATCTGAGATCTGAAAAAGATTTCTGGTGGTCCCAATGGAAAACCACATAAGCCACTGCGCCTACAAATGCGCATATGATTCAACTTAAAACGTTTGTACTGTTTCATAGTACATAGTGGCCGTGGCGCAGTGAGAGAGTGTTCGCTTGTTGAGTGGGAGGTTACGTGTTCAGATCCGAGCCAGTACCACGAAACATTTTTCACAAATAAAAAACTATGAATAAGTTTAAGTGAATTATAAGCGAATACAAATATCAACAATTCTCCCCTAGCTATTAGGACGCCACTCGTGGAGAATATCCACTGCGCCACAAACTCTTTCCTATCCCTCTTTCTCTTCCTAAAAAAAAAAACTTGAATGCCGCGCTGTGCCCCGCATTATAAGGGTATTCATAACCCCTTGAGCGCGAGTAAAATTATAAAAAAAAAAAAAAAAATAGACTATTTGGTCAGGAGAATGAATATTACGACCTAAACGACGTCATAGCTATTGAGCGCTATGTCCTAATTATGTTTCAAAACTAAACAACCGCCGGATGCTCTGCGGACGGATTCAATCCGATCCGCAGTTGATCAATTCACAAGTGAAAACTTATTCATGTCGATTACAGAATCCGCAAAAATGTATTCCCGGGGAGTTGACTCGATCCACAGCCTATTCACTTTCGCGATGAATATAATTATCAAATCCGCCGGATTTATCTTTTATTATCAAATTATCTCTCCCAAATTCAAACCGCCGGAAGAACAACATAGCCGACCCAATTTTGTAGATCACAGTAGTTCATTTTTTGTAGTACATAAGGAGATAATTTGACACAGAATCGGGCCCTAAGGACACGATTCATGAGATTTCCCCCCAAATTGAGATAGAAAAAGCAAAACAGAGATATCTAACTAGCACTTGTGAAACGCTTGCATATTGTCAGACTGACTTGGAGGAGGGTGACACTAGTTGTTGTACTTTACTTTCGCTGAGATAGGATGTTTGTTTTAAGTCCTACAACAAAAACAAACAAAAATGGACCAATCTTCAGAATTTTATATTTCTGTCGGTGTAGCAGGTAGAATCTTTATTTTTGCATGGACCGAAGTGGAAAAAACCGGGGCGTCCAATAAAAAAAAACTCCGGATTGACGTAAGTTTTATCGTGTTCACCAGGAAAATGGTGAAAACCCTAGCGAATCGGACCCTTACTTGATAAAAATATAAGCTTATGGTGAGTTGACATTGAAAACTGCGGATGGACTACATTATCGATCCGCAAAACCGCATTACCGATTGCTTGTAATCCAGCGAGTCAATCATTAGAATTTAGAAGAGGTGTTTTGCGAGGAAAAGATGTCTGGATGTTTTTTCATCATTTCCACCATTGCCTGGAACTGAGGACGGGTTGTTTGTTTTCTAAATCGGAAAGATCAATTAACTGTTCGTAAACTTTGTAAATGAGGTCCGCATCGATTTTAATGCGGATTGAAAACAACAACATTTGTATGAACCGCGGATCGGTTGCGTTTTCAACATGAAATGTGAACTTCGCTACCGACATCCGCCCACTTACCTACCGGCGTTTTCAATAAAAGGGGAAAAGTTTTATTTTTCGAAAAAAAAAGGATAAATTTACAAAGTTTACGAACAGTTAATTGAACAACCAGTCCTCAGTTCCAGGCAATGGTGGAAATGATGAAAAAACATCCAGACATCTTTTCCTCGCATTCTAGCACCTCTTCTAATGCTCCTAGTATCACTATTACTAGCTTCTTCTTCAAAATTTAAGAAAAATCCAATACTATCCATGTTCGTACACTTTACAAAAACAAAATCGAATAAGAAAAGATTTTCATTTGACAGCTGACTCGCTGGACTACAAGCAATCGGTAATGCGGTTTTGCGGACCGATAATGTAGTCCATCCGCCGTTTTCAATGATAGGTTTTCACTTGTGAAGTGATCAACTGCGGATCGGATTGAATCCGTCCGCAGAGCATCCGTCGGATTCAATGATAGGCCTGAATATACATTATACATGCATACGTAGTTCACCACGTGGAAGTTATAGGAAGAAGACAAACAGCCCTATTCTGCTATTCACGTGAATCGTACATTCGATTCACCCACTCGATTCCCTTTGACTCTGCCTTTCCATTCTGCTTTCCATCGGGTGAACTACATTATCCAAACCAATTTGACATTCAAGTTAGCACGTGTTCATGTAAAAATCATTAGAAGTTTATTTTTGAAATTGAAATAAATGTATTCAATTTGATCTCTATTTATGACAATCTTGGAAGTTGGATAAGGTATTTTGGTTAACAAAAAACAAAAAATATAAACAACCAGATATGGATATTCATTGTGGAAATTATTGCTGTAAATTGGTCTCTGTTTGTTGTTCTACCCCTAAAAATGAATAATCTTTATTCATAAGCAAATAATCCCGCAATAAATTATTTTTTACTTACATTTTATCAACCACCAACCAGACAAACGATCCATTTACTTTAAAATCTGCATCATTTGACATGCGGATCTGAATTGTATAGGATGTATGCGTTCACGTGAATAAGAGAATACCACGCAGTATTACCGACATTGACGAGGTGAATCCAAATTCAATTCGAATGAATAGTAGAATAGTGTTCAGTGAAAATTGAAGAAAAATTCCCCCCGATGAATAGCAGAATAGGGCTGAAAGACTCCCGGCAGAAAAATGCCTTTAAAGATGAGGCATGTCGCATGTTTACATTTGATTGTTTGGAAAAATACTACTACCAATCAGTTCTACTGACAGCCATTTGTTGCTACAAAAGTTATCGTGGACGTGGACTTTAACCCGCAGTACGGTTCACACACGATACACCTAACCTTATTCTAGTACAAAACAAAAATCGTTCTTCATTCTTTTTTGCTGTACACATTTTTGTGTGTATCACTGTACATTTTGGTGTTACTACCTGGTTACTACGACGAAAGAACTGCGCATAAAGGTACCATACACCGGAAGACTTACCACAACTCTTGGAAATGCTATCCTCTGCCTATATGGCACCGATGGAATAACAAATGACCTTTGATTCCTTACGGGCGAACTATTCAAAAGCGCCGTCTTCTGTTCATCTATAATTTAAGGGATAAGAATAAAATTAGAAATGACGTAGGGGGCCTTTGTTTTTCGTAATGTTTACTTACTTGCACGCGTCATTGCCGAACTAGTGGACGGCAGAGCCTCTATAAAATCCTGCACACGACGTTGTATCTTCTCGCGATACTGCTTGATATTATCGAGTACAGTGTTTTCCGGTAAAACGTATTCACTTTGAGTTCGAATGAACCCGATTTCACGCAATAAATCCGTAACACCAGCCAACGACAGAAGCTTCTCGCGAATTATGCGATTTTCAAGACGAATTGCACGATACTTGGGGTTATTAGGCTCACGAATTACGTTGTCGAGTAAAATAAGCAGAATGCGAACGGCCTCCAAGTATGATTCCCGAGAATTTCGCTCGATTGCCATCAGTGAATTAGAGTTAATTGATTCCATTGTTCTAATGGTTTCACAAATGCGTTTGTGTGCGCGAATATTTGGTACTTATGACTTTAGTGCTTTTTTGTAAACAAAATAAATTTCGAATGATTCAATTTTATCGACGCGAGACACAGAGGTCTTGTTGGACGATTTGGAACAGCTGCAATGCAAATAAATTGGATTTATTTTTTGAAGGGAAGTCGTCCAGCGACTGAGAATTTTGACAATCAGCTGTTTTCTTTACATTTTACTGATCTTAGGGACATCTAGTGGGGATTATTTAATAATGAAAATCTGTTTCATATTTGTAGCTTTATGGTAGGTAGGTATGCAATAGTGAGCATTGGCACAGTACGGCCCTTACATAGTTTAAGATTATAGTCTAATAAGAATATCTGAGAAAAAAAAAAAAAAGCCAGATTCGGTTCACAATGATAGTTTTATTAGAAAATCCCACTTTTTCATTGCATACCGTATGGCGAGTTGAAAAAATTACATGTAGGTTCAGAAGGCCTGATTCGCCACGGACTCAACCATTTCCCATTTTAATCCGGAGGTTTTCTTTTTATTTTTATTGGACGCCTCCGCTTTTTTTCACTTCGGTCCATTCAAAAATAAAGATTCCAACTGCTAAATCGACAGAAATATCAAATTCTGAAGATTGGTTCACTTTTGTTTGTTTTTGTTGTAGGACTTAAAACGATATCCTATATCAGCGAAAATAAAGTACCTACAACAACTAATGTCACCTCCTCCGAGTCAGTGTGACATGCAAAAGTTTGATTGTGCTAGTTCGATATCTCTGTCTTGCTTTTTTATCTCAATTTGAGAAGATATCTCGTGAATCGTGTCCTTAGGGCCCGGTTCTGCGTCAAATATCCGGGTTTGCTGGTATGAATAAAATCAACTGGTAAACTAGAAAAAGTGAATTACTGTGATCTACAAAATATTTCAGATATTATTTTTGTCCTGTCTAATTTTTGTCATTCAATGACCATGAATTCTACCAAATATAAAGTAACTATGTTAATGCTCTGATTTGCATTACAGAAGAGCGCTTCGTGCGTTCGTTTTGTTTAAATGTTTGGATGAATTTATTTTTGCGATCGGCCGGTTGTAACTCAAGCTTATTTAACAGTTCTCTGGCGCCACCTAAAAAAGTGGGTAATCAAGCACTACAGCTGGCGCTTGGTTTAATTTAAAACTGATTTTAGACTCAAAATGTATTATCATTATCACACATAAACATACTACGATCCGTAATGCTTTTCCAGGGGAGTTATACGAATGTTTGTAGTATTAATTTTGTTTTTTAGTAGGTAGTTCATTTTCCTGAAGTGACAGAGAAATTGAAAGGTCTCCGTCGATCACTTCATTACAGCTGTTTCTTGATTAAAACACGAACACTTACCAACTAATGAACTAATGGTATTATTCCGGTTTATGTTTCATTATGGATGGCCAAATTTTCCGTGTTAAAGTAGTTTATGACTTCCACCTGCGAATTGCTTACATTCGAATCAGATTCTACTCTTTCTAGAGGTTAGGAAGAGTCTGGTCCCGATATTTAGCAGACAGGCCCCTGCTCACAGCGCAAATGCACTATGGCCAGTTAAAAAGACTGTTGTTATTAGAGATGCCACGAATAGTAATTTGGCCGAATACCGCATACCGAATATTCGGCGAGGCTCGTGGCCGAAGCGCCGAATATTCGGCGACACTTTATAGTAATTTCCGTGAGTGACAAGTACAAGTCACAACTCGTCACTTACGAGTTTAAACTTGTATCGCTGAAGTTGTACGTATGTAGGCGCGATCGTGTCATAACACTTATATTTGTTGTTATTTGTATGTATGTTGGTGCTTCTTTACGTACTGAGTGTAAACTAAGTATATATCAATCGTCTGCTATCGACTAATGCTGAAAAAATTGTTTTCATTCATCATAACCTAGATTTTAAATATTAATACCTATTTTTTCTGGTTAAATAAACATCTTTGTGAATAATATTTGGAGTTCTTTTTTTTCATGATTTTCTATTTATTTTTCACTATTCGGTATTGAAAAATGTGGCCGAATGGCCGAATACCGAATAGTTGCCGAATATTCGTGGCATCTCTAGTTGTTATGTACCGAAAATTGACTCTATTTCAAAAAATAGACTCAAAACATGGTCTCTGATGTTTTTATTTCTTTAATTTTCTTTATTTTGAATGAAAATTACTTTCCAAAATGTTACATCATATAGGCAAAAAATATATATATATATTTATGTGAATCATAATATTAATGTTCCAAACAAGTTGTAAAAAACAAATATTTCAACTCACATTATACAATTAAGTTATTTTTTTGTTTGTTTATTATTATTATTATTCTAACATACAGAGGCAAAAATTTGAAACTTAACGATCGCTTTTAAGTATAATACCAATTATAATGTGTGTGTGTGTGTGTGTGTGTGTGTGTGCATAATTACGATATATTCATATAAATATATATAACATGTATATATCGAAGGCATATTCAAAGTTGGACTGGATTGGATACTTATTAATGATTCTCGTACATTTGTATTTCGATTTGCTTTTATTTTTCGTACACAAATATCAAGGGGCAAGTAATGATGCAAGGATGATCTGATGAATGAATAGGTGTGTAAGAAATAATAAGCAAATTTCAATAATCTTGATTACAAGACTTAATCGCTAACACAGATTTCTAAGTTTCCCTTTTAATGTCACAGAATAGAATACGGAGCGTTGCCTCATCTCCTCTCATCGTTGATTGTTGCTGACAGTGTTTAATTTTTCCTTTTCCTTTATTTACATATTTGTCTCCTTTAAAGCGCAGTTTTTTTTTTTTTTAATAAAGTGGCAAATAGTTTTTTTCTTTTTTATTATTTAAGCTACACACATAATAATTTCAAGAACTAACATTTATCGTGTTTTAGATGGTATTACATTTACATAGTTTTGGTAGGTTTTCCAATCCCATTTATTGTTTTCAATTAAATTTTTATATTCGCCAAATAAACTGGAGGAAATTATAATTAGAGCAAAAAAAAAAAACAATAAGTAATATAAAAAAAAAGTACAACATTCAATCGGCGTTTATCGCTTGGAATACTTATTTTTTTGCTGTTGTTGTTAAATGTATTAATTGTGGTTGTTTATTAATAGAGGGGGATAGTTGGTGTTTTTTTTTTATCTGTTGTTGTTCTTGTTGTTATTTATATTTTTGTTGTAGGTTTATTGTTTTCCTTGTAAATCTGTAGTAGGTGAGTTCAATCCTGATGATGTGTTATTGTCGTGTACATCGTTGAAACTTGCAATCGAACCCGATCGCGACGTGGTTACTTTTGTCTAGAATAACGGGACGTGGATTTATTTATTTGTCTTTTTTTCTTTCAAAATCAAAGTCAAAATCAAAACACAATACATGATAATATGGTAAAAAATTTACAATAAATTTGAGAAGAAATTAAAGTTTGATTGATGTCGCTGCCAGATTATTGAGTTTTTCAATTTTAATTTTCTTATCTTTCGTACTGTATAGACTTACTTTGACATTGCCATAGGCAGAGCCAACACGCTCCTCGATCGAACGCATCGATTCGGAATTCTTCATTTGGGATAATTTTGAGGATATTCCACTGGTGATATCGCCGAAGATTGAGGTTGTCTTCTCAGCAGTTGTTTTGAATACGGATTCCGTGCGTTGATAGCTGCAAAAGTGATTTAAGAAAAGACAAATCGAAAATGTAGATTAAATAGATGCGTATTGATCAAAAGTACACTTCTAGGACACCATTGTGTTAGTAAATACATCCATGGACATCGGCGATTGTGTTATAGACGACGGTAAGCTAAAAAAAAAAAAAAAGCGACGAAACACAACAAATATAAGCAAAAAGCTGTGTGTATCGAGTATTTTGAATCTATTTTTGTGTGTTAGTGCTTGATTAATAAGGAATGTATACCATCATATATTTTGATGTTGAGAACTTGGGATTAGCGTGTATGCTAAGAAGTTTTGAAAGAGTTCACTAATGCAAATGTGAGCAATAAATTGGGGGAAAATCATCGGTAAGAGTTTGTTTGACGGTTCAGTATAGGTGATCATTGATGACTTATAATGTCTACATTCCACCTACTGACTGTAAAAGTTACGAGAGTCCACGATAACTTTAAACTACCATCTATGGCGACCATTAAAAAAGAGAATTTCAATACAATCAATAGGTTATCGAAACCTGTTTACACCTGCAACAGAAATATGTAACCGAATTACAAAGAAATTGTATCGGCACGCACATAGTTCTGCAACACAAATGGGAAGTAAAAGTGCTGGCGCTTAAATAAGAATCTATACACAGTTTCAGTGCTGTAGCAATCTACGGACCAGCAACAAACATAAAGCCCGCTTCAGCGGGTAAACATCAACAACAAGGGTATTAATTGTGAATTTAGTTACACATTGCGGTTGTGTTTACTTGTGGTTGCGTGGATCAGTCTGAAATTTTCCAATTTCCTACCCACCAAATCATATCATTTTCATGGCAGCGGACTTAGATGGTCTCCTATTGATTCCGGACTAAGCGTAAGCTTAAGTGATTGACAGATGATAGGCAGCACCCACATCAAATTGAGCGCTAATTTACGACTAGAGACCACCATTTTGTAAGTCTCAACAAATGTGTTTTAATGATGTTTGGTCAATAGATTTTACTTTCTAAAGAGAATTCAATCTGGTGCTATTCAAGTAGCTGGCCAACTCTTTCAGAATTGCTGAAGTGCAGGTGCAGAGGCCACAGCGCAATAAGATTTACTGCCAACAAATATTGTACCTAATTTCCATGTGCAGTTTCGATGAGCCTTCACCATAATAATTGATAAAAGTTGTGTAGATGAACTTTGTTCCGATTTAGTTTGCCCGCCTTTAAACCATATGTGTATTTGAATTATTTTTTTAGTGGATAAGTGAATCTATTTGATGTGTTAGTCACTTGTTAGTAAAGTGTAATATACCAGCGACACATTGTTTTATGAGTATTTGTGGGCGGATGTGTGTTTGTGCTACAAAAACGACACCAATTCCACACAATACTCTTGGAGTTTACTAGAAAATTACTTACAGTGGGGCATCATGTACAGCTTTAGCAATATTTTCCACATTTTTCTCAACCGATTGGTAACTTAAAAACGTATAATAAATTAAAATTAAAATTAAATCATACATCGATTGATATGTAACTACAAATTTGTATAAAACAAAAATATATAGTGCATCTAACTGTTATAACATTTGATTAAATAATTAGTTGTACATATAAGTAAATTGGTCCAACCACCATTTTGCAACAGCATTTTAATTGCTAACCTTTGAACAATACTTACACAGTACTTTCCTTTACAGACTTGATTCCCTGATTCATATCATCGGTTAGCTCTTTCCACACTGTGATGCCCAGTTTACGTTTAAGATCTGAAGCGAGTCTGGTCTTTGATGCTAACACCGTGCGAAGAGTGTTAATTTCCTCTTCAACTTGCGCGAGTTCCTATGAATTAATAAAATTTAGTCTAGGCGTTTGTTTTGATTGAGAACTATAAGCAGACTCACTTGACTCCATTGTGCTCGTTGTTGTTCCTGTTCTTCAACTGTTAGAGCAGCAAATTCGGCGGCAATATCTGCTGATGCAACAGATGCTGGCGAAGCTGGCTCTGACATTTTTTGTGAGTTATCTGAGTATGATAAGGAACAGAAATTTTAATTTAAAAAACATGGCAGGGATTATTGTTTTTAAATGTAAGTAGTAGTAATATTAATGCCTCAATGTGGAGCTTGGATTTTAAGGTTCAATCTCGTTTGACACTTATGGTACAAACACTTTACAAAAAAAATCGCTGCTGAGAAGTACGAGCGCCATGTAAGCCCCTATACACTTTTCCAATATGTGTCATAAAAATTTTAGGCACGAATAGAAGGACTTTATCATTTTTTGTCGCACCCGACCTGTTGCATTCAGTGTTGCCACTAAAAAAAGCGAATCCGGTTAAATCTGACCGAATAACCGATTTTTATTATTTTTAAAATTCGGTCGAAAAATCCGTTCAAAAGTTAAAAATAAGAAATTTTGACCAGAAGTCCGGTCAAAAATAGAAAATTAAAATTAACTCATATTATTTTATAAATATCGTTTCTTTATTTTTCCAAACTTATATTACACCTAATAAAACAAAAATCGAACAATTCATTGAAACTCGTTGCGTCACAACGTTTTGCAGAAAAATTAACTTTCAATATAATTAAAAAGTATTACTAAATGTGTACATATTATTGGGAAAAAAAAAAAAAATGTACATTTATAAATTATTAAACAAATCATCATCTTCAGCTATCGGAATCGCTGGAATTATAATTTTTATATACCCCGTTTGTCCCTATTTTTGTTATGGTTTTAAGGAACAAGTCTATTGTGGAAGAGCCTTTTTTTCAACGCGCTTATTTTCTTCTTCTCGCTTCAATACATCAAACCTTACAATACAAAAGGAATATATTTATATTTTTGTTTTAATGAGCTTACTGATCAGTGGTTTCCGAATCAAAATATTTATTATAAATTGCTATACTTTCAGACAACATAAAGTCTAACTACAGTATAGCAATAAATTGTCTATGATATTAGGATCTAAGTTTCTTGCTTGTCGTCATTGTTTAACATACAAAAAATATTGTCATATTGTTTATTAATTGTTTAGTACGGTTGTTTTTTGTTTTTCGTTTGTTTAGAAAACATAACCGATGTAAAATGTAAGAACCAATATTTTAAAAAAGAACATGGTGAAAAATAGAATTTGTTTTTCAGCCCTTAAATAAAGACTAAAACATCCCCCTGAGGAAGTTGGAAAAACCCAACGAAACGTAGGGAAAAGAATGAAATAGTTTATTTATTTTGATTCGGAAATCACTGATCAGTAAGCTCATTAAAACAAAAATATAAACATATACACCTGATCACCACTTACTAAAGACAAAAGGAATATAGTGATAAAAACCAAACTTCAGAGAAATATTTGCAAAAACGTAGCGGGTCATATTCAGATTCACTTCCTATAAATCTTGCAGGGTATACTCATTTCACTTCAGTCTTGTTTGAATGCACACGCCCAGTCACAGTTTGGTGGGAGCATTCAAATGAGATATTATTCACAATGAATTGGTTTTTGTATAAAATTGTGAGCGTGTTCGTTAAGTATGCCGAAGTTTTATTCAAATTATAGAAAACTTTCTTATTGCTATTATTTTTCTGAATTTTTTGTTTCGGTTAAAAATTCGGTTAGACCGGACTTAAACATTTTCTCCGTTCAGGGTGAAGAGTTTTCGGTCAAATATGACCGGAATCCGGTCAGAATGGTAACACTGGTTGCGTGAAAAACTTACTCAGCTAGTAGTCCTTGCTAGTCTTTGATGTTTTGTCGAAGCTCGCAAGATTCGTTTGGGGTCATATCTGAAGTTTTTTTTTTCGCTCAGTTGCTCAATGCACTGACAAGAGTTTAAAAATATTTTTAAAGTTAAAGAATGTGCTTTTCAATACAGCGGCTTACAAAAAGTAAAGTTAAGTATATAGATTCGAGAGATATTCGAATCAGACCAACATTGTCGGTTCTCTTTTCGTCTCCCAAACCTAGGCCTAACATCTCACAACCATTCGTTTTGTGTGAGTTTTTCAAGTTTGAAAAGAATGGAAGCGATCTACAATTTTATGCCGACTCCAAACGGCTAATTGAGAAGCTTTTTCAAGACAGTTATACTCTCGGATGTTTGTCAGACGTTCGCGAGAGGTGGCGCAGTGGAAAGAAAAAAGAACCATAAGTTGGAATTTGGGTTTTTGCGGGATTCGAACTTCGGACCCCTCGCTTAGTAGTCCAACACACTAACCACTAAGCCACTGCGCCTACAAGCGGCTTACAAAGTTGTGTGTTGTCGAAATTTATGAATATTATCATAACCCAGTTTTAAAATGAATTCAAAGTAAAAAATACATTCTTGTAAAAATCCGTGTGGTACGGGCGGGACAGCTACGTTGCTAGCTTTTGTTATAGCTTGCTGCTGATTCTTTCATTTACTTCGATGAAATTCAAACAAACTATCACTGCGGGAGTTATTTAAACAAGAAAACAGCTTTATTCCATTTTTTACAGTAGAAATAAAAAAGCATTATAATAAAATATCATTCCCATTACTTACATACTTCATGTGTTGGAAATGCGGCACAGAAAAAGAGAGAAGAAAAAGAAACAATTACGTTAATTACTTTGCGAAAATATAAACTGAAATAAGTAACGGAATCGTGGAAGACATACTCAACTCATGCATGAATATAATTTAAAAAAAAAAAGGCAAGCACCAGACACTATTGAGATTAAATCATGCACGTGCTAGCTAGACACAGCCAGAGCAGCGACTTTCACTTCAAATTTAAAATCAGCTCCCGATACTAGGATGATTCATTCCTGACGAACACAAACGGATCGATACATAGGTATATTTATATATATGATGAAAGCAAAATGTTAAACCAAATAATTGAAGAACGCTTCTGACCAATGAGTTCACTTTGCGTTTGCAATGTACGCACATGAAAACACTTGAAAGTCCCTACCGCTGCTTTGATTACTATCTGCTGGTTCTATATAATTTCTCATCGATTGGAATTTATAATCACGTAATTAATTATGCATTGAATGAAGTTCAATTGCGAGCGGAAGAGAAAAGTAGTAGAGCGGAAAGTACTTTAATGGATGATCAAGTGTGGCGCCCATGAGTAGGGTACATTACTCTCGCTGCAACAAATCTGGGTTGGCATGCAAAAAGAATAATAAATCATTGAGCTTCGCCAAATAGGCAGACGATTGAGTGTTTTCTGCAGATTATGTTACGAAAGCAGAATGGTACTTGCAATTTATGATTACAAAGGGAGCGAACGATGACGATTCATGACGCTTTGATTTGAAGAAACTTTAATTACAACGACTGTGTTTCCTTCACTAGAAACACACGACAGTTCGTGCTTTTGACAGTTAACTATCTCTCTGCGCAAATTGTTTCATTGATTCCAAGGCTAAATACTCGTAGCTTTGTATTGCTTTGCTTTGCTATTGTTATTTTTACATTGCACGGCAGTTTATTTGAAATTAATTTGTAAAAAACACGTCGACAGCAACAATAAAAACAATGAAACAATATTCTACTAGTTCAATTTATTTTCATTTGATTGCGGTTTCCAGCATATGATTGGGGTGTAATTTTTTCAACGAATTTGTTTTGAGTTTATTTTTTAATGTGCGATTTTTATGCTCTAATTCCAAAACAAAAAATGGTCCATGTACTATGTAGGTCACCAATGAACCACCACTGGATGTGGTTGCATTGAATGAAAAGTACATCCCACATAGGCCATTGGCAGAGCCCTTTGTTTGTCAAACCTGCGTGGTAAATGCCAAGGGAACCGTAATTATATGCTGAGTAGGACGTGTATGTATGTCTACTCAAAGGCAAGGTTTGTATACATCAAACATCACATTTAACTCGATGCGAATGGTTCGCTTCCCTTGTGCATAGTTAAAGAACCCATTGTTAGGAGTATTTACTTCCTATGATATTTCGCCTCTTTAGTGCAGATCCAGAAAAAGGATTGTATACAAAAATCACGACTGAAATCAAAGTAGCAATAAATGTTTGTTCTAAATCTCTTTAAAATGTTTAAAGGAAATTACAAGTTTATGTTACCAATTCGTCAGCGGAATGCAAAACTGGTCTAAGTCACAAAAACAAAAAATACATTTTACAGGGGACAATAATTTGTCTTCAAAATTTCAAATAGAATAAAACAAAGATGCTTTTTTTAAATTGACATGAAATTTACTTTATTCAAAGGATAATCTTCTGGCATTATAATTTATACATGATTTCTGTCATATTACCGCCACGGTTGGCTCGGACGTAGTTTAATCTAGAGGCCCAATTTTCGATAACTTTTTCCAACATTTGTGGCCGTATATCGGCAATAACGCGGCGAATGTCCTCCAAATGGTCAATCGGGCTTATCGGCGTAGACTAGCGACCGACTTCACATATCCCCACAGAAAATAGTCAAGCGGCGTTAAATCGCACGATATTGGAGGCCAATTCAAGGGTCCGAAACGCGAAACTATGCGGTTAACAACGTTTCCTTCCATAAATCAATTGTGGAACGATCTGTGTGACATGTTGTACCGCCTTGTTGAAACCACAGCTCTTGCACATAATGGTTGTTCAATTGATGAACGAAAAAGTCAGTAATCATGGCTCTATAGCGGTCACAATTGACTGTAACGTTCTGGCCAGCATCGTTTTTAAAGAAGTACGGATGAATTATTCCACCAACCCATAAAGAACACCAAACATTCAGTTTTTGTGGATGTAACGGTGTCTCAACATACACTTGAGGATTATCATCACGTATCCATTCAACCAAAAGTGAGCTTCATCGCTAAACACCCTAGAATGGACGTAGTGCGCGATACGTATTTCGAACAGCATCATGATTTTCAAAATAAATTTGCACAATTTGAAAGCGTTGTTCAGGCGTAAGTATATTCATGTTGAAATGCCATAATCTATATATTAATACGGAGTTGCCTATAAAGTGTTTCCACCCATTTTTGTTATTATACGTCACATAAATATGCCAACACTATATATTATATTTGGGTAGGGGACAATACATAGACGTGCACAATACAAAAATTATCCACAAATTATGAATTATAGCAGGTAAATTTAAGGGAAAAACGATGAAACTTTGCATATCTATTCTATGCACCCTTTTCTACCTGTGATATAAAATAAAGGGTTTTTCAATAAAAGCGCTTCAAAAAAAACAAAAACGGTTTTGGATATCAATGAAATTCTTTATTCCTGTGAAAGTACGTTCGATGCCATTATGTATGGAACTCGATTTCTTTTGCATGGCCACCACGGGCACGCTTGCAGAAGTCCAGACGCTGAACCGAATTTTTGATGGTTTTCAAGCATAAATCGGCCGATACTGCTGCAATTTCACGTTCGATATTCGTACGAAGTTCATCAATCGTCGCTGGCTTGTTGGCATAGACCATAGACTTGACGCAGCCCCACAGGAAATAGTCTCACGGCGTCAAATCGCACGACCGAGGCGGCCAGGCGACTGGACCATTTCGTGAGATAACACGTTCTCCAAACTTGGTTTCCAATAAATTGATTGTGACATTCGCTGTGTGGCTTGTGGCGCCGTCCTGTTGGAACCACATGTCCTCCAAGTCCATATCATCCAATTGGGGCCAAAAATTGTCGGTTATCATTGAACGGTAGCGATTCCCATTTACAGTAACGTGCCAGTCCTGATCATCATGGAAGAAGTACAGCCCAATGACGCCGCTGGCCCATAAACCACATCAAACCGTAATTTTTTCGGTATGCAATGATGACTCATGGAGTACGTGTGGATTGCTGCCTGACCAATACTGTATATTTTGTTTATTGACGAAGCCATCCAGTCAGAAATGAGCCTAATCGCTGAAGACGATTTTTCGATGAAAATCCGAATCATTTTCAAGTTGTTGCTCAGCCCAATTCACGAACATACGACGCTTCTGGTGTTCAAGCGGCTTGTTGCTCTACTTTTGTAGCGTCCCTGTTGAAAACCCCGATTGAAGACAGCCCGCATTACTGGACACATTTTATTCGCAATTTAAGGGAAGCCTGAAATGGTTTCGATTGCCTATTTTTGAGCGCTCCGATATTTCCCCTTCATTTCCCCTTCAAAAATGAACTTATAGAATAAGTTGGTCGAATTTTGACCACGGGGCGACCCCTAGTAGTTATTAAAGACCTGTCCAGAAATGTAGTGTAGTGCCATATATTTGTAAATATTCAGGCCGATCATTGAATCCGACGAATCCGAAAAAAAAATTCCCACGATATCACAACACTGTTCAGCCGTAACCTAGCGCAAGAAACAAATGTGTTCCCAAATATTATTATATATGGAAAATCTTTGGCCGCGTTCCATTAACCGCCAGACGATTGGCACTGGAATTCTAGCACAAACAATCCGCTGAATTAGAAGGCCGAAGATCAAAAAACGAACAAATCCACTGAATTATAAAAAAGAAAATTCAAATTCGAACTACAAACCCGACTTAAAGTGAACACTTGTATTTGGAAAAAAGGAGGAGCGGATTTCGTCGTTAAAATTCGGAATAAAGTGGCTTTATTTTTGCTCATGGGAACTTCGTTTAGTTTTGGAGTTAAAATCAACATAAAGAAAACCAGATGCTATCTTATTAGCGCTCCTAACATTGATAAACTGGTTTATAGGGATCATACACGACACAGACATGTCGTTGCAAACCTATATATTTTTCTCTATCAGTTTCGTGTGTATCCTATGTCTATCCTTTGCAGCGACCGTCTGCTTGAATTCAAAACTTTTTGAATTCACCTTGGTCTACAACGACATGTCTGTGTCGTGTAAGGCCCCTATTACAAAGTTCCTTTGTCGTTCTCATTGCGACTAAAAATCAATCGTTTTTTATCTAAATCACTTTTAATGTTCCATTGGGCAGAAAAATCAATATTTTTTTGGTTCCGATCACTTTTTACAGATCTCAACATTTTCAGATTTACACAAACCAATATACTTTGCACAGCTGTTTTACGTCACTTTAAGAAGTTTGCTTTGAAAACAAATGCTGAAACTTTCGTGAAAAGTAAAATAACGAAATATGTACATAAATCAGTGGCCACAAGGCATAACCGCCTAAGTCGATTTACATACTTTCGTGCACAATTTTAAATCGTCTTAGAGAAAAATCTAATAGTAGTTTCAAACTTTTTTTAATTCAAAAATAAAAAATAGGAAATTTTCTTCATTTTTGCATTTCAACATTTTTGAAACTACCCTTACATTTTTCGGCTGAGGTTTCCATTATGCGCACTAAGCAAATTCATTTTTTTTATTTTTTTTTATATAAATTGTTTTATTCTAAGATGTACTGTAGAAGAATTTTTTTGAGGAAACTTTTTTTTCTATTTTTTTTTTATTTTTAAAGTTTTCAGTTTTCACTGAAAAGTGCCTGTATACAAACTGCACAAATGGACGCGTTACTTTAAATACACCAGACTTTCTTAAAGGCGCCTGCCTGACAGTTGTTGACATACCCTTAGCGGAGCGACGAAGTCGCGTGAGCGTCTAAACCCTGCGAAAAAAAGGGTTAAAATCCTGTTAGCGAGCGAAGCGAGCCCTCCACCCCTACTTTAAATACACCATACTTTCTTACAGGCACCTGCCTGAAAGTTTTTGGTATACACTTATTCAACTATTTAACTGGGCTAAAAAACATAAATATAATATTTTTTTCTTTAGGAAATGAACTTTTTTTTTTATTTTTTTTTTTATTAAATTTTAATAATTTTTTTTTTTTTAATTAAACCAGGAGATTTTGCAAAAAAGGTTTTAAATCTCGGTGTATAAATCACGTAAACATGATTTCATTAAAAAAATATATATATTAAAATTTAATAATAAAAAAAAAAGTTATAATAATAAAAATAATTTAAAAAAAAAATTTCATTTCCTCAGGAAAAAAATATTATATTTATGTTTTTTAGGCCATTTTAAGCCAGAAGAAAAATAAAAAAAAATGTTTGCTTAGTGCGCATAATGGAAACCCGCCCCCTGAAATAGTCTCGGATATCATTTTGAAGAAATTATTATCTTCATTGTGTTCCTCGTCATCTGAAGACTAAAAATCACCAAAAATACTTCATTTGTATCTACAACAGGGGAACGATGTTTCAAGTCGATATCGATATTTGTGATTTTCCCATAAACAAATGCCATTTGAACAGCTGTCAATTAACGCACTAATCCATTTACAAAAGCAGATCAATTTCGTTGCATGTTCTATGAGCAGCGTAAAATCTGAAAAAGAAAGTGGTCCCAATGGAAAACGACATTAGTTTAAGATTGGTTTGTGAATACCGGCCTCAAGTTTGTCCTCGAAAACTATAGTCTAGGCATCTTTCTCATATTCGAAAAACTTAACAAATACATAGTTAGTACATAGCAAACCGTATCAGAAGTTTTAGAAAATTACCTGGGCTCCCACTTTACACTAACAAGCAGCAAAACCAAAATAGTCCTCATGATCGATGAGGTAGGTATACATCCTGGCTTGGGGGATAGTACAAAATAATAACATCCATCAGAAAACGGAAAGAGCTGTCAAAGCAAAAGCATGTATTCAGAAAAACAAAGGAGTAGTTACTAACAACTCGGTGACGTGACACGTTTAAGGAATTTGCTTATCATTGTTGAAGGTGTGTACCTTTGGTACGATTCGTGCCAACAGATATTTAAAAAAAAAGGACAAACATGTACAGAAATAACTTGTGAGCGTACGGCAAAGGTTGAGGGAATAAGCAAAACAGGATGGAGTGGATTTAACAAAGTTGTTGTGACCTTTTACTACGCAATTGCGTTAATGGCGCTTTGATTTTGATTAAACTTTATTCAGCTTTAACAATTTGTTGTATTTGATATTTGTTGGAGTATCACTCAAAACGAATGAGTTTCTAAACCTTTGCACAAACAAAATAAATCCGTCACAAACATCCATTTATCTCTTAACCATGACCAGACCGTTGACCACTATGCGGCGGCACAAATTGATTTCCTTTTCCTTTCCCTTACTGAATTCGGCGACCTCGTTTCAAAATAAAATTTCATATAAATCTGCTACAATATCTTACATTCTCCAAACAAAATCGTTTCCATCACTACCTAGACCCATAGCATTGTTCCCCCTCTTCCACTCGCATTAACAACCAAACAAACAATGGAAAAAAATAAAAGAAAATCTCTTTCTACAACTTCCTCAATTTTTCACTCGAATTTAATTCAGCGGAAGCGTTCATTACCTGATGTTGTTTTTGTTGATGATGCTGCTGTCGCTGTTGGACTGCCGATGTTCAAAAACTTTTTATAATTTTCACTGCTCGAGATCTTGGCCAAGTAGGGTTTGGAAAAATCTATAAAAGTCACTTTAACATCGCGCATCGAACGCTTCGTGAGGAACTTCAAGCGAAAACGCTTTGCGATTGATATTTGCGGTTGTTGGCTGGTGAAGTTTTGCTGTTTGTTGGCACCGAACTCAGCCTCGGCAGTCTGATATTCCAGACCGTCAAAGTCACTGTGCGCATCGTAGAAAATCTGGTCTAAGGTGAGATTTCGCAAGTATAATTCGGTCTCGTCGGACCAATCACAAAGGCTAGCGTTATTCGCATTACTGTCGATATATCGCTGATCGAATTCTGTTATTTCATCTAATGAAGGTGTTAGGCAGTTGTCCAGCTTTGGTATGTAGGGGTCTTCGATGAACCCCAGACTTACGGGCTCGTTATCGTTGAGTTTTTCGTCGACTTCTTCGGTATTTGGGTAAATCACAGACATAGTTACGGACGGAGTATGAGAGGGGCTTTTGTCGCACCAGAAAGGATATCACATTTTATTCGATGGAACATTCACTCGTAAGGATGTCTCGCAATACTATTTGCACATTATACCTACTGTAGTAGCGCGCCACGACACTTAAAACGCACTTGACTACCAGCGTGAAAATAGACAGATAAACGCGAGTTCGGCTAGTCAAGTTATAGTTTAATGTTACGCCACCGCGACGCGAAAAGCAACTAAAGACTAACGAAAGTTCGTAAATCGTGTCAGTCAGGCAGGTAACTCCATTACACGTTGCTAACGTTATAACGTAGCTAAGGTAAAGTAACTCTCATTCTGGTTTTTATTTCAGTGTTTGTCTTGCCATTTTCTTGCTGCTTTGTCGTGTTGCTTTATTTATACTGTGCTGTGTGGATGTGGAATTGTTGTCGATTCTCTTATGAGCCTGTTTAGAAGGCTTGGTTTGTGTGGTAGAATGGTGCTTTAGTGAGTTACCTACCTACCAGTGGTAAACAGTAAGGCCGACTGAAAATGGACATGTGTTGGTTGTACTATGCTTACGTTTGTTTACAATACGAGTGTGTAATTTGAGCGGCATATATGTTTCATTACTGCCCCCAGAGGGAGACACTTTGCGACCGTGAAAAAACATTGGCAGGGAGAACTAACTTGTACAATGTACATGTTTGGAGGCTTACTTTCAAGAGCAGTTTCAGTTTGAAACGTCAGCGATCGTTGCCCTGGGAACGAACTGTGGAGACTTTCTTAACTATATACATAATTATAAAGGGATTGGTGGCCACAATGCGTTCAAATGCGGACGAGAGCTTCTAAGATTTTCTATACTATTACCTGTCGATTTGAATTAATTTTCATTTAAGAGTTGATGGGAACGCTAAAGCTCTGTCGATATTAAAAGAGAAACTGAAGAGGTTTCTGCAATTATTCTTTATATGATGTAAATGTCAACCGCAACTTGATCCAAATTTTGTTCGCACTCAACTGGGAGTGTACAAGTGACTTTTTTTTTCTGAACTAAACGAAAGGAAGCACTTTTTTTAATAGTGACATTATGCTATACAGGCATTCTTATGACCCTAATGACCAGCGAAATAGGTAGATTTTCAATAAGTAGAAAAGGGATGGGTAGCTTACAGACAAATGCCCCAAAAACCCACTTTCAAAAACCTGTGTCGGCATTCTGTAAGGCGAAACGTTCAAACGTTTTCATTTGCACGAAGAAATTTGGTTGTGTAACAGGGCAAATCATTCGTGCGCACGAAAACTTTTGATCGTTTCGCCTTACAGAATCTGACCCCTGTTCTCGCATGGACATGAAGAAAAGTTTCAATACAATTGTGCTTTCGATACGAATTTTTATCTGGAATTTGTGTACTCAAAAAGAGGAACTCAAAAAAGTGGGTAGCAAAATGCTGTCCGTCTGTCCTTATGCTTCCGAGGCCTACAGCCTAAACGGCTGCACGGATTTGGTTCAAACTTCGGATTTGGAGTTACTGCGCCTACAGTTTGGGGAGGTTTTTTTTTTTTTTTTGCACGGTAACCTCAATATTAATGGAACTTCCCATATAAAATGTTCATACCAATTTGATTTGTTTGCAAACGGCTCTAACAATTTCAATCAAAATTCATATTTGAGCTTGGGGTTACCATGACTGCATAACCAGTTTTTGGTTAAAAAATCGAAAACGCTACTTTTGAAATTTGGACATACATATCTCGAAAACGTTCCATACGATTGAAATAAAAATTAATTTCAAAGGTTATGGCCATTTCTAACCAAACAGCAAACTCAATTTTTTGCTATATTATCGAACAATAGATTTAAAAAAAAGAGTAATTTTTCACAAATTTGCTGTGTGGAAATTGCCGGAAACGTCAATAACGATTTTGAGGAATATGCATAGTAAGAGTAAAATTTATGTTTTCAAAGTTCTGGCGCCCTTAATTTTCAATACGACTCACCGAAAACGCTAATTTTAAAAACTACTCATATCTCGAAAACCCCATTTTCGATTTCGATAAAACTTTAAAAACCAAGTAATGCTTACATCCCAAACAATATATACAAACTTAGTTTGCAGCTAAATAGTCAAGCAATAATATTTTGCAAACTAAACATTGCAATATTTGTTACTGTTTTGTCTGTCAAAAACCGATTTTTAACGAAATATGTACATATTAGAGATAATGTAAGTATCCCAAATAAGATCCCATACTTATAGTCTAAGAGCTAGCAACGTTTTTGAGAGAGAATTTCAGTACGGCCAGTTTTTAGATATGTTGTCTCCCCCCCTCTCCCGGACGTCATAAAGGCTGTCTGGCTGGCGGTAGTGGTTGCGTTCATCACTGCGCATCGTAGCTGTATAGGTAATCAATCTGTAAGGGTAATCAATTTTTTAAAATAATTTTAAGAAGTTTTTTTTTTGTTGTTATTATTTTTAATGAACTTTTTGCAATATGAATCTATTATTGCCAGACATTTTAATTGTTGTAAAAACTGTGCCAAACAATAATTTTGAATTAAAAAAAAATGTTTTTTGAAAATATTTTAGTATGGCTGAAATTTATATAGGATGTTATTTAAGTATCTAAAAACCTAAAATTAATTTGCCAAGCAATATTTCGATTGTTAAACCTCAACCAGACCGATCTAAAAGTGAAAAGCGATGTGGAATGTGGTATCATTGTGCTGTACAGGTACGATGCGCACTGATGAACGCAACCACTACCGCCAGCCAGACAGCCTTTATGACGTCCGGGAGAGTGAGAGAGATAACATATCTTAAAACTGGCCGTACTGAAATTCTTGTTTTCCCGACGTTGCTAGCTCTCGTACTATTAGTTTTTTCTCATAAAAAAACGAATAAATCTGTTGTTTTTTTTTTTAATTTTTCTCAATAATGATTACCAAAATCTTGATCTGTCTTCGTATACGTTAAACTCAACACCGTAATGCCAATAAAAATGCAATTACAACTACAAAAAACTTAATTTTAGCAAATATTTCCCACTTCTTCTTTTTTCCAATCATAATCGGAATATGGACCAGGACCTTCAAATAATTCCAACCACGTGGAGAGTAACACCACAAACTCACACTTTATTTCTACCCCCACACACGTCCATCGGCATTTATTCGGTTTATAACTGATAATGCAAATTCAAAAACAAAACACTAAAATATTAAATTATATCTATGTAAAGATATCGGGCTAATAGGAACGCTACTTCCTACAGAAAACTATATTCCAGTCAAAAATAAAAAGCATGCCCTAACAGATTAGAAAACATAAACTCCTGCTGCACTTTGCCTTGTACTAAAAAATCGTTTAAAGTGTACGAAAATAGTACAGTAGGAGTAGGTGATTACAACTCTCTAACCTAAACACAACTTGCGACAATTGCCTGTTACTGAGAGCTTCAAATTTTGATAAACGAGAAAGTTTCGTTCGACCCAGTCGTGCACTTTATTTTAATACATACAGTGTTGCGGATTTTTAATTTATTTTGTTTCGAGTTTAAATGTTTTACAGAAAAGTATTATAGTGTTATCGTAGCCTTATCGTAGTATTATCTTAGCATTATCGGAGTTTATTGTACGTGAACGCACTCCTTTGCAAACGTCAAAATTAAACCACTGGAAAATTGCTACACCCCATTTAGGGTTTGACAGCTGACTTTTAATTCGACTTTGCAAGGGAGAGAACACACAAAAGTGTAAGTAGGTAATTAAAATCGATTGTAATCCTTTTAAATTTAAATCTTTTATAAATTTCCTACAGGAAATAAAACTCATTGAAACGTTTTACCAAAGGACGAGTTTTTATTTGATGCCCTCCCTATAGAAGGTCGAACATACAGCCTTATTTATAAAAGCTGATTTTGTTTAACTTTGTTCGCCTAATCTAGTACTATTTTTTTTATCGATTTTGATGTGAGTTTGACGAGTGTCTAGTCATCTATTGGGCGATGGTGATGGTGATGGCTGATTTTCCGGCCGCTACCAACATAAAACATCTCATGATTAATATCAATGCTTTTCTTTCGATTCTAGAATTGTTTCCACCACGTGAGACCGCTAACTTATGAATATGATGTTAGATTTAAATAAATGATAAGGGTCATAGATACTATTAATACCGCCTTCATTACTACTTAATTAAAACGTAAGTAAAACTGCATTACTTTGTTTAAAACAAAGCTTTTCTAAAAAAACAAAAATCATTGGTTAATGACTTTGGGCATTTTCCATTCCCCGACTTTCCCTGACCTAATTTTACAAATATAGCAAAAAAAAAACACATTTTAACACTAGTTGAGATCAATAAATTACATACTGTCTGTTCCTTTACCTTTAAAACTTACGAATTTTTTCTAGTTCTTACCAATTTTTACGAATTTTTACTCAGTGCCGTTCCTTAACTCGAAAAGTTCGTAATAGAGAACGTGCTCGAGAGAATCTTACGAATTTCCACTCAACAATTTTCTTCTTTCAAGCAGTGTGGTTAGCACTCTCTCTTCATTTAGCCCACGAAGCGTGGTAATTTTTCCCTTTTTTCCCTTTTCCCTTTTCACTGCTCAAAATCCCTGTTTGTAGAGGTAAAATTTGTTATACAAGGAAAGAAAATCACGGTTAATTAACTTTTAGTATAAAAAACACAGTTTGTAACATTATTACGATTATTTTTTGGTACTAGAAAATTTTGATAAGAGACAATTTATATAAGCAGTTTTTTACGCACATTCAGTGTGTTAATAATCATCGTGAAATGTAGGAGTTTTCATGAAATTTCAGCAAAAATTTATAGTTTTAATGTTTTTTGTTACATAGATTCCTCAAAATTCCACGATTTGGTGCTTTTCCCTTTATCCCACGAAAGGCTTTTCGAACATCGAAATTCCCACGAAAAGGGATTAATCCCACGATATAACAACACTGCTTTCAAGTGGAAACGCTTGTCAGTCACCTTACAATTAACAGCTGATTTGAAATTTGTTACCTTATTTGGCATATGCGTGGATTATTTTTTGATTTCTTGGGTATTAAAATGGTATCAACAGGCGGATAAATAAAATTGAATGTTCTCCTCGAGATTCTTTCGAAAGTGGCGACGAAATTCTTCCTCTCTGGAGCAAGGAACAATCTCCTCCATGTAATTCTTCATGCAGTGTCGCTTTTTCCTCTTTTCGAATGCTTGTATAGTTCAATCAGTACAAACTCTCCCACATACTCGGATTCATCAAAGTAAATAAATCCATGATTGTCCCTATTGATTTGGCAACCCACTGTATAGCCTTGGCGTTGGATTGTGCAGAACGCACAAACATTCTTTTTAAGGGTTCCGTAGCCAAGTGGCAAAAAATCGGAACCCTATTAGATTTGTCATGTCTGTCTGTCTGTCCGTCCGTATGTAAATTTTGGGGGTCCCAATACATAGAACTGAAACTAAAAAAAAAATTGTTTTCATCAAACTCGTACGTGTGGGGTATCTATGGATAGGCCTTCAAAAATTTATATAGGTTTCTAATATAATTTTTTTCTAAAGTGAATAGTTTGCGCGAGAGACACTTCCAAAGTGGTAAAATGTTGGTCCCCCCTAGAGAGTAGTTTTTAAAATATCGATCAAAGTTACAACGAACTACAAGAACTTTTATGTTATGTTACTTGCTGTTTCGGAACCCTTTATGAGCGAGTCCGACTCGCACTTGTCTTACTTTTATTTGATTTTAAGCCAGCTAACAAGTAACAACGTTTCTTTACACACGAGGATCATTGACTCACTGTACCCGAAAACAATATTAGCAAACTTCTGAGCCATTTGGTATACCGTATACTCCTAAGTTCGTGTGAAGTAAATGTTGACGCTACAGCACTGATATGGTTCGTATACCAATATACCATCCATACCATACAATGTTTCGTTGTTTTGTTTGAGGAATAGAGGAGACAAGTTGTATAAAGAATTCCGTCGCTCGGGCTCCGCTAATGGAAAATCGATAGGAAAATAATTTCATATTTTCTTATCTTAAACATTTTATTGCTTTGCTACGCCTATTGCAATGAAGAACTTTGCCAGTGGTTTTACAAACAGATCTGATGCCTGCAATAAAGTAGGTGTTCACCTTGCAGGGCTTTCGATACTTTATGATGGCCTGGGCAAATTGAAAATTACCATCTCACACCATTAATCTGCGTCGCTTTGGAAGTCTGCAATCAGATATGGAAATTCACAAAATTGGCTTTATCTTGTTCGGGTTGACTGCGTGGCGCTGGCAGCATGCGCCTATATAGGAATCTGTAACTGAATCATTCTTTTTTGTCTAAATATACGAGGAGCCCATTCGAACATAGAGTTTTATGGGTTTCATGCTATTAAATGTTCATATTTAGCGTGACTCATATCGAATGTTATTCAGAGTGTGAACATTACCACCATAGCGGCGGGGGTGCCTAGTGTATGTTTGGCAAACAAACGTGCACAGCTTGGGAAGGAGCGAACATATTTGGAGAGTTAATCTCTTAAGTACAGCAATTATTGAACATAATCTGGGGTTCTAAGTGTGCTTGAATATTACGTTGGCAGTCTGGGCCAACATGAAACTTACTCTTTGCTTCACGGTGGTCGAATGGATCAATGCTCATTGATTTTAGACGTATTGATTGCCTAATTTGTTGTAGCGCATAATTTATTGACTAAACGTTGTTCTATAGCCGTCCCGACCCGAATCGTACTACTGACTATCTCAGCAAAATGTTGCATACTTCCAGATGCACGCTTTCTGTCAAACTTGTTTCACCTGTTGTCATATCTAATTGTTTATCTGGGGACGTGATGATATGTTTATAGAGCTATTTGAGTGCCGTTTCAACGCTGATTGGTTTCTTTAATTCAATTGGACAATAAGAAAGTATGGAAAACATTTTGATTTTTTTTCTTACCGTCTGTCTGAATAGTGATTAAAAAAACTCTGACAGATTGGGAAAGCTTTATCAACGCAATAGATAATTATATCGACTCAAACTCGCTCTACGAACTTGCATAACAAAGCCTCCGTCGTCGCTCTATCGTACAGGCTGCAAACTCCTAAAGTTCAACGCTCTACCGTACTTCAGAAACAAAAAAGTTATGGTAAAGAAGGCCACTCTTGTACCTGTTATTTGCACGGTTTTGAGGTTATCTATTGTGTCAGCCTAAAACCAACACCATTTGGGTTCCATTTAGCCGACTTATTCAGCATATCTAACAAAATAAATTGTCTAATATAACTACATTAATTGTATTATAGTTGAGATATCTATAAACGGATTTTGTGGATGTTCGGTTTTTGTTCCTACCTACCTTTTACTCAACGAATCACTCAATCAAAAGAAGAGTTCTTTAATTTGCTCTGCATTATCTACATATTTGCACAATAATTGGACATCAAAATGTCATGTAAGGTGGTTATTGCGTGGTCCCAAAGAAAGTTATTTTTGTCATTAACCCGCCATGTAAATTTTCTTCTTTTCTAAATTTGCATGCATGCTTAAATATATTTTGTATGTATATGATGCAAGCCACTGTCACGCAGTTAAGGATACACAAGCTGATTTATAGCAGAAGGAGGTGGTAAACAGTTAACTAAGTACTTGCCCTAGGAAAATTAAAATTGAGCATTAAATTCATGACATCAAAAGGGGGTATGAACATAACTGGAACACATGAAAAGCAATATCACAGTGAAAAGTTGTAAATTCTTTAGAATTATGTGACTTTCACCCTTATTATAAAATTTTAAATTACCTGCAAACAAAGTACTGATAAAATTCCTTCGAACATTGAAATCGAAAAGGGAAACTAAGAATGAACTTTTACAATGGAGTTGATATTAAAAACGAACTTTTTTATTAGAACATTATTTATTTGATAAACAAATTCACAAAGAGGCAGATGCTGCTTTCTTCAAACAGTTTTTTTTTTACACATTTTTAGGTTAGCTTAAGGCTATAGAAAGTGGTTTACATCCACATGCCGTTTTCGGTTGCATGTAGATTGTACACATTGTAGAAAATAGTATGTTCAGGACGTGACCTTTGTTTAAATGTTCTTCGTACAAAATAACAAAAAAGTCTTTGAACTGACGGTAACCTCAAGAAATTTATAAAACTAAAAAGCGCCTGCAGTGTGTACTTAATATGCGATGTATATTCTTGGCCTTACTAATAATCATTTTAAATGTTCAAACTAAATGTATTTCAGGTCACAATGGGCAATTTTATATGGAAAGTTTCATCATTGTAAGTTCGTAAAATCTAGTCTGGACACTAAATATGATTAGGAATTAGTATCGCGCTCTGTGTTCCCATCATTTTGGAGCCGAGTTTAATACTAATTTAGGTGTGCCGCAGAAAGGTTCAAGGCCTGGTCTATACACGTTCTCCTCAAAAAATAGCATAAAAAGGAAAAATTAGCAAAATAACGAGTAACAAGTAGTTTCTCTTCTTCTCT
The DNA here is from genome assembly GCA_946477585.1 of Cheilosia urbana. Classification (NCBI taxonomy): domain Eukaryota; kingdom Metazoa; phylum Arthropoda; class Insecta; order Diptera; family Syrphidae; genus Cheilosia; species Cheilosia urbana. The sequence continues at coordinate 25,368,190 of OX297856.1, forward strand.
CCATCCAAACGCAGACGTTATGATCAGAACTATAGGGAATAGGGGTCATAACCCTCTCACTTTACTGAATTCCTACTGGTCTGCTTCACGGGTTCGCCGGATCGACCTCAAAAAATATCTGCAAGCCTCCCTATTTTGAATAATTGCCGTTTGGCAGGCCTAAAAACTCCTGGATCACACAAATGCAGAAACACCATCATTTGATTGACTTAGGAGTTTTTAGGTCTGCCTCTTTTACGCGATTGTAAGGGAACGTTGATTGCCATTGCCATTTTGACGGGGTTCGTAGGATCCCTCCTTTGAAAACATGACAATATCAACTGATTCGGTCGTGCTCCAATTTTCTTCAATGGATTCTTGAACTTCTTATTCGATCAAGCTTTGTTACTCCTGCTGTCGTGCGAAGCCTCTTCATCTCAGTTGCTGTCATTTTGCCCACATACTTTTTGTACATTGTCCAGCATTGTGTTGTGAACCATATGTGAACGCCGGACGCACAACTGCGGTGTAGAGCCTTAATTTCAACTGAGGGGAAACATTTCGGTCACAGAAGATGTTAGAGTTTTTCTGCCACTGCATCCACCCTACGCTTACACGATGATTGATGTCTTCATCAACGGTTGCTTCGCTGTTGATCATTGATCCCAGATGTTTAACCTTTCCACACTTGGGAACTACCACTCCATTCAAATAAATAAAATGTCTACAATGGGTTGGCTTAAGTCAGAGAATTCGCAGTACAGATCTTCTGCCTTCTTTTTTTTGGCTAATACAATACCCATTCCCCTCTCCAGAACATCTACCCAAACATCAACTGCTCGTTGCAGGGAGGTCTGATCATCACACATCACAATTCTTGGCTTGGTACCATTTACCAACTACCAAGTACTGATAATATGTCAAATGCACAAATTTTACAAGGCACAAATTCAAAATCCGTCATAAAAATCAATTACACAGAAAAATAAAATCTGTGAAAAAAAAAAAAAAAAAAAAAATCGGTGGTTGTCGAATGTTCTCCTAGAATTTTCATATATTACAAAAAGGTAAGTTAATATTTTATTTGTGATATGGATTAGATGTTAAAGAAGAAAGTGGCTCAAAGTTACCAAAGTTACAGTGGCTATATTTTTCATACAATTTATGCAATTGTGAGCTTCCGTAAATTTAAAGTCGAGACTAAAATTTTGCTTAATACGGCGCTCTACGAAGTACGAACAAATTTCTGACATGTTGTAGGTAGAGTACACGTCTATCAAGCTAACATACCCAAGGCGATAGGCGACCACAGAACAGAAGGGAGAAATAAAATAAAAAGGAGGAAAATTTTAAATACGAAAAACAGCATTCCCACGTCATATTATGAGATATGATACACATAAACAACAAAAGAATTTCACAATGTTTCACTGCCACCGCCACGTAGGATTCGATTATAATTTTAGCAAATATATAAAGAAGTCTGTTGGAATTTATGTGGCCTGCTGTGCCAAGATTCCAATTCGAATTCTCCATTTTTCCAACAAGAATAATCCCTCTCGTCGATCCGAAACAGAAGCACATGAATGTGTGTTGTATGAAACCATAATAATTAAAAGAAAACTATCGCTAGTTGTAATCTAACACAATTGAGTCATGTTTTCCAAATTAGCGGCTTCGATGGGCCGGAATGGAAAACAATTGTTTCTGCAATATGCACAAGTTTAATATTTAGTTTATTAACCAGGCGAAGGTGCAGGTAATGTAAAACACATAAGATAAATTGGCATGCCACTCGTATAAGAACTCAATCAACTTTTAATGTAATGAAAATGTACTCACGGTCCTCCATTGTTTATTGAAAATTTACAGAACACACACTGCGATTGTACGAAAAACTAATTTATTTTAATTTTTTTTTTGAGTAAAAACCTAATTTGTTGCTTGCGAACGTTAATTCACTGCACTTGACAAAAACTGTTCGACGACAGACAGAGCAAATATAGCTCGTCAGTTTTATTTCTCATTCGATGTAATTCGCTAGTTGATTTGTTTACCGAGTGATTGAGGAGACTAAAGAGAAATGTCAAAACTTGAACAGAGATGTACTATTTATATAAAATTAAAAATAGGTAGAAACTTAACAAAACGTACCTACCTACGGTGTTACCTATATCGATGGGCAAAACAACTGAATTTGAAAAAATTATGTTCTTAAGTACAGTCAAACCCGTTTAAATGAAACGAGAAAAAATCGTTACTTTAATTTCAATTAACCGGATTTTTCATTTAAACGGACTTCGGATAACTGAAACAAAAGTAGGTACCTACACGGGGAGAAATTACATTTTTCATATAAGCGGGGTTTTCAATTAAACGAGTTTCAAATAAGCAGGTCCGACTGTGTTTTGTATTTTTAAATTTCTGGCTTCAATCTAAATAGTCTGAACCAGATATAATTTGTTTGTAAGAGATGCATATCATTCGTACGTCTATCTCCCCAAAACCCATTTGATTACATTATATTTACAATTTACCTTCTGGACTAGGGCTCTGGAAGAAATTGTGAAATTCGTCTTCAGGTGTCTCTTTAAGAACACAATAGAAACCTCTAAATGTTAGAGGATGTTACCTTAAAATTGGTAGGTATTATACTAAAAAAAAAATAGTTGACGCAACAGCTCCGGAGGGACCCTAGGCCTAGCTTCTCACAACCATTCGTTCTGTGTGAGTTTTTCAGTTTTTCGAACGAATGGAAGGGATCTATGTACAATTTCATGCCGACTCCAAGCGGCTAATTGAGAAAATCTTTCAAGACAGTTATACTCTCGGATGTTTGTCAGATGTTCGTGAGAGGTGTCGCAGTGGAAAAAACCCTAAGCTGGAATTTGGGTTTTTTCGGGATTCGAACCTCGACCCCTCGCTTAGTAGTCCAACACACTATCCACTAAACCACTGCGCCTACTATTATAATATTTAAGGTAATGAATAATGGACACATTTGTTTTCGTTCTGCGATTTTCAATTTCAATTCATTTACACCCGGACATGAACACCCTGAGGTCAACCCTGACAATGATGCATACTACGAGTATGAAATGAATCCGACAAGACAAACACAATATGTATATATAAAATAGATTTAAGAAAACAAACATTGTATACCGTTGGGCCCCTGTTGTCGAGTCAACACCTTTAAATATTAACTACCTATTCACCACCATTTGTTACCTAGCCATAAGTCAAATTGTATATACAAAAAGTTTAATAAAAGAAAAATGTAATGTAAAAAATTTCGTTCTGCTCATCTGCCAAAAAAGCATGCTTTCCCAATGAAAGGGGTTAGATACAATGCAGCGCCATTATACATGTGCGTCCATTTTTACAGGTAAAGGTAAGATTAGACTGTATGCCAAGTGGTCATAAAATGCCAATTTCTGATAGTTATCCTGTCAAAATATGGTCATACAATGTAATGGGCATGGGCATATCTCGTGTATGTGATCTAATGACCTAAATGCCACATATGACCAGGCTGATTTTGACAGATAAAAATGCCCAAATAGCATAAGTATAATCGGACAATAAGCATGAATACCATTATAAAGGCATAGATACGGTGACCATCTGTTTGAATTCCAAATAATGAACCAAAATAAAAATAAAAATTAAACCCAGTTCTTAATTATGATTTTTTTTTTTTTTTTAAATATAACAAGGATTCAGTCTTTGCTTTATTTAGTTTAAATTGCAGAAGGACCTAATATTGTTCTATGTCGAGTTTTCCATGGTTGGCAATAGAAAATGTGGCCATGCACTTGTGTTGCATTTCGCGTCGCCTTCTGTTGTTTTTTTATTTCAAGTATTTATATTCTTTATATCAGTGAACTTAAAGATAATTATTAATGTTTAATTAGGTATATTTTAATTAATAATATCAAATAAAATTTACCAATTTTAATGTTTACCACAACGGAAATTTTTCTTTGAATTTTGAAAAGCTTTTGAATTAATTATTATCTGAATGCTCGATTTTGACGTTTTGATGTAAGGTGAGTTCCGCGAATAACGTAGGGAGTGTTCCGAAATGAAAGATTTGCACTATATATATATATATATAGGTATATATATATATATATATATATATATATAAAACATTAACATTTTTGCATATTCAGTAAATTAGGGCACGTTTGAATTATCATTTTGTTTAAAGAATTTTGGTTTGGTTAGTTTTTCGTTTTTGTTTCAACAAAATTGAATAAAAAACTGAACAAATAATGAACAGCTTTTGAAATAATGAACATTTTTATGTTTTGGAATACAAAATAATGCATAATGAACATCTACTTCAAATAATGAACAGTTCATTATAATAATGAACGGATGGTCACCGTAGGCATAGATGATGCCCGCCAGCCCATATGCACTTTAATGAAATTTCGTTATGGCATTGCTGGCATTTGCTGGAATTATTTTGTTGTCATCGGTGTTTGAGTTCGTGGAATTGTGATTTATTTTCATTTCTCGTTCGTTCTCTTTTTTGTAGAAACCTACAACCTTTGATATAAAATAACAAAAACCTTAAATGACCGTCAAGGCAGATAATGACCATATTGGTAATTTTTGTCATATACCTAAAAATTTGTATATTTAAATAATATACAGTTTTGATAATCCTGTAATTTTGGTCATTTGAAGGCTAAACTGGTCATTTGCCTGTTGGCATTCATATGTATAATTGGCATACAGTCTCGTTTTCCATTGGGTTTTTCAGATTTTGCGCTCAGATTTCAGATTTTCGTGCCCAATGGAACATAAAACGAGATTTTTCTTTCTTTGCATTTGTGGTGGTCCGTGTTTTAAAAGTCAGCTGTTATCAAATTATTATTTGTGTTTATAAACATCCATTCAATTTATGTTGATATCTATTGCAGCGGCCAAATGTAATTTGTTCTGTATTTTTCGTAGACTTATCGTCTAAATACGTATGTAAACACCCTTTAAAGTTTGACAAATGTTTTTGGTGTTAGTACAAATAGGTGTGAATCTCGATATCGAGATCGAGATTCTCAAAATTGCTCTGACTCTGAAAAAAAGTGTTTTTTTTTTGCGGCCAATGGAACATGAAATTTGACAGCTGGCTGATTTCGAGAGCAGAAAAACTGCTCTGAATATGAAAAAAGTGATTTTTCTGTCCCAATGGAAAACGAAATTAGCTTAACAACAAATCGTCGTGATAGATGTTCTCATTCTCACTATTACCCAATGAGAAATAAATATTGTTGACTGTCTGTATACCTATCTGTGAAATTTACTCACATGCTTGAATACACCCGCTTCTTTCTTTACTTCAATAGTACCTACAAATAACTGATAAATTAAAATACATGTTTGTTTATATTTCATACTTAATATATTTAACTTAATATTTAAATTCCAGACTATACTTACAAAGAACACTTTTGTATCAATAATCACCCCTATCGAGGTATCCGTTCGGAGAAAATTCCGATACGAAAGTGAAATCCGATCGGAACTCAAATTGCGTTCGAAGTATCTGTTTCGGAACGAAATAAATGAAGCCTACAAACGCATTCATTTCACATTAAAATATTCCGCAGCAATTCGTTGTCGGAGAGCTTCGGAATGAATTTGCCCTGTGGCTGTCAAAAATAAGTGGTATATCGCGGTTCCACGCAATGCGACAAGGTGCGCTGTATGCCATCGGAGAATTTTTCCGAAAATTGTATCGGAACGGATACCTCGAATGGAATTTCTCCGATTTCGTACAGATCGGAGAAAATTCCGTTCCGAAAGGATACCTCGATAGGGGCGAATAACCGTTTAGATTCTAGAAAGTCTACCTTAGGTAATACAGGGTGTTTCCAATTGCAGCGTCAATTGTGGCATAATCTTTAAGTATCAGTATCAGTTGATGCGAAACAATAGAATCTTCTTTTTTCAGTTCCAAATTGATAAACCACAACATGAAGTCCATTACAGAGAACAAAATTGGTAGTGAATTAACTTACTTTTAACTTTATATCAGTTAAGTAAGTGGAAGAAATAAAATAAGCCCGGCACCAGTTTGATGGAAATCATATAACCGAACAAATTTATAAATTTGTAGAAATCAATAAATGTCGAAGGTAATGTTTCGATGAAAGTTAATTTATTAGTGACATCCACTGCAAAACAAATAATAATAACATTTCTCCCAACGATGAATACCATGTCAAAATAAAATTTACCTTCAGTTAGCGGTATGTCAAGGGCATTTTTTTTTATTGCATTCAGTTCTGTATTTAAAGATTTCGTATTATATGTTTTTACTTTGGCCATTTCTTCATTCTAGCAACACCCTGTATATATTTATTAACTATGTATTTCCAAAGCTGTTAATTAATTTGTACCATTGTCTATACATAAAAAAAAAACAAAAAAAATTGAAAACTAATTTGTGGACGGTAGAAAATTAAAAATAAAAAATTAAAAATTAAAAATTAATTATTTTCAACAAAGCGAAATAATTAAACTTAACGTAGGTATAAGTATATAATCTATTTTTTTTTTAGGAATTTTTCAATGGTCTTTTTATTATTCGCTTTTGAAGGGCTTCTTCTATCCCTCAGTTTCCATGCTGCCTGGAGCAGATTTATAACTCCTTAGCAGCAGAGGACATTTTGATATTCTTTCTAAAGATCTAAGCGCTCTGCTGCTTATCCTCATCTCGGAATCGATGCATTTATCGTGATAGACTTTCACGGTCCTTCCCACAATGGTCTCTTCATCACCTCTTACATCGAAAGCAGGATTTGAGCAGACGTTTAAATGCTCTCATATATTGAATCACTTGTTCCTGAAATGAAATAAACAACATATTATAAAAAACGATAATTGAGACAGTGTTCCAGAGATGTGATACGATTTACCTGCATTAAATTGAAGCACATAGCAATCAATGCCATACCTAGTAGCAAATACACAGCGCATAGTATAAAACTTATTTGTACCTTTTCATTATCAGTACTTATCTAAGAAAAAAAAAAAAATGCCAAAATAAAATAAAGGATTTACATCATGGTCGATTATATTTTACCACTTTTTCTCCCGGTACTATGTCACCAAATCCAATACTGCTCAGTGATATAAAACAAAAATAGCTTCCGTTTAGTAAATCCCATTTCTCCCATTCACCGAAACAAAACGCTCCAAACAAAATGTAACTATAAGTGCACCAAATATTATTCAAGTAAATTCTCTCAAAATGCAAAATCCATACCCTATCATAATAAAAACACAAACTGTCACTGGAACTGTCACTGTTGAGGTATTCGTTTGAATTTCTGCGTCTATATCAGAATCATCCTCTTCGTAGAACTCAACAGTTTCGGAAGAGGTCTGTTCAGTGGACTGGCTTGATCTGGAATCACTTCCTTCCTCCATGCTGTCGAACTAATCATAAGGAGAGAAATATTTTTAAGTAAGATCTTGAAACACGTAAATAAAAATGTTTATACTAACATCCCTGTCTAATATCATTCGGCGCAGTTTTCGTCGTTCTCGGACTATTCGTCTCCGAGCAACTCCGGGACAAATTCGACAGAGACACACCTTGGCGTAGATCCACTTGAACGACTTGGCCAATATGTCGCCGATATTTGACAGGTAGAGAAGAAACAGTGGCATTCCGATTATCGCATACAGAATTGTAACCAGTTTCCCCCAATTGGTTTTTGGAGATATATTGCCATATCCTAAGAGAAGGGTTTTTTTTTTTTAATTGTTGATGAACAAATTGTTGTTGAAATGAAATCTGTCATCGAAGTTTGTGGCCAACAAATTGAACATAGGTAACGTTTTTAGAGCAAATTCCCTATTGACGCTTTATTATTAATAAACCAGAACTCGTTCTGACATTTCTATCTGCTAAAGCATTACTTAAAAACCACAATGACGAAATCTATGTAAGTGGATATGTTTTCGTTTTCGTAGAATCCGTGACGTTCATTACGTCGACGGATACGTCAAAGTTATCAGAGGGATGTTCAAGTATGACAGCTGTCTGACTAGATGTATCTGGGTTTTGATAGGCTGAAGGCGGGCATATGAGCAGTTGTTTCAGTTGACGTTTATGGAGGGATAGTCGAGAGATTCGTCAAGAAATTCGTGACTGAATACTAAGTTGACAGTTCGGATATGTGGCTGACGTAGAGAAAGTGACGCTCCCGACCAATCTAGTCGACTTATGTCGTTTTCCATTGGGCAAAAAGAAGCGTCCGGGAGAGTCGGGAAATGAAAAACAATATTTTTGAAACTGTTCCATTGGCATAGAAAAAATACTCTTCTGGTGATTCATAGAATGTCAATTTCGCTTCTCGATTTGAAGTCAGAATTCACTCAAGAAGCACTCACACAAGTGTAAGTGACAGCTGCCGTAGATTATTTTTTTTTTTAATTTTCTTTTATGAACGTAACTACTGCCAAACTTCTGTAATGGTAATGAAGTTGTTTTACTGCAACGAACAAGAAAATTAGCAGGAATGCAGCATTTTTACACTTATGAAATCGATCTATGTTCCCGTAACGGATACGACTGTGTTATTTATTTTTGAAATTAAGAACAAGAAAGGACATCTTAAAACACCTTTTTTGCTAGTCCATTCACAACTGGATGGAAAGGGCTCATGTACCTGTACGTAAATTAGAAGTAGAATCAATAGCCCAACTTTCTCTCCCAGATTCACAGGATGATGCAGATTCTAATGTAATACTGGCCTAACGATTATAGCAGTACATTTTGGTCGAAAGATGCTTAAATTCATACGTTTATGCCCTTCTACGAACACTGATAAGCAGCCCATTTACATTCTATAGCTACCTATGGTTGTAATGACAGTCAGTGAATAAAGGAAAGCTCCAGAAAAACTCCATTGCTTCTCGACGTCCAAGCCAGCCAATTCTTTCTTGATTACAGATCGTTGAAAACTGTACATTGTTTCATTTACCCTGAAATTCCAATGAAAGAAAAGGGAGCTATTAAACAGCACTTATCATTATTAGTTATCAACCCTCACCTCTTTTTGAAAGCAGTCTCATTGAAAACATTCGATTCACAACATGTGATCCTCCATAGGAGTTCCGTTATCACTGACACATTCAGTTCTCCTAAGCGCAGTTTGTTTCGCGCGTCGATGTTCGCTTGGGAAATTTCGATCGCTTGGAACATGAACGCGCCTCCTATTGTGTAGATAATCACCAAAAGGATAATGCCCACATTGCTGAACATAAACGCTGTGAATTTTCGAAAGTGATCCTTGAATCGTTCGAAAGGTGGTTTCTCTTTTCGTTTAAATGAGCGTTTACGATTCATCGTCGTCACGCGGTTCAAATTACGCTATTCGAATACACGAGTTTTTTGTCCTTTCAGGGCTTTCTCCTTGTGGGCCGTAGAAAATCTCTCTGCAGCCGTGTCTGAACGCTGTGTTGCTTTAAGTGCATGCTTTTTGTGTGTCTTCTTCATTTGACTCGAAAATCAATTGTTGTTCGTCCTTTGGTTTGGTTTGTTGTTTTTCATCTGAAGAAAGGAAACAAACATATTTATTACGAGAAAACAATTTTATTTAGAATATAAATAAATAAATACTCGGAAGACGGGAAGTTGGCTGTGCCGGTGTCAATCATTTAAATTGTGTAAACCTGATGATGACATTGATTTATAACACTGCCAGACCACGCAAATGTGGCATGCCCCATTTAAGAGGACTTGTCTCCTAAAACATTTGAATTGTTTCTTTTTTATTTTTTTTGTGACGTGTATAGTGTGGGGGTTAAATGGCTTTCAGTTTCGGTGTTCATATTTTTTAGCTTTCACATTTTTGGTGTTTTGTTTTTAGAAAACATTGAAATTGAAAAATTTCTATAGTTTATTATTGTTAGTAAAATTTGTAAACTTTGTTCATTTCGAATAGTTTACACAAATTAGTGTAAAATAAACAAATACAGCAGTCGGTAATCACTCGAAAGTGTTTTAGCGACCTCTAGCGCGATGTCTATTGCTGTTACGACTTTCTGTGAGAAATATGAGTGAACGTAAGCATGAGCACACACTGTACGAAATTTCTTTCAAGCAACAGGTGTACAATGTACATATATGATCTTAGATTACATAATTATATTCATCAATTAACCTTCAAAATTTGTAATTTCAACGCAGACGATTCGAGGGCGTATGTGGAATGTTTGTGAAATTTTATGCTTCAGTAGCTGTCGAAAAGTAGGTACTCTCGGGTGTTATCAATTGAGTTAATGAAGACTCAATGATTTTTGTTTTTATATTTTTTTTTATTTTTAAAAAACTTCGAATGAAATATCAAAATATTTGCAGACTAGTTCTATTTTATGTTGACGGTAATCTGTGGCCAATGAATTAAGTTTGATTTGTTTACAATTTGTACTACAATTTATTTTGTATATAGAGATTTATAATACAAATGTTCATGGGCAGTTTATGCTTTGTTTGTATAAATTAAGAAAACAAAATATTTGTTTGTTTTGTTTGTATTGTTATACCTTTTTTTATAAACAATTAACACGCGCTATGGTGGTTATTAATAATGTTCGCATACTCTAGAACGATTTAATTTCATTGAGTATGTGAGGAAGAATTGTATATTTTTTTAGTTTAGTTTATTAAAAAAAATTTTCAAAGTTTCAAGCTAAATCCAACGATGTTAAATACAAATTTTTCAAACGAGGTTTGCTTTATTTTCTGTGTCAAATTAGAGTGTAGACAAATACATGCAATTGAACGCTCTCCGATGAATGAGAAAACTGAATTTGTCTTTTATTCGACGCACTATTAATTGTCATAGCGAATGCGAGACGCACGGGAAATAAAAGACGCTTAAATACGAATGGTAAATCGTTCTGAAAAAGTGGAAGCCTTTGAATTTTGAATTTTCCCCTCAAAATCGTCGATTGCATGACATTCGATTTGAGGTTCTTCACAAACAAATCAAACGCGTTCCGCTGCTAACTTTCGGTGCATTAAGGTCAAATTGTGTAGCGATAAGCCCGGAACATTCAAAGAATTCAAAAATTAAAATTTTTTAATAATTCTTGTATTGGGAGTCACACCACCCGTTCTTCTATCTAATCTGTTTTTTTTTTTTTTTTTTTTTTCAAAATGCGGTTCTCAGTAGAAACTTCTATCCCCATTCTATTCCCCTTAAAGTTTGGTATTTACGACAAAAAGTAGCATTATATCCTTTCTTAAGGCCAACACGAATCCACCAAACCAAAAATCGAACTATCTGTTCCCTAGTTATGAGTGCACATACGGACTACATTCTCTTTTATATCTTGTTTCTGTACCCACCCGGCTTTGGCCGTACATTCCGTATTAAGTCCCGCTTACATTTCGCAAAGTGCTTTATTTGGACATTAATAATTTTAATACAACTTTAGAAATAGAGTTTGATTTTTCTTAATAGGAGGTGCCACCACAACCCCTTTTTCCACAGCTTCACCTATCGGGTCGAAAAGTATTCTATCTCTCAAGCTGGAACCAACCCTATCCACAACATTTTCTTTAAAATCGGTTGAGTGGTTGCGGAGATCGCCAACAGCGCTACCTATCGGGTCGAACAATAGTATATCTCTCAAGCTGATACAAACCATACAAATCCACAAAATTTCATTCAAATCGGTTGAGCGGTTTCGGAGATCAAAGACAGCGCCACCTGTCGGGCTCAAAAGTATCATATCTTTCAAGCTGGAACCAACCATACACATCCACAAAATTTCATTGAAATCGGTCGAGGGGTTTCGGAGATCAACAACAGCGCCACCTATCGGGTCCAAGAGCATTCTAAATTTTAAGATTGCCTAAACCTGAAATACAGCAATACGAACGAAACAAAAAGAAAATCAAGTAAATTGGCCTACCCGTTATCGAGTTTAAGCCCGAAAGAATTATATATATAGAAGAAGAAGATTTGCCTTCTTCCATTTCATCAAGTTTTAAAATCCAAAGTTCTCAAAATTTGGCACCACTGATTTGGTAGTTCAGCAATTGATAAATGAAAATCTAGCGGCGAATTGATAAGTCAAGAATAAGCGATAGTCGAGGAGAAATATAACTCTGGATAAAAGGGAGGATAACAGATGGTATCAAAAAATATCCCATAGTATCCAGTAGCAAAGAGGATTTGGATTCTCTTTGTCCAGTAGTACGGTTTCAGGAACAATACGTAGAACGTAGCCCGTATAATTTATATCTAAGATTCCTCTCCCAGACTCGGACCGAATTCGAAATTAGCATCGTTGTCAACTAAGTGAAATTATGTACTATGAATTTGTCAAAATTTGACAGATAAAATAATGGTACCGGCCAAATCGATAATTCTCCAGGGATGTGACATCAACAATACGAATTATCGCAACTTACATTTAAGGACTATTCACATGAGAGCGAATTGCGAACTGCGAACACGCGAATATTCGTGGTTTCTGACACTTCATTCATATGAAAACTTTTTTTGGTCGCAGATACCCGCGTATCAGTTTCATTTTTAAAGGTTAAGTTCGAACGAATTTTTCATTCGTGGGCTTGTGGATCGCGACTGTTTTGTGTGGATTGTGAATAAAGTGTGACAGTTCAAGGCAAGAATTTTCAATTCGCGGGAAAATTGCTTCAATTGTTAATTTAGCCGTTTAAATTAATTGAGAGTCGTGTTTTTTTAGACTAGATGTTAGATTAATTAAATATAATGGTTTTTTGATAGAACAAAAAGCAAATTGCAATTCATAAACACAGTTTAATTGATTTGTTCGCAATTCGCCTATTCGCAGTTCGCTCTCATGTGAATATTTTTGTTAATGAAAAAACTCAGGTAACCCTACAAAAAATTCAAGTTGAAGCAACATTTTTTTTATAAATCCAACTCAAAAGATATATCGAAACATTTCGAAGAATTACTAACTGAGAGAACTAAATTTTCAATTGCTTTCAAGTCATTATTATCGGTCAGGCTTTGCATCTCAATCTATACAGAAAGTAAGGTACTGAAAACCGCAAGACTAAAAACAATTCACCTTGAAGTGTTAACAAGACAATAAATCGGAGGAAGCAATTTGCATGTAGCATTTTCTTGTTAGCGAAATTTTTGCCAATCAAATATTTAAATTTCCCAAACACACACCCACCGAATCCATGTATACATAGTGGAAGTAGCCACGTTTTTAAGTGGAATTTGCACTTATTGTTAATTTTCCTATTTGATTTGTTTTGGCACAATTTCATCTGTACATCAGATAAATTCTCAGTTTTAAATTGGCTCAACAACGACACGACTGGTTAAAATGCAATAAACGTCTAAATCAATTATTTGAAGGATTTGTGGAGGTCAATGAATTAGTGCCATGACTTTTCGAAATCGGGGCTCTTATTTTTCCTTGAGTTTTTCTCGTGAATAAAATTAAAATGTATAATAAATTGAATGGGCCCATGCCGAAACTGTGGCTGACTTTACCGCCTCTCGAGGAGTGCCTCTTATTTCATATACTTAACGTAGCGGAACCGAATGTCTGGTTGGCTGATTTACCTTCCGTTTTCGAGATTTTTTTTTTTTAATTTATTGTTTCATAATTTCTTGACACTATACTCGAGCTTATTTATCCTTCAAAGTATTTTTATTTATTTGTTTGTTAATTTTTAAATCAGCAACTGTTGTTGTTTGGCGCTGAGAAAATACGTGCTGAAAACCCACTCACATGCGAGTTATATCATTGACTGTAAATTTGTCCAATCCACAGGCAGATGAACTTTGCGGGAAAAAGATTCCCACGCAGTGCAGTGGTTTCGTACTTTGGGACGGCAGCGCGGTTTTCGAGAATACATTTTTTGATTAATTGCATTTATTTACACGTTATGAAAATGTACAAATATTTGAACGTCGAATTGAAATTGTGTGCATTAGATCGTAACAGAATCCATAAATCTGCACCTCAACATGTTGAAATTGTGGTTGAGAAAAAAAAACAAACAACAACCACTGTCTTGTCTAGTAGCTGAAAATAGTGTAACGTTTAAGGCGCCAGACGAACACTGAACTTAGTCGACTTTAAAAAAAGATGTAAACTAGAAATACTAAAAAAATAAAAACACGTTTTGGTATTTTTATCAAATATAGATAGAAGAAAGAAGTAATACGTCAGTACTATTTTAGGGTAAACTCGTATAAATATTGGTCACAAACTCTTGCCTCCTCGCACATATGACAAAAATTAAGCAGCTCTGTCTAATCTTACTTACTTACTTAGATGGCGCTACAGTCCGGGGTGAACCTGGGCCTCAACCAATACGGCTCTCCAGTTAGCGCGATCTTTAGCTAATTACCTCCAGTTGCGCACTCCAAGTTGGTTGAGGTCCCCTTCCACTTGTGCGCGCCACCTAAGGCGAGGTCGAAGACTCTTCGGGCCGGAGCGTTGGTGTCCATTCGCTCTACATGTCCTAGCCATCTTAGTCTGTTGATGCGCACTTTTCTGACCAGGTCGATGTCGCTGTACAGCTCGTAGAGTTCGCTGTTAAATCTCCTTCTCCAAATCCCGTCAACGCAAACGGGACCGAAAATCACCCGAAGAATTTTGCGCGAGGAGATCTTCATCCGCCTTTGATAGCGTCCATGCTTCTGCGCTGTAGAGTAGGACTGGGATGATGAGGGTCTTATATAGAATCTCTTTAGTGTTTCTTGACAAGGCCTTACTTCTCAGTTGCCCTCTAAAGCCAAAGAAACAGCGGTTAGCAAGTGTGACTCTTCGCTTGATTTCTGATGTGATGTCGTTGTCAAAATTTATAGCGAAGTAGACAAAGTCCCAACTACCTCAAAATTTTAACTGTCTATCGTGACGTTCTGTCCGATTCGTCGATGTTGTGTGTCCCTTCTTGTTGACAGCATGTATTTTTCTTTTTTGCCCTCATTCAAATGCACAATCTGACAAGTTCGGCAGGGATGTCAAAACTAGACATGGCTCTACATAGCTCGTCTCTATAAATGCTGTCATATGCGGCCTTAAAATCGATAAACTGGTGGTGGGTATTGACTTGGACTTCTTGGGTTTTTTTTCCAGGATCTGCCGTGAATATTTTGTAGGTTGTGGACTTACCGGGCCTAAAACCGCACTGATAGGGTCCAATCAGTTCGTTGACATAAGGTTTCAGGCGTTTACACAGTACGGCGTCTATAGTTGGCGCAGTTTAGAGGGTCTCCTTTCTAGTCTTGTCTCTGTCTAATCTGTCTTCACTTTTAAACCCCTCTCTGTTTTTTTGTCAAACTAGGGTTATTTATTCGCTGCTTTTACATGGATATACTATTGTGGAATTTCTCCAGCCAGTTCATCCAGTTTTTTTTTATCCTTAAAGCAGTTTTTGTTTCCACTTTTAATTTAGGCTTAAAAATAGGTACATAACATATGCAACGATTTCGCATTTGTGAGCTTTCGTAAATTTAAAGTCGTGAGCAGCATTTTTTTTATTTAAGTTTAAATTCAAACACTGATCTGGTCGAGTATCCACCTTGCATTCGATAAAACTAAAATCAAATCAGAAATATTTCAGTTACCCACCTAAGGCACACATTTCTTTGTCTATTGGATCGAATTATAAACCTCAGTGAAATCGATTGAAAACATTAATTCGCAATGTATCATGTCTGACATGAGATAGCCACTTCTAAAGCATATCAATTTTAGGTCTGCAACTCTTTTCATCTACATTCAACTAAATTCTTTGATCTTTACCTTTTTAAAGTAAAAGTGAACTGAACGAACAGATGAAATAGAAAATCCCAATACCCAAAACACATGCATATTGACCAATAATATTTTTTGGAACATATTTTTCGTTTCATGTAAATATTTGCTTAGTTCCGTTTGGCTTCATAAATCATATTTTATTAGGTGTACTCTGTCCGCAGCTACAACCGCAGGTGAATTCAGGACTGACTGGCCTCTAGTTTTGTTTATTTTTAGCAGGTGATCCGTAAAAATGGTGTTCGCGAAGCACAGCATGCGATCCAACCATCAATAACAGCGAGGATATTTAAAATTATGGCCGGTGTAATTGTGTAAAATCCTTGGAGAAGCTATTTTAGATTTGAAAGATTTTGGTAGTGTTAATGGATTTGCGGTTATTCTTGTCTAATCATTAGTATCAGAGAATTGCTAGTGACAAACTAATATTTCCAAGATGGATGAAATTCGTATTTTCGGAACGAAATAAAGTCCTCTGTACACACAAATTTACACTTATAAAATCCTTTGGCTAAAAAAACCTAATATCGCCTTGTGTGAGGCAATTAGGCCAAACTGAGTGCTGAAAACGTCTAATTTTAAATGTGTAATAGTCATTTCTTAATATTTATTATTCAATTTACACCTACTAGTTCGGTATTTAAAAAAAAAAAAACAGCGGTATAAAAGTAGATAAAAATAATAATTTTTCCATGCTTTTCACTAAACATTGAAATGATAAAATATTTGAACGGATGTAATGACGCAACTAAATTGAATCACTTAAGTTATCGTGAAGCATCTCGAGTTGAGTTTTTTCTTGTTCTTAAAAAGAAATTAAAACATTTTTTTGGGAATTTTTCGGATTTCTCGCCAAAAAATTGATTCAGTTTGTTGTTGATTAATGCCACTTCAAATCAGCTTTCTTACCATTTCGTCACCTGAAAGTAACACAATGTGTATGTGAGTTGACCGATGTTTCGAGATATGAGCTTTTGAAGTTTTGCATGATCTTTTTTGGCATTTTAAATTAATATTTTCAAAATATAATTATGCAGAATCATATAAAAATGTACAAAATAGTAATTATAAATGTTAAATTTTGCTCCCACGCTCAATAGTTTTCTTTGAAAATGTAATTTAAATTTTGATACAAAGTGCCAATACGGTTTATTACATACATACATACATACATTTTATAATTAGATTATTATTTTTTTTTTTACATATAAGAAACCCTATTTAAAATAATTTCAAAAAAATAATCAATTATTGGATCAAACAGGAGCCATTAAAAAAAGGACAATTATAAAATCTCTTATTTACCTTGCCTGAAACCTGTAACCTGTATTTGTGATGGACATAGAACTTTTTTTATTTTATTTTTGATGTTAGATAGTTAAAATTACAAAATCCCATGTGAGAATTTCAAAAACACAAAATTCTATCACACTTTATCCTAATGTTAATAAATGTTCAATATGATTGAATGACAAGGTTCTATGTACTAATATTGTTGCATAGAAATTTGTTACAGCAAAAAGTTTTAACATTTTGTAGGATAGAATTTCGTTTTTCTTCAGGTTTGGTATGGTACGAAACCTTTAAGGGCCCCGTTATTATATTCAAATGCAAGTGCTCTCGAAGACGAATCGTTTGATACCAAAAACTCATTTTTGACCAAAATGGCTTATAGAACGGTGTTACTTTGAGGTGACGATTTCCAACAAAACATAAGTACACGTAGGTATATTATGTGCATTTTCATTCTCATTAAATATGTAATTGGGTGAAAATTGTAATTTATTAACTAGATAGTTTAACCAATTTGTAATATTTGAATTCAGAAATAAATAATTACAGACTTTTATCGAACATTTTTTAAAACGCCCCTAAACACCTGAATAGTTTTGGAGTGTACAAACTATTTTTACAGTCTTTAAAAACCATCCCGAAAATTCTTATTTATAAAATATTTTCCCATATGCAAATTAGTTTTACTGACAGGGGTTTGTGTCAGAAAAAGTACTTGAAAGTATGAATTCTTTAACATTAAATGTTTTGTTGCGATCGATTTAATTTGATGACGCAATGCGTTTCGATTGTACAAATTAATCTGTATAAACCGCAGCATATATTTATATTACAAGATTGTGTTATTGAACGCCTAAAAAAGTAATCCAAGCACATTTGCGAAAAATGTGTTATATTTATATATATTTTTTTTTTTTTTTTAGTTTAGTTTATTTCATCAAACAAAGTTACAATTATACTTCAGTGATTACTAGATACAATAAAAATATTAAACATCTCCACCATTTAAGTTATTTAAAATTAATAATAGATTTGTTTTAAATATATATCTACTATGACTGAAATCTATCATGTCGCAAACAGTATTTGTTTCTCGTAAACACCTGGTTATTGGTTCGTTTGCGGCATAAATAGTTCTATGATACGGAATATTGAAAAACAATCGGTTTCTAAGCATTCTCGCAGATATATTGAACCCAATTTGAGATAGGATAGAGGGGCAATCAATGTGACCCTCTAGTACGTCCCTAATGAACATAACCGAGAAATATTTCCTTCGAATGTGTAGAGGCATAATTCCAAGTAATTTACACCTCGTTTCATAAGAAGGCATTACTATGTTCCAGCGGAGTCTTTTCACTACAACTCTAGTAAATCGTTTTTGGATTTTCTCTATTCTAAAAGAGTGAATTTCATAAGAAGGATTCCATATCGTATTGCAGTACTCTAAGGTGGACCTAACAAACGCAAAAAATAAACATTTCAGAGTGTGAGGATCCGAAAAGTCTTTAGAATTACGCAAGATAAAACCTAACATTGAATTGCCTTTAGCGACTAAAAAATCGATATGTTTCAAAAAGTTTAATTTTTGGTCAAAAATTACACCAAGATCCTTTTTAAGGGTTATGACGGATAATGCCTTATGGTTAATTTTATATATAAATTTAACTGATGAACGCTTACGACAGAAAGTTAAACTTTGACATTTGGAAATATTCAGATGTAGGGAATTAATCCTACACCAATTCGATAATCTATCAAGATCTTCTTGCAATAGGATGCAATCCTGCTCAGAGTTTATACAACGAAAAACTTTTAAGTCGTCAGCAAACATCAAACATTTTGAATTTAAAATTATGTCGGGAATGTCATTGACAAATAACAGAAAGAGTAGTGGACCGAGATGGCTACCCTGAGGGACCCCCGATGTAGCATAAACTGGCGAAGAAAGAGTATTATTGATACGTACGTACTGTACACGATCCCTTAAATATGCTCTTAGCCACTTTAGGAAATTCGAGTGAAAGCCTACTTTAGCTAACTTCATTAGCAAAGTATCGTGATTGACTCGGTCAAATGCTTTGGAAAAGTCTGTGTACACAACATCATATTGCGAGCCCTTTTCAAGGCCATTTAAAACAGAATTACAAAAAATAGTTAGGTTGGTGCTAGTAGATCTACCAGCTACAAAACCATGTTGGTAGGGAGAAATAATTCCTTTTAGAGTGGGAGCTAACTTGTCATAGACCATTTTTTCAAGTAATTTGGGAATGGTAGAGAGTTTACAAATTGGACGGTAATTTGAAACCTCTTGCTTGCTTCCCGATTTGTAAATTGGTATGATTGTTGAACACTTCCACGTATTTAGAAATTCGCCATATTCCAAAGAACGATTAAAAATCAGATGCAAAGGTGGAGCAAATGCTTTCGCACACATTTGTAAAATAATAGGGGGAATGCCATCGCTATCTGGTCGTTTATCAGCATTAAGCTTAAACAAAGCTAATTCTATCTCTGCGTTAGATAGGCTTAAGCTCCCAATATTCAAAATATTAAATGGAGAATCACTGTCAGCAGCAGCTTGAGGTATAGTAAAACCACAATTTAAGTAAACCGACTGAAAGTGTTTGGCAAATAAATTACATAATTTTTAATTTTACTTAGCTGATATTATATTATGTTCAATAAAACACGCCTAGCATTAGATAGCTTATACAAATTTGGAATTTTATGAAATGACACCGACCAATAGTTCCGTTTCTTGAAGCTATTAATTTTACAAACGATCTGAGCCCTAAGAGAACAAAGCAAATTTTAAGAAATTTCAGCAAAGAATAGATTTTGTAATACTATTAAAAATGGACCAAACGAATTTATACGTTTAGACACTCGGTAAGAGTGCACACATCAGGGACTTGTAGGCGGAAAAAAAAAACATTTTGTCAAAATTCTATTTTCGCTTCAGAGTGTGAGCGCAGGATAGTAAGAAACCAAGTTTGTTGCAAATCATTGAAACAGTATTTCCAATTAACAAATTGACAGTGACATATTTCGCAAATATGCTAATCGACACTTTCACTTTATAAAGAAGAAGAAGGCCATTTTGTGGACTAAACAAATAAAAGTATTGTGACTCAAATCAAACAATATTTCTGAAAATATAAAGTAGAATAAAAATAAATACCTATTATTTGCCACATTGAATATAAAAACTGTCATATGTCAAATCAAAGTCAATGTCATTTCTAGTGAATAATGATTGATATTCAATCTTCAATGGAAGTGGACCATATCTTTAGGATTTAAAATTGAAATTAAAGAATATTAGCGTTAGTCATTTACTTTTTTAAGAATGGAAAAGACTGACAAAATAGCAGATAAATTCTCTCTTGCGAAATAGAATTAGGGGAAGCTTTTGTAGTAATCTATGAAAAAATGACAGATGATTAATAAATTGCAATGGTAGGGAAGAATCGTTAAAATATATGATAAATGTGAAGATTTTTTTAACAATAATAGTTAATTTATCTAGTGATGAAAGTGATTCGAAATAAATCGAAATTCTGTTCGATCAATTCGAGTGGAAGAGTTTGTACTGACTGAGGAGAGTGACACTGATCGAATTTTAGTACGCAGGAAATCAAAAAATAATGTTCCATATATTCGATACATAAATTTTTACTTGTCACTTCTGATAAGCAAAATGACATTAGGTCTGTTCCCTAACGATAATGCATTCGAACACATTCGCCGAATTTAGTCAAACTTCGTTCCTTTACGCAAAAGTTGGGCAGAAGAGAACCAAAAAGAGAGAGCAAAACATTTCCCCTCCATAAAAAACCTGCAAATATTAGCTCAAGAAATTTCTTTGGGCTAGCTGCTTATTGCTGACAGATGGTTTTCAAATCCTTCGAATTCTATTTTGTAACTGACTTTTTATTAAATTTATAATTATATATATTGCTTGTATCGCATTAAAATAGATGTAAGAAGCAAAAGAATTATGCTTTTTAATTTCTGCAATAAAAGCAATTCAAACCCTGGTCTTAAATATAAATTTGTGTTTTTTTCTACTGGAAATTAATATTCCCGCCTAGAAAAAATTCACATTTTTCAAATTTGTGGTTCAACGCGTTCCTTTTCTTCTTGGTTAATTTAATTTCAGTGAGTTTATTCTCTCGCAAAGAGAGAAATGTGACATATTGCCAAAAGTGAACCAGAAAGTAAGGGAACAGACCTATTATGTTCCTATTTCCCAATATGTCAACTAAAACTGCGTCAGATTAATTAAAAATCAAATCAAATTTAGTTGAATTTGACCCCAAAAGCAAAAAGAACTAAGTGTAGCTATCAGATGACCTCCCAGAATCATAGGAATGTATAAAAATAAAGTTTATATTTCGACTCATGAACTATTTTAAAATTTGTAAAAGTTCATTCATTCATTTTCATTTTTCAGTGGCTACTCTTCCATTAGTAGGGGCGCGGGTAAAGGATGCCGCGTAAAAGTAAATTAAAAAAAAATATCGCAATAATTTACAGAAATCAGTGTCTTAATCCGTTAAATCTTAAATGATCCACAAAGTGCTTGCACAACAAGACAGTTAGATGAACAGACAGTTCTCGTGCTGACAACGCAGGTGCCTTCAATCAAATCTGTCGTCTGCGTCTCGCTTTGAATGTGAGTGAGGTGTATTTGTACATATAGCTTTGTTGAATTTTTCATTATTTCTAATTTATGAATTCAATGAGAGGAATAAAGAAATATTGTTTAGTAGATATGTAGTTTGTGGATTAATTTGTTAAATTCTCCATATCATAAATTTGATGTTTCTCATCGAATATATATTTTCTTTTTGTTATACGTTTTTCAGTTTGGCGAATGGGTGTAAACATTGTTTTTTTTTTTTTTTTTGTAATAAAGTTGAATGAAATGTTGTGCGTATTATTTCGAATGCGCCTAATGTAAGGGCACATAAATCAGACAGATAACATGTTTCACTGGAGATTTTTTTAAATAAATTTGACGAATTTAGCTAATAGAAATTGATTGTCTCTCTGTTAGAATTTGTGTCTTCGAAAATAAATTTAACCAGAAAGATTAAAATAAAACAATATACTTGAATAGAATATGATGTCATGAATGTTGGCTGCGGGTTGAATCGATTGTCGGAGGAATAAGTGACGGACGGACACACAGAGACGTTAAGATTATAAAACATATTGCCAAATGTGTGTTAACGTGCCTCATATTATTTGTTTTCGTGTCTGCGGTAATGGGTTATTAGATATATGATTTATTACAGGGATTCATGTAGATATGCGTTAAAAAAATGTGTCATTTGTCAAATTATTGACACCGACAGCCATGTACAAAGGTAAAAGTAGTTGTTTACCTATACAGCTACACAAACCAATTATTTTATGAACTGCTGAGTATGTTAAAGACCTAATGAATTATTTGTTTATACTTAAATATATGTATATCTATTTTTTGTGAAAATTCAAGTAAAAGTACGCTATAACCACAAAAGACCATCAGTTGTGGGTTTACCTTGAATTATTTCTCCTTTCGTTGATATTTGAAATTATCTTGTTCATAAATTGAGATGAAGCATTTTTATTGCTGGAAAAATTGAAAGAATAAAATAAACTGTCACAAAATATTCTGCAAAGAGTTCTGTGAAGGTCGTTATGAGAGCGTTTCTTCCACTGAATATACGTTGACGTATGAGGTATGACGTAGGTATATCAACAAATCCACTTTTTGTTGTTGTTCTAACATTTGCTTGTTTTAAAACATGTGTTCCACATATATATAAATTTAAAAAAAATGTGACAGAAAAATACATTCTTGAATGTAAATTCACCAGACGATCAAACCGTTGACAGTTCATATGTTTTGTAGGGTGTATTTAAGCTGTAATGTACCTATACCTATGTATAGATGGTAGAACTATATTGACGTTTAATGTGTTGTATACAATTGATTGGGAGCAGCGCGAATTTTTCTGTCTATTTTATTGCCTATTTTTAGATGCCTATTGACTGTTCTCATAGTGCTTTATTGCCCTTTATTGTGGTAACTACTGTTTACGTTTGTTGCCAGCTTTAGCTTATCTAATACTTTTTCTGACGTTTTCTATAGATGCAAAATACGTCTTGGAAACTTAAATTAAAATAAAGTACTTGCCTATAAATTGAGAAACCCCTCTATTGATTTTGAATATCAAAGGCATTTTATTTTTCTCTACTAAAAGTGCCTTTTGTTTAATTTTTTCAACTTTTGTATATGTATTATAATAGAATTATGTACCTATATTAACTGCATATAAAATAAATAGTATTAGATAGAGAAATTTCCCCATATTGTGTCCAATACATTTATTAAACAAGACGATCTCTTTCTCTATCTAACTCCTCACAAACATTCGTCTTTATTTAAGTATTTATGACAATTCTTTTGCACTATAAGAATTAACCTGAAATCGCACATTTGTCTTCAATAAAACGTATATACATAGTTTTGATCTTTTAAGGGATTGGGAAACATTCTTCAATCAGAAGCTCAGGAACTTTGGTAGGAATTACAATTAGGTATTTCGAAAAACATCGCTAATCACCGCTTGCAACACCAACTCATTTACTCATCAGAAATGCAGTTAAATTTAAATTGGTCATTAACAAACAAACAAAAATAAGTGTTGCATTTTCATTTTTACGATGTCGCAGTTTTGTTTTTAAATCATTTAAATGCAACAAAATTTTACTTAATTTTTAATTCTCGGCAACAAGAAACAGCGTTAATAAATTTCCGACTTGTCAAAAGTGATGGGGATGCGTTCATATTAACATACTTAGCCAGCAATTAATTTTAATAAGCATTGACAAGGCACGACTTCGCTTCGGAATATTTGGGCCACAGATAAATAACTGCTTTTATTTAAAAGAGGTTTTGAGATTTTATGCCAGAACTGAAATTGCATGAAACATCATTAAACAGAAATACTCACAAATCAACACTAAAACAATTTTGAAAAAGTATACCGAAAACACTACGAATAAAATGTTTTCGCCATATTTTCGAAGACTCAACTTTCATTAACTATCGTGCAGAGATGTTTGGAAGGGGACATAATTAATGTTCCCAGTCTTGAAAATGTCAAAAACGACACACGAATTCGTCCCTCTCACTACTACTCGAACGTCACTTATTGTAGAAAAATATGTCAAAGCTCCCTATGTATGAAATTGCACAAACATAGATTATTCATGACTTCCGCATTTCAAACACTGACACTAACACTAACTGACATGTGACACTTATCGCGAGATCATTAAGATGATCCGCTTCTCCCGTATTGAGTTCATTTTGCGCTCAGCTAAAATAACACACTTTACAGTCATAAGAAACAAGAAATGACAACGCCAGTTCAACAGGGTGAGATATGACAGATGGCGATCGACGTAGTCTGGATCTGGATCTTTTACGTTAAGTGTACGAAAATAAACACAATTACCTGCCCACAATCACCCAGTTTATGTCCTCCATTTACGAATTGCGTTGCGGCTTTTGATTTTTCCGTCTCGGCACCATTACTGCGGTATTTATGCTCCTCTGATGTTGTTCGATTCGTTTTTTTTTTTAATTTCTTTTGTTTATTGGCAACAGATCAGCACAGACAAATTATTAAATTATGCATCTCACTATTTTCAAAAACTGGAAACATTCTCAAACACTCTTCCGAAAGTGACATAAACTTGATCGGATTCACGAATCGTTTTCCTACATCATTCAAATGTAATAAATTTAATGACGTCAAATGGAATTTGAAAATTTACTATCTAATAGGTTAGAAACGGTATAGTAATGGCGTGTTTTAGGAAAACTTGCCAAAAGAGAGAGAAACCATTTCCTTCTATTTTTTAGCCGACGATTGTTTGCCCGAATCGAACCGTTTGAGATGAGTGCAAAATACAAACTGGATGCTACTGAAAGAACAATCTTCTCGTGGGTAGCTCGACGTCTAGTCCCGTCGGTGACGGAATATATTCGAACCAAATTGGTTTATTTTAAAATTCTATATCGCTCAGAGCTGAATGCTGCTCTCACACGTTTGAAATAAATTTTGCGATCGTCATGAATTTCCAACGCCTGCCCAGAAATGTATGATAAAATACATACCGTAACATTACTGCTGGCGGCACACTCCGATAGTGAAACGTGTATCACTCTAGTTCTCTGACCACGGAATAAAATCATTCGCATGGCAAACGTCATTATGAAAGTGTAAACTGTAAAGCACAAAAAGGGGAACAAACTATAAAATTACGAAATGTATTTTTAGTAAATAAACGAAGACACGAAAAGAGAAGAAGAACAAGCAAACTCAGACTTTTTCTAAATGGATAGGTACCTAGTGAAAAATATGGAATAAGAAGAATGTATTGTTGGAGAATCGGCATTATTTTCGAACGAAATAACTTGTTGCTGCCGTCAACAACTGTCATAGTCAACAACAGTTTTTTTTTTACAAGTTTCGGCGAAAATTAATAAATTAGCTTGATTGCTATCTGAAGAGTTCAGAAACATACGTTTTGTATCAGTCTATGCTAACAATAATTGTGTTGTTCACAACGTGGGAAATATACCAATATGGTTTTCGTCAATGGATTCACTATTCATGGAAATATATAAAAAGTGCCTAATTCAAAAGCTGGCGTTTTTAAAAATGCGAATTTGGCAATGTTATTGCACATTGGCTTAAGCTGGATTACTTCCATGCAATCGTACAGTGGTTCATCCTTTAGTTGTAAAGTAAGCACTGACGTGTATCCTTGCATCAAAACCCCCCCTAAATAAACTAATAAAGCCGATCAAAAACTTCAGCATAAATCGCTACTTTAATTAGGTATATATTTTCGCAAATTAATCATTCACAGCTGACCGCTGACGTAATGGCCACAACTGATAACGAAGTGAATATGACAGTTACTAGGTTTGTCTTCATCAATTCGAATTTTTCCATTGGTTTTCCAGAAGCGTCTGGTAGAGTCCGGAATCGAAAAATCCGTTTCTGAAACTGTTCCATTGGCACAAAAAATACTCTTCTCCTGATTCTGAGAAGAGAATTTCGCTTCTCGATTTGAAGAAGTCAGAATCCACTCT
The DNA here is from genome assembly GCA_946477585.1 of Cheilosia urbana. Classification (NCBI taxonomy): domain Eukaryota; kingdom Metazoa; phylum Arthropoda; class Insecta; order Diptera; family Syrphidae; genus Cheilosia; species Cheilosia urbana. The sequence continues at coordinate 25,394,447 of OX297856.1, forward strand.
AGAAGCACTCACACAAGTGTAATTTATGTATCTTATACAAGTCACTGTCATCTGACTATTGTAAAAAATGTTTTGGCGTTTCACTTTTGTGGATTCAATCAGAAGCAGTTTTCTTGTTCCATTGGATTGGATTACAGATTGAGTCGATCCCCGAGTGAAACCAATGGAAAACGACATAAATATCTTTTCATGAAATACCTACCTAATAAAAATAATTCAATAAAATGATTTGATAATCGCAGGTAATTCAAACTGTTTGATAAACACAATTAATCATAACTTTGAGGTATTTATTTGCATTCGTACTAATAGCTATCTTTGTTGTAAAAAAATTGTTATTTTGAATAACAAATTAACAATTTTATTGGAAATTGATTTTGAATTGATGGTCTGTTAAGCCTTCGGCCTTTGATGTCCGTTAATTAATGTTGTAGATAGAATCGAATTTATGATGTTTTATGGTATAAACAAGATTGTGAATATTGTGTTATTTCTAGAAAACTATATTTGTTGAAAAACAATGGCGGCTCGATTGAAATGTTCGGAGTAATCGTTTCATCTCTTCTCCATAACGTTGGAGGATAAAATTATTGATTCGTTTTATAGGACTACGTTCGTTTTAATGCATTATTTGTGACGCAGAGGAGTATTCTGCGACAGTTCTTACATAGCAAAGGTAAAACGTTCATATGCGTATGCCTTAATGCTTTGTCTGGTTTGTATTGATTTTTAAACACTCCGCGTAACTTTAACGACATTTTCGATTTCAATCTGAAGTTTAAGTCAGTTGGATTTCGCGACATAAAATAGCACGACACACTTTGTCAAATGCCTCTCTTTTGTAAAGTTTCCATATCTCTAATTATTCCTAAAATTAGAAAACAAGAAAACAATTCCAAAATATGTTCAATCCGTATGTCAATTTGAACACAGTAATTATTATTAGCATTAATTAAATATTCGACTTGATAAAGAAAATTGTAAAAGTTTTGTAAATTTGTATAAAACAAAAGGTAAACGTTTTTTTACAGTAAAATATACACATAGCGTTAGAAAAATAATTTACAATCTAATAATTAAAATAAAAACCATAACTTAAAATGACAAATACTGACTGCTTAACTTAAATATCACATTTATTTAACTTTAGACTTGAAACCTTTTGACATAATAGAGGCCAACTCTGTCGAATCGCGCCCTCTAGTTTCCGGCACAAAGAACACGGTGATAAAGAATATAATAGTACATGAAATGGCAAATGGAATAAACACAAATGCTCCGATGAGGTTGTTCAATGGTGGAAACAGCATGCCCACTGAAAGATTGCATACCCACGACGCAAGACTTCCCAATGACATGGCCACGGGTCGTGGTGATACTTCGACGAGTTCTAAAAAAATTTAAAACCGTTTATAGTTCAAAGAGGCGAGAACTAATTTGTTAGCTCCTTACCTGAACCGATGAAGTACGGTATGGGACCCAATCCGAACTGAAAGAAGAATATGAAGATGAAGATGCATGCGACACACACCATTGGTATCCAGCCTGCGTGATCCTGTAAGAAGAAATTTACATTAACAAAGCGCAGATTAAATTTAAATAATTTGCAAACACTTACAATGAAATGTAGTGTCATGGAGATTGCTACAAGGAAGAGGGCACACATAGAGCTGGATATCATCATCAAAGGTCTTCTATTGAATTTCGCCATAAGGATTGGTCCCAAAAGCGAGACGGCTAAGTTCATGCATCCAGCACCAAGGTTAGCCCATTCGGCATTGGTGGACGAAAAGCCGGCTTTCATGAAAATCGGCACCGAATAGAAGAAGATCTACAAATAATGGATTGTGATTACCTAATATCTTACAGACTTTCATATGCAGCTACCGAGTTAATACCGGACAGCTGTTGTCCCGCTTGATAACAGCAAATAACAAATAGTGGCAGCACCATCGCTGGATCAGTTACTACAGACCAGAAGGTGCTTTTTAGAACCTGCGCATTGGCTTCGCTTTCAAGATCTAACATTTCGGAGTTTACCGCAGACTCATCGTGCCTCAATCGAGTAAGATTAGCACGGGCTCCCTTAGCATCGCCCTTAACAAGATATAGCCACTTTGGACTTTCGGGAAAGTAGTAAGATGGCAGGTAGCATATAACGACCAAGGCACCGAAAGCGCTTTGCGAATAGTGCCACAGAGCTTCATTTCCAAAGATGATATTCAAGCTGAAAACCTGTCCAACGACAATGCCTGCCGTAACGCCAACTGCGCAGAAGACTCCCAAAGTGCCGCGCAAATGTGGCGGCGCTATTTCGAGCAGATACATAGGCAATGCAGTATAAACTATACCGGCAGCAATGCCCACAATAAAACGTCCGACAAGCAGCAGTTCTATGTATTTAGCTGCACGACAGTAGTTGAACATAAATGCGGCGGCTAAAAGAAGTGCTCCAGCTATGAGAATGGCACCCTTCCTGAAAATTTGGGTATTTTTGACGTTAGTTACTGTACCTAAGCTTCCTTGTGATTTTTGATGTGGATTTTCCTTAATAGTTGGCAATAGCTTAAACCAACGTAATCGCACGTTTAGGTGCTGTGCGAAAACTTACCGTCCAAACTTATCGGAAACCCAGGCACCGCTCATAGATCCAAATATACCACCAACAAGGACGATGGAGACAACCGACGCCCAGAGAATATCCATTCCGCCTTCACTGAGATGCCATTCGTATCTTTCAATAAGCGTTGTATTGCACCAATCTTTTATAAACTGTATATATAAAATGTGTTTGAACATGATTTTTAAATTTGAAGATGATGAGAGCTTACTAACCAAGGCAGGACTGTTGACACAGCCTAAAACGTATCCAATCGGAACTGATGAACCGATTGTTGTTGCATAGGCCACCAGTATAAGAAGGCCACCCCATTTTTTTGGTTTCTGAAAATAAGACAAACACAAGTTGCGGTATTTTAATTTTTTTTTGTTAATTTAAAGAATAGGTAAAAATAAAATACACTACATAAGTATTAATATTAAGAACTAGAATGGCGCCCTCGAAGTAGACATCCCTGTACTGTACAGTAAATTAGCATCGTTTGCATTATTTTATCTGAAATAAAATGGTGGTCAGAACCGATGACTAGTACTTTTGACATATTTTCTCGCAGTTTCTCGCAGAACTCTATAAAAATGGAATTTCACTAGCAGTCCATATACCTATAGTATGTCAATGTTCGGACGAATGTGTTTGTACCTTTTTTTAGAGCACAACGGAGTACTCAGATCCTTTGTAAAATGCATTCCGTTGACGTAACGAGGCAGGTACCTGAGGTAATACCCTTTTCACACCGCAGCGAAAACTCGAAAATGCATTCACACCGAACAATAATCAGTTTTCGTTTGACGTTTCAATCAGCTGTGAGACACTAGTCGTGAAACTTCTGTGTAAACTATTTTGTTTACCAATTTCGATCGCATTAATTAACAAATAATTTGAATTCAGAGCATTTAAAAATAATATTAGCCCATCAATTAAGGACTATTCACATGAGAGCGAATTGCGAATAGGCGAATTGCTCAATTTAACTGTATGTTATGATATGTTTATTACGAAAATTGCTATTTGTTCCAACCATTATATTTAATTAATCTAACACCTAATCCAAAAACAAAATTAATCTCAATTGATTTAAACAGCTAAATTAACAATTAAAGCAATTTTCCCGCGAATTGAAAATTCTTGCCGCGAACTGTCACACTTTATTCACAATCCACACAAAACAGTCGCGATCCACAAATCCACGAATGAAAAATTCGTTCCAACTTAACCTTTAAAAATGAAACTAATGTGGTATTCGTTGGGCTTCTTCAGATTCGCTCTCAGATTTCGTGTGGCTAATTGAACATAAAAACGTCACTTGCTCTTTTTTATGATAATATTTGTGCGATTCGAATATGTGTAGCCTTCAACATCTTTCAAAACGTTTTCCATTCACTGCTTAGGTTTTAAATTAAAACATTCGAAATTTGCGTCTCGATTGATTTTTAAATATTTATACATAACCAATTTACCTACTAAATTAAATTAAACCGATGCAATGCCTTTCTTTGCTGTAGAACAAATTCACGAAAACCTAAACGCCCTCCACCAGTTGTCAAACTCAAACGCACTTGTGTTGGTAAATCTGAGAAAATATCTAGATTCGCAAAAGTGATCTGAAATCTGAAAAAGATTGCTTTTTTTTGTACCAAACGAACATAAAAACTGATCTGAGAGCAAAAAAGTGATCTGAGAACGCCCACACGAATACCACATAATACACGGATATCTGCGACCAAAAAAAGTTTTCATGTGAATGAAGTGTCAGAAACTACGAATATTCTCGTGTTCGCAGTTCGCAATTCGCTCTCATGTGAATAGTCCTTTAGTGTGAAAAATTATATTAAGTTGTGACTTGTGAGTTGTGACATTTGTTCGGTTAGTTGCTCTGCTAAATTTTGAAAAAGGTGTGTTTGTTTCAACAACACAACGATTGGAAGTCGTTTTCGTGGTGTTTTCGTGCAAAACGACTTTAAACGACTCGTTTTGAAAACTGAAATATGTATGGGTAAACTTTTGTTTTCGATTAAGTTTTTGTGTGTTCGCGAAAACCAGAGGCCAGATTCTGTAAGGTGAAACGTTCAAATGTTTTCGTGCACACGAAGAAATTTGCTTGTGTATCATAGGGCAAACCATCCGTGCGCACGAAAACGTGCGCCTTACAGAATCTGACCCCAGGTTTTCGACTCGGTGTGAATAGTGTATAACTGTATGGAAGGAAGTAGTTATATCTGACAGTTTTTTCTGTCGAAATCAAATAAAAAATATTATATCTGGTCAAAATAGTCAGATAAGTTAATATTCCAACCGATTTGACGCAAGACTTGAATTCTGTGCCAAGTGTGCGTAAAGTGCTGCAAAAGGAAAATACAGCGTGACAGCTATTTTAAAAATAAAGCACGCTATACGTAGAAACCATGTGTTTCTTTTGTTTAGCAATACATAGTTTAAATATGATGAAGGTTTGACAGCTACTGTCAGCATATTTCGTTCCTGAGAGTACTTCAGCTTGTTAATCGCCCAACTGACCCAACTGACTGTTAAGAGACAAATGCATCCGCGATGTGTCAATGATTAATAGACATGATGGAAATGCACGGCAGGTGGTGTATTATTAACTGCTCGACGAATGAGAACCTTTTTGCCTTTGTCATCTAGATGTTGACAGTTTTGAAGTTAACATACGCTTTAAGGGCTCATTTTCATTTCATCAAGTAGGGGAGACTGGGTACGGTTGAAACAATTTCGCTTATACCTTCCATACCATTGCCGTTTATAAGATAATCGGTGATGAAGTTACGTGAAATGAAGGAGTATGTTTCTATGTATAAATGGAAAGTGTTTTTTGAGTACTCGGTGTGATATTTTGCGTACTACATCATATTAAAACAAAAATGAAAATTTGTTTCAACCGTACCCATACCAGGGTCGGTTGAAACAGTTCTTGGGGTCAGTTGAAACATGAACACGATCTTCCATTGTTACATATTTAATTAACTATTATTTAAAATAATAGTTTTGTTTTACAATATTCATCACGTCATTGTTTTATATAGAATTTAAAAAAAGATAAACAGTATTTCTAAACAACAAAAAATTAAAGAAAAAAAAAATAAAAAAAAAAAGAAAAAAAAGTCTTAATTCATTAAATTAATTGAAACTAAACAAAAGGAACATTACTTTAATTTCGATAATACAATCGATAAAATTCAGTTGTAGGAATATTGCGAATCACAATTGTGGCAAACATACCTAACTGTTGCAACCTTCTGTGCACTATTTGTGAGCCCACATTTTACAGGTGACACATTTGTATCCAACTTTCACTAGATCTGCTCCCTGAATACGTTGACAAGCAGACAAGGCAATAAAACTCCTCTTCTTCTGAATAAAATAAAAATAATAGAGCACTGGAATGCTGCATTATTATTATTATTATTATTTTTTTTTTTACTTTCGTAACTTTTATTTTCATTTTTACACCTTCCAACCATTTCCTAGCTTGCTTAGCTGGTTTGTTACAGTCTTGCTTCATGATCTTTTTTTATTTGTTCTTTCTCTGGTGTATCGGTGTATATTGTAGACTTTCTGGTTCTTCTAATTTCGTTAAAATAATATATAAGAATAAAAAAATAACTAAACATATTGTTTCAACCGTCCCCTGAAAAATTGTTTCAACCGTCCCCAACCCCCCTTTAAGTAAAAAAAATCTATAAAGTAACGAAAACAACACTGACACCTTTAAACTAGTCACCATACTGTATTCTACACTTTTTACTGCATACAAAAAAAATAGGCACTGCAATCTCGCTTCGATAGAAACCCCAGTAAAACAAAAAATAACTAAACAAAAATACTTACTTTTGATAGCCTAAATAGAACATTAGCTCTCACTTAAAACTGAACAGCCGAACGAACGATGCATGACTACTATTCGTCGACGGACTTGATTTTGCTTCATTCACCCCTAATACTCATAGACGCTGCGCGTACGGTTCACGAGATATTCGTGTTGTTTCAACCGTCCTGTGTTTCAACCGTACCCAGTCTCCCCTACACATTAATACAATAATTGATTAGCTGAAGGCCCAGATAGCTAGCTAGTGCTTTGAGATCAAATTAAACTAATTTAATTTATTTAATTAAAAAAAATAGCAGTAATTGAGGAAAATGGTAAATCAATCAACAGTGGATTGAATTGTCATCTGTTTGTCGGAAATGATGTCTATGAACATTTGCGGGGATAGGAACTGCATTATCAATCACTGCTATAGTGTGTCTGGTTTGAAAAATAAAATGAATTTTGTAACATTTTTTAATTATGTAAAAAGTTTTGATATTTTTGTATTATTTGAAACTCACCTATTAGATAATGAAGAAATTAGATTTAAGAATATTTTTTCAAACTATGAACTAATCTGGTCTTCTGCTGTAAAAACTTCACTTTTTGGGAGAGGAAGTGGTGGAACACTATTTGGCTTTCGTGATGACCTCGAAGGAATGTACATAAGTACCTTTATAAAAGCTGGCGAAATAGATGTTATTAACTTAAAACTGAATACATTTGATGTGATTTTAGTACCTATCTACTTAAACTGTAATCATTGGCAGCGTGACTTCGATAAACTCTGTGACTCACTGCACTCCTTGGACTGTATAGATATAATGCTTATTGGGGATTTTAATGGACGAGTAGGACTATCACAAAATAATTTCATATCCGGATACAACAGCAATCTTCTGAAACAGTGTCGCAAATCTAAAGACTCAATCTGTGATAACAAAGGAGCAAAAATACTTGAACTTGCCGATGAATATGACATGTGTATGCTGAATGGTAGCTGCGAAGGTGATCCAGAAGGTGAGCTAACCTTTATCAGAGGAACATGATGCTCAATAATAGATTACTGCTTTGTTTCGGGAAATTGGCTCAAGCTTTTAAAGAGTTTTAAAGTGGGAACAGAAATCTTTTCGGACCACATGCCCTTGGAATTAACCCTTAATTCTACTGCTAGCGGTAGCGATGCTTGCACAAAACCATTAAGACTTCTGCCGAAATTTGTCTGGAATGACCGAATACTGGAATCGTATCAGCGAAACTTGAATACGAACCTTATGGAACTGCGTTACACACCTAATATTGAAGCTCTAACGGAAATTATAAAGAAATCCATTCCGCAACAGAAAGATTCAAAAACTTTTAAAATATATAAGCAGAAATGGTTTGACTCAGATTGCCTGAAAGCTAGATCCAAATCCTTTAAATGTTTGAAACTTTTAAGATTGAATAACTGCAATATTTTTAAAAGGCTCTATCAAGATGCTAACAAGGAATATAAGCACATCTGTCAAATCAAAAAAGCTGCCTTTGAACAACAAAACATTGCGCTCATAAACACCTCAAAATCTTCGGCTCAGTTTTGGAAAGCTGTGAAATATCTAAACGGTTATACGTCAAACATCTCTGTATCTCTTAAAGCCCCGCAACTCAGGACTCATTTTGAAAAACTTCTCAATGCCCAATTAACCTCGCCGCTGTTTCAATATGCAGCCCCGCTGATCTTAGACGAAAAATTAGACTCTGCATTTACATACTCTGGAAGAAGTCAAAGAAGTAATAAGCAACTCGAAAACAAATAAGGCCCCTGGTATTGACCGCATTCCGTTTGAGTTCTATAAAAATTGCACACATGAATTCATGATTTCTCTCACAATTGAATTTAATCAATTATTCAACTCTGCTAATATCTCCGATGTATTCAGGAAATCAATCATTTTCCCACTCCACAAAAAAGGCGATTACAAGGACCCGAAGAACTATAGAGGAATCACATTTTTAAACACATCAGCAAAACTTTTTGTTTCATTAATTTACAAAAGATTGTATGAATGGGTTGAAGAACATAACATTCTTAAAGAATTTCAAGCCGGATTTAGAAAAGGATATTCTACAATCGATCAGATATTCTGCTTAACAAATATTGCTGAAACATATAAGAGTAAGAAAAAAAAGTTGTACGCCTTCTTTGTAGATTTTCGAGCAGCTTTTGATTCAATACCACGAGAAGCACTCTTTTACAAGCTTTCCAATATTGGAGTATCAAGTAATATTATTAGAATCCTGAGAGCCTTGTATGAGAATAATGTTGCATATGTATGGGATGGGGACTTAGTTTCTGAAGAGTTCAAAACCTCAATAGGTGTTAAACAAGGATGTACTCTGCTGCTTTTTATATTATATTATATATCAATGATATAACAGATGCTGTTAAGGGCGGAATAAGGTTCAACGATGTATCAATTCCTGCGCTGATGTACGCTGATGATATCGTCCTTTTGTGCGACACTATCCAAGGTATGCAGTTAATGATAAACAGGCTTAATGATTTTTGTAAATGTTGGAATCTCACTGTAAATCTTGATAAATCAAAAATGATGATATTCAGAAATGCAGGAGGACGTTACTCTCACTTGGAAAAATGGAAGTTAGACGGTGAACAAGTTGAGGTCGTGTCCAGATACAGATACTTAGGTATCCTAATATCATCCTCTTTAAATCTCAAACCGCACTTTGAGGAAAAATTAGCTGTTGCTAAAAGAGCTATCTGTTCTATTTGGGAACGCTGCTTCAAAAATAAGTACATTTCACAAAGTGCAAAACAGACTTTATTCCACTCAACTGCTGCGTCGATAATGCTCTACGGAGCTCAGGTATGGGGTCACAAAAGTTACGATACTGTGGAAAAATGTATCCGCTACTTTTTGAAGAAGATATTTCGGTTACCAAAAAATACCCCTAACTATATGTTACATCTTGAAACGGAAACTCCTCCATTGATCTTGTACACGCTTAAAACGCATTTCAACTATATTTTAAAAGTACTAGAGATGAACGAATGCAGACTACCAAACGTAGTTTTAAGAAGTCTAATTAGAACAAACGGAAGCATTTGCAAGGAATGGAAGAAAACAGCTTATGAATGCGGAGTAAACCTGTCTATTCAGGTGAACGAACAACCTTATCTATTAAGAGAAAAATTTAACACGCTTTTAGAGAAATTTGGTAGACATACATATGACCAATATGTCGAAGAAGCTGAATCGTCACTGTTCAGGAACTACTACAGCAAACTAAACCATTTTTTAAATGAAAAAACGTACTTCCTTGACAATTACGGAGTCGACAAAATAAGTACTATTTTCAAACTGAGGGGTGAACTCGTTGAGTTAAACTTTATACCCCATCGATCAGATTTACCAATAATCTGTGACCTCTGCAACATGAAGAAGAGAGAAAATATCTTGCATTTTCTTGGTGTTTGTCCGATTTTAAAAGAATTTCGACTATCAATGTTCGGAAAACATGTGTTAGACGAAGATGAAGTAATAAGCACCTTAAATGGAGAAAAAGGATGGGAGATCCTATATAATTACTCAGTAGCAGCACTTTGTTATAGAAAACGTATCAAAGAAGGAGATTTTTAATGTAAAACTTAAGTTTATAATTTGTCAACCTGGTAGACGGCCATAGGCCAATCCAATAATGACTTAGGTTAGTCTTTACACTGTAAAATTTTGTTGAAAATAAAAGTCAAACTAAACTAAACTAAACTAACTAAACTAGTGCAGTTTTTCTCTAATTATGTTTTCGAACATAATAGAAATAAAGCACAGAACAAGGCTCAAGAAAAGAAGCAATCAGCGCGATGATATGATTAATTAATTTGTCGAGCCTTGTTCTCACATTAAAGTTAAATAGAAATTGAATAGGTACAACATCCTTATGTGTTACTTCCAATATTACAACCATAAAAAAAAATTACCCACACTAATCCCTTTTTATGGGCTACAGAATTGTCAGGTATTCTACGTGAAAAATTACAACTAAGATGATAGTTTAATAACGAAATCAGCAGAAACTTAAAAGTTCCACTAAAATTGGAAATACCCCACCAAAGCTGTCGAAAATCATTCTATAAGTCTACGACAAATATTTGCAATCATAAAAAATTGAAACTCTACTAAAATATGTAATCGTCTAAATACAACTCCCACTTTATTGGAGCAGCTTGCTACTAACCGTTACTTGTTCTGCTTCAATATAAGTTTCCTCCGATGAAATAAATTCTATTTCTTCAAATCGTTCATTGCTCTGGACTACAGGATTGTAGCCAAACAAATATTTATTCATAATGAAACTATAAGTTAAGGAATAAAAAAGCTTGAAAAACGACACACAAGATGCAATCACGAAAACTAAAATTAAAAACATTAATACGACTACACCATCTTTCCAAACTACAATTTAGTAACTGAGCGTGATCAAGATTTTTTAAATGACGTTGTCGTAAACGCCGTTAAATTTGGGCAATGCTCTTGTAAAAAGAAACAAATGATAACGCTTTTCGTAAACATAAGCAACAACAGTTTTGCCTCACTCTGAGCAACCAACAAATTGCAGTTATATAATTTAGTCATAGTCATAGTCATTTAGGCATAGTTTGTCTTTGTAAGGTGGGCGACTGGGTTGCACAAACATGCTCGTCTTTGAAGAAATAATAGAAAACTTCCGACGAAGATGTTGCATGATTTTTTGTCGACAGTCAGCCTTAAAAGTGGACTGTTAAAATTGTACGTTTTTTGCGACTATAATAATACGATTAGGTAGACATTTCAGCATTTGGGAGGACCTAAGTGGATTTCCATACATTTTCTTCAGTGTTTTATTTGTATAGGTGCCCTTTTGAAACCCAATTTACATAGTTCTGTTCAAAGATAATGGAAAATGGAATAAAGAGATAGATAACTTTCCAGTGACTGCTAAGCTGTTTTCCCAAAAAATGCATGAAGTCACGCAACCATACTCATTTTTTTTTGTAGTTTATGTGAGTTCATTAATTGGACTTTAATGCAAGAATTCGGTATTTTATAATGTGTATTTCACTATTTTTTTTCGATTTAATCAAAGCCTCCACAAAAACCAAACAAATTTAATACCAAACACAAAACAATTAAACACCGCGATGCCCATAAAAGCAAGATGATTGGCGGGCGGCCATTAGCAACATGCTTTTTTGTAGTTCACGCGGGTTGAAATTACAAAAAACAATGTACACAAATGGGTTTTTGGGGGGATAGACGTACAAAAGATATCCATCTCTTAATCTCTGGATATGTTGTTGTACCTAAAAATCATGCGTTATTCGAAAAGGTATAGATTAAAATTAGTGCCGGCGCCGACTTAAAGTTTGAGACCCATAAGCCATAACCCATAAGCATCATTATGTCGTTTTCCATTGGGATTTTCAGATTTTGCTCTCAGATTTCAGATTTTTCCTGCCCAATGGATCATAAAACGAGATTTTTCTTTCTTTGCATTTGTGGTGGTGCGTGTTTTAAAAGTCCGCTGTTCTCAAATTGTAATTTGCGTTTATAAAATTCTAGCTATTCAATTTATGGTGACATCCATTGCATGACATGACATCACAGACTTGTCGTCTAAAATGGAAATGGTAACACACTTTAATGATTGACAAAAATGACAAATGTTTTGAGGTTAGCGTAAATAGGAGATGTTTTTTTTTTTTGCGGCCAATGGAACATGAAATCTGACAGCCAGTTGGCCTAGAGAGCAGAAAAGCTGTTCTGAATCTGATAAAAAGAGCTTTATCTGTCACAATAGGCGTTTTTCTTTAGTTCTAGTTCAGAGCAGAACCGAAACTGTTATACAGAAAGTTTGTGTGTTTTTTTTTTATAGCTCCGACACATCAGAGCTCGAATTTGTGTTTCTTTTTTCGTTCAAAGCATGATCAGAGCACGCTCTATGAGCTCAGAGTAAATTGACCGAGTAGGCTGGGTAAAAAGCTGATTACACACATACATTCACACTTCCAGTCACATTTGACAGAAAAAAAAAAAAAAAAAAAAAAAACATCAGGGCTCTCATCGCGTAATTTTTGAAACGATAGTCGTCGAAACGATTGAACAAGACGATCTCGTTTTTAGTTTGTTTCATATAACATCATCGTCGTATCGTTCAATCGAATCGTTCGTCGTTTTCATTTTGAACAGTTTGAAAATGACTGTAAACAAAGTCTGACACCTAAAAAATAAAAAATGTATGAAAATTGTTTTTTTTTTTCTTGAATTTGTTTATTTTTCTTTGTTGTCATTGATTGCCGTGGAATGGGGAATTTAATTTAAAAATGGATATTTCCTAAGGAATATGGCCTCTATTAGTATCAAGAAGAAGTGCAATTTTAAGTGAATGTGAAAGTGTTTACAACAAGTGTTGATAATTTTGAATTGTTTAGAAAAAAATTATAAAACAAATAAAGGAAATCCAAGTGGAATAATTTATTTTTTGCAGAATGTGTTCTTTTACAACTCGGATAGAGCGAGTCGCCTCTATAGGTGTGGGTCTTTCTTTTAATTTTTCTTTATAGATATTTCAGACCTAATTTAAACTGAAAAAACGCACCAAAAAAGACGAAACGATTGCAAAATAGCCATCGTTCAATCGAATCGTTTCGACGAGGGTATTTGACGTTTGAATTAGAAACGTGAAGCAACAAAAAACGATGATCGTCGAATCGTTTCAACGATTATCGTTTTTTATTTGCTATACGATGTATAAGCATCGTCGAGACGATGTCGTTCAATCGTTTTGTGCTTACGCGATTAGAGCCCAGAATGATCTGAGCGAGCACGTTCGGTTCAGAGCGCGCTCATATATCTCGAGCTCAGTTCAGTGCTTTTTTGTGTAAAATCTTAATGCGGTTCACAGAATACATCTACTCACCAAGCTTCAACAGTATAGATCTTAAAATGTCGGAAAAAAGTGGCTGTGACATACAGGCAGACAGACAGACATGACGAATCTATAAGGGTTCCGTTTTTTGCCATTTGGCTACGGAACCCTAAAAACGCCTAATGGAAAACAAATTATACAGAGACCCCCAAATTAGGCCGGTTTTTCGTTACTTGCCTAGCTATATTTTTACGGGGTGGCAAGAGCTAGGTGCGCTAGTATTCTTACCTACATAGAAATTCATATTGACAAATCTCAGAATGTCAGGTAACTTCAAAAATTCCGTCTCACCAACGCACTCGCAGACACATGAGTCACTGCTGTGGGCATAGTTGCTGGCAGCGTTCATAGAATGTTATCCCTTAAATTAGAAATTATTCGATACGTGTAAATAGTAATTCTTGTAAGAAATAAGTGTCTTTATAAAAAATGAGCAATGTAAATTGATTGAGGGACAATAAAAACAATTTGGGCAAGCTTTCTTCAGTTATTTAAGAACATTTTACACATGAAATCGAAGTGAATGATATTCAAAAACGCAAAATACAAAGCCATGCAAGTATGTCCTAATATGTTTCTAGTGGCATTCAACAAAAATAAACAAAAATGGACAAATCTTACGAATTTGATATTTCTGTCGGTTTAGCGGTTGGAATCTTAAAAAAAAAACTTTTTATTGAAATTTTGCAAGTTTGAGAGCTATAATAAAAAATATGCAACGAATTATGATAGGTACGTACAAAATATCTGATTAAAATAACTGCATATGCGAAAGACTTTTTTATGGCGTGATGTTTCTCGGTTGCAGGTTGCAGGACAGATTGTAACGTACTCCTCGTACCCATGCGAAAATGGTTTTGTGAATAATGTGCTTCCGTGTTTTCGTCGAAAACTCGAAATTGCATTCACTCTGAACAATAACCAGTTTTCGTTTGAGGTTTCAAATTTCGATCGCATTAATTAACAAATTTAAAAATAATATTAGCCCATCAATTAAGGACTATTCACATGAGAGCGAATTGCGAATAGGCGAATTGCTAACAAATCAATTAAACTGTATTTATGAGTTGAAAATTGCTGTTCGTTTGTATCACAAAACCATTTTACAAGGTGGGCCAAAAGAAGTCATCCGATGTTGTTTGGCTCTAATTTTTATTTTTTATTTTTTTTTTTTTTCTAAATGAAAAACTTCGATTCTGTTTTTTGATTATGTTTATTTGAACCTTTAGAATTTGATTGGTCAAGTCGAGAAGACGATATCGGCCAAATAGGCGCCGCCACAATTGAGCTCGTTTTATGGCATTTTTGATCACTTTGGCGAGAACTTCGGGCGACAGATTCTAGCACTCGTGTCGAATGTTGTCCTTAAGAGCTTCTAGGGTCTCGGGCTTGTTCACGTTAACACGGGACTTCAAAAAAACCCACAAAAAAAAGTCTGGAACGGTTAAGTCGGGCGATCTTGCGGGCCAGTGCAAATCGCCAAAACGAGAGATGAGGCGACCCGGGAACGCCACCTTCAGAATATCGGTTGTGGCTCGCGCAGTGTGTGCCGTAGTTCCGTCCTGTTGGAACCACATGTCCTCCAGTCCTAATTCGTCCAATTGCGGAAGAAAAAACTCGGTTAAAATGGCCCTATAGCGGGCACCGTCCACTGTTGTCGTTTGACCAGCGGCGTTCTCGAAAAAAAAAATGGCCTGATGACTCCTCCAGCGTGAACAGCGCACCATGCAGTAACTTTGATTGGGTGTAATGGCTCCTCGTGCATTACTAACGGATTTTCGGTGCCCCAGAAGCGATAGTTTTGCTTGTTCACGTACCCACTGAGGTGGAAATGAGCCCCATCGCTCATTATGATTTTGGTCGAAAAATCGTTCACTTCGTCCTCGAGATTGAGGATCGCTTGGGCGTAGGTTACACGCGTTTGGCGGTCGACAGGCAGCAGCTGATGCACGGACTGAACTTTTTACAGGAACATGCGCAAGTCTTTGACCAAAATTCGCCTTATGGACGATCGGCTGATGGCTAATTGCGAGGCACGGCGTCTGGTCGATGTTTCCGGCGTCAGCTCGACATCCTCGTCAACAGCGGCGATATTCTTGGCACAACGGGCGCTTCGGGGCCGGCCACTCTTGGCAACGTCTCGTGTGGTCCCATACTCTTCAAGGTTGGTGGCCAAACGGCGCAGTGTTTGCGCAGTCGGTGTCGGACGGCCGTGGAACTTGTATTCTACATCTGTCTAGTCCACAAATGTCAAAACAGATTTGACATTGGCGGCCATTTGCAAAAATAAGAGCATCTTCCAATAGGGTGATCTCTTTTGGCCCACCTTGTATTTAATTAATCTAACAGCTAATCTAAAAAAAAAAAATCATGAACAACAATAAAGCAATTTTCCCGCGAATTAAAAATCCTTGCCGCGAACTGTCACACTTTATTCACAATCCACACAAAACAATTCGTTCGAACTTAACCTTTAAAAATTAAACTAATACAAGGATATCTGCGACCAAAAAAAGTTTTCATGTGAATGAAGTGTCAGAAACTACGAATATTCGCGTGTTCGCAGTTCGCAATTCGCTCTCATTTGAATAGTCCTTTAGTATGGAAAATTATTTTAAGTTGTGAGTTGTGACATTTGTTCGGTTAGCTGCTCTGCTGAATGTTGCAAAAGGTGTGTTTGTTTCAACAACGCAACGATTGGAAGTCTTGCAAAACGACTTTAAGCTACTCGTTTCGAAAACTGAAATACGTATGGGAAAACTTCTGCTTTCGATGACTTTTCGAGTGTTTTCGCGATAACCAGGTTTTCGGGTCGGTGTGAATAGCGTTATCGTACTTGTTTCGTTTGTGTACCTTGATGCACGGATAATATAAGGTACATTGTGCCCATGTATTGATGTGCAGTGCGTGTTGTAGGTTTAGGTAGGCTATTTGATCTAGGACCATCATCATCCTGTAGAATGTTATTCAATTAAGCAGCCACAGGTTTTAACTAGGTATACCAGATTGAATGTAGACAAAGACACAAGTAACATTTTGAATGAAATCTTATTCTGCATTTTGTCAATTCAAAATAAATAATCAGATAAAAATTTATAAATTTATTTAGTACCTATGTAGAAGTAGATACATATATCTCTTTATTTCCTTATAAAAACTTGCCTGCTCTTAGCCTTCTTGAGTGAAGGTGACTAATTTTCGGAGTCATAAAACTACCTCAATTGAGTTATTAACGTAATTATTATGTGAAGGGGTTTGTTTTACTGCGATCTGTTGGTCTATTGTACCCCCTGCTTACCCCTCAGAGAGGTATAATCCCTCATAAGAGTTTCCCTCACAATATAATTCCTTTCGGAATCATTTTAGAGGTTCTTGTACTCTTCTTTCTCCTTGGCGGAAGAAATCCGTCCTAAAGCACTCTCTCCAGTCCAGTTTCCTTTAAGAATCTTAGGATGAGAGCTGGCTCCAGTGACAGTATTTCCTCATCAAATAAGTGGTACTTGCCCAAATATTTCAATCTTTTGTGGGTCAGTGCCCCACATGATCTCAGCAAGTGTTTTGGGATTTCACTGGACTCATCGCAGAATCTGCAGAGACCTTCTTCAGATATACCCAGTTTCCTGGGGTGTTCCTTGAGTCTGCAGTGCCCCGTTAGGAACCCCGTTAGGATACGGAGGTTGTTTTTGCTCATGCTTTTCTGGTTGTATTGCCCCAGAAGTTTCTTAGCCTGCCTCATGCCCTGAGTGTTATGCCAGGTTCTTGCCCTGTTTTCTTTTTCTAGTTTCCTAAATTCTTCGTTGAGGGTGTGATCCCCTATTCCACCGAATGGTTCAGGACCTATGAACGTTTCTGATGCTCCCTTTCTTGCTAGGGAGTCGGCTATTTCATTACCCTCTATTCCTTCGTGGCCAGGCACCCAGCAGAGGGTTATTTTGTTTCTCCTACCCAGTTCATAAAATTTTTATAGGCACTCCCACACAAGTTTGATTTAATGATGTAGGAACTAAGTGGCATAATAGCAGCCTGGCTGTCTGACATTATAGCTATTTCACAGTTGATTTTGTTTCTGTCGAGGTTGATTTGGACACATCTGTCTATGGCATAGATTTCAGCCTGGAAGATGCTGGTATTTTTGCCCATTGGTTCAGAATATTTATTTCCATGCCCAAATACTCCCGCTCCAGTTCCCTCACCAGTTCTTGATCCATCTGTGTACCACTTCGTTGTGTGATTGCTCAGTCTGTGAATTGTTGATTCGTTGCTCCAGTTCTTCTTATTGCCGAGCTTAGCAACAAAGTTCTTTTGAAAATCAATCTTTTGATGATATCGTCTCTAGGAAAGGCCAATAATGGATGCTTCTTGAGTAGTGCGTCAAGCTGTCTCAGTGTGATGCACTTTTCTCTTCCTACTCCTTCTTTGGCCATTCATTCCACGAGGTGCAGTGGAGTTAGTTCCAGTAGCACTTCCATAGCTGCGGTTGGGCAAGTTCTCATGGCCCCTGTAATACATAGGCATGCCAGTCTTTGCACTTTATTGAGTGTCTTCCTTATGGTGGATAGACTGGTTCTTTTTGCCCATGCAATTGCGCCATACGTGATCATTGGTCTCACAATAGCAATATACATCCATCTGAGGATGGTCGGGCTGCATCCCCAGGATTTGCAAGCTAGGCTTCGGCAGATCATTAAAGCCCGCGTTGCTTTCCTGGTTATCTCCTCTGTATGTTTTTTCCAGAGCAGTTTGCTGTCAGGAATGTACCCGATAGCCTTATCGGCCTCAGTCGTTCAAGTTTTCTTTTTCTCGTGAATGGCACTATTGTGTTTTTTGCTGGATTTAGGTTTAGCCCAGCCGTTTCGCATCAATCACGAGTTATTTCGAGTCCCACATGTATAATGTCACAAAGGGTTCCCTCAAATTTACCCCTGGCAATAATAACTATGTCATCAGCATATGCCTGACAGTTGATGACATGGTTTGTCAATTTCTCAAGTAACTCGTCGACTACAAGACTCCACATTAGGGGAGATAGAACTCCTCTATATGCGGACAGCCTCTTGCTGTGTTAACCTTGATAATACCGTCTGATATGTGAGTCTCTGCTGATCTTGTGCTCAGGAGTTCATACATCCACCTGGATACTGTGTTATTTACTCCTTTTCTATCAAGAGCTCGTATAATTGCATCAGGCGATATATAGGGTGTTCGCGAAACAATTTTCGAATTTAAAATTAAATAATAAAAGATTCACAGGTTTTTATATAATCGTTTTTGTTTTAAAATAAAACATACAAATGCGGATTTATGTTTTGAAAATAATTGAAGTTAAATGTTTACCACGGAGACGAACACACTCATTTAAACGAAACACCATATTTGTGAAAACTTTTTTGCAAGTTTCTTGCGAAATTCCTCTGATTTCATTGCGAATATTTCTTTTCAGTTGCAATAAATTTCGCGGTTTGTTAACGTAGACTTTAGATTTAAGAAATCCCCATAAAAAAAGTCCGCAGGTGTTAAGTCTGGCGATCTGGGGGGCCATGGGATATCACCATAACGACTTATGACTTTTTCGGGGAAAATGCGCCTTACAATGTTCATTGATGCTCGCGAAGTGTGTGGTGTAGCACCATCCTGTTGAAACCATGTCGATCCGTTTACCCATTCATTGTTCTCCAACTCAGGTTCCAAAAAGTTTTCCAACATAGACGAATAGGTTTGGGAATTTTTTTTCTTAGTGAAAGACGTGGATTTGCAATAACATCACGACGAACTGCTTCAATTGTTTCGTCAGTTCTCACAGTTCGCGATACACCTGGCCCGTGTCCCACTACAGGTCCTTGTTCACGAAAACTTCGCACCCACTTGCCAATAAGTTGCGTACTAGGACAATCCCGTATACGCCGAATATTGAAATGTCTTGCGAATATCCTGCGCGAGAATCGTTATTTTTAAAATATGCCTCTACAGCAAACGCACGATGCTCCGCCGACCAACGATCCATGGCTACTAAAATCCGCACGACGCGTAAGTGTAATGAATACGCCTCCCCCCTCCGCCGATACCCCGCTCGCCGTTTATTCAAATTCAAAGTCGAAAATTCTTTGGCGGACACCCTTTATTATCAAATGCACCTTCGATGTCCAAGAAGGCACACAATACTATTTCTTTCGCTTCAAGAGCGCTTTCAATAATCTCAGTTAGCTGGTAAAAAAGCAAAAGAAAATTTTTATCGGTTTGTTTTTACGTATTGCTATAACTAGGGCCTAAGATAAACCCATAGTGGTAAACAAATGTAAATAAGCACAGACGATATGCCAAGTCGCTATCATAACAAAATATTTGTTCCAGCGAACGATCTACAAAGACGTCGCGACAAACCAATACACGATCAAATAAACATCCTGAGAAGAAAGGAAAAAAACGTCTCAAATTACGATGCGAAAGCATCGTTAACATACAATGTATGCTTCATCTTATTTCATATCGACGATTGATATGTTAAGTATATGCATAACAATACATGTGGTAGCGAGGTCGTTGCGGCACTTTGACCATTTTCATCATTACTATTTAGCTGTTCCTCTTTTAGGGAATGAAAATAATTTTCTACCTGGAAAATATTTTTTGTGGCACAGCATCGTAAAATTGAACACCTTGTTCTATTCCAGGAATTTTTTTTTTCTTTATTCTAAGTCTAATCAACCTGCAAATCTAGATACCTGAACAAAGCTCTCGAAAAATTAAACCAATTGAAAACAAAAGAATAACTTAACTGAAGTAGATACCTATGAGTTAAAAAATGTATAATAAATATGATGCAAGAAAAACAAAAAATAAATAATAAAATAATAGCTAAAAACTACTATACCTACAAACACAAATCTGGGTATGAAATAGGTTTAAAATACCATTTCGTTGTCGCCTTCGCATTACGCTGAGCCGTATATTTTCAAAACTCCAGCTTATTGAAAATGCACATATAGGCCGTTCCATATCACTTGAAACCAAATTACATGAAAAAACTGATTTCTTCTAGAGTCTGGCTTCAAGTGACTCGAAACGGATGATGCCTACTGCTGCTACAGACAGTTTGAGAATCGCATTTACCAAAATCTGGCACCGTGCTTACTTGGTGTATTATTATATTTTTGTTGTCTTTTTATTTCATTGTTCAGCAATTATATAATCCCTCTCCTCTTGCTTTGTCATAAACTCACAAGCAAAGACAATACTCACAAGCACAAGGCGTAGGCGAAGCTCCGTTTTTATTTTAAACTAACTGACCCGGCGAACTCCGTTCCGCCTAAATTCGTTAAT
The DNA here is from genome assembly GCA_946477585.1 of Cheilosia urbana. Lineage (NCBI taxonomy): Eukaryota > Metazoa > Arthropoda > Insecta > Diptera > Syrphidae > Cheilosia > Cheilosia urbana. Next base: position 25,415,179 of record OX297856.1, read on the forward strand.
GTAATGAAAATAATATTTCCGAGCATGCACAATGAATGCTACATTATGTAATTTGGTCAATTCAAATTCGTTAATCAAAAATTATATTAAATAAATTAGAAATAACTGAAATCGATGTGTTTCCGCTTTTGCACTAAAGTGGTTTGCTCGCACGTGAGCACGCCACATACAATTGACCATGTGAAAAACATGGGAATTCAAGATTAATGCCAAAAATATCCTTGCGACTTATTATTTGCCATAGACGCTTAAATGCCAATCGCAAATTGTTCTGAATAAGCGGAGTCCGCGATTTAAAATTTTAAATAATTTTTGTTGTATTGAAAGTGACACCCGTTTTCGTTTTTTCAAAGTGTGGTTCTATTATCAGGTTTGAAGACAAATCTGCGATTGTCTCAGTTCATTCTCTCAATCGCTGTTTTAAACATCGTACTCAAAGCGTTGTTCTTGTTTGCATTAAATAACTGTTGCAGTTGTCAAATGACTTTTTTTGTCACTCCTGTTTGTCCTCTGTACCGCCTATCGACTTGATCATCCTCCGACGAAATGAAATACATACATCTGCGGATATTGATGTACGGCTTCATTTACTGGCAAGAATGCAACCAAACCGATGGTAAATTTGGCCTTGAATCTGTTAATCCGAATAGAGCAGTGTAGAATCTCGTACCATTGTTAGAACATATGTTTTTCGGCAAGATGTAGTTATTATATTATAGATAATATTGTCTTGCAAGTCGACATGAAATGATTTTTATGAGTGACTTCTGTTCCGAACGAAGTCACTCGGAAACAGTTGTTGTACTGTCGAATGTTCTTTAGAAAATCATTCCATCCAAACGATTCTAATGGCTCGGAGGTTCATCTAATGGACTCAATTTTTTAAAGCTGATATACAGCAATACGAACAAAACAAAAAAAGAATTATGAAAATCGTCCCAGGGATTATCGAGCTATAAAATCATCGAGTTTCACCCCGAAAGAATTATATATATAGAAGAAGAAGATGTAGGATTGTAGATATTGGAGGGACGTAACAATTCATAAGTTTACAGGAATAAGAAATCAGTTTTTGTATAATCATCTTTATTGTACTTTCGTTGTAATTGATTTCCACTTATAAACCATATTATATCGATAAAAAATGTAAAGTTTTCAAAAAATAAGATAACCTATTGTCTAACAAATATATTTTAAAACAAATCTATTGTTGTAACGTGTATTGTCAAAAATGCAAAATATAAAATATATACCTATTAAACTATTACCCGAGATAAAGTAAATATCTTAAAGTTTTAACATAGATACTTAAGATTATTTTTATAGTTTCGATATAAAGCGTATGACAAATCTGACAAATCCGTAGCCTTTATATCATCTTTAAGTTGTTCATGCCATCAGTCATCGCCAAATTGTAGGCAATGCCAGAATTCAGTATAAAAAATAGAGTATAGATAGAAGGTTGCCAAAACACAACCAAACAGCATAGAGTATACTTGAGGAGAAAAAATAGTTGTAGGCTCTTTTGTGAGCTTGAACACTGTTCGTTAATGTGTGCATTTAGATAGTATGATATAATTGATTGATTTATCTAACTTTTGATCGAAAACCTTTCGATACAAGTGGAGCAACTTGAGAGGGATCACGTCCTCGTGTCTCTGGCAAGTAGAATGTTGTTAAAACGAACAATAGTGCACACGCGATGGCAAACACGAAGAAAACAGGTGCTCCCCATGCACTTTGTAGGCTGGGAAAAGCCAAAGCAACGATGAAGTTACAGGCCCACGACGAGAGGCTTCCCATCGCCATTGCTACCGGCCGTGGAGCGACCTCAAATAATTCTGTAAAGAAAAATAAGAAAACAGTAAGTGCTGCAAGTTACTAAACATTAAAAACCGGAAAAAAATATTACGTTCGTGTGTGTGTGATAGTCGTTAAATATAGAACTAAAATGAACGAGTTTTAATATGTCACACTCAGAGGTGACATCATCTCAATCGCCCCCAGACATACTTAGGACAAAGCCATGCCCATCGATAGCGAAAAGAGCCATTATTTCCAAAACTGCGTTAGCCTACAAGACAGTATGCATACAAAACGTGTACTCCCGACAACAAAGATTAGACTTTGCGTGCTCGGAGGCAATCCGATAAAAATAAATTGTCTCTTGACAATGAATTCCATGCAGTACTTTCCCTATTAATAGATTGATAAGCATAAACGTGCCGAACATTATATTCAATAAATACGAACATCAAATGATATTTATTAATTCGGTCATGACGAACTACTTTTGCTTTCGTATTCCCGGCTAAACATTAAAAAAAAACCCCATTCAATTAGTGACGCCAACCACATGTAGCTACTCGAACGAAGTAGGTATGCTATTTATAAAGTTTGTTTCAATTCAACACAATTGAATTACACGTCTCAGTTTGGATATTGACTTGCGTGAAATACAATCTGGACGAACGAAGTTCAGAAAGATCACCCGAGGTCCAAAGATTAATTGAGTCAAATAGAGAGACGACACACAGTGTGCGCGTTTTCAATTAATCTAAATTGATTGTGCGCGACTAACGTCGCTATCAAATAACCCATCAAAGAGGCACCCATGTGCGGTTTACTACTCACCCGAGCCAATAAAATAAGGAATCGGACCAATGCCAAATTGGAAGAAGAAAATGTAGCTTAAGATGCAGACAATGCTTGCAATTGCAAACCAACTGACTGAGTCCTGTAAAAATAGATAAGCAAACAATTAAAATCTACATCAGGTGCATACGGTGCTGGTCCTTACAATGTACATCATAGTAAAACCAATAGCAAATAGGAATATCGAACAAAAAAGGCATGAAAACTGCATTATGGGCCGGCGGTTGATTTTAGCCATTAGTATTGGACCCAAGAGCGATGTCGCCAGATTAAGGCAACCACAGCCAAGATTCGCCCACTCGGCGATGGCGTTAGAAAATCCAGCACTCTCGAACATCGACACGGAGTAATAGAATATCTAAAAAAAAAAATAAACATAAGAACACATATGAATTTGCAACAGAGCAATGATAATTACCGCATTGATGCCAGACAATTGCTGACCACCTTGGAAGGCACATACAATAACTAAGGGCAGAGTAAAGGTAGGATCACGTAAGACGGCACAAAACGAACTAGTTTGCACTTTGGCATTCGATTCGCTTTCCATTTCTTCCATTTCTTTTTGGATGAGTGCAGTTTGATCGGCTCCTCGTAGGCGGCGTAGTGCTCGGCGGGCACCTTCTCGATCTTTTTTTACTAAGTAGAGCCATTTGGGACTTTCGGGGAAATAGTAAGCTGGCAGGCAACAGACAATTATGAGTACACCATAAAAACTCAGTGCATATTCCCATTGATCGGCGGTGCCGAATAGATAGCGTAAACTGAACACTTGGCCAACTACCACGCCACCGGTTACTCCAATGGCACAGAAAACACCAAGAGTACCCCGCAACGCGCCAGGCGCTAATTCAGATAGATACATAGGTAGGGAAGTGGTTGTAAGACCCGCAGCTAAGCCGACAAGTATCCGACCAATCAGAAGCATTTCAATTGAACTTGCCATTCGGCAAAACAGAAATAGTATTGCGCCCAGGATAAAGAGTAGACCGCTTAGCAGGAATGATCCTTTTCTGGAATATCAATTAAAAATTGAATGTTGTAACGAGATTTTCGAATTGGAATGTAGTTGATTATGAGCTAAGCAAATGGGTATGGATGGATATCAAGCCCAAAGACGATACGAGCTCGGAAAATGATTTATATGATTTAAATGATTTAAATAATTCCAATGAAAACCTAGCTTTACCCCGAACAGTAGCCTCATTTAGGAAGAACAACGAAACTCGTGAAAGCCCCGTTCTAAGAAAGGAACAAAAAAAAGAAAGTTGTTTAAAGAAGAGTGAGAAGCAACCAAGATAATGCTATTCTTCAAGAGGCCATCGTCTGACAGCTGTCAATTTTTAAATAAATCCAAAAACAAACCGTCAACATATTATGTTAAATCATTGAAGTAATAGTTGCACTCAAATAACTCTAAAATTATAGCGGCAATTGTAGTAGTCTATTATGAGGTAAGTTTCATCTAAAACGCCGTCTTTCTATGCTCTTTTATTAAATCCCGGGGGCTTATTAAACTATTTTTTAACTTATTTGTTTGCTAACAGTCCATTTACACCGCACCTAAATTCATCTTTTCGGCTAAATTCAACATTTCATACCAAATGTCCAGCATTTCACCATATATTTTCCAACATTTCCAAATGTTGATTTTCGGTGCTGCATTTGTAAGTTTGTCAAATCTAATAAATCTCTTTAAAACTGCCGCTAATAAACAGATAAAAAAAAACAGCTGTCAACAAATCAATAAATTCAAGTGAAACAAACACCCCTATTATAGCTATCAATTATAAATTATTTTATGGTTGATAACATCTATCAATTCATCGATAACGTCAATGGTAAATGAGAAAAAAAAAAAAAAAACAAAGTGACACCTGAGAAACTTGTAATGCAAGAAACAGATTAACACAGCAACAGCAACTTTGACAACTTTTTAGAACCAATGTATTTTAATTACTTTGAACACATTCGCACAGCAACATCGACAGCGAAGTCAACGTTAAAGCTGTCAAAAATTCGCATTATACAGGGCTTGTGTCAGAAAAAGTACTAAAAAGGACAAATCTATTACACTAATCTGTCCAAAAAGATTTAAAAAAAAAAAACTTAGCAGCTGGTGAAAAATACGAATTCAATAATTCAAAATTAAATGGAATTCAATTTCAAAAAGAAAAAAGGAAAAAGATAACTTTCGGGGAATTGGGTAGGTAATCCTATAAAAAAAATATTCACATTGTACATACATAATGTAAGGAAGGTATATTAAAACAAAATATTTTAACACATCGAGGAAAAAGTCGTAAAAATCTATATATATTTATAAAAATAACTTAATAAATGTGTGTGTGACAGCCTACCGACTGCCACACACATCCGATTTTGATTTAGTTTTTTTTGTTGGTTAATAGACCATGCAGAGAAGGTTAATATATTGGTATGATAAATTTTTGAAAGAATGCGCAACCGCCATTCCAATAAATTCATTTTTGTACACTTTGAACAAAAAGAAATTGGATAGAAATCGAGTAGTGACACTTCAAATACAAAAAAAAATATTTTAAATTTTAAAAGCAATTGTTGTTGTCAATTATTTTAAATATTTTCCAACCAAATTGTTGTTGTCAACAATTTTGAAAGTTTTTTTTTAAATACCTATAGGTACCTAAAAAGTTTGTTCTAATAAATTATGTTTACTATGTTACATTAAGTAACTTTTTGAAATGAAGTAGATACTTTGATTATACAAAGATGATATGGCCGACGATATTTTGCATCGAATTCGTACTGTGATATCGGATAAGGAACTGGAGATGTCAGTTGCATCGAATTCGTACTGTGACATCGGATAATGAACTGGAGATGTCAGATGGAATGCGCAACAAAGCTTTGATTTTGATCGAGGATATGGGTCTGCTCATGAGTGGCAATTTGTTGTGCAAATTGGGGATGCCACAGTCAAATCGTTCAATGCAAGGCGCATTTAATCGAGAATTGGAGCGAGAAATGGACTTCGACCGAATCGCATTGAGTCAAGCTGTTCGAACAAATGTGCCAATGTTGAATCAAGAATAAAAGAAAGTGTACGATGAATTGATGCGAGCAGTCGATAACGAAAATTGCGGAACTGGAAATACATTCATGATTTCACTGATGTTGGCTCCAATTGTTCGAGATCTGAGATCGCTTTGGCCCTAGCCTCTTCTGGGATAGCGGCTACTTTGTTAGAAGGCGGTCGAACAGCTCATTCTGCATTGAAATTGCCATTGAATCTGCAAGTGGATGCAGAACCTACATGCAACATTTCAAAGAACACTGCGATGGCGAAAGTACTGCAGCTATGTAAGATTATCATATGGGACGAATGCACAATGGCTTACAAATGCGCATTGGAGGGCCTGAATCGTTTACGTAATGATAAGCGACCTTTCCGTGGAGCAATGATCTTGCTATCAGGCGATTTTCGTCAAACGCTGCCTGTCATTTCGAGATCAACTCCGGCAGATGAATTGAATGCTTGCCTGAAGGCGTCTGCTTAATGGCGATACGTCAAGAAATTGCATTTGACAACAAACATGCGAGTTTCTTTACAAAATGACCAGTCCGCTGCAGAGTTGTCCAGGCAATTATTTATGATGGGCAATGGTGTGATTCGAGCAGACTTAATCACCGGCCTGATTGAGTTTCCACAACTTTTTGCAACTTTACAACGAGACCGGAAGAACTAATCATGAATGTTTTCCCGAATATCGCTCAGAATAAATCTGAACATGATTGGCTGAGTGTAAGAGTGATTTTGGCTGCGAAAAACAAGAACGTCGATCATTTGAATTTCGCCATTCAAAACCAAATCGCTGGTGAGTTGCATTCAATTCAACAAATCAGTCGACTCCGTGATGGATGAAAACGAAGCCACCAACTATCCCACTTTGTTGCGCAATCTAAATGAACCAAAACTTTGTAACGGTACGCGTTTGATTGTGAAGAATTTAATATCAAATATTATTCAAGCAACGATTTTTATTGGAAAATTCAAAGGCGAAGATGTTCTTATTCCGCGGATTCCACTTATACAGAACGATTTGCCGTTCGTGTTTAAGCGTCTTCAATTTCCCGTACTTCTCGCTTATCAATAAGTCGCAAGGACAATCGCTGGATGTGTGTGGCATAAATCTTGAATTTCACGTGTCGGCAAAGCTCTCGCTTTGTACGTGTACACACCCGATAATAGAAATAGAACAAAAAATGTTATGTACCATAAAGCATTTCAGTGAAAAAGCGGTAGGTTGGCCGACAAGTATTTAATTTTATTTATTTATTTAATTTTAATATAGGTACCTTTTGAATAAAAAATTTGAATTGACCGAATTACATGAAGCAGAATGAAGCGGAAGCTCGGAATTATTAATTTCATTACCTACATAAATGAATTTGGGCGGAACGAAGTTCGCCGGGTCAGCTAGTTTAATATGAAAACCTCCATAATACATTCATCCATTCATTTTCAATGGCCGCTCTTACATTAATAGGGTCGCGGGTATAGGATGCCTAAGTGGACCCTCCATAGCACCCGATCTTCCGCCACCGACTCTAGATCTTCAGGGGCAATCCCCATACGGACCGAGGAGAGATTTCGGACATGATCTAACCATCTCATCCTGAATCTTCCTAGGGGACGCCTACCTGATGGCACGGATTCCATTGCACGTCTTGGGATCCGAGTTGGAAGCATGCGTTTAAAGTGACCAAACCAACGAAATATGGAGAGAGTATAACTTTATACACTCTATAAAACGTTTACTAAGTTTTTTTTTTATCATTTTGGACAGATAAATGTAATGGATTTGCCATTTTTATTACTTTTTCTGACTGCCCATAACTAATATGCATGGGCAATTTTTTTATAAGTAATAATTTTTTGGATGGTGTATAGAGGCTGTATACACGTGTAAAGAGGCATTTTACCAAATTCTAAAAAATGGGGCTAATTGTTTTTATCAAAATATTTAAAATTTTATAGACAGGAAATGAGTGAAATAATAGTCAGAGCACCACCAAAGGCCAATATCTTTTTGAAGCCGGATGTTTTAAAGATGCTAAGGGTACTCGTTTATCACAAATTTATGTGGTACTGGGAAAGGTTATTAAAACACGCGAATTGTATGATAACTATTTAACGAAAATAAGTCATACGTCCCGCCATATAAAATTTGGTTTGTTTTCCTACAAGTTGGTTTGACATTTAAGTAAAAGATAAAGCTCGGTTCTGAAAGTGATAGCTTTCCGAAATACTCTTTGCTAATCAAAATATCATTGAGAATAGGTTCTGTTTTAAAGTATAACGTTTCTAATTTAACAAAAAAAAAAAACTCTACCGATGACATTTCGGTCTAAAGCCGATTTTTTTTTAACAATAAAAACAAGGAAATAAATTTTACGATTTGATGTTAATAGAAGTTTGTTACCACAATTCAGAATTCATTAAAAACGTTGATAGGATCATAACCCTAATATGCACCAATTTGTTAATTTTATTGATACGTATGAATTATTATCAAGTATCGCTGTTTTTTTTTTTTTTTTTTCACTTTCTTTCAGCCCTATTTTAAATTCATATTTACATTTAGCTAAAAAAAATAAATTCAGTTCAACCACTTCTGATTTATAAACAGAAAAAAGAATCAGTAATCAAGTCTGACACTAGCTGTCATTTGAAATGTTGAAGTTTCAGTGGGAACTGGGAACGCAAAATTGGATTTCGATTCTTTTTTTCCCGAAATGTTGGATTTAGGTGCGGTTTAAATGTACTTTAATCTTGACATATGTGCCAGTATCTCTTACAATAATACTAAAGGCTTATTCTCGATTCGGTGTACACTTGTACAGACCTAGTAAAATTTCGAAGATTTTTTTTTTATCAGGTCGTGAACAAACTTTTTCTCATCTCTAGCAAAACTGAAGCAAAAATTTGACAATGGACATTCTGCAAAAAACTTTTAAACTTTTCTAAAACTTCTGTAATTAATAAATGGTTTCAGTTGATAGACAAGTGATCAATTTTATGTCTTACTAGCTGACCCGTGCTCGCCTTGCTTCGCCAGAGTTCCACTTCTCAGATTTAAAACAAAACAATTAGCCTTATACAAAAAGAATGCGAGAAACAGATTAACACAGCGACTCTATCAGCAACAGCGAATTTAAGATTAGTTCCAACGTTGATGTCCCTAACTAACTAACTAACTAACTTCTATTATTCCCTTTTAATCTCATTTACATTCCACTTGTTATTGTTAGTTGTTACAATTTATACCCCATCCCTCTCAATCCCATAACCCACATGCGCCACACTCGCTCACTTACTACCCAAACACAAAACATCCTCAAGTTCAAATAAAAAAAAAAAAAAAAAAAAAAAAAAAAACAGAAAGCAAAACATAAAGCAATTGCACAAACAGGTCTTGGCATGCACATGAATCACTATAAAATCAGAATCACTATAACGCATTTTAAATCACAATTACAACTGAGTGTGACTCCCTCTCAATCTCAATTGCAGACCTGACACCCAGTGTTGCCAGGTCGTGGGGGATTCCCCTTTTTGTGGGGAATTTCAAGAAAAAAATATGCGAAAGGGGAAAAGGGGAATCTTCCCTCTTCCAGAACGAAATGTGGGGAAAAAAAAATTCAATACTTCACTCCAATATTGGGCACATTCAATAATCTAGTTATCTTCAACTGAAACGCTGCTTATATGACTGATTTCAGCCAATCAAAACCGAGATACATCTACTCAGACGGCTGCTGTCAGAATTACTAAACAAGAAGCTTGAACGGCCTTTTAAATATAACCAGGGTTGTGCTGAGGTACCTAATTATGGGTGATTTGGCTCAAGTATCTTAGCTTTCGCTCAATGCTCCGAGCCAAAGAGAAATGGCTCATATTATTTGAACTTCTCATCTGTTACCCAATACGTTTGATAAACATAATTTTTCGATTCTACAATGCTTTTATTTTATTTTCCCACTTTATTATAAACTTTTCAGTACATTTTTAACATAATTATGCTACAGCCATATAAAATCTGTTTTGTTCTCCTATCAGTTTTTCAGCTGTCACTTGTTTTTTTCTTCTTATTTGACACTGACGTTGTTGCGAAATACCCTATAACTGGTTAAAATATTAGCCAAGTGAATGGACCCAATGATTTTTTTGTAACTACAAAAAACTGCCTCTTGTGTGGAATGGCTCGGGAAATGGCTCAACGCTTCGTACGCAAGTAGCGCGTTCCATTATAATCGTATACCTATGACTGAGATTTATTGTCTAAAACTGTATAAGATCTAGACCGCAATAGAATAAAACCACTGCTCCTTTTAACATTATAAAAATAAGTAAAAGTTTATATATACAATAATTCATTTGACGTTTTCTATTTACAGTAATTTCCCTTGTGGTATACCTATACATATTTATTGTGGGTGAGAGCATTCCATGCATTGTGACGTTGTTCGCCGTCACGTCAATAAGCCATATTCAATTAGCACAAGTTCATTCTTATTAGATTTCAGTTTTTATATTTGAACTTGGGTGAAAAATTTGTAAGAAGCAGTCAGTTTACTCAATATTTAGATTGTGGGGAATCCATGGGGAAAACCACCACGAAGAATGGGGAAAAAGGGGAATTTAAAGGTCTGTGATGGGGAATTTCACTTAAAACGCCTGGCAACACTGCAGTGACACCTGAGACCTATCTCTCTCAATCCCATGCTCCATGCACAGTGTTGCCGAAAGTACTCCCATGGGAGTATTGTACTCCTTTCAGCCTCTCCGTACTCCCGTACTCCTCCTGTCACATTCGTACTCCTATTTTTTCTAAAGACCTAAAATGTCTTACACTTGCACGAAAGTGTAATGTCAACCTTAATAAATTTAATTCACTTAAAATTGAATGCAAATTTGGCAGCACTTTTATCTGCGAAACTGTCGTTAAAAAGGGAATTTCCCTCTTTCTAGTTTGTTTTTGTTTTTCGTTGGCTTCATGCAACTTTCAACTGTCAGTTCGGTATTTATATTATGGTTACCTGAGATTGTGGTTTTGTGATTCTGTTTTTTTTAACTTCTTGAATTTGTATGTAAAGTTTTAATAAAATTGAAAAGCTTTGTTAAATTATTGCTTGAACCATTATTATTCCTATTAGAATAAATCAAAGTAAATTTATATTTAGTTAAAATCACCTTCTGCAAGAGCCAACGATAGCCAACTTTTGTTATTAGAATAATACAGACGAATCCCTCGAAGTTGAATTAAATAAAAATTTGTTCGAGTTAGAGCGATTTCTGGAAAAATTCGAGTTGGAGGGTTTAACTATATTTTTTTAAGCGAATTTATTTAAGGTAGAAAGTAGGAAAGTTTCATTTTGAACAAAATTAGGTAAAAAAATAAGTTATTTTTGATTTCAAATTTGCTAATCAACCAACAACACAAATAATGTTGGGTACCTGCCCACTTTCTTATCGTCGCGACGCAACACTTCTGGGAGGGAGGTCTTTTTTTGATTTTGTTTACTTCTGACAAAAATTCGACTTAGAGGAATATTGCTATGGGTCAAGAATTAAAAGAATATGTTCGAGTTAGAAGGATTTTGACATAGAGAATGACTTTTCTATGCAAAATTGAAGAAAGTGCAAAAATTGTGGTTTCGACTGTAAATATTTATGTTTTTTTTTTTCTAAATAATTTAAATTTAAATTTAATTTAATTTATTTTTTAAGACTAAAAAATGTCTGTACTACTATTTCTCTCAAAATACTCCCATTTTTTGGCTACGGTACTCCTCTATAATATTTCTCTCCGGCAACACTGTCCATGCATCTCATTTACTCTACTTCTCAACTCATTATTCATTAATGCGAGAAACAGATTAACACAGCAACAGCAACAGCAACTTTGACAGAACTTTAGAACCAATGTATTTAAATTACTTTGAACACATTAGCACAGCAACATCGACAGCGACATCAACGTTAGAGCCAATCCTAATTCGCTGTTGCTGTCGCTGTGTTAATCTGTTTCTCACAACACAACACAGCACACACACACAAAATTTCCTCCACTCAACGCTGGAAAAATCCAACGATCTAGCTTCAATCGAACATTTTGCTTTTTTCAATTGTATTAAATTTATAGTTTATTGCTTATTGTTCAACTTCAGGATAACGTACAAAGATGATTTATATCTTAAAATCTCTGTACATAATTGAACTTTGTATTAAAAAAAATCCCATTTCATTTGGATGAGTGATTCCGAAGCTAGGAGCTAGAAGGCATCCGAGAATTAAAATTTTTCTTAGATATCAGCTTAGATTTCCACTTGCGGACAGCGATTAATGGTAAAACATATGCTATGTGCAAATCTGAACAATTTCCTATGCAACTGTGAAAACCGAAATCAAATTCGTGCAGTACTTTTTGAATCTATTCTTAGCAAACAGTTTCCAGCCGGAAAAAAAGTTACAGTTTTATTATAGTAAGGATATTAACCTCGATTTTCCTGCTTTTGTAGTCTAATATAATGAAGCCACTCTTTCAGTTAATTTTTTTGACTGCATTTTCCCTTTAGTCAGTACTTTTGTTGTTGCAATGCGAAAAAAAAGTTTCACTTTCGCAATGATAGTAAACCGATGGTAGCCCTTATGTGGCTTGGCGCAATAGTTCTGTTCTACTATCGATAACCATGCAAGTTTATACAGTATAACCAAATGTATAAATATTTGCTCGCTGCCCCCTTGCTCTTGAAGGTTGGCGTTCAAAATTAAATTTAGCCGTTGAAGCACTATAAGCTAATCGTCTTCAATAAAGGAAACTATTTGCGATAATGGGTAAATCACTGTTTTTCTATTTGTAGATTGAATAATAGGAACAACCGCATGCGTATTTATTATCAGTATCCTGAAAGTAATGAAAGTACGTAAGCAATTATTCATAAATCACATAAATGAGGAATACTTATGTTTGTATGTTATGTATTAATCCTTTTACTATCACAGTGGCCAATTCATCAGTATTCTAGTTTCTACGAAGTAGCAGTTACTCACAGTTGGGGTGGGAATTCTCAACTTTGAACTGGAGCTGGCATAATGCCCAGCACTTGATTAATTGCAGTTTAAAAAACGCTTGCTACTTAGCTACTTTGCAATTAGCAAATCACTACATTCATTATCATCGAACCGATTTTACATTTGTTTGTATTTTCATTAATAAAACGTGTCTTTATTATCTGTGATTATGGGATCGTGGGATGGTTCATTAAAATGTGGCCTTGATTTCGTGCGGTTTTTTTCCGCAATTGCGCTTGGGAACGCACAGAGTGGCCGATAACCCATAAAGTTGGCAAAAATAGGAACATTTAAATAAAAATTTAGCAGAGGAACTGAGTGGTTCAAGTATAATTTTGTGAAAACAGTATGTACAAATAACAAATTTTTCTGGCGTCATTAGTCATTACTCATTACCATCAGGTGGGCTTTATTTTAAGAAAAATAATTATATCTTGAAGTTTTTGTGTATGTGAAAAAAATGTTTCAAAAACATGTTAATCGAACCACCTAGTTTTTCTGTAATTTATGTAAAGTGGCAAAGTTTTAGTTTGCTTAGGTGTGAGATCGGGTTCCGTTTTTTGTGTTGTGTTATTGTTAAAAAAAAAAAAGTTTGCACATATTTGCACTCTTTTATGTCATCTTCATCAGCCGTTGATGTGACCATATTTAAGCCGTAATGTGCGATATGTTTTTTATTTGTTTTAGGATCAGGCAGCTCTGACATTGACAAAAATTAATGAGTCAGTTGCACCAAAGCTGAGTGACCGTGTTTTATTTTTGAGGAATTATTTAAAAAAACAACGCACAAGCTGCCTTAAATACAAAAGTTATGATCTTAAGAAAAAATATCTCATTTTGTATCTGATTTAAAAAAAAGGTGGTCGAGCACAGAATGAAGGACAAATTTTTGGCCAGAAAATTAGTACGTTTTCGTTATACGTATGGCTATAACTAGGACCTAAGTAATTGCACTTACAGACGGCATATTGATCATTCTCGTTCAAATTTTCATTTATAAAAAAACTTAAAAAAAAACACACATTAGAGATGTCTTTAAGATAGTTCTGCGGATGAGCTAGACACAAGTACGAAAAAATAGATGCGATTCGTGTTTTTGGTTTATAAATACGTATATAGAAATTATTTAATCTTTGGTTGTAAATATATCGACTCGTAGTTATATCTACATTTTAAGATCTCGGTTAATTTAGTTTTGAAAATTTAGAATTTTCTCACAATATTTAACAAGTCTTGGCTCGTTTTAACCGAAAATAGCGTTGGGATAGGGAACCGCTTTATATTTTAAAAATATATATTTTGAAATCAGTGCCTTGATTTTGTGCGGTTTTTGTCGCAATTGCGGTTGCGGAAAGGGTTCACGTATAGGCGGATTCTATCAATGTGTGCGTGATGTCGAGAACTGACAACTTCCAATATTTCCTGTTCTATTGTAGCGTTGTTCCTGAAAATTCCAGGCGCGCTTTCCCATACGCAACCTATTTAGGTTGCGACTTGCGAGAAGGATGTCGGATGAGAACAACTGACAACAGCGTGACCGTTGTGCGACAATTTTGTACTTTTTTCGAGGACCCTGATACAATTTGTTACTAATTTGTTCCTTCTTGTTAGTTGGAAAATACACTTCGGAGAGTTTTCAAAAACTGTGATTCCAAAAAAAATATGTTTAAAATATAACGCTGTTCCCTATCACAACACTATTTTCGGTTAAAACGAGTCAATACTTATTAAATATTGTGAGAAAATTAGAGCTTCAGAAATTTCTTGCATTTTTTTTCTGTGAAACTTTTATAAAACTAAATTGAACGAGATCTTAAAATGTGGATATAAATATGAGTTAATGTATTTACAGCCAATGTTCTATTATTTATTAAGGTTTTAAGGTTTTCATTTTAAAATTTGTCATTCGAAAACGATATTTTTTGAACTATCTTAAAAAAATCTATATTTTTTTTTATATATACATAATATGAAAATTTCTATGAAAACTATCAATTTTTTTTTTTAAACTATTATTTATAACCTGTTAGAGAAAGGTTATAAATAATAGGAAGGGCGAAGAAGCAATAAAGGGCAATATTACTAAGGTCCAAATGCCATACGTAAAACGAAACTGTACCAATTTTCTTTTGCTTTTTTTGACCACCTTAACTGGATGGTTAAAAAAATAAGTAAATTATCTTTCAATTTTATTGAAAAAAAAATTTATTAGTTTTTCTGTGATCGGAAAACGTTTTTCGTACGGAAAAATTTATAAATTCTTATTTTAGAAAAACTAATTTGATAAGCTAATTTTATAATTCATAAGCAACATTTTAAGACCAAAATTGAGGTCAACTATCAATTTTAAGTGGTCAAAAAAAGCAAAAGAAAATTTCTACGGCTCTGTTTTACGTATGACTATTAATGGGGCCTAAAGCTACTCTGCAAATTTAGAATTTTCACACGATATTTAACATGTTAGGCTCATTTGACGTTATAATAGTATTGTGATATGCAACCGCGTTACATTTTAAACATATTTATTTGGAAATCGCAGTTGTTTAAAGAATTTGCGAAGTTCCTTTTTCAACTAAAAAAAGGGAAAAAGTACCAAAAAATTGTATTAGAGTCCTCGAAAAAAGTGTCAAATTTTCGCACAACGGTCACGCTGGTCCAGCGCGCGGTGCACTCACACATTCAAATCCGATTCGGAACGTTCCCTAGCGCAATTGCGACAAAAACCGCACAAAATCAAGGCACAGAGTTTTTGAAAGCTCTCCAAAGTGCCTTTTCCAACTAACAAAAAGGAACAAAGTAGTAACAAATTGTATTAGGGTCGTCGAAAAAAGTACCAAATTTTCGCACAACGGTCACGCTCATCCGACATCTTTCTCGCTAGGTACCTAAATAGGTTGCGTATATGAATGCCCGCCTGGAATTTCCAGGTACAAGGGTACATTAGAACAGGAAATAGTGGAAGTTGTCAGTTGTTCTCGATATCACTCGTACATTTATAGAATCCGCCTGTATGGAAACCCTTTCCGGAACCGCCATTGCGGAAAAAAACTCACAAAATCAAGGCACAGATTTGGCAGAGAACTCAGATGTCATATAAGTTGAGTACTAATGGAAAATAATAGATACAAACATTAGACAGTATATCTCTTTTATTTTAGAATTGTCGTTGGCGGTTTCACTGCGAAACTAGCAAGTTTAGCATACATTTGCACACAAGGAACAGCGCTCAGAGAGGCCTTTTTTCCTAAAAAAAAGTTTTAACATAAAAGAATGTATAGGTAGTGAAATATCAGAAAGCTACCATGATCCCTTCTCAAACCACTTTTGAGTATTGGAAAGGCGATGAACTAGAACCCTAGCTCGTCGTTCTAAAAATCAGTTGATATAACAAACTAGCTGAACCCCACCGGCTTCGCAAGTACTGATAGAAATTAAATTTTTTGGCCTATCAATTGATCACTGTATTTACCGACATTTAAAAAAAGAAAACAATTAAATTGGTTGAAAATTACGGGCAGAGGGAAAACATACACTTTTTGCCACTTTGTTTTATATAGAGAAGAGAAGATAAGAGACGATAAAAATAATCAGCCAGTGAAAGTAAAAAAGATACCAAACTCCAAAGTCTACCGGAGAAAATCGTTCAACTGCTTATTGTCGTAAAACACAATCCCTAAGGTCGACAGCATCTCATATTCGGCTCTAGCGAGGTATCCGTCGGAACGGAAATGAACGGGTGTCCGACTTCGGAAGACAAATAAACAACTGCGATGGCGCACTCAAATCGTAAACAAATTCCACAACCAATTTCTGTCAGAGGATATCGGAACTAAACTGTCAAAAATTCAAAAAAAAAAAAAAAAAAAAAAAAATGCACTTCATTGCATTTCAACGTAATTCGCCGATATGCGTTGCAAAAATGTCGGAAAAATTCTCCGAACAGTTGATCTGAAGTACATACATATACTTCGCAGCGAAAATCCTCCGAATCGTAAAAAATCGGAGAATTTTCCGTTCCGACGGATACTTCGCTAGAGCCGATTATATTATTTCCAATATCGAAAGCCTATAATTATGCAACGTCTGGCTGTTCATACTCTAATAAAATATATTATTCTGCAAGTTTACTTACACAAATTGTAAAACGATAATAATACAATTACGTTGAGTGGCAACTTCTGTATCTACATTTCCATGATCTTGACTGCGTTTAAAAAGTCTTAACAAAACAAACTACATACTCACTAAGTTACGCGATAAGGAAGGGTTTATAATGAGCGAGCTAATGATGATTAGATAATTTTATAATATTTACCTTCCAAATCGGTCTGAAGCCCATGCGCCACCCATGGAACCCACGGTTGCTCCAACCAAAAATATCGACACAATTATCGACCATAGTATATCGAGTCCACCAGAACTAATATCTGCGTTATAACGTTCTTTCCAAGTTGCAACACACCAGGATTTCATGTGCTGAAAAATTAATCTTATATGTGTAGATGTTGGATCAAGGCCAATTCGTAATATTACTTACCGATGCAGGACTATTGATGACTCCAGTGCAATATCCCACAGGCACTGCCGAACCAAATGTTGTCGCAAATGCAACCAGCGGGAGCAGCTTTCCCCATTGCGGCTTCTGGAAAACCAAACGGTTTTTGTAGTTAAATTCTCATTAGCAGAGTTTTAGAAAAGTCTCATTCCTAATCGGATGGGGATTCGGGGATTGGATTGGGCAAACTATTTTCGGATGTGTTCAACAGAAGTTGCCGATTTCAGAGTCAAAGGTCTCACATTCATTAAAGACATGTTAAATGATAAGAAGACAGGACTGACGCAGAGTCGAAAAGAACGGAATTATGAGGGTCATTGGAGAGGTTATCATTCGTTCCTTTAAGTACGGCAATTACTTCAAATATGTAGAAAAGAAAAGGCCGATTTCTTTAAATACATGGCAAAGCAAAACCTACCTTAGTTTGGGGCGCGTAAGTACTAGATACGATATCGACTTTGCTTTCAGGGTAAAGCTTCTGCGATTCAGATCGTAGCTCCATTGCTAAACACCACACTCACGCGAGTTAATGAATTAAAAATGGAATTTTTTTTATTTTTTTATAAATAAAACTAAAAATTATTTATAACTTATATCTGTATAAGTGGGAACTGGGGACTATAACACGGAAATCGTGGGCGTATCACTTTTTTCTAATTTCACTTCGAATTTATACCATCGCGCCAGCTTGATTGTAATCTTTAGTTTATACGCAATATTGCGACTTAATAAAAACAAAAAGAAGACGAAGCGCTTTCGCGTTTCGCGATAATTATTATACAAAGAACAAGTAGTAAAATGTAGTGAAGAACTGAGAACTATCAAGTACGGAAAAAAACTCTTTGGTGCGAGCAGCGAAGTCAACCGAACCAAGTCGTAGAAGAATTTTGTGACTTGTGAAACGAATGACGAGTGAGGAACCAGTTTTTATTTAAGAATTTTTTTTTTTTTGTTCTTAGCAGCTGTCAAGATAAAAAGCATAGGCATGTGTGAGCATGACATGTGCTCCTTGGTGTTGCCAATTCATTTTAAATTTGCTGATAAAGCTTTTATTGCCATAAATACACCGCAAAAACCGATTACAATTTTCGAGGCGATATGCCCAGAAATTCTAATCTTTAATGGGTAGTGGGACGAGCAAAAAATAAGCATGTGATAAAATTAATGTAGTGACAAAGCGAAAATATGTAGACAATTAACTCATAAGCAGCAATAGATTGGAACTGACACAAAACATATTAATATAGACATTTAAAATTTCAGTTTACATGAACATAGGAATACTTACTGATATTTAGGACACACATTTCCATAATTGCTGAATGAAGAAATGATTTTTTTTTTTTATTTCATTTTGCAGGATCAGGACACAACATCACTTCATTTAATTGAAATGTATACAACACAAAGCACGAAACAAAAATATTAATAAGGAATGAGCTGAAATGCTAAGAAAGAAAAACAAATGTAATTAATAATTCCAACATAGACATTTACGTATACTTACTGGACATGAAGACGCAAGTAACTATTTTCCTTGTTCATACAACACTAGACAACGACTATGAATTATTTGTAAATTATGTACCTTAAATAATTAAAACGAAAAGCAATGAAGCAGCGCCCTGTAATGTTCAACACTCCTTACCTACTTGCCTGCCACCTAGCGACAATAAATACACAAACCATTCGATTTGTTTACGTTGACGGTTTTGTTCTTAATTTTTAAGCTGTCAATGTCATCAGACGTCATTTTATCAACGGACTACAACGAAAATTAACCGGGCGACGTTCTACCGAGTTTTATTTTTGTTTTCACTTTTCCTAGACTCCTAAGTTGAAATTTTCTTTCAATTTCAAACAGTGAAAGATGTCTCGATAGGTTTTTATTGAAACCTCTTCAGCAAAGTAACTTTAAACGAATTTAATTGGAAAAGACTGGGCAAGCAATCAAAATCGTAAAATGGTTTCGTCATCGCTGGAATCAATTTTAGAGACCTCAGCTGTGATAACGACTGTTCTGCAGTTTTTATCTGGAGCGTAAGATTTTTCATTACATACCTAGAGCGATTTAACTGGGTGATAATTTATTAGTCGCTAACGAGTGTTATCGTGTTCATATTTTTAGAATTGTTTGCCGGAAGTATATAGCCAAAAAGAGCACAGGAGACTCATCTGGATTTCCGTTTATCTGTGGATTTTTATCGTAAGCCAATCTCTTCTATGCACACATTGTACTCCTCTATTTCCTTCCAGATGTAGCCTATGGTTGCGTTATGGAACGCTGACGAACGAGCAGATTGTGGTCATGGTGAACTGTGTGGGAGCTGCGTTAATGTTTTTGTACACAACAATCTACTATGTGTTTACGGTGAACAAAAGAAACTATGTGCGGCAATTCGCATTGGCGCTATTCACATTGATCACTGTTGTTACGTATACAAAGTATGAAGTCGATCATGAAAAGTCCATACAGCTAATGGGTGAGTAGGTATGCAAAGTTTTATCAGTCCACCTATTTAATTTGGCTTCTTTGATTTTTCAGGCTATGTCTGCTGTGTGGTGACCGTTTTCTTTTTTGCTGCGCCTCTTATTATGCTGGTGCATGTGATACGAGTAAAGAACTCGGAAAGTTTACCATTCCCACTAATAGCGATGTCCTTCTTTGTCTCAGTACAGTGGTTGATCTACGGTGTAATCATTAAGGATGCTTTTATACAGGTTAGACGCATGCGTTCACTGGCAATCAGTTAACAAAGGTTTCTCTCTGCTCAGATTCCCAATTTTCTTGGTTGCGTGTTATCGCTTATGCAACTAAGTCTGTTTGTGTGTTATCCGCCGAAGAGCTACACTGGACAAGGCTACAAGCTGGTGGATCAAGCAGTGATATTTTAGGATATGCATGTGTCCGTTACTGATGTGTATTTAATACATAGTATTTGTTTTTGAAGATGATACAACCAAGGATGAATTTGATTGTAAAGCAAGCAGCAGAACAGCTTAATTTGCGAAAAAATGGATTGAAAAGTATATTTTATTGTAAATTTAAGTGAAGAAATAAACGAAGGAGCGATCCTGCATAGTGTACCACACAGAGAGTAATAATGCTTTGAATTTTATGGAGACGAAATTTTCATTTGCAATAAGTTGTTTATATACAGAAAATGTTGGAGAAAAAGAACCAAGAAAAAAAAAAGGAAAAAACTGGGCTCAACCGGGATTTGAACCCGGGACCTCTCGCACCCAAAGCGAGAATCATACCCCTAGACCATTGAGCCTCATAACGGTATAATGCCTAAAAAGTTATAAGAAAATCGCTAAATATATTCATAAAAGAAAGGTCCATATTTAAATTGGCGAACGAAATTCGGTTTTAAATTTGTTCACGTTCTCATTGCTTGAAAAAAGGAGCAGGACACAAAGTTAAGAGAAAAACAAATACATGACAAGACAATACCTTGTGAAACGTACCACTTTTAATTTTGTCTTACCATACGCACCTACGGTAAAAGAAAAAACAATAAGATCCCTCTAGGTATGCGAAAGATAGGTAAAGCGTTACTTGATCAACAATTTATGAAACCTTGTCATAAAAAGACGACAGTTTGTAAACAACATTTTCCCAAATACACTTAACACAATCATTTAATTTAGACGACGCGATGTTAAAAATGTTGGCGATGGTAGTAGACAGCTTCGTAAGCAACGGGTCTACTTGCTTAAGATGCCTGCTGTTAATTCGGCGGATCAAGCTAGATACTGGTACTGGTTATGATGATTATTATTATGGAAAGAACATTTTCAACTAACCAGTTAAGGTGACGCACATATCGGTTAACAGCAGTATTTTATTTTTACTATTCAATTGCATTTGTTGAAGGAATACATAAATTGTGTTTGTAATAATAATGCATACACCATACTCCAAGTTCAATGACCATTTTATTGTTTACTAAAGTAATCCATGAAAACATTTCTGCGTGTCATGTACTCAGAGAGGTTATTCACTTAAAATCGTAATGCGGCCTTAATAGCTTGTGTTTCCCGATCTTTTACATCATCGATCAGTTCAAATCACATCAAGGTAAAATAAAAACTAATTATTGTTTATACATATTGAATAGGTACATCCAACCTTGTAAAATCAATTATAAAATAAATAAGCTCAGGTTTTATAGCTCTACAAACCGCAATAGGATCTTTAAACTCAATCTAATACTACAATGAGAATGCCAAATGTTTTGAATTGTTTTATCTTTTGTGATTGCACGTCAATAACTGGTTAGAAACTTCTGATTTGCACACGACGTTCCGCCGTACTAATAATAAATTTTAGTCTCGATTTTAAATTTACGGAAGCTCACAATTCCGAAATTTGTATGGAAAATGTTGCCACTGTGAACTGCTAAAATTTAGAGTGGGAACTAAAAATGTTTATTGGTATGGCGTATATAATGAGCTCGTAGATGAATTTAACTACGAATTTTTCACCACCGCAAGGGTTCTCACGGTTGAATATTTATAATATGTGTATAAAATGCAGTGGGAAGAAGAATTCTATACGCAACTCATTTAAAGCAAAGAGGATTTCCACAATTTATTACCGGGATTTTGATGTTTCATCTTTGAGGAAATCAAAATTGAATTTAAATAGTTATAGGTATATCCAATGGATTTCACAAATCACCAACAAATCACCAACGCGTTTTAAACCAATTATTAGTAAAGAATTTCATTGAGTACGGTTCTCTATTGAAATGCATCAGCAAAGCCGAAAATGAATCTCAAAATAAACTGTGGGGCCCAAGCCCTAGCGTGGAAATCAGTCACTCTGACATTATGTTAAATTTTGTCACACAAGAAATATATTCACTTCCGGAATATTGTTCCTTGGTGTCATTCTGATTCCAAGAATATGACAAAAAGAGTTCCCGTTCTTTGGTTATTTTCTCTTCCGGTAGCAAAAGTTCTATCGCACTTTAGAGAAATATTATATTTTTGGTCTAGAACAAAAATTTTGAGCATTAACTGTCAAATTCAGGTCGTTCTCTTTCTTTTTGCTGGCTTTTATGGATCTGGATCTAAACATAAATCTATTTACTTAAAAGGGAAAGCAAACGATGATGTCGACTGTTCAATGTGATAATCACTTTTGTTGAAAGTGTTAACAACTTAATTATGGTGTGTTACCAATTGAAAACAACAATGGAATAGATTCGCCAAAACCTACATAAAGGGGAAAATGATTTGGTGACCAGATAATAGTTCGAAATTCATGCTCCAATGAATGGAATATTTTATTACTTGATCACAATCACATACATCCCAACAAGATTTTTTTTCTTAGTGTATACATTTTCCACCTTTTTATGTGTTGTTTATTATTTGCATTTGCGATTCACGCGTTTTGTATACGAGTTCCTAAGCTTAACAAATAGAAGTGGTTTATCGTTCGTGTGGCTAATGACTTCCGTGAGTAAATTTGTATTGTTTGTTATTTTAATTGTGATTAGTACATGCCAAAATATAATTGCGATGACGTGTAAAGAATTTGTATGTTTCACGAATTTGCTTGCCAAGTGATAAGAGGTGGGTATATGAGTACTTACAGCCCTATTATGGCTATCAAATATCAATTATTTGATACTTGATAACATCTATCAACTCATCGATAATTTGGTATTATGAGTAGGTATCAATTGATAATTTTCACCCCATTGTGAATGCTAATCAAAAAATCATTGGGGAGTGGTTCTGTTTTGAGGTTTGACGTTTCTAATTTGTATTTGTTTTTTTTTTTTTTTCAGCATAATCCCCTTCAAATAATAGGTCTGTTCCTTTACTTTTGTAGTAAGAATGGAAAAGACTGTCAAAATGGCAGTGGTGGGGATAAATTCTCTCACAGAGAGAGACGCTTACGAAGAAGTTAAGGAACGCTTTTGTAGTATTTTATGAAAAATGACAGATACATAAATCAAATATTCAAAAAATTGTACGAAAAGTCGTTAAAATGTCTGATAAACTCGAGGAATTTGTTAATTTACTAAGAAAATTAGTTCTATCATTTATTTTTAACTTTATTTTAATGAATCTGAGTATGTGGAAGAGTTTGCACTGATTGAACTACAAGCATTCGAGAAGAGGAAAAAGCGACACTGCATTAAGAATTACATGGAAGAGATTGTACCTTGTTACAGTAAGGAAGAATTTCGACGCCAATATCGAACAGAATCTTAAAGAGAACATTCAGTTTTACTTTGCCGCCTGTTGATACCATTCTGATAAGCAAGAAGTCAACAAAAAATAATCAACGCATATTTCAAATGGGACAACAAATTTCAAATCAGCTGTTAGTTGTTAGGTGACTGACAGCTCTTTCACTTCTTACACCAAGAAATTTGTTAAGTAAAAATTCGTAAGATTCTCAGTGGAGGGGTAATATCTTGCTCTCTCGATGACGCTCTCTTTTACGAATTTTTTGAGTTAAGGAACGGCAGTGAGTAAGAATTCGTAAGAATTAGTAAAAATTCGTAAGAATTAAAAGTAAAGGAACAGACCTATAACTCTACCGATGACATTTCGGTCTTAAGTCGTTTTTTGAACAATAAAAACAAGGAAATAAATTTTATGATTTGATGTTAATAGATAATTTTAGCCGCGCGAGTAATTTGATACGTGTCAACAAGAAAGTTGTGGTTGATAGAAAATTTGATGAGTATCAATTTTTTTGACAACCATAATACCAAGTTTATTGATAAAACTATTCACAATAGATCTTAAATCTTATATCATTCACAATTCGTCAAAAATGTTAATAGGTTGATAACCATAATACCGATTCATTCATTTTGTTGATACGTATCAATTATTATCAAATATAGTGTTGATATTTGATAGCCATAATAGGGCTGTAAGACAATTAGGCATTGTTAACATTTTCAACGTGACACGGTAAATGCTATCCATATTATTCATCCTTAATTAATTCAAAATTGTATGCTAGGCGGCTTGTTACATAATCCAAATTGACCGTTATCCGCTTTTAACCGATCTTAACAAGTTTTTTCAACAACAGGTCCAACAATATCAATAATTTATGTGAATGGCTGCATTTAGAGTCGGTCTTTCTTTCGGTTTGTTTGTTTTTGCAGAGACAAAAGACAACAGGAAAAGTAACGCCGGCTTTCTAGCCTTTGCTGCAGGTATACTGGTAAAGTGCGGAAGAATCTAATTCTGCTATAGAGATCGTAATTTGTTTTGCTCTACAGGTAGTATGCGATTACTAATGAATGGGGTTATAAAAGTTGCGCATGAAGTTGGCCTTTGCTGCCAGTACTTTTTCGAATTCAACTGGCGATATTGAAGAGGTTCGTACGTACGCAATATTGTATTAAACTGAGTGCAATGATAAAGACACTAAAATAGCTTGTCAACGAATCCAATCGAAAACGTTGCCCACTTCTGCAATCTATTTATATTATCGAGTATTAGTTCCACAATCGCAAACATCAGAAGCGCTAGAAGTAAACAATAAAAATAAGCATACAAACATGCTCCATACACAGAAGATCGATTTAATGATTAGTTTAACGGAACACACTCTTGACCTTGTTTCATTTGAAATACCTTTTCTAATCTGCTAGATTATTGACAAACAATTTTGATAACTTTAACCAAACGAATATTTTTGTCAATGTCAATCAGAAACAATTTTGCTAACTTTTGACGTTTTCGATTTGGCTTTTCAGATTTTGATTTGAGATTTCAGATTTCTGCTGTCAAATTGAACATGAAAGTAGGTAATCTCGATAAAAAAAAAATTGATATTTTTGCCAAACCTAAGACGGTTTATGTAAGCAAATTTAGAACAACTATACATAGGTATATCTAGTACTATTTAATCTTATTTGGTATTCGATTGGAATTCTTCAAATTCGCTGTCAGATTTCCGATTTCTTGTGTCTAATCGATCATAAAAACTTCACTTGCTCTTTTTTCTATGCCTTTTTGTAATTAGTTAATCTTAAACAAATCTGAGTAAAAATCTATATAGGTATATATAACATAAGCATACAAACATGCTCCATACACAGAAGTTCGATTTAGTGATTAGTTTTACGGAACGCACTTGTCC
Source organism: Cheilosia urbana (assembly GCA_946477585.1). NCBI lineage: Eukaryota > Metazoa > Arthropoda > Insecta > Diptera > Syrphidae > Cheilosia > Cheilosia urbana. Next base: position 25,440,640 of record OX297856.1, read on the forward strand.
TTGTCTCATTTGAAATACCTCTTCTAATCTGCTAGATTATTGACAAACAATTTTGATAACTTTAACCAAACGAATATTTTTGTCAATGTCAATCTGAAACAATTTTGCTAACTTTTGACGTTTTCGATTTGGCTTTTCAGATTTTGATTTGAGATTTCAGATTTCTGCTGTCAAATTGAACATGAAATTAGGTAATCTCGATAAAAAAAATTGATATTTTTGCCAAACCTAAGACGGTTTATGTAAGCAAATTTAGAACAACTATACATAGGTATATCTAGTACTATTTAATCTTATTTGGTATTCGATTGGAATTCTTCAAATTCGCTGTCAGATTTCCGATTTCTTGTGTCTAATCGATCATAAAAACGTCACTTGCTCTTTTTTCTATGCCTTTTTGTAATTAGTTAATCTTAAACAAATCTGAGTAAAAATCTATATAGGTATATATAACATAAGCATACAAACATGCTCCATACACAGAAGTTCGATTTAGTGATTAGTTTTACGGAACGCACTTGTCCTTGTCTCATTTGAAATACCTCTTCTAATCTGCTAGATTATTGACAAACAATTTTGATAACTTTAACCAAACGAATATTTGCGTCGATATCAATCAGAAACACTTTTGCTTACTATTGACGTTTTCGATTTGCCTTCTCAGATTTTGATCTGAGATTTCAGATTTCGTCTGCCAAATGTATGTATTGGGTTGGCCGCCAAATACATTTTTAACGTTCTCCATTACGTAGTAATACGCAGTAAGATAAAGATAGGTATTGTTTTCGTACGAAAGTTGGAACTCGAGATGTTTATCAATTCTGACATTACGATGATACACGAACTCAAAAAAGTGGATCAGAAAATTCTATCCGGTCTGTCCGTCCCTCCACAGTCCTACAGCCTAAACGGCTGCCCGGATTTCGTTCAAACTTTGGGCTTACAGTTCGGGGCCTTTTTTTATTTTGCAAAGTTACCTCAATATTAATGGTAATTCCCATATAAAATGTTAGTACCAGTTTGATTTGTTCGAAATCGGCTCTAACGATTGCAACCAAAATCGGTATTTAACCTTAAGTGGGTGAGGTTACCATGACCCAGTTTTTGGCTAAGAAATTCGAGTAAAGGTACTTTTGAAATTTGGACATATTTCGAAAACGGTCCATACGATTGTAACAAAAATTAATTTCTAATGTAATATGGTCAATTCCAACTTAATGGTGAACTCAGTTTTTCTATGTATTATCGTAAAATGGGTTTTTGAAAAAAGTATTTTTTTTTTTTAAATTTAGTTTTCTTTAGTCTACCTGAAAATGGCAATAATTATTTTGCCCAAAATGCAAACTTAGAGTAAAATTTATGTTCTTAAGGCTATTGCGTTCTCAATTTTCGATTCGAACCGACAGCGCTAGTTTTAAAAGCTGCTCATATCTCGAAAACCCCATTTTTGACTTCGATAAAATTTTGAAAACCAAGTAATGCTTACATCCCGAACAATAACTCATAATCGATTTCAGCTATATACTTAGTTAGCAAAAAGTGTTTTTCAAACTAACGATTTTGATCAAAATAAATACTAAAGATAATATCAATATTCTAAATAAGATCCCGTACTTCGTCTTTCTCAAAAAATTCGAATAAATGCGGTTTTTAATTATTTCTCATACCGCACTTTAAAATTCAATTTTCAACAGCCGTTAATGCAATAACAACGCAAAACTTATTTTTAGCAAGTATTGCCCACTTCTACTTTTTTTCAACCTTTTTTAATATGCACCTTAAAATAATTCTAACAATCAGAATATCCCACTTCATTTGCATCCCCACACACGTTCATCGTGATATTCAGTTTATAACTGCTAATGCAGTTCAAAAGCAAATATCTGAATTTTTACATAATGTGATCGTTGACACCTTAAAACCTGCGTCAATAATCTATTCCAGTCTCCTACTACACTTGTTCACGTTTTCAAAAACTTGTAAAGTGTAAAAGCTATTAAATAGTACAGTTGGCAATTCTCTCTAACAAGAAATTGCGACAATTGTCCGTTTGGAGAGCTTCAACTTTTAAAAACTAAAAGTGAATTTTATTTGACACTACGTAGGTATTCCTTTTTCTATATCTCATAAACCTTTTCTTTTACTTATCATTGCTTCTGAGATCTTTACCTACCTATGTATTAAAATAAGAAAACAACCAACAAAACTTTTGATGAACGAGAAAGTTTTGTTCGATTCAGTCGTCCACTAATATTTCATCGTTTATTTTTAACATTTAAAATAATAATATGCAAAAGCTGGATTCCTATAAGTGGTCTTCATTCATAGTCATTTGTGATAAAGGATTTAAGTAAATAAACCCGTATTAGTTGTACATAAACTAATAGGAGCAACTCATTTTTTTTAACATTATTTATTTTAACCTTAAGAAAAATCATGCTAAATTTTATGTAGGTACCTATTTTTAGTTCCTTTTCAACTGCCGGGTCTTCATAATAGATTACGGATACACAAGAATAGGTCATATTATTTTACTGGATTAAGGTATTGTAAAACAGTATATTCTAAGCCCCAAGCAATACGCCTTTCACCTAAATAACTGACTTATTTCACCATAAATATTCAGCACAAAAAGCCATTCCACTTTTGTGACAACTTGCTGCTTATTTATTAATCGTAAAACTGTGATAGCTTTATTGTTTTTAAGTAAAATAAACTTTACTGCACCATTTGCTCTTAAAATTTGTCCAAAATCACGAGTTTATTAAACCTATCATCTTTATAACATCGCACACAAATGCAAAGTCAACATAATTCTCAAACAAAATGATCCATTTGTCGCGTTCATCGTTTGCTCATATTTAAAAAAGAACGTGTAACCATGCTAATTAAAACGACCAGACACACATGTATTTGTCTTAATCATAACTTTAATGCTGGCAAAGTACATGCGTATTCTACTAACAGACATTAAACGGCAGATAATTTATTTGTTTAAAACATCCTAGAGCAATCACCTTACCCGACTAATATAAATTATGATTCCACTTTAGTAGCACAATCTAATCGGTTTATTTGTCACTTTAAATCCAAGGATCTAATCACAAAAAGAAGCACTATTAACTTACAAAAAAAAAGAAAGAAGAAAGATTAATCGGGTGAAAATTCTTTCTGTGTTCTTTTTAAATATTTAGTTAAACTAAGCATGCACACTTCTCCACTTTTTCATCTTGAGACTCATATTCGTCCCTCATTTTGACAAATTTACAAATAACGCCACTTAGGACTTAGCACAGTAAAATAGTCTCATAGTGAAATAGTACCTCAGGTAAAAAAAAAAGATTATTTTTTGGACATGAAAGTAATCTCGATCCAAAAAAAAAGATTGCTTTTTTCTCCAAAAAATTGATCTTTTCGCCAAATCTAAGACGATATTTCAGATTTCTTGTGTCTTATCGATCATAACAATGACTCCTGGTCTTTTTTTTATATTCGCGTGATTCGAATATTTGTAGCCTTCGATACTTTTCTACGCGTTTTTTTAATTAGTAAATCTTTTGAGTAAAAATCTAGATTATAACATAAGCATACAAACATGCTCCATATACAGAAGTTCGATTTCGTGATTAGTTTTACGGAACACACTTGTCTCATTTGAAATACCTCTTCTAATCTGCTAGATTATTGACAAACAATTTTGATAACTTTAACCAAACGAATATTTTTGTCAATGTCAATCAGAAACAATTTTTCTAACTTTTGACGTTTTCGATTTGGCTTTTCAGATTTTGATTTGAGATTTCAGATTTCTGCTGTCAAATTGAACATGAAAGTAGGTAATCTCGATCAAAAAAAGATTGATTTTTTATAAAAAAAAATTGATCTTTTTGGTAAATCTAAGACGGTTTATGTAAGCAAATTTAGAACAACTATACATATATGTAGTACTATTTTATCTTATTTGGTATTCGATTGGAATTCTTCAAATTCGCTGTCAGATCTCAGATTTCTTGTGTCTAATCGATCATAAAAACGTCACATGTTCTTTTTTTAATATTCGCGCGATTCGAATATGTGCAGCCTTCGATAGGTTCTTTTCTATGCATTTTCCATTCACTGGCTAGATTTTATCTTAAAACATTCGAAATTTTCGTCCCGATTGAACTCTAAATATTAATACATAAATAATTTACAACAATAGATTCACCCGATGCAGTGCCTTTCTTTGCAATAGAAAAACCTCACCAAACCTTTAACAAACTCCACCAGTGTCAAATGTAAACGCACTTGTATTTGTAAATCTGAAAAAATTCTGAGAAAAAATCTAGATTCGCAAATTTTTTTTTTTGTTTCAAACGAACATAGAAAGTGCTCTGAGAGCAAACAAAGCGCTCATAGAGCACCCATTCGAATATCACATTAAATTTAGAAGGAAACATCACATGATTCCATGAGATTAATCCCGCCTAAGTCATTGCAATATCGCATATCGCCTGTGAAAGTAAAATTACCCACTTCAAGAACTCGACATCAGAAATTATTTGGATTTTTGTTAATTTTTGTTAATTTTTGATACAATATTCTATAAAAAGTAAGAGCGTATTTCTGACGCTTCAAAATAAGATTGTGTACTATCGATAATTTGTCATTGATATTGATTAGGTCTGTTCCTTTACTTTTGTAGTAAGAATGGAAAAGACTGTCAAAAAAGCAATGGTGGAGATAAATTCTCTCACAGAGAAAGACGCTTACGAAAAAGTTGAGTAATACTTTTGTAGTAATTTATGAATAATCACAGATACATAATTCAAATATTCAAAAAATGATACGAAAAGTCGTTAAAATGTCTGACAAACTTGAGGGATTTGTAAATTTACTAAGAAAATTAGTTCTATCATTTATTTTGAATTTTATTTTGATAAATTCGAGTATGTGGAAGAGATAAGAGGAAAAAGCGACACTGCATGATGAATTACATGGAGGATATTATTCCCTGTTCCAGCGAAGAAGAATTTCGTCGCCACTTTAGAAAGAATCTCGAGGAAAACATTCCATTTTATTTTGCCGCCTGTTGATACCATTTTAATACGCGAGAAATCAAAAAATAATCCACGCATATGCCAAATGGGACAACAAATTTCAAATCAGCTGTTAATTGTAGGTGACCGACAGCTTTTCCACTAAGAAATTTGTTGAATAAAAATTCGTAAGATTCTCAGTGGAGGGGTAATATGTTTCTCTCTCGATGACGCTCTCTTTTACGATTTTTTTGAGTAATGGAACGTCACTGAGTAAAAATTCGCAAGAATTCGTAAGAATTAGTAAAAATTCGTAAGATTTAAAAGTAAAGGAACAGACCTATTGATTGGGAACATTCAAGAATCTAGTTATCTTAAGTCGACTAGATGGGTCTGGATTAGATGTAACCTGAACGGAAGAACTTGGTAGGGAACGTCACTTTTTCTACGTCAGTCGCATACCTATTTTTCACCTATTTTTAATTATAGCTTTATTAGAATAATTAAAAGTAATAAAATAATAATAATAATAAATAGTACTTAGTACTCGGTCACGAATTTCTTGACTAGATTCAACTGAAACAGCTGTTCATATAACCGGTTTCAGTCAATCAAAACCGAGATACATTTAGTCAGACAACTGTCATGTTCACAAAACTAGACATCTGAACGTCCCCATTTAAACTCACTATTTCTTTTTGACATCTACAGACGACAGATGAAGTGGGACTCTGTAATGTTACCTATTCGTTTCATGCCAAAACTCCTGACAGAGCTTCTAACTCTTACCTTAGGTATTTAAAAAAGAAAGCCTATTTCACAAGTGACAGATTCATAAATGTCAAAATGATAATATGTAGTCATTTTTACTTAATTTTTACCTCGTGTCTGTTTTAGATGATTAGAAAGCCATTTGCTTCAATTTGAAATAGTCTGCCTGCAGTTGATAACGAACGTCAGTCGTTGGGTTTCGCATTATGTTAATTTCGAAAATCAAATCTCGATCATGTTTACCAACTTAAGTCGAACATTTTGGAAGGGTATATTCTAAATACAAACTTAAAAATTCACCACTGCTTCAAATAATTTTTCTGCAGTCTTATTGTTTTCGTTTTTGTAAGTTAACAGCTATTCATATAATTTAACTGGTGGTGGATTAACAAAACACATGGACCCCAATTCTCAAAAATTCTCGCATACATTTATCTGTCAAAATCTCCGATTCGATGCGAAAAGCTGAAATTTGCAGTTCTCAAAATCCGCATACGAGAATTTCTCTTCGAATGTTACTCGTCTGTGTTTTTCGTGCGGATTTGCATCTCGTATACGGAATTATGAGTTTGATGCTTAATAAAAAGTTTTGTTTTTTGATTTGTATGTGAGAAAATAAGAATCAAATTGAAATGAAAGCACTTATAAAATGGTATCCCATCCATTTCCCATTTGTTCAAAGCAGTCTTGAAGCTCTATGATAGTTCAGTATATTTCGATTTTGCCTAACTGCATAACTGAGAATCGAAAAAATGGTGAGCTCATATCGCCCAAGGTAGCCACTATGAAAACAAATAAATGTTTATTAAACGTGCATAATATTGGTAGTTTTTTTTTTTTTTTTTTTTTGTCAATCGAAAACAACAATTCACAACCAATTTCAATTGGAATACTTTTTTTTTCTTTCACAATCTGTCAAAATGGTTTACTTGACGTGCGTTAAATTCTACCTCATTCGAGAGGTGAATAGAATTTTCGCATAGGTAAAAAAAAACCGTGCTGCTTTGAGAATACCAGTTTTTCTACTATGCGAAAATTTCAGGCGGATTTGCTCGTATACGAATTATCCTATGCGGAATTTGAGAATTGGGGTCCTGAAACGATTCTTAATTTGGATTGTATGTTCTGTCTTTCTTGGACAGAAAACATGCCAAGAGTCCTTACGGTATGGAGCGTTTTATAGTATTCACAATTTTATTTGTTCTTTTATTTCGAGCAAAACTTATTTGGCAATTTGACTTTGGCAACCGTTACCTACATCGTCGAAGTTATCTGTCATTTTTTTTTTTTTTTTTCACCAAGTGTTTTTCTTTCTTTTGTTCAGAGATCAGAGCAGAGCTCTGAACAAAACTCAAGAACGTCTTGTTTTGAATCCACTTTATTTTGAGCGATTTACTTTATTACCCGACTGACTTATGAAACACATTTGAGAAGCACTTGCAACAAATAATTTGCATGAGTGCGTATGTAGGTAACTGATCTACTACCTAGAGACCGAATTTTGCTACCCTTTTTTAATAATTCATCGTTTTTGTCTTCACAGTTAAAATAATTATATTCTTATAAGTGGTATTCATTCACAGTTATTTGTGATAATGGTTTTAAGTAAATATATAGACCTCTATTAGTTTTACATAAACTAATAGGAGCAACTATTTTTTTTAACATTATTTATGTTTCTAAACTAATTCTTAACCTTAAAAAAACCATGCTAAATTTGACCTATTTTTAGTCCCTTTTCCAGTTGCCGGGTCTTTATTATAGACTACGGATACACAAGAATAGTTGATATAATTTTACTGGTTTAAGGTATTGTAAAGCAGTATATACTAAGCTTCAAGCCATACGCCTTTCACCTAAATAACTGACTTATTTCACCATAAATATTCAGCATAAAAAGCCATTCCACTTTTGTTACAACTTGCTACTTGTTTATTAATCGTAAAACCGTGATAGCTTTGTTGCATTTAAGTAATATAAACTTTATTTCACCATTTGCTCTTAAAATTTGTTTATTAAACCTATCATCTTTATAATATGAACACAAATGCAGAGTCAACATAATTATTAAACAAAACCAGCCATTCGTTGCGTTCATCGTTTGCTCATACTTAAAAGGAAAAAAGAAAACGTGTAACCATGCTAATTAAAACGATCAGACACACATGTATTTGTCTTAATTATAACTTAAATGCTGGCAAAGTACATGTGTATTCTACTAACTGACATTGCATTTAAGTGGACAGGCAGATAATTTATGTTTTCAAAACATCCTAGAGCAATTACGTTGCCCAACTAATTTAAATTTTGATTTCACTTTTGTAGCACAATCTAATCGATTTATTTGTCCCTTTAAATCCAAGGATCTAATCACAAACATTAGCACTATTATCTTATTAAAAAAAAATGAAAAAAAAAAAAAAGATAACACACTTAATCGGGTGAAAATTCTTTCTGCTTTCTTCCTTCACAAATATTTACTAAAAATAAAGCATGCACAACTCACCTCTTTTTCATCTTGAGACTCATTTTTGTCCATCATTTTGACAATTTTAAAAATAACGCACTTTTCGCACAACACCAAACAATGCAATATAAATTTCAACGATGCGACGATATCAAAATGCAAATTTAACTGGACCAAAACTCGAGACGAATTAACTTTTGACCCAAAAGTTGAATCCTCCGAACGAATACAATACCCGATAAATGATCCACAACAATGAAATCAAAATAAAATCTCTTCAAGTAGGTTTTATTTATATTGGCAGTCAAAGCCACTGGAGCGAATTTAAATTACAACGCGAGTGCGGATTAGGTATGATCGTCTCGAAAGAGCCGACAAATTTGTTCTGGTATTCTGTGTCAGGTTCTGGACTCTGAATTGAACTACAATGAAACTCGGAAGTGAGTAGACAACAACAAAAAAAAATAAATTTTTGTTCATTACACGGATTGCATTGAATGGTGAGCACGTAGCCACGTCGGTCAGTCGTCGCAAACGTCAAAACTAAAACACACCGAGAAAAAAAAATCGCAAGGTCTTTTAACGCCGACTGTGAAGTACGGGCTACAGGTGCTGTGCGAAAAAGCTTCCCACTCTATTTTATTCTGGTGGAGCGTGCTGTATCAACATTTACTGATGTGGTTTTACTAACGAATTAGGGTAACTCACTGATATCGCTGAATGAATGAGCGGGTGCCGACGCAATTGTGTATCTAATCGTAGGCATGTGCCTCTATTTGACTTTATCAAATTTGTTGGTTTGCGGATCTATATATTTAATCAATCAGCATGGTCGGGGGGCAATTATGATGCAGGTAATATTATCTAATCGGAGATTATTTTATTAGTTTCGATTGGCATGAATAGCGAGGAAGGGCGAAACTGGACACTATGCGGTTTCTGTACTGTTATTGGCCGATGATCAAAGTCATGGTCAAGGTCATGGATAAGTATTAACATGCCGATGTGTGCTGTTGCAATAAATGTCGAATTTAAATGTGAAATTTGTACGTGTAAAGTTGAATGTTGGTGGTTGGCCCAAAATTAGCATTACTCGCTCGATTGAAACTAACTTGTTGTCTTTCTCCAAGGGCAAACCAATGGAATGCATATTCTTTCTTTATAAACAAACAGAAAGAAAAGAAGAAGCTCCGTTCATTGTTATTGTTTATGAGTGTGTAAGCAACAAAAGTATCGGAGCAGGCAAAGTCTATATAGGCATTTCGTTGGTAGTACACTTTAGCTTGTGTATAGTTTGAAATAGACTTCATTCTGTTAGCATAAACCGCCTAGGGGTATTTTCTGTCGCTTGTATAAAAGTTTGTAACATTTTTATATTTGACAGAAAAAAACTTAAAATCTTATATATAAACTAGCGTACCCGGCGAACTTCGTCCCGTCCAAAATTGACTTTTTAACTAAAATAATTTTCACTTCCACCTGAAATTAATTTTATTGATCCCCACTTTAGCTTCTGACAAATACGATCTCACTGTATACGACGATCAAAATTAAAAAAAAAAACTCTCCTTAGAAAATAAATGAAAATCAATTTTCACAAACTTTCCAATTTTCCGTTGAAATTTTCTAATTTTGTCGCCGTATGAACCGTCCTTAGGCAAACGCAACAAAGAAGATTATCGTGTCGGCCAACCTTCCGCTTTTTAAAATGGTTTACAGTTTACAGGATTCCGTGGAATGAGAATGTTTGTCTTTGAATTTTTTCCTCAAAACCGTCGCTTGCATGACATTTGATTTGCGGTCCTTCACCACCAAATCAAGCGCATTCTGTTACAAAGTCTCGGTGCATTGAGGTTGCACAACAAAATTATAAATGAGCCGACTTTCAGTTGTATAGATTTAAGTCCGGAACATCCAAAGAATTCAAAAATTCGACGTCAGTCTTTTTTATATGTAGCTGTACCCACCCGCCTTTGCTCATACCTTTCGTATTAAGTCCTGCTCACATTTCGCAAAGTCCTTTATTTGGACAATGTCCATTAATAATTTTAATGCTCCCAAAACCCGTTCTCCTATCCCGCTTATTTTTTGCAAAGTACCATCTATCGGGTCCGAAACAATAGTTTATTTCAATCTTGAAGCAACCATACCTACCCGTCCACAAATTTCAATCAACTCGGTAGAGCTGTTTCGGAGATCGGCAACAGCGCCACCTATCAGGTCCAAAAGTATCCTATCCTTCAAGTGGGAACGAAGAATATACATCCACGAAATTTCATTGAAATCGGTTGAGCAGTTTCGGGGATCGAGAACAACGCCACCTATCGGGTCCAACATTTTATCTTTTAAGACTGCCTAAGCCTGAAATACACCAATACGAACAAAACAAAAAAGAACCATGAAAATTGACTCAGTGGTTATGATCATTTTCCTTGGTAATGTTATTTGTGCCGGAAATCGAATGAAAATGTTATTTACCTATTTAAAATTGATCAAAAATTAAGTTGGAGTTTTCGTCGAACAATTATATACCTAAATGAAATATGAATTACTGAAATGTCAAATTCAAAAAAGTATAGACAACCAACGCCAACTATATTATTAGATACAATTAAATTTAATGTTGTTGATACAAAATTGATATGCAGGGAAATCTAACTTGTCGTAAATATCTCCCAGCGCCACCTATCGGGTCCAAATTTTGGCAAAAGCTTTCCATTTTTTTAAGTGTTATATGGTGTAAATTTGAGCCAAATCGGTCCATAAATAAGAATTTTCAAGCGCCCCCTATAGGGTCTAAAATAAACATAAACCATCCGGAGTACCACACAAAACATATGGCGTGAATATAAGGGGGATAGCTTCAGTGGTTCAGCCGTTATGGTCGGTCATACATACGCACGAACGTTTTTATATATATTACACATAAGAAGATAGGCAAAGGAAAATAGTTAAGAACCACTTTCACTGCCTTAAACACAACAATTCGCTTGATTTTTTTTTGTTGGGAACATAGTTCAGAGATGCAACGCTGTTTGTAATAAAAATTTTTTCCAACATGTTGTGTATAAGCCAGGTTAATATAGTGATAAAATTTCTACAATAATGGCCACGTGAGGTCGTCCCTCAAGGAGATTAGACGATCGGGGAAATGTTCCCTCAAAAGATCAATCGATGCGCGTGCTGTATGGGCCGTGGCTCCATCTTGTTGAAACCACACATCACCAAGGTCAAGATCATCGAGTTTTGGGATGAAAAATTCTTCAATCATCTCTCTGTAGCGAGCTGTATTCACCATAACAGTGCGTTCGTTTTCTTCGAAAAAGTAAGGACCAATCATGGAACGACCGTTGGAAAAGTAAGCATCGCAGGCAAATGCGCGTTGCTCTTTCGTCCAGTGCATGATGTCGACTGACTGCGGTGTAGATGAAACTTCAGGTCCCCTCACCCTGTATATGCTGCGCGGAGTTTAGTTGAGATCAGCGTTGCCAGACACTTGAAATCTGAAAAACCCCCAGATTTAGTTATTTTCAAAAAAAAAAAAAAACTTTTCAACAAAAAGTTGAACGCAGTTAAAAAAAAACCCCAGATTTCCCCTAAAATAAATAAATAGTTGGCGCAACAGGTCCGGAGAGACCCTAGGCCTAGCTTCTCACAACCATTCGTTTTGTGTGAGTTTCTCATTTTTGGAACGAATGGAAGGGATCTACAATTTTATGCCGACTCCAAACGGCTAATTGAGAAGCTCTTTCAAGACATTTATACTCTCGGATGTTTGTCAGACGTTCGCGAGAGGTAGCGCAGCGGAAAAAAACCCTAAGACGGAATTGGGTTTCTGCGGGATTCGAACCTGGGACCCCCGCATAGCAGTCCAACACACTAACCACTAAGCTACTGCGACTATAGATTTCCCCTTACTTACTTACTTACTTAGGTGGCGCTACAGTCCGGGGTGGACCTGGACCTCAACCAATACGCCTCTCCAGTTAGCGCGATCTTTGGCTAACTGCCTCCAGTTGCGCACTCCAAGTTGGTTGAGGTCCCCTTCCACTTGCGCGCGCCACCTAAGGCGAGGTCTTCCTCTACTGCGTTGTCCCTCCGGGTTAGAATCGAAGACTCTTCGGGCCGGAGCGTTGGTGTCCATTCGCTCTACATGTCCCAGCCATCTTAGACGACTGATGCGTACTTTTCTGACTATGTCGATGTCGCTGTACAGCTCGTAGAGTTCGCTGTTAAATCTTCTCCTCCAAAGCCCGTCGACGCAAACGGGACCAAGAATCACTCGAAGAATTTTGCGTTCGAAACGACCAAGGAGATCTTCATCCGCCTTTGATAGCGCCCATGCTTCTGCACCATAAAGCAGGACTGGGATGATGAGGGTCTTATACAGAGTTTCCTTAGTATTTTTCGACAAGGCCTTACTTATCAGTTACCGTCTTAGGCCAAAGAAACAGCGGTTGGCAAGTGTGATTCTTCGTTTGATTTCTGATGTGATGTCGTAATCAGAGTTTATAGCGGAGCCGAGGTAGACAAAGTCCCTAACTACCTCAAAGTTATAGCTGTCTATCGTGACGTTCTGCCCGATTCGTCGATGTTGTGTGTCCCTTCTTGTTGACAGCATATATTTTGTTTTGCCCTCATTCACCATCAAACCCATTTTTGCCGCTTCTGTACTGATACTTGCAAACGCACCAGTGACAGCTCGCTGTGTTCTGCCAATGATGTCGATGTCGTCAGCGTATGCAAGTAGTTGCACAGACTTGTAGAAAATTGTGCCTCTGGTGTTGGCTTGTGAATTTCGCACAATCTTCTCAAGAATGATGTTGAAAAAGTTACATGACAGCGCGTCACCTTGTCTAAATCCTTTTTTGACATCAAAGGTCTCAGTGAGATTGTTTCCAACATTTATGGAGCAGCGAGCGTTCTCCATCGTCATTCTGCACAATCTGACAAGTTTGGCAGGGATGCCAAAACTAGACATGGCTCTGTATAGTTCGTCTCTATAAATGCTGTCATATGCGGCCTTAAAATCGATAAAAAGATGGTGAGTATCGATCTGGACTTCTTGGGTTTTTTCAAGGATCTGCCGTAGTGTGAATATTTGGTCTGTTGTGGACTTACCGGGCCTAAAACCGCACTGATAGGGTCCAATCAGTTCGTTGACATATGGTTTTAGGCGTTCGCACAGTACGGCTGATAGGATCTTATATGCGATGTTAAGGAGACTGATGCATCTGTAGTTGGCGCAGTTTAGAGGGTCTCCTTTAAGAATTGTTTCCCCTAAACAATTAAAAAAAAATCCCTAGATCTGGGGGGACAACCCCCAAACTGGCAACGCTGGTTGAGAGTTGAGACTCTAGATAGGGTGACAAATATATGCTTTTATGTTTAGTATATAGAAAGATCCAAAACAGGTAAAGGAGGTGGACCTGGAGTATTCACGTTCATCGCACCAAACAATCCGTTTTTAAGGTTTTGCGTTATGAGGAACCCCCAGATCTATAACTGACAAAAATAATTATATGTCCTATCGTACAGCACTTTAAAAGAACCAGCTCCAACATAGCCGCCCGCATCTCAAGGAATTTGTTTCATTTTCCACTATAGTTAATATATATAAGGGGGGACCACAAAATATTTTAACTTGGAATGCCAGTGGTATTTGCAAGAATTTATGCATTTATTAAACACTAGAAACGTTGACATTGCATTAGTGACTGAAACATGGCTTAAGCAGGATTTTGCACATATATTCAAAGCCGATTTTAAATGCTATAGATATGATAGAATCGGTAGAATTTTTGATAAGAAGTTCAGTTCAGCTTTCGCTTTTACCCAGGGTGAGAACATTGTACGTAGAAAATCTGGGAGTCGAACTCGAATTATTCAATCAGAGGAAAATCAAAATAATATTGCGTTTATTTCCTGGCGGTAGAATATCAACAGAGCAAATAAAAGATCTTAAAATGATCTCCGCAATTTTTTCTTAAATCGTTAAGAATAGTGAATTTTTAATTGGAGGAGACTTTATTTGTAAACATAGAGATTGGGTTTGTCTACGAGCTAATGCGTGGGTAAATAATTTATCTAATCTGTCCCTTAGTCTAGACAGATATCATTATCTTTTTTATACCCTCCTAATCTTACCTATCTTGCCGGTTCTAGACGTCGTCCTTTGGTTCTTGACTTGTTTGTTACTATAGTATTCTCAGCGATGTTACGCAACCCATTTCTGTAAATAAACTGAGCTCAGTTATTTGCCGACTTCTAAGGTCAGGGGTTAGAAAAGTGCAATACATGCAAGACATAAAAAATGCCAACTGAAAACATTTTCGGTCTGAATTAACTGGTAGGCTTCAAAACATTCCAAATAACTTGAACGATAAAACATGCAAAGGAGATGTTGACTCCATTATCGCACTTTTTACTGAAAAAAATGTTTGTTCGACACTGTTGAGAAAAGTGTTCCGAAAATTAAATAAAAAAATTGCGTTGGCTTAATCTGCCTTCTAACATCCTGCAACTTATAAAGATACGGAACATTTACCGATGATGTTGGCAAAGAGTACGTCAGTCGGTTTTCAAATATCAAGACTCCTATTAATTTCCAAAAAAATTTGTAATCATCGAAACCATGGGTGGAATACAAAACTAAATTATCTTGAAAAAAAAATGCAAAACCCTTTTGGAACATTGTAAAAGTGATAAAAGTGCCTTTCCTCAAAGATTCAACCACAACATTTTGCACAGACCTAGGAAAACCAAATGCGCTAGCTTCAAAATTTGCAAATAACCATTTGACTGCATCTTATATTTAGGAGAAAGCATGCTACTGATGATTTAGTTGATAGAGCCATCCAAAATTTGTTCGATAATATAACGAGTCAACCATCCGCAAGTGTTTATATTACAAATACAGTAAAACCCGGACAAGTACTTCACGCTTAAGTACCCAACACGCTTAAGTGCCCACAAATCTCAAATTACTATACATTTTTTAGACATTTCTGTGTACATTCACGCGGATAAGTACCTTAGTATAATATAATATAATAAGTAAACCTTATTCGGTTTAACGCCCTCTATTTGCCAATTTTATTTGCTAATTTGCTCAGGTTACACTCGTTTAAGTACCTCAATCAAAACGCACACAATTTCATAGCAGCAAACTTCGTGTTACATGCCACAAATTACATTTTCTCTCCTTCTCATTCTCATTCTATGTCAAGAAAAGAAATCAGTCAATAAAAATACATACTAAAGGAAGTACGAGTTTTCTAATTAAATTAAAAAAAAAGAATCTCTCAATAGTAAGAAAATCGGTTGACAACCTTCTCGTGGTTGATAAAAGAGTTCGGATGTCTGCCTCCTTTGGGTGCGTGGAGTACCCAAAGAAAGCAGAAATTGTGAAGAGGTAGTTATCCGGGTTTTACTGTAGATGATACTGAATTCATAATTAATGGCCTGCGAATACGAAGGGTGGACGCACTGACACAATAAAAATTATATACATTAAGCAAATGCCCATTTCTGGTATTATGGTTTTAACATTTGTTATAAACGCGTGTTTAAAAATGGAATTCCCCGATAAATGGAAAATTACTAAGGTTGTACCAATAATAAAAGCGGGTAGGCCTTCTGAAAAGACTGATAGTTATATAGGACCAATAAGTTTACCAAGCAGCCTCAATAAAATATATGAAAAGGTCATAAAAGTACAAATTTCAAAGCACATTTCAGAAAACCATCTGTATCCTGAAGAAGAATTTGGATTTAAGCGCTTTCACAGTCCATCCCATCAAGTGATTAGAATTTGCAATCACGTTAAAGCACATCGTTCAATCGGCAAATCAACTGGTATGATCCTACTGGATGTAGAAAAAGTCTTCGATATATACGTTTGGCATGACGGAGTTATATTTAAACATGGTTGCCACTGGACTGGAAAGTCAAGGAAAGTCAGGGAATGAAAATTTGGTCAGGGAATGTCAGGGAAGGTTAGGTTAGGTTAGGTTAGGTTGAATGGGGTTGTGGGATCGTAACAAAAGACCAGGCACCAAAGCGGGCCCATCGCCATCCCTAGGGAACCATTATACGGTTATAAAACCTAAACCAAGTCGCCCAAACAATCAATTTCCCTACAGAACTTGATTATGGTCCCAATATTGTTTGAGGATCCAACTTTCTCTAACTTATCAAAGAAGTACCTGCCTTGGTGTCTCCTTCTACTCCGAGCAATTGCCTGACACTCGCATAAAAGGTCGGAGATATCTTCCGTAACTTTTAGGTCCTCACAGTACCTGCATGTATTCGTATTGGCTAAGCCTAGTCGCATGGCATGCTTCCTTAAAAGACAGTGTCCAGAGATTACACCTATCGTTAGTCTTAACTTTTCTTTTTCTACTGAGATTGATTAATTCTTCAGACTTTTACCGATTTAAAGCGGGCCTTTGAGACTAAGTTTCTATGCCAGTTTTGAATACTTGCATGGGAACATCGAACGGTGTGTCAAAATCAAGCGTACTAAGACTTTCATCCGCTTTTTCCGGGATTTCGAAGAATGATTCTTTTAAAATAGTACCGTGTCCTATTCTACTGTTCTTAAAAAGCCCTGCATTAGTGAGCCGTAGCGCACTATTGCCTGCATTTGATTGTATTTGTAAGTCCAGTGGTAAAAGATGCATAAATGCTTCCAGTGCAGCCGGTGGTCTGGTACGTAAAGAACCCGTAACGGCGATGCAGGCTGTGCTTTGTACTCTGGGCAACATATCCCGTACATACTTCTTGTTCGTGGCCTTCCACCAGACAAGAGCCACAAGAGAACATTGAAGGCTTCATGCCCCATTTCTTGCCTACTGCCCTCTTACAAATGAAGAGAGCATTATGAACCTTGCGGACTCTTTCCTGAACATTAAGTTTCCAATTTAGTTTCCTGTCTAATACCGTACCAAGATATTTTGCGCTTTCTGAGAGAGCAAGTTCCACTCCAGCAAGTCTGGGCAGCTTGAAGGGTGGCATCTTGTATTTTGAACTGAATAGTACAAGTTCGGTTTTCTCCGGGTTGACTCTTAGTCCACACCCTTCAGCCCATATTCTGAGCCTATTAAGGGCTGTTTCCATAAGTTCACTAATCGTGTTTAGGAATTTTCCTTGAACAATGATAACTACGTCATCCGCATAAGCGGTGACTCGGAATCCTGCATTGTTTAGTTCCTTAAGTATCTTATCTATGACCAACACCCAGAGGAGGGGAGAAATGACCCCTCCCTGGGGGGTACCTTTAGTGACAGATTTTCTTATAGAACTGTTTCCGAGAGTGGAATTGATACATATTTCTCGTCGAGCCAATTGGTAATGCGTTGCTCGACATTTATCTTTTCCAAGGCGCCGTGGACCGTTACAGGTGAATAGTACAAGTATTAGTTGGGAATCTTCCGCAAAATACTTAAGCATTTATTTGGATACTTAGTTGCCTTTTTGAACGCATATAGAAAATACCCAAAATTCCAATTGCAATTGGGATGCTGTATCGTTTCATAAACCGAAAGTTGCAGCTTTCAAATGAAAATAAAATAATCATCCACAAAATAATTTTTCAAGTAATTCTGCTTTATGGGTGCCAAGTTTGGTGAAATTGTCCAATGTTATAATTAAGAAACTACAGGTTTCCCAAAACAAACTATTGAAAATGGTAATTAATCTACCGTCACATAGCTCGACCCTGGATACTCACGATAAAGCGAATGTTGAACTGATATTTCAAAGAACTCAAATATCAAAACAAGATTTGCTAAAACGCTCTGATTTTGCTGATAATCCTCTAGTAAATGTTTTTAATACAAAATATCAGCCCTATTATGGTTATCAAATATCAATACGTGTAGTATTGCATAACAAAATATTTAATAATAATTGATACGTCTCACAAAACGAATGAATCGGTTATGAAATCTATAACCATTTTTGATAATTGTATCAGATATAAGATTTATTGTGAATACTTTTATTGATAAACTTGGTATGGCGGTTGTCAAAAACATTATTGTCATTGGTTCTCAGACACTCATCAAATTTTCTATCGATCACAAATTTCTTGTTGATTCGTATCAAACACTCACGCGGTCAAAAATGTATTTTATCATCAAATCATAAAATTTAATTCCTTGTTTTTAATTAAAAAAAAAAAGAAAAAGACCTTAGACCGAAATGTCATCGGTAGAGTTATTTTTTGAAGGAGATTATGATGAAACAATAAAAACAAATACAAATTACAAACGTTAAACCTCAAAACAGAACCCATTCTCAAGGATATTTTGATTAGCTTTCACAATGGACTAAAAATTATCAATTGATACTCATAATAACAAATTATCGATGAATTGATAGATGTTATCAAGTATCAAATAATTGTTATTTAATTATAGCCATAATAGAGCTGAGTACAGCGTTTGAGGCCCAGGTTTTTCTGTCCCAGTATGTAAAACTTAATGGAAACAAATAATTTAGATGTGAGCAGTAAAGTAGGAATACAAAACTACTGATAAGAAGTTCGTTCGTGTACTTTCAGCATAGAAAAATGAAAATTGTCAAATCTCAAAAATCGAGAGAGAAATCTCTCAATTTCAAGAGAAGTACCTGACAGGTTTTCATACAAAAAGTTTAAGAAATGTAATTTTGACATTATCGTAAAATAAACAAACGTTCTCTTTAATTGCAGCATCTACAAAATAAGGTGGAATTGAATTTTGTACAAGCTAAATACCTATTAAACTTTCCATTTTGAATGCGCTGATATGTTCTACATTACATTCAATTAAAACTTCTTCTTCCGACATTGTTGAAGACGAAAATAAATAGAGTTCCACTTGTCAAACTTTTGAGCTGTCAGTTAGTTGTCAGTTTTAATTTTTCATATTTCAGTAACTCGAAATTCGGCGAGTAGAAAATTACGAAAGAATTAAAAGAGGGGAAATGGATTTCTCTCTCATTTTTTTCAATTTTCTCAGTACGTGGTCGAATTTGCACAGTTTCTTAGCAAATTTTAAATAATTTTACGTTTAATAAAAAGTACACGAACGAACCTAATAAGTTTAATTTCAGAAACGTCAAACATTTGCGTAGCGATGCGGCATCACTGCTTATTTGCTATGCTGATGCGATGCACAGTTTATGCTGATGCGTTGGTGATTGAATGTGTCGTTTGAGTTTTAGAACGCATTGTTTGTGAAAAAAAAAATAATATAAAGAGTTCAACAAAAATTTATAAATTTGTCCTTCAGAAGCATAGTAATTTATTGATAAAAATGATTATTTACTTATTTTTCTTTCACTTCCGGCATTTTTCTTACTTTTTTTCCGGCGAATCAACAGCCATGGTTGCCACTTGCAAAAAAAAATTAGCAACCAAAAATGGAAAAAAAGTTACCAGACCAAGCTTAAAGTTACCAAAAATCTGGAAAAATGATAAATTATGAAAAAATCGTACATATACATAGTCTTGAGCCATGGTATGGTATCTTTTTGGTATCGTTTGATTTTTCTCTGATTTACGAACTTAATGAGTGCGAAATGTCAAATTTAACTTTCCACGTAAAAATATGAGTATGCAGTTCGAGTAAAAAATAGTGACTTCAAAGACTGATATGGCAGACACTTGGGTTTTATTGCCAGTCGCATAACATTTTTGACATTTCGGTGGTAACCGTGGCAACAGCGTGTCAGGTATTTCTGTGATGCCTTTTTGCGTTAAACTGCATTTACACTATCACGCACGCGCATTTTTGCACGAGACGGGACAGAGAGATCCGTTTGTCCGCAGTCAATACTAATAAAGGCGTAGGAATGAGACCACAAATCAGACGCCTAAGGTGTCATGGATGTACTACCCATAATTATAGATACGTAAAGCGGAAGTTCCGGCAACCAACATTTCTGCAATCACATGAAAACATTTCTATTTCCGATTTAAGATATGTGAAATGAGAGTGTTAATTAGTTTCAGTAAGTTAAACCAACAATTCATCAATCATTTATACGAAATAAATAAATAATTGTACGTTCATAACTTCCGGAAGCCATTTTGTTTTATAGGAAAACGAAATTTCGTAAGCCATCGCTGTAAAAATATCAACATGCATAGCTTTCCCATAATTCCTACCACGTAAATAAGATGGCCGACCAAAAAACGTATCACGTTTTTTTGCGTGTTAGGTAATGCTGTCCCTTTCAGTCAGACGGCTGTTTAGTATTGGGCATCCCTTTAATTTTCCGTGATAGGAATGTGTGACCGTGTAAATGCACTATTATGTTTGCGCATAACTTTGATTAACTCTGCAATAATGAACACTTGACGTTAAAAGTGATGCCAATAGTTGCATTAATGAACATTTTGCAAAGCATCATGAGCGAGTAATGCGTTACTGAATTTACGCTAAGCTCATACCGAAATTTATTTATTTATAAAACGTTCATCGGAATAACAGATTTCAAAATGTAATAGCGACTTCTATTTCTTGAGAGACGTTTTTCTATTTTCTCGCTTTAGGAAGAAGCCTTTTATCGGAGTTTGTTCCCAAACAGTCAGCACGGTTATTTGCAAGTTGTTAGTAACCAACTCGCTGCAATAGGCGTGTTTTTTTTTTTTTTCTTAAACACCTATTTCAGTAGAGTAGAGTAAAGTAGAAAAAATTTGTCATTTAGCATTTAATGCGCAAAAAAAAAAACGGATCGAATCACATTTTTAGTTGAAGATAATAAACTGGAATGAATTGTTGTGTGTCTCGACTTTTATTTTGCAGTTTAACTTCCACATACATGACCAGAGAGGTTTCAACATAAGCTGCTGCTGTCAGAGCACTTCCACTTTCGAAAAATACGTATACGTATTTCGAAAAATACGTACTCGCAAAACCTACTTAACTTAACTTTGATGAGATACTAGCCAAAAAATCTCGCCTAATGTAGATTTATTCATAGTTTCAGCTGAATATTTCGAAATAACATGTCTTACGGGTGTTTTGAGTTACTTCAAAACTATTTTAGCGATATTTGACTGAAGGATTTTATAAAATAACACGGCCACACACATGCATTTTTTAATATTCAAGTTATGTAGTGAACATTTTGCAAAATCGTACAAAGGTTTAAGTTTCCACTATTCAATAATTTTTCATTATTTGTTCGAGTACTAGCTGTCATATTATGACTATCATAATACACCATAGGTCTGTTCCTTTACTTTCTGGTTCACTTTTGGCAATATAATATGTCACATTTCTCTCATTGCGAGAGAATATGCTCACTGAAATTAAATATAACCAAAATAAAAAGGGACGCGTTGAACCACAAATTTGAAAAATGTGAATTTTTTTCTAGGCGGGAATATTAAAATTTCAGTAGAAAAAAACACAAATTTATATTTAAGACCAGGATTTGAATTGCTTTTATTGCAGAAATGAAAAAGTACAATTCTTTTGCTACTTACATCTATTTTAATGCTATACAAGCAATAAATATAAATGAAATTAAATAAAAAGTCTGTTACAGACTAGAATTTGAACGATTTGACAACCATCTGTCAGTAATAACCAACTTACCCAAAGAAATTTCTTGGGCTAATATTTGCAGGTTTTTTATGGAGGGGAAATGTTTTGCTCTCTCTTTTTGGCTCTCTTCTGCCCAGCTTTTGCGTAAGGCAACGAAGTTTGACTCAATTTGGCGAATGTGTTCGAATGCATTATCGTTAGGGAACAGACCTAGTATTTGTAGCAGTTAATTTTTTGTACCAACATTCGCATGATCAGGAATAATGTGAATAGCTGTCAAAATAAACACTGCACAGATTTCATAGAGTGCGCTACGATCGTGCTCTGAATGAATAGACCAAACCAACTTTTCCAGAAAGTTCAGTTTCCAGGTAACATGTATTGGCCTTACTTTTTTTCGATATTGAATAATCGTCGATCCGTTTTCGTGCTTTATTAACACATAAAATTTGATATTATTGGTTATGGTACGCATATCCCTCATGAGCTTCAGTTAACTAAAAGTCAATAATATTTGAACAACTCAGCGCGAACAGAGGCCAATTGAATACAATAGCATTTTAAAGCACGTAATAAAATACGGTTTGTCAAATTAGCGTCATTGGTATTAGAAATTCAGTGTACGTATTTTCGCAATGGTATCTCGCCCGTGCTAGTAATAAATTAAAGTCTCGACTCATAAAATAAGCCATTGTGATTTATGTACTTAAATTTAATGTTGAAATTAAAAATTCTTATTGGTAAGGCTTCTTTTTTATTTGACGGAAAGTTTTCTTAACACATTTTACCAGTTGGGTATGTAATCTAAATTGTTCTTTCTATGGACTTTCTATATATCACTAGATATAGGATACTTTTTGCGTAAAGTTTGAAGTTAAACGAATAGGGATGTTTGCTTTACTCTACTATCTACTACGGGTGTAGCAAATTAATTGAGATTAGCTCGAAGATTTCTTTTTCAGTACAATATATATGGTGTTCTTCACCCGTTATAAGGACTGTACTTCCTTGGTTCCTGCACAGTCGTTAACAGCCACATTCACTGTATTTTACAGGGTATCCGCCGGGAAGGTATACTACTTTGTTTGTTTATAATTTTTGATTAAATGAAAGAGAATGGATCTTATATTGATAAATGTTTTATCTAATGTCGGCAATTATGTATGGAATACAATATAAGGTAAATTTCCGCCTCTGTTAGTCTCACAAATGCGAACCCTTTTGAGCACATTTTCCATTAAATTCTTACACATTTCACGCGGTATTTCATGAATTTCATCACGAATACTTTGTTTGAGTTACTCAAGCGTTTCTGGTTTGTTTGCATAAACCTTGTTTTTCAGATATCCCCACAAAAAGAAGTCCGGAGCATTCAAATCAGGCGACCGTGGAGGCCAATCCACATCACCATTTCTTGAAATAACTTGTTGTGGAAAGAGGTCTCGCAGTAATTTCTTTGTAAACCTGGCTGTATGCGATGTGGCACCGTCTTGTTGATACCACATGTTAATCAAGCCCAAAGCATGAAGTTTTGGCGTTAAAAAGTTTTCAATCATATCATGATATCGCTCCCCATTCACAGTTATCGTTACGCCGTTTTCATTTTCAAAGAAGTAAGGTCCAATGATTCCTCCTGACCAAATTGCACACCAGACTGTAACTTTTAATGGATGCAAAGGTGACTGATGAATAATTTGAGGATTTTCCATTGCACTTACAGACCTTCTTTCTTCGAAATCATTCACTACACGATAAATAGTGCGTTTTGTTGGCACGTTGTTTCTCCCAAAAATTTCACGTAACTTTCTGATCGTCACAGTAATCGATGACTGATTTTGATAAAAGGTTTTAACGATTAAAACACGTTGGTTTATCGAATATTTTTCCACAATAAATTTGCCACGTGTCTACTTTACGACTGCCAAATATGAACTGTCAAGACTAATGTTTACCAAAATGGCGGCAAAACAAAGTAGTATACCTTCCCGGCGGACACCCTGTATTTAATATTTAAACGGATTTCCAAGTTGTGAATCTTAAACCTCGTTACTGAATGACGGCTTTCCACAGTGTTGGTAATACAGTTAATCTGAAAATAAAAGGACTGGCTGTCACTTTATTTTCTTATACTTGTTTGCACTTTATTTATATTGTGGATTAAGCAACTGATTAATTTCTTATTTAAACCAATGAACCGAATTAAATAGAGATTCCAGTCTTTCATTGAATTTGTTGACAACCAAATACTGCAGTCGATAACAAAATAGATATAACAGCTGGTAGTGCAGTGTTTATTTGGAACATGTTGCAGTAGGTCGCTTTTATGTTGTGATGTTCGAAAGTAAAGCGAGCTGGTGATGGACAGCAGTTATGTTGATTAATGTTCGTTCAAGATGCAAAAATCACCAGGGTAAGAAAAATATTTTCTCTAACTTCTTACGAAAGGATTTCTATGAACTATGTAATAGAACTTTTTATAGCTGATTAAATGTGTCAACTTTATTAGAAAGTAACCAAATTTTAAGAGCAGCGGGAATAAGCTCCTAAGCTTCTTCAATCTCCTCACTTCCTATGTTGATTCCTCCTGACATTAAATGCCATGGGCTCACAATTCGTCACATAATTTTGAGCCCTAGTACAGACTTCACTGCTGATCCACAAGTTAGCTGGACAGTTGATAAATGAATACCGTATAGCGCAAAATGTTGTCAAAACAGCGAACGGTGAACACCCTTCCATGGCTCCCTCATTTTCTTGAAAATTTCTGGACCGCATTGCTGGAAGCCCGCAAAGAAAATTCCCGCAAGGTCAGGATTGTTGGGCATTATCTCATTAAGGAGTGCATTCATTTATGGCATATTAAATCGGCCATTGCTGTAAGCACATCCTTTTGTGTAAATACATTCCACAGCGCACTAAATTGGGAACACTTTTTTTTTGGAGTCACTGAATAAGTGATCAATCGTACTTACTAGATTCATGAAAACCTGACTTTCACTGGGTGCACCACCAAAGAATCTCTGTTTGTCATAGCATTGATCTCTGTATTTGCTTATGTCTAGAGCTGGTCGCTTGCAGCAGTTCTTCACATCCTACAATGAGAGTTTATAGAAAATGATTTGGCTTTTAGATGTACGCAGTTGAAGTACCGGCGTAAGCGTTGGCCTTTTCTGGCAGTCGAAATTTGTTTGCTGCTGTCCAATTACCTTGAAATACAGTTGTATTTAATAAACTTGTCTCATAAAAATTGCCTGATAGAAACATAATGCTTACGCTAACTGCAATCATCAGTATTCCAAAAAGACTAACAGCAACCATTGTAAGCAGGGGCTCATTGAAACTGAGTGTAACAGATGTCACCTGTCCATTTATATTCCTTTTCATAGCTAATTATAACGCACTGATATTATCAGCGATCCCAACTTTAATTTACTAATTTGGACAGGTAATTACAATCAAGGTTCGGATGTTGTTCTGTTTTACAATGGCTTGTTTATTGTAAGTGCGTGAATTAAACTTACCGTGAAATTTTTGAATTAAAACAATAATATTCGCATGGGGGAATACCTAAATTCCAGTGACTCGCTCTCCCATCATAACAATGTGATAGTAGAAGTACCTGATGATCGATATTAAAAAATTATTCCCCGACTGCATGTTGCGAAAATTTGGATCAACTTTAAAACGAAGTTGGCAACAGATTGCTTGTTTTTCTTTTCAATTTATGTAATTGTTTGTATTTTTGCAATAACTTCGTCCTTCTAAATTTAATTGCCTTAAATGCTCCTACATTACACCATTGTGTCAAAAATTGCTTTCAGGAACTCAGTTGGAATTCCATCAAAACGATCTGGTTTGGTTGTCTTCAGGAAATTGATCGTAGTTTGGATATCTCTACCTCTCTGACTGCTGGGTACCTTCGGAGTCGAAACTCCTGAAAGATCTGTCCATGCCTTGCAAAAGTGTGTTTGGTTGCCTTCAGGAAATTGATCGTAGCTTGGATTTCTTTACCTCTCTGACTGTTGGGTACGTTCGGAGCCGAGACTCTTGAAAAATCTGTCAATGCCTTACAATGGCGGGCACTCTACTCGTCAAAATCACTCACGAAAATATTCCCTTTATCTACTTAGCTGATCCTTCATTGATGTGAGTAGAGTAGTGTCCGTTTTGAAATAGTTGGATTAACTAAAATCACCAACAATTTCTTTGGAAATTTTGTCTCTTTGTCTTTTTGATATATCTCCTTCTCGAGACGAGAATTTCCTCAACCCTGCCTATCCTCGTGTTCTTATCATGTCTCACGCAGCGATAGTGTCTTGTCAGCTATGGGCAGGTCCACCTTTCGTAAAGCGTATTTTGCGCTGAGAAACGCAGATTTAAGTTTTAAAGAAATTCTTCCACCATTCATATACAGGATGGTTAAATTTTAAGGGCCCATGTTGAATGTGAACCACACCTAAACGTCAAACGTTTTTTTCTGCTTTTTACTTGTCATTTCTCAATTTCAGACTAACTCAATTTGAACCATGGAAAGATACACAATCGAGCAACGCGTTGAAGTTATTCAGGCTTATTATAAGAATGGACGTTCAAATCAAAATGCGTATCGTACACTTCGTGATCTTTTCGGTCAATTCAATCATCCAAATGTGCGGACAATCGGAAAAATCGTGCAAAAATTTGAGCGAACCGGGTGTGAAGGAGAGGTGAAAACACCAGTGCATGCTCGTGAAGCTCGTACTGCAGAAAATATTGCTGCTGTTCGCGATAGTGTGGCTGAAGAGCCGTCCACCTCAACTCGCCGTCGTGCCCAACAATTGCACCTCTCACGCTCGTCGTTGGTGAACATTATGCATAAAGACTTGCATTTACGCGCTTACAAGGTGCAATTGACTCAAGAACTAAAGCCTCTTGACCATTTCAAGCGTCGTCAATGGTCAGAATGGTGGCAAGAAATGGCAACAGTGGATGATCAATTTTCGAAGAAAATCATCTCCAGTGATGAGGCACATTTTCACCTCAGTGGATTCGCATTTGGGCCCTTAAAGCTTAACCACCCTTTAGTTAGAAGTTGTTGTATTGTCTCCTCATAAATAATGGAGCCGTACACTTTTCTGGATGAAGGGAAATAAGTCCCCGGAAACTAAGTCCCTCACCACCTAGTGGGAAGTAAAACCGCTTTCGTTAAGTGGACTTAGTTCCCATTTAAGGTGGAACTAAGTCCACTTTCTTATGGGAACTTAGTACACATTCAAAAATAAGAAGAGGGAACTAACTTCCAACATTTAGAATTGGATGATGTTTTTTTTTTTTTTAATTTTATTCTGTTGGATAAAATACTCCGTCTACTGAATTTGGATTTTGAAAATTTTGTTAATTAGACTTGGTATATATATTACTCTGTCTCAGTTAAAATTTTTTTTCTCTTTTGTTGATAAAAATTGCAAAGTACTTGACTCTTTAATTTTACTTTGTTCTTAGTCGACGGGGCGAATTTACTGCACATTGGAAGGGAAATAAGATCGCTCAGAGTTTCCGGAAGTTATTTCCCACCTTACATGGGAACTAAGTCCACTTGACGAAAGTGGTCTTATTTCACAGTTATGTCCCGGCACCACTTTTCTGTAAGAGTAGGTATATAAGCTGTAAATTTTTATTTTTTTTTTTTGGAATGACTGGAGGCGATCTACAATTTTATTCGGGCTACAAATGTTTGAATTGGAAAACGTTTTTTCAGAATTGTCATACCTTGATATATGTGGATATTTGCTACATGTTCGTAAAAAGTGGAGCGACGTAAAAAATAATAATATCGTTTTTTAAGGGGCTGATAACTGAGACTCTTTGTTCAGAAACTGAAAGAAAGTAAAAATAGTAAGTATACGCCGCAGTGTCCACGAATTAATCAAAATCACGTTTTATAAATATTTAATGCGCGTTCAACCTTTTAGAAAAAATGCGTTCGACAGTAGTATAAGTATAATAATTTAAACAAAATACAAGTTTATTTTTATCAGTATTCAAATGTAGTTAATTATGACATGTTAATTCATTATAAGCATGCTTTTTGTCAACTTTAATTGATTAAAAGACAAAAGTTGCTCAATGCGCAGTTTGTACATACATCCACGGTAACTATCGAAACCGGGGGTTTCCTACTAATCACGTTTTCCAACTACCGGATATCTTTTTATTGACCGACTCAATAAAAAACAAAACCCGTGAGTTCTACTGATTTAAATAACAAGTTTGTATGTCTTGTATAGAATTTCTACTAAGCGCCGATAATATTCAGCAGTTAGAGCTTTAGTTTATTTCAAAATGTAAACAATGAATTAGCTACTCTATTAATGCACATACACACATCAGCCAAGCTGGCGATATAGTCAGTTGAAAGTAATTTATAATGCTGCGCACCTACTTTCATTGCTGGCATGACCCTAAACTTGAAAAAGATCATCTGAATTCAGTGCAAGCAAATATTTGTAATATTCCAACAAGCGGTCTTGTGTTTTATTAATATTATTACTAGACTTAAAGCGTAAGCCGACAAGACCTTGAATACGTATAAACTGATTTGCTTTAATCGAGATCTAATTGTTGCAAGTACAAGGGAACATGTGGTCAGTGAATGTCTTTCCAGTAATAGAAATGAAAGTGATACCTTTAGTAAGACCGGTTTTCAACCATTTTAATTCATGGAGGTGATATACTATTGCAGTAATGAGATAGGGGAACAGGGGGTATCTAAATTATATGACTTAGGAGCTTCTGGCTGCTAGACGTACGTACTTAATTAAAAACAAAGTCAAACAAATTAACGGCGCGTCGGAGAGCCATTATTTTTATGAACTTGGTTAAGGAACGCAGTCAAAAGTGCTATAAACTCTGTGATAGTTTTATATAAAGTCAAATATGAGCGACATCAAATATAATGAAGATTAAAATTCGGTATTTAGTTTTCTTTTACGGCACAATTAAACAATATTTTTTTAATTTCTTGTTGGCATGCGACATCTGAGAAAGCAGACATGTGAATAAACAGATTTACGAGATTAGAAAAACCCAGCACCAAAATTAAGACCTCCCCCCTTTTAAATTCGGGGCCTTATTTCATTTTCTCTTTTGGGGCCTTATTTCCTGCAACCATTTAAATGATATGGCTTAGGAGCTTCTGGCTGCCAGACGTACCTACGTAAATAATGAAAAAGTCAAACAAATTATTGGCGCGTCGGAGAGCCATCATTTTTATGAACTTGGTTAAGGAACGCAGTCAAAAGTGCTATAAATTCTGTGATAGTTTTATATACAGGTAAATATGAGCGACATCAAATATAATGAAGATTAAATTTCTGTATTTAGTCATTCTTTTACAGCACAATTAAACAATCTTTTTTTAGTTTCTTGTTGGCATGCGACATCTGGTAAAGCAGACATGTGAATAAACAGATTTATGAGATTAGAAAAACCCAGCACCAAAATTAAGACCTCCCCCCTTTTAAATTCGGGGCCTTATTTCATTGGGGCCTTATTTCCTGCAACCATTTTAATGATATGGCTTAGGAGCTTCTGGCTGCCAGACGTTCCTACGTAAATAATGAAAAAGTCAAACAAATTATTGGCGCGTCGGAGAGCAATCATTTTTATGAACTTGGTTAAGGAACGCAGTCAAAAGTGCTATAAATTCTGTGATAGTTTTATATACAGGTAAATATGGGCGACATCAAATATAATGAAGATTAAATTTCTGTATTTAGTTATTCTTTTACAGCACAATTAAACAATCTTTTTTTAGTTTCTTGTTGGCATGCGACATCTGGTAAAGCAGACATGTGAATAAACAGATTTATGAGATTAGAAAAACCCAGCACCAAAATTAAGACCTCCCCCCTTTTAAATTCGGGGCCTTATTTCATTGGGGCCTTATTTCCTGCAACCATTTAAATGATATGGCTTAGGAGCTTCTGGCTGCCAGACGTACCTACGTAAATAATGAAAAAGTCAAACAAATTATTGGCGCGTCGGAGAGCAATCATTTTTATGAACTTGGTTAAAGAACGCAGTCAAAAGTGCTATAAATTCTGTGATAGTTTTATATACAGGTAAATATGGGCGACATCAAATATAATGAAGATTAAATTTCTGTATTTAGTTATTCTTTTACAGCACAATTAAACAATTTTTTTATAGTTTCTTGTTGGCATGCGACATCTGGTAAAGCAGACTTGTGAATAAACAGATTTATGAGATTAGAAAAACCCAGCACCAAAATTAAGACCTCCCCCCTTTTAAATTTGGGGCCTTATTTCATTTTCTCTTTTGGGGCCTTATTTCATTGGGGCCTTATTTCCTGCAACCATTTAAATGATATGGCTTAGGAGCTTCTGGCTGCCAGACGTACCTACGTAAATAATGAAAAAGTCAAACAAACTACTGGCGCGTCGGAGAGCTATTATTTTTATTAACTTGGTTAAGGAACGCAGTCAAAAGTGCTTTAAATTCTGTGATAGTTTTATATACAGGTAAATATGGGCGACATCAAATATAATGAAGATTAAATTTCTGTATTTAGTTATTCTTTTACAGCACAATTAAACAATCTTTTTTTAATTTCTTGTTGGCATGCGACATCTGGTAAAGCAGACCTGTGAATAAACAAATTTATGAGATTAGAAAAACCCAGTACCAAAATCGCTATTTTTGTATTCTTCTACCTATTATATTGGGCGGTAGGAATAAAACGTGCAGGAACACCAGCAAAATGCGTTCGTGAATAAAAAGCGAGTCAAAATTTGACTATATGGCTAATATTTTAGATGGACATTTTGGGATACTGCCATCCGGGCCTTCCGGTTAAGATTTATAAAAACATCGCACCTATAAATAGTTTTTTTTTTTTTTACTAAGTGGCATGTGTTTCACAAAAAAAAAAAAACTACGAATCTTGTCCATAAGGGTTTTAAGTTGAGTGACCAGAAGTTTCACATCGCAAATAAACGAGAAGTCATAAAAATCCCCAAAGACAACAATTACAATTAATTCTAAATCAATAAAAGAAGTTTAGAACCCGACGGACTGTAAAAAAAAAAAAGCTAAAAAAATATGAACAAGACGCATTCAAGTTTACCTAACTAATTATATTGACAAACGGAGACTGTACCTTACTTACACAGGCTAACAAAAATATGAGTACCCTCCGACTGCAAAATAGTTAGGTATGCTTGAATGTTGAATGTGTCTTGTTCATATTTTTTAAGCTCTTTCTTTTTACAATTAGTGGGGTTTTTTGATTTTTTAAATTAACTTTTTTTATTTTTATCTTTTTAGCCACTGACACTCCGGGGAAGAATACGAATCTATACTCTGTCCAACAAATATTGTCGATACAGGCCTTAATGGAGGAGCTTTTTTTCTACCAACGGTGCCTGTAGATACTCTCACGACGGCACTCAACCACAAGAATTGCCACTGAAATAAAAACCAAACCACTGACGTAGCAAGGAATTGTTGTTGTCATTTTCCTAAAATTCGCATGCAGCCCACCACGCAACCAGTCTGCCACACAACCGCGGGCAGAATGAGCATGATCATGATTGTCTTCGTCTTGTCTTCGCTTGCTTTTATCATCAACCAAAATAAGCAGTGTGCGTGAACGTGACTGAAGCACATCAAAAGAGTGTTACCTTACAGTTACAATGTATAATTTGAAAGCATATCATTAAGGTGAATTTTGTCAAAGAACTTTTGGTTTTGGTGCTTTTGAGAACGAGTTATTATCTTGTTTGCTGCCATTCGGTATATTTTTGGCATATTTTCACGCGACGTGAGACTGTGTAATTTCCA
Organism: Cheilosia urbana; assembly: GCA_946477585.1. Lineage (NCBI taxonomy): Eukaryota > Metazoa > Arthropoda > Insecta > Diptera > Syrphidae > Cheilosia > Cheilosia urbana. The sequence goes on from OX297856.1 coordinate 25,472,283, forward strand.
ATAAAAGAGATTTGACCGTTTTCTCAACGGCATATTTGTTTAAAATCAACAGTCTAGCTAAAACAAAGCGGTGAACATTGTCAATGTCAAACAATAGGTAAATCAAAAAAATCTTTTTACCTAAAACACCAATTTAAGAAAATTAAATTCAACAGCGTAGGTACTGAAGTTTCATTTCCTTACTGTAGGTACCACGTAGGTAATATCAAAACAACCACTAAAACAAAAGTCTAACGGAAATTTGTATCTACACCAACAATAAATAAATCAAACAACATAATTCACCTTTATCGTCTTTACTTCTTGAATTCTTGAATTCTTTACTGAAAGTATCAACGTAGGTACTATAATAGCCATTAAAACAAAAACCATGAACTCAATTTCTATATACACCATCTCCACCATACGTCCATCACCGTTCACCACACGTCATCATCCATCTGCGCATTTCCTCAGAAACATATTGTCGCTATTGATTACATACATATTCACGTCGCATAGGTACTTCCCTTTCGTTTCACTTAATTTGGAGAAAACACCCCGCAGTTGTTTTTCATAAGAATGTGCTTGTGCGATGTGCGCCAACAAACCACCCCAAAGCAGAACAACGATCAAGAACCGCGGCTGCTGATAATATTCGATCTGAGAAAATAAATTTATTTTTTTCGTATTAGATTTTAGGTTGTACCTCTAGAGGACATAGAAAGCTGATTGAGGGTTTGAAATAACTATGAAAGTGTTGGCTCTCTTAAGTATTTTGTTTTGTTTGCATTGATTAAGAATTATTTGAGTAATGGCAAGTTAAAGGCAGTAAAATCAGAAAAAAAAAACACATTTTGGTCAAAAACGCTCCAAAAAATAGGCATTGCAATGAAAGGAATAGCCTATGTCCTTCTCAGAATCTTAAGGAACATTTCAAAAAAAGTGTCATCGAAATCTGTGCAGTAGTTTTAACGCCATTAGGTAACGAAAAAATTGCCTACAGTTTTATTATAAGTATAGAAGCATGGATTGGAAGATGGTAACCCTAATAGTATTGCTCTCTGAGTTATGGCGAATTATCAAACAAACTACGTCAACCCTGTGAGAGCTTTAAAGAGGGGCCCATTTATGTATGTAGATCCTATCTCCCCTGTACTGACAATTTTTGTCCCAAAGAATGTCTAATCACTGGTCGTATATCAAATCAAAGAACGGAGGAAAAACGGCACTGGCCACCCATTCCATTCATACCAAAACGGTGTACGCTTGAGACGCTACTCATAATAAACAACAGGAATAACATGAATCGAAAACAGGACATCTAAAATATATCTGCTATATATAGCTCTCTAAAATAAATTGTTGGCGCAACAGGTCCGAAGGGGCCCTAGGCCTAGCTTCTCACAACCATTCGTTTTGTGTGAGTTTTCATTTTTGGAACGAATGGAAGGGATCTAGAGTTTTATGCCGACTCCAAACGGCTAATTGAGAAGCTCTTTCAAGACAGTCATACTCTCGGATGTTTGTCAGACGTTCGCGAGGGTGGCGCAGTGAAAAAAACCCTAAGTTGGAATATGGCTTTTTGCGGGATTCGAACCTCGACCCCTAGCGTAGTAGTCCAACACACTAACCACTAAGCCACTGCGCCATCAAGCTCTCTAGTTGATGGAAAAACATAATATTAGACTAAACTTGAATCGAAGTGTTACGCTCAAAATGTTCTTTTATTTACTTATTTATTTATTTTATTAATTGAATGCCTAAAAACAGTAAGATTGTTTATTTCTTCGTTTGTTTTAATCATTGAGTAACAAGAAAAGTGTCCTATTTTTGTTTTTTGTGGAAGCAGTTTGACTTCTCAAAATATTGTACGTTTCACGTTATCTATTTTTTGTATCCTTTAACAATTTATGTTTCCCAATAAAAAAAACCCTGAGGAAGGCAGAAATCCCTGCCGAAACGTCGGGAAAAAATAATGAGCTAATCTAGTTTCATTCAAACGCCTATGACCAAAAAAGTCGACGGAAAAACCATTTCAACAAAGATTTTCTACCGTCTTTGTTTAGGAGGAAATAGATCCTAAATTTCAATTGATTGAGCGCACGTATAAGGTTAGAAAATTCGCCGCTGATAACTATTTAGCTCGATTTATACACACCCCCAAATATCCTTTTCAAGCGATAGCTTCACGTTTGTTTTGCTTAATTCCCAACATCGACAAATTTTATAATCAACAATCGTCAATCTTTAATGCTCTTCGCACATAACAGACAAGTATACCATGAGGAGGAGGAAAATAAATATATTACAGACGCGAATGGTATACTGTCTTCCAGGAAGTCGATGTCCTCTTTTTTGTTTCTTTTGATGTTAATGACACACCAAACAATACTTAAGTCATTAATTTATAAAAAGTCTGTTGTACGACCACGGGCATATAATTTCCAAAAAAAAAAAAAAATTATTTTTAAACACTTTAACCGAAATCAGGTTTTAATAATGACGCGGTCTTTTTTTCTTACGGAATTCAGTGTATCTGAACTTTGAGCTCGGTTCTAACAGCTTCGAACTTGTTTCATGAAATTCACTGGAAATAGGTTCACATTTAACTGTACTTATGTGGTATTAGTTTGGGCGCTCTCAGATCACTATTTTTTTGCTCTCAGAGCAGTTTTTATGTTCGTAGGGTACAAAAAAAGCATTTTTTTCAGATTTCAGAGCTCTTTTGCGAATCTAGATATTTTTTCAGATTTACCAACACAAGTGCGTTTGAGTTTGACAACTGGTGGAGGGCGTTTAGGTTTTCGTGAATTTGTTCTACAGCAAAGAAAGGCATTGCATCGGGTGAATTTATTTTAGTAAATTGGTTATGTATAAATATATATACATACACATATTCGAATCGCACGAATATTATCATAAAAAAGAGCAAGTGACGTTTTTATGTTCGATTAGCCACACGAAATCTGGGCCGGCATTCTGTAAGGCGAAAACGTCTACACGTTTTCGTGCGCACGAACGGTTTGCTTCATGTAACATCAAAAACGAAAGAAATTCTCGTGGCCGCGAAAAAAAACAAACGAACACATTTTTTTTGACGTTTTCGCTTTTCTTGCTTCATGTAACCCTAAAAACGAACAGATTTTATCGTCTAAACGAAAGAAAACAAACGACAGCTATTTTGTTGACGTTTATCATTTTCGTTTTTATTCTTATTGAATTTGTTGGTTTTAAGATTGTGCTGAATATTTTATTAGATATGTTAGCAAATTATTATTTTTTGACCAGCGACAGCGAAGAAAGTGAAGTTGAAATTGAACATGTGAACTTAAGAAAAATTAGAAAAAGTTTGCGGGATTGTTCAAATCCTCTCACATTACCTGACAAAAGGTTGGTTTATTTTGATTAAAAAGTTAGTTAATAAGTTAGTTAAAAAGTTCGTTTTTCTATTTAGTTTTGTGCAACGTTTTCGATTGAACAAAGCCGCCTTTAAGTATGTGCTGGACATTATTAATTTGCATACAGGTACACGAACGACAAACGTGCCTCCTATTTTAAAACTTACCGCAACATTAGAAGTACTGGCTGGAGGAGGATCCGCTTCGTAAACAATCAATTTCCACTTTAAAAATATTTTCAATTGTCAGCTGTTCGTTGTCAAAACAACTTAACGAAAATAAAACGACATACTGAGACTGCCAAACTATAATTTTGCTGTCACACAGTTTCTCAAACCTAAACGAATGTGAAGAAAAAAACGTAAGGAGTTACATGAAGAAAATTTTCGCTATCGCGTGATTTCTATCGTTTCTTGAAAAGCGAAATCGTTTTTCGTTTCGTTTTTTACAGAATCTGGCCCCTGAAATCTGAGACCGAATCTGAAGAAGTCCAAACGAATACCACATTAGTATTTTTCGAATTAATCTAGTACTATTAATGTCTAGGCTGGGCGCTTTGGATTTTCCTAGCATACGCTACCATTTTGTCAACCGTATTTTGTCATTCGCTTTTTCATCTCCCACGGCAGACAACCACCATAAAATAAATCATCGTTTAGATAAAGGGATTAAACCAATTAAATAAGTTAAAAGTTCGAAATTTAAACAATCGTGGTAAACAGTTTCATCTTCATCACGTTCATTTACCTCAATATCGGAGGCATTTTTAAAATTATTTCATAAAAGAGCATTTTTAGGAATTTCCTATTTATGACAACGTTTTTTTTTTGTATTTGTAGTTGATTTCTGATGAGCATTAATGACTTCAAAGTTTTTGTTGACATTTTATTTCTCAACTTATTTTTAACTATGTTCATCATACTCAAAATGCGTTCCACTTCGGCATTTGAATGTGGCAGCGACATTACAGTTCAAGCAAGTTGGAATAATATTGCAATTTGCAAGTGTCAAACACGAGTACCAAAGATGTAATAACACCAGGGGCGTAATCATTTAGAAAAACATGTTTTTGCAAAAAGTCACTATAAAAGTAACTAGAATTTTTTAGTGACAAAAAAATAAATTTTTGTCACTAAACTTTTGAAAATTCTACTAGATATAGCGACAAAGTCACTAAAACGGCAACCGTAATCTTAAGGAGCAATAATACAGGGTGGCGCAGAATGAGCTATATGCTTTGAGTTCTTTATAACTTTAATTATTATCTTTTCTTTTCTTTTTTCCGCATTTTGTGAAGAAGACTTGGGGAATTAATCGTCAACATGGGTCTGTAAGAACCCTTCCTGGTGCCGGAAGAACACCTACCGTGCACACTGCTCAAAATATTGAACGTGTATGGGAGAGCGTGCAGCATAGTCCATCAACATCAACAAGGAGACGTTCGACACAACTTGGACTATCACGGCGGAAAATCTTGTTAGGCCAGCTGTGGCGAACGCATTATTTCGCGCACAAGCGATTTTAACTGGCCACTACGTTCACCAGATTTAACAGCTCCTGACAGTTTTCCTTGGGGATATTTGAAAGAAAGAGTGTATGTTAACAGACCAAGAACCATACTCCAAATAAAAACTAACATTCGAAATGAAATCATAGCCATTACAACCCAAATTTTGCGAAAAGTTATGGAAAATATGCTAAAAAGAGCCCGTATGCGCGAAGCAGAAAATGGACATAACTTACAGGATATCATTTTTCAAAGCTAATTGCAAAAGAATTCCCCAATAATATACTGTATTTAAAAAAAAAAAAAGTTATAATAATCGCATAAATAAAAAAGTTATAAAGCATTTAAACCTTATAGCTCATTCTGCGCCACCCTGTATAAGAAATGTCGTTCTTATCGCATTACAAATAACTTCGGCCTTTTCATTTTATGACAGGTGAACTAAGAGGATTTTTTTTTTCTCTTTTGGTGTTAAATTGGAGTTACCTACCTGTTGTTCGTGTGGACACAAGCAAATGAAAGGATAAAATATAGAAACAGGGGCTGTGGGTTCAGTGACAGTTTTTTGAACTGTCAATATATTTTTAGAATCCAATTACCTACGTACTTTCACTTCTGTATAAAATTTAGCAATCAAAATTATGGAAAAAGTTAATTTCGCCTTTTTTATTTAAGTTTTTAAAGGTGATCGATTTTTATTTATTTTATTTAGTACCCTCGAAGTGAAAACAACATCTGCCTTTAAGTGATGGAAAAGCGGTAACAATTTTATTTTTTTTTTTATACCAAAAAGAAAGCAGAATTAAAAAGTATCGATCCACTAGATAAAGTAAATATTAACCAAATGGGATTTTGATTCAAAAGTTGCATAAGTAGGTACAATTAATGCATACCCACGCTTTGACATTTTATTCTACTACATTCGTTTAGCCTACTGTACACGACTGCCAACACAAAAATATATTCTGTAAAATAGCTCTTGGTAAAAATGTGCAAGAATATATTACAGTCAACTTAAAACCACCTTATTTAATATTTATAATTAAGCGTAAATTTTTATACCTTAGAAAAGAATACATTTCAAATACAAAATATTTAATTCTACAGAGCATTGCGTGACAAACTATGTAATTCAGGAAAAAAAGATTTCCAACCAAGATAGTAAAGGATTAAAAAACATTCATATGACCATTTTGATGTCATATTTTGCGAATACCTACAATTTAACTAAAAACAAATTGCCAAACTAATTTTGCAATTATTGAAACTCTAAGTATTTGATTTTATATTTATTGTTTACCAAATTAGTCATTAAATTGATAGACTCCCATTAGGAGTGTAATATTGTTTTTGTTGTGTCACAATGTAGACGGTAAAACAGGCGATTAACCTCAGATTCAATTTGGAAAAAAGCTTTTGACACTCAAAAAAGTTATCAGAACGCCAATGCCCAAGGTACTAGTTGAAACTTGCATAGAATTTTGTATATTTTGTACTTCCTTTGCTGTTTTCCTGTATTTTTGTTCGTAAATTTCACTTCCTTTTGTTGAATTTAATAATTAGTTGAATATTTATTTTTAGAATTCTGCACGGAAAAGTCAAATTTCGAAATGAATACTTTATTGGAAACAAAACATCCGGAAAGTGCTGGGTAATGTGACGATGGTTCAACAATTGTACTAGACGTAATATGCTAAGTGGATTTCAAATAAAATAAAGTACTCAATGTATTATTAATTATTATTCTAGCGAATGTTGGAACAAAGACAAGGTGAACTCATGCAAAATGGTGAACTGAATATGGCGAATTTGATGGTCAAATTAACTGAAATGTTAAAGGATTCTAATTTGCAGAATCTCTTCGATGGTAGTTTTGTTTCTGTTAATTTTTACAATACTTGAAATTTAATTTTATGCTCTTCACAGAATTCAGTTCACACAATGGTTTTACAAGCAGTACCTACCTACATTCTTTGAATGTTACATATCTGAAGACGACAGGGTGATACAAATGGCCAGCAGTGAAGTGGGAGCTAATTATGGGGCTTGGAATTGAAGGATTATTTTCTATTGGAAAGGGTGTTTAAAGAGAAGTGATAAAAGTTCAATAAAGCCAAAATTCATGCTTAACAACAACTTAAAAAAAATTGGTGCGACTGTATCCAACAGTCCCGAAATATGTGTATGTGTAAACACCATGCGTGCGGTATGTGTGTGGCTTGATACACGTCATTGAGAAAATAGGGAATTGTAATAACCGTATTTTTGATATATTATGAAATAACAAATACCCGTTTGCATTTCCATCCCCGCAAGTTAAATGACATCAACTGTTACACAGTAAATGAAAGTGTCATTGGAATTTCATTCGGCTTGCATTGCATATTGTAGAGGTGCTGGTCTACGACATTTTTGTTAGTTGTTGTCCAGCTGTGATTTCTGCGTGCCTGGTAATTCAAGAAAGATTTGGCACTGAATTTCCTCGAGATATCCGTCACAGGGAAGAAATGTGAGACCATCATATATGAAAAACATGCTATATTTCACATCAACAAAAAGCTGAAATTAATATGCCCCAGCTCATAAATGTATGCAATGTTAAAAAGGTATGCAATGATAAAACACAGTGACACATATCTGTTCCCGCAAGTTAAATGTGTGGAATTACTCCACCAGATTCCAAAAAATGTATACAATGATAAAACACAGTGACGCATTTCCGTGACGCATTTCCGTCCCCGCAAGTCAAATGTGTGGAATTACTCCACCAGATTCCAATAACGCGCGCTTAGATGTTTACACATCAAAAATATATATTTTGGTGGCCTAAGTTTGCATTTAAAAAAAAAATCTCTAACGAGTTCGGGAATACTATTTCACCCGGAATGTTTTCTATTTAGCAATCTGATTTACTTTGCTTACAAGTGAAACATTTATGTCGGAATTTATTCACAATGCCCCTGAATATTTTAAGCAGAGAATGGTCTAACAGAGGGATGTTAGTTGTAATTTAAAACTGCCCTTCCGAATGGATACCGTCTCCGTTGGTAGCTGCAGATTGAAGGTTACAAATTGTTTTTCTGGTGTGTCTATCCATGTCTAATGAAATTTGTAAAATCGCATCACAATAAAACTGCTCATTTAGTCCATGCGTATTTGTCAGAAAAATATTTGGTTTTATTTTCATCGCAATTGGCCATCGCATATTCAGAAAATATATGAATTTACCGTTTTCATTTACAAACTCCCTCACTCCAATCGTATGGACAATGTACCTGTACCTGTAAGCTGTAATCGGCCATCTGTCACCGCGTGAGACAAAACGTCACTATTTTAAGCAGTAACTTCGACATACGAGTTCATAAAGCTCAGATTAAATTTTAACTCCGCAAGTGTCAAGTAGTTAATCTGCTACTTTTGTTCAAAGAAATAGAACTATTATCTTGACAGTTTGGCTGTACTGGCTGCTGAATGTTTCCTTGTCGGAAAAAAAGTAAAAAATGAACTTAACCAAATTTCAGACTCTCTTTCTCGTCACGTAATGCATGCAAATCTTTCAAATAATAATAAGACCGAGAAAGATTTCTTGCCAAAATATGTACTTATTTCATAATTTCTTCTTAATAAATTCTTAATCTACTCTTAACCCCTTCAATGGGATTAAAGAAAATCTTTAGTTGATTGGCAATGGTACATGTGGCAGTGGGTTACATTGCTTTACGAAATTCCTAGCTAGATTACATTGAGGTTCGTTGTTCCACATTTTTTCCGGGCAATTAATAAATGTATCTGTGTTTACACAGCCCCAGATCATGCTCGAATATGGGCTACAACCTTCGGGTAACTTAGCGTACATGTTGGTTTTGATGGAATTCATGTGTCCTCGAACTGCAAGAAAATACAAATATTATCAAGAAAATACTATTAATGTTGATCTGTTCCTACTATTGCTGATGCAGTTCTCAAACGATTTCGTTATAATGGGAATAATCTCTTGATCAGTTCCGCGAATACTTCTGCGGAGGAAATCTGTAACGCTCTCCATTTTGATTTCTCCATTTTGCAGGACGCCGGATTCACGGTAAATGCACTCGGGATAGCACTGTTGAATAAAATGTTGTATGAAAAGATTGCAGCATACTTTAAGCCTTTAGTCTTACCACATGAGCAAATGATGGGAAATCTGGATGTGATTTGATCGCATCGATCTCTCTCATGCACTTTTGTGGAGCTGTTCCCAAATCGATTTGAGGAACTCGGCAGCATGAGTTGACGTCCTGAAATAAAATATATGTTTTTATTAACGAGTCAATCATCCACTGAGTTAGTTACTTACATAGCCGTTGAAGACTGGAGGGCTGGTGCAGTTAACTTCTGCATTGGAAGCACCCTGAAAAAATGTGTACCTATTATTAAATTTAGTATATTAGTTTTATTTGTACGAAAAACTTGAAGCGACGACTTATGCGTCGGCTTGTACATTAATCATCGCCATCTTTCTCCATAAGAACAAGACCAGTTTTATCACTAGCCAAAGTTCACACGTTACTCCACCTTAGAGAGGTTAAATCGATCGGATCAGATTTTGGCAAAAGCTCAACTGTAAAAGCTATGTTCATATTAAAAATGACAGAAAACAGCATCCAACTTGGCAAACTAATGAGTATAAAGAGCTCTTGGCTATAGAGACTTGTGTCTATAAGTTTTGAAAAATTTATCAGGCAATGTAAGGAAATGTAAGAAAGGCTACCATTTTTTCCGAAAAGCTATTTGTTTGCCAGGAAGAAGAAAAGAAAACTAGGAATGATAGTAAGAACCATTTTTAAAGCTGCAATGTTGTCCTGAAATATTTTTACAAAAATTTAACTGTCGTTTGAACTAGTTTTGTTTTGCGAGATTTTCTCGTTCAATATTTTGAATTAAACATTATTAGCGACTTAATAGAAGTACGCGAACAGAATAAATAGTCGTTCTTTCTTTTTGGCAAATCAGTATTTTTTTTTAACACGAGTTATACATTCCACAAAGTCACTTTCACTGCCTTATGTTTAACAAAACGAACATCTTGGATATAATAAGCGTAGTTCCCCATTTGACAAGCCAGTATGAAACTAAAACCAATTCAACTCACAACACTAAAAACGGCAATCACCAAAACATAGGCCAACATGTTGCTAATGTGAGAAAGTGCACTCTCATAAAGCAGTAAAATGAAAACTAACTTCAAACCAGTGATTGATGGCACATTTATACAAGTTCTAAAATTTTAAGCAAGCAAAGCAAAAATTGGCTCACCTCTGTTTTGTGTTGCGAGATTCTGAAGGCCAATGAAAGACCTTTCTGATATCGCACGCAATGACTAATTTGAACAAAAGATCGGAATGACCTACAATATTTGTGACATTATGGGTATGAATGGTAAAAGTTTAATTGCGTGAAACTATCTTGATCTGAGTATTTTTTTTAGTCGTTACCTATATGTTCTGGAATTTTTTTTTCCTGCATATGTAAGCTTTTAGAGTGTGGTTTACCCCGTTTTTCAAATAGCTACAATATTCGTAATGCTATATAATTAGTCTTCTAATGAAATCAGATAGCAAACGTGATGAAGCAGAGATTAAAAATGTTCATTGTTATTGGTAGTGAAATAAATTCTTTGTTGCTTAAAGGTGTACGGAGCTTAATGGAGAAAGAATGAAGAATACACAAATTTTATGGTTAAAAGCGATTCAAAATCAAAATAATCTGCCTAACTCTGTTTAGTGTTTTTCTTTTTAATTGTTTTCGTAGAATCACTTTATATTGCAGAGTGTTTCGGTGTAGGTTTTAATGTTAATTTTTCACTGAAACGTGTTCAGCGAAGCATAATAATTACTGGCAAAGACAGCAAAATGTTCTAATGTGGTATTCGTTTGGGCGCTCTCAGATCACTTTTTTTACTCTCAGATCAGTTCTTATGTTCGTTTGGTACAAAAAAAGCAATCTTTTTCAGATTTCAGAGCACTTTTGCGAATCTAGATATTTTCTCAGATTTACCAACACAAGTGCGTTTGAGTTTGACAACTGGTGAAGTGCGTTTAGGTTTTCGTGAATTTGTTCTACAGCAAAGAAAGGCATTGCATCGGGTGAATTTATTTTAGTAAATTGGTTATGTATAAACATTTAAAAATGAATTGAGACGCAAATTTCGAATGTTTCAATTTAAAACTTAAGCTGTGAATGGAAAAGTTTTGAAAAGTGTTGAAGGCTACACATATTCGAATCGCGCGAATATTATCATAAAAAAGAACAAGTGACGTTTTTATGTTCGATTAGCCACACGAAATCTGAAATCTGAGAGCGAATCTGAAGAAGCCCAAACGAATACCACATAAATGTAATTTGACAGAGTACAGGATATAATGTACTCACAAGTTACAGGTACTGGTTCTACTACGTTTTTTCTTGACTTGGTCACTTCTAGTGAACACTGAGCTGTATAAATCGCATATGTAGCACAAGAACTCCGGCACAACCGATTTGATTATTTTTTTATATATAAGGTCTGTTCCTTTACTTTTAAATCTTACGAATTCTTACGAATTTTTGCTCAATGCCGTTCCTTAACTCGAAAAATTCATAAAAGAGAGCGTCATCGAGAAAGCAAGATATTACCCCTCCAGTGAGAATCTTACGAATTTTTACTCAACAAATTTCTTGGTGTAAGATTTGAAAAAGCTCTCAGTCTCACCTTACAAATAACAGCTGATTTGAAATTTGTTGTCCCATTTGGCATTTATGCGTGGATTATTTTTTGATTTCTTGCGTATTAAATTGATATCAACAGGCGGAAAAATAAAATTGAATCTTCTCCTCAAGATTCTTTCGAAAGTGGCGACGACATTATTCCTTGTTGGAACAAGGAACAATCTCCTCCATGTAATTCTTCATGCAGTGTAGCTTTTTCCTCATTTCAAATGCTTGTATAATTCAATCAGTACAAACTCTTCCAAATACTCGGATTCAATTAACAAATTCCTTGAGTTTATCAGACATTTTAACGACTTTTCGTACCATTTTTTTAATATTTGAATTATGTATCTGTCATTTTTTTAAAGATTACTACAAAAGCGTCCTTAACTTCTTCGTAAGCGTCTCTCTCTGTGAGAGAACTTATTCCCACCACTGCCATTTTGACAGTCTTTTCCATTCTTACTACAAAAGTAAAGGAACAGACCTATAGAGTTTGACATTAATTTGAAATCTAGCTTATGAATTTCAACGAAACGCGGGCTATATTATTAGCTCTGTTCCTTTACTTTTAAATCTTACGAATTTTTGCTAATTCTTAGGAATTTTTACTCAATTCCATTCCTTTACTAGAAAAATTCGTAAAAGAGAGCGTCATCGAGAGAGCAAGATATTACCCCTACACTGAGAATCTTACGAATTTCTACTCAACAAATTTCTTGGTGTAAGAAGTGGAAAAGCTGTCAGCCGATTTCGAATGCAATTTGAACAGCTAACAGCTATTTGCTGGCAAATAACGCACTAATACATTTAAAGTTATAAATTTTAGGTAGTTAGGGACTTTGTCTACCTCTGCTCCGCTATAAATTCTATTCCAACCGCTGTTTCTTTTGCCTAAGAAGGCAACAGAGAAGTAAGGCCTTGTCAAACACTAAAGAGATTCTATATAAGACCCTCATCATCCCAGTCCTACTCTATGGCGCAGAAGCATGGACGTTATCGAAGGCGGATGAAGATTTTCTTGATCGTTTTGAACGCAAAATTCTTCAAGAGATTTTCGGTCCCGTTTGCGTTGACGGGCTTTGGAGGAGGAGATTTAACAGCGAACTCGACCGTCAGAAAAGTGCGCATCAATCAACTAAGATGGCTAGGGCATGTAGAGCGAATGGACACCAACGCTCCGGCCCGAAGAGTCTTAGACTCCAACGCGGAGAGACAACGCAGTAGAGAAAGACCTCATCTTAGGTGGCGCGCACAAGTGGAAGGCGACCTCAACCAACTTGTGGAGTGCGCAACTGGAGGTAGTTAGCTAAAGATCGCGTTAACTGGAGAAGTGTTTTGGTTGAGGCCCAGGTTTACCCCGGACTGTAGCGCCATCTAAGTAAGTAAGTAAGTACATTTACAAAAGCAGAGCAATATCGTTACATGTTCCATGAGTCGCGTAAAATCTGAGATTTGGAAAATAAAAAAAAGTGGAAATAGACTGACAGCTTTCCTACGCCTCCCCGATTTCCCCCTCAAATTTGTTTAAATACTTACAAGTAAAATAATAAATTTTAGTGTATGCCTGGTCGTTTAATAAACAATACACGCTAACAGCTTCTTATAGAATTCATTCTTTTAACACAACAAATAGGTAGGTACCGTAAAATGGGGTGAAAAGCAAACATTTTTTTTTTTTTACTGTATTTTCTGAAGTTTTTGTAGCTTTAATCTGAGCACATGGCTCCATTTTTCGTTGCTATACAAGAAGCCTTTCTATTATGTTGCGAACAAAATATCCCCTATAGCGAGCAACCCAGTCACTGGGCTGACTAACGACGGGAAAGGGGTGTCTAGCGACAGTAACGGGGATACAAGCAACTACACTCGGGTAAATAAAAACAAGCTAATCCAATAAAAGTTGTAACCTGATAAAAACCTAAACAGGTACAAATAATTCAAATCAAATATATTTTTCAAATATTTAAGCATTTATTATTTTTAAAAGGGTTTTGGCTTATAGAGTATAAACACTCCATCTTGTGTTTTTAATTAATAATAAAAAGGTAGACAGGTAGTTCCCTACACATACCTAGCTCCTAGCTAAAAAAAAAAAGGTTTTGGTAAAAGAAACCGCTAAATTTAATCGGAACTTGACACTAATTTTCCATATATCGCGAAAACTCTACAGGGCTTAGTAGGTATACCTATAATAATCTAAATACTACAATGATGGCTTATTATTAAAATAAGTCACATTGACCTCGGAGCATTCCTGTCTCTTATTATTGTGTTGCAATGTTCTTTACCCTAGTGTTGTTGCTCTTGCTAGTCACCCATTTGCGGTCGCTAGTCACCCCAGACCATTTGCTTCAAATCTAATGCCTAAAACATTTTGTTAAATATAGTTAATCACATACTTTCCTAGTTTCTTCCTAAAGAAAGAGGCTTTGCGGCAAACACAATTCCAACAGTGAAACTTCACTTCTTCACACCAAAAAATATTTTTTAACAGAAAAAAAACGTATTTAAATAGATGCCACGATTGAAGGCAATTTGGCGCGAAGGCAGATTTGACACTTGGTGCTAGTGTTGCAAGCAGAGACAATACTGTTGCCTCTGGTATCCCCGGGTCATCATCTTCATCACACCTACCTGAGACAAGATATTATGATTATTAATTGTATAGTATTGCCTTTGATTATACTACATAGGTTCGTATTCCTTTTTTTAAATGCTATTTTTTGGAGTACGGGGTAGAATAATTATAATAAGAAGGCAAGTCAGATTCAGATGTAGGCGTAATCGCTTAGTGGTTAGTGAGTTGGACTACTAAGCGAGGGGTCGAGGTTCGAATCCCGCAAAAAACCCAAATTCCAACTTAAGGTTTTTTCCACTGCGCCACCTCTCGCGAACGTCTGACAAACATCCGAGAGTATAACTGTCTTAAAAGAGCTTCTCAATTAGCCGTTTGGAGAGTCGGCATAAAATTGTAGATCCCTTCCATTCGTTCCAAAAAGAAAAAACTCACACAAAACGAAATGGTTGTGAAAAGCTAGGCCTAAGGTCCCTGCGGACCTGTTGCGCCAACTATTTATTTACTTTTTTTTTAGTCAGATTTAGATGACTCTGAGCCTTGATCCGAGTCATATTCTGAAGACAAAGACGAAGATGAAAAAGATGTATCCGAATCATAACTGTGATCTGAATACGATTCCGAACTAGAAGAGTTACGTCCTAAACATGCTGAGAAAATGTCATATTGAACGCAATCGATCAGCATATCGTAATACGATAAACAATTTAATTTCTGGAATTTTAGGTCTTTCCTAAAATCGGCTGAAAATTAAAACGTACTAGATTAAATTGAAAATATTGATTTATTTGCTACTTACTTTCGTGTAAGCATTTATCCACTGTGCTATTCAACAGCACTTTTAATTCATCACCGTAAAGATATTCCCTTAGAAAGTCAACGAACGTATCCCTTTGAACTGCTCCATTATCGTCAATGACTTTCGAATTGATCAGATAACATTGTATTTCACACTGAAAGGGTCAGTGTACACATCATTTAAACTTTGTTTTTTTTAATTGAGTGGAAATAAATCTACTTACAATGTTCATCACGCCAAGGTCGGTATGATTGTTATCGTTGTTGTTGTTATTATTCGGCGAATCTCTGCATGGTGTCATAATATTCTCAGAGAAGGCTATTGCAGATTCTGCGCAGCAGTCCTTTGGAACATAACAATTCAAATTTAGATATTTTAAGTAATTTTTTCTATCCGTCAGATTATTTTAATTTCAAAATGGCCGAAGTGATTGTCAAAAATTGCGTTAAGCCCGCTTAAGTTCAGTCAAGAAATGTTTTATATCATACTATTTTGTGGTTTCCACTGGCAATTTTCATAGAGATATAAAATGTTGCTCGTGGAGACACTAGGTCAAATATCGCATATTTTCAAATATTTTGTAATAAAGCTGATATGGATAGCATTTTTCAAAAGCTGACGGACAATTAATTAACTTAGAACTGTGTAATAATTCAATTTATGTAATTTTTACTTTGTTATTCGATTGGTTCAGACATTCCTCATCTGATGCTTCGACTGCCTTATTTAAACTCACTGCGATCATCAACACGAAGAAGAAGTAACTCCCGGACTGTAGTTTCAATTTCGACATTTCACCAGCGATGAACTGCTTACCAGAACTGCCTGCATTTACATTTATAGGTTATTAATATCTGGGTGACCGAGCTTTGCTCGGTTATTACTATTTATTGTAATTTTAAAAACAATAAAAATTAAAAAAAAATATATATTAACTTGAACATATAAAAAACTTTAAGTCTCCTAAATGCCGGTAGATGTCTTACTTTTTTCCTTTTACTATGACGCGGACTTATTACTTACTTATGCGACTTCCAACGCTAATAAAAGCATTGGATACTCAAAGGTGCGAGGGTACCGCTCACGCTTCAGAGTTCAGAGCATGGTTGCCACTTGCAAACAAAATTAGCAACCAAAAATGAAAAAAAAAGTTACCAGACTAAGCAAAAAGTTACCAAAAATCTGGAAAAATGATAAAACACGAAAAAATCGTACATATCGTCTTGAGCCAGTATGAATAAGACTTTTTGGTATCGTTTAATTTTTCTCTGATTTACGAACTTATTATAAAAAAATGTCATGGCAATGGAAAAATTAACCTATGTTTAAGCCTAGTATGCACTTTATGCAGAACACGTAAAGCCTCTCAAGTGGAATCCAATTTTTCGCCCTCCACCAGTTGTCAAACTTAAGCGCACTTGTATTGGTAAATTTGAGAAAATATCTAGATTCGCAAAAGTGCTCTGAAATCTGAAAAAGATTGCTCGTTTTTTGTGCCAAACGAACATAAAAAATGCTCTGAGAGCAAAAAAAGTGCTCTGAGAGCGCCCAATCGAATACCACATTACTGATGTACTAGGAATACTTTTAAACCTTAAACGTAGTGGGCAGAAAAAGTAAGGCAGCATTTACATGTGATGATATCGAGTTCGTCTTTTTGGTGCTCCTGTTCAAAAAGTTACCAAAGCCAGATAAAAATTACCAAATTACCAAAAATCATGAACTAAGAAAAAAATTACCAGATTTGGTAATTTATTACCAAAGTGGCAACCGTGGTTCAGAGTATGCATATATACATACAAGAATTGCTCGTTTAAAGGTATAAGATTAAAACAAAAACCTTGAACTCAATTTCTATATACAGCACCTCCACCCAGCGATGCCAACCTAGGTTTTTTATGCCTTTTAGGCATTATTTCATTAGCTAAGGCGTTAAGGCTTTTTTGTTACCAAAAACGCATCTTTTTTCTATTTCAAATATTTATTTATTTTTTGATCTGATGGACTAAAGCTGTGTTTGTTTTGTTCAATGCTATTTACCTACCTACTCAAGAAACTAAAGTCATGAATTTTGTTCCTATTTCTTCTGTGATTTATACATAATTTAAGTTTTTTTTTGGAAATAAAAATTGTTGTTGTTAATTTTGTTATATTTGTGTTTAATTTTTGATTTATTGTTCCAATTTACATAAAAAAATTTTTTAGGCATTATTTTATTGAAAAAGGCATCTTTTTTTCTCAAGTTAGGCTTTTTTTCGTCAAAATTGGTTGGCAACGCTGCTTCACCATCCGTCCATCACCACACCACACGTCATCATCCATCTGCGCATTTCCTCAGAAAGACATTGTCGCTGTTTTTTTTTTCATATGAACGTGCTTGTGCGATGTGCGCCACAAAACCACCCCAAAGCAGAACAACGATCAAGAACCGCGGCTGCTGATAATATTCGATTTGAGAAAATAAATTTATTTTTTTCGTGTTAGATTTTAGGTTGTAGCTCAGCTTCTAGAGGACATAGAAAGCTGATTGATGGCTTGAAATAACTATTAAAGTGTTGGCTCTAATACGTATTTTTTTTGTTTGCATTGATTAAGAATTGTTTGTGTAATGGCGAGTAAAAGGCAGTAAAGTCAGAAAAATAAGCTCAAAACGCATGAAAACTCGAAAACACGCGTTTTCCCAAACATAAGACTAATCTAGATCAATTGCTTACCCCCGAAAACCCCCATATACCAAATTTCAGCGAAATCGTTAGAGCCGTTTCCGAGATCACAGAAATATATATATATACAAGAATTGCTCGTTTAAAGGTATAAGATACGAGTTGAGGGTGTTTTATTTGTCGCTGCACATGCAATTAATTGTTCATTTCGATAAGATTTAATTGCCCGTTTTATCTAGTGCACATTATTCGTTCTACAAACTATTCTAATTGTGAAATTTCAATTTAATTTGTTACCAGGGAACAAAAAAAAAAAAAAAACGTTCTCTACTTATAGGCGCCCGTATTAAGGCGTTTTTTTTATGATGCCCACATGATCTATATACACAGATCATTTGGTTTTCATGGTTTACAACAACAGTTGGATCTCGCATTATTGTTTTAAACCATGGAAATCAATGATCTATATATATCGTGCGGGCTTAATAAAAAACGCCTATAGTCAACGTTTTAATGATGAGTGAAATTAAAGCTGCATTTACCACGCGATGCACTTTTTCCTTAGATTAATCATTTTATTGGCTGAGTTTGTTAGATCTTTTATTAAGTGACTGTCCAATAGCAATAACAATTTTCGCATAGGCATAATTATTTATCGTGTCAAAACGAGTATTTTCTTGAAAAACCAAGCCATTAATAGTTCTTATAGCCTAGAGCTTTAAAAACAAACTCTTATTCACCCTCACCGGTGTTTCTAAACGTAACAAAGCAATATTTTTATTACCAATCTTCCAAATGTTTAAAGTGTGTAGGTATATTGCATGGAATTGGTATATTGCATGATGAATTCTGCCTCGCATTCTCGCAGCCTACTTGCATATCCACTTTAGTTTCAACAACACAAATATCCGACTTTTGTATTTGATGGAAAAAGATCCATTACAAAGTAGAGTAGTTGGGAGGAGTAACAAAAACAACAGCAACGTTATTTTTTCTACTGAATTCTCTTGTATTTTATTTTCTGTGAATTATTAGCTTCTACAAAAAAGAAAACATTGACAAAACCACTACAACCTTTGTCGTTTGTCGTAAGCGACTAATGTGTCGTGCCGGTTTGAAGTCGTTTTCAGCGACACTTTTGAGTCCAACGATTATAAACTGCAGTGAACACAACGAAAAAGATAATAGGGACGATAATAGAAGTTGAATAAAACTGCGAGCATCCATTTTACAGCGACACGACACGTGATGGGTCGTCCTAATCAAATACGCCAAACGACAGCAGAAATAGTGGTGAATATCCAAATTCGCAGTGCGAGAATTTTTGTTCACTCAATGAATGACTGATGTTGACGAAGAAGAGACCCGCTTCTGCTACCGGTGTTGACGCATTTTTCTCTCCTGAAATGTGACAAATTTACTCCCAGCAGACTGCAACAACTGATTCAAATGCAAGGTTAGCGATGCCCCCAACGGCGATAGCTCTCGCATTGCTCGGTTCTGTAAAAACAAAGGAAAACTATAAGCATTTCGGGAGTCGTGGAAAGAAGATTTGTAGCCCACCTCAAACGGAGATAGCTTGGCCATTTTGAATCGCTGCAATGCTTCATGCATACGCACAGCTCTGGTCTCTAGTTCCGTTGTCGTTGGCGGGAATGAACTCCAGAAATGTTTCAGCAGCTCACTTAGAGATAAATACAAATTTCTGAGCTCCTTTTCCACGTCGGGTGGAACAAGTTCTAAAAGAAAAACAAAACACAAACTTATCTTCAAATTCTTTGAAAACATTTATACAATCTACGTACGTGCCAGTGATTGCTCTTGGAAACCACGCATTAGTGCACCGCCTGGACTGAGTTCGCCCAAGGCGTTGACTGCCGCTGTAGAACTCACGGGACACCGTTGCTGTGACCTATGATTCCAACTTTCGGCGACACGAATCAACTGGTACTGGGTTTCGTCCAGCTCCCTAGGATCGTCGTGGGTGTCTTGGTGCGACATAGGAACGGGTCCGTGCATATAGCGCTCACCTTTGGCTAAATCCAATTTTTGCGACTTCTTGGCAGCGCCCTGTGGGACTACGTCGGCTTCGTTTGCAACAGGTTCGCCGAGATCCTCGTAGGAGATTTTTTCAATGATTCTCATTCTTTTCGGCTGTTTTTCTGGACTGCAAGTATCGCTGGCGGCATTGCCATTCGGCTGTAATTTACCATGTTCTTTGTGTTTGTTCTTGTTGCTCATGCCGTTCAATACATTCTTGTTTGCGTCTGTTTTCGAGGTTGATGCTTGCTGATTGGCTTCTGATGCGCCTTTGGAATTGGTCACATCTGTGCACGTCTTCAGAACCATAATCGAGTGCTGATTGAAACGTTTGATCATGTTCTGGTGGATAATGTTGCCACTGTTTACGAGATGCCTGTCGCCGGCCACACTCCCGAAACCCTCCTCCAGTGGCACATCTTCGAATTGTCGCAAATCAAGTAGTGGATCTCCTGACCCCTGCTGGACGGCCACCCGCAATGCTTGGTCGTCGATCTTACCGCATTCGCTGAAAATATCTTTGGTCCCCGCAGTTATGCGATCTCGGTGGAAATAGTGCGATTGAAAGAACTTTGTCCAGAATTCCGACTCGGACAGTTTAGATGGAACGTTCTCGTGATGCTTGCGTTTTACGGCTGGATATGTTTTGAATATACAGTGTATAATGTCGGCGGTTAGATTGTATTTGAGACCATTGCAGCCGTCTGTCTGGGGCTTGATGTCGGCTAAAAAGGCACCCGAAACACCTAGAGGGGGAATGTAATGTCAATAAACTATACAACGATGCAAATCGTCGGCACTTACCAATTTCTTGTTTTGTAGCATTTTTCTTTGCTGCGTACTCCTTGGCGTGTGTTGCCCAAAATTCTTCACTCGTTAGCACCTGTGTTATCACCAAGTCTTTGTACAACTGCAACAGATTCGGATTCTCGGATAGAATACGATTCTTCTCTTCGAGCTCTTTGTCTACTTTCCTTTTGAAGTTCGGCAATAACTGCTGCAGCAGTTCCTTGACTTTATCACGATCAAGAAGTTGTGCGGATTGTCCGTTGCGATTGACAAAGTGGAATGTCGAGCTGTTACCATCGTGGAGGACAACTTGTAGTTGGATCTTTGGTTTGCCCTCGGGTGAGATTTTTTGCACTGAAAACAAGTAAAGGAATCGGAAGAATGGATTACATTTACTTGTACAAACACCATTTATGAAATTGTAATCGCAAATTGATAGAAAAGTACTCCAGTTCAAAGTCATTGCGAGCCACCCACCCTTACGTCTCGTATAACACGTTTACATTTCGGTACGCAGCCGCGTCTCGAACGACGGGAGGACAGCAATACCCTTATTTTTAACCGACTGAAAGCAAAGACGTACCCAATGAAAACCATGACTTGGAATTTCCTTCGTAACATCGCATAAGACCAGAATAATTTGGTGAGTCCTCAACTTTGTTGAATTCCTGGTACATACAGTCCTACTTTTAATGATTCGCAAGTTTTGATATATGTCCTATTTAAAGATTATCTTAAGACGGTACACATGAATATATGTACTTGAAAAAATCGATTTCCCATTCGTAGATAGACACGATAATAATTCTGTGCCCCTAGCCCTAGTGAAAACTACGACCAAACTTACCAGAAATGTTTCTTAGTTGATCAATTGTAGCTATAGAGGATAACTATATCTATTATATGAAACACAAACTCACTTTTTATTTCAGCAAATCGATGGGACACCGCTACTGTATCGCGATGCTCCGCCATCCAAGCGAGGCGTTCGTTCATTACGTAAAGGGTGCCATCGCCCTTTTTATACCGGACTTCGCCCATCTGAAGCAACACATCCTCGCTGCTGGTCGTCATTTTTATCTTTGCCCAAACCGAATAATTCACTGCTGGTATCGAAAATTGTTGCCTGCCTTTAGATTTATTACAAAACTCGGCCGGAAATATACAAGTTTATGACAAATTAAAAACGACCCTGCAAAGAAAACAACAAAAAAATAAAACATCAATTTATGCGAATAATTAGATCAAACAAAAAATTGTTGCTCTTTTTTTTCTGCAAACAAGCCACAACCAACTTTTTCTGGGAGTCAAAAACAACATTATAAATGAGAATTTCAATTGGATAACTATTTCCACAGAAGTGCTAACAGTTTAATTGTATTTTCCGCCAAATTTGAAAACAAAATACCGAGCAAATGTTAGAACATTGAATAAAAGTTTCACAACACTCGGAGACCAACCTCTGTTCGACAGGCCGCCATTTGCAAAATGCATATTTAAATGTCAAAATTGCTGTCAAACGGTAGAACAACGTTCCCATAGCGTCTCTTCTCAAGTAACTGAACTGCAGCAACAGAAAATGAAAAAGGCGAAATTGAAAACGAAATTGAACACACGCACACACACACACACACACACAGAGTCGGAGCCGGCCGTTTGTTTTTGTCGTTTTTTTTGCCGTTTGCCGTTCCGGCCCAGAACGTAAAAGAATTTGGGAGCTGGGAGGAAGAGAAAAAACCGGAGAGCACGTTAGAAAGATTAGAATTTAGCTAATGCATTAATGCGCCAGCGTTCTCTGAAAAAAATCGTGGTAGGTAGGTAGGGCTAGGGGTAGGTATCCAAGAAAGAAGAGAAGAAAAAAATACAAAACAATAAACTCCACTCAGCTGTTTATATTATATCAAATGTCACCGGAACGAATGGAACTCTAGAAACGTTGTGTTGTTGGTTGTTGCACTTGCTCATGCTACAAGGCTACAAAGCTCGTGAAAGTGATGCGATGTTTGATTCGGAAGCGTTGGTTAGGTGTTTAGTTTTTCTTTTACTGGGTATTTCGATTGGGCACTCTCATGTCGTTTTCGATTTGGCTATTCAGATTTTGATCTGAGATTTCAGATATCTGCTGCCCAATCGAACATGAAATCCGAATTTTATTGGTTCTTGTGTGTATTGAGTTGGCCGCAAAAAAACAAAAAAAAAATAACTTTTTCAGCACTAAAAATCCATTTCAATTGATTTGGATCCATTTATAGGTAATGTCATTTCGAAAATATTTTAATACAAAAACTCGCTCGCATACGCGTAAAATTTAAGCTTAACAATTCGTAACTGCCAGCTGTCGCTGTGTTGTTTATGACATGTAGTAAGTGAAAATATTTGTAAATCTGAGAAAAAAAATCTAGATTTCTCAAAAAGTGCCTAAGATCAAAAAAAAAAAAAAAAAAAAATTAATGAAAAAAGACATTGGGCACATTCAAGAATTTAGTTATCTTAAGTCGCAACTCGATTGGTCTGGATAAGGATGTAACCTGAAAGCAAAAACTATATTGGTCGGAAACGTCACTTTTCCTACGTCAGCCACATATGCGAACTGTCAATTTAGTACTCAACTCAAGCTAAGATTAGACTGTATGCCAATTATGCATATGAATGCCAACAGGCAAATGACCAGATTATCTGTTAAATGACTAAAATGCCAGGATATTATCAAAACTGTATATTAGACTATACTATGACCAAAATTACCAATATGGTCATATTTGCCTTGATGGTCATTTAAGGCATTTGTTTTTATTTTTACCAAATGAAACCTAGTACGTTTCCACGAGAAAGAATGAAAATGAAAATAAATCACAATTCCACGAAATCAAACACCGATGACAACAAAATAATTTTTGTTCCATCAAAAATGCCAGCAATGCCATACCGAAATTTTAATGAAGTGCAATGGGCATAGGGCTTTATGCTGATATTCGTGCTTATTGTCCGATTACACTATATGCTATTTTGCCTTTTTTTTTTAGGTCATTAGAGCATACGAGATATGCCCATTACATTGTATGACCGTATTTTGAAAGGAGAACTGTCCGAAATTGTCATTTTATGACCACTTGGCATACAGTCTAATCCTTCCTTCAGTCACGAATTTCTTGACTAGATTTGTGGGCTACCCCTCCATAAACGTCAACTGAAACAGCTGCTCATATGACCGATCTCAGCTAATCAAAACCGAGATACATCTAGTTATGTGGTTTTCCATTGGGACAAAAAATCAATCTTTTTTTTGATCTAAATCACTTTTTGCGTTCCATTGGGACGAAAAATCAATCTTTTTTTCGATTCGGATCACTTTTCGCAGATCTCGATATTTTTTCAGATGTATGCATACCAATATACTTTGTACAGCTGTTTAACGTCAGTTTAAGAAGTTTCTTTTCGAGGCAAATGCGCAAAGTTTCGTGAAAACCAAAATAACAAAAACATAAATAGCTATGGATACGATTTCGTAGGAATTATTATTTTCATTATCTCCCTCGTCATCTGAAGACTACAAACCACCAATGATACTTCATTTGTATCTACAAGAAGGAAAACATTTTTGAGGGCGATATCCATATGTGATTTAGCCAAAAACGATTGCCATTTGAACAGCTGATATTGTTGTCAATTAACGCACTAATCCATTTACAAAAGGATCAATCTCGTTGCGCGTTCCATGAGCACAGTAAAATCTGAGATCTGAAAAAGATTTCTGGTGGTCCCAATGGAAAACCACATTAGACAGCTGTCAGACTTACCAAACTAGATAGGTACTTGAAGAACGTCCATTGCTTTTTGACAGTGTTGCCAGAGGCAGCAACTCTTTTTTGTTTTTCGATTTACCTCTTGAGATTCGGAGTTGGTTTCGGAATATCGAGAGTTATGGAAAAATTCACTTGAATTCATTGGAATGAAAGGTTCAGGCTTTTAGTGAAAGACAAAACAAATAAAACAGCTAATTGTCAGTTAGATTAGAGTTTTCAATGCAATTTTACAATTTTATTAACTCATGGCAATTAAAACATTTTTTTTGTGTGTTGGGTTGCCAGATCATCACAAAGATTGGTGACTAATCGGGCCTGGGAACCCTTACAGTTAAAACCAAAACCGATTTTCCTAAAGAATCAATTTCGAAATTTTGATAGAATAAACACATTGGAATGTATAAACTGTTTAAACCGATCGTAAGCAAAAAAGCGCTCGTTGTGATCTGATGTTCATTTTACTAACAACCAATCTAGCAATTCTGGAAGAGACACATGGATACCTACCTAAGTACCTACTATCAATCTAGTATGAAAAATGAGAATGTAGCTGTTTGTTCTCTTTAGTTACCATTGATTAAAAACGTCAACAGTTGGCATCGACTTGTGCTTTTTAAACTTTAAAGAAACCACTGTAGCCGAGAGTTACACTCTCCAGGCCCGAGGGCCCGACGCCCGGGCCCGACTATTAAAATTTGTTTGCGTATGACATTGATTCTTCTTCATTCTTCAAAAGCTTTTCGTATTTCACTCCACAGTAATTTCGACAGTAAAACAAATGTATCTTGTTTGGTTACTGGCACATAAAAGCTAACACCGTACCCTATTTACAAACAGTTCCTAACCGACACTCACTCGTACTCGTATCGTCGCGTTAATATAGGGTCGAAAACAACTATATACCTTGGTTGAAATTCTATTTGGATAAGTGGGGAAATGGCTGAGATACAAATGACGACGGACCAACTACAACAGCTAATTGAAGCCGTTCGTTCTGCAGCTGTTTCAATTGCAGCAGTGAGTTCTGCTGCTAGTGTACCAAAAGACAAACAGAAAAAGCGCAGTTTTTCTGATTGTTCTTCTAGCTTTGGAGGGATTCGTGATCACAACGTCGTTGAATCTTTCATAACAGCCATAGAGACCTACAAAAAAGTTGAGCAAATTACCGATGATGACGCATTACGTGGAATATCTCTACTTTTCTATGGATATGCGTCGACATGGTGGCAAGGAGTAAAAAGGGAGACCAAAACTTGGAACGATGCTCTCGAGCTGATCCGCAGTCATTTCTCACCAACGAAACCACCCTACCATATCTACATGGATATCGTTGACAAAAACCAGTCCGAGCGTACTTCCATCGATACATTTGTGTGTCAGAAACGAGCCCTGTTAGCGCAATTGCCCGAAGCACGCCATGATGAGGAGACTGAAATCGACTTGATTTATGGACTGTTGGATATCAGCTATAGAAAGAATATACCCCGCCATGATGTGAAAACGTTTCGGGACCTACTGGAAAAGGGCCGCATTATCGAGCGCAATTACACCGATTCGTATAGGTCCGCAGGTCCCTTAGAATAAAGTTGGAGACTACTCCTGAATCATGGCCAACATAAGCTTATTATTTGACCACCATTCAATTAGAAGGACCGATTTGTTATAAACATTAAGATATTTATTTGCTATTTTCAACGTGTTTACTCCATGAATAAATGTGTCAAAATATATTTATATAGAAGTTCGTGTTTTACTATAAAATGACTAAAATAAAAAGTAAGCACGGATCCGTTTAGAGGTCCGAGAAGCTTTTATTAGGATAGGGAGTTGAACCAGAGTCCCGTCGCTCGCGTTCTTTTTTTGAATCTCTCATTGAATCAATCTAGGAGACAATCACCCCTTTCGAGGTATCGGTTCGGAACGGAATTTTCTCCGATCTATACGAAATCGGAATAGGATACATTTCATGCGAGGTATCCGTTCCTACACAACTTTCGGAAAAAAATTCCGATGTCGCTATACCATACTTACTTTTGACAGCTTCTCGGCACATTTTTTCCGAGGCTCTTCGACAAGCTGCGAAATGAACGTGTTTGTATGATTAATTTAAAATTTTGTTCAGAAACGGATACTTCGAACGCAATTTGAGTTTGATGGGTGAATATAACCCAGAAATTCGGTACAAAAATAATTGAAGATGCCGTTCAAAGAGCCACAAAAAGTGTTAAATAGTTCCCAACTTATATAGGTCTATTCCCATACATTCCAACATGAACTAAATGTCACTTGTCACATATCTTTCTCAGTACAAGAACTTTAAATCACCGCTAGGTAAAATAGCCGAAAATTGGAGGAACAACGCGTTCCTGAATTATCTATAAATGTGAAAAAAATGTGCCGTGGGGCTGTCAAAAGTTAGTGCTATGTATAACGCGGTTCCACGCAATGCGACAAGATGCGCTTATATTATGTCATCGGAGGTTTTTTTTCTGAAAATTGTATCGGAACGGATACCTCGAATGGAATTTCTCCGATTTGGTAGAGATAGGAGAAAATTCCGTTCCGAACGGATACCTCGATAGGGGTGAATAAAAACTCTTCATGTGAGTCAGCTGTCAGACTTTGGAAGCTAGTATATTTCAGTCGTAACCACTTTGAAATGAGAACTTTACTTTTGTTACTTATTTGAATTTCCCTAATGGCGTTTTTCATTGAAGATCCGAGAGAATTGCCCCGAAATTCAAAATTGTTCTTTTCAATGAAATTCGTTGGAGACTTGAACATATGGGAGACTTGAACCACTCTCAATAATTCACTCAAATTCCACTCAAACACTTAGAGGTTAATCCTACACTTGGCTATAATAAAGGGTGGTAAAGTTTTAAGGGCCGATGTTGATTTTGAATAAAACGCAAGTTATATAGGAAATTATTCTCATTTCTTTTTATTATGATAATATTGGTTTGGTTCAAATGCAGTTTTCACATCTCCTACAGACCCGCTTTGCTCAAATTTTTGCAAATTGACCGAAAAGATCACGAAGTGCACGATATGCATTTTGATTTAAACGCCCATTTTCATAATAAGCCTTTAACGCGTTGTTCGATTATGTATGGTTCAAATTGAGTTAGTCTGAAATTGAGAAATGTCAAATGAAATGCAGAAAAAACTTGACGTTTAGGTGTGGTTCACATTCAACATCGGCCCTTAAAATTTAACCAACCTTTACTTTAATGATATGGTAGCAGTGTTTTTATATCGTGGGATTTATCCCGTTTTGTGGGAATTTCGATGTCCGAAAAGCCTTTCGTGGGATAAAAGGAAAAAGCACCAAATCGTGGGATAATACACATATTTACTTTTAAAAACTGGATTTTGAGGCAAAAAGTATCGTGGGATTTTAAAAGGGAAAAAAGGGAAAAATTACCACGCTTTGTGGGATAAATTGAGAGAGAGTGCTAACAACACTATATTATGGTAGTTTATTAAGAAATGAAGTTATTTACTTATTTTTGTTAAGTTTTTGAGTTTTTTTTAATATTGTTTTTTACTTTTTAGTCTCTAAGATCCTATTAATGTTTGAAAATTCAATAATTTTGAGTTTTTACGTTTATTTTAATTACTTTATATAACGGGTGATTTTTTAGCTGGTTTGGTTGTGGCAACACTAGTTTTGACAGCTGACGAGTGTTTAGTACCTTGTGTCACTGTCAAACAGCTTCAGTTTGGTTTGCAATTTAACCATGGATCGTCTTACAAATGAACAACGCTTGCAAATTATTGAATTTTACTATCAAAATTCGTGCTCGGTTCGAAATGTTCATCGCGCGCTGCTTCCATTTTATGATCGGCATTCTCGACCTTCTGAGCAGTCTATTCGGAAGATTGTGACCAAATTTCGCACCAAATTTACTTTGTTGGACATTAAACCACCAACACGTTTACGTACTGTGCGTAGTGAAGAAAATATTGCGGCCGTATCAGCTAGTGTGACAGAAGACCGCGAAATGTCGATTCGGCGCCGTTCCCAGCAGTTAGGCCTTTGTTACAGCACTACGTGGAAAATTTTGCGGAAGGATTTGTGCGTAAAGCCTTTTAAGATACAGCTTGTGCAAGAACTAAAGCCAGCCGACCTACCACAACGCCGAATTTTTGGTGAATGGGCTCTTGGAAAGCTGGCCGAGGATCCGCTTTTTTATCGAAAAATTGTGTTCAGCGATGAGGCTCATTTTTGGTTGAATGGGTACGTAAATAAGCAAAATTGCCGCATTTGGAGTGAAGATCAGCCAGAAGCATTGCAACAGCTACCAATGCATCCCGAAAAAGCCACTGTTTGGTGCGGTTTATGGGCCGGCGGCATTATTGGGCCATATTTCTTCAAAGATGATGCGAATCGCAGCGTTACTGTCAATGGTGAACGCTACCGAGCGATGATAACAAACTTTTTTTTGCCCGAAATGGAACTTCTTGACTTGCATGATATGTGGTTTCAACAAGACGGTGCCACATGCCACACAGCACGCGAAACAATGGCGCAATTGCGAGGCGAGTTTGGTGAACAGTTAATTTCACGTTTTGGGCCGGTCAATTGGCCGCCTAGATCGTGCGATTTGACACCATTAGATTATTTTTTGTGGGGGTATGTCAAGGCTAATGTGTATAGGGACAAGCCCGCTTCGATTGACGCACTGGAAGCCAACATCCATGCATTCATTCGTGAGATACCGGCCGATATGTGTGAAAGAGTATGTCAAAATTGGACTCAGCGGATGGACTACCTGAGACGCAGCCGCGGTCAACATTTGCATGAAATTATCTTTAAACATTAAATTGCAAGGTTCAAACTATCGATTCAAATAAATATTTCATTCATTTTTTCGAATTTTTTGTGTTTTTTTTTTTTTTAAAGTTCTAAACCTCTTAAAAACTCACCCGTTAGTTATATTTTTGAGTTTGTATTAATTTGTTTTTTCTTTACAAAAAACGTTAAACACTTTTTTTGTTCCTTCATAATGCCATAAATATAATAAAAATTAATTCTAATAAGATATGAACCGACTAAATTATTAGTTTTGTTGTTTTACCCGGAGAATTGAGGTATGTTCAAGTCTTCCCAAGGGGGTGCTCATTGCCAAAAATCTGTTCCCAATTATTTTGCACGTGGCAAAAATCTGTTGCGTGTATATAAAGTTTATGTGACTAACCTTAAAAAAGATAAATGTATATTTAAAAAAATATATTCAACGTGTGGCTAAGGTTAATAGAAAAGTTGTAGTGAACGATTTAACAAAAAGTGGCTCAAGTCTCCCGCTTTCCCCCTACTTTTGTAATAGTGGTAGACACCATAATATGCGAAATTCGGTATTCTGTTACTACTTTTTTTTTTAGCTGTCCACATTAGGTAAATATGAATGTTTTAATAGGCCAAATCAATATACTATTTCAATTCAAGTTTATATTGCACGGATAATTGTATATTTTCGGATCACATAGCGAACAATTTGTTTCTATTCTCTACTTGTTGGTGAGTTCAGGGCAATTCTTTAAAAATATCCCGGACACTTCTGTCGTGCTAAGAATTGACCTGGATGTGCACTTTTTTATTCAATGAAATATAGAAAACATAGAAACTTCCGGATTTGCTCTTTTCATAGAAAGGGCAGTTCTTTTCTTCAACCGAAAACGCCATAAAGATAAATATTTGTAAATATTCTGATAACTATTTATATTACATATATTCCACTATCTTTGACTAAGATTGTGAACTGTGATTCAGCGGCTAATAAAAGCTATTTCACAAACAGTTGAAATTGCATTTTGAATTGAATTGCTATAAAAGCAGTGACCATTTTACTGTACGGCAGTCTCCACGAGCACTCACTCGTATCGTATCGCATTCAATTGCCGACATTCATTCGCCAAACACCTTGGCTTTGTATGTATAGTGAACCATGGATCATAGTGATTTTTATAACTAAATTCAAATCGAAAATTTAAACATGTTGGGGAAAACATGACGTCGGACCAACTAAGCAACTCGATATCAGTTTCGCAGCTAAAACCGCTTTTGCGACACCCAAGACCCAATCACTCAGTCGGAAGGTAGTTTCACCAATTATTGCAATGCCCGCTTTGGAGGAGAACGAACTCGCACCATCAGCGGTTACCTACCAAGAAGTCAAACCCATCGACGAGGCAGATCCAATGCGTGGAATATCTGGGCTTACGTCCGAATTGCGGCAAAGTGTTCAAAAAGAGCTTAAATCCTGGAACAAGGCTATCGAAATGATCCGCAGTCAGTTTTCATCAACATACCCTGCAAGTATGCTCAAAAACAGACCGAGGGTACCGCCATAGGCACATTCGTGTGTCTATGGCGGTACAAGTTAACGCAAATCTTCGAAATAGTTAAAATCAGTGTTCGCTGATTTTTTTTTTGGATGGGGTGAACTTTTTAAAATCGCTACCCTTATTCAAGAATCTGGCAAAGTGACGCCAGTATTGCGCTACGCCTCGTCTAGGATGGTACAATGACAACATAAAGTTTCTTGGAAACTTATCAACTAACCGCAAGACAGATTGCTCGAGAATGGACTAGAGGGAGCCACGCCATTTAGTGGACACTTTTTGTTTGGGATATTGTTTGCTAATATGGAGGTAGCCGCATACTTGCGCCGGTTACTCTGGAGCTAGTTAAATACTTTCCTTCTTAATAGATCCCTTTGGACGTTTGTTTTGGAAATTGTGATGATAGGCATTCGCCACAGATGGCTTTGTCATTTTGTAGACTTTCAAAGTCTGTATACCTAATATTTTGTAATACAACTTGTGGCTAACGACGCCAGCAATCATTTAAAAATCACTACTCATACGAATGCGACCCATATAACGATACAAATTTAACAACGATACACTGTTAACAATACTTTTGAAACTACTTGACTTTAAATATTTGCTGTATATACATTTAATTATTATTTGCCTTGAAAGGAAAAAATTGTTCAATTATTTTTGTAAATGTATAATTGTGGAGCCATATTTTTTTGGGTGCCACACTTTAAAAGTTTTGAGTTGAAAATAATTGCTCAATTTTTTTTATCTAAAATATTTGTATACTGATAATTTTAAGATCTTTTATAGTTTTTCTGTTTTTTTTTTTCTGAAAATAAAGTTTCTATTTATTAGTAGGCTCTAAGAATTTAGCTTTTTACTCCAATTTCACATTTTCAGAATCTTACTACATAGCGGGAAAATTAAAAATTACAATCGATTTGATTGTTATGGGTCTACGCAACGAATCTGCCGGTTAATGGTTTCGAAAAGGATTCTCTTATCTAAGGTCAAAATCAGAGACAATACTTGTATTTTTGTACGTTGCACTTGCACAGGATACATTCAATTTTCTCGCAGTTTTGATATTGTGTTTGAAGTCTCAAGTGATATTGTTTTGTCATGGATCGTTTTTGATATGTTTTTGTTAATAAGACTTGAACTGTCTTTGTTATTTTATATTTATTTGAAGTTTGTTGTTTTGTTTATTTTATTAAATAAATCTGCCTAATTTTTTTGTTGCTACAGTAAAATTTTTAGATTCACTTTCGGGATTTTCGGTTTTCGTGATTTTGGATTTTCGAAATTTTGGGCTTCGGGATTGTGTCCGACTCCGTAATTGAGAAACTGCAATTTCGCTAGTCGAGTGGCAAAAAAATATAATAACACTATACCTACTGAAAAAGTGGCTTAGTGTTAGTGTGTTGGACTACTAAGCGAGGGTTCTCAGGTTCGAATCCCGCAAAAACCCAAATTCCAACTTATGTTTTTTTCCACTGCGCTAACTCTCGCGAACGTCTGACAAACATTCGAGAGTATAACTGTCTTGAAAGAGCTCCTCAATTAGCCGTTTGGAGTCGGCATAAAATTGTAGATCCCTTCCGTTCGTTCCAAAAATGAAAAACGAATGATAGTGAGAAGCTAGGCCTCGGGTCCCTCCAGACCTGTTGCGCCAACTATTTATTTTTATGTCATTTGACATTTATTTTACGTACTATTCTATTGTTTTACTAAAACAAAGCCTAATTTCTACTCGCTTCGAAATTTTGGAAATGTGTCCCGCTTTTGTTTCAAATAAATCTGGTTACTCTATATTTACCTATATAATTGTTTAAATAACACACGTATCACATTCTTACAAACAAAATAATAATAACATAAAAAGGAAAAAAAAAATTACTTCAGTTAGTGTTAGTTAGTTGTGTTTAAACTCTTAGGTTTCTTTCAATATGCTTCAGCTCGTTAGCTGACAAAGCAATTGAATTTCTTGCTCCCGAAGGCTTAATTTTTGTTTTTCCATTTCAAGAAAATTCTTAGCCTTTTGTTTTTTCCACAGTCAAAAGTTCTTTGCAAAATGGCTTTTTGGCTGAAGTTCTTCTATTTTAAAATTTTTGATATCAGCCAAAATAGCCAACACTACTTGCTTATGGTAGTTTTCTGTTTCATCTGCACTACTTTTAAACACCGAAAACTTGTCGATGGGTATGTTGTTGCTGTTTGGTTGTGGCTGACATTCACTAGTGGCAGTAGGTGGTTCAAATAATAAATCTTTATCGAACTCATTTATGGAATGATCATCGTCACTCAAAAGATCGCGCAGTAAATCATGCTTATTTTGACATTCGAACGAATAGCCAATTCGAACGAATGTCTATCAAAATACACACAAGTTCATTCGAACGAATAGAGACATTTGTATGAATTGGCTATTCGTTCGAATGTCAAAATAAGCATGAATGCTTTTTTTCTCTCGATGACAAAGATGTATCCTTTGAGTACCTTCTGTCTGCGCTCACTTCCAAACCAAATTCTTTGGCAAGATGAATACGTAACAGCGGCTTCGATAGCTGCTACTTCAACCACTCTGCTTTCAAATTGTGAAAGCTTCACCTCTTTAAATGGTCCACCCTCAGTTTTTTTCAACGACAATTATTTATTCTTTGACAGCTTTGTTTTTGCCCGGTGTTTGTAATCTGCTCATGTTTAAAAAAGGAGGGAATCATTTAAAAAATGCACAGATACGTATGGCAAACAATTATAAAAACCTTTTTCCATCCAATAAGTGTTTTAATGGGTGGCCATTTTCATTTAATATTTTGGTGAGTTGCTCCCATTTTTTCGCGGCTCTGTCTCTTCCATGTGCATTGTCCTGCGAATTTCTTGCGAGAAAATGATACTTCTCCATCCAGTCGATCAATATGTTTTGCTGTGTTTGATTCGTTGTTGACGTCTTGTGATATGTTAATAGTTCAATTAAAGAGTATGTGTGTCGGTAATTATTTATTGTACTTACATTATTTTTTACAATGTTGAATTTATTAATTCAAACAACAACATCAACAAATAAAATATTTTGAAGCTGTCAGCTGTTGGCTGTCATATGCTCATTTAATACATTACGCTTCTCAAACTTTAATTTCTTCGCCGCACTGTTTCTTAAACCCATGCGAAAGAGAAAAAGGAAACGAAAGTAGTTACATGAAGCAAACTTTCGCTTTCGCGTGATTTCTATCGTTTTTTGAAAAGCGAAAGCATTTTTCGTGTCGTTTCTTACAGAATCCCACCCCAGATAATGTCCCAAAGTTAGGGTAACACGAAAGCAGGTATAGGTAGGTACCTACCTAAAAAACGATTAAGCGATGCGATAGGTACCTATACCTATATCCAGATAAAAGTGAGCTTTGGGTTGGGGAGAACCGTAGCTGCATTCTGTTTAGGGCTAACTTCACTTGATAAATTTCAAGCTTTTTACTAAAAGTGAGTTCTCATGCATTTTCGATACTTGCTTAAGTCGACCTAGGCTGTCCTATTAAATACAATCAACAAAATTAATTAACTGCTTTACCTATACCTACATCATTATGACCTTCATGAGTATAGGTACTAGGTAGGTATAGTTTTCAGAGTACCTATAGTAAAATGTTCAGGTAGACAATTGTGCTCTGTTTTTTTCTTATCAGAATATCAACAAATTAAATTTATAAAGAATTTGAACTGAACATTGAATCCATCCAATATAATATGAATCACCGTTATGAACATTTCACAATCCATCCCAATTCAGAACAGCAATGCAGTAGCGGTGAATAAAAAACAAAAACCCCAATCGCACTACAAAACAAAATCATGCAAATGGAAAATTCACGGAAAAAGAAACACAACCACATTTCCATTGCCAACTGGGGCAGGGGCTCTGCCCTCTGACATAGCATTCGCCCGGCGCCGCAAGTTTGTAAAAAAAAAAACAGTAGGTATTTTGTTGGTATTGGGTTCGATATTCACTATCACAAATGACGTCACTTAAAGCTTTTCATTCTACACCAGAACAACGCCAACCAGTGCTGCCAGATTTTTTTCACCAGAAATCGTAAATATTAGCTTTCAAAATCGTGGAAATACGATTTTGTTGGAAATAAACAAAAAACAAAACGAAAACACAGAAGAACGTTATTATACCTACTTATTACAACATACATTATTTTGGACAACATTAACATTTTTCGAAAAATAACAGTTCTAATTTATTAAATAAGAAAAAAACGTACGAGTATGTATATGTATATGTTTTTACTACTGTAATCAACTGCAGTCTACTTTATTACACATTCATACTTGAATTAAATTGATTAAAAATGCTGCTATTTATATTCAAATTGTAGCAAGAAACCTCTTGCACTCCTAGCAAATCATTGGTATGCAAAATTCCATGCAAGTTTCTTGTGGTCAACGAATTCCTTGTTTTCGTTTTATTAAGGTTAACCGCCGAAAATATAATTTCAATAATAGCAGATGAATTCGGAAGTGATAAGACTTCAAAAATGATTTTTTTCATTAACGGAAATGCTAAGCTTTTATTACCATGCTTTGTTTGTAAAACATTTTCTAAAAAAACTGATATAGGTATCTATTGAAGATCGAGGTTCAGAAAAAAGATTTTCATAATTTAGGTTACTTATCTTGCGAAATTCGGCATCGGTGTCTTGAATTTTGTAAATAAATTTTTGTATTCGATAAATTTGATAAATCGTGGAATTTTATGCTTTTTTAGCTCGAAAATCGTGGAATAAATTTTAAGCCCCAAAATCGTAAAAATACGATAAATCGTGGAATCTGGCACCGCTGACGCCAACGCCAACTCAACTCTATTTCACAAGTTCACAACATAACAAAATTAATTTTTTTTTAGTTGAGTGCTCGATTGGTATAAAAGGCACGATGACGATGATTTCAGGCAGTCTCTTCCGAGCGCTCACTCGTATCGCAATCATACGCAGGCATTCGCCAGATTCGTTGGCTTTGCTCTGAACAAAGTGGTTTTCTATTTTCTTTTAAAGTTCTATAATTAAAAGTGCAAACATGTCGGTAGTTCAAATGACGTCAGACCAACTACAACAGTTGATTGAAGCTGTTCGCGCTGCTGCTATTGCTGGTACACCAGCGGGTGCTGCTACTGCTTCTACCATATCGAAAGGTAGCTTCACCAACTGCCTCGCCCGTTTTGGAGGACAGCGCGATCATGACGCCGTTGAGGAATTCATCACATCCGTTGAGACGTACAAAGAAATCGAGCACATCAGCGACGAAGACGCATTACGTGGAATATCTCTGTTGTTCTATGACCTTGCATCCACCTGGTGGCAAGGTGTGAAGAGGGAGGCAAAGACCTGGAAGGAGGCCATAGAGCTGATTCGCAGTCATTTCTCGCCAGCAAAACCAGCCTACCAGATTTACATGGAGATATTCCAGACAAAACAGATCGAGGGGGTCGCCATCGACACATTTGTGTGCCAGAAACGTGCATTGCTTGCTCAACTGCCAGAAGGCCGTCACGATGAAGATACCGAGATTGACTTGATTTATGGACTGCTCAACATCAACTATCGTAAACACATTCCCCGACATGATGTCAAGACGTTCCGCGACTTGCTGGAAAAGGGTCGTATCATTGAGCACAACTACACCGAGGCCAGTGAGGCTCCCAACTCCAGTGCAGTATCGACCAAAGGTGGAAAACGTTGCACCCATTGCAACTACAGGGGTCATACCATTGAGAACTGCCGCAAGAAGAAGTCCTTAGAGGATTAGTGGTGGAATTGGTGGTCCTAATGTTAAGTTTACTATACTATTATCTAAGGTTGAGTTACAACAACTAGCGCAGTGTTTATAATCTTGCACATTTTAATTTAGGCTTTTCAAAATTGTGTGTTGGGAAAACCACTTTGTTAGGCGTTTTGAAACTTTACTACTGCCGTTCTGATGGTTGAGAGACTTCAAGACATGAGCGTTTTCTCGCACCCAATTTTGTAATAGCCACCAATCTATATATAATAACAAATCTGGCAAAATGACGCCAGTATCAGGCTACGCCACATAAAGGATAGCCACCATTGATTGTACAGTTAAGTAAAACTTAACAACTTGAACAAACTCGCCGCAAGGCACAAGCAACTCGAGTACGGAGCTGAATCTACTGATGTTGGGTGCCATCTTGTGTGTTCTCTATGGAATATCTGGCCAGGTGGAATTGACAAGCTGGTTGGAGTTTTAAAGACGTCAATACTTGTATCGGTTTCTCTAATATCTCCTCTGCTCCTTGTCTTTTCCTTATGGATTTTTATTCCTCAGAGTTCCCATGAATTTTGACGCCCCACTGAATGGAGACATCGGCAAAGTACTCACCCCCGTTTGCACACTTGATCTGAAGCTCACCGTCGCATTGGAAGGACTTTTGGCATTCGAATTGGAAGACCTTGGTTTTTCAGTTCCTATCCTGGATTTCCATGCTGTGCATGTGGCGGGAGCTTCTCTTAAGGTGTACAAAAGGGTTTCGGGGCTAGTCCCCACAAAACCATCACCGAAAGAGATACCCAATCGTGTTGAGGTTGCAAAGTGTGTGGGATTCTTTTACTCAAACGACGCAGAGACTTCAGAGAGTTTGGTTTCCTTAGACCCAGTTTCATCTGCAGTTAGCTTCTTATGAAACTGGGACTTTGGGAGCCTTGCGATCTGAATGTTCTCTGTGGAGTCAGATTAAAGGAGCCCATCTGCTTTGCACGTTCTCAAAATGCTTTGAAGTATTTTTGAAGTGGTAAACCTTCAAATTTGAAATTTGAAACCCCTTATTACGCGTAAGCGTAATGAAACCAACAACTCTATTTTATTTCAATATTAATTGAAATTTTGAAACATGCATATTGTATAGTGAATACCTATTTTTTGGTATTTGGACATTCGCCACAATTGGCTTTGTCATGGGCTTATACAGCCCACAACACAACAGTGCGTATATTCACTTACGAGTATATGCAGATATTTTTTTATATCCTGGCTAACGGCGCCAGCAGGCATAACATAAATCACTTTGTACACGAATGCGATCGATACAATGATGAAAAACACACTCACACATTTATTTTGTATTGTAAAATTTTGCAACTGAACATTAGCTCATAACTGCTAAAAGGAATCGATTGTTAAATATTTTTGCATCTCAAAACACAGATATTTGTAACGATGAACTTAATTGTTATTTTAAGTGTTTTATTTGCGGAAAAAAAAATTTTCTTTATGAATAAATTGTTTGTATTATGAGTACTGAAATTTTTGACTTTTACTTTTGAGACTTTTCAGCGGCTTGTTGCATTGTCTCTTTCAGCGGTGGGTTCAACCATTGTATATAGAGTCTCTACAGACAATGGTTTTAGGTAGGTATAGCTATTTCTTGTTGCAGATATTTGAATATTCTTCAATTACAATTGCACTACCTACAGCATTTTCAGGTGGATGAAGTGGGTTGTCTCTTGGCTAGAATTCGATTGTACTAGACTTTTACGGGTGAAGACATAGGAGTGACCAGTGGCGTCTCGTCCGGGTGTGCAAGGTGTGCATTGCACACCCTGATCTAACGAAAATAAATCCCTCATCAAACGCTGTGTAATAATAATAACACACAAATAATGATATGAACAATTCCACACCCATAAAACCTCCATAACACAGCCAACAGCTACAGCCTACCCTACACCATACCTATTCATATTCATCCTTCATAGTTCTTCATTCAAAATTCCTTCATTAACTCGTACAAAAACTTGCTGTGCACCATTCTGTTGATTTCATCAAATAAATTCATCCAACTCCAAACTATATCCCTACACGATTTCTTCAGTATTCATCCCCATCGCCATCGTCACCCGCACGCCACTGTTCATAAATCGCTTTACTTTGATGAACTTGTAGTGAACTCGTGCGAAGGTTTTCTGTGCACGGGCTGTATTCATTTCTCTTCTTTTGCATCTGTTCTGTTCTGTTTCCGTAAAGCGTCATAAGTCAAAATTATACAATGTATTACATCGATACTCGTGCAAACAAAAGCTGTGCACGAAAGCCGATGAATGAATGGTTGAACTTTGCTTTTCGTTTAAGTGGTTGGGGATTGGGGTTGCAGATTGCAGTTTCGTGCGGTGCTTTTGATTTTGAATGCGAAAGTTTTATTTTTCTATATTTTATTTTGAAAACAAAATAAGATATCAAAAACAGCAGAACAATGATTGAGAAAACAAAAAATGGGACGAGTTTTTAGGCAATTAATGCATATTTCTAAAAAATACATAATTTTAAAGAATTTGCACACCCATCTAAATAATTCACGCGACGCTGCTGGGAGTGACATAACCTAATTGGAATCATTGACATTGTAGGAAGAACTCTGTACTATGAACATTAATTACATAGGGTCATTAATTGTTGTTATGATTATACAATATTCATATCTATACACTATACCTGTTTTACCTACGCATTTTATACGGTGCAGGGAAAAAAGTCGCCGACCTAAGTCCACTTCACGAAAGTGGTTTTACTTCCAACTAGGTGGAAACTAAATTCCTCATCAGTAGACTTAGTTCCCGGGGACTTATTTCCCTACACCATTTTATACCATTTTACTATGTAGGTAATTACGACAGCAAGTGTTCTCAAAGTAATTGAATTTCTTTAACATATTTGCTCACAATTCATTTTCATGATTTTAATATTTGCGTCATAACAAAACTCCCTACACTTCGTTGCCCATCATTCATATTATAGATAGATTATTATGGGCGTTGGGCGATTGTTTTTCAGAGAGTCAATAAAATATTTCAGCTGCAAGAGAAACAAGAAAAAGCTTTTTTGTACGCTTTAACCAATGGCAAAGGCATTGACATGCACATGACTCATTTGACCATACCATATAATGCCGTCCGGGTCCGATATTATTCATCAAAATATTTTTCAGCTGGTATGGATTATGGAATGATTCACGTTTCATGACACTTGTATTTTGAGGTAAGTATATTTTCTGATGTTGATATTGTTCTGGTTTTCGTTACTTGAGAGGGATTAACCAACAGACAGAGAAAATACTCGTCTAACGTCTACAACTGGGTCCGAAATTCCATTTTGGAATATTGACGCGATTGAGTGTTCAATTATTTGAAACTATCAATAGAAAATAAAAGATGTTTAGACTCACGTTAGACTATCACGAGCACCTTATGAATATCTACCACATAAAGTGCAGTCTAAAATGTCCTTTATGTCAACAATTCGATGTATCAAACAGTTTACAGCATTAACTTCATTAAGCCCAACGAATTCGCTCTTAGTAACGTTCGTTTTAGACTACCCGACAATAAAGTCAGGTTAGGTTAAACAGGTAACAGGGCACCATAAGAGCCTTAAGAACTTGAGAAGCTTTATTTGAAACTTTAGGCAGAAATAGCGAATCCGTCTTTCGTCAATATAATGTTGTCAATATTGCATGTATTGATTTTTTTTTTTACAAGCTCAAACATTTCAAATCTAATCAAAATCGCCAGATCTGTCTTTGTTAAAGTCAACATGATCTTCAAAAGTCATTATATTGAATGTGTCCCTATTATTAAACTGGTGGGCATGGGCACAAACTTTCAAGTTAATCCCCCGATTACGTTTACCAAATTGACAGATATTTTAGGCATCTATGACAGATAAAACTCTAAAAGTTTGAATAACAACTGAATTGAATAATACTACCGTCAGTTTGCTAAGTTATAATCTTCTAGATTTTAACAAAGTCTGTTTCTCAATGACAAATTCCTGAACCTATGTCTAGTTTAGAGTGCAATTTGAAATCAGTTTAAATTCAGATAACGTATTGGAAATTGTTAATGACAGCCAGAACTTATCAATAAGATAGGCAACGTAAATATCTAGTGTAAGTTATAGTCACTTACTACCTGCATTAATTTTAAAAGAAACGTTCAGAATCTTATCAGCCTAAATTGTTTGCGGTGCAGTGAACATGTTTCCCTGTTCTGTCCATAAATATATTACTCAACTCAAGGCTGACTTGAAAACACAGTAAAGCTCTCCGCCATCGTAGCTATCAACATGGCATGTCAGTATGCACTTTTAGTTTATTTGATGGAATATTCTTAATGTGTTCACATTCCTACAACCCCCAACCTCCAGCTCCAGTAATTGGCTCCGGCCTCTGGTCTCTGGGGCAAATAATTGGCAAGTAAGTACTCAGGATCTTTTCTGATGTCTTTTTAAACTGAGAGAGTTGTTAATGGCCTATAAGCCTGTTGTGCTTGATTGCAACAATGTCGATTGGCCCCTTTTTGAGCCACACGACCCTTTTCCCACGCTTTTTGAAAAATGATCAAAATGGCCCCTTTTCCAGTCAAGTAAGATTTTATTCTTTACTAAACGAAAAAGATAGCAAACGTATGAAAATAAGTGTTTCATAATGAAAAAAATTGTTTTTGTTAATGTCCTTGTTGCTCTGTTTTTTTTTTTTTTTTTTTCTATACATACCTATTTAAGGGGCCAACCCATAGAATCCGTCGCGTCCGTTGCGGCAACGTTTTCGACTGACAGGTGAATAGAATACACAGTATCTTATGGAAGGTGACCCATAAGCAGCGCACGTGCCAGATGCGATGGACAAATTAGGGTTACTTTCTACTTTTCTGTCCGTCGCACCCGTTGACAGTTGGCACAGCGTGAGAGGATGCCTTTTCATTGGTGAGAGCATAAGAGAAACTGTCATCGACTGTCACCAGTGCTCTTATATCGTGGGATTTCTTCCTCTTTTCGGGAATTTCGTTGTCTTAAAAACCTTAGTGGGCAAAAAGAAAAAGCTGCAAAAAACATTCATACTCATTTTTTTGTTTTTAATTTCATCAAAATATGTATATCTATATTTTACCATGATAATCAACAAATAAATGTAAATAAAAAAACCGACTTCTTAGCAAGTTTTTTTACTACAAACATTTTCTATTACAAAAAAGGTAATCATAATAAAATTAACAAACTTCTATTTTTATACCAAATGTAATATAATGTGATTATCTTTCCGTGTATTTTAAATTTTACTTTTAAAAGAAAGATTTCTTCAGAACAAAATACCTATCCAGGAGATTATTTAAAAGGAAATTTAAGTAGAGTGGAAAGGGAAAAATTCACACGTTTCGTGGGACAAATAATAATAGAATACTTAAAACACTGCCTGTCACCGTATGCGATGGATTGATTCTATGGGACTGCTCGTTCCGTCGAATATGTCAATATCGATGAATCCGGCGACGCGACGGATGAAACGGATTCTATGGGCTGGGCCCTTTAGTATTTTATGTGGAGGCAACTTTTTTCGGATTAGGCCATTTTTTCGTGCCCTTTTTGAAATATTTCAGCGGCAACACTGCTTGATTGTATGGTTACATTTTTTCCTATGAACTTTAAACGAACAAATTATTGCGAACTGGTTAGTGGTTATATGGTAACGATGAGTGGATGAGTCATGTCTTGGCATATCAAAACAAAAGCGTAACAAGTAGTAACGTAAGCGCAAAGTGGAGAGTTGAGAATTTAATTATTGCGAGATATAACTTTTTTAGTAGGTGCTACTTGTGAGAGTCTTAACCTATAATAATAATTAATGACCCCCTGAAATCAATGTTCATAAAACAGCGAGTTCTTCTTACAATAGGAGTTGCTTATCTAAAATACTCCCAACCTAAAAAAATGCTCTCTGGAGTTCCCCAAGGTTCAGTTTTGGGTCCAATCCCTTTTTGTCTTTTTATTAATGATCTACTACAAGTGTGTCGAAATACAGATATGCGCAGATATACCTATCGCGACCGTCTGGGTTGGTGGAAGACCTAGTGGCCAGATTTAATTCGGACTTGTAATTCATTGCGAAATGGTCCGCAGATAATGGACTGATTTTAAATCCAAAAAATAGTCAGTTAATTTTGATCTCGAAGAAACTATTAAATTTTGAAGAATTGCCGCCCATTTTCTTCAATTCCACGAGGCTTACCTTATCTGACATCCTTGTAGGTCTTGGATATAAATTTAATCGGTCCCTATCCGCCACTGATCATGTCAACTGTATTATAGCGCGTGTTTATGGAGGATTAAGAATGCTGTGACTGTTATCTAGTTTTACACGCCAAAGTGTAAAAAAAAATCACTTATATAGTTATCTATTGAAAACTAGATTCCGTATCCCAGCACAAATTACTTGTAGCTTTTAACGATATGGTTTGATATGCCTTTGGAGTTAGAAGACACGACCATATATCTCATTACCATATGCATGTCCTTGGATGTTCATTTGTAAATTTTTGGGAAATTAGATGCTGCGTATTTTTACATAAATTAATACACGATCGATCACCCCCGTATTTATTTAAAAGTGTATAGCCCACCGCTGAAAGAGACAATGCAACAAGCCGCTGAAAAGTCTCAAAAGTAAAAGTAAAAAATTTCAGTACTCATAATATATCTACAAACAATTTATTCATAAAGAAAATATTTTTTTCTGCAAATAAAACACTTAAAATAACAATTTAGTTCATCGTTACAAATATCTGTGTTTTGAGAGGCAAAAATATTTAACAATCGATTCCTTTTAGCAGTTATGAGCTAATATGTTCAGTTGCAAAATTTTACAATACAAAATAAATGTGTGAGTGTGTTTTTCATCATTGTTTCGATCGCATTCGTGTACAAAGTGATTTATGTTATGCCTGCTGGCGCCGTTAGCCAGGATATAAAAAATATCTATGCATATACTCGTAAATGAATATACGCACATTTGTGTTGTGGGCTGTATAAGCCCATGACAAAGCCAATTGTGGCGAATGTCCAAATACCAAAAAATAGGTATTCACTATACAATATGCATGTTTCAAAATTTCAATTAATATTGAAATAAAATAGAGTTGTTGGTTTCATTACGCTTACGCGTAATAAGGGGTTTCAAATTTCAAATTTGAAGGTTTACCACTTCAAAAATACTTCAAAGCATTTTGAGAACGTGCAAAGCAGATGGGCTCCTTTAATCCGACTCCACAGAGAACATTCAGATCGCAAGGCTTCCAAAGTCCCAGTTTCATAAGAAGCTAGCTGCAGATGAAACTGGGTCTAAGGAAACCAAACTCTCTGAAGTCTCTGTGTCGTTTGAGTAAAAGAATCCCACACACTTTGCAACCTCAACACGATTGGGTATCTCTTTCGGTGATGGTTTTGTGGGGACTAGCCCCGAAACCCTTTTGCACACCTTAAGAGAAGCTCCCGCCACATGCACAGCATGGAAATCCAGGATAGGGACTGAAAAACCAAGGTCTTCCAATTCGAATGCCAAAAGTCCTTCCAATGCGACGGTGAGCTTCAGATCAAGTGTGCAAACGGGGGTGAGTACTATGCCGATGTCTCCATTCAGTGGGGCGTCGAAGTTCATGGGAACTCTGAGGAATAAAAATCCATAAGGAAAAGACAAGGAGCAGAGGAGATGTTAGAGAAACCAATACAAGTATCGACGTCTTTAATACTCCAACCAGCTTGTCAATTCCACCCGGCCTGGTATTCCATAGAGAACACACAAGATGTCACCCAACATCAGTAGATTCAGCTCCGTACTCGAGTTGCTTGTGCCTTGCGGCGAGTTTGTTCAAGTTGTTAAGTTTTACTTAACTGTACGATCAATGGTGGCTATCCTTTATGTGGCGTAGCCTGATACTGACGTCATTTTGCCAGATTTGTTATTATTGTAGATTGGTGGCTATTACAAAATTGGGTGCGAGAAAACCCTCATAAGGCACCTTGAAGTCTCTCAACCACCAGAACGGCAGTAGCAAAGTTTCAAAACGCCCAACGAACTAGTTTTCCCAACACACAATTTTGAAAAGCCTAAATTAAAATGTGCAAGACTATAAACACTGCGGTAGTTGTTGTACC
Source organism: Cheilosia urbana (assembly GCA_946477585.1). NCBI lineage: Eukaryota > Metazoa > Arthropoda > Insecta > Diptera > Syrphidae > Cheilosia > Cheilosia urbana. The sequence continues at coordinate 25,516,896 of OX297856.1, forward strand.
TCAACCTTAGATAAAAGTATAGTAAACTTAACATTAGGACCACCAATTCCACCACTAATCCTCTAAGGACTTCTTCTTGCGGCAGTTCTCAATAGTATGACCCCTGTAGTTGCAATGGGTGCAACGTTTTCCACCTTTGGTCAATACTGCACTGGAGTTGGGAGCCTCACTGGCCTCGGTGTAGTTGTGCTCAATGATACGACCCTTTTCCAGCAAGTCGCGGAACGTCTTGACATCGTGTCGGGGAATGTGTTTACGATAGTTGATGTTCAGCAGTCCATAAATCAAGTCAATCTCGGTATCTTCATCGTGACGGCCTTCTGGCAGTTGAGCAAGCAATGCGCGTTTCTGGCACACAAATGTGTCGATGGCGACCCCGTCGATCTGTTTTGTCTGGAATATCTCCATGTAAATCTGGTAGGCTGGTTTTGCTGGCGAGAAATGACTGCGAATCAGCTCTATGGCCTCCTTCCAGGTCTTTGCCTCCCTCTTCACACCTTGCCACCAGGTGGATGCAAGGTCATAGAACAACAGAGATATTCCACGTAATGCGTCTTCGTCGCTGATGTGCTCGATTTCTTTGTACGTCTCAACGGATGTGATGAATTCCTCAACGGCGTCATGAATGCGCTGTCCTCCAAAACGGGCGAGGCAGTTGGTGAAGCTACCTTTTGATATGGTAGGAGCAGTAGCAGCACCCTCTGGTGTACCAGCAATAGCAGCAGCGCGAACAGCTTCAATCAACTGTTGCAGTTGGTCTGACGTCATTTGAACCGACATGTTTGCACTTTTAAAAATTATAAAATTTTAAAAGAAAATAGAAAATCACTTTGTTTAGAGCAAAATCAACGAATCTGGCGAATGTCCTGTGTTTGATTGTGATACGAGTGAGCGGTCGTTAGCAGAGACAATACTAGTATGATTTGTTTATGCTCGTTAGAGTAGACACTACCAGAGAAATTCATCTTTGCGGCTTTTATATACCAACCGGCAACCGCTCAACGAAAAGAATTGAATTTGGTTCTGTTGTGAAATCCAATCGAGTTGGTTTTGCTTTAATATTCTACGAAATGTATTAGCGATGGAGGTGATAAATGCCAATACCATTAAAACATTGTTATCATGCGATAACGATGTGGGAGCTCGTCATTTAGTGTCCAGGCTAGATTTTACGAACTCACAATGGCAACATTTTCCACATAAAAATAAAAATTACCCATGGTGACACGCAAAATATTCCAGCCCAAGGTTAAAAATTATTATTAGTAAATCTCATTCTCGTTCTTAAGATCATGTCTCTTTTTACGTACAAAGTGACACTTTTTTTGTACTGCTAGAAGTGTGCTTTTGAATTTAAACATATTGTGAAATTCTCATATAGGTATGTCCCTAAAGTAATGCTACTGAAAAAACTGACAGAAAGTAAAGCATTGATTAATTTATCGATCTAAAAGTCAAAGTTTTAATCTACTGGCATAAATAAACAACAATGGGGACGTTCGGATTCATAGTTTATGTAAAACGTCAACTAGATTCGTCGTGACTAGGAATCCGAACGCGTTGACTGAGCAACTTGAATTATTTTTATATTCTCGCGGTCAGCGTTGCCTTTGTTTAATTTGCCCTTTTTTATTGGGAAAAGACCCCTCATAATTTTTTCAAAAATTAATATTTTCAAATAAGTACATTTAAAACTTGACACGGTTACCTACCACAACACTATTATAATGTTATGCGAACTAATGGTTGTTAAATATCGTGCGAAAATTCGAAATTTGCAGAGTGGCTTTAGAAATGGCACCCTTTTCTCTCACTGGCCCTTTTTTCGACTCTTCAGAATTCTGCCACGGCCACTCTGTTTATTTTAAATCTGACTCTACGAAATGTCAACTGAGTATGCAGGCAGGTTTTTCTTGACTAGATTTGTCGGCTTCCCCTCCATAAACGTCAACTGCAAAAACTAATCACCTGACCACTCTGGGCCAATTAAAACTCAAAAACCGAACGTCCCCATGTAATTTTTTTCAAATTGACAGCTGTCATTCAAATGAATAAAAATTATTTTTTATTTTGTCCCGGGAGAAATTTAGAAATCCCGGTTTTTTTTCATATTTATGCAATTTGTATGGCATAAATATGGCAACCTACATATCAGTTCAGCCTTCAGCCATGTAGGTATGAATAAAAACGAAAGCTAATTATAGGTACCTACTAAAGTTCGCCCAGTGGTGGAAATTATTATAGTGACCGGGCTTATAATGTAAAATAAACAAACTACACACAGCATTTGACATCTCTGCACAAACTTCCCAACAAAAAATCAAACGAATATGTTGTGTTTAAGGCAGTGAAAGTAGTTCTTAACTATTTTCCTTCGCCTATTTACAGATATACCTATATAAGATTTTCATTACGAAATCCATTCACAGTTATTAGTCATAGCTCATAGGTCATTCACAGCGCATACGTCATACCATACCTTATGCGTCATACTACTCATACTCATAGTTGGCTCGCTTTTATTTACAACGTGCCGGCCGGCATCTGACATAATATTTATAATGCATCGCATCTCGCATGCCGTATGTGTGCCAGTGATGAAAATCGACTTTTCTCAAGTGTACTCAAAACTGAAATGAAATAGTACTGAAACGTACAAAATAGTAGGTACCTACTTTTTTTTTCCAAATGCCATAAATTTATGTTATTGCATTCAAGCAAAAAAAAAAAAACAAAAACGTATATAATAATCACTCTAAAACTTGCATTAAGCCCACTGGATATAAATGCATTTAATGGTGGAGTTTAAACCGATTTTAGATCGATTTTACACCTACTTAATGTTTAATTTCACATAAATTTACATGTATTTTTTGTTGTTTGTCACTTGGCAACCGCTTTGATTTGCTGAGTGCTGATTTTCAATTATATTGTATTACATAATAATAAATAAAACCTCCAATATGCCTCTTTTTTTAGCCGGAAATATTTCCGAAACTAAACGAAGTTGAACACCATTTATGCTGTTCCATCAGTTCTAAATTCGTCTTCTAACTACGAAGCCATCAACATTTTCATCGTTAAGAAACGAAGAAATGTTAATATTATGAAATTTATTTTAAGCCGAGTTAAAATACCTTCTTGTGTTCGGGGTTAATGATGTTATGGACTTGGGTTTAATTTTTTGGAGTAAATAATATGGCATATGGCCGTAAGTGAAATAACCTCATACATGCTCGATTTATTCCGAAAATTAAAAATAGTACAAATAGTACTCAAAATTGAGAAGTGGTACTTCTTGCGTACTCGGGAAAGTTAAATAGTACAGAAATTAGTACAATAGTAAGCCTTTTTTCATCTATGATGTGTGCTGTTGCTGTTGGTTTCGCGCATTGCACCTGTTGTTGTATGTGTCAAGTCTCGCTCTAGCCAGCGTACGTCTACGTCCCAGGGCTGTCGTTTGAAGGCAAAAAGCAGCAGCACGACCAGTCGACAAAAAGCAGCACATAGCAGTACCTATAGCGTATACGATATAGCTATGAATGGAGCTACTAATCAACGTTGAAATGAATACAATTAACACACTTATGTAAATTGCTTATACTGTAAGTTAAAAATTGGCATTTCGGTTTGTTCCTATTGTCTCGAGTGTCACTTTCTCTGGGTATGTTCGTAAATCAAATGCAAGAATATACTTTAAAGGTGCGTCTGTATTTCAGATGCTTAAAATTCATAATAATGTCTTGGAACATTTTAAGAACAAAATGCGCATGTTTTAAAAAGCATTACAAATACTGCTTTTGTAGTACAACGACAGCCCTGCTACGTCCATACTTTGCTATTTAGTTTTTGGTTATAAAAGCTCTCTCTTATGGAGCAATACAGATGAGAGATGACAGTTGACAGGCTTCCAGTCTCCTTCATCGGCTGTCTGGAATCTGGATTCCGTATCTATCTGAACGCGTTTACGTGAATTTATTTGTGTAGACAAACTCACAATCAGTGGTAACAGACCGTGGGATTTTTTTTCTTTTTAACGGAATTTTCAATATAAGGAAAGTTTCTTATGCTGCTGAGGATTTTTTGTTATTTTGGGAACGAACTCTTTTATCTAGATTCTAGAGGTAGGAGTAAGCAGTGCTGCCAGATTTTTTTCACCAGAAATCGTAAATACATACTTTCAAAATCGTGGAAATACGATTTTGTTGGAAAAAAAACAAAAAACAAAACAAAAACACAGAGGAACGTTATTTTACCAACTTCAATTTACTACAACATACATTATTTTGGACAACATTAACATTTTTCGAAAAATAACAGTTTTAATTTATTAAATAAGAAAAAAACGTACGAGTATATGTATATGTTTTTACTACTGCAATCTACTGCAGACTACTTTATTATACATTCATACTTGAATTAAATTGATTAAATATGCTGCTGTTTATATTCAATTGTAGTAAGAAACCTCTTAGCAAATATTTGGTATGCAAAATTCTATGCAAGTTTTTTGTGGTCAACGAATTCCTTGTTTTCGTTTTATTAAGGTTAACCGCCGAAAATATAAGTTCAATAATAGCAGATGAATTCGGAAGTAATAAGACTTCAAAAATGATTTTTTTCATTAACGGAAATGCTAAGCTTTTATTACAATGCTTTGTTTGTAAAACATTTTCTAAAAAACTGATATTATCTATTGAAGATCGAGGTTCAGAAAAAAGATTTTCAAAATTTAGGTTACTTATCTTACGAAATTCGGCATCGGTGTCTTAAATTTTGTAAATGAATTTTTGTATTCGATAAATTTGAAAAATCGTGGAATTTTATGCTTTTTTAGCTCGAAAATCGTGGAATAAATTTTAAGCCCCAAAATCGTGAAAATACGATAAATCGTGGAATCTGGCACCGCTGGGAGTAAGTGATAACAGAGGGATATTTTAGCTTTCGGTTTGGGAATTTTATTATCAAAATGCTTGTGCATATCCACATTTGCATACGTACTGTGCTGAATAGGATTTAAAAATAAAGTGCACGACTGGATCAAACTTAACTTTCTCGTTGTGGGAGCTGCTGATTGTGTAAGCTCGTTGTTGGAATTATTCTTAGGGTGGATATTCAATATGGTTAAGAAAAAGAAGTTTTGGTCATATTATAGTTTTACTAAAAATACGTTTTACATAGCTGTTGTTGGATTTTAATTGGAAATGGGGTATTGTCGTTATTTTGAAAAATAAACCTACTACCGAAGATATGTGAACAAAGATCGGGATTTGGGAAGTAGGTAATTTTAAGGAAATATTTTAGAAATTGATTTGCTGGAATTTTTTTCGAACTTTATTAAATTATATTTTGATCAAAACTGTTAGAGAGGTTCTCGTACAATTTTGCAGACAAAACAGTTACAAATATTGCAGTGTTTAGTTTGAAAATTATTAGTGCCTAAATATTTAGCTGAAAAGTGAGCATTTTGGTCGGTATTAAGCATTACCTGGTTTTCAAAGTTTTACTCAATTCGAAAATGGGGCTTACGAGGTATGAGCAGTTTCTAAAATTAGCGTAATTGGGATTCGAATTAAAAATTAGGGACGCAATTATTTTGGAAATATAAATTCTACTATATGCATTTTGGTCAAATTGGTTAATGCCGTTTTCAGGTAAACTAAAGAAAACCAAATTAAAAAAACAACAAATTTTTTTTCCAAAAACCCATTGAACGATAATACATACAAAAATTTAGTTTGCTATTAAGTTAGAAGTAACCAATTTTTGTTACAATCTTATGGACTGTTTTCGAGATATGCCCAAATCTCAAAAGTATCATTATTAGATTTTTTAGTGCAAAACTGAGTATGCAGTCATGTTAACCTCACCTACATAAGCTTAATTATCAATTTTGGTTGAAATCGTTAGAGCTATTTTCGAAAAAAATCAAACTGGTTTGAAAATTTTATGTATAGGAAGTGCCATTAATGTTGAGGTTATTTTGCAAAAAAAAAAAAAATGGCACTGATATGTAGGCCCATAAACTCCAAATCCGAAGTTCAAACGAAATACTGGCAGCTGTTTAGGCTGTAGGCCTCGGGACGTACAGACAGACAGAGAGACGGACAAACGGACAGAATTTTGCGACCCCTTTTTTTGAGTCCCTCTATATCATCGTCAGAATTGTTTAATATATCGACTTCTAAATTTTGTAGGAATACAATCTCTTTTTCTTAGGTACTACATAATCGAGAAAGTTAAAAAGGGCACAAGAAGCGATCGATAAAAAAAAATTTCTCATCTTTTCATCGATTTTAATGAAGCCTGTGAAAGCGTCTATAGATCCATGTCTACTTTTGGGAATTTCCTCAAATTTATGTCTAGGATGTGGATAATGATGAAGAAAGCTCGCTGATCCATCAACCGCAACCTTTAATTGAAAAATTTGTAACTAAACATAGCAAAGCGATTTCATATATGCGACTTCTTGAACACTATACCTATACTCGAAAATATTACGCGAAAATCAAAAGCCAATGCACAGAGTACGATCCTTGCAAGACCTAATGTATAACAAAAATCACATAAAAGCGACAAACAAGACTTTATGGAGCCACTAAAGTTCTCCAATGTCAATAACCTACCCAAAAATAGACATATGGCAATAGATGGTCTCAATTCTAGAAAGACATACAGATTGGCTAGGTTAGACAGGTTGCACTTCGCCAAAATGTGTCCCAATATTTTAAGTCAGCGATAGGAGTATTTTCTTACAGTCCTTAATTCCACAGTTGTCAAACTTCATCAGTTGGGAATTCGTCATGGCTTTTTGGACATATAAATAGAATTTTCGTTTGGTATATCTATATGCACATCATCAGGAAACCAAGCCATTTATGTAGAGCGTTTGTTAGATTTATTTCAACATCCCATCCAGATCCATAACTCCTCCAGCAGTTACACCAAGAGCAGATAGCTTTTCTTATTTCACTCGCACTAATACAATTCCGTAAGCAAACTGTAGCTATGGCAAATGGCATCTTCAGTGACAGCTACTGGCAATAAATTGTAAGCCTTCAGAGGTTCGTGGTAGATCTCCTGAAACTACATTGTCTATGCAAATCAAGCCATGATTTACTTTTCGCAGACCAAAAAAAAAAAAAGGAAAGGCACTTATTCCTTTTGTCCTGTTGCGGCAATATCTGAAAAGCTGAATTATATTGTCCTCACAGGCACACGAGCGCGCACTGATAAAATCGTTTTGCAAACATATACTCCTCACAGACTCAGACATCCACCTCTCACTTTTCCCTAATGTCACCAAAAAGAGCAAAAGTGGAACTAAATCCCTCACTTGAAAGGTCACAATGGCAGGAGGAGAAGCAAAAATAAAAAATCTACATTAAGTTCAACTCTCAAGGATACTAGCAAATAAAATGAAAAGCCAAACAATTTCATTCGTCCTCATTTCCATATCCTCGTCAAACAACAACCACGCCGACGACGACCGACGATGTTTGAAACGAAGGAACAACGAACAACTCAACACACAGGCACACACATCGAACCTCCCCACTGGAGCGAGAGGGTTTGTGATTTCCTTGGGGTTAAATAAAAATGGAGGCACTCCCAACTACAAATCATTTGTGAGTGGTCGGTTGGAGCAAAACTACTTTTCTCCAAGGTAACTGTGCTGCTGTTCTTCTATGTTCTATGTGAAGATTATAGTTCTCTCCAGGACGGGTAATCTACCCCCAATTGAAATGCAAAACTCTCTTTCAAGACATCCACCCGTATACCCTCACCCCGCGCTCACAGCTAGGTACTTAACATGAGTAATGCCCTCGACTTTGCTGGTTTTGTTGTTGGTCCTTCGGCTCAAGTGTAGTGAAGTTTTTCCAGGAAATGTTTGCGATTCTTTAGGTAATATTGATGTAAATCCTGCAATGCCACCCCCTTTCTAGCCCGCACTGTTCTTTAACTATGCATGAAGAGTCTTGGTATAAATTATTTACCCCGATCGGGATGGGAATGGAAAATCAATTGTTCTGCAAGAGGTCCCGTCAGGAGGTGAGGTGCGGCCAGATAATAGCTAAGATTTAGTGTTGCTACCTCTGGGCGAAAGACAATCGCATACCGACTCCACTTCAACGAAGACGAAGACGGGCCAGAGAGCTATTGAATCGATTTGATTTCGGATGCACACAAAACAAACTCCATCGCTTGGCTCAATCAGAAACAGTCAATCACAAGGATCCTTCGCTTGGAATTGAATTATTGAGTTACGGTGAGTGACAGCGGGGTCAAAGGGTGCTTGTATAAGCTTGTCGTTGCTGTCCGAAGGAAGCTGGATGTGGTAAAAGGATTCGCAAGATGTATATGCATGTAGGTTGGTATAGGTATGTGTACACTTTAAAGGCAGTTTATCAAAGATGTTGTATATGGAAGGCAGGTAATTTTGGACAGAGTACTTCTGGACAGGACAAGCATATTCGAGTGCGCTTAAGACCGAAATGGCCTTTAAACCCTTAATGTTTATGACCCGAGGTAAGAACATGCACGCATTTATATACAGTGGAATGTTTAATAATTTCTGAGTCACATGTGTAAACAATTTCGGTTCAACACCTAAGACGTATGAGATGAGATATATGATTTTAAGGTGAATGTGGCATACTTAGATAAGTAAGCAGTCCCTGGGATTAGTGACCAACACAATGGGGAAGTTTGTGGGAAATTATATTCCCTATGGTCTGTGGACATAGCAAGCAGTTGTACGATCCTGGTACAGTCTACCTCTACACTGTATGTCTACAGTTTACCGGCATAGTAGAAGAGTCGCTTTTAAAACCAATCTAACACGCATTTAAATCTATATGTAACTAAGTTCAACACCTCGAAGATGATTAAGTGACGGACAGAACATATATTTTTTATTTTCTAAAATAGATATCCTTGATGAGAAGCGATAATTGAATCAGAATGTGTTGACGGAGCTATGTCGCCCTGCCTACAAAAAGGAACGATATTTTACCGTGGTCGAGGTAGACTGAGACCCAACTAAAGCTAAAGTTTGATCCTTAAAAATTGTTAGGTGCGGTGGTGTTGCTACATGGATACTCGTATTGAATGCTTTCAAAGGCAAGAGGCGTTATAACACAGTTTTAATGGTTTAAGTCTAGTCATCTTAAGTCGCTTCTGAAAGATTAAAAATTCGAGCCATCACTGGCGATTTTAAAAGTCGGCTATAAACAACATATCGCTAGCCTTTGAGACCGCAAACAACTTGTAAATCTGGAGTCAAGCACTCATGAGCAACGATAATGAAGGCTAGGCTCATCACTTTTTCATCCACTTCAAAGTATCTTATATTGATCATCAACAGTTTCACAGCTCTAACTCGGGACCCAAATATATGCACGGGCCACAGGGTGCTGCGTTTTTTTATTTAAGTCTCTCTGAGATCTTTCCAATAAATACAAACGTTAGATTAGATAAGATATACGTTGTTTATTCAATAAACCTCTGATGAAGACGGCCTTAAAAATTATAAGCTCACTTTACCTCTTAAGCGGCTTGTTTGCAGATGTAGTAAAAAAAGGTCGTACGACGAAGCGTGGTTGTTTGGAACTAAGTGGCAGAAAGTGGCCGATCCACATGCATGGTACGGTTGTCAGGGTGGCAGAATGCGGAAATTAAGCTTACCAGAAGCCTGACAAATTGCAAGACTAAATTTAGTCGCAAAAACAAATTTAGGGATTTGACAAGAGAAATATCCTTTAAAAGAAGCCCTCCTTAGGTGTCTGGTATACGTATACGTATACAATTTGGAAGAAAGCAAAAATACTTCCAATAGTTAAATCAAAGAGGGCAAGGTATGTAAAAGACTTTCGTCCAATATCCATGCTATCCAATATAGGAAAGCTATTTGAGAGGTGTATAGCAGAGGAGTTAAACAACTTTTGCAAGGAGTCTCAAGTATTTCCAAATGACCAATTTGGCTTTAAAAAGGGCCATTCCACGGAGCATGCGTCATTGGTACTACACAAAAAATTTGTTCAGAACCTTAGAAACAGGAAATGTACCGTAGGTTTTGATATAGATCTGGAAAAAGCCTTTGACTCAGTCTGGCACAAGGGCTTGCTCTATAGGCTTATTAAATAGTGGAAAATAAGACCCGCATGAAAGCCAATAACAGGTAGAAAGATCGGAATGACCGGAATATGATCCTAGTCAGACTAGCAAGCTCATGCGGTTTGATAGAACGTCGATGTATAAACTGGTAGGGGCCCTAACAGGTCACAACTTCCTTAGAAACCACACAATGAAATTGAAACTCAAGAATGACGTTATATGCAGGTGTTGCGGAGACGAGCAAGTACACGAGGACACACCTCACTTCCTTTGTCATTGCCCGAGTCTCTGTCACTTGAGGAACAGAACACTTGGAAGCTATTACTTCCATGACGTACATGAACTTTCTGATGTCTCACTATCTGATCTTTACAGGTTTCTGAGGATCATCGGGATGGCTTTCGAGTAACTGTGAAGGAACACACATCACCGCCAACAACATCGGCTAACCTCACCTTAAGGGCATCACAATGGGTCCACATGGACCTAAGTGGGGTGCGGTAGGGCTCGCTCTGCCGCTCTGCTCTTCTAACTTCCTCAGAGATAGATTTAGCTGTCATCATAGGCTCTGAGTACTCGAACTGTTTCCCAATCCTGTCAGGTGTGGCCCAACGATCAAATCTAGGACCACTCCTGTATCTATATTCATGACTTTCCTTTTAAAAACACAATCCAAGATGATCCTAGTGTTATCCTGTACGCAGACGACTCTTTGATATTAGCAAATGACACAAGACCACAGGTTGCACTAAATAAGATTAAATAAAATATACCAACTCTAAAAGAGTTCAAAACGTGGAAATTAAAAATGAACACTGATAAATGTGGGATAACATGCTTCAGAAATGCAGGCGGGAAAGGACACTATCTTGCAGTAAAAGATAGTAAGTCTCTAAAACTACAAATAAATGGAAGTGATATTCCCCTTCGAGATGATGTCAAATAGGTACCTCGGTATTACCTTTCATAAAAGACTTAGCTTTAATACACATGTCCGAGAAACATTAAAAAAAACAAAAATGGTCACATCAATACTTAAGCTAATGCTTAACTCCACACCAGTGTCGCCAACCACTAAGATTTTAATGTACAAGACTTTGGTGAGACCAATATTGACTTACGGATTTTGTACCTGGTTTACAATTTCACCCACTGTCGCCGAAGAGCTTCAGATTTTTGAAAGAAAAATCAAGATTCTGTTGCGGAAAATTTAGGAGACCAAACAAAAAATGGTTTTCCAATAAAACGCTATATTCAGGAAACAAAATAAAACCTTTAATAACATACCAAACCGAACTACTTGTTAAAAAATTAAAACGTGTACGTGAACATCCTAACCCGCTGTTTAAATATTTAATGGACTCAAATATTAACAACGGTGAAGAGGGTCATTATTAACTTTTACCATTTAACCTTTTAAATCCAAGATCTTTACCCACGCTTAGACCAAACGAAAATCGAAAACTTTGCGTTACCTTTTACGAAAAAGCATCCCCGTCCAATTTGCGGCGATAACTTTTTCTGCTTTTTCCCGGTAGCTTCCAGAATTTGTTTTTTTTTTTTTCTCTAACCACTACAGCTTTTGCTCTGTAAGTCTCAATAAAAATTTGTAATTACAATTTTTTGTATACAAGATTTGAAACAAACACGTTGGTGGATCCGTAAAAGCTCTCGCAAATGGCGTTTGTGCTTCATTCAGGCGCTCAAAAAGTGAGTGCGAATTATAAAGCTAAACAAATTATTTTTTTACAAACGTAAGTGCCCTTTACAGAGATTGAAAAACTCAGCTCAGCGACATCGAGCGAAGAGCGAAGAGAGCCAAATTCGCCAAATCCCAGCAGCCAGGTTTGAGGCTTTGGAAACCTTAGTTTCAAAAATGGATTTTCTCTTTTATCGAGATCCTTACTAGGCACCCCAACGCACTATGAATGATTAACCAAACATTCTTAGAGCGACTTAAAGTACACAAAACTTCAAAAGAATCCCTGTGAAAATATATCCCTCTTAGTTGGTTGGTGCGAATGGGGTATCTTCATCGCAACTTGACCCTATCCGACCTTTCGACTCCAAGTCGAAATATGCCCAAAGCAGAAACACACTTCCGCTACAATACTCAATTAAGTCCATCCGATGTCCTTGTCCTCAAAGTTGCCCCACAAATTTCCCCACAATCCTTTCACAGTTCCATTAAATCCCTTTTGGACATCGTTCTCCTGGCATTATCCTTGCCTCCCTCAAAGAACTGTTCGCAGAACAATCTCATTTATTTCTTCTAATTTGTGTACATTAGGACTTAATCCACATCATTCTTAATCTCATAATAAATCCTTCGAGACTTCAACCCAACGAAAAGCCGCAGAAGAAAAATAACTGACCAACTAAAGTATAAAGGCATGCAAATTGGATTATTAGGCCATGACGGTTAAATATTTAATTAAGATTCGAGACTTTACCCAGCCGCCCACCTTGTGTTGAATTAAAATTAATTGGAAAAGCAAACAGATATCGGATCGATGTCGGTCATACAGAAGCAGTACCTACTCATTTGTGGGACAGTTCTTAAAAGTTCTCAGCGCTGTGTTTTTGTATACCTTTTCAATTATCACAAAGGACGACAGAGAATTTCACTTATATTGCCGTTATTGTGTCTTATGTGTACGAGCATGAAAAGTTGTAGGAATGCAACGTATGAAACTCCAACGCAAATAAGTGGGACATTGTCCTGTGATTCCCTTTTGAGAATTGAGAGACGAGATGGAAAAAGGAAGAATGCATTACGTAATGGATGGACGACGACGGAACATGTCTCCAAGACAACTATGTTCGCTTAGCTGGACTCTGTGCATTGGCGTCGTTGCATTTCACTCTGATAAACCGACACGAGGATTCGTCTTTGTTTTGCCCACGGTATACATGTGGGGGGTGGGACCTGGTTGTGCATTTATAACCCAGTCACCTACAATGTTCACATGAAATGTTATAAAAAGCTGTGCGCTTGGAGACTGTGTCATACTGGCAAAAGGACTCCTCCGAGGTGCTTAAAATATCTCTACGTTTTATGATTTAATGCTGCCATCCAAGTTGAGTGGATACTTTTCGCTGTTTAAAAGGTGTTTAGTAGAGGGTGGGGCGTTGTTAAGTACAACAATGTTGTTTGATGTAAGAGGAATTAGCTGTAGTTTTATTTCAGCTGAGGGCTGTTCTTGAGTTGGCCAGTTGATGATCTCATGATGAATATTTTCCGACTACAGTACCACATCCGAATCCTTAAAAAAACTTGCCCTGTTAGACAGGCCCTTAAAGATCATACACAGTGTAATAAGGAACTGACTTCTTAAAAAAAAGCCCAGCAAAGCAACAAGAACATAGAACCTTGTAAGACTGAAGAGTCTGATTGGCAGAAGAGCCAGCTACTAGAACTTATTGGAGGTGCTCCTCAAGGCCCAGTTTTTGGGCGGCACTATCTCAGGGTGCAAGTTATTTAACCCGATTGACAAATAAAAGAAAATCGCATAATTGTCTTAAAATAATGCAAATGTCAAAATAGAAACAAAACTCGGAGGAGTGAATAAAGAAAACAATAGTGTGATAATATTTTAAGCTTAGTACGCAGTTCAAGTCAAAATTTTTCGCAGCTTAAATCTAGTACGCAGCTGTTCCGGAACAAAATCTTCCGATGGTCTCCAAATGGACAGCAAAACGTCTGTGAAAAGGCAGTGGAAAATAAGTTCTGCAGAGTTCCATCAGCTACTACACACAAGAAGCAGTGTTACCAGCACTGACTATTTATCTTCGATTTGGATACTCGAACTTTTCACTGACTCCTTAAAATTGTCATTTGGGGCTATTTACTTTAAAGTTAAAGGCTCCTTACTCTTTTCGTATAACTAAAGCTTTCTATGCAGTTTATTGCAAAAGCGCCAACTATACATTTTCAAACAGTTTTTGAACAGACTCTCACATCTCAGCAGTAAAATCATCTCACAAGATATGCATGAATATGAAAATACACTGTCCAAGTATGCAAAATATTGTTGTTATTTTTTTGTTTTAACATTAGAAAACGGAAACCAGCAGCACCTGGGTACTGCAAAACGAAAAGGAGAGACATTTTTTGTTCGTTATTTCGTTGTGTCACTTTTGTATGAGATTTTTCGTTCCGGAATAGCTGCGTACCAGGCTTTAATATTACTATTCTGTCCATTACATCAGTCCAACATACAGCTTGAAACGGAACTCTAGTAGTCAAAATTCAGCCAAATGCCAATTCGCAAATAGAAATCAAATAGCTATGTACCTACATACCAGAGACAATACCGAGACTAACAATTTCGGCCGATAGCCCGTTACTTTGCCAACAAGCTATATTCTTACGGATTTGTCACGTTTTTTTGCGCTAGGATTGATACATAGAAACTAGTATTGATTGACAAATGTCATGAAACTTCAACACACCCTCAAAAAATATGAACAACTTCCGCTGCGGGAAAAGTTGTTGCCAGTGCTCATAGAATTTAATCCGTTAAATTGAAATTATTCGTTACGTGTGGATTGTAAATTTGTTAGGAATAATAGTGTACTTTTGCTTAAAATATTTATAAAAAATTAACGTTGTAGATTGGTTGTAAGAAAATAAAAACATTTTGGGCAAACTTTCATCAGTTATTTAAGAATAATGTACACATGAAATCGAAGTTAATGATATAAATATAAAGTGGAAAATACACAACCATGTTTGTCCTAATATATTTCGAGTTTACAAAACAGCTCATTTAAATAGTTTTATGAACCAAAAAAATTTGATTAATCGCCTTTTAGAAATATATGATAAATAACTAGAGTCAGTCAGTTATGTTAAAATGTGGTATTCCCGAACTCTATCACATTCCCCCACGGTTGGCAGCTGTTGGCAGCATTGATTTTATATTTTTTGTATATTTTTCCATGTCACACGGATTCTAAATTGACAGAACACCGATAGGTAAACAAAATGGCGAATTTGAAAAAAAAAAAAAAAAAAAAAAAACAAAAAAAAAAAATTGAGGGGGCCAGCGGCAAGAGGATTGCGAGTTGGGGGTCTCAGTATGGTTTGTCTCTGATACTGAAGCTGGCAGCAACTTTGCCGACAGCGGAAGTGGCACGTGCAAGGTGCGAGTGTGTTGTTGAGTGAAGTTACGTGACATTTGTCAATACGAATTTCTATGTAACAATACTAACGCACTTAGCATGTACCACCCCATAAAAATGCCTATAGCTTGTAGGCAAGCAACGGAAAATCGGCCGAAGTTGGGGGTCGCAGTATTGTCTCTGAACATACTATGATCTGTCAAAATCTAGTTTACGAAAATGGTGTCTAGCATTTATTACTCGAGCTGAAAAACGAAGTACGGTGCAGTTTGAGAAGAATGTTGAGCAAAGCTTGTCTGAAACTCTTTGCTGGTGTCATCTATGAAGATGTTCTATATATTTTCGCTAATCTAGTCCTAAGAAATGACAGACGTCTTTAATACGCTGTAGTTACGAAACGAAAATACCTAGGTATATCTACATTTGTCAGAGGTCTCCAAATCGACAGTGAGACTTCTACGGAATTAAAATGGAGAGTTACAAGCACAATTTGCAAAAAAAAATATAATTTGTTGAATGCAAATTATGTCACGTCAGTCCGTAAATTATGTACGACTACTTATAGTGAATTATTCTCTTCTTCAAATATGTCATTAGAAATTATGTCCCAAACAATAAATTGAGTGACGAACGAAAGTGGAGGCCTAATAATCTATTACAATTTCATACCCACTTCTAAATTATTTCTCTGTGGACTACCGTAGATGCCGTACCTATCTAAAACGAAAACAAACCGATTATGATTTCCTCGTGTAACTTATGTTTTGGATGTATCTTGTATCTTTTCAACACAACAGCGTATCGTACGTACATACCAGTCTATCTCTATAAAAAAAAAACATCTGCGTTCTGCAATGACTGTGTTTCGTGAGGCGTGTCAAAAAGGTAATGTACCTACCTACAGCTACAATATTTAACGAAGCCTCTTTATAATTTCTTATTTATTTTATAGTTTGGTACCTACCCACTTACAAAAACCTAAAAACAAGTGGGCGAAACAATATTTTTAGTTTCAGATTAAAGAATAGCGAAATCTCTTGCCAATGTCAAAGATGACAAATTAAATGTCGTGGAGTTTTTGTGCACGCACATTTTCCACCAACACGGTTACAAAATGTAAAACTTGAGACAAAACGGAACAAGTGCAATGCTCGCAATCGCAATCGCAATCTTATCTCTCGCTCGCTCAATGCAGTGTAAAAATATGTGGAACTGGTTCGCTTTACTCAATGATGACAGCCGAAAAAGATTTACGACACTCAAACACGACTAATTAAGACATTTTGACTTTTGAGTTTTATTTCCAATTCTCATCCGAAAAATGTGACACAACAAAACCCGAATGATGCGTACAAAAGGAAAAGGCGAGTGCACTGCAAATTTATAATGAACTGAAAAATAGCCAGTTTATTGCCGCACGCTGCCTGCAAAAAAAAAAAATCCTGTCACAAGGCAACTGGCAATGGCAATATCAACATGAACGTGAGAGTTAAGAAGGAGTGATTTATTAGCAATCCGTTGGAATGCAGAGCATATGGAGCATTAATTGGAAATTAGCCCACCATACGGTTGCATTGACCTCATTTAACCGCGAGAAGTTGAATTAGGCAACGATGAAACAATTTTTCAAAAATAAAACAAATGTAGCCCATCAAATTTATATACGAAATTTGAATGACGTTTCCTAACAATCCTCGATAGTATAGTGGTCAGTATCCCCGCCTGTCACGCGGGAGACCGGGGTTCAATTCCCCGTCGGGGAGGTGGTTAATGCTTTTTTTTTTTTTTACATTCAATGGTTGCAACTTTCAGATATCTGTTATTTCCTTTTCTTTTGAAGAATAGTACCTGCAGAGTAAAGAAATAAAATATTGAAACTCAAGTCCAGTGTTTATCAAAGATCATCAAAGTATAAAAAGCTGAGAAGTTAAAGTAATCTTGATAAACAAATTCGCACAAGTCAGTAAACTGGCGGCAGCGTTGCCAGACGGCCAAAATATTTCTCCCAGATAAATCTGGAAAACCCCGATATTTGGTTATTTTATCCAAAAAAAAAAAATGTTTTTGCCAATATTTTTTTTTTTTTAAATAAAAAAATTTAAATGCGGACGTGTAAGTTTGGTTTTCCAAATGAAAAAGTATGCGGGAAATACCCGCAAATGTTGCAGTTTGAAACCATCCTGAAAGCATTTACACAGTTCTTACGCAACTTTGTTGAAATTGTTGTTTAGAGATGAAGTTGGTGCGTAGATGCGGGAAAATATTTAAGGAACTACATTATTCCAAAAAAAATATAACTTTTTCGTAATTAAACTGGCATTCGCTGTTTTTTTTATAACCAAAAGAAGTCCAATGCATTTAGAAAAAGAATTCATTTTCACTGCAAATATAGTTTTGGGGGATTGAAGATTGATCTATTTATTTAATACGATTTTTTAACAACACACACATTTCATTCTCAATTGTCATGCTCAATTTTAAATCATTTGGTTGTCGAAAGAACAAAACGAAGAATATTCAAGCCACCTCGTTCTTAGGTTTAAGTAAGGTATACAGCATTTCTTACGTTCGCAGAATGCTTATAATTTAACAAAATTAAAAAAAAAAAAAAAACAGCAGATTTCCCCCTAAACAATTCTTTGACGTTGGTCAAAAAGGTCTTAAGTCAAAAAATCCATTTTGGGTTTTGTATTGGGTTTAACTCAATTTTTTTCTATATCGTTTGATATTAACGACTTAAGTCTAGCACAACTTCTTCCCATCGTAATAATTTAGTCTTGAGGCAATAAGTCAGACTAAACTTACTAAGTTAATACTAAACTAAACTATGTACTTTTAATTTGGTTTTACGAAAAACTGCAGTTTCTGACTTAAAACCTGTTTGCCTAACGTCAAAGAATTTCTACCCTCAGATTTCCCCCCGTCGACTAAAAAAAAACCTAAATCTAGAGGGAAACCCCCAAACTGGCAACGTTTACTGGCAAACGTCAACCATTAAACAAATTGACGTAACTGATGTGCAACCAGTTGATAGCTTTAAGGGACTATTCACATGAGCGCGAATTGCGAACAAATCAATTTAACTGTATTTATGAATTGAAAATTTATATTTGTTCTATTACAAAACCATTATATTTAATTAATCTAACATCTAATCTAAAAAAAAAAAAACATGCATCTCAACTGATTTAAACAGCTAAATTAACAATTAAAGCAATTTTCCCGCGAATTTAAAAGTCTTGCTGCGAACAGTCGCACTTTATTCATATCTCACGCAAAACAGTAGCGATCCACAAACCCACGAATGAAACATTAGTTCGAACTTAACCTTTAAAAATAAAACTGATACGCGGGTATTTGCGGCCAAAAAAAAGTTTTCATGTGAATGAAGTGTCAGAAACTACAAATATTCGCGTGTTCGCAGTTCGCAATTCGCTCTCATGTGAATAGTCCTTAACTCAGCCTTTATTAATAGTGGGATAGAGATTTTTCATTGTTTAAAAATATTCGAACAAAACACTATTCGACTTTAAAAATTGTGTTTTGTTTTCCTAAAAGTTTTTTTTTTTTTTTTTTGACACTTAAACTGCAAGGATGGTCCTTGCGAAATGCGCTACGGTCAGTTTTCGCTGTGATATTTTAAATGTTGCAAGAATTTATTTCGAAAAGAGTGTACAGAAATCACTTATAATGGTTCGTCCGATTGCCAAATTTATGTTTCATTCGAAAGTATGCTGGGTATGGGTTATGAGAAAATTGTCCCCCTTATTAATAAAAAAAATGTGCACAAGTAAATTAGCTAACAAACGTCAGATAGCATACAAAAATTGGACATAACTGCTGAGTCTCAAGTAGATAACTTTTACAGTGTTTATTAATACGGGGGTGTATGCTCAAGTTTTCTCATCCAATTCATTCCACATAAGCTTTCAATTTTGACATTTCTTCTGAGTAAAAGCTATTGCTATGCTAGGATGTATTCAACGTTAAACGATCAAAGCAAAATAGTTTTGCCAAAGTACCTAGCATTCCTCGGTTTTTGAACACGTCCATGGTCGTGTCAATCGAAAACTGTCAATCGAAAAATTCTCTGTTTGTCTCTGTCTAGGCTGCAAAGCCAGATGTGGCCAATTTGACATTGACAGTTCGCTCTTTACAAACAAACCTGTTTCTTTTCTGCTTCTGCAAAACGGTTTTGCTCTCTTCTCCGTAGACAACAGGAACAATTTGAAATCGAAACGGCAAAATCAAATCTAACGAAAAGCATATGGTCGAAAAATGCCAATAGAATTCCCGTTTCCCGCTCTCATATAAACAATTCGGAAACGAAACCCAACCCATAGATGCGAGGAAAACAAACTCGAAAACGAAAACCAGACAAACCACGCCAAACCAAAATAAGATTTCTTCAGTCTGCAAGTAGTTAAGATGGCGGTTGGTTAGTGTAGCGGATATCGCTTCGTTTCGTCGTTTTTATCACAAACAAATTTACAACTCCAACTGGGCAAAGTTTATTGCTCCTCCGGTGAGCACACACACACACTTTGTTGCAATGGCGATTGGATTGCATTTCCTTATAACACACTATAGTTAAATTCCACCCGCAATTAATCCACTGTCGTATACGTTTTTCATTCATAAAAATACAATCTGCATCGTGGTGTCTGCGTTTTAGTTTGGTAACTTTTTTCCACAATTTCCACTGTCAAGCAAACGGCCTTGTCTAGCGTTGAGAAGAAAAAGAAATAGCTACACGTCGAAGATTCAAATAAAAAAAGTAGGTAACTGTTTGGTTTAGTGTGGGTGTGTTTACCTTTTCAGCGCTCTTTACGCGCTTTTCTCTTTCGTGTGTCGCGTGCAGTCCGGGCCGACTATATAAAATTGCATAATACAAATGAAAAATAAATACGAAAAATAGTGTAATCAGTGATAAGATTAAATAAACAAAATAACGAGAATTCAAATAGAAACGAATGTGAGCGATAACAAAAACCGCGAATAAGTTTGAAGTTTCCTTTCGAAACGGTTGGGAGACGAAGAGCGGCGAATGCAAATAACAAAGCAAACCAATAAGTTCTGTTCTGCTGCCTTCTGTGTGTTTGTGAAGAAGTGAATAATAAAAAAATAACCACCGTCTGTTAAGAAAAATCAAAGAAAGGAGAGAATAAAAAAAAATTTACTATGTTTCGGTAAAGGAATTTGTTGTTAAAATATAAAAAAAAAATCGCTCATTCCGCATAGAAAAACGAGCAGTGAAGTGACAGTGAAGAAAACAAAATTTCTTATTGCATTTTTGGCATCGGCAGGAGACGCAGCAGCAGGACAATGGACCGACCACTGGCTTTGGGATTATTTTTGGGACTCTTGCTGCTGGTGGCATCACTACGGATTGCAGAGTGTCAAGGAAGTCAAGGTAGGACTGTTGTATAGAATCGAATTAGAACCTAACGAATACAAGCGGAAAGACGCTGCCTCAAGACGTAATTACATATAATTTGCGGTAATTGTAATTAATTGATGTTGTGCACACAACATAAGAACGAGTCGTGGCGTGACATACCGCATACTGTGTTCTGTGACGAGTATCACTGTATCACTGTATCATTGTATCAGTAACACTCACAGTATCGTGCAGGAGGAGGAAGCTTTAATGTGTGTCCGGGTATTTTAATTTCTGTTAACTGGTTGTTTGTCTGTTTGAAAGTGTTCCAGCAATTAGATTTGGGTTCGAGTTGAATAGAGCGTAATTACGGACAATGGCTATTGTTAAGACACCTTTTAATTGGATAGGATCAGCAGTTACCGAGTGATAAATGTTGACAAAGAGGTCTGGACTGTGCTTCAGCGTTTCTTCGTTTAATTGGTTATAGCGAACAGACGTACGTTTGTCGATTGTCGTAGCTTTAATTGTTAGTCAACGGACGTGATTCGAATTTTGTCAGTTTTTGCATTGTCATTTTGCACGAAGAGCGATTTCTACCTAGTAAAATTTGAGAGGAAGAAGGTAGGTAAGGCAAAAATCCCTAATCCATAGAAGTGCCAATTTAATCTCTGTCTAGGTCCGCCACCCCATTTTTAAAATCGAATAAGGATAATACCTACGAATTAGACCGGCGATTGTAGCTGACCTTCAAGCTTCAAGTTCCAAGCTTAAGCGGCTTCGGGAAACAAAAGACCTAAAAAATCCATTTCTTACGATGACTGATTATGAAAACCTACGGGGTACTTCCGAACGTCTCGAAATTCAGACGGAGATGTGTTCATTTTTATACCTATACGAAGTTTGAGCTTTTTTTTTACATTGGTAATTGGCGTTTCTATTTCTGTACGATCATTAAGGCTTATGCCATGAAAATCAATGAAACAGCTTTGATGTAGCTTTGATGTAAGATCAGGTATGAGTATGGTTTATGATAGGTGCAACCCAAGTTTGATCACTTTTTACAAAATAGCCTTGACAAAGATTCAGTAACATGGTCATGGAATCATAACTTCGTGGTTGTTGCCCATGTTCATACCCTATACCCTATACCGTGTATATTTTTTAAAGTTGTACAGTAAATCCAATTCCGTCACAGACACCAGCGCTAAGGTCTAACGTTGAATAACTCCTGCCAATCGCTGTTTCTTTGGGCTAAAAAGTCAACTGAATAGCAAAGCCTGCTCTTGAACAAATAAGGGACCCTCTATAAGACGCTAACGAATCGTTCAGGTCCTGCTCTATTGCACAGAGCGTTCGACTCTATCACAAGCGGATAGTGTTACTCTCGGTTGTTTCGAGAGAAAAATTCTTCGTGTAGTTCTTAATCTGTATAGAAAGTGAATGGAAGAGACTGAAGTGGCTTGTCCACACCGGACTGTTTCAGCTAAAGAAATTTAGAAATTAGACATCTTCCATGAACCTCTCATATTATTCCCTTTTTTTCCTTAGATTGCAATGAGATCGTGCTTGTTCGCTATCGCAATAATCGTAGCTTTGCTCTAGCCCTAAAAATCGACTTTAGCTTCTCTTTGTAGGTACATAGTCATGCTTATTTTGACATTCTAACGAATAGCCAATTCTAACGAATGTCTATCAAAATACACAAAGTTCATTCGAACTATTAGAGACATTCGTATGAATTGGCTATTCGTTCGAATGTCAAAAAAAGCATGAGTAGGTAGGTATAAGAATTTTTAAATTTGATTTAGTTGTAGATTAAGAACAAAGTAGATATAGATAGACCATTTGAGCTTTATGATGCTCTTCTGGAAGTCTTTTTTATTTATTTAGAGTTTATGTGTCTAGGATGCTGTTTCGAAAATTGACAAGATGGCTGTATATTTTGAAACCTTTCCACACATGAGATGAGATGTTTTTCTTTTCTAAAAATTTTGGTTGCTGCAAAGTCACAAACCAATCACTTGATTAGTAGTTTAACATTAAAATTTGACGTACCCCAACTTAGGCGTAAACAGCGCTACAAAATCGGCTTCAATTCTATTGTCGAAACTCTAATTTGAAAATATTTCATTAGTTCTTTAATGTTAACCTGTTGAGTCTGAATGTAACCCTAAGATTTGACAAAATTGTTTTACAAAATCTACTTTAAGCTGTAACGAGGTTCCGCAGGAAGTCTATGGGTTTTTGCTATTTTTGAAGAACATAATATATATCACAACCGTCAACCGTTATAGAAATCGCTAAATTAAAGACTAACATACCTACCTACTTTAGCTACTGTCAAAGTCGTCTGACCATAGGTGTGTTTTTTGAGCTTCGATCTCAGCAAATCAAAGCAAAGTAAGAAAATGTGCAAATAAACGGTTCCCAGCAGATGTTCAGAAAGCGGGTTATATCGCTGGAATGTTGGCAGCCTTTCCTATTTTTTCACCTGTTGACATATACCTATTGTTGTACGTACAGCACAACCAATCAAATCACAAGAAACAAAGCAACCGCGGGGGAATGTTCGTTAAGTGAAAACTGACAAACATTATATTTGCAGTCAATTTTAAACGATTCATTTTTTAAAAGTTTGAAGAAATTGTATGGAAAGATATCTATTTGAAGACTGTATTAATTTAAAAAAATATTTAATACATACCTGTGACTTCAAAAACACTTTTAAGTTGTGTAAATGAGCAAAGAACATTTCTCGTTAACGCCGTATTTTAAGTCTTGGTCAGTCACAAAAAAAATCCTTAAATAAAAGGCAGAGGTAATGTAAAACATTTTTTTTTTGTGATTAATGCGACTGTCAGACATATTTAGATATGTAATTATGGTGAAATTCGGATGAGCATTGCTCCAGAAGTACCTTTTCCCCAGCCAAAGAAAAACACTTTTTTTAATTAAATGATATTCAACCTTACTCAGAAAACAGCGGAGAATATAAAGTCTGAGGATGTCCTAATGAAATCGATCTCAAAGATAAACACGACATTAATATTTATTGATTACAAGTATTAATAACTTAAATTTGTTTTAAACAATAATGCAGCATAATAAAAAAAAGAAAAAAAGAATTATTGCATATTTTATTTGTATCCCCTACATTTAGCTGTTTATTTTAAATATATTCTAACTATGCACTCCTTTATGAATTTCCGCCATTCACAGCCAACGCTTAGTATGTAATAGGGAAACTTTGAGAACATGTCCATATTATAGAAGGGTGGCAACATAAAATGTTCTCCCCCTGGTGTTCAGAAGTAAACATTTACTCCCAAGTATAACTTGCTGGGAATGAATACCTAGTGTGACGTGTGAGTCTTCGAAGTGTCAAGTAGAGCGTAGTTGTTGTAACTACATGCTGAAAATCCTACTAAAAAAAAACAAGCCTTATATAAAAGTAAAATAGAGTGTATTTATTTTTATCAAAATAAAATCGACAAAATCAGCTTCTTACCTCCAAAAACTTAAACTCAGAGCTAAGTTAATTTTCAAAACAGCAACAATTTATTAGAAAATATTTTGCTACACTGCCCATAAGCTAGGGTGTCCATATATCTCAAACGAAAAAGACATACTTTACAAACCCCCAACCTCCCATTTCAAAAAAGAGGACGTGTATCATAAACGATAAAAGACTTTTACAGAACAGTCACTGAAATTGAAAGAAACTTTTTATTATTTTATGCATAGCGATCCTTGCCGTTGCTCACTTTCCAGTTTGGTAATCATAAAAAACTATAAAGTTCACTAAACAAATATACTATATATTTACATCACTTCTAATAATTATAATTTATAACATTCTAGCTGACCCGGCGAACTCCGTTCCGCCCAAATTCGTTAATGTAATGAAAATAATATTTCCAAGCACGCACAACGCATGCTACTTTTTGTAATTCCGTCAATTCAAACTCTTTATTCAAAAGTTATATTAAATACAATAGAACTGAAGTATAGTTATGTCAAGTCGATGTATTTCAATCAAACCGCAATGATTGACGTGTCGGCCACCCTTCCGCTTTTGTACTAAAGTGGTTTGCTCATAGGTGAGCACGCCACATACAATTGACCATGTGAACCACATGGGAATTCAAGATTGATGCCACAAATATCCAGCGATTATCCATGCGACTTGTTACTTGTCATAGACGCTTAAATGCCAATGACAAATCGTTCTGAATAAGCGGAGTCCGCGATATGACAATGTTTGCCTTTTAATTTTCCACTCAAGATCGTCCTTGAATGACATTTGATTTGAGATTCTCCACAATCAAATCAAACGCGATCCGATACAAAGTTTCGGTGCATATAGGTTGCTTAACAAAATTATAATTGAGCCGACTTTTAATTTAAAATTCATGCTTATTTTGACATTCGAACGAATAGCCAATTCGAACGGATGTCTATCAAAATACACACAAGTTCATTCGAACGAATAGAGACATTTGTATGAATTTGCTATTCGTTCGAATGTCAAAATAAGCATGATTGTGAAGCGGTAAGTTCGGAACATCCAAAGAATTCAAAAATTTTAAATAATTTTTCTTGTATTGGAAGTGACACTACCCGTTTTCTATCCATTGAATTTTTTCCAAAATGCGGTTCTATTATCAATCAGGTTTGAAGACAAATCTGCTATCGTCTAAGTTCATTTTCTCCATCGCCGTTTTAAACATCGTAATCAAAGACTTGTTCTTGTTTGCATTAAATAATTGTTGCAATTATCAAATGACGTTTTTTGTCACTCCTGCTTGTCCTCTCTACCGCCTATCGGCTTGAACATCCCCCGACAAGTACACCTGCAAATATTGGTGTACGTCCTCATTTACTGGCAAGAAGGCACCCATCCGATGGTAAATTTGGTTTTGAATCTGTTTATCCGAATTTTGCAATGTAAAATCTCGTGCCATTGTTAGCAAATGTGTGTTTGCATGATGTATAAGAGAAAATATCGTCCTGCAAGTCGTCATGAAACCAGTTTTTTGAATGTTTTTTTGTTTTTTGTTTTTTGAAACAATTGTTGTATACTGTCAAATGTTCTTTAGAAAATCATCGGATTCAAATGGCTCCGCAGGTGCTAATTTCACTTTGCCATTCGCACAGCAATGGCCGGTCGTTTCGCCTTTAAATTAAATTAAATTTTAGCGCGTTTTAATGGTGGCACACAATTATAGTCATCGCTCCAATATTGAAAATCGCATCACCGCCATAACTTTCTATTGCTTCATACTGAAATAGCAGTCGTTCGAATTTCGGCAACGACGCGTGCCTTGCCACTCTTCGATTAGAACTTGTTCCCATCCCAGCAGCAGTACGATTTGACGCAGTTCTCATTACTTGCACTCTCAATTTTCTTGCCTATTGATTTAATCTTATGCCATGCGATGTCCCATTCTTCGCGTTCTTCTTCAGTTTGGCTTCATTGATAAATTTGTTGTTGACTTGCTTGCTTTATTCATCGGCCAATATATGCGCGCATTCGTCTTGGCATTTTCAAAAAATCACTCACTTTGCTTTTCAACAACTATTTTGCCCGCGTTTAAATTTTTTACATTTAATTTTTAACTTATCAACTGTATACAAAAAAAACTGTTGGAGCGATGCTCAAAATCAAAAACAAACCATCATTGTTGACCAACATAATAATACATTAATTTTATCTCGATTTTTTCAGTCTACTTTTTGAAAAAAAACCGCACATAGTACGCAGTTTTCTAATTAATTTTTGAGACAGAAAAGTCAAAATAAATACTTAATAGGAAGAATTATTGGATGCCAAATCAGGACCGCATGGGGATTTCCCGGAATTTTCTCTCTTCCTAAACCTGATATACAGCAATACGAAAAAAACAAAAAAAGAATTATGAAAATCGTCCCAGGGATTATCGAGCTATAACATCATCGAGTTTCACCCCGAAAGAATTATATATAGAAGAGAAGATATTCATATGTCTTTATCGATTTTTTGCATCACAATACCAATTCATAAAATTTGCGTACCCATCCCTATCTACTCCCAGCTCTTGGTATTTAAAGCTGCCCGTCTGCATGGTGATTAAAGCATTTAGCTTACCTTTCTTATTTATAAAACAGTGCTGCCAAATGCCAAGTACTTTAATGAGTTTTAAGCATTGCCTTCTGATGCCGGTGGCACCAATTCCTCAGCCGCGGAATTTAGAGGTATTTATAAATACAATGGCTGATAATCGCCACATGTACGTGTTTACTGCGCCACTTATTGCGAACGTCTGACAAACATCCGAGAGTATAACTGTAATGAAAGATCTTCTCAATTAGCCGTTTGGTCTCGGCATAAAATTGAAGATACCTGCTATACGTTCCAAAAATTAAAAACTCACACAAACCGAATGGTTGTGAGAAGCTAGATATAGGATCCCTATGGTGAATGGAACGTCTGAAAACATCTGTCATTAAATTGACTAATAGCGCTTGTCAATGGAAAAATTGCCGAAAATAAAACGTCACACTGTTTGTAACTGACGCTGGAAATTCATTGGCCTGGTACTGAATGTTTTGTCAACGAAAAGACGTAAAACGTACTTGCTGTTGACTAATTTAGCTTATGGAAATTCAATTGGGTATGACGTATGACAGAATAAAATAGAAGAAGAATACATTTGGCATAACCTTGACAGTAATTAGGAACTGCAATACGAAACTTGATAACACACTCACTCAAAATCAAAGTTTTAATTTCTTAGGTTCGACTTCGCACAACGTCACGTCCCAATTACATTTTTTGTTAACAATTAAATTCCGATTCCAAGTTCATACTGTAATTTGAAGTATGTAGTTGTTTATCCCGTACTATAATTGGAAGGCTACATTTTTAACCTGTTTTTGGTTGTGTATCACAGTTCTATACTGTCATTTGTCAAATTTGCTGTCGCAGAGTTAATAATTCATTAAACTAACCGCTAAAAAATAGCACATTTTATTTAATAAACGTAAGTCCAATCATGGGCAAACGCAAATGATCACAAAACAGCTGTCGGCTGTCGAATTCGGTGTCGGAGTTGCCAATTCGTCAAACTAACTGCTAAAAAAATGTATTTAATTATTCGGTGACTTGGGTACTAACTATAGGTATTCGACTCAAGCCCAAAATAGATTAGGATGAATAAACTTTGTTGATCTTAGGTACCTATAATACCAAACTATGTTTGAGCGCCTATTAAAAAACGTTACCCAGAATCGCAGGCACACTTCTACACCCGACATCAGAACACTCGCCAGTCCGTTCTTCTTCTGAAACGTACATCTAAATACTTTCTAATTTCCTAGCTCCGAATTCATTAAGACACATTTTTCTTTGACAAACAGAGCGTGTTAAGTCAACAACCGTATAGATGACAGATGATCAGTTGGCCGCCTGATGCGAACTATCATATGCTAGACGTCACAAATTGAAAAATTCGCATAAACGTGATATTTCTAGGTAAAGAGTTGTTAATACCTCCTTGTGTATAGGTACGAGTATTTCTTGTACCAGTATTTCTTGTACGCGTAAATAATGTTTGTTCTACTAATACGGTTCTACTCTGCAGAGACAAAGATGGAATATGTACGTGTACGTATACTTTATGTTTACTTGTGAATTTTCGCATCTTATTCGTGGGATGTATCTAAAGATTTTGTTAACCCCCGTCTCCAACGAATTGAATGCGTTACTTTTGTCTACATTTCTCTATGTCACAAAAGTATTTCAAGGAAAAATTATTATCTTTGCGGTTGTCAGTTGTGTGTCCATCTGGCTGTGTGTATTATTTGAATGCGTAACCAACTTGAAGGAGTCATTTTAAGTTTTTGCGCTATTGAAAGCATTTGAAAGTTGAACAGCGGTTTGACTATGTTATACCACAATCACACACCGTGGAAGGGGAAAAAAATATAGACGTCCAACGAAGGTGACATGATTTATTCAGTCTAATCAGGGTAAGTTGTTAAGTGGATTGAGACGGTTTGTGGAGACCAAAATAAATCAACTCACATATCCGAACAGAAATCATACATCTCCACTTATTCTTTATGAACTGTGCTACCCGAAGTAAAGTTGGCTTAAAAGTTGGGTTGGGTTTTTTTTTTTCAAGCAATTGTTATGATTGAGTTGAATGGACGGAAAGAAAAATGGATTTGTTGACAATAGCAATAAAGCATTGAACGAAAACGTTATGAATAGAACGTACCTACCTACCCTTAAAGAGACTACCTCTACGAAATTTCGCCGTAAAATACCTACGAAAAGGGGGACGACACAACGGTATACGTTCCTTTGACACACGCTAATGCGATTGCTAATGTTGCGTTTTTGTGCTAACATCTTAGAAAGGGGCGACTCCTGGCAACTGTCGTCGCAAATAAAAATCGATTTTATTCAAGATTGATGGCCAAAACGTTAAATGTAGGTAATTTCTTAATATTCAAGCGGTTATTGAACAAATATTTTCCATTGTTCATCATATTGCTTGAGTGCGTCTGCTTAGTCTTCATATAAAGTTCAAAGAAGTCGAACGTGAGCCTTTCAGAAGAAGGACGTTTTGCGGATGAATTCTGGCGACAGAATCAACGCCAACAGATCAACGATGACAGATTACCTCATTGAGATAATTGACATAATTAAGAAATTTCAGCAGTAGTCATGGTGTCGAAATCGAGATGATGACGGAGTGTGACAGCATAATAAATTATAAAATTTGCACAGTGGTTGTTGCAGGGAACAGAAGCAGCGTCTGTTTTTTTGTTTCATTTAAGCGACATTGGGGGGTTAACGTCTTATAGGAATCCACTTTCTTCGCATCTACCTTCTCGACGGCTTAGAGAAATAAGACGAAGCTAGCAAGACTCTTTCTGCGAGCCCCCCATCACCCACGTCCTACATACATGGCGTCCTCAGAGATATCAACAGCTCTAACAAAAAAAAAAAAAAAACACCATAAATTTAACCAATCGAAGACCAGTGTCATCGATGTATGCCCTGGCCGATGTACTGGGTTACACATTACACTTGACTATAGAGCGGCTGAAGAGTCCGGCCAAACATCGTCTTCCTTGAAGGAAAAGGAAAGGAAAGAGCATAGAAAGCGATGACGGAAATAGAGAGCTCCAAATTCAGGAACAGTGTTTGAAAGTTCTACCAAAAGGTAAGCATGTTTAGGCAGCAATATCGTAACAGAGGCTAAAGAGCCTCTAAGAAGTCGGTGTTGTGAATAAAAATAAAGCGCACGGGAACGACTGAGTCGAACAAAACTTTCTCGTTCATCAAAAGTTTGGTTGGTTGTTTTGTTATTTTTTAGTTCGGTAGGTAAAGGTCGGAGATCTGAGAAGCAGTGCTAGATAAAAGAAACGGTTCATAAAATATAGGAAAATGAATGTAGTGTTAAACAAAATTCACTTTTAGGGTATTCATTTCATATGAGAGTTTTTATAAGTTGAAGCGCTCAATAACAGGCAATTTTCGGAAGTTCTGGTTAGAGAGTTATAATCGCCTACTGTACTATCATCTTTGATTGATTTTTTGTAAAAAATAGTTTGCGCAACAGGTCCGGAGGGAGCTTCTCACAAAAATTCGTTTTGTGTGAGTTTTTCATTTTTGGAACGAATGGAAGGGATCTACAGTTTTATGCCGACTCCAAACGGCCAATTGAGAAGCTCTTTCAAGACAGTTATACTCTCGGATATTTGTCAGACGTTCGCGAGAGGTGGCGTATTGGAAAAAACGCTAGGTTGGAATTTGGGTTTTCGCGGGATTCGAACCTCACCCCTCGCTTAGTTGTCCTACAAACTAACTGCTATGCCACTGCACTGCGATTGATTTTTTGTGAAATAATTAAAAAAACTGATTCGAATCGAATTTTGTTGTGAAAAAACTAAGTACTGAATCTTATTTAGAATACTTAATCTTTAAATGTATTTCGATCAAAATCGTTAGAGCAGTCTTGGTAAAATTATGCAGAAACTAACAAATATTGAAATGTTTAGTTTGGAAAAATACTATTGCTTAACTATTTAGCTGAAAACTGAGTATTATTTATAGTTGTAAGAATTATTTTGTTTTTAAAGTCTTAACCAAATCGAAAAAGGGGTTTTCGAGATATGAGCAGTTTCTAAAATTTGCGGTTTTGGTGATTCGAATGGAAAAATCTGAATTATTTGAAAACGTTAATTTCACTCTAAGTATGCATTTTAGTCAAAATCACTACTGCCGTTTTCAGGTAAACTAAAGAAATCTAACAGCCCGATTCTGCCGTTGTGAACCCTCACAAGTCACAAGACCTTGTGAGGTTTATTGTGATTTGATGACTTTTGCCGAATTCCACGATATTCCTCACAACAAAACAACTCACAAAATATTCACCTCAGCACAAATTTACACAAATTTTCTGTAAAAACCCGACCTCGTATATACGGACTTAATAAAAACACATACAATAATCATTTTTTGGGCAAAATACGGGAAATACAGTTGAACTCCCATAACTTGATCTTCCATAACTCGAATTTCTCCACAACTCAAAGTTTTGCGGATAACTCTCGTAACTTTTTTTAAGGCTTCTGTTTCTTAAATAACTTTTTCCCTCTTTCAAAAAAAAAAAAAGTTTTCGTTTTTATTTCAAACAAAACATTTAAAAAAAAAAAAATCAGGTTTTTGTTTTTATTTCTCCAAGTCGAATTTTCTATAACTCGAATTTTTTTTCTTACATTTTGAGAGTTCGACTTATGGAAGTTCCACTGTATTAATACAGAAATGTTTTAGAACTAAAGAAAATTAATAATTTACGACATTTGTCACAAATCAAATTCCCCACCTTCCTTGTTTTTCTGTTTTATTATTCAAATATCTATATTTCCCGAAATGATTATAAATATAGCATCAAATGTCATTTTCGGGTCATTAAGTATGTGGAAATAGGGTACCAGTGCCATCCAAAAAAACAATTTGTCACTTATGACTAAATTTTGTGAACTGCTCCATAGCAGATCACAATTTCGATTGTTTTGTGGGCCTCACAAGTTTTGAGTGTACTACCAGAATACGAAATCATCACAAAATAAATTTCACCTTACTTTGTGAGGGTTTTGTGACTTGTGAAGTATCAGTTTGCGAGAATCGGGCTGTAAATTAAACAAAAGAAGACTTTTTTCAAAAATCCATTGTAAGATAATATAGAGCAAAACTGATTTAGCTATTAAGTTAGAAATGACCATATTACCTTAGAAATTAATTTTTGTTACAATCGTATGGACCGTTTTCGAGACATGTCCAAATTTCAAAAGTACCCACAGTTATTCGATATTTTTTTTAGCGAAAAACTGAGTATTCAGTCACGTTAACCTCACCTACTTAAGATCAAATATCAATTTTTGTAGAAATCGTTAGAGCCGTTTTCGAACAAATCAAACGGGTATGAACACTTTATATGGGAAATACTATTAATATTGAGGTTCTTTGCCTTTTTTGGAGGTTGTTACTATCCGATGGAGCACTCAGACACAACTACTGGCCCATTGTATCTACTGCCAAACAGACACCTTACTTTTCTGTACTTAGTTTTCCCATCTTTCGAAGAAAGATGAGAAGGAGCTTCAGTGATGAAGAGCTTAGATGTTCGGCACTTACCACGTCAGCTGAAAAAATCCGCCGCCTGATGCGAGCAAAGGCAGGACAGCTACAGAGGAAGTGCTCCGCTGTATTATCGTCCTCTCCACAAGCAGGACAGTTGGTGGTCACGCTCAAGCCCAAAACATTTAAGTGTTTGGCAAAAGCTTGGTTGCCCAAAAGGACGCCCCCAAGCAGTCTACAGTCGATTCTCCTGAGAGACAGAAGGAAAGATGCTGACCTTTTGCAGATGTCCGGACGCAGTCGTTTGGTCTGCCCACACCCAGCGCAGCCACGCCACCGACACTCGTGTTCGCGAGAAACCCAAGTATCAATGGATGACTTAACCGCCGATGTAGGTTACCTTGCAAAAAAAAAAAAAAAAAACGGCCCCGAACTGTAAGCTCCCAAACCAGTCCCTTCTTGCTATTTATCTCCGAGTGGACATTTTATTTCACGTTTCGTCATCTTGATCTCCTTCAATTTAAGCTGTTCATTGAAATTCAAGTCCCCATAAGAGTCCACTTAATTTTAACCAAAGAAGTTTTAATTACGCGATTGTTTGGATAGAACTTTTGCCCTTTCCTTCTTTCTATACCCATAAATTCAGTCCAGTTTCATTCAAGCGACGCGGAACTGCTTGCCAATAAGTTTTTTATGCGAATTTTGTCAACTTCCTGCCAGTTAGGGGGCCTAGTTCCATATATTTCAACCACCATAACTCAAACCTACAGTCTAGACATTTAATTGTCTCTTCTGCAAAACTTTTTAATTTTAAGGACATACACACTTCTTTCTTCTTATGCAAAAGGGAAAACAAAAAAACTTTCGAAGAACAACCTCTCCATATTCGTAGTAGTTGTGCTCTCCAAACCACTCGAGATGTGAGTCGACTAAAGATATCTAAAACTGTGCTTCAAAACTATTTTACAACTTGAACACACTTTCCATTAAATTATTAGTTAGACATACATCTTTCGCTTCCCCAAATAAAATTCCACAACAGGAACAATGCGTGCGTGTGTGCACCCACTGTAAGGGTGCGGTGTGGGAGAGGGTGAGAGGGTCTCTTTTGTGAAAATGCCTGTGCAAGTACAACGCCTTCAACTTATCTACTTGTTTTTGACCTAGTTTTTCCCTGCAATTATGGAATTTAGAGAATGGCCATAAGAACAAAAAGAAATAAATACATTTTTGCCCACCCTTATCTGCGGGCTTAGAAGACGGGGGTGGCCCTTAGATGCCGGCCGCCGGCGGCGGCGGCATGTACACGCTATCATCAATGACATGACAAAGAACAACAACACAACAGAAAGAGTAGCTCGGCTAACTATATAATGTGGCGGTGGGGTGTATTGTCCTCCTCGCTATGCTACTGCTCTAAGCATGAAACAACCCTCCATTCAAGGGTTCAAAGCGCAGAAATTAAAACATAGTCATAATAATGATAATTCACCCCCCTTTCAGTGGCTGTGTGTTGGTGCGGGCTGTTTAAGGGCATACCCATTACTTTCAATCAGAAAAATGATATCTCTCGGAACAAATTTCCCTCTCACACACACAGAGAGTCAGTCTGAGGATAAATTTGTATTCACCTAGAGCACACCCGGTGGGGGTTGTGTGTGAAATCTGAGCATCGCGCACCGGCATTTATTGATAAAAATCTGTTCGCGGGTTTCTCTGTAGAGGACTTTATCGCAAAACGGTTCGTATACCCATACACACACCTGGAATTCGATGCCGAATCCAACAGTGTGCGAGCTGTATCCTTGAGAGATCTTTGAACGAATTTTAACGAATTTATTACGGTTTGTGGTATCTTTGGATCGTTCCCTTTTCCCCGCTTGCACAACACAACAGAAACACACAGTTCGTATCGTATTCGCATACCTTTTTGTGTACGACGATGGGTGGATCTACCCAAAGAATCCTTTTTCACATTTCTAAAGGAGCAGCATTTACAATGCACAAACATAATTCTCAGGAGCGTTCTCCGCAGGTAAATGTACAAAAATATAAATGCGCATTGAACAGCTTTACGGCTACGGGTTACGGGATTCTTCGTCTCCTTATGGCTCGACGAGGTTTTTTGTTTGGCCCGCACCCGGATGACTGTCAGGATTTTGAGAGAGAAATTTTTGTTTACCTTTTGCATTGGTAAGTTGTGTGGAAAATGGGATAATATGCTGATTTGCAGCCTTTCCTGAACTGCTGAGAGGGTGTCGTAAATAACTAATTTATTGCAGTGCGCTATCGGTTGGTGGGTGTCGTTCTAAATTACATAGTGGCATTCGAATTTGGATACGGAAATGAGTTGAGGTTGTGGCATGAGCATGATTAAGGTGTCTTCTTCGCCGAAGAAAAATGTGCTATTGTAGCGTTTTTCTTACACTTTCTTGGGTTTTATTGTGTTTTTATGCTAAACGCATATACCTACACAATGTCAGAGATGAGCGATAGCGGTGGGAGCGAAATTAGCTGCCTTTGCATTTAACCAAAGTTCGTGAAATTGACTATTCTTTTGTGCATTTAGTACTCGTTCCTTTTATGTACTTTGTATATATACGCGGGGAAGATGGAGAGTGATGGAGCCCAGAAGCATTGTGCGTCTATGGAGCTCTTTTTGGGGATAAGGGTACGCAGTAAAAAATGGTAAAAGCTACTTGATAAGGACTTTATCTTAAGCGAATGAACAGCCCCTAGGCAAACCGACAAGAAAGACCGAACCTCCCTTTCCAAAAACGAAGCTATCGAGAATAAAAGAGAGAATAGAAGTATGGATGGTGTCTTGCCATCGATGCCAGGATGCCATCAGAAAGGCCTCTACTAATGTGCAGTCTATTCGGAAGATTGTGACCAAATTTCGCACCAAATTTACTTTGTTGGACATTAAACCACCAACACGTTTACGTACTGTGCGTAGTGAAGAAAATATTGCGGCCGTATCAGCTAGTGTGACAGAAGACCGCGAAATGTCGATTCGGCGCCGTTCCCAGCAGTTAGGCCTTTGTTACAGCACTACGTGGAAAATTTTGCGGAAGGATTTGTGCGTAAAGCCTTTTAAGATACAGCTTGTGCAAGAACTAAAGCCAGCCGACCTACCACAACGCCGAATTTTTGGTGAATGGGCTCTTGGAAAGCTGGCCGAGAATCCGCTTTTTTATCGAAAAATTGTGTTCAGCGATGAGGCTCATTTTTGGTTGAATGGGTACGTAAATAAGCAAAATTGCCGCATTTGGAGTGAAGATCAGCCAGAAGCATTGCAACAGCTACCAATGCATCCCGAAAAAGCCACTGTTTGGTGCGGTTTATGGGCCGGCGGCATTATTGGGCCATATTTCTTCAAAGATGATGCGAATCGCAGCGTTACTGTCAATGGTGAACGCTACCGAGCGATGATAACAAACTTTTTTTTGCCCGAAATGGAAGTTCTTGACTTGCATGATATGTGGTTTCAACAAGACGGTGCCACATGCCACACAGCACGCGAAACAATGGCGCAATTGCGAGGCGAGTTTGGTGAACAGTTAATTTCACGTTTCGGGCCGGTCAATTGGCCGCCTAGATCGTGCGATTTGACACCATTAGATTATTTTTTGTGGGGGTATGTCAAGGCTAATGTGTATAGGGACAAGCCCGCTTCGATTGACGCACTGGAAGCCAACATCCATGCATTCATTCGTGAGATACCGGCCGATATGTGTGAAAGAGTATGCCAAAATTGGACTCAGCGGATGGACTACCTGAGACGCAGCCGCGGTCAACATTTGCATGAAATTATCTTTAAACATTAAATTGCAAGGTTCAAACTATCGATTCAAATAAATATTTCATTCATTTTTTCGAATTTTTTGTGTTTTTTTTTAAAAAAAGTTCTAAACCTCTTAAAAAATCACCCGTTATAAAGATTGGTAAAATTTTAAGGGCCGATGTTGAATGTGAACCACACCTAAACGTCAAGTTTTTTCTGCATTTCATTTGACATTTCTCAATTTCAGACTAACTCAATTTCCATTTTTACCATTTCAAGCGTCGTCAGTGGTCAGAATGGTGGCAAGAAATGGCAACAGTGGATGATCAATTTTCAAAGAATCATCATCTTCAGTGATGAGGCACATTTACACCTCAGTGGATTCGTCAAAAAGCAGAATTGCCGCATTTGGGCGATTGATAATCCAAGAGTGATTGTCGAAAAATCAATGCACCCACAAAGAGTGACTGTTTGGTGCGGTTTATGGGCTGGCGGCATCATCGGGATGATTTTTTCCAAAAGGAGGCCGGTCAGGCAGTTACTGTGAATGGTGTTCGCTATCGTGAAATGATAACGAACTTTTTATAGCCCGAATTGGAAGATATGGATGTGGACGATATGTGGTTTCAACAGGACGGTGCCACTTGCTACACAGCTAACGAAACAATGGCTCTTTTGCGCGACAGATTCAATGGCCTTGTTATCTCACGTGGTGGGGATGTCAATTGGCAGCCAAGATCATGTGATTTGACACCGTTGGACTTCTTTAATAATAATAAAAATAATAAAATAAAATAATAAAAATAAAAATAATTTGTGTTTTATTCAAAATCAACATCGGCCCTTAAAACTTAACCACCCTTTACAATGTATGATTTTGTTTCACAGGTTTTTTCATTTTGCTTCGACTTCCCATTTGAAAATTTTCACGCTTCCCTACTGAATACCTATACACTGATTTGTTGTGGCAACTATTATTTTAAATTCACCAGTGAACTAACTTTGAATGGCCGCAACTGGAGCCAGTTAGTGAAAGAATGGCCTAACTGAAGTGGTATATTGGTTGAGGTTCATGTCCAGGTTCACTCTGGATTGAAGTACACGCAGAAAACTCACTCACCTATTTAAATTTTAAAATCAACGATCGGTTAAAACACCAACAAGTAAGTCTGATAAGATAAAGCTCCTGCAGAATAAGTTGATTAAAAACAACCGAGTCACCTTGTGGAAGAAAGTTCGGTTAAAAATAGCCGATTTATAAATTTCCCCTCCAAATTTTGTTGGTCGTACTAGTAGTTTTTAGTTTTTATTAATTAAAAAAAACTGTTTGGCTGCTATTAATCTAAAGGAACGACTACTCTTGATG
The DNA here is from genome assembly GCA_946477585.1 of Cheilosia urbana. Taxonomy (NCBI): domain Eukaryota; kingdom Metazoa; phylum Arthropoda; class Insecta; order Diptera; family Syrphidae; genus Cheilosia; species Cheilosia urbana. The sequence goes on from OX297856.1 coordinate 25,554,310, forward strand.
ACAACTGAATAATTGTGTTTTTTAACAGTATGCATTCATCTTTTTATTCGGTAGTTTTTAACAACGAATAGATACTCGTTGTTTTCAACAGAGACTTAGTAAATTTTAACCCATCTTTTTTAACCGATCAAAAATCGCACTCGGTTATGGCAAATTTTTGAGCGTGATACACTGGCAACCATTTCCTCCTTTGAACTTTACCTTACTTAAGCTACGATTACACGGTAATTTTTTTGTGTCATTTAAATGGCGCTCTGACGTAAAAATCACGTCACAAAGCCGTCATTTAAATGTCGTTCCGTGTGATCGCAATTTTTGGGACAACATTTTCGACGTCATTTAAATGAGTAAGAAAATGGCGGACCAAATGGCATGAATTTTGTGCCATTTAAATGGCAGAAAAAATTGGCCGTGTGATCGCTCTTAAATGGCGCTTAGGACAAATGACGGAACTTTTCGGAAGATGCGCCATTTAAATGTCAGCCTCCAATGACCAGGCACGAAATTCATGCCCTGCTATTTTTCTATGCAAATGACAAATGACGCAGCATTTAATACGATATCAGTGCTTTCATTTGGTGTTTTTCTTGTGGCGAAAGGACGATTAAATAATTAATAAACTGTTTTTTATTTGTTTTGTTGTGGTTGTGTTGTTCGGTATCTATTGAGAGAAATGGAATACGAACCGTCGCGCGCCTTTAAGTGCCGACAATTTGGACTACTCCGTCAACTGTGTTCTGAGTTTGAATACATAATGAACAACAAAGTCGAAAAAATTAGGTAAAACGCAGAAAATAGGATTGAATCAAGATAGGTAAACTAGGCACTCGTGGATCGACTAAGAGGAATCGCGTTTGATTGTGACGGTGCAAAAGCAATGGGAGCTCAGTTCCAGAATACAAACTTCAGTATGTCAGGCAGTGCTTTTGGCGCTGGCAGGGCGCCTAAGGAAAAGAATAAAATTTTATTCGAATAAATATGATTATCTCTAGATTAGAGCCGAATCAAATTTGTAAATAGCGTTGAGAACTTCCAGAATAATATACGTTATCGTTGGCTGCGATACGCGGAAAAGGAATAGCAGCGATTGAAAACTTTCACCAGTGGCCAGGTAGCGCAGTGTGATCACCAGTCGTGCTCCCGCTGAAACACTCACTCTCTTGCATATTTGTGTTCTGTTTTTCGATGTGTGGCTTCACAAACCTCAACAAATATTCGAATTGATTGGCTGACATACGAAGGACATTGCGATATAGTTCCGGTTCTTCTTCGCGCAATTCGAGCAGTAATTCATCACAAAATCCACTCTTCTCGCGACGGCTCAACCACCTCTTTTGCCAAATCCTCCGCTTCGTTGCGTTGGGTCGTAATCAAGATCGTCGTCACTGCTTTCCAGTATACACGCTGCCAAATACGCCGTCTCCGCAATTTCCACCATCATCGCAAAATTCCTTTTCGACATTTTGTATTTATTATAATTTTTTTTTCACTGCTATTTAGTTTAATAAAGTCGTAGCACACGTACGCGTCTTCGCCGAGAGAAAAACACCAAATGGCAGTAGCTATATTTTTGTCATTGGTCATTGCCGTCTGATCGCAAAGCAGATAAATGACGCCAAATTGAAATAATAGGAAAGGTGATATTTGCCATTTTGATGAGGCATGTCATTACCGTGTGATCGCCACTTTTTCGCTCGACATTTAATTGCATCCCAACGGAAAATTCTAAATGACGCAAAGTGCCCGTCATTTGATTTTGGGACAAAAATGACGGTGATAGTCATTTCGTGTGATCGCCATTTTTTCGCAAATGGCAAATGACGAATCGTAGCTTAAATGTCTCTCTAATGCGATATTTTTCCCTGACGTCACAGCGTCATTTAAATGACTCAAAAAAATGGCCGTGTAATCGTACCTTTAGGGTCGCCTGCTGATACCTCTCATATCTATTTAAAATTTACACTAATGATACATTTTGTGGGGCATATAAATTGTCGCTTAATACTTTATGGGAACTTAAATCGCTGTGACCTATGACAGCTTCTAATGAGCTGACTGAATGTGCGAGCGTTTTAACAATTTACTTCCTGCTCAATTGGAAGCAACTGTCATATATAGCAAGGACTATCGTAGTCAACTATCATTCTTTTGCATTAAATGAATATTTTCCTCTTCTTCAAATTCAAATATGTACCCAATCAATGGTACACTCACCTTAATGTTGTCAATTATTAAATCCATCGCTCAAGTTGACTTGTCAGTTGCTCTATTGTTATTACAATACATCAAAGCCGGGCCAATTAAGGTCGGGGATAAGTACACGCAAGTATGTACATAAGTACCCAGTACCTCTTTTTATTCGCCCATCGATATTCCTAATTTCTCTTACCACGCACTCATCCATCATCGCACATGTTTTAACAGCTGAGGCTGCACTATATATGCCACATAAATAAAATCCTAATTACTGCGCACATATAAAGTGATGCCAAGTTTCCGTCATTGCTGTCGTCGGATAATATCAATAACCTCTTCATAAAAGCAGGTACGCTAATTAAATTCCATTACCACTGCGTTCGAATGAGTTTGTAACTAAAATCACGTTGTCCCAATTTCGCGATCGAACGCACTCTTATCGTTTTATGTTCGATTTACCGCGCACAAATGTCCCCCCGCGCTGAAGTAGGAGTACGAGTATAATCTTCGTCAGAGTAACTAGTATCTAAACATAAAAGTACCGCAGAGTGGGTTTCTTTCTACCGTCGGTACCCAAACCCAAAGCTGGTTGATGTTACATTTAATTACGATTTTTAACGCGTCCTTGCGTTATTGGCGACAATTTTTTTCTTTCTTTTTATTGTTTTCTTCGACTTTTTCTCGTTTTTGAGGCACCTTCACACCTCAATTTCCGCCAAAAAAAAAACGCCTGCAAAGTAGATTAGGAATATTGACTTTGTGAGGCACCTCAATTCGCAATGGCAGGTGTTCGAGGAAGGTGTACACAAAAAGACGGAAGAAAACAGTACCACCATCGCTTTCGGGTGTCTAATGCAAATTTACTCGTGCGATATTCATCAATTGGGGTAGACTGAAAGTCGCCATAAGGTACGGTATGCGTATGACAAAAGCAAAAAGTGAACCTAGCCAGCCAGGCGGTGTAATTACATCTTGTGTTTTTTTATTATTTTGTTTTCTGTTTAGTGCTTTTGATTACGATTTCCAACGAATTGAATCTTATCTTATCGATTTGACGAGCGTTTTTATAGTTGTGTTTGGAAGAAGTTCAAGTATATTGATCGCAATTGGATGGAATTGGTCACACAACGGAGTGATCCAAGTGGAGTGTTTTTTTTTTTTAATTGGGTTCTTCTTCTTTTTCCTCGAGATTTGAATGACTGAAAGGGTAACGAAAAATGTTTTCTAAATTTCCATTTGACATTTCTGGTAAATTACTAGATGAAGTGCGTTATCTTTAATTGACGTTTAGGCACAGTGGTTGGTGTTTAGTGTTGAACCTTTTATAATTAAAAAAAAACCTAACAGAGGCGTTGTGTCAATTGGTTGGGTAGGATGGCTATATAAATAGAAACAATTGATGACATCAACGATTTCGAAGCCACTATGGCAGATAAAAGTACTACCATCATGAATGTCAACTGTCATCCTATAAAAAACGAAAATGGTGCATATCCCCCTTTATCAGACTTAACTTTCCTCGTTGACACATTTCCGTTTTGACCTGCAGTCCAAAGTCGACCATAATCGATATCGGTGCACAACTAAAGCCGCCGTAAAAAACATTCTAAAACCAGAAATGACAGCTGAAATATAATACGTCCATTTATGAGTAACATTCTCAAAATGTGGGCCAACGTGTCAAATAACAGAAGATAACCGTAACAAAAGTAAATACAATTGTTAAGCACAGGAGAATGATAAGATACCAGGAGCACCCCAAACTCGAGCGTTCTAAGAACACGCTCATGCCAATCAATTTCGTCGTCTTATTGATGGGAAAACGTAAAAGTTTTTTTTTACAAAAAGGCAAATCGAAGCAAATTAATTATGTCATGTGACTGGATTAGGCTCTGTTTTGTTTAACCACATGATGCGCGGGACTTAATTGGCAGTGACACAAAAGAGACGAAGGCAGTTAGAAGTTTTTGTATTTTGGCAGCTCAATTTTGTAGGTACCTAATTTGATGGGGAGCAAATGTTCAACTTAAGCTAATTTCGTATTCTAAGAGGTCGTGATCTTGTTATGCCTCGAACTGTCAAAGATGTGTGTGGAGTACCTTTGATGATGTCAATTATTATTATAACCTCGATTTCGAATAATAGAACGCGGTATTGTGTTATCGCTAAATCAAGTCCATCGACTGGATACTGTCAATCTGTCAATAGCATTGTTGATAAAAATATTATATTTGATCAGTCAGTTACAATTTCAAGTGGTTTTTACAATCTCTGTCAATTGATTTTTTAGTCAAGAGGCAGCTTAGCGCAGTATACAAAGCTGCACTCTTAATGTTGAAAAACATTTCGACTTCAAGAGATTTAATTAGCTTCGCAGAATGCTTTGTACGTGTATGCGCTACAAAAACCGTGTAAATTGACTGCTTTTAAAATATTTAAATCTTGCTCGTGAGCGATAACGAAGAGGTTTATGGTTATTTATATGGAAACGACGTGAATTCGTTATCGCACACACGATGTGCGCTTCGGTGAACTCGTGTGCGTTGGCTGCTACTACTTAAAACTAGATGAATAGTTGGTGCGGCAGGGTCATATAGGACCACGGTTCCTTATTTCCTTACAATCACTCATTTGTGTGAGTGTTTTTTTGAGGATGCATAGGATGCACAATATTATGCCGAATGAAAGGCTCGATTAAGAAGTTGAACGAAGAGGTTGAAGGTATTTTATGTGGAAACGACGCGAATTCGTTATCGTGTGCGTTTCGGTGAACTCGTGTGAGTTGGCTGCTACTACTTAAATTTAGATGAATTGTTGGCGCAGCATGGTCATATAGGAAGAATAGAAGGAACGCACAATATTATACCGAATGAACGGCTAATTTGAAAAGTCTTATGAGGGCAGTTCTACATTCAGATGCTTTTCAGGCGTTTGTCAGAGGTGCCGAATTGAAAAATGTGAGTGAGTGCTGCGGGTGTTGAACCACAAATCAAAGGCTCATAAGTCCAACTGTATCAATATCTATTATAATACTGCAAACGAATCCCCGTATTTTCAAGAAAAAGCGTCATGCATTCATTATCTGCGTTTCGGTCAGCTCATGTGGTTTGTGGCAGGCAACCCAATAAGATCATTGTCTGGTCCATTGTACCACCGCACAGTGATGAGCGGATGGTTTACTGTCTATTGTCATATCAAACAAGAATCCAGGCGTTTTCAAGTGAAAAAGCCATATCTAATGGCTGTCGCACATAAGATGTGCGTTTCGTTCATCTCGTGTGCGCTGTTGCTTACAGCACTGAAAACGATAATTTTGGATATAATGGAAGCACTGGTTGGTAACTTAGCAGTGATATTGCAAACCAATCCCCCAGTCAGATGAACTTATACAAAAGAGCATCCGTCTGTAGGACAGGAGTTTTCGCAGTATTTTTAATTCCCGATTGCAAAGTTAGATAACCTGATAACATTTACCGGTGTGCTTTTTAAGTAGCCTGCTTGCACATGCCCAACCAACGAACCTCTAAGTTGATGGAGGTGTTTTTGTACGTATGTGCGCAATCATTAGACTCGCCATCCTTTACTGTGTTCAACATCTGAGTTGGTTCACAAACTGTTTTAGTGATAAATGCTATGGCCCATAGGATGCGTTCTAAGTAGATGAAAGACATTAGCATACTCAAGGTGGACGAGGAGCTCTGAGCTTCGTGCATAATCTGCTTGTTTTAAATATATGTAGGGGAATCAAATTTCTGATTATATTGTACTCGCGCACACGATTTTACCAAACCAGCAGTACACCGCCTGTTGAAAATGGATTCCTTACGATTGCGCACATTATTGTGCGTTCTCATATTCCTTCTTTATCAATGCTCCGATCAGTTTTCTAAATTGAGTTGTAGGATTCACGTACTCAGATCATTACGTTAACACCAATTCATCGGTCTAATTAACTCAATTGTCTTTCAGGCAAGAGAACCATGGTGAACCAAGTGAAGCGTTTCAATGTGTGTACAATGTACATCAATGTAAGTGGCGACTTGTGTCTTCAAGCGCAACCGGTAGATATATTCCATACGTTCTCACGTCATAATTTAGCCATTAAGAGAAGGAGTTCCCAAAGTTTGCTGACCGTAACGCCCTTTGTGGCGAACTTAAGACGCGACACACCTATCAAGTCAAATAAATCAAAAGGAATTGTTCCCTTCGATTTTTAAGACTACTTTGACTCATATCCGCTTGACTAGCTTCCGCTTGAACTGACAATTAAATCATAAAGTCAAGCTTCACTGGTGTCTACGATGCGTTTAAAAAAGCCGAGGAGGGCCGTATTTCAGTCGTTTTTAAAAGTGGTATCTAATCTTAATAAATTCTTTGAACTCTACATTACCTACAAGGGCCTTACATAATATATGACTGGCATAATTAGCTGCTAGGCTACCCAACCACCATTCAAACTTCCAAACTTGCTCTCCGTTCTAAAAAACGGAAGGAAAACACTAAAAAAAAAAAAAACTCACTGAGACGAAAAAAGGAACCGAACCCGACAGCAAACTTAATTTTCGCGTTCCCTGTAGCGTATACCTATTTTGAACGTCGACTTTCACGGGAAATCTTCCCACCACTACCCACACTGTGCGCGCGCCTGTCGCAGACTATAATTTCATTAACTTTTCATTTTCTTGTTGAAATAATTTTCACGGCGCTATGAATTAATTGCAGCACTTGACACAGCAAAACCTGATACACTCGTTGGCGCACATTACATCTGTGCGAGTGCGAGAGTGTACGCCAGCGATACGCTGTATATTATCCTTCAGGGAAACAACTGTGAATAAAAAATTCCTCTAATTGTTTGGATGGAGTACTTTCAACTTATGCAAGAGCATAATTGGATTAATTATGAGTCGTGGAGTTAAAGTTGCAGAAATGCCTTCGTAAGTGCTCTACGCATAGTAATCCTAGATTCCCGACCCACCCACACAAGAAAACATAACTGCGTCATGTTTAGCATCAGTGCGCTACGACAGTTTGCCAATTTAACTATCCATTAGTGGTGCGGAGAGCGATTTAGTTTTAGTGTCGGCCCGCATTACCACATGGCTAATGTGCGTTATCCAACCAAATGTGATTTGTGTCACCGTCACACATACGTACAGAGTTCAGCGATGGGGATGTATGCCATGAATTGACTTTTATGCGATGACATGGATTTACTACACACGTTTCGATTGAGCTAATCCTTCAACGTAACATAGCATAGACATTTTAGTGGTCATGTTGCGCGAATGTGGGTTAATCGGTTCTCGTTGAGATGCCGGATCATCGATTGACAAATGGAGGTGGTAAGTGGTGGCGATTTTTTCTCCTTCTTCTTCTTTGGTATGTGAGTCATGATGGGGTTAATGGACAGAGTCATCAAAGTTGTTACAGAGGTTAGTTATTTTTTTCTTTTTCCAACCGTCAGGTTGTGATGTAAGATTCTGTAGAGGATCATGAACCCGATGAATATGCAATTAGCCGGAAAAAAGCTGTTAACATTCAGCTGTGTTAAGGTGTTTGTAGTTGGAACAGAACTGCTGCTCTGACCAGTCACTGGGTTGGGTAATTGAAATGCCTGAAATAAGCGCACATCTGTTCCACTGGGAATTACTGAATAGGAACGTGATCGTTGATGGACTACTGTCAAGTGTCAAGCTCTTGCAAATATCGTGAAATAGTAATTTGAAAATTCCACATGTGAGTATGTGATTATTGCGTTTGAGTTTGCGTTGGTGGAAGGCCCGCATAAGGTCTGAATTACTGGACGTAAGATTATCTTTGGCCTACGCACGGTGTAAAGAGTTTAGTTGATGAGGCAGAACACACCCAACAGCAACAGATAGATACTAAAATTGGTTGTGGTAAGAATGACAGTTTACGCACTACGTCTTTTATGAAACGAGCAGAAATTGGAGAAACTATACCAGGGAGGGGTTTCAATGTCCACTGCGTTTATGAAGCATTAATTTATGTACATCACGGTAGGAATGTGCAAAGGATGTATGCCAATTAAATGTCCGCTGACCATGAATGTACATATATAACGTCCAATTATATTGGTCGGTGGTTAGTATGGATGCTGCGTTGCCAAAAGTGCAGATTTGCAGATTTTCAACCTAGTTGCAGACTTTTAAAAACCAGAAATCTGCGCTTCAGATTTTGTCTGCATCCGCAAAAATGTATTTTCTTCTCTCTCTCTTCTGTCATTTTCGTATTCAGCTTCTTTTCTTTTTTTCCTTTTTTTTTTGTTATTGTTACATAAATAACAAAAAAAAAGTTAAAATTTGTGAAGCAAGATTTTTCTATAGAAATCAGTTTTTTTTGTCATAATTGCAGATTTGAAAAATATTTTTATGGCAACACTCTGGATGAAAAAAACAATATCAAGTCACTCCCAAAGTTTGCGTCGAAACTCGTGAGAGCATATAATGTGGGTATACTCATTCCTGGGTCCGTTCAGAATAGGCAGAGTTGCAATTGCACTTAGGTTTGGAATTGAGTCATACAAAGTTTTTAGCTACAGTGAAACCCCCGTGATGCGGACAGCGTCAAATGCGGACGACTGTCTTAAACGAATGCATTTTCTTGAACAATTTCTTTTATTCAGATTTATGTGTTGTATTACTTTCCTTTAGATGGGGACTCCTGAGTATAAAAAAAAAAATCGTTCATTAATTGTGCTTAGCAGGTCTACAGTCTTTGAATTGTCTATCAGTACAGATTCGACAGAATCGAGATATCAGTAAACGAGCAATAAGCGACGAAATAGGTTTTCGTTTGGTACGTTAAATCGCCCGTATTCCTTTAAAGGTGTCGCTGGGTCGTTTACGAATGCTACAATTTGGCTCCAACGTTTCTTATGGCGATAAAAGGAACAAAATTTAGGTTTTTTTAATTGAATCAGCCTGTTATGATTTGCAGAGCTTAGAGCAAGTCGCTGTTGTTGAATTGGCTGTGCAGATGATCAGGTTGGTTCCTAACATCTTTTTTTTTACTAAAAACGTTGGCTTTATTTTTTTTTTTAAATTGAATTCAATTTGTAACAAACACGTTTTATTGGCTTGTTTTTACAATGGAATAAAGTTTTCTCGACAAAAATTGGAAAGTATTTATAACGTCCACTTTTGCTTAAACTAATGCTTGGCATTACTTTTCGGTGGTACCAAACTGTGTCTAATGTTATTTTAATAATTTTGTAAATTTTATTGCTTTTCCGACTTAGTGGCTTAGTGGTTAGTGTGTTGGACTACTAAGCGAATATCGCAAAAACCGAAATTCTAACTTAGGATTTTTTTCCACTGCGAAACCTCTCGCGAACGTCTAATCAGACAGTATAATTGTCTTGAAAGAGCTTCTCAAACAGCTGTTTGGAATCGGCATCAAATTGTAGATTCCTTCCATTTGTTCCAAAAATCAAAAACTCACACAAAACGAATGGTTGTGAGAAGCTCGGCCTAAGGTCGCTACGGAACTGTTGCGCCATCTATTTATTTATTTATTTATTTAAATTTTATTGCTCTGAGTTCAAAGATTTATTACAATTGGGAATACGGGGAAAAGTGTATTCAATTTAATAATAATTGGACTTATTGGCTGCTATTAATTTAGATATTTTATATTTGGTCATATTTTCACTTTAACACACTTGTGTATGCTGCAGAACCACGTATACAGAAAAGTTCTTTATATCAGATTTTAGCAACGATTTCATTATGAACAAGGAAGTTTTGTGAGATCCAGTCGTCCACTTTTGCAGAAGAACTTTGTAATATTAGAAAAAAAAAAAAACCTTTACTGTGAATGTTCTCTTAATAAATAAACTAATAATTTGTTTTTCTCTCCTTTCAGGTAAAATCATCTTTTTATAAAATCAGTAACTGTGAGTTAAACAAAATTTTTTGTGTATATTCCTAGCTGTACCTACTCGGCTTTGCCAGTGCCTTTGTTAAATTATCTTCTTGTCCATCATCATGTAGAAAAATACGCGACTTACTTTTCGTATAAACTTGTCCTACACTTTACAGATCGCTTTGTTCACACAACAAAAGTAACAAATCCATTAGAATACAGCCCACAATTGTTTAAGACCAATGTGCACCAGTACCTCTTCTCTATCCTCCCTATTAACCCTTCCACTCGTGCTGTGCATTAGCATTATAAGGGAACAAAAACCCCTTGAGCACTAGTGAATTATAAAAAAAAAAAAAAAAAAAAATGCGTGTCAACGTTCAAAATTTTACAAATCTAGCTCCCCCTTCCATGGGTGTTGATAAATAGCGTTTGCAATGTTTTTCTTTGTATGGGAAGTGCCACGCCCCTTTAGCCGATTTTGATCGAATTTCACAGGAAAACTCTCGGGCTATTAGCGAATATTTTCTGCAGATTTGAGTTCAATAGGTTTGGTTAAGTGGATTAAAGAGTGACAAGCTGCAGCGCCATCTAGCGGCATGTTATAACGAAGTTGATAGCACGTAAACCATCTCCATTAAAAAAACAATAAATACATTCTTATAGAAAGATAAGTTTAGGTCTGTTTGTGATCGTCGAGCACACATTCACACAGTATTTTTGTATTTACAAGACGATCGTTCAAAGCCAGGATCCGACAGGTGTCGCTTTAGTCAACTCATTAATAAATCGTATATTTATGGACCAACATTACCTACTCACATTTACAATATTCCTTGGTTAAGGGCCAATAATTTCTGGACCCAATAGAAGGCGCTTTCGCCGAGTTATTACCAATTTTTTGATGTGAAACGTCTATTGGCGCGCCTTGAGTGTAAAATCGACTCGAATGAGACGGAAATGCCACCGTGATGGCGGAAATTGGCCTGTCGCCATCACTACGTCGCCGTTCTAGATTCCTAAACCACTCAACCGATTTCAATGAAATTTTGTGGGTGTGACTGTGAATGGCTGCTTGCAACTTGAAAGATAGGATAGCTTTGCACCCGATAGGTGGCGCTGTTGTCGATCTTCTAAACTACTCAACCGATTTCAATGAAATTTTTTTGGGTGTGTATGGTTGGTTGCAACTTGCGTCTTACGGATTACCACAACAACTCTGAGGATGGATGCAAAATTTTCTTCTGGGAAGATCGATCCAAGTTGTTGTAGATGGTGTATCATCCAATTCGTTTGCTATAAATGCAGGAGTGCCCCAAGGATCTTTTCTTTCTCCAACTCTATTTCTTCTCCACATCAACGATTTGCTTAGATCGACAAATAATAATATCTACAGCTTTGCAGATGACAGCACTCTTATGTCCTCCATCACGAACAGTGGGCCTGTGAATACGGCTACATCACACAATCAGAGATGTGAACAAATTAATTCTCTAATCTAATTGATGATCTGGACAAAATCTTGAAGTGGGGAAAGGACAACTTGGTTGTATTTAATGCAAACAAGACACAGCTCAAAACATTTTTCAGAAAAAATGCATCAACAGTTCCTCAGATCCAAATGGATGACCATCCAATCCATCACAAGGACCCAATGCACCTTCTAGGAGTCACAGTCAATTCAGGAATCACATGGCAGGACCACATATCCTGTATCGCAAAACCGGCGTCCGCAAAGTTGAGCTACCTATTTAGAGCAAAGAGGTACTTTAGCCCCAAGCAACTTCTCCTTCTCTACAAAGCACAGGTTAGACCAGGCTTGGAATATTGTTCCCATTTATGGAGTTCGGCCCCAAAACATTCACTTAACCTGCTTGATAGCATACAGAGACGAGCAGTCAACTCATTGGAGACCCTGCACTCACATCGAATCTACAACCGTTGGTGCACAGAAGACAAGTCGTTGACCTATGCTTGTTCTATAGGTACTTCCATGGTAGATGTTCTGAGGAACTCAAAGACATTATCCCTCGAAATGCAACTTTTGTGCGCCCAACAAGACAGGCTGCTAATGCTCATGACCATACAGTACACTTGACAACCGCGAGGACATCAACTTTCAAAAACTCCTTCTGTTACAGGACAAGCAAACTTTGGAACTCGCAATTTGCAGCAATTTAAGTGCAGAGCAAACATACATCTGCATCTCGGGGCGCTGTTGAAGCGTTATAGGTTCGCCTTTCCCGGGAGAAGTATATATAAAAAAAAAAAAAACTACGTCGCTGCTCTAGATTCCTAAACCACTCAACCGATTTCAATGAAATTTTGTGGGTGTGACTGTGAATGGCTGCTTGCAACTTGAAAGATAGGATAGCTTTGCACCCAATAGGTGGCGCTGTTGTCGATCTTCTAAACCACTAAACCGATTTCAATGAAATTTTGTGGGTGTGCAGTGTATGGTTGGTTGTAACTTGAAAACAGTTGAAGTAACAAATCCATTAGAACCCAAGGCTAAGCTTCTAAGAGCTATGCGGTGTGTGAGTTTTGTTTTCTTATTTTTGGGAAAGCTACAATTTAACACACGGCAACTAAGAAACTATCTCTTATATTCTCGGGTGCTTGTCAGATGTTCACTTCACCAGAGTAGTTCGAAAATGTTTTTCAAAAGATTGACGATGCCATCTTGAGCCTTATTGAAGCCGTAACAGAACCATTGTTTTTAGTCGCGAATTATATTATACTTGTGGTCATGAATCAAGTAATTCCATATTTGCCGTTCTTTTCGGTGTCCGCTCTGTCACTTTTAGCAACACTATAAAATCCACTACTATAATAATAACACTATTGTTATTTAAATCTTCTTTTGCATCACTCTCTTAACGGCCGGTAGGTGAATGTCACATTTAACTAAAAGCCCTAATCCGAATCCCAATCCAACAATATCATTTTAATTGCATTTCAAAACATGAAAAGTTCACTCAAGCAAGCCGATGTATCTTTGGGCATCAGGTTTAACAGTACACCACCATTCATCTTATACCACTACTTCTACGGCAAATACTTTTTAAGGACAAAACAAAAAACTTACTTCGCGTACCTATTAATTTTGTTAACTATCCACAAAAACAGTTGACACAGTTTTTGTCGCCACCTTTCCGTTGAAAGTAGGACTTAGGGCAGTTAATTAGCAAAACCAAGTGTCTTACAATGTTGACGACATCATTTCGAGGGACAAAAGAGTGAGGCAATTATATTTTTTAAGTGGTTTTCGCTTTCAGCTAACTAAATCCAGAGGCAGAGACAGGTGGTTGCGGTTGCGGCTGCTGTTGGTAGCCATAGTATACTGGCGCTTGTCATGCTCCATGTTAGATGGTGTTGTCGGCTGCATAAATGACGTGAATGTGAGTTTTAAATGCCATCGCGCCTCGTCCACATGTCGTGAGTAGTCAATTTATATATTTTTCGCTTTTCCTACTTGCTTTCTGTTGTCGTAAATTGTTTCATTGGGGCGGTGTGCGGCGCGCACAGGTGTCATATTGATTGAGTTTCGTGTTACAATATTTTACGAGCACATGAAACAAATTCGAGCCATTCGCATATGCTTTTACAAAGAAGTCATTAAAATCGTTCTCTAAAATGTGCATTTAAGATTCCAGATAGTGTGGTCGTAGCTGTACAGATACGGATTTTACGGCCCGAATATGTTCTGGCAGGCGCTCAATAAAAACAGACGACCTTTGATGGGGTTGTAAAAAGATATTCACATAATTGGAAGTTTTAAAATAGAATCATAAATACACTAGTTACTGCCCAGGTGAATGGTTTTCAAATGCCAGTTAGACATGGGTCGTCCATGATTTTTCAATTTACGGCAAGAACAATGTATATGCTTAAGCCAAGCCCATATATGCATTATGCAGTTTGAGTGTTAAAATATTAATTCGTAATAATTGAGGTGGCATTCTTCTGGGAGTAAAGTGTGAAATATCACATCGACGAGGGACTGGAGGGGCGATGAGAAAATTGAAAATTCCGTTGGCAGATTGACTGCATAGCCTGCGGAACTTTCTCAATTCCCTTATGATTGGTGGATGCTTCCTGGAGTGGTGTAAATTGGTGTTTTCTTTTTGGATTTACTCCTGGGGCATATGGCTCTTAACCAAATTGGTAAAGTGGGTAACTAGTCGACTTATTCAAATGTCACCTGCAACAGCCGCCTGTGTATGAAATATTTTCGTTATGACGCATGTTGCAGGCGCAGGTGATTTGAATGATTTGCATTGTGTTTAGTATTCCGTTGTGATTTGCTTAAGATTCGCAACCACGCATTCGTATATGAATAACTTGGATGTATAGTACGGAAATGGAGTTTATGTCAGACATTTAGAGTAGGGAGAGCGGGGGTTCTTTGAAACACCTGTCTCTTTAGTTTGCGTTGTATGGAAATATGTGTCTGGGCTCTGTCGTTCCGCAATGCGCTTGCTTTCAGTTTTAGCTTTTTGGTTGCCACTGTCGTAAGAGTGCATTTTAACAAAGGTCGCTTATGTTCTCGAAAAACTTGATCGGCGGCTAGTTAAAAAAAAACTAAAACCCCTTATTTGGTATGTTCAACTCGATCGTTTGGCTACACCTTTTAACTAGTGATGCAAATGCAATTAGTCGAAGTCTGTTAGATAGTCAGGTAAACGTTTTCTGGATAGTCCGCAGGTGGTCCAGTTTATGGTAAGATGCCATTGTCTATCGATGTAGACAGAGTCTCCTCACAGCTTCTGACTGAGTACTTAAAAAGCCTTAAATGACTGGAATTCGACTTCGTCCATATGTTCACTACGGGAACATATGCAGCGTTCTATGCGTTGAACCCAATTTTCGATGACTCAGCCGCGCATTTTGACCGATACGGCCGCTATTTCTCATTCAATTTTGGATCTGATCTCATCTAACGTCGCCGGCTGGTTGGCATAGACCAATGATTTAATGTAGCCTAATAAAAAAAACGTCTAGAGGCGTTAAATCACCCGATCTCGGTTGGCCAATCGACGGGTCCATTCCTCGAGATAACACGTTCACCGAACTGAGACTTCAATAACTCGATTATTGCACCCGCTGTGTGACTTGTGGCACCGTCTTGTTAGAACCACGCACCAAACAGTGACTTTTTGCTTATGACGTTTTGTTTCATAAAGCACCTGTCCAGTAACGAGTATTTTATTTATTGACGAAGCCATTTAACCAAAAATGCGCTTCATCGCCGAAGATTGAAAATTGGCGTTAACGCTCTGAAAGTTGCGACCACCGACTTGTAATTTCGGTAGTAAACTTTAATTAATTGTAAACGTTGTTCCTTCGTGTACTTAGCCATTGATTCTACTGAATATTTTGACACTGACAGTTCGGTAATCGCTTTAAGGGTGCGTTAACACTGAAAATTTGAACTTTTCAATTCGCTAATGTAGGAACCTTTACCTATACCAATTGAAGCTGTCGGCGCAGTGAAACGGTGGATAGTATGGTGTACTATTGAGCGGGGGGTCCCCGGTTCGACACCCGGAAAAAACACAAATCTATTACTATTTCTTTCGGCAAATGCAAATAGTGGTCCACCGCATTTGGACGACCACAGGAAAAAAGGTCTTCCAATAGAGACCTACTTTTGTGTTAGCTTCCCTCCGTTACAACCTATATACAACCCTGGTTCACTTGGCTCACTTGCCTCAATTTTTGTTCAACTGTTAACTAAGCAGAACCCTAAAATTTTTCATTAGTGCAGCGCAAATGCAGGCCTTTTATGATTTTTCGACTGTATATGCCTCGTCTGGCCTGGTTAGTTGAGGCACAAAGGGGCGTATCGTAAGTTTATTCAATCGTGTATTACGGTCCTAAACGATGAGCACTTAAACAGCCTTATATACCTTCTTTCGTCCACAGTCATAAAAATGTATCGGTCCTTCAAAGTTGATATCAGTAATAAATGGCAACGAGAACATACGAGTACTATCGTCTGGAGGTTGTTGCGCAAAAGGTAATTTGCAGGCCTTGCCCGAAGATCGTTCCATGAGAACAACGTTATTGACGTAACTGACAATCAATAGTCGAAGTCAACCTTTACTAAAGAGAGATAGCAAGGCAGACACCCCACGAAGACACCGTCTTTTGTGTATGTTTCCGGTCATTGGTGATCTGCCACGATAGGTGAAGTTAGCAACTGAAGCCGTCCATCTACGAACGCAAAATTGGCTATAAATAAATGTGGGCTGTGTTTAGAAGCCGCTACTGTAACTCTGCAAAGTCGGCGAATAAAGAAAGATGCTGTACTAAAAGTCAAGAGCTAACAGCTTGAGCTTAATGATTTTTTTTTACTTTACTTTAATTCTCGCACGACGAAGAACGCCTTTACCATGACAAACTTTTCTTTACCTAGTTTTAACTGAATTCATTTTTTATATAACAAATAAGACTATATCTTGAAATAAGACAAAAAAAACTTTGTGAAATCTTTAAAATTTTAAATTCGAAAGTGTTTTTTTATTTGAAAAAAACCTACATAAATTATTTGTTGTCGTAACATGTTCATATAGAAGCTTAGGCCTATTTTCAACCTTCAAATCGGTACGGATCTGTTTAAGTTCTTGCGGCAGTGACCTAACTTCTAAATTCATGTGGATTGTAACATAATTTGTAGTCAAACACTTCAGGGCTAGAGCAAGATGATTGCAATGTTTTTGTAAAAATGTTCATACCGCCTTTACGAATCTCTTATAAGATAAGCTTGTAATACTGACTTACTTCACGGTATTAAGAGTCTCTATCTGAGACATTGCAGCCTTTCATTCTCTGTGAGCTATGTGTCTATAAGAAATTTGGAATGCCTCGGTCTTTAGAACTCAGGTTCGATATTTCTTGTCCGTCTAGTTCAAAAGATAATTTATAGAAAAAATAGTTGGCGCACAGGTCCGCAGGGACCCTAGGCCTAGCTTCTCACAAACATTCGTTTTGTGTGAGTTTTTCATTTTTGGAACGAATGGAAGGTATCTACAATTTTATGCCGACTCCAAACGGCTAATTGAGAAGCTCTTTCAAGACATTTATACTCTCGGATGTTTGTCAGACGTTCGCGAGAGGTAGCGCAGTGAAAAAAAAAATCCTAAGCTGAAATTTGGATTTTTGCGGTATTCGAACCTGAGACCCCTCGCTTAGTAGTCCAACACACTAACCACTGCGAGTAATTCTATAAAGCGACTTATTTCTTTCACAGGTGAAAATTCATCCAATATACCCTCGTCACTAAAAAGCAAAACATTTGACCTTTGTTAATCGATCCTCAAGTCAATGTATGGGTTGGACCTTCGCTGAGCTATGGAGCATTGCCAAGCTTAGTATTTTTAGATAAAGTTTGAAAGGGTCGTCCTGCATACTGCATTCAAAAACAATTTTGTCACCTTTCAGGCCTCCACTGTTGATAGAGCCACCGCAACCGTCTGTCAACCTTAGCACACGTCGTCTAAGGTCTAACATCAATTTCCGCTCATAAACGGTCTGGGTTAAAAAAACAAAAAAATAAATTCCTTCCGAAAACTCATAAGAAAAGTTTTTTTTTCTTTTACTCCTCCGCTTTCTTCCTTCTTCTGATGTCCATGTCCACCCAAAGTCAAAGTATAAAGACATGTTTTACTTCTGCATCAGAATTCAGAAGTAGCGTGCTCGCAGGAAAAAGCAAAAGGAAAAAATAAAAAACCAAGGAAAAGGAAAAAAAGTCAAGCAAACATAATTTATTTTTATTTTGTTTTAATATGACTCGCTGTGTTTACACGTCATTCGACGATTCGATGGCATTCCGTGAGCAACGCTATGTGGCATATCCTATCCACAGTGCAGGCATGGATCCAAGGCAACCAGAACGTCGGAATTTAAAGCGTCATCGTTGTCGTCTGTAAGACTGTGTGTGTGTGCGCTGTTAGGAAAACAATAATAATTGTCATAACACTGTACGTGTACGTACAGGAGCCGGCTTAGGGATAGAGCGAAAGAGACTTGTGCAAAGGAAAAGTCTCCCAGGAGTCGTTAGCGTTAGGGAATATGGCAAAGTTGTCAACGGTAACCGTAACCACACATCAATGAACGCGCAAGTGAGGTATCCACGCAAAACATTGAAGAAGGGATTCCGTCGACTCCAAAAAGAACTAGGTAGGTACTATAAGTGTAGCACCAGGCATATCGCATATGATGCGATAAGCAGGAGCAAGTTTATGCCGAGTATGAACAACACCATTCGGCGAGTCGGTTGGGGAACAATAACCCAGTGTATGGCGATGTTGACAAGTGCACTATTTGGGAACAGCTTTACCATTCCATATAGGCGAGGTGTATGTTTGTACTGCCAGTATATGATCGAGGAATGCTGATTCCCTGAAAACATCCCCATACTGTGCATTATATTTCTTTTTGACGGTTTTCGTTCGTTTCGTTTTCGTGTTTGCTGTTTATTAAAAGTGGAGTTTTAGATGAGGCTTTGCTTATGGCTATGGGACACGAAGTTTGATATGCACTTGGTTATCTGATGGCTTTTGTTTGTGTTTAACTTGTTTGGGGCAGCTGAAAGGCGACACTATGGCTGGGCGGGTCACATTTAAGTCTCCTGCGACACCCAGCTCAATTGGGTCTGGCCACTATGTTTTACATAGGTGTCAGAGTGTCAGGCCATACTGCCCGTAATCTTTTCAATGGACCATTGTACAAAATCAAAAACTGACTAGAGGAAAGAAACCTTTGGGGTATGGCCTCCTTTATGTTTTGTTACGCGTTTGTAGGGAGCTGTATGAACCGTGCATAAATCGAGCAATTTTTTGAACTTGCGCCTAAGGTTTGACTCACTTCTGCTATTGAATACCTAGTCTTCTATACTTCGAAACGATGCAAAGAGCAATCTCAAAGAGTGCTACCCAATTCAAGTGTTACGTAACCTCGCAGTATTTTCAGGGGATGATTATAAACCCTGTTTATGCCATAAAAACCCTAAGCGTTTCTGTCTATGTTATTAAGATCTGTTTTTTATTTTTGCCCATGTTTCTACAAAGAAAAGATCGAAATATCCTCACGATTCCTGTCTTACCACAAAATTTGAACGTCATATCCAGTTATGAATTTCGACCACAATCTTTATTGCAATTTTTAGGACTCCCACATCCAATATGGAGTTGAGTTTGAATAATTTAAAAAATAGTGTTCTCCATGTTCATTCGGACTTAAATTTTCAGTCGAATCCGACCCATAAATGTCAAAATTGCGACATCATTTATAGAATGTTACAAATTTCGGCCCAAAATTCGTTATTCCCCTAACCTCAGTTAACATTTTTCTGTTCAAGCCATCGAGTTCGTGTACTTTGAAAAAGATGTCGAAAAGCCCTAGAAATAGTTTTTTTTTTTTTTTTAGTAAAATCTGATCATTAATTTTATATTTCGATGTGATATTTGCCATGTTATTTTAAAACAATTTTTGTTACCACATTGTCTTTGTTATAATTATTAATAGGGTATAATACGCTTTATTGACGAAACGTACAATTTTTAACACTTTTGCCATCTTTATAGTCAAAGTATTAACAAAAAGGCTGTCAAATTGCCTTTTAGGGCTAGCAACATTTTACCTTTTTTCAGACAGTGTAATAGAATGCAAAGAAATATTGTCATACCATTGACATTGACAGAGTTCTATGCCTCGAGACTAGAAAAATCTCGACATGGAATTGAAATGGTAGGCGCAGTGGCTCAGTGGTTAGTGTGCTCTACTAATAAGCGCGGTTCAGGCCTTAAGCTAATATTACACGTGTCATTTTTCAATTTTGACATACGGACGTCATTGTGAAACTTTTCACAACACTTGTCCTAAATGTGTCAATACGTGTGATCGCCTGCAAGCGTCTGGTCACGCTGGCTGTCGCAGCGTACTCTCGCGAGAAGCATTAGAATGACAATAGAAAGAGCGATTTTTCTGTGACGTCAGCATGGCTAAATTTGCCACGAAAAATGGCACGTGTTAGGTTTAGAAAAAAAAAAAACAGACTACACCTTATGATATTGGTAGATGAGTGGCGTGTTGTGGCCCTTCATCACAGAATCGAGTCGTCAAAAAAGAGTCAAGTACCCGACAATAGTTGTCAAAATTTGTGGAAATTAGAATGCCTGATTGAATTTTGTATACCGTCAAAGCTGTAAAAAATTACAAACAAAATATTAAAGATTATCACTTTTCGCATAGGAATCATGTATCAAAACTACTACAGTCTGATTTTATTGAGTATTTTACCAATCGTGTGAAAAATTCGAACCCTTGTTGTAAAATTATTTTGTTGAAAAAAGTTTGAAAAATATGTAAATAACATGTACCTACTCGTGGATGGCTAATTGAGGTGACAGATCAGCATATATGCGGAAATCTTCAAATCATATTGAAACAGCGATGCCAGATGTGGGGATTTTTTCCCAGGGAATTTTTCACTGAATGAGGAAAATGGGGAAAAGTGCTCTTAAAATGGGGAAAAACGACATACACGAATGTTTATTAATTTTGCATAATTTCAAAATAAATCCCGAACATAAAAACATCACCGCGTTTATAGAATCTAAGCGATTTAGCTCTAAACGTATTTCGAACTTAACTTTACTCAAATGTGTCATTTTCTATAACTTTAACTGAAGTACCTTAAATTTTTTTTTATTTATAATTTTTTGTTTTATTATTAGTACATTTCTAATTTATAATTTACTTTTAACCTGCTTCTTAATGTAGGACTCCGTTATTTATGAATTACATACGCTGCTTTTTAAATTTATTCATTTAATTTATCTTATTAGTAATTTATTTTTTCATTAGTTTTTGCAGTACCTTACTTGAATTCATGGAATTTTAAACTGAAAGACTTTGAATATTTCACTTTCCTTCTATGTGTATTTAATATTCATTTTTTACCTTCTATGTTTGTATACAACCCCGCAAAAACCCAAATTCCAACTTTTTTTCACTGCGCCACCTCTCGCGAACGTCTGACAAACATCCGAGAGTATTACTGTCTTGAAAGAGCTTCTCAATTAGCCGTTTGGAGTCGGCATAAAATTGTAGATCCCTTCCATTCGTTCTAAAAATGAAAACTCACACAAAACGAATGGTTGTGAGAAGCTAGGCCTAGGGTCCCTCCGGACCTGTTGCGCCAACTATTTATTTATTTTTTTTTTGTATGTATACAACTACCATATACGACAATGTATGTATATATGTATCTTATAGATTACCTATGTTGCTTCTCTATATTTTAATAGGTTTCTATATATATATATGTATTATTATCACTTTTTATTAAAGAGTAAAGACTTATTTTTGTTTTACCTGGATGATAACTTTAAAGCCAACGTATCGTGAATTAATTATTTATGTTTTAAATTATCATGAATTTTGCATTACCTCATAAAAAATAAAAGAAAACATTACACCACTACATTACATTACTACTTTTCTTCAATGAATGAAATGGGGAAAAAATGAGGAAACAACGGATATTAAATGGGGAATTTTTATAAAAATTCTCCCCAAAATGGGGAATTTCTGCAAAAAAAATGGCATCACTGGATTCAAACACTAAATGAATGACAGGCATGTCTAACAGTGGATGGGACGCTTTAGAATGCCAAGAAAAAATGCTCTGATTCAGTGCGTTGTTGATGGAGTGCTTTCTACTGCTTGGTAAGTTATTTTTTAGTGAAAACATTTGCTTGCCAATGTAGTATCTAATTTTATCATGGCCATCGCGCTCAAAAATGTATTTAAACTCGTACTGGATAGAATTTTCAAAAGCTGTCCAACAGCCTTAATGAATTATCAGGAGTTGAATTACCGCATCCGTGATCGAGTAATACGTGACTGAATTTGTTATTGTTTTGCTTGTGAAATCCATAAAATTCAGTGACGTATGGCACGCTCACAAATGCGGCAATTCGGCCCCAGGTTTCTCCATTGGTATAGAGAACTCTTATTTCAAACAGTGGAGTATACTCGTAGAGTATTGAAACCGACTGACACGCGGTTTGGTACAACTTTTGTAACTGGAATTTGACAGCTAATACAAATTTGTGATTTTATCGAATGGCGTAAAATCGGGAGCCAAAAAGCAACCCCAAGTCAATTGCATTTTTTCAAATATTATTAAGTTTCGTTTTTTAAAAAGGCAATTCTATAAAAGCTGCTCTTTTCGGTTTTGCTCCCAAATTAAATCCGATTTGGACTTTCTATCCAGTAATTGATGGTGTAGTTTTCACTGTCGCAAGTAGTACGTAGTAGGCGCTTGGTCAATTGACTTTATCAGTCTGATAACCAATTTATGTGAAAATGGTTTTTCCCTCATACAAAATATCGAACACATTTTTATATAAAACTGTCCTTTTTGTTTTATACTACAAAATAGAAGACAAACAAAAAATACCCAAATCCGGCTAAATAGCGTGAATTACCAATCATTAAAAAAATAGCTTTTTCTGGCTAAGCAAACATTAGATAACTAATCTTATTAGTGAGCTGATTTACATCAAGCCATTTATCAGAACTGACTCAGCCGGCACTACCCTGAATCTAATCTAACGTTTATTATGAAACTTTCGTCATAATTTCTAAATAATGGCCAAGTTATATCATGGTCAATGATAATAATTTCGCATGAAACCCCGATATTAATCATTTCCAATAATAAAATTTTAATTAATGTTGACATATCAGGTATTCATTTCAATTTTAGTTTTCCTCAAGTAAGCCTACGAGATTAACAATTAGCCATATAGGGACGGTCCCTATCTAATAAATAACCTATATCGGCAGTAATTCCCAAATCGCCCTTCCCAACTATAAAACACCCAGCCGATGTAAGTAATTCAAAGCTTTTACTCGCACCCCATACCACCGCTCTGCGCTTCCATTGAAGCAAAATTATTCTCCATCACACACTGCTGTCGTGCTCTATATATTCTTCACACAAAAAAAAAAAACATGAAAAAGTAATAATCCCCAGCTTTAGGAATACAATTATCTTATTAGAACATTATTTTAACCCAGAAATACTGAAGCATAAAAGTCGCACCCTGGAAAAAGGAGAAAAAAAAATTCCAAAAACGGAAACACAAAAACAAAAGCATAACTCATTTGTTGTACACCAACTGTGCGATGGTGATGGCGCATGTAACAATTTTATCATCATCTTTTCAAGCAAATTTTCACCCTCCGCTGAAATAATACTCCTAGGGGATAGCGTTGGAGAAGCAAAAGCACGAGGAAATAATAAGAACACCCACCGGGCATATAAATCACATACACGCCTATTTTTCAACGTCAATATCCTAAAAGTACTATTTTCCTTCTTTTTTTTCCTGTGTTCACCCCTCGTGTTAGCCAGTTTTAGAGGTAAGTAAGTACTTTCGAAAAAGACACATTCGTATAGAGGCACAGTGGTGGTCAGAAAAATGCGTACACCTGATGGTTTTCTGTTTCAATATTT
The DNA here is from genome assembly GCA_946477585.1 of Cheilosia urbana. Classification (NCBI taxonomy): domain Eukaryota; kingdom Metazoa; phylum Arthropoda; class Insecta; order Diptera; family Syrphidae; genus Cheilosia; species Cheilosia urbana. The sequence goes on from OX297856.1 coordinate 25,577,930, forward strand.
TAGTCTTTCATAGGTGCTTAGTAATAGATCTAAGTTAAACAAATAGAAAGTTGCATTGGATTTATTTTGGAACGAATGTTATCGGGAGACTGCGACAATTTTTTTGGTAGGTATAATTCAGCAGCGTCGCGTGAATTATTTAGATGGGTGTGCAAATTCTTTAAAATTATACATTTTTTAGAAATATCAATTAATTGCCTGAAAACACGTCCCATTTATTATTTTCTCAATCATTGTTTTGCTGTTTTTGTTATCTTATTTTGTTTTCAAAATAAAATATAGCAAAATAAAACTTTCGTATACAAAATGATAAGCACCGCACGAAACTGCAACCCCAATCCCCAACCACTTAAACGAAAAGCTAAGTTCAACCATTCATTCATCGGCTTTCGTGCACAGCTTTTATTTGCACGAGTATCGATGTAATACATTGTATATTTGACTTATGACGCTTTACAGAAACAGAACAGAACAGATGCAAAAGAAGAGAAAATGAATACAGCCCGTGCACAGAAAACCTTCGCACGAGTTCACTACAAGTTCATCAAAGTAAAGCGATTTATTTACGGCGGCGTGCGGGTGACGAATGACGATGGGGATGAATACTGGAGAAATCATGTAGAGGGATATAGTTTGGAGTTGGATGAATTTATTTGATGAAATCAACAGAATGGTGCACAGCGAGTTTTTGTACGAGTTATTTTTTTTTTTTTTTCTCAGCGGTGAAGGAATTTTGGAAGAATTATAATTTATAAAGGATGAATGTGAATAGGTATGGTGTAGGCTGTAGCTGTTGCCTGTGTTATGGAGGTTTTATGGGTTATGGAATTGTGCATATCATTATTTGTGTGTTATTATTATTACACAGTGTTTGATGAGGGACTTATTTCCGTTAGATCAGGGTGTGCAATGCACACCTTGCACACCCTGACGAGACGCCACTGGTATAATTAGAACTAACGATCAGTTTTCAGTTTGCCAAACTTTGGTCCAGATCGTGTCTCACCCATCGTTCTGAAGAGGTGTTCTTCCACGCTGGCAAAACCACTGCGTAAGCTTTTTCATCTGTCCAATTCATCTGGACTCTTTCCGAGTAGTTGGAAAACAGCATTTGTCCAGCCCGTCCCTAAAAAAGGCGAATCTTCTTCTCCCACCAATTACCGACCCATAGCACTTACGTCCATTCTTTCTAAGGTCATGGAAACGCTGATAAACCGTCAGCTTATGAAATATCTTGAATCACGGAAACTCCTCAATGACCGGCAGTACGGGTTTCGTGGCAACAGGTCCACTGGTGATTTGATGACTTATCTCACCGAAAAGTGGAACCAATCTCTCCATCACTTCGGTGAATCGAAGATTGTTGCGCTCGATATTTCGAAGGCATTTGACAGTTTGGCATCAAGCTCATTTGTCGAAAATGCGTGCTTATGGGATCGATGCGTCTCTTATTCAATGGATTAGAAACAACCTTTCTGGCCGTTCAATTTAAGTTGTTTTGGATGGTTTCAGTTCTGAAACCCACCATATAAATGCTGGTGTTCCCCAAGGCTCAGTTTTGTCTCCGAATCTCTTTCTCATTTTTATAATTGATCTCTTGTCTGCAACTTTCAATCCAATCCATTCCTCGCTGATGATAGCACTCTTAGCTTTTCATATTCTTTCCAGGACTCACTTTCCAGGACTCACGTCGGCCGTAGAACTGGAACGGCAACGTATGTTAAGCTCATTAAATTCCGACCTTGACAGCATTTCAAAATGGGGTTCAGAAAATAGAGTGGAATTTAATGCTTCAAAAATACAACGCTTACAGCCGTTATCCATGAATGGCACTTGCATTACCTAAACCGAAAGACTTTCTATTCTCCGTATGTGCGTTCATGACAACCTTCGTTGGAATGACCATGTACACGAAGTCGCCAAGAATGCAGCGAAATGTCTAGGTTTCCTCAAACGGTGCAAGGAATATTTTACCCCTTCTGATCTGGCTACAATACACAAGGCGTTCATTCGCCCAAAGCTTGAGTACAATTCCCACATCTGGTCTGGTGCACCGAAAACTATATTGCACTTACTGGATAGGATCCAAAATCGTGCGTTGAAACTAATCGGAGACACGAATATCGCGAATTCTATTAATTCGCTTGAACGTCGAAGAAACGATTCGTGTCTCTCATTGTTTTACCGTTTCTTCAACAAACAGTGCTCAAATGAAATAGCCAACTGAATTCCTCCCCTTCAGCAATTCAACCGCAATACTCGCCATGCTAGGAATGCTCATCAGTTTACCATCCAGCCTATCTTCGGACGTACTATGAAATACAGAGACTCTTTCATAAGCCGTACAATGCGAATGTGGAATGCCTTGTCCAGCTCTGTTTTTCCTCCCCAATGCAATTTACAGACATTTAAGACCAATGTGCATCGGTATCTCCTATCTCCTCTATCCCAATTTCCTTAATGCCCGCGCTGTGTAAAAATACCATAAGAGTAGTCACAACCTCTTAAGCGCGTGTTAATTATATATAAAAAAAAAACTGTTTTTCACAGCAATTTACGGACCCGAATTTTATCCACAACTTTAACTGTAGGACAACTCATCCATGGAAGTTGAACTGTTAGGCTGGGTTGGCCTTTGTCGGGTTAATTCTCCAACCTATCTGCGAAACAGCCGACTTTAAACCAACTGATTTAGCAGACTTGAGACAGAGAATCAGTTTCTGTTCGCTTCCGTAGCACCAACCTGATTTTCAGGCAAACAAAAATAGGCACTCTCTGGGCGCAACACGGATCTCGGTTTTTATTTTTGTGATCACAATATTTATATATAAATAGGCGAAGGCAAATAGTTAAGAACCACTTTCACTGCTTAAACACAACATATTCGCTTGATATTTTTTTTGGTGGGAAACTTCTGCACAGATGCAATTTGTTTTCCAATACAAAAGAGACCGAGGAACTTTGTTCTTCTGAACTCTAATGCATTTGCCGTTTTAGAAGCCCATATAATGCTCCTTAATTCTCCGACAGTATTTGAAAAACTGTGGAACTTTGAGTAAAAAAAAAAAAAAAAAGGCACTCCGGGAGTGCCGACAGAAGTGATAACTTGAACAATTACGTGTGTATTTTTCGAATCGTCAGAAAATATATTATTGTGTAGGAAGTACTTTTAAAAAAAGTGTTTTTTTATTCATTATTATAAACTACTACTACTACAAAAATTATGTTACATTTTTCATTTTCATTTAATGCGGTATTTTACATCAAAAATAATACATATTATTTTACATACAAAATTGCAATCTATTGCTTAAAATGTATAAATTTACAGATACATGAAATATTAAATTTAAAAATTAATGGGTATTCTTTGAAATGAATACCAATGACACTTATGAAATTTCATCAACAACTTCAAACTCTTCCATCATCATCATTATTATCATTATATTTGAAAACGGATACTATAGGTTTATGGTAGGTAACTAAAATAGGAAACAAACAATTTTGATTCGAATCTATTTAAATATCTTGTAAAGATGGCATCAATTGTAGTTTTATGTCTAATCGTGCTAAGATTGCGATCATTGCTCATCGTTAAATCAAATTTGCTATTTAAAAATTCAATTAATGGTAGTTTTTATCATCTGCAAAGTTGATGTTGAAATCCCCACTCAAAATGATTGGAATATCATCAAATCTCTTCCCAACTTTATCTTGAAGTAATGCAGAATTATCTTTAGCATATATAAGTAATTTTCATCGATGCTGTCTTCCAGCGTAATCTAGATAGATTACAGTCTCGAATGTATCTTACTTCAGCTACCACAATCCGATTGTATCTACTTGTATTCTAGCGAAACTAGCACAGAACGAATAAATTAATAATAATTATAGTGAAGCTTAATTGAATATGAATTTCTTTCCGAAAAATACAAATTTTACTTTTAAAAGAAAAAGAACGAGAAAAGACAACAATATTTTTCTGTCTTGCCGCATCGCCATTGATAATGCTCTAGATCTCGTGGTACGGTATCAATAATTGTAGTTTTATATTCATTATTTTACACAAAAATTACTAATCATATTTTACAGTATACACTAAGGCGACATAAATATTACAATTATTTATATAGTATACCTACTCTTAGGGTGGCAAGTTTACCACAGTTTTCTATTTCTTGTTTCGGTAATTATAACACAAGCTACTGTGCCGTAAATGTGCACAAACCCAAAATCGTGGATATGTCGGAATTAAGCCTGGTAAAATTAAGTTATGAATTCCCCATACAAAACAGGTAATTGAAATAATTTTGGTGACAATCAATTTGTCGCTACCATAAATTACCATAGTAACGTATTCAAATAAAAATCATCCTAGATTAAGCTATAAATTACCTACCCCTAAAAGTAAGCCATAGTACAAAAGTTTACAACTAAAAGTATGCAATCGTTGTCGGTGTCGGAGTCGGTGTCGGTGTCGGTGTCGGTGTCGGTGTCGGTGTCGGTGTCGGTGTCGGTGTCGGAGTCGGTGTCGGTGTCGGTGTCGGTGTCGGTGTCGGTGTCGGTGTCGGTGTCGGAGTCGGTGTCGGTGTCGGTGTCGGTGTCGGTGTCGGTGTCGCGAGTTTGCTAATTTTTGCCCATCCAAATAGTGCCCAACGCGCCTAAAGAAGTTATCACTTCAAAAATCTACAATTCTCGGAAAAGCCCGAACTGTAAGTGAAAGTAGATAAAATTCTCGGTAAAGTTCCATGAACTTGGGTTGGGGTTATTGGCATGCAGTGTTCCCAGACTTTGGAGACTGTTTTCCCCTTTTTTTTTATCAGCAAAAGCTTTAGTTTTCCCCTAAATTTAAAAAAAAAAAATCACATTTTTTCCCCTAAAGCCCGTATGACACTACATTTTTCTCTCAGTTTTTCCTCATTTTTATCACATTAAAACATGTTGAAAAGTCAGCTGCGAGTAAAAGAGACTAAAAATGTATTACGAAAGACGTAGCAATTGTTTGCAAAGCAACCACAAATTTTCAAACAAATTTATTTTCAAATAATCCTGGAAAGTAAAAAAAGGAAACCTGCCAGCTGCTGAAAAATGAAATTTTTGTAAAATTTATTCATTTTTAATGCATTTTTTTTTTTGACACCTCTACATTAATAAGGTTGGTATTTACCTACTCACTCCAATCGGGAATATTTGTTCTAATTTTTCGTATTGCTCTTGTCTCATTTTAAAAGTAAAAAAAAAAAAAATGTAGTGTCATACGGACTTAAGTAACCGTTTTTATAATCAAGCTTAAGCATATAACATGCACGTGCACATGTCATGCAACAATTTCCCTTTCTATTAGACATAATATCCAAACGAGTGAATTTACCTAGATTGTACACAAAAAATTCTTACGTGGATATTCGATGCGCTGTTTTCTTTCTCTGTTTTTCTGTTAATATAAAAAATCCATTCTTTGAAATTCGTTCGTAATAAAAATACTTTTTACTGAAAATTTGTTCCCCTTTTTTGAAGCTTATTCATCGTTTTCCCTTTTCCATTCAAAGAGCGCCAAAAATCATTTTTCCCTCAGTCTGCGATCACTGTTGGGATTTTAAGTAAAATTCCCGGGAAGCCCCAATAAATAGGGAAAATATCAATATTTGTTGATTTGTTGCTATTTTAAAGTGGGGTAATTAATCTACCATTATTAATCCATTTATGAAATTTATGAAACATTTTTTGTAAATGTTTTTTTATTAGACTTGTGAACATTCGTGCTTATTTGCAAAAGTTCAAATTAGGAGTGCTCGTTATAAGTTCTTTTTGAACTTTGATTGGGACTAATTGAAATAAATGAAAGTTCGCTTTTACCTGCCTTTACTGTATATACAAATTTCTTGTTCAGGTGGAAATCTCGTGTTCGTATGTGCTCAGTTTTTTAGTTCGACTAGGGACTTATGCCAAGCAAGATAGCGCTATATTCAACTCTGAATGCTTGGTGAAATCTTTTCGTTCAGGGTGTTCGTAAAAGGTCTACTACATTCTTAAATTTATTGAAATAGTAATCCTTCTGTAGTCTCGTGGGAACAATAATATTCCAGATTCGTAAACAAAATTTCGAAGCCTTACTCCAACTAGAACTTATCACAAATCGTTGCAGTCTCTTAGCGTGCCTCTTACTGACTCAGAAAAAAGTGACATGGGATAGTTTTATTGGGAATTTTAGCTTTGCTGAACTGAAATATTTATTCAATTAATGCCCAGCGATCATATCCATTTTACTGTCGATAAACGAACCTTTTAAAACTCAATGTGTACGCATTTTTTGCACACGACTGTATGTTGTTTTCGGGAGAGAAATGCTCATTGGCACTTCTCACTTCGTTAACTCGCATCAGAAAGGGAAGTAAACGCTGCTCATTTATAATGGTAGACATGAAATTCCGCTCGATAGCATTATAAATGCTCCATGATTGAGCAAATCTGTCAGTGACATTACTTCTCATTTTTAACAGATTGCTAATTTGTTGACATTTTTCGGTTGCATGACTTAGAATAACTCTTTGTATAGAAGCTAAGTTCGCTAAGCCTGAGGACATTATCATTCCGATGTATATGCTCGGTAACTCTGTGATGACTTTCATGAATACCGATAGGATGTGATTGATGGTTGCACCAATTCCAGTTCAGACTTAACAAAAACAAACAAATATGTAACTTGTTTTGACGTTGACCCCAAGATACAAAAAAAAAACAAAAAAAAAAATGGTTGTAATTGAGTAAACCAAAAATACGACAAGCTTCTCACAACCATTTGCTTTTCTTAAGTTTTTACAAATACATACATACTCAGAGTGACTTGTTCTGAATCAGCCTGAAAGATATTTGGAAGACATTGGTCTAAGTTTCAGCTTTTGGTGTGCGGGTGGCATTATAAAATGTGCATTTGCAATATTTTCAAGTCGGAAAAGGAAGTAGCAGTGTCGTGAACGCATCCATGCCCATAAGGTGTCAATATATGAAATATAGCTTTCCCTGGCTCTATTGATTTTGTTGCTTTTAAGTAGGCGCCGTGGCTTAAGTGTGTTGGACTACTAAGCGAAGGGTCCGAGGTTCGAATCCCGCAAAATCCCAAATTCCAACTTAGGGTTTTTTTCACTGCGCCACCTCTCGCGAACGTCTGACAAACATCCGAGAGTATAAATGTCTTGAAAGAGCTTCTCAATTAGCCGTTTGGAGTCGGCATAAAATTGTAGATCCCTTCCATTCGTTCCAAAAATGAAAAACTCACACAGAACGAATGGTTGGGAGAAGCTAGCTCTAGGGTGGTTCCGGACCTATTGCACCAACAATTTATTTATTTTTTAGGTCACTTGGTTATGTGGATTATGTAGATTCATCTGGTATCACAAGGTACCTTATAATGGTCTTAGTGTGTCGGCTAGCCGACAGCCACTTCAACCTATCCTAACCTAACCTCACCTAAAGTCACTTGGTTAAGTTCATTTTCTGCCAACGTTTTTTTATCCATTTTTCCGCATGTCCAATGACTCCTGCACTACATTTGGTCGATTTAAGATCCATTACTTAAAACGTCCATATAAAAAGAATCTAGCTGGCAACGCAAACGCACACTTTTGTGCTTAAAAAAAAGTGCCTGTTATCTTAAATTGCGAGCGCTAACGACGTCTGCACTTCGTTCTGTCTAGCTCCTGCCTGTCATATTTTTTTGTGATCAAAACCATGCTGTTTAGACAAACGCACACTGATGTGCGCAAATAAAACCATGCTTAGTTCGTGAGTGCTAACATTTTTCCAGAGTCTAGTGATTATTTTCCTCGTCAGAACTACCTTTAATGATAAATTTGAGGTGAATTCCTTAATATATAGCGTGCGTTTAGTATATTAGATTATAAGAAATTTTGTTAACCATTCTCCATGTTATATAAATAAACTAATATTTTTTCTTTAGGAGATATCTTTTTCACGACTCTTCAGCGAAATTTAAACTAAGCAAGGTATAATGAATTTCCTCAGTATTGTTCAATTTCTAAGTAAATTCAAATAAGGCACATGGACCTTTTTTACTGCACTTTTATTTCATACTCACTATCCACATGAAAAAAAATTCTTACTCATACGAAAAGTTGACTTTTGGCTTAGAGATAGACTTCTGTTTATAGCGCACATTTGACGTTTTTTAAAAAAAAAGTTGTGTGCTGACAAACGAAGCACAGTCTTGCTTTATTTTTAAAAACCGCCATAGACAATAAAAATTCTGAACCGTTTTTTTTTTTTTATAAGAAAAGTTCTTGCTTCGGTATCGCACATAAGAAAACTTTTCTTTTTTCTGTCAGCACACAATTTAGTAACAATTATAAGCCGCACACATCTTGTTCCTCTAAAAATAAGTACCATATAAATACATCAATGAATAACAAGCATCCTATCACTTACTGTGTATATGATCAGTTATTGTTTCAGTTGCTGTTGGTAGCGCACATCAGTGTGCGCTTCAGCTCTGTGGCTACCAAAAATTCTTCATGAATATGGATAGAAAAACCGATATCCCTCACTCGAGTGCATGCATATTTTCAGTCATAGGTTGATATGTTCTACCCAGTCGAAGAACAAATCTTATGCGCATAATACAAAAGAAAAGCTGCAGTTAAACGTTCAAAAATGTGGAGCAACTGACATCCGCATCCATATGAAAAATGAAAGCAATCGAAATTCGATGTTCAAGCAAAACAAAAAAAAAAAACCGCCAAAGCATCCCAAAAGAAAATATATCCAACAACAACAAGAAGAACTTTCGAATGCATCCAGAGAGACATGTTTATTGCAGTTGTAAAAAATAAAACCATGTTCGACTTCCCACTCAACTCACAGAACTCCCTGTTTTCTGGCCCACTGTTTGTTCGCCTACTAAACTCACAGAACATCTCGGCGCAAATCTCCTCTTGACTTTTCATTTTCCCGATCAACTTCAATCTATAATCCCCGACCCATAATCCACCACAAGAAGACGGTTTGAGGTTCGAAAAAAAATACAAAAAAAAAAAAAAAAAAAACAACAACAGCAACCACAAAAATGCATTATGGATGAGGGGCACAGCACTGTAATGCGATATACCACCATCCACCACCTCTTCACCGCCTCTTTAATCCCATTGAAGAGCATAAACGATCTCGCTGTCTGCTGGCAAATATGCGGTAAATCCCAGCGTCACACAATAATCCATAGCATCGCACGATGGTGCGTCGCCCAGTAGTATATAGTTTAAAGTAGATGTGACGCAGTTTTGAAAACCAGCAGCTCGAAACCAAGATTACCCTACCTACCAGTGTACTCCCTCTCAGTCCACACATATAGGGGCGATCTACGTGCGTCGAACGCTCTCTCCCTTGGACGAGGCTAGCTCCGGTGCCTTTTGCGATTGCCTTTCGTATTGAATTTCATGCTGCTGCAGATACACGCTTCTATCCAGTGCGTGGATACGGCGCGCGTTGGTGAAGGAGGCGTCACTTGAAGGTTTAGTTCATGAGTTCCAAACGCGCCAGAGGTTCGCACTACGACCATGTACCACTTAATAGTCGAACCGTATAACATGAGATGCACACCTACTCTCACTCTGGCTCTTTGGTATATCTTTTGTGGTACGGTGCATGTTTATGCGTTTTTTTTTATTATTATTGTTATTCAGAGCCGCATTGACCTCCTACATATAAACGCATCGAAGTTTATATTTATGCGCTTAGTATGGTAGATAAGATGCGAGATACTTTCCCAAGATGCTGGTTGAGGTTGTTGCTGGTGCTGCTGTTGTGTTCTACTTTTCGACAGCAACAACAAAACGTCCAAGCTCCAACTGTGGCGATGTGGTGGCGTGGAACTTTATCTTTCTTCTCACCTCGTGTATCCATTACCTGCATAGTGAATATCTTTCGGATCAACAAAATCATCAGCAAAATGAGAGATAATCTATTCTGAAATGATTTTAGGTTGTTTTTGCCTCTTCTATCTGTGTTTTTGCTTTTGTAGGGAACTTTTCGTAAAAGCTATCTATACCGTATACGAGTAGTATACCGCACTTGACCAAGTGGAATGCTGAATGCATAATGTATCTGCTTTTCTTTTGCTCCAGCATAATGAGGCATAGAACAACAACTACACACAGAAAACTAGGGAAAACCACTTTGTTAACGATTTGCAAGTTATCTATCACGAGATGATGATGGATGTATGCTGTGATGCTTGGGCATTGGCAAGTTAACAGTTCATCAGCTAATGGCCAGTAAAGTTAAAGTTGGTATCGTGATTTTGTCTTATGGATTGTGAAGATGCATTTCTAAGTGATAAATAGATGTAGGTAGTGTGAATAGAAATTCCAAAGCTATCTCTGTTTTTTCTTTTTTCGGCCCGATGAATGCCATCCCTTTTGAGGCAGAAAATCCGACCGTTCGGCCGTAATTGGTCGGTACGAACTGGAACTCTATTTCTGAACATGAATTGAACTCTAACTCGGAAAGCGGGGTGTAAGATGGCATAGGATGGTAATGTAATTTCAGTTTTTATGTTTATGGCTATTCTATTAGACAAAGCACTGCGAGGGCATTCTGTTCTATCGGTAGTCGATATTTTACTTTCACAGCATTTAACTGCGGTGTTCGTAATAAAAGAGACCTATTACCATTTTATAACGATTTAAGGAACGAAATAGTGATTCGTTACGACTTCAAGCGTGCGATTGTAATCAATCGTAGTGGGGCTCTATTTTCTTTCTATTTTTTATTGGCCATTAGCGGTGTTTTCTTTTTTGACGTGAATTTCTTTCTCTTTGACTGTAGTCAGTCTAGCTACCTTGATTTTTCAAGGGATTGATATGATACTCATCGGCTACACTGGGAGCGATGAGCTGTGCGAAATTTGTTGGTAAAAATATTGAAAAGCACCTGGATCTTCTGTTGTCACGTGTAGAATAACGCCATTCCGATTTTATTACATTTTTCATGCTGTCAGCATTTTTTAGTTATATTCGAAAGCCCTTTGGTTAATTTCCCCCTCTAGCAAATGAGGTGGAACTTCCACATAAAATCATCTTTGCAACTTGTTGTCCTAAATCCTGAGCCTATTAAAAAAAACTTAAAAACTTACAAGCTACAGCCACCTGTAAGTGGCAAAGCAATGCAGTTTACGCGATTCCTGCGAGGTATTTCGCATTTTCCGGTCGGATTGGGATGCCAATATCTATAGGTTCTACTAAGAACTTGAACAAAACAGAACAGCAGAGGATTTTTAACTTTACACGTACAGCGGCGGACATTATTTGAAAATTTGTCAATCCAAAGGACGTTCCCACTTTTCTTGGGTAGGTATACCAGGCTAACAATCAAATGTCTGTGGGGAAGGTGGGCCCGAATATATTGTCGACCTTTTAAGCTTCATACCTTAATTACTATAATTGCAACCCTATCAAACGTGGACAATGGACACGAATCCGTGAAAATACATGCATAAAAATATAAGGTGTTCCAAAAGTTTAAAAAATTAAGTGCACGACGGGATCGCATCAAACTTTCTCGTTTATCAAAAGTTTTGTTGAGTCAATTGGTAGGTAGGTAAATAGTTCAGTAGCAACCGTACATAAAATGTAAGAATAGAATAGAATTTTGAGTCTAAATAGAGGTTTAGGCAGGCTTAAAAGGCTTTATTAAAACTTCAACTTTATCAGGACATGCTTGAGAGCGAAATTACCAGGCTAAATACGGGCTTAAGAAGCTTAATGCTACGAGCTGCGAGAAGGTTTTTTTTTTTAACAGAGTCTGTCAAAGCTGGCTAAAAATAGAATTTTTAAAAGCTTTATAAAAATTTCATCGTGTTAATATAGGCTAATGGCGGGATTAACTGACTGTATACAATTTTGTAGGCGCAGTGGCTTAGTGGATAGTATGTTGGACTACTAAGCTAGGGGTCGAGGTTCGAATCCCGCAAAAATTCCAACTTAGGGTTTTTTTCCACTACGCCACCTCTCGGGAACGCCTGACAAACATCCGAGAGTATAATTGTCTTGAAAGAAAGATCCGATTCACTCCAAAAATAAAAAACCCATACAAAACGAATGGTTCTGAAAAGCTAGGCCTAGGGTCACTCCGGTGGTTGGGTGTTGTATGAATAGGGTAGGCACTGATTGGCGTCAACTTGGCGATGCCCAGTCGTTGTAACTGTTCATACACATCAATTGTGCTTATTTTACCTCCGCGTGGTAGCCACCGGGTACTGGTCTTGTCCTTCCGGGCATGACTTGCTAAACTTATAAGCGCGAGTGTTGAACACGAAGAAAATAGCAACACTATAATGCTCTGTCGGAATGACTGCCTGATCGAGTCTCAGAGGTCTTACATGAGCCCCTCAGAAAGAGGACGTACGGCGGATGAATTCACATGGCTGAATCAACGGTGGCGTCAACAGTCAACATGGCAGATACCTCAATGAGCTACTTCGACGTATTTGGAGCTGAGGTCATTGAGGATTTTTCAGCACTAGTCAGGGTGTTGAAATAGAGATGGTGGCGGAAGAGCCCTTAATGGGTCAACGGCAGCTCTCACATCCCCGCAGCGGGTTACTGACTCCGGAATATTCCGGCTCCTTTTGCCCAAGGGGTTACAGAAAGGGCCTGTTCCTCCAGGTTGGGGGTTGTGCGTGGGGTTAACTACCCTACCACGGAAAAAAAGCACTGTTGCGAAGCAACCAAAAGCCTCGGATAAGGACGGATTCACTGTTGACGACCCTGCAAAACGAAAAAAGGACAATGACGTTCGGATCTGCACGTGGAATGTTCGAACTCTGAACAGACCGCGTGCAGCCGAACAACTAGCGGAGGCCCTAGACTGCTACAAAGCAGGTATCACCGCCATCCAGGAAGTGCGGTGGGATGGGCCGGGCAAAAGGAGGATGAAAAACTGTGACATTTACTACGGTGACTGCTACAGAGAACAAAAGCAGCGTCTATTTGGATGCGGATTTGTTGTAAGCGGCAGACTTAGGCAAGAAGTCTTGAGCTTTCGACACGTTAGTGAACGCCTTACAACTATCCGCATCAAGGCTAAATTCGCCAACATCAGCCTGATATGCGCTCACGCCCCCACAGAAGATAAAGACGATGCTACCAAAGAATGTTTCTACGAGCTCCTCGACAAAACATATGAGCAATGTCCTAAGCATGACGTTAAAATCGTCTTGGGTGATTTTAACGCCAAAATAGGAAAGGAGGACATCTTTGGTAGCACAATCGGAAAACACAGCCTACACGACACCACGTCTGGAAACGGACTTAGGCTGATTGATTTTGCTGCGGGACGTAATGTTACCATAGCTAGTTCACGGTTTCCTCACCTCAATATACACAAAGGTACATGGCGGTCACCTGATCATCAAACCGTCAACCAAATTGATCACGTTGCGATCGACGCAAGGCACTCCTCCAGTATTCTAGATGTCCGAACTTTCCGAGCGGCCAACATAGACTCGGACCACTACCTTGTTGTAGCCAAGGTACGGATGCGGATATCCAAGACGCCACAACAACGAGAAAATACTGTGAGGAGATTTAACGTTGGACGACTACAAACGCAACAAACCGCCAGAACCTTTGCCGATCGCGTATCCCTCAACCTCTCGAGAAGTCCTATGCTGCCAGCATCAAGTGCCGAAGACCAGTGGCGCCGATGCCAAGAAGCCATCAAAAACGCCGCAACTGATGTGCTCGGTTTCACCAGCCCACCCCCCCCGAAACCCCTGGTTTGACGAAGAGTGCCGGCAAGCACATGCAGCAAAACAAAGTGCCTACGAAGCGTCGCTGCATAGAAGGACGAGAGCAGCTCGTCAGCTCTACGAGCAAAAAAGGAGGGAAGAACATCGGCTTCTCCGGAGAAAAAAGAGAGAGCATGAGAAGCGCGCGATCGAGGATATAGAGAGGTGTTACTCCAGGAACAATGTTCGGAAGTTTTACCAAAAGGTAAAAAGAACGTGTCATGGCAACAAGACCCGAACGGAGACCTGTAGAGACGAGCAAGGAAACCTTGTAGTAGAGTCACAGTCGGTGCTGAGGACATGGAAAAACCATTTCTGCAGACTGCTAAACGGCGAAGACGACACAAATTCCGCTGTTAGGCAGAACGATCCATTCAACCTGGACGATGACAGCCAAGATTTCCGTCCACCTGACCAAAATGAAGTGAGGATAGCAATATCTAAGCTTAAATCCAACAAGGCTGCTGGTCCAGACGGCTTACCTGCCGAGCTCTTCAAGGCAGCCGGAGATGACTTGGTAGAGTGCATACACCAACTCATCTCCAAGATTTGGTTAGAGGAAAGTATGCCTGATGAATGGAACCTCAGCATTGTTTGCCCGATCCACAAGAAAGGAGACCCTCTAAACTGCGCCAACTACAGAGGCATCAGTCTCCTGAACACTGCGTATAAGATCATGTCTGCTGTATTGTGTGAACGCCTGAAACCATTCGTCAACGATCTGATAGGTCCCTATCAGTGCGGTTTTAGGCCCGGTAAGTCCACGACCGATCAAATATTCACACTACGGCAGATCCTGGAAAAAACCCAAGAATACCAGATCGATACTCACCATCTTTTTATCGATTTTAAGGCCGCATATGACAGCGTTTATAGAGACGAGCTATACAGAGCCATGTCTAGTTTTGGCATCCCTGCCAAACTTGTCAGATTGTGCAGAATGACGATGGAGAATGCTCGCTGCTCCGTAAAGGTCGGAAACAATCTCACCGAGACCTTTGATGTCAAAAAAGGATTTAGACAAGGTGATGCGCTGTCATGTGACTTCTTCAACATCATTCTTGAGAAGATTGTGCGAAACTCACAAGCCAACACCAGAGGCACAATTTTCTATAAGTCTGTGCAACTGCTTGCATACGCTGTCACATTGACATTGTTGGTACAATACAGCGAGCTGTCACTGGTGCGTTTGCAAGTATTAGTACAGAAGCGGCAAAAATGGGTTTAGTGGTGAATGAGGGTAAAACAAAATATATGCTGTCAACAAGAAGGGACACACGACATCGACGAATCGGGCAGAACGTCACGATAGACAGCTATAACTTTGAGGTAGTTAGGGACTTTGTCTACCTCGGCTCCGCTATAAACTCTGATAACGACATCACATCAGAAATCAAACGAAGAATCACACTTGCCAACCGCTGTTTC
Source organism: Cheilosia urbana (assembly GCA_946477585.1). Lineage (NCBI taxonomy): Eukaryota > Metazoa > Arthropoda > Insecta > Diptera > Syrphidae > Cheilosia > Cheilosia urbana. Next base: position 25,593,159 of record OX297856.1, read on the forward strand.
TTTGGCCTAAGACGGCAATTGATTAGTAAGGCCTTGTCAAGAAGCACTAAGGAGATTCTATATAAGACTCTCATCATCCCTGTCCTGCTCTATGGCGCAGAAGCATGGACCCTAACAAAAACGGATGAGGATCTTCTTGGTCGCTTCGAACGCAAAATTCTTCGAGTGATTTTTGGTCCCGTTTGCGTTGACGGGCTTTGGAGGAGAAGATTTAACAGCGAACTCTACGAGCTGTACAGCGACATCGACCTAGTCAGAAAAGTACGCATCAGTCGTCTAAGATGGCTGGGACATGTAGAGCGAATGGACACCAACGCTCCGGCCCGAAGAGTCTTCGATTCTAACCCGGAGGGACAACTTAGTAGAGGAAGACCTCGCCTTAGGTGGCGCGCGCAAGTGGAAGGGGACCTCAACCAACTTGGAGTGCGCAACTGGAGGCAGTTAGCCAAAGATCGCGCTAACTGGAGAGGCGTATTGGTTGAGGCCCAGGTCCACCCCGGACTGTAGCGCCACCTAAGTAAGTAAGTAAGTAAGGGTCACTCCGGATCTGTTGCGCTATTTATTTATTTTATTTATACAAACTTAAGAATCTTTATACGACTTAATATGAACTTGATCTTTATGATTCGAGCTTAGGAGGCTTAATACAATCTTAAGGGGCGTAACAAGGGTTCAGAAGTTTCATGAGTTACACGGTTAAAAATCCTGGCGTTAAATTTAATACTTTTGGGGTTGAAAAAATATTAAAATTTAATATTTTGCATATATTCAAATTAAACAACTAATAAAAGATTTATTAACTTTAAATAATGTCTGCTATTACAAAATATGTCTGAAATATTAAATTTTAATATAGATGGAAATGAGTTTCAATGCAGACATATTTAAATTAACCCCTTATTTACATTGAAAAATTCAAGAATGTTAATACATTTGTAGTCGAATTAAATAAACTGAAGATTAACACATAATATAATCTTATTACATTTTAATATTTTCTTAGATTTGATTTAAATATCTATGGGATATATTTTACTTCAAAAATATTTTTTATATATTTAATATAAGAATAATATGAAAATTGTCAAGCGTAGGCAAATTCCGGTGTCTTTTATCCCCTTGTAAAATAATCCTATAGAGTTCCGCTGTGCTCCCTTACGTAGGTATATTTTCCCAAAACTTTAAATGAAGGAGAACTCATGAACGCCTGAATTATCTTATTAATTGTTCAGTTAATTACTTACTTTTTGGTATGTAATAGATATATTTCTGAGGTAATCAACTGGAATTTCTAGACCGCCCTTATCTTCAATAGCAAATCTACTAGTTATATCTCTGCGCTTCATAACTAAAAGCAATTACTACGACTTCTTCCAAGAATGCTTTGAAATTAAAGTTACTTACTTGTTAGAATAATATTCTTATTGGATATCAATGTAAATATCACCCTTTTTAAGCATGACTCTTTTAAGTAAACTGTATCCAAATCAGAAACCAGCCGCTCCATTGAGTAGGACGCTCAAACTAACTGTAAATTCCTAACCAAGCGACAAAATAATATATTTGGGTTGAAAAGTAATGCCAATACATTTAAATATATTCACTTTAATTCAGATCCTGTATTAAATCCAAATACAAATGTATTGAAGTTGATGGTTTTAATAAGTTCGCATTAAAATGTAATCAGAGTAGATGTTATATTTTAGGTCTACTATAACTTAACTTTAAGAAGTTCGTGATTGAAATATGATTTTAATATAGACTGGGTTAGATTGTAGAACAAAAATACTGGACTTTAATCTTTCGAGATTAAAATGAGTACTTTAATGAAATAATTATTAAATTTAAGTATAAAAATATTACAGAAAAAATTTAATAAATCGGAAATATTGAAAACTAATTTTTCCTGTGTTGCATAGACCTGTAATACTAAAAAACACCCCCATGTTTTTAACCGTGTAAGGTCGATCGTATGAAGTTCTTTCTATTTAAATATGTAAAGAAACTCTAATACTAATTGTATCTCTTTAAGGATACCTTTGGGGTATTATTTCCCTCTTCCGGGGTTTAAACTTTCGTCGCTCGGGTCAGCGAAAGTTCTTACCACTACACCATGGCCACTCTTGTCCAAATAATCAAAGCTGCTGCAAAATCACCTGACTTTTTAAACGATCGCGCTGTTGAATAAATTGTTCTGTTAGAGCAAACATCTACTTTCAATGCCAACAGATTTAGGACGGATTTTGTTTCATTAGACACAAATATTAGAAAATCGGATTAAATCATCTGATATTATAATACCTACCCTCTTCCAGTCGTTAAAGCTTAGGAAACGAGATCATTGAGACGAAATTTTCGAAAATTTTCTTTGCAAGTTCTTCCTGCGCTGATACTGATACTAGTGATGATGATACTCCACGTATAGCGCACACCCACAGCTTAGTAGTGTGCGTTCTCATTCTCCCTTTTCTTTCTTCTAAACTCTGCTCCTATACATATTCTGTATTGTTATGAATATAAAACAGATTTCTGAATGCCTTTTCAGCCTACCATATTTTAGCGCACACTACTGTGCTTTTCTGTATTCCCTTTTGCATGTCGGTATATCAAGCAGTTCCTTTACCAGAGGCATTGAGTTATTGCCAAATGCCGAAAAGTTGTCTGTTCCTGTCATTTGCTTTCAAAAAAAACAAGAGTTGGGTTTACCAATCCCTTCCCTGCCTACGTCTGCAGCTCTTTAACTGTCGCCGTTCCCCAAGGTTAACATCTCAACATCATACATTGATATATCAAATATACTCGAACCCATATCAACAGAACAATGTCCTCAACCCATTAGTAGACAATACGAAAATAAAATATGTTAGCCTTTCGAAAGGATCCCTTTGCAACATTTCGAAATTAGAATATTATTCAAAACTCCCTCTACAAATATTTCGGCATATTAATTTTTCCCACATTCCGTAACGAAATTACGTCGAATATTTGATGTAAAAAGTTAAATTAAAGGATACTTTTAGTATAACTTTTCAGCTTGTCAGGGGGAGGGGCAGAAAGTAACCCTAAATTCCAGGTTAGTATTGCTTTTGGTGTGTTCCGGAATTTTCACCTTTCCTTGAAGCAATAAAAAGTGATGGGGTTGCAATATCAAAAGGAAACAACCAAAAGGAACACATTTTCCCAATTTTTGGGATCTCATTCGCCCATCACATTGAAATTCGGTTGCAAGGCATTCAATCTGACGAAGTGGCGCTGGCTTGGGTATTCCTCTTAAATGGTAATAGCCTGGGGTGTTATCCACAAGTCCTATCGACATTGATGACACACCTCTTCAAGGCTGTACATATATATACAAATTTTAATTGCATTCCTGATGTAGACATTTTTTTTTTTACTATCTGGACACTCGTTCGCATATGGAAAAGAATTATTACGCCCTAGTTATACAAGTTGAAAGAATAATTATGACCATCATAAGTAACTAGTGGATTTATGTGTCATTAGGTTGGCCGGGTAATTAACAACTCTTGTAACATGCAAGTGTTTGCATTTGCTGTTGAGTGTTGAGTACACGCATCGCGAGGTGAAGTGCCATCATTATTGTGTCGCATAAAACACTATCCGGACGTGTAGTGGCGCGGTGCCGGTGGTACTAAATGTGCGTTGTACGAAAATGAATGGCTGTCCGAATATAAATGTATGCATAATGAAAATCAGTGCTTGTTATTTTTTGTGGTGGAACAAAAAGAAAGCGTTAAATAAATATGGTTTCAGATTTCTAGATAATTTTTATGACCGATGGGCCTAATTCCGGAAGACCACCTGTTGATGCTGTTTCAGAAAATTGATAGTGTGCATGATAAATGTCGAGAGATTGGGCATCGTGTAGGTATCATAGGTGAATGGCTTTTATGACAGCAATTTACTTCGGAGATGTGTGAAAAGTGGTTGGTAAAAGAGCCTTAAGCGTGCATATATTCGTTGTATCTGGTGGAATTGTTAACTCCTACGCGTTGAAATCGTTTTAGTGTTGTATAACAGGCCATTGGTTTGGTGTGGAGCATCTTCAGTTGTTTGATATACATTGGAGATCGTGTCTTCTATTCGAAATTAAATTTAGTATTTTTTTTTATTTGAATATATATATATTTTAGCGCACACCAATGTCAACCGAATTATTTAAGTTTCTTAAACTTCTTACGAGACCTATAGCTAGGGTTATTTGAAGTGATTATTAGGGTATGGAAACGCACATGAAATAGTTCATTGTGTGCTTTTAATTTTCTTAATATTCTCGATCGATCAGCAGTTTCAGTGGTACATATATTTTGGCTGTTATAAATATCTTCGATGTTATAGATAGACGTTCGTAGCGCACATATTGATGTGCGTTTTCCTCATCTTACCCCAATTCCATTTTTAAGTTACCAAAAAATAAGACTATCAATCAAAAATTTGTTTCATTAAAATTTGCGCTGTGCGTTGGTGAGTCGGTCATTTATTCAGTCAGGACAAACTTTGTAACTGTAGATAATTTTAGAATGTTTCGCTTCAGTCAGGACAAACTTTATAACTGAAGATACTTTTTTGTTCGCTACAATTTACTGCAGTTGTTTGCAAGGGCAAAATTTGTATTTAAATATGAACGGGAAACGTAAAAAAATCATCGGGATCAGAAAAAGTTTGCCAGAGATTTGTAAACGCACACAGTGCAAATGTGCGCTGTAAACAACTCATCTAATAGCCAATATTATTTTTATTAATAGACAATCTTATTATCGAAAAATTGCACTAAAAATGGATGGAAAAGTGTACCCAGATAAGCAGTCCCTTAAGGTTGTTGATACAGCATAGGTCTCGAGAAGTATCTCCGTAAAGTGTCAACACTGCTCAAAGTTTTGCGCACCACCGTTCTTTCGATTAACTTTATTTCGAGATTAAATTTTTGTAGTTAGTTTGTTCAAGCGAGAACAACGTTTATCAAAGTGGGTCCGTCGAGATTTCAGTAAAACCACGCATTGGTGAATGCATGTAGTGTTCAATGTTTTAAAATCGTCTCATGGAAAATGCAAAAAAAAAAAAAATAGATCCTGCACAATTTCCATAAGACTTTGCAAATGGTGTAGCCACAGTTCTAATGTCACAAAAAAGTTTTGTGAAGTTGAGCAGTCATACTTGCACTGATTTGTAAGTTTTTACAGAATTGTTTTTTGTTCGGGTATTTGTTACCTTGAGGTTGTTATAGATTTCTGGTCAGAATTTGTTAAACTATAAACCGAGTTAAATTTAAACTAAAATTATGTATTTTAAAAAATGTGTTCTTAGACCAAAATATATGTCTGTACTTCTATACAGACATGGATTTTTTTTTCGAATGCTTAAGACAAAAAAGAGGGAATGAAAACAAAGCTGTCGAGATTTCTTAATCAAAATCGTGGCAGCTATTTTACGATTTTTTTTTTTTTTTTTGCTGTAAGGGCAACAGAAATATTTTTTCCTATGAATATTATCCAAAGCACATGGCAACACTGGCTTTGGGGTGATTTAGAATAGAAACCAAAATATTCTCAGAGTATGTAGCAGTAGTATAAATTTGCCGGTTCTGGCACACAGGGATCAGGGATCATTCTTGTGGTTATGATCTGATTGAACTGATCTGAAATAATAACATGATCTGATTGACCATCAGTTTATTATTTCAGATCAGTTCAATCAGATCATAACCACAAGAATGATCCCTGATCCCTGTGTGCCAGAAACGGCAAATTTATACTACTTGTAGCTAATTTAATTAGTTATAAATAGTCTTGTTAAGTATGATCCGTTATTTTATTACAGATAAGAGGTGCACAACGATCCAAAATTTGTGGTTCTTTTGAGGACATCTTAGATCCGACGAGTCTTACCTCAATTTTTGTTTAAAATCACATGACTTATGATCATTCATATAGGTTGTTACCGCAAAAATATTGGAAACATCATTTTTGAACCACTAGCTTCAGTAGTAGTTTACAAATGATAACGTACAAAAAATCTTATGGAGGTGCATCCGTTTTTTGTATCATTTACATACATTTGTTGAACACCTCAAGTTGTGTAGACGTTGTTGTAAACATTTTCATGAAGGAAACATTATTTTTTCTAATCTACATAATTTGTTTTTTGCATTGCTTCCGTCGACCGTTGAACAGGACAAACCTCAAACCTAAAGGGGTTTCCACTTCCTATAACCACAGGTGTACTAACGACAATACACAGACATATGAATTTGAATGATGTATTTTACTTCAATTTGAAAATGTTAATCTATTCGTTCAGAAAAAAAAAAACATGTTCGTCTGCCTTCTAAATCCATGTCGCACGCATAACTTTCATGTGCAAATCATCCGAACCGGGAATGAGGGTAAGACTGGATTGATGAGTTTCAAAAAAAAAAAAAAAAAATACTCTAACATCATCCCCGCTCAACATGAAAGCGCTGGGCCATCACTGGGTGGAGGTTTTTTATTTGTATTCAGATTTCTTCCAATAAATTAAATATGAATCCCAACCTTTATTAAAAATTCCAAGTCATGTTTCCGTCTATATGCGATGCCGCCTAAAGCACTTTCATAAACAAAACAAATTAATTCAGGTGTGCTCTTTTTATATTCATTAATGTCTGTTGCCTGAAAATGTGGGTCTGTTGCCTGAAAATGTAAAATGCAATTGTTTCGATCGAGTAAACTTGTTCTATGTAGGTATTCTAATATTTATTCAATATTAATGCATTATTCTCTTTATGTCGTTGCAGGTAAATTGGTTACTTATTATGTCCGTGGACCTCAGAAAATAAAAATGGTAAAACTAAAGACTAGACCCCGCCTATAAGGACCGTTTCCTGATACTACTCATAGCGATTTAAGTTCTACTTAGTACTTAAATAGCTTATGGGCTACTTTTTCTATGTCATAAACTGTCACATAAGATTTTAAGTGGAAGTTCGAGTAGTATCAGCAAACGGGTCCAAATGCTGGTTTCGAAGAATCTTTTAACCCTCTACTGCATGCATTTTGATTCAGTGGAGAAAAAAACAAAAATTTATTTTTTTTTGTTTCTTTTTAAAAACTTAAAGGATATTTAAAAAAAAAAAAAAAAAATTAAATTTTTTTTTGACTTTTAAAAAAAAAACTTTTTCCATACAAAAATCGATTTAATAATGCAGTGAATGCATACGAAGCCATATATGGACATTGCAAAAAACGCACTCTACCATGAACTGCACAGGGATAATTGGAATTTTTAAAATATGCTTACACAGTTTAAATACACTTTCTTTTTCCAATTCCGAATGTCATTAGTAAATTATTCGTAAATAGGAAATCCACAAAATTTGTAAACAGTACCTACTCTATAGTTTGGTGAAATTGTGCAGTAATAAGTAAATCTGTTCTGTTTTAAATTTAAATAAATATCAAGTCGAAAAAATTGCTTAAACAAACAAAATTGTAATCTCACTAACGTTTGGACTGCCAAAAAAGCATTGGACTCACTTATTTTATTTCGAGGTTGGTAAGTGTGAATCACAGAATTTTTTACCAACAGAAAATGTACTTAAAAAATGTATCATGCTTAAATAAATAAATAAATTAATAGTTGGCGCAACTGGTCCAAAAAGCACCCAATCATTCGTCATTCATTCATATTTTGTGACGAATGGAAGGGACATACAATTTTATGCCCAGTCCGATAGCATAAAAAAAACTTAACATAACTGCTGAGTAGTGAGTTGATGATTTTTAAGAAGAGTTTATTAAAAAGCGCTTTAAAAAAAACATTTAATTCATGTTTTTCTCGGAATCGAACCTGCGACACAATAACCAATGAGCCACTGCGCCTAAGTTAAAATAAATATTATTTAAAAGTATATAAATAAAATTCGTAAAATTTGCACACAATTGTTTAAAGGTTTAGAACTTTTTTTGAAATAATAAAGAGTACCAAATTTTTCCCAACTCAACCGATCTATTTTATAAGTGTATTTTTTGATCGGCACACTGCGGTCCAAATGACTTTTTGGGTGCAAAAATCATAACTTTTGAACACATGAAGATATCATTTTTTTTTTCTTCTTGAAGCAAATTTCTAGGCCTATAAAAATAGTGATTTTTAAGAAAATTGCTTCACAGGGTGTTTCTAAATCTTAGTCTGAAGTTAAATTTTCTTTGAAAAAGGAGTTAAAGAAAAACTTAAAGAACAGGTAAAATTTTAGGAATCTTTTAAAAAAGGTCTGCGGCTATTTAATTGTTCGCAGGGTGATCCAAAATATTAACGAACCAATTTTTAATGTTTTAAGCAAGCATTTCAACAGTATTTTTTTCATTTAGTTGCGCATCAGTATATCCTATAAATAGTTTCTGATATATATTTTACATGAAACAGTGTAGGAAAAAAGTTAACGGACGAAAAGAATAATAAAATAGAATAAAATAGAAAATCTCTACAAGTCAAACTATTTGGCAGAAAATTAAATAGGTTACAAAAATACAAATTTGATCGTAGAACGTAAAAAAATTTTACCAACATTGAAAAGCTCTATAAGTCAAACTAGGTAGCAGACAATTATTTTGTTTGCTGCTTTTGAAGCTCCGTTTATATTTCTTTAAGAAACAAACAACAAAACAGTAAAAATAACATTTCAAATTTAGTATTTTTGCCACGAAATTTGTCCTTTTGGACCACTGTGCGGCGTGAAGAATTTCTTTATGGGTTGTGTGTTGGATATGTAACCGCATTCGTAATACCTCCGTGGTCCATGCCAATATTGGCCCCTCGAAGGTTCGAAAATCCAGGACACTAAAAATGTGTCTTTTTCGATCGACAATATGGTCAACTAAGGTGGCGATCTACTGATCCTAAGAAGCTCATGTCCCGTGTGCTTGATGTAGAACAATTTTGACCCGCTGCCTAGCTTATTAGCCCAAATACGTCACATTAGGTTGTGCTTACAAAAATTCTTATCATAAAGGCTATTCTGTCCTCTCCTTCTCCTCTTTTAGTTGTAGTTCCCACGTGGCTTAAATAGTATTCGAGATGTGCACCATATTTTGCACAGTTTCGGTTGCCTCTGTGAGGCATCAGCGTATAGCTCAAGTGCAGAAAGTTTAAGACATCCATACCAAATCCACATTTTCAACCTTTTTCACTGCCGGTCCCCTTCCATCGCCTGCCTTTACTTGTTGTCCTTATTGAATAAACTTCCACTTCCACTTCCACTTAGGGTTTTTCGCAAACCCAAAACTTACTCGAGATACACATGCACTGCTGTACACACGGCGATAACTTTTCTTCTTTCTCCCCAACTAAATCAACATCAGCCCCAAACTCACAAAAGAATAATCGTCACGGAAACTAAAGTTTAAATAACAGCGCACGGCATTGTGTAAACTGTAAAGCGATTATAACGTTTCAGTACAGATCTCTTGTAAATTAGCCAAACCAAAACTTTGCCTCTATACACAAGTTAAATAAATTTCCAGCTTATCTCTGTTATTACCCTAATCATTGCGTTAATTCAACTTAAAGCCATTCTGTGGTTCGGATAATGGTTTCGGTATGACACCGAAAATAGATTTATTAATTTTTTTCCCTTCCGCTTCGGTAATAGTCGGCAAACACAACTCCGTGTTACACTAAATCATCACATAATTCACATCGTTTTGTTATTTATTGTTATAGTGGCCCTCCCGGACCCATAATCTACATATATACTAAATACATTCATACACAAACGTTATCCCTTCGCATTTTTTTGTTTCCTTCTGTTGGTTTGACTGCTTCAAAGCAGATAAATGGTGCGCTCCCGAAATGGAGGAGAGAAAGAAAAGGAAATTAATTCCCGCAACCCGTCAGAGGTTCCATTGAAAAGGGCGAAAATTTAATCCGCTTTTACATACGGGCGCAGACTATAACAGTGGTATAGATGCGCCTTATAGAAACAGCGATCAACAGCTGTCCACCGCCCACTGTCAAGACGTCACTTTCGAGAGAACAAAGAATTCGAATCCTCACCGAGACTTGCCCTTCAAATTTAATCTGGAAACTGTCCACTGGTCCACACCCTCCAGTCGAATTCCATTTCGGAACTGCAACCGCAAGTCTTGGCCGTTAGACTTAATCATTTGAAAAATGACTACTCATCGCGTCTGGATAAAAAAACAGTTGAATGGCCAAACGTTCATAATTCAAATTGACGCAGCGCGCATAAAAAAAAGGAAAACAAATTCATCCTGTGACTTGTAACATTTATTGCAGTGATGAGAGAGGGAGAGCGGTCCAGTTCATTTGGTGCATGCAACCGTATACCGTACGCATTCACAACACTGGAAACGCCAAAAGTAAATAAACAAAAATCGATTTCCGTTTCAGGTTGTACACTAAGAAGGGGGCAAACATAACGAAACGGAGAAAAAGAAAATAATCTGCGATACATTCAAATAAAGGGGGAGCAGCATGCAGCAGCCGCGTAATAGAAGCCAACCACACACAGGGGGACGACTACTTCATTCGGCCTTTGATGGTTTTGGTTGTTTGTTGGTTTTGTGTTTTTTTTTAGTTTTATTTTTATTTTTATGCTCTCTGCAGCGTCTATCCTGTGTCTGTTTGCTGCTGGACAGACAGACAGACAGACAAACTGTCTATTGATTTAAACTGTTGCCGTGGTAGCTGCGGCTGGTGCTGTTTTCGAATGAAAGTCTATAGCGCGCTTTGCGGTGGTGGGTGGTAGTCTCTATACGTTCAGTTCGCCTCTGCGGGATATTCGCTTGCGATACTACTACTAGGAGGCGTCGTCGACGTTTCGATAAGGACGCACCCCATGTCCTCAGAGAGAAATCGCTTTGGAAATGCAATTAGCAACATGGGTGTGTGATGTGCCACCACTAACGGTACTGGAGACGAGCGAATACGCCGGGGATGGCAGAGAAAATTCAGTTCAAATAAAATGCGTTGCCATTCATATGAGGGTTGATGGCGGAATTTTTGGCTTTTAATTTGGCGTTTGATGCTAAAGAGTTGAAGTTCCGGTTGCTTTTGTGCGGTCGTATTTCTATGTGCGGTTTCCTTTTGACAAGCAATCAACGTCTAGTTCAATATTTTTTGGAAAACAAGTTGTAAGATTAATTAATAGAGAGAGTCCGTCCGTTAGTGTGGACAAAAAGGATGATGGAGTTAATTTTGATCACATCTACCAGCAGTCATGAATAATGATGGACTGTGCGCGGTTTGTTTTTCACTGGCCAATTTTGCCGGATTGTCGTTGTGATGCTGTTTGGAATGATGAGTTTCATTAGCATAGTTGATTAAATGTTTGAAACTCCAGTAAGTACTCGAATGTACCTATACAGAAGTCGTATTCAGTGGCATCTCACAGTGACCAACATCTTGGATGTTTAAAGGAATACACCATTACTTTCGATCTTTCGATACTGATTCCCATCTTGGCAGCTTAAATCCATGATCTTTCCATGATCAGTACCAACATTTCATGACCATAGCCAAGAATTGAAACAAGTACCGAACTAAAAGTCGATTACTTAGCTTTGACACCAGTTCGGTTTTTTCTTATTAAAGAAGGAACTAGTTGTCTCCAAAATTTACAAACCTCGTTAATCCTCGAGTTCCTTCCATCGCTCTTGAATAACACCCTGAAATGCTTAAACTTGTCGCCCTGTTTTACTGGGACCCCATTAACACGCAGGGTGCAGTTTGTGCAGAGGAATAGAATTTCTGGAGATGACATTCACTCTAGCCTTAACGAGGGTATCAAAATATCAGGTGCGCTAAGAAGTTCGGTCTCTATGGCCAAATTATCCCAATGCGACTTCAAATAATATTGCTACTTAATTCAAAATGGCAGGAACTATGCAATATTGCTACTGGATTGCGCACTACCAGCTGCAGACACACTTCTTTAATCAATATTTGACGTAAAATTCATTGCACATGTTTACGATTTAAAAAGGGTCTTAAACTGCATCAAATTCAACGAGTTTCAAAATCAGACACCTAAACGCACAAGTCTTATCGTGTGCGAAAACGAATTCGAAAAACTTAGCGCACAATTTAAATTTAGCGCACACACATATTGTTGCGACGGATCTGGCAACGTCGGAAGCAGGAGAATGAAAGCTGTCAACTGTCAACTGTCACGAGCATGCCACGAGTTTAATTTGTGAATTTTGCGTTTGCGGTTAGGAAGAGGACTGGTGGGAAATCTTTGGCAGAATTTATATTAGAGAATATTAAAGTAAACTTGAATTATATAATAAGTATTGAATTATCGTATATTATAATTACAGGAATTTTTTAACGAATAAAAGGATTGAATTTGTGGTACATAATTGTGTTCTGCTTGGAGAATTCAAGTCGTTGCAGAAAATTCGAGAAACTACTCTCGCCAATATTAAAAAATTCTTTATGGCGCCAAAGAATCCCAAATCCCAAGCTTCCGGAACCAAGCGAAAGGGCTACAATTGCCTTGCATGCAAAAACAAGGATAACCGGCAGATGGTGTGCTGCGATGACTGCGATGGCTGGTACCATTACGCATGCGTTGGAGTGACGGCTGCTGTTGTCAACGAGGACTGGCGATGCGAATCGTGTTCTGAGCCTTTGGCGATCGAACATACAGGAGCCCAACACACTCATAGCGCAAGCGAAAAACAAGCATCTACTAATTGCGGCGGAGGTCATACGGAGACGTCCACTGAAGGTGCCCACGGTGGTGAAATGTTAGCAGATCAGCGTAAGTCTCTTACTAGTGAAGAAATTAACGCGCGTTCTGTTGGCAATCGATGCAGTTTGCAGAGCCCTTCCTTACGATCCCTACATAAGGCAGGAGACTCCCTTGCAGTTCTTAGTGCACCTGCATCCACCACCATTCGCTGCTTTACGCCTTCAGGCAAACAAGCCGCTAGAGGTGCTGCCAGGTCAACTTGTTCCAAAACGTCCAAGAGCTCCAATATTAGCATTCGTCGATTGCAGGCTCAAATGCGATTCGTACAGGAGGAACAATCTATTTTACAACAAAAGGAGACACTAGTAAAACAAAAGGAGACGTTGTTACAGAAGCAAAGAGATCTGGTAGCGCAGCTGGAGGAAGAAGAAGAAAAGGATTCGGAATCAGAGACCGATGATGATGACAAAAGTTGCGCCCACGTCGAAACCTGGTTAAAGGGAACGTGTGGAACAAGTTCAATGCCTACTGGAGCGCCAGGAGCGGAAAGCACAACTGCTGCTCAAGCAAACATTCGGCGAGGAGATGTAGACAACAATCAAGCTAACAACGTGCCAACATCTCAGCAGCAGGACCCACTTTTGCGGCAAATTCTTGAGAAACTTCTCGCGTTGGAAGTGAAGTGTATGGCAAATACCAGAAATGATTCCTCATCCGAATGGCTACCGGGCGTATTCCCGATTAATGTGACCAGTGCTACAAACGCAAATAATACTGCCACCCTCTCGCAGAATGAGCAAAGGTTTACCAGTCGGATAAATGCTGATCAGTTAGCAGCACGCAACGGTCTCTCTAAAGAATTACCAAAGTTCATGGGAAAGCCTGAAGAATGGCCGCTATTTATCGCAAGCTATGAACAAACCACTGTTCTTTGCGGGTTTTCTGATCATGAAAACTTGATTCGTCTCCGACAGGCGTTAGATGGCTCCGCTCGTAATGCCGTAAAAAATTTGTTGCTTCATGCCTCTTGCGTACCGCAAATAATATCTACACTACGTATGAAGTTCGGAAGGCCGGAACTCATCATAGACACACTATTATCGCAGATAAGAGAGATGCCGCCCCCTAAAGAAAGTCGTCCGGAAACTCTCGTCGATTTTGCCATCGAAGTGCAGAACATATGTGCTACTATGAAAACATCTGGCTTACTTAATCATCTGAATAATCCTGAGCTAGAACAAGAGTTAGTTTCCAAACTCCCTGGTCTTTTGGGCCCATTTTGGGGGATGCATAAACTAACGTTGTCGTCAACGACTCTGGAGGATTTTAGTAACTGGCTGTTCCATTTGGCACAAGGCGCGAATAACATAATAGTCCCTAGTACGTCTTCAAGGGCTCGTCGGAGAGGAACGCTAAATACCCACACTGAATTGTCCGATGATACCAGCCCTAACGTATGCGTCATTTGCGGGGGAAATTGCTCGCACGTCGAAATCTGTAATGTTTTCTCAAACTTGAGCAGATCTGAGAAGTGGAAGGCGGTAAGGGCCAACCAACTTTGCCGAATATGTCTCAGGCCACACAAGCCGCATGCATGCCTTTCTTCCGCCACATGCGGTGTTGATGGATGCCGTTTTCTTCACCATCCTAGTCTGCATAGGAGCACAATTTCGACTGCTACTGTAATGCCCACTCGTATGAACTGCAACGCTCATCATCAGCATCATGATCCAATTCTATTTCGAGTACTTCCCGTCACGCTACATGGAAGAGGGGTACAAATATCAACCTTCGCTTTCTTTGATGACGGGTCGTCTCTTACATTAATCGATGAGGACCTGATGGCAGCGCTAAATCTTAAGGGATCTCCACAGCCTTTGTGTCTGCAGTGGACTTCAAACACGCATCGCTACGAAGATGATTCCAAGCTTGTAAACCTAGAAATATCTGGGGTTGACAGAGCGGTTCGTTTTCCACTTAGGGATGTCCATACAGTAAAGAATTTAGGTCTTGTACAGCAAACTCTGGATGCGAAGAAACTTCAGGATCAGTTTAAGCACTTAATCGGACTGCCTCTAAAATCATACACCAACGCCGTACCAAAGCTTCTTATTGGTCTGAACAACAGCCGTCTTGGCGTAAGTCTAAAGTCCAAAGAGGGAGCTTCATTTGGACCTGTGGCAGAAAAGACTCGGTTAGGCTGGACAATTAAGGGACAAATAGCTGAAAGTCAGCCATATGTTGGAGAAGCGAATCATTTTTGCGCTTTTCACGTCTGCGACTGCGATACGTCTGCCAATGCCGAACTGCTTGAAACTGTCTAAAATTACATTTGCATCGACAACTTAGGAGTCGAAGGTAAAGGCGGAGCGGTCGTATCCAAGGATGACCAACACGCATGTGAGCTGCTAAAAAAATTCACACGAAGGATGGGAGATCGATTTGAGACTGGCTTGTTGTGGAATGGACGCCATACTTCACATCCTGACAGCCTCCCCATGGCTAAGCGAAGAGCCAGATGTACGTTCATGAAAATGCAGAAAGATCCGTCCCTCGCCCGCGCGCTACAATGCAAGATCGATGACTACCTAACGAAAGGATACGCCCGAAAGTTGCGGCCAGATGAAATTGATGAGAAGAAATGCTGGTATCTTCCTGTTTTTCAGGTGAGCAATCCTAACAAGCCGGGAAAGCTTCGTCTTGTGTGGGATGCGGCAGCGAAAGTTGACGGCGTATCTTTGAATAGTATGCTTTTGAAGGGTCCAGACCAGCTAACATCTTTGGTATCAGCACTTCGCAAATTTCGGCAGAGGCGAGTAGCTATTGGTGGAGACATCGCCGAAATGTATCACCAAGTAAGGGTTCGGGAAGAGGACCAAAACTACCAGCGTTTCTTATGGATTGAACCGGGTTCTCAGGCACCGGATGTGTACGTCATGATGGTTATGACATTTGGTGCTTCGTGTTCTCCGAGTTGTGCAGAATACATCAAAAACAAAAACGCTGAAGATTTTCGCATTCAATATCCCAGAGCAGTTCGTTGTATTTTGGAAAATCACTACGTCGATGATATGTTGGACAGCGTGGACACTGAAGAGGAAGCAATCAAGCTAGCACGTGAAGTCCACTTCATACACTCTAAGGGTGGATTTCAGATGCGTAACTGGGTATCGAACTCCAAAACCGTTCTAAATGCTTTGAATGCCCAAACCACAGATGCACTGAATTTAAATGGGAGCCTCGAATTAGCTACGGAGAAGGTATTGGGCATGTGGTGGTCCACTGCAGAGGATTGCTTCTCATTCAAGATATCAAACCGATATGAAAATGACGATGTTTTGCTGGGGAACCGACGACCTACGAAGAGAGAAGTACTCAGTTTAGTCATGACCATATTCGATCCACTTGGTCTTTTAGGATTCTATGTCATGTATGCTAAAATAATTTTTCAAGAGACATGGCGGTCAGGTTGCACATGGGACCAACAAATCCATGATGATCAGTATTCAAAATGGCTGACGTGGCTTCGACTATTGCCAGATGTGGTAGCCATGAAGATACCAAGGTGCTACGTAAAACCTGAATTTTGCTGTTTTCCTAAAATGGAGCTCCACACATTCGTCGACGCCAGCGAGGATGGTTTTGCTGCTGTCAGCTACTTAAGGTGTTCCGATGCAGAGATCGTAAGCTGCGTTTTGCTGGGGTCTAAAACAAGAGTGGCGCCTTTGAAAATGATGTCAGTGCCACGGTTAGAACTTCAGGCTGCTGTGCTCGGGGCCCGACTGGCGAAGGCTCTTGTTGCAAGTCACTCCGTCACGATATCGAACGTAACGTTCTGGTCAGATTCGCGAACAGTGTTGTCCTGGCTGCATTCTGACCACCGGCGCTATAGTCAATTTGTAGCCTTTCGTATTAGCGAGATCTTGGAGCTGACAGACTTGTCCGACTGGCGATGGTTGCCTACTGCTGAAAATGTGGCGGACGAAGCCACGAAGTGGCAAAGAATTCCTGATTTCTCCAGCAGCAGCCGATGGCTCAATGGTCCGGCCTTCCTAAAGCAAGACCCAAATGTTTGGCCACGGCAAAGAAGCGGAAGTTGTACACCCACGGACGAGGAACTGCGTGCCCAGTATGTCGGGATTCATATGACTGGGAAAACTGAAATTTCACATCTATCAGTGCAACCTGAGCGATTTTCTACTTGGAAGAGACTACTACAAATCACTGCAGCTGTTATTCATATCGCCCACTTCTGGCGAGACAAAGTTCGAGGGTATCCAGCAAAAATGATCTCGCCATCCCAGGACGAAATGCGGCTAGCTGAGACCTTACTATACAAGGAAGCTCAGGCGAATTGTTACCTTGAAGAAATAACGCTGCTATCTAAGGGGAATCCAATTAAAAAAGCCAGCTCTCTCTATAAACTCTCGATTTACCTAGACAGCGATAGTGTACTTCGGCTGGGGGGAAGGGTGACCTTAGAAAATAAAACAGATCCAATTATATTGCCTAGGAGTGAGTATATTACCACCTTAATTGTTCTTGATCGCCATTGCAGATATCATCATGCCAACCACGAAACCGTGGTTAACGAGATTCGCCAACAATTTTGGATCCCGAGGCTAAGGGCGACTCTAAACAAAGTGCGACGGAGCTGTCAGATTTGCAGAAATCATCAAGCGCAACCATCGCCACCGAAAATGGCTTCACTTCCACCAACGCGCGTCGCTGCATTCTGTCGGCCATTCACATACGTTGGGGTGGACTACTTTGGACCCATGTTTGTATCCGTACGTCGAAGCAGCGAAAAGAGGTACGGCGTGTTATTAACATGCTTGACAACCCGAGCGATTCATCTCGAAGTGGCCTACTCCCTATCAACAGATTCATGTATCATCGCGATTCGCAACTTTATCGCTCGACGCGGTTCCCCATTAGAACTATGGAGCGACAACGGAACTAACTTCAAAGGCGCGGAACGAGAATTGAGTGAAGCATTCACCGTGATGAACCAAAATGAAATTATAAGAGCCTTTACCAGTCCTTCCATGAAATGGCAATTCATACCGCCCGCGTCACCACATATGGGAGGAGCTTGGGAGCGTCTCGTACGATCGGTTAAGGATGTCCTGTACAAGATCTTACCGTCCCGCCATCCCAACGAAGAGCTACTGCGCGGAGCTCTAATGGAGGTCGAGATGATAGTGAACTCGCGGCCACTCACGTATATACCCATCAGTCATGAGGAGGAAGAAGCCTTGACCCCAAACCATTTCCTCCTGGGTAGCTCTAGCAGCGTGAAGCCTCTTGCAGAACCAGTGAGTGACGGAATACAACTTCGAAGGAGTTGGCAAACATCACAACAGCTTGCCAATGCTTTCTGGAAAAGATGGGTGCGTGAATATCTGCCTGTGATAACCCGACGGTGTAAATGGTTTGACGACGTGAAACAAATTAAGGTTGATGACATTGTGTACATAGTCGATCCGGATGGCCCAAGAAACTGCTGGCCTAAGGGCCGAATCGTTGAAATCAAGGAGAGCGCGGATGGTCGTGTAAGAAGCGCTCTAGTCAAAACTGCTGCTGGACTATACACAAGACCCGCTACGAAAATTGCCGTACTCGACATCCGTCGGCCAAAGGATGAGGTAAGTCCTCAGAAGGACGTACCGGGGGGGAGTGTTGCGACGGATCTGGCAACGTCGGAAGCAGGAGAATGAAAGCTGTCAACTGTCAACTGTCACGAGCATGCCACGAGTTTAATTTGTGAATTTTGCGTTTGCGGTTAGGAAGAGGACTGGTGGGAAATCTTTGGCAGAATTTATATTAGAGAATATTAAAGTAAACTTGAATTATATAATAAGTATTGAATTATCGTATATTATAATTACAGGAATTTTTTAACGAATAAAAGGATTGAATTTGTGGTACATAATTGTGTTCTGCTTGGAGAATTCAAGTCGTTGCAGAAAATTCGAGAAACTACTCTCGCCAATACATATTTCAACTAAAAAACGCTTTCAAACTCCATCAAATTAACTGAATATCAAATTTAAACAACTATAGGTTATTGGGGCGTAATTTCACAAGCAAACAATTTCATGTGCGAAACGAATTCAATGCTAAAAAATTCAGCGCACATGCATATTTCAATTCAAAAACGGTTTCAAACTCCATCAAATTCAGAGTATCAAATTTAAACATGATTGGGGCGTAATATCATAAATAACAAATTTGTATGTGCGGAACAAATCTGATGGAAACATTTGTATTTCATGCCCATATGACCCTGCTCCACAAAAGTTCTTCTTATAAAAATAAGCAATACTGAAAAACATCATTAGCCTAAGATTTGTCATGAGTTTTAACATCAGCGCACATCAGTGTGCGCTTCGTTGTTTTGTGAATATTCAGACCAAAGACACGCATTTTTTTTAACTTTCCTGCAGACTGCTTCATCGAAGACTTACATCCTATCATTTTTTATTGTCAGGTTGCTCTTTATATAGGGATAGGGATAAGCAAAGTCAAATGCGGTTTGAGTGTCGCTCACACCATAACTATGTGTCAAAAGGGAAAAGCGCCCTGGCCTATGAACGCAAAATGATTTACAGCCTTCTTAGCCGGGAATAATAACACTTGAGGAAATTTATTTAAAAAGGTTCAGTCACGTAGACGAGGGCTGCTTTGTCAATAAATTTGCCAAGAAAGGAAACACCGACCATACGGTGAAAGAAAACTTGGAAACCGAATCGAAATTGGTCTACCATTCCCAAAGTGTATATAGTGTCGCCGCACTTAACAAACTTGTTAACTCTTTCAGTCACATTCTGCATAAATCGTTGTTCGCTCCTAAATAAGTCATCTAGCAATGTCCAACTCTGATAGTGCGCGCACAGCGTGCAACGATCATTTATCGGTATGGTGCCTTGTTTGACAAGGTGCAACGTATTAAAACTACAATCTTTTACCTGCGTGTAGCATTTCGTACGTATACATGTGCAGTGCATGCAGCGACTAATAAATCAACGCATTGAGGAACCTCTTTCTTTTCCCACACAGACTGTGAACCATACTCCGTCCTGCTATGAACGTGACTTCCAAAAATTAACCAATCCTTGTGCATTCTCGGAGACACGTACTTGTTATAAATTAAAACTTTGTTCCCTCGGAATAGTCATTCTTCTTCCGGAGGAGAAGGTGCGCACCACCGAAAGGAATGCGAACAACTTTTCTTTTTCGTCGATTCTATATAATAACCACGCACAGAAATAAGCCCATTTAACAAAGCGACCAAAGACGACAACGGTACTTGGAACCGAGCCAAGCGAAGTGGATGAAAAACTTGCCAAGAACTTTCTTTTTCCCGTTCAATGTGGGGGTGTCGCCGAAGGCATGTTTTTATCTCACTCCCGAACAGTCCTTGCATTCCACTTATTTCATTTTTGAATTTGAATACACACAAAGCGAATGAGAGATGCAATCCACCAGATAAGTGCTTACTGCCTGTTTCCACTTGACAAGACAACTATTCAGGACTAACAGTTGTAAAGTGGCGACACGCTCACAAACGACACAAGACCAAGTCGCCATATCCTGTATAGTATGTACCTACGTATTCTGTGTGAAATGTAAATAAGCAGCCGGCGTATGCCACCTGAAAGAAAGTGTGTATCTTCTCCGTCCCGGTCCCGGCAAGGAAGTAACTTTTAGTTTTAAAAAGTCGCCTGCAGAGTCAAGATACAGAATTTCAAAAGATGCGTGTCCTGCGCCTCGTGTATATCTTTTGTGAGGAAAAAGTGCTTGTGTTGTCGTTTTGTGTTTGCATTTTGGTGTCTGCTCTAGAATTTCATATCACCACGAGAAGAGAAACGAAAATTACACAAAAGATACAACATACAACGCAGCGGCAGCTCACCACAGGCGAGTGACAGGACAGCGGGGAAGTGCTTATGCAGAGAGTTGGCATATATACAGATACCACAGATACCACTCGTAGCCGCGTCAAGTTGTAGTTCTAGTTGGGTGAGTGCTCGACTATGGAAGATGATTATAACGATGATTAGATGAAAAGTGATGATAATGGAAAATGGTTGCTTGTTACACCAGTTTATTGGCGGATTTTTCCTTTTGCAACAGAAATGTACTTTTAATTGGTACACACGTTCGGTCGTCGGTGACTGGCGTAAGGGACAAGTGGATGCCGTTTACTGGCAGGAAAAGTCTCTGTTTGGCCAGCTGAAGCTGAAGATAAAACAGATTAATATCAGAGCTGCGGATACAAGTTTGATACAATGTTGAGTTGATGTTGCTGGGAGATAGTGCGATACGGCAATTTGACGACTGGTCAGCACCCAGCGCGATGAGGAGGTACACATACAGGTGAAATTCCATAGATCACGCCTGTTATGAGGGATCGCAGTGAACACCCATTATGGTAAGAGTCCTCGTACCCTGTTTAACCTGAAAGAGCAATTTCGTCAGCATCTTCCCTGTGTAGAAATTCCTCATCAAAGATGAAATAGCGGTCCTTTACCTTTAAAAATTAATGCGCACATTAAAGAACTACACTCAAACTCCTTATAACGTTGGTGTTCGAGGATGTTTTACTGTCGTATTACATTTGAGTCCTTTCATAAGAAAACTCAAGTTTTAGTGGCACAGTGCCATTGGAATCCTACGGTTCGCAATCTTATTGCTTTGCCTACTGCTCTTACACAACTCCAAATGTTCAATGCTTACCTATTCTCTGATATTATATTTCACCAGTTGGTTGGTTGCTTTCGTCGCTAATTTTCTTGAAGTTCTTACGCACCAGTTCGCAAAATGCATGACAAAGAGCAAGGGAGCTAAATCCAAGTTGAATGGGAAGTCCTTTCTGGTGGTTGTCCCTTCAAAATCGGCATTGATGTTGAGTGCCAGCATTATGCCTTGCAAATTACCTTCATTTGGTAAGCCGACTTTTGACCTTATTTTTCATTTGAAATGAAATTTAATCGCACACTCATTGGTTTCATAAAAATGTGCGCTTTGATCTGTACAAGTGTACTTTTGAATTCGGTTTCCCTGATGTGTATTATAAAGCAACTGCAGGTACTCGTAAAACATGTATCCACTCACATTATACATATTGAGTGATTTCTTTTTTGATGTGCGCAATGACCTGGGCATTGGAATTTGGCCTTACTCTTTGTATGGAACGACTATTAAGGCAAGACTTATACGCATACTTTGTAATGACTGCTTTTTGATTTGATTTGATGATTTTTTGTACATGTGCGCTTAACTTAAAATAGTTTTAATGTGTTAAAAAGATAACAAGGGGTACGACATTTTTTATTCGCACACGTAACGGAAATCGACTCTTAAAACTTACTGCATTTACATTATTTGTGTTAAGACCTTTATCAGTTCGTTCCATCCCAAATAGGGTAGAGGGGCGAGCTTTATCAAAGGTGGATGGTAGGAATTTTTTTTCATGTTGAAGAAAGAAAATCAATAAATACGAATTTTGGAGTTAACTTTTTGGTAAAATGTCTAAGACGTGAGGTAGCTAGACATGCAAAAATGACTGAGGTTCGGCCATCATTTTTGACATATTTAAAAATTTTGAGAAACCATTGCCAAAAACTAATTTGAAGTTGTTTGCGCAAAACGACTCAAACATCACATCCGAAGAATTATGTGCGTATTTTACTATGGACTAGACACTAGACCAATCCAAACGAACTGTAATTTAATCATCACATTTTTTATGCTTGAACTCTCACAGGCTCAACTTAAATCCCGACTTAAATATAAGTACTCGTTTGATTTTAGAATTGAAATTGGTCACATTGTTATTATGTGTATTAATCAATTGTAAGTGTTATCTAACAATTAAGATCGATTTGTGTCGCACAAAAACTTAAATTTTCAACTGCAAAACAAATTTCCATCTATTAATTTCTTTGCGCACACAAATTTCTTTAATCGCACACGAAAAAATTCGACATCCTAATATAAATAAGATCAACTACAGCTTTTGGAAACCTTACCACACCTTGCAACTGAACTGTGTTACCCCAATTTATAAGCGCACATAAAAGTGCGTTTCGATACATAGGTGTTGTAATGGTTGTTTTGAAAATAAAAAGTGAAAAACTTAATTTAAAAAGGCAAACCAATCGATATTTTTTCAATAGCACAATAAATTCGAAATACATATTTTTGACCTAGGTAGGTTGTCGGGTCTGGTGAATTTAAAAAGGCAAACCAATCGATATACTTTCAATAGCACAATAAATTCGAAATATTTTTGACCTAGGTAGGTTGTCGGGTCTGGTGAAGACGCAAAATGCAAGAAGCTAAAGTAAATACAACCCTTTTGACCGTGGACTTACAGACACCTTCCAATCAACAACAATAGTCACCATCGATTGGAAATTAATTCTGTCATTTCCATTCCGTGACAGTAATAAAAGTTGTCGGAGGTAATAGAAGACCTCCCTGATCGTTACCCAGATGATTCTTATTTCCGGTGTAATGTACTTTTCGGTTCCCATTTTCGTGTCGTACTTAGGAACCACAAAAATGCATTTCAAACCAGTTCCATGATTCACAATTCAGTTTATTTGAAAAAGGACAAATACCAAGCCATCAGCATATAGTCGCCCATGAAATTGGTTTTACAAAAATTCGTCACCAAGTGAATGACCCCCCAACATATCGATGTCCTGCATAGCCACACACTCATTCACTGAAAACCATAAATATTGCAAAAAAAAAAAAAATAGCTCGTTCAAGCAAATATTTTCCCATTGAGTTGTAAATAAATCATTTCAAAGACCACAAATCGTTAAAAAATTAATTAAAATGGTTGCCGCTCAGCTTCACTCCAATTAAGCGCTCAGAGATTTTTATCGCACACAAAGTAGCCGTTTTTTTTTTTTTATGTTCCAGTACAACAAACTACATCGTGTATATTTTATAAATCCGGCGATTGTGGTATCGATTTATCGCAAATAAAAATATGAGCAAATAAACAAAAAAAATTTCACCACACTGAGGCTTGCAAATGGAGATGGCTCCCATAGCGAGTGTAACGAGGCTGCACAGAGATATTGGTCCAATTATGAAACTGTCACGGCGGATTTTGTAATCTAAACAAAATATGTACAAAAATGGAAAACAATGCCGCGATCGTGTGCAAAAGTCGCGCATTTGTGTTTTCGGTGGACCATCTTAATTGGATACAAAGAGGCTCCTCTGTATTTTTCGGAAGCCTTTCACTTTTAAGCCCTACGATCCATGCAAACTGATTGAGAATGTACGAATACGAGTATACGGTTAGTGTCTTGGATTTATGGATTTTTGAAGGCTGTTGTGCAATTATGATTTCTATGGAAATACTGTGGGGAGCTCGCCTGATAAGGTGGTGCAGACCACAACTTGGAGGAAGTGGCTGATTGACGTTTCCACTTGCCAGTATGTAACTAATGAGTGTGCACTATTCTCGATATGCCGAACGGTTCCGTATTTGCTCGTGTACTCGTAAGAATGCGAATGTGCGAATATGTTGGCAGCGGTGGCTATCTTGGAGGAAGGAAGGAAGTGTAGAGTAAGAGAGAGTGTTCAAAAGTCATCACATGTGCCGTTGACAAGCATGCACAAATTCTAACGACTGGTTGAATGCCGTAGAAGGAAGTTGTTATTGTTGTCGTTGGGTGGATAGGGCGCGATCAAGTGCAGTTGCTGAGGCTGACAGAGTGATTAATTGCTATGTTAACATTGAAAAATGAAGACATTTGCCAAATGCGATAAGGGTGGCTTGCTACGCACATGCCTACTGAATTCTAATTTTGTAAGCAGCTTCATTTGGCGCTATCGTGTGCACCCAACACGATAGGAAATCGCGTTGGAGGTGTTGGAGCAGGTCTTATGTAGAGTCGGCGACTTAAATGAACACGACGGATAAAGGTTCTTTGTAAAAGGAAATTGGAATGTATAGCAAAGTTGGACAATAGCAATGATTAACGAGAAGGCAACTTTACGGCTGATGAGTGCCACCACGATATGGCATAAGTGGAGCGTTAAGGAATGAGGTGCAGTTACAGTGTAGCTACCAGTGCATTCTTGACATGGCTTAGAAGTTCAAACCGTTCTGCTCATAATTCACCAGTATACAAAGATATGTGTAACTGTTTGCGGATTATGACAGTTGGTGCCTTGCAGGTCCAATTCGGTTGAATTTTTTGTATAAGATCTTGTATCACATTTGCACTTATGGGAAAAAATATTTGTATGAGCAAAAATAACAACAAATTTGTTTTCGCACATGCAGATTTTCTTTTGCTTTGCGCACGCAAGGAAGCTTTGAGTTAATTCTGTATTTATAGGCTACTGATTAATTTTTATCATTCTAACACATAACGTGAAAGATGAAAGTCAAAAACTTTGTTCAAACTCTATAGATTTACAGAAAAATGTTGCGCACATATTTTTCGTATATCTATGGCATCCAGATAGCTCACACATAGATTAGATTAGATTGTGAGACGGGATAGCCTTCAAGGGGCTCTGGCACTGCGGCTTCTTAAAGGACCCTATTATGCCTTCCCTGGTAAATTCCTAGAGCCATCTTTTCACTCCAGAGACAGCCAGGAAGGCGAGTTTCTTCTCTGGGTGTATGTCAAGAGTTGCTGAATTGAATTGATTTCATCACCAAGCGCACACATAATTACGTACGCTCATTTCATTCTCTTTGTTTATGAAGATGATAAATTATTTATTGTTTGTTCTTTGCGCACAATTTTTTGTATGGATATGAATGTGCGCAATGGCTCATATAAGTGTTCTGGACTACTGAACGATGTGTATACAGGTAGATTTACACCTAGAGATTATGGTTACTTCTCGCCAAAGTAAAGTTCTCGAGCATATATAGGTAACTGTAGAGACAAAGCTTTTCAATTCAGTCGTTGGAAATTGGCGTACAATTGTAGGTGGTGGATCTCCTCCATTCGCCTCAATAAGAATCTAGCTTCAGCGACGGATATTTTATTTTATTATTTGTTCTTAGCGCACATGTATACTACACTATAGATAACTAACCGTGTCGCTCTTAAAATATGTTCGCACATTTGTGGGCAAAAACAAAAAAGGTGCCCAATAATCTCCACATACTCAGTTTAAGTTTAAAATTAAATTTTTCAATTTTGCGTAGTCATGAGTGAACTCTCTCTGTCCAGGAAAGTATTATCATTGCATTTACTATAACGTACCCATTTCTAATGAATTTTCCATACCCCAGATCGATAATATCCGAACAAACCAATATTGTTTGTATAAAAAAAACGGGTGGATGTCTTAGTTTTTAGAAATATAACTCTCTGGTGCTATGCTATGCTTAGCACACCATTCGCAACTTTCCGCACATTTGTGTGCGCAATCAATTAGATTATATAAATCGGGGCCGAGTGCCACTAAATATCACCAAACTATTTCTCATTTATCAATTTATCAAACTATATTCACAACGCACACTGGTTTGTTGATTAGTCATGTGCGCTAGTGTATCAGACAAGATTTTTGGCACATAAAATGAAAAGGCACACTTTCCAAGCTTTATTTTGTTTTTGCTTTGCTTTCTAGTTTATCGTAGCTCTTTCTGCCAAGCAAATAATCTACTGATCTAAAACGCTTGCAAAATGTGATGAAAATTGTTCCAGATTAGCAAACGCTTGTAAATGACATGGCTTAACACGTAACGCACTCTGCTATTATAGTAATTATTAAGCATCATATAAAGCATCGATAATAAGCTTTTTTTTTTTTTTTTTTGGTTGCGCCAAGGATGTGTAATCTTCAAAGATACTAGTAACCCGAGTGTTACTAGCATGCACGATTCGCAAACCCGAGTGCTCGATTTCGGGAATACGCCTGCGTACTAAACCACACCCTACACACTTCAACCATTCTCCCCGCGGGACTGCCGTTAGGTATTACTTCGCGGGGCTGGTTAGCATTCAAGCTATTCGTGTTGTGTCATCTGTTTCTGATGGTGTTTCTCCGGCCTCTGAGGCTTCTGCTGTGGCTTTTCTTAGCCTTTCAATTCTCCGTAGCTCGTTTTGTAGGATGGTTATAAAATTACATAGTTCCTCCCAATTCTCCTCCGATTGCAACATGTGGTTGACGGTTTCTGACGGGCTGGGCAGAGTAGTTCTCCATGTCATGAAGCGGGGGCAATAAAATACTGCGTGCTCCGTGTCTTCTTCTTCATTTATGCATTCGGGGCAAGATGGTGAGCTATCGTGCCCAAAACGGTGCAGATATTTGCGATAGCCACCGTGGCCCGATAGGAACTGTGTAAGGTTATAACTGCAATCTCCATGTTTACGTTCCACCCATTCCTGAATTGTCGGTATAAGTCGGTATGTCCATCTGCCTTTCGTTGTATTATTCCAGCGAGCTTGCCACATAGCTATTGATGCTGCCTTTTCTTCAATTTTAATCTTCTTGATTTCACTTGCTTCGTATTGGTTTAAGGTTCTTCTATTATATATCCTCAACATTTCGTCAGCAAGAATGTCGACAGGAACCATTCCAGCAATAACAAAGGCGGCCTCGTCCGATATGGTTCGAAAGCCGCTAATTGTTCGTAGCGCACAGAGCCTGTATGTTGATGATAGTTTCCTTTTGGTCTCCATTGTCCTCAGTGCCTGTGCCCAGGCTGGGGCTGCATACAGCAAAACTGATGTAACAACTCTGGAAAGAAGGATCCTTCTTGCGTATCCAGGTCCACCAATGTTAGGCAGTATGCGCGAGAGAGCTCCTTGCATTTGCGATGCTTTCTTGGTTATATAGTCCACGTGTGTTTTGAATCGCAGTCTATTGTCCAGCATTACTCCAAGGTATTTAACCGCTTCTTTGGACCTGATTATTTGGTTACCAACCTGGAAGTTGGCGAACTCTACAGTTTTTCGGCTTGTTATGAGGACAGCTTCTGTTTTATGATCTGCTAGTTCTAGGCTGGCAATTGCTAGCCAATCCTTTATCCGGGCAATTGCTTCGTTTGTAACGGATTCAACTGTATGAATCTGTTTACCTACTGTCACAACGGCAATGTCATCGGCAAATCCAATGACCGTCACTCCGCCAGGTAGCGCCAGTCGTAGGACTCCGTCGTACATGATATTCCACAACAAGGGCCCTAAAACCGACCCCTGTGGAACTCCGGCAGTGACGTTGTAGTATTTTTCACCTTCATCTGTGTTATATCTCAACTTCCTGTTGTTGAAATAACTCGTCACTATACGTAGTAAGTAATGCGGTGTATCCATTCTGGCAAGGGATCTTCTAATGAAAGACCAGTTCGCCGAGTTAAAAGCGTTTTTAACGTCCAACGTTACTACTGCACAGTACTCCTTTGTCCCGTAGAGCCATCTTTCCCCTTCGATGGCGCCTTTTGCAATGTTAACTACTGCTCTTATGGCATCAACAGTGGATCGCATTTTCCTAAAACCAAATTGGTAGTCTGAGAGGGCTCCTTTCTCTTCTGCCACTGCGAGTAATCTATTGTAGATTATCCTTTCGAGGATCTTTCCCATGGTGTCCAATAGGCATATTGGGCGATAAGACGATGGTTCTCCTGGAGGCTTCTTCCCTTTTGGTAGCAGGACCAAATGCTGCATTTTCCACTTTTCGGGAAACGTTCCTTCTTCTAGGCACTTCTGCATTGTCGTAATGAAGAGGTCAGGTCTCTTTTTTATGGCTGCCTTAACCGCCTTATTTGGGATGCCGTCGGGTCCGGGCGTCTTGGTGTCACCTATCTTGCTGCATGCCTTTAGCAGCTCTTCCAAAGTAATTATTGGAATGTCAGCTGGACTGACCTCTCTTACGATATTGCACATAGTAGCTGGTATTTGGGGGAAAAGGTGCTCTACTATGGATCTCAGCATTATTGGACATGTTATTGGAGGAGTCCTATAGCCTTTTAATTTGGTCATTACCATTCTGTATGCCGATCCCCATGGGTTAATGTCGGCTTCCTCACAGAGACGTTTGAAGCATGTGTTTTTGCTCTCCTTGATGGCTCTATTTAAGTTGTTTCTTGCCATTTTAAAAATGTCTAGGCGTTGTTGGAAGTCTGGTCTCCTTCTAGATCGCTGGACTTTGCGTCGGGCTTGGAGGCATTTTGTCCGAAGTGTCTTTATTTCTTCGTTCCACCAGTAACACGGTGCTGCCTTCCTTCTGTTTGATCTTCTAGGCATGGATGCATCGCACGCTGTGGTGATGGAGGTTGTAAGGCGGTGTGCGAGGGTCTCCGCTGTTCCACTCATTGTAAAATCTCCATTCAACATCTCTTCGAATGCATTCTTATCGAAAGATCTGTCGTTCCATTTTGGGCCCGTAAGTTTTGGGGGCAGGGCTGGTTTCTTTACTTTCATTTCCATTATTACTACTTGGTGGTCGCTGTGTGAGTATTCCTCACTAACCCTCCACTTTATGGTTCTCAGGATGGAGCTGCTCACAAAGGTGACATCGATGATAGAGCCCATTCCAGCCTTCCGATAAGTATATGCACGACCCTTGTTAGCAATACCTATCGATAAGGGAGCGAATGTTTCCAGTAGGGCCTGTCCTCTAGTGTTGGTGAGTCTGCTGCCCCATTCTGTGGCCCACGCATTAAAGTCGCCTCCTATAACCACTGGAGCTCTCTGGAGCGCATCTGCCGTCAGATTGTCCAGCATTAGTTGGTAATCGCTGGCCGTCAAGCTGGGTCGGGCATAGCAGCTATAAAAGTGGATCCCATTTATTTTCGCACGCACGAAGCCTTCTGTTTGGTCGTCTATTTCTTGGAAGGCATATCTTCCACATATCCATATTGCCACCTGTTTTGCCTTATCGTAGATCCAGTTACTGTTCACGTCGGGACATTTATATGGTTCACTAATCATGATGACGTCCGCCCTTTCGTCCTTGGCCGTTTGTGCTAGGATGTCCTGGGCTATTCTACAGTGATTAAGGTTTATCTGTAGTATCTTCATGGTCTTTTGCTAGTGATAGCTCTCCGAAAAGCTTCGCATTTGTTACTGCCAGCTACATGCTTCACGTTATCTGGATGGTCTCTCTTGCAGAGATAATAAGCTGTGATTGATTTATCGCTTTAACGCTTTCTAATATTTTTTTCTAATATTGCACCGCTTGCGCACACATCGATTTTAAAAATCATTAATTTTTCACACTTGGAGCTGGACTGGCACTTTTCCATTTAGTCAAACAAACCTCTGCAACTGAATTTAAAACCACAATTTAAAACCGATCCATCGCATTAGGAATTCCACCGCAAACGCATCTGCAGTGGCCACCTCAATGCCAACTCCACTATAAATTACCACCCATGACCTCGACCATTATTTGCCTTCTTGTCGAAACTGCATTACTCAGTCGCTATCACCTTAAAACCACGTGCCCTACATTCACTGCAACAGCACTCACTCTCTAGTCTAAATCAACACATTTCCCCCGATAAAAGCCAACACGAGTCCACTTTAAGCAAACAGTAGACTCACTACCATTCCGCACTCACCCACACAATGTCGGAAGCAATTTTAGAACTCAATTACCCAAACTAAATTATTACAGCTGCAATCTAATAACTGTGAACCTAATCGTTACCCAAACACAAATCTATTCGCTGCTCCAACTGGTGTTGAATCAATGGATACAAATGTGGACCTCTGTGCGCTGTGAGTATATCTATGTATCTCTGCTAACAACACTGTTCCACTAATGGAATAATCTCCCTAAAGACCCTCAAGTTGTGTTGCACGTTCTTAGGCGACACATTCGGTACAAGTATCCAAGACCGCGAAACCATCATCATCATCGTTGTTGTTGTTGTTGTCGGCGCGGCGGCGGTGTGGTGACTTGGTGAGCTTATCTACCCAAACGCATCATCATTAATTGAGAATGTCGCCTCATTCGTGCACGGTCGACCGAACCAGATAGATACTATCCTGCCCGAATGGGTAAATGTTAAATCGAAGAAAACTGCTCCAGCTACCACTGGGCCCTTTCCTGGCTGGCCCCGAGCGCATGGTATGGGTGTCGTCATCGGTAGAATCGTCTATGGTCGGCCATATCGTGGCCTGTCGACTGTCGCCTCTCTGATGCAATGTACACACACAGTACACACGATCATGCATGCGAGTGTCTTATCCATGTTTCTCATTTTATAATCATCATCGTTTGTGCAACCTACAACATAAAGGCGAACCCGATTATAACCGCGAGCTTATTTGTTGCCTCTGCTTTGCTGTTGCGGTGTGTCTCCTAGTCATCGCGAGTCCCTACCTCTTCTCGTTGTCGTGGCGTGGCTCTCCCATCGGAACCGTCAAGTAATTTGTAATTTTACATGTCAGACTCGGGGATAATCCGACTTGAATGCGCGCGCGCGCGATCTCGCGCACACGCTTACTCAACTCGAGTCTCTCTGATGGCAAAGCAATCGACTTAAAGCCGATCTTATCGACTGTGTAACTTAAATAGGTACTAAGTGTACTTCGACACTGACCCGATCGAAGGATTTATCTTGCATTGTTTGGCTATAAACATGCCCCCCCGAATACGGTAGGATGATTGAGGTTTTAAACGGTGCGATAAACTAGTTACAGAGGTGCTGCTGATGCGCACAGTCGTATAACGACTGATGTTTTGAAGGCTTGGAAACAGGTCTACTCCATCCGGATACTCTATGCAACTGGCGATTGATTGATTCAATGTCGCCAATGTCTAAACACTGACACGATGCTAATCGCAATTATGTCGTTGTCGTTGTTGTCGTTGTCGTGCGCGCTGCAGCCAAGTCAGGGTATCGTGCGGAATTTCAAGTCGTTGAAGTTCACACTTCTCACTAATGCGCCATGGGAGACTTTTTGCGCCAAGGAGTGCAATTTTAACATCAAATTGCCGTCAATCAATTGGAAAAATGCATGTAAAATGTGCCTGGGGAATAACTATTGATCGAGGATGTTGAGATGAGGTCAAGATTGCGATTAGCCATGACTTGTGTGGTGGGCGGCAACACAGGAAGTAGGAAAGCATAGACGTAGGTTGATTTAGTCAGTAAAGGGAAAGCGCAAACGAAACAAATGAAATGTGTGCGCAGTTTGATTGTTCTTGTGCGCTCTATCAGACATGAACGACGCTCACTATGGTTTCACCCATTATAAGCACTGTCTTCAACTGTAAACTAAATGAAGGTGACTTTTTTTTTTTGCATGTGCGCTGCTTTCTGTGCGATATATCAAACTAGTTTAGCAATGTGCGCATGACTTTTAATCGTTTTGATTCGTAATTCAAGTCATCGCTGTTTCAAAACTGAATTCAAATCGCTCTCGAAAGATCAATATAATGTGAAGTCTGTAGCGCACATCTGTGTCACAAGTATTTCTCAGAGGTTTTGTTTACGTTATTTTGTTTTCACCCGCCTTATGCTGGGGTCATATCGATGTGGATAATTATGAACTACATCAATCTAAAGCCAATCTTAAAAAAAAGTATAGGCGGAAGTCCCTTCTTAAATACCGGTACGGGTCATTTCTGACTACCATCTATATCTAGTCCTTTGAAAAAGATTTTTTTGTTTTCTTTCCAGGTACATATATGTGAACTCAAGCTATATCCATGTTGCAAACTATGAGTAAATTTCACTTTTAAAACCAATCTACATTCAGAATCTTCCACAAATTGGACTTTAATAACAGATATTACAACCTTGCATTTTAACCCGTAGTTCTTAAAAAATATGTTCGAAGTGCTAAGAAGTGCTTAAGCAAACACGGAAAAGAGCCTTAGCAACATCAATTAGTTGTTGGATGTAGTTTAGTATTTTTAGGTACACGACTGGGTCGCCCGAAACTTTTTCGTTTAGCGGAAATTAATATTAGGCCCATGTCAATATTGATAAAAATCTAAGTAAGTTTGCAAAATGGGACAAAAAATTGTACAAAAATAATTAGCAGGTGTTAACTTACTAACAATCAAGCACTAATGCCGACAATTAGTTGGCTGCCAGCTTTAGTAAAAATGTATGAACAACATTTGTGAAACGATACCAATAAACAATTTGACCTCCACGTTTCCAAGTACGATAACTTTCTTTGAATATACTACATTATTGATGTCATCGCAGATTTCAAATTCCATAATTTGTTTTCGTAAAAAACAAGTTTTCGTAAAAAACGAGTACATTTTTCAAAGACCTTTTGAGGCAAAAGGAAATAGGAAATGCACAAAATATCCGCAGATCTGTGAAATATCATATGCAAATCAATTTTCAATTTTCGGTACTTTTTAAAGCAAGCTTTCCAATGTTTTTTAGTACTCGTTTACGGTTGATCAAGTGAATATTTTTGAAAACAGAAATAATAGCCTGTTCGTTTCAGAATAAATTAAAATCTCACGTAGGAAGCTGTAAGCACTTTAAAAGCCTATCGCATCCGTTTTTGAAAATATGTAAATACAATTTGATCTTCTAAAAATTGTATATTCGGAAAACTTAGAAACCGACAAAAGTTTCAATTCTCGAAGAAAAATATATAAAGCCAAGGCGAAAGCTCTCATATTTCCTCCTCTATGATTTTACACATCCACTAACTGTTATTCCTCCAGAAGTTCTTAAATCTGTTTCATTAGAGATCCTCGTTCTCGCCGAACAAACAAATTTTTTTTAAAGAGTTTGATAGGGATACGGTTGGGGTTGCAGCCAAATATCTACCTGAACCGCCCACTGAAACTGAAAATTGTTGGAAAAACTAGGTATTTAGGTATAAGATATACGTATGTAAGTATAAATACAACTCAGATGTACGTAATAGCATAATCGGGTCTATAACAGAATCCGTCGTATTCGGAATTTTGCTACGAATCCCGAAAGAACTGTTACAGAATCCGTCGTAGGGGAATTTTTAAATTCGTAGAAAGTGGTATCACTGAATATACCACGTTCTACGAATTTCGAAAGCAAAAAATGTACCCTACGACGGATTCTGTGATAGTTCTTTCGGGGTTCGTAGCAAAATTCCGAATACGACGGATTCTTTGGTAGACCCGAATAGCAACGTTCTCTGTGTATGATTCCCTCTTTACCCGACTGGACACATTTTATGCGTTTTTCTTTTTTAGTTCAGAGCTGAGCACTGAACTGAGCTCGAGCTATATGAGTGCGCTCTGAACCAAGCGTGCATTATTTGACATTTTTTCACATGGTTTGGCTTAAAAAATAGATTAGGGAAAACAGATTAAAATAACGTTAAATAGCTAAAACAACTTATGTCAACTTAAGATGTTTTTCCTTTTAGGCAGAGCTGATGTTATTAATTCGACAAAACTGTCAAAAAGTGGATAAAAAACGCAAAAAAATTAAACTTTTTTTTTTGTCTTAAAATCGATTTAAAACCCATTTTAATAAATTCTTACGTTTATGCGATTACTAAATAAATTAACAACATTCGACAAAACTGTCAAAAAGTTGGTAAAAAACGCAAAAAATTAAAAAATGCTTTTCTTCAAATCGACTTAAAAACCACTTTAATAAATTCTTACGTTAATGCGAAATAAATAAATTGATATAATTATAATCTTTATGTGTTTAGACATAAAACAAAAGTGGAATATTTTTTCTATTTCGTGCATATTTTTGTACAAATTTGTGTTTGGCTAACTTGCATTGTTGTATTCTAACAATTAAAATCACAAAACATACACAATTTACTAACATTTTTAACGCTCAGGCTGAACAACAGGGCATTTAAATTCGCTCCTATTACTAAATTCAATACCGTAATTTTGATTGGTAGGGGAACACTCCTGCTCAAAGTGACATTAAGGGGGGATTTATTTAGCTAATTCTCGAGGTAAAACTGGCTTTTTCAACGTAAACATTTAACCCTACAGTTAGCGATATTCTGGCAACTATATTTCTTTATAGATAAAGGGATTTTGAAAATTGTGGAGTCTTTGCGTAAGCTGCCAGACTAAAGTTGATAACTGGTAAGACCGAAACTCAGGTTGGGAACGACCATCGGTCTACATTTTGTATTTTATTCAATTTTCTTCTCTTTTGCAAAAGAAATTTGTACTCACACAAAGTCAACAGCTTCTTCTTCTTAAACCTGCGGGTATTCACTTGTACTGGGTATTCACTTGGGTCCCATGTCATAAGTCATCTGAGCATTTCCTCGGTCAAACAATGTCGCTTGTGATTACATCGCATTATTTTCTTTCGTTCCCATCCAACAGAGAAAACGACATTCAGTATGTTTTTGAAATGCACCCACAAATGTTACACGTATAGATAAATGATGATCTGAAAGTATTATTATTATTATTATTATTGTTTATTAACAGGTAATTAAAATTACAAGGTAACATAAAAGATTATAGAGCCTAGCTGCAGAGACTATTGGCTCAAATCTGAAAGTAATAGACATATTTTGGTCTAAATAAGCGAAAGGCAGAAAAATCAGAAATTAATACATTTTGTTGGAAAACGCCTCCAAGAAGTGTGCGTGGCAATGAACGACATAACCTAAACCCTTCTCGAGATCGTGTAAAACATTTTAAAAATATTTTCAGCAAAATTTGTCGAGTAGCTTTCACGTCAACCGGTAACATACACGACGCCGCCGTCATATGCACTTGAAATGTCAAATTGAGTAAAATGGAACCCGTATTGTGCAAAATGGATTCATAACTTATCCCGTCTTAAGTCTTGAAAATATTTATTTACTTAAAATAATTGATAATTTTATCAGTGGAAACGCAAAAACAAAAACTAACGACTCAATAAATCGAAACCGATCAACCAAATACGTACAAAATATGTCCAACAGCATGTTCCGTTTCAACTCATGCTGCCTGAAAGAACTCCGTTCAAAGCACGCAATCTTTTTTTTGACAAATGACATTTCTTTTCTCTTCCCGAGGACATTCAACGTGCTTCTTTGAAAGCATACCCCACTAACGTCACTATAACTTTTCCATCATTCACATTACCTTGACAGTTGAAATATAGTACCATTTGTGTTTGTCTTACGTGTCACAACTGCGTCATGCCTTTGAAGACATACCCAACCACTTCAGATAAAACCTTAACAAAACTTTTTGTTTAGGTATTCCAATTCCTCATTGGAAAATGCTTTGTTTAACGTGCGCTTCATTGTGGCATTGTTCCCCCTTCTTTTTTGTGTCATAATTTCATAATTCACCATTTCTAGAACGAATGGATTTGACAACAAAATAATGGAAAAATAAAAACCATGCAAGAAATGGAATCAATAGCGACACGATACGAAAGTAAGCAATAGTTGCGTCGCCATCGTTGTTTTTAACAGCGAGAAGGAAAAAATAAAAGAAATAAATGCATTCGAAATGCAATTCAGAAATATACACACCAAAGGAATTGGGAACACAGCTCAAGAAAATGGTTTCGGACCGGAGGGAGATCTTTGTCGCCGGCGTTGCCGTCTTCTTCCACTTCTCTCGTCTAGGGAGGTATGGTGTTCTATATTTCACGCTTTTGTTGCAGTCGTCCGGTCGTGTTTGGTGGTGCGTTCTTAAAACTGTGTCACGCTCAATTAGTAGGAGATGATTGTTTTTCTTCTACACACACACAAACACACACAATGCAATATGTATATAAGTACCTACTACCTACATACGTGCTGTGGTACTTTCGTTTTGTTGTTCGTCGCTGGAGAAGAAAATTGTTTTCTCAACAAAGTGGATGAATGGCATACTGAAAACTGAAGGGTGAAAACTGAAGAGTCGATAAATTTTATAAAAAAAACTAAGTGGTTCACAATGAATAGCAATCGGATTAAGCTATACACAGGTTAGGTTAGGTTAGAGTGGCAGGCCGCCTCAAGTGCAGCCTCACTTAGGCCAAATTAGGCCCATTGTGTTACCACAGGATCGATATCGACTCCTTATCTACCCGTTGAACCAGCCGGAGCTAAGAATGAAGCGATGGAGGCAGTTGATACCTATGTTTGCGAGTTCGCTGAGATTGTCGAAGAAATATTCTCCGAGGTATAGTTTTCTACGGAGTGACAGTGCTGGACACGTGCAGAGAAGGTGAAGAACAGTCTCCTCCTCCTCCTCGTCCATACAGCTTCTGCAGAAATCATTTGAAGGGAGGCCTAATCTGAGAGCATGTCTCCCTATGATGCAGTGTCCCGTGATGACACCTACTAGAGTGCTTATTATGGGTCTTTTCAGTGTAATGAGACTTTTTGAGCGCTTGGAATCCAGCTGAGGCCAGATCTGTTCGAGGTGTGGCACGTTAAGCAGCTAGACCACCTGCGATTAGTAGCGCTTAATGCGTTTTGTTTAATTAGGAGCTTGCAAGTAGCAAGAGGCATATAGAGACTCCTTTTTTCTGGTAGAGTCGACATAGTAGTGCCTTGTCTGGCGAGCTCATCGGCGATGCAATTACCTGGAATGTCTCTATGGCCCGGCACCCATATAAGGTGAATTTTGAATTGTTTCGCCATCTCGTTCAGAGATAGTCGGCAATTGAGGGCAGTTGTTGAATTGAAGACGACAGAATCCAGGGTTTTAATCGCGGCTTGACTGTCGGTAAAGATGGTGATATCCTTTACAGATATTACATTATACACACATCCTGGTGAAAGTTGTGCTCCCATTTTCAGGACCTTTGTTGGCTGACGTTTAACATTTCAAAATTTCATCTTGACACAAATCTGAAGATGGAACTTGATGGTTCCTTCTCATGTACGCTTCTTAGATCGATGGGAGTTCGATGGGAAATTTATTTACTACATCAAGATAAACATGCAAGGATATGGGGTGTATCAGGCAGAGACTCAGTTAAGTAGGTGATGCGATATCGAAACCAGCGACTCAACGTAGGTTAGGTATCCCCACGGCAATATTATCGAGTGTCGTCAAGTCCATACGCTTTGTCGCCACTCGATTTATTTTTCTGTGGGAATACCTGTGTTAAGGCGACTATTTTACGTCTTCCAGTTCGAGGTCACACAATATCACCATATTTACCTACAGAAAATTGCACAATTAAATCGATAGCGTATTAAGGTTACACGGTTTATTTCATAAACTTGTTGTGCGTTGTCCTTACAATTAAATATATGCCAACCCAGAACATTTCCCCATAAAAAAAAAAGAAACCAGCGGTAGCGGACATTTCGCGGACTCTATCTACATCCCCATAAAGTCCATCTGCCTTCGGGGTGTGTCCAGGAAGTTGCACTGTTTCCAAGTGACTGGAGCACTCTACAAAATTGGGAATCTTATTACAATAATGAATCTCACAACCGAACAGTAAGACCTCTTGTGCCAACTTTTTATTTATTTTTGTAGGCGCAGTGGCTTAGTGGTTAGTGTGTTGGACTACTAAGCCAGGGGTCCGAGGTTCGAATCCCGCAAAAAAACAAATTCCAACTTAGGGTTTACTTTCCACTGCGCCACCTCTCGCGAACATCTGACAAACATCCAAGAGTATAACTGTTTTGAAAAGCTTCTCTATTAGCCGTTTGGAGTCGGCATAAAATTGTAGATCCCTTCCATTCGTTTCAAACTTGAAAAACTCCCACAAAACGAATGGTTTTGAGAAGCTAGGCCTTGGTTTGAGAGACGAAAAGAGACCCGACAATGGTGGTCTGATTCGAATATCTCTCGAATCTAAAGGGTGCTTAGGTTTTAAGGGCCGATGTTGATTTTGAATAAAACACAAATTATTGAGGAAATTATTGCCATTTCTTTTTATTATGATAATATTGGTATGGTTCAGTTATGTATGGAGCAAAATATCGCGACCTCGGCGGCACACCTCCATCCCATGGTCCAAATTTTCGATGACGCTGAGGCATAATTGAAGTTCTTTGCCGTTAATGTGCCAAATTATCTCATCCTTTAGCTCTTGACTTGTTGCTGGCTTATCGACGTACACCTTTTCTTTCAAATAACCCCAAAGAAAGAAGTCCAACGGTGTCAAGTCACATGATCTTGGCGGCCAATTGACATCGCCACCACGTGAGATAACACGGCCATTGAATCTGTCGCGCAAAAGAGCCATTGTTTCGTTAGCTCTGTAGCAAGTGGCACCGTCCTGTTGAAACCACATGTCGTCCACATCCATATCTTCCAATTCGGGCCATAAAAAGTTCGTTATCATCTCACGATAGCGAACACCATTCACAGTAACGACGAGTTGAGGTGGACGGCTCTTCAGCCACACAATCGCGAACAGAAGCAGCATTTTCTGCAGTACGAGCTGTACGAGTATGCACTGGTGTTTTCACATCTTCTACGGACCCGGTTTGCTCAAATTATTGCACGATTTTTCCGATTGTACGCACATTTGGACGACTAAATTGACCGAAAAAATCACGAAGTGCACGATATGCATTTTGATTTGAACGCCCATTTTCATAATAAGCCTGAATAACTTTAACGCGTTGCTCGATTGTGTATTTTTCCATGGTTCAAATTGAGCTAGTCTGAAATTGAGAAATGTCAAATAAAATGCAGAAAAAAACTTGAAGTTTAGGTGTGGTTCACCTTCAACATCGGCCCTTAAAATTTAACCACCCTTTATATACTTTACTTTACTTTACTTTATTCATTTTTGCTCACTTGCAATAGATTTTGCTGCACCCCCAGTCAGGTGAAAGAAAGTGTCCTTCCTCAAATCTTTTGTTTAAATTTGTAAAACTGCAGCACACGGTCGAATGCCACTGTGAACCTCAATTCAGTTACAGTTCGGTTTTGCGTCTCCTTTCCTAAAATTAATTGGAGCTCCTAATGAAGCTGCACAACAAACCCCACCTCCAATACAAGAAAGTTCAATTGATTTGGGCAGGAACTCTTACCGAACTCAATACAGATTCAACCCGGACAATTAATTGAACAAAAACGGCAGTATCCCGGAGATGATACCTACATCTGTATTCGGATCACACTTGTGGTAAGTAAAATGCTGCTTTACGGATTTTGAGGTTTGCTCACATTTTAACGAGTTGTGTATGTTACGTTTGATATTTAACACTTGCATACCAACACAGCTCCTTTGTTTAAGATGAGCTCACCTAAATACCTTGCAACATGTAAAACATTCCACTATCATCATTCCGAGAGTAAAACAAAAGAAACAGGACCCACAAAGCCAAATATCACAAAATCGACACCAAATACCATTCAAACAAGCA
This sequence comes from Cheilosia urbana, assembly GCA_946477585.1. Lineage (NCBI taxonomy): Eukaryota > Metazoa > Arthropoda > Insecta > Diptera > Syrphidae > Cheilosia > Cheilosia urbana. The sequence goes on from OX297856.1 coordinate 25,633,110, forward strand.
AGCACTTTATCCGGACAGATATATGTACGCGTATGTATGCGAACCAATTCGTTTTGGCCAAAAAGGTATGTCTAATGCCGAGTCGCATCAGAGATCCATTCGCAATTTGAGTCCTGCCCATGTACCTCCCTTGAATAATAGAACTCACAAACGAAATGTATATTTACCGAACATCTAACCTGTGCAAAGCATTTTACGACTATTGCTTTTGCAGAATGCTTCTCAGTTGAAAAGTGTTCACGAGACTTCTCGTCCCCCAGAAATAGTCCCTAAATCAGCCCACAGGGCTGAGATTGGAAATTTTCGGACAGGATGTGGCTGTTATGCCCATTTGCCTGCGTGCATGTAGGATAGGTGTCATCGCACACAAATAGTACAGCTATACGATGTTTAACGATAGACCGAGAACAGGATACGACACCCATCATATCCGATGTTCCTGGTGGTTGAATCCTGCTACTGAGTCCTTAAAATGTCTGCCAGATATTTGTTGTTATTTAAAATCTCACACCTGTCTTCGCTCATGCCACCCACAAAAAACGACAAACACACACACGGAAGCATGGGCCTGGTAGTCGATTTTTGGATCCCCATCCATGATGTGTTGTGTCTGTTGGTGGTTTTGTGTCTTTATCTGCGTTCGGTGCGGTCTATCCACACCACTCACTTCTCTGGGGCTTATGTGACAATGAAATGTTTCATTTTTCTCCCCCGGCCGCATATAGCCGAACGAGGAACAGCCTGTGCATGGGTGAATGTGTAGTGTGTTGTATCCTGTTTTGCCGTTAATGTTCGGGCTATTAATCTAGGAGTTGGCAGTGGGGGACAGACACACAACAAAAATATATTTTCGGGCGGCAAAAGATAAAAATTCGTTCTGTGTGACATTGATATGGGAGTACCATGCATGTTCGGCTATAGGTCCTGCCGAAAGGACCTCGATATTAGCAACGGGGGTCTGAGTGAAATATTTTCACTCGTTATCGTCGATTGTTGCTGGCTGGTGGGCGGCGCTGCCATTGTTTTGGGTTTTAGCTTTTAATTTTCCCTTTTTTTGGCGACACGGGAGGGTTCATGAAAATGAAAATGAAAATATTTTTTGCTGGTCATGTTTTTGTTACTTTTTTTTTTGTGTTTTAGCTTGACACTTGTTCGTGCGCTTGGAGGTGACATTTTTGGCACCAAGTGAGAAATTGCGATTTTAAACGCTAGCAATTTGCCCAACCCAACCCAACCCCTCCGTTTACTCAGTTGTTTTAAATTACTGCGATTGTACGATAAGAGTGCCATTAAGGCAACTAGTGTTAAAGTTGCTGTGATAAAAATCACCGACGGTGTTTTGTCTCTGATGGAACATACCGTTGCGGGGTTGTGCTGGCAAATAGCTATATGGGCAATCATCAGCATACAGAAATAGAAATCGGCGTGCCTAATGAAGTGGAATTGCCGTGCTATGGGGGTTCTAAGCGCTAGACTTTTTGCTGTTGGCAAATTAACTGAAAGAATCGTGTTTTATCTATTTTTTGTTTTACATTGTCTTTGATGGCCCAAACCGCAGTTCATTTTTTTAACAAACTTTGAGTTAACATTTCAGAACCTCTTGTAGTTCCATTAAATCTAAAACTTGAGACTTGCATTTTATAGGTTCTTAAGTTAACCTCTTGCCGCTTAATTTTTGTTTAATTTAAATAAATTTCTATTAAACCCGACGACACGGTCTAAAACAAATTCCTCACGAACCCGATAACACAAGAGCATAAAATTCTGCATCTCAAATAATATTCTGTAAATTTAAAGACATTAGGCAGCTATGCGCACATTGTAATCAAACAATTTAAATAAACGCACAATGAGTGTGCGGAACGTGAAACAATAGGTACGTTAACATGTTCAATAAGTTTGAATGGCTACTATTGAAATAATATGTTGAATTGCTCATCTAGCGTATGAAACGAAGATGTAAAGAGTGTCCTTTGTAAAACACCACAGTCATTTATCGTACATTTTTCGATAGTTTGAAAGACATTGGGAACGATAACTGCCGTATGGAAAATTACTTTTCGATTGTCATTATCTGGGTGCGCTATGATCTTACGTACATACATATATGCATTTGATTTAATTTTGTAGCTGATGTGCGAAAGCGATGTGCGTTATGTTCCTAGAACCACTCCATAGACCCAAAAATGGTTGTATGTTAATTTAACTGCCAATCTGGCGTCCTCCTTCACACTTGAAATTTGATTTGTAATTAAAAATTCACAAAACATGCCAAAATTAATACTCAGTAATAGTGCTGTTTTTTCGAAATTGTTTTTGTTTGATGGCTTCTTTTTCCTTGAGCTCGCACTTATTTGTGTTTCTGATCTCCTTTCTGGAATTGTTCACCCTAATGCTCGTGCGAATATTTTATGCGACTTTTTGTCCACTAGAGGGTTGAATTATTGAAGTGATGTTTATAGCGCACACTGATACACAGAATACAGAAATATTCCAAGTTTAAAATTTAGTGGTTGAGCTATGAGCTTAGGTCTTTAGAAATATTTTTGCTGAAGAACTGTTTATAGCGCACATTTCGTATCTAAAAATAATTCCAAAGCGCACACGCATTTAGGGGAAAGTACATTTTCTTAGCAATAAGTTTGAGTAATAGTTCTATATATATGTAAACATGAGTAGATTTTTCTTCCACTTAATACTCATCGGAGAGATCATTAATAAAAGACTGTTTAAAGCGCACACTATTCGTTTTTTGATACAACTTGATAATTTACAAAGTATGACTATATTTTGGCCGACACTCGCCAAGAGGAGAGACTCATGTCTGCAAATTTAGTGTCAGCACTATGATCTCATTTATGCATTTGCATTAGAGCGAACAATTTTTAAAGGACCACTCATAGCGCACACTGCGCGTGTTTAAATTGAATTTTTAAAATCCCTTTTATTTTTACCGAATAACTTCGTTCTGTCCATATCGCAACTCGTATGCAGTTTATCATATGTCTGGTAAATTTTGAAGAAAAAAAGACATGGTGTCCCTGCCACTTTCAAACGCACGTCGTTGGAGTACGCTCGTCTGTATTCGCTCAAGCGAATACACTCGTCAGCGATACAATAGAAAAAAACATCCTACGATTCCTTCACACAGCCCGAAGGTTAATCGCATTTAACAACTGCTTTCCATAGCGCACATTCGTGTGCGTTTTGGTCACCAGAGAATTTCTAATCTGAAACTTCTCTTTCCCTGCATCCAATGGCCTTCGTAGTTCCCCATTACACAGTCTACTCATTGACTAAGGGGTACTCCGCATGCCCCTTCATTTATTCACGACTGCAGAATGCGTAATACAACACAAATAAAGATTCCAATTAGCGGCAGCAATCCGCATCCCCAGCTGTTGGTTTAACCCACATTTTGCACCTCAAAACTTCAACTGTATTTCCTTTTATCTTCGGCAGAATCTCCGCGTTTAATTGCTTTTCCATGTTGATTGCCACTTCTCAGTGTCAATTATAGCAGTTAATATTCAAAGGTAATAATTCACATGCAGATTGTTAGTCGCGCGGCTCTAAAACGGTTATTAATTAACCATCGTCATCGGCCAGTGTCGTTTTGTGAAATGTGCAAATATTTTTATCGAAAATATGATTTCATTAATCTATTATTTATTACCATACTTAGCGCACAATCGCGTTGTACATTATAAATCTCTCATACTGGCGGTGCGCGTACATGTCAAGCTCGCCGCCCGCCGCCGCCGCCGCTTGGCTTGGTATTAAATTAATTTTCAATTAAATGCACTTCTCATTTGCATTTCGGCCAGCCATTCCCGCGCGACTGATAACATACGGAATCGCATCTAATTTCACTCATTTAGCAACATTTTCACGCGCCACCAAAGCCCCCACCAGCAGCCAGCTTATACTCGTAGTTCCACCAGCAAGCGCATTCGCACGGATAGCGAAATATCCGCAACATTCGTCAGAGTCTGGTTGCATTGAAACCACCAGCAACTACAAAAAACAAATAACTTGGCGAGAAAACAAAATTTAATTCGCCAAAATGATTCGAATTGGATTTTGGTTGCCGTAGGTTTGCAAATAGATTCGGATATATGTATGGGAACTATTCCGCAAATCTCCATCCAGGCTGGCAGCTATGATAATAATGGACATACAACACGTATCTGCATCTGTATATCTGGCTGAGTAATGTAGCGCATAATGAACAGAGACGATAGATGTAAATTGAATTTCAACCGACGACGATAGTACGAGTAGTGTTGTGTACTACGAGTAGTAACACCGCGCCTGGAACTTCGGTAGCGGATCGGGTAACAATGTTAATTGCGGCTGGTTTAATACTACATGCAGATCGTATATCAATTTAATGTTCAACTGCCTAGACATAGGCACTGTACACGTACACGTACAGTGTACATGTATGGATAGCGTTGGGTCAAACACATTGAGAATGCAAACAGACATTCCGCACCGATTGTCGTCGTCGTCGTCATCGTCATCGTCATCGTTGTATGCAGAGTGGAAGTCGTGTTCCTCCTAAGTGGTGCGTAACCAGATACCTAGTCCTCTAGTTTTCAATGCGTACACATTAAGCAATTAACAAATCGGATTGGAAGCGATTTGTTTGCCATATACCAAGAGGAGGGCAGCTCTCTGCTCTGAGTGATGATGGTAATCTTCGGACGGCTACTACAACGCGGTGATCTACTTTCGGGGTTTTGTCGGTTCACTTGAGCGAGTTATCATTTCTGATAGTTGTATGTATTCATTTAAATTCATCTTAATTACGAGGATTGGAAAATGGACACTAAATTGGATTAGATCGACGAGCAAAGGAGTGGTTTACAGTAACCCGAACAGCTTTCATCTTCTTTTGGGTACTCCTACTCAGGCACACTCTCCGTTTTGTATTCTACTGCTGTCGCTATTAATGGACGCATGGAATGCTAATTGCCAATAGTTCATCGACAGAGATAAATGAAACTCTCGAGATAAAACAGTGGAGGGAGTATAGGGTATAGGCACAACAAATGGAGCACCACAACTAATCACTTTATAAAGTTATCGAGTCTGTTTTGCATACGTCTACATCAAGACGGTTGTGGATATGAAAGTCATGAAAGTCATGCTTAGCAATTGACAGCAGTTAGATTGCTACGGACTATTTTTAGGAATGAACTAGATCTGACAAATGGCGCAGTCATGGATCAAAAATGAACAGATGTTAAATGAATCACTTCCATAAACAGAGTGCGCACATCTGAGTGCGAATAACTGACCCAAATTTATCCCATTGAAGGGCATACGTTCTCTGATATGATAATGAATACATTTGCAAGCAGAAAGGAAATTGGCTTTAAGGCATAGGAACACGCACAATGTGCTTCTGTTTTTTTTGTTGTTTTTCTTTTTTTCTTTTTTTTTTTTCAAAAACTAGCAGGCGTACTTTGAACTGTATAAAAGTGTGTGCTATGCAAAAAAGAAGCCATTCGCAACAGCAAATTTGAACTGTAGCGCACATCAGAGTTTCGGTCCGGGAGCTTTGTTGAACTTGAGTATAGGTATTGGCTTTTTATTCGGCTATTAATCTTCGTTTTCTTGAACAAGATTCATACAAGGGCATTGCTTACATGTTTTGCCAATGACCTTTTAGAAACATTCTTGGGTAGGTCGTATTTTACCTTCCAAGCATATATAGGTATTAGGCTGATGCTAATTAAGTCCAGGTGCGGATTGTTATTAAACTTATCCGTGCTGTAAGTTAAAATCGCTTGTCCGAGTTTTGCAATTATAAATGTCTGACTCCGGCTCCTTTCTTTCAAGTGAATGAGTGCTTGCTACTGCAGCAAGTGCTATAGAAACAGTTATAGTCATGTGTGATTATTTGTCTGGTGACTCACAGCTATTGCAGTCGATGCCGAATCGTAGTTGGTTTCCTTATAATTTGCAATCCTTTTTTTATTTATTGCGACATTAAATTTGCTGTCCATTTATATTGCGCTGGACATTCTTTTTTGTTAGACTCTATTTTTCGTAAAAAAATCTTAACACTTATATACGTATCTGCGTAGCCTTTTAAATATTTTGAAATTTTTAAATCAGAGCTTAGTACATATTATAAAATTCAAATTAACGTTAGAAAAGTTAAAACAAATTTATTGCGACGTCTACAACGAACTAAACCTTCGGACTTACGGAACGAGCAGGAACTTTTGCCGGATTGTTGCCTGCCAAACGTGTATAACTTCGTGAATTACTTGATAACTCATAACTTAGTTGCATATTGGAGTACAAAAGAAATTTGTGGGTGGTGGTTTTAGTGGCTCTGCGAAATAAGGCTTCAATATAAAAATAAAATAAGTCCCCAGAAAATTATAAAGGAAACAACAACAAAATTTTTTTAATAAAATTTGGGGTGTTATTTCCTTTTTTGGGGCCATATTTCCTAATGATAGTTGGGATCTTATTTCATTATGAAATAAGACCCTAAAAGAAGAAATGAAGTAAGTCCCCAAAACTATTTTTTTTATTACTAATTGTTACCCTTCCGACATGGAATACGTATTAGGGGGGTATGCTGCCCCCTGCAACCCTCCTGCTTGGGTTTACTAGTAGATTACGGGGTGGGTGCGAGGTTGAATATATACAAAATTCCTATAATCTAAATTAGTTTATCCAATATCTATACTTATAATAAAACTGTAGGCAAATTTTTTGTTACCTAATGGCGTGAAAACTACTGCACAGATTTTGATGAAACTTTTTTTGAAATGCTCCTTAAGATTTTGTGCAACACATAGGCTATTTCATTTCATTGCTATGCCTATTTTTTAGAGCGTTTTTGACCAAAATGTGTTTTTTGTCTGACTTTACTGCCTTTAACTCGCCATTACTCAGATAATTCTTAATCAATGCAAACTAAACAAAATACTTAGGAAAGCCAACACTTTTATAGTTATTTCAAGCCATCAATCAGCTTTCTATGTCCTCTAGAAGCTGAGCTACAACCTGAAATCTAACACGAAAAAAATAAATTTATTTTCTCAAATCGAATATTATCAGCAGCCGCGGTTCTTGATCGTTGTTCTGCTTTGGGGTGGTTTGGTGGCGCACATCGCACAAGCACGTTCATATGAAAAAAGGACAGCGACATTGTGTTTGAGGAAATGCGCAGATGGCTGATGACGGGTGGTGTGGTGATGGACGTATGGTGGAGGTGGTGTATATAGAAATTGAGTTCATTGTTTTTGTTTTAATGGTTGTTATAGTACCTACGTTGATACCTACAGTAAAGAATTGAAGAATTCAAGAAGCAAGCCGATATAGGTGAATTATGTTGTTTGATTTACTTATTGTTGGTGTAGACTGTAGTTACAAATTTCCGTTCAGGCTTTTCTTTTAGTGGTTGTTTTGATATTACCTACGTTGATACCTACAGTAAGGAAGTGAAACTTTAGTACTTACGCTGTTGAATTTAATTTTCTTAAATGGGTGTTTTAGGTAAATAGATTTGTTTGATTTATTGTTTCACATTGACAATGTTCACCGCTTTGTTTTAGCTAGACTGTTGATTTTAAACAAATATGCCGGTGAGAAAAGGTCAAATCTCTTTTATTGGAAATTACACAGTCTCACGCCGCGTACGAAGTTGCGGGCACAGCTAGTCAACAATAAATAAGGTTCTCAATTTTCAAACTCGCACTAAAAACATTCACTTGCAAATGAGGACGTGAAAAATAATTATTAATTTGAACATTTTTGAAGTTTGGTTTCGCTTTTTCACAAAACGAGAATTTATCCCCTGGTATCTGTTTTTAAATTGAATGAACTGGCTTTTAAAACAATTGGATGTGATAATATTTCTTTGTTTATTTGGTTTCTAAGGTTCTTTCATTCAACGTCAAAACCTTTGTTTAATCTGTTGTTTTTACACCTTAGGTATAGATCGTCCCTTCTTTTGCATTTCTGAATAAGACTCGTGGTTATCAAGGTCTTGGTATTTCTTTTATTCGTTATTGTTTTTGTGCAGGTTGTTTTTTTTTTATAAATATCTTCGAAGTTTGTAACAAGTTGTTGGTAGGTACATACTTTCTGCATCATTTTCGTTCATAAATCATAATACAAGTTGAGCATATATATTATATACATTGTAACCTTGTAGCCAGAACTTTTTCTTTCACTGTTTTTGGAATAGGTACATGCGAAGTAAAGTACAGGGTAATGATCGGTCATCCCGCTTTCTATTACTAATGAATTCATTTGAACATCGGTTTTGCTGACCAGGATATGTAATATGCATTAGTATCGCAAACGTTTAAATTAACATCGCCCAGCACGATCAATTCCTCATTTTTACCCAGATTAGCTAGATTTCTTCCCATCTCTTCAACAAATGCTTTCTCCTAAAACCTCTCGGTCTATATGTTACCACAATGGGAGTTGAATGCAACATGAGTATAAAGTAAAAACGCTATGATTTTGCCTAACCTTTCTTGAAAAGAAAAAGACGCAGCATACGTCCTTAATTAATTTTTCAATTTTTCAAAATTTTCTATTAAGATCCCCTCGCACAAGGACTGTGAATAGTTCCATATTCGCAACACATCTCTTTTGTATGTACAATTATTTCGGTTCGGTTCCTTAATTTATAGCTCTCAAAAAACAAAACAAAAAACAAAACCCATAAATCTGGTCATCGTCTCGGCTACTGGTTCATTCACTCAGCCCGATGGCGAACTATTGCCTAGAGCTTGAGCGTTCTTGCTGACCATGCAATCACCACATATATACAAAATGATTTCGTTATCGTTTCAATTTCCGTATTATTTTTAATAAAATTTCCTCCGAGCAATATCCGCCGCAAAAAAAGGGACGCAAATAAGGAAACTGAATATATTTGCAAGTAAATCAGAAGTCCTCTGGTATTTTGGTATTTTCCTGGTTCATTTCCTCCACTCATTCAAAGCCAGTCCGAGTCGGCCATATTCTGCTTAAAGAATCTGTTACACTGACTATTTAATTACACAACAAAATGTCTGAATTTGTGCAGTCATTTTGGAGGCTTCACATTCAGAACGCAATTTATGTAGTATGCCTGCAAATTTGAACACAATCGACCACCAACTGCGGCAACTCCGTCTTGCTGTCTGTATTTTTATTTTTTTGCTGTGCTATAAATTCTTTCAGAAACACCAGCCATCAATGCAGGCACCACAAAGAGCCTATAATCACATTGTAAGTGAAAATGATTAAACAAAAATCAATTATTCCAAGTATCCACTTCATGCCAGCAACACAATTCACACAGGGTAAATATGTACCGTATATGCAGCGCAACCCTCGTATATGTATCCATAAATGCACTCAATTACAAATCCATTGAAACTGGCAACATATTAATGAGTCTGTAACCCCTGATCGGGGGATAAATCAACAGAACAAACATACAACGCACACATTTACTTCACTCAAGTGCAGTTAATTAAATCTATCTGTGATTGCGAATAAATAAAAAAAAAAAAAAAAAAACGATATACACGGAAACATTCCGCAGATACGTGTATCGGGACCCCACTCTACACTAGATGTTGGCATGGGTCTATCCGCTATCCCTATCATGGATATTGTGTTGACTTTTTCATAGTTTATCGGGGCAAACTCAACTCGAAATCAAACAACAAACAGCAATTTGTTAGGCTGACCAATCGCACCACCATCACGACACAGACACATGGCCGCAAATTCAGTTCACTTGCACACGACAATGACGACAACGACGACAACGACGACGACGACGCGACGGCCATCAGTAAATATTAAATATCCACTCTCATATTTACAACAAACACAAGTAGTATATCTCATCAGGGCCGATAACGAGCAAATACTGGAATATCCGCATCCATATATAGAGACATCAAATATTGAAGACGCGATGCGCTGTGAGAAGAGCAATTCAGTAGACCTGTGAAAGAGGGACAGAGTCAAAGCCCGATAGCATCTGTAACTGAACCACTGCAGCCAATCATTAGAGAAGCCGGGAAATGGCTTGAGCAAAAAAAAATAGGAGCAACAGACAGCGCACACACACATGGTGTCACTTGAAGGCAGGATTATGGTACAAAAATTCTAGAAAATTACATTCAATCGAAATTCAAGAGTCGATAAAAATGCCTCTCGTAGCTCGTAGGATCGTCTAAATATGTATTTAAGTAACCACCATCAGTCGAGGCGATAGCGTTACCATCATCCGCATCCCATCATTGAGAATCAACTAAAAGATACGAGAAATGAATAGAATCAATAAAATGTTGTGATGGATACTCATACAGCCGGTGCACTCTATACAGTCTGTGGGGCATAAGAAGACACAGAGTTTGATGCGAGATGTGTTCGTTCATATACCTACTTGAAGATCTGGGAGGCTTAAATTAGGCTCATGACAGATCAAGAAGAATATGTATACATTTTTTTCTACTGGATGTAATTTTTGTTCGAAACGCTCACTCGTGTGCGCTATGACCTGGTTATAGAAAAACCCGTCGGAGGGTGTTGCGAGGTTGGTGATTTTATCAGAAGTAACGTTTGCTGGTGAGTTTGAAAAGTTTTCAATTTGCTATGTGCGCTTTACTAAGATTGTGTGCGTTATAACAAAAATACCCTTTGAATTCCAAAATTTCTTCTTGAACTATCAAACTAATGTTTATTTTTTTTCATTTTTTTCCATGCCCTTGCCCATATGTTGAATAATGGGACCAACATTTTGCAATCTCCCGTGTGCGCATTAGGAATCTATTGTGCGTTATGACCTGTGCGTACAAAAAAAATGCATTTAAAGGCAAAAATGTCTCAAACTATGTTTATGTTCTTCCTTAACCTGCTCATATATGTTGAATAATGATACCAAAATCTCCCGTGTGCGCATAAATAGTGTGTGCGCACTTCCTGCAGCACACACTGTTACCCCCGACTTGTGCATTATCGCAAATAGCCCTTATTCCCACAATTTAGCTTATCAACGAAAATGTTATTATCATTCCATTTTGGTCGGTTACCGAACCGATAAATATCTCTTTCGGCTGTTGGCTCTAATTTTGGGTCAATTCGGCAGTCGCGCCAATTGCCTGCGGAACCGAACCAACTTCCTCCGTCTGTCAGTCGGCCCTACCCTATCACCCAATAAACAACTCAATTGACTTTCTGGCGATAGCAAACGGACGGCCAACGGCCGGCTTTAGTCCTCGGTATCCGCTGTGTAAATGTGTGTGGCACAACTTCAAATGATTGATTGAGGAGGGCAAAGTCGGACCGAACCGAAGTGTACACCAGAAATTAAAATGTCAATCGTTTAAATAAACACATTCCACGAATGAAGAGGAAGGAGACGCAGAAGGAAAAACACAATTTTTATTTATCAGTTGAATATTTTTTCTTCCCGCTCGCAGGAGCTCCTTTTTCCTCTGTAATAAGGTGGGAGGTGGAGTTGTAGAGTGTTGGCTGAGGAATGCAAGCAAAGGAACTGTAAAGGAGATACTTATCTTCATCAGACATGTATGTGTGAGTCGTTAACCTTTTTTCCCATATGTGGGCCTTGTAAATGACACTTTCGTTATCGGCACCAGATACATCAATATGGGTTGGCAAGTGTGTTGCTGACCTAACGAGACTCGATTTATTAACAAAGTTGTTATATTTTCATTTTCTCATAAACCCAAATCGTGATATAATTCCCGTTTTTTTTTCTTACTCCTTCAGTTCAGTTATTCATTGGCATTCCCACGAAAGATGTCTTTTGCAACTTTACTCCAGCTAATATGTTAATAGTGAATTATGAGTTCCGATGTCCATGTGTGGTGGCGGCGGCGGCGGCCACAATCTGATGATTTACGGGGTAAATCCAATCGAAGTGGTTATTTATTAATTACGCAAATCCGAACGCGAACAAGTCCACATTTAGAGAGAAAGGCAACACTAGCTCAGGGGAATAATTTGAAAAAGATTCATCTAATAACTTAAAGATTAACAAGGTGGTGGGTATTAGAGGCAGCACTCATGGAGGAGGAGGAGGAGGTAGCACAGCACATGGGAATGAGCTTGGAATTCATAAATCAGTATTACAATGAGCCGAGGATTTTGTGGGATGCGTATGACAGGGGGGTGGTGAGCTTGGGGGAGTGCGGCAGACCTTAGTGATTTGGAAAGACCTGCTCACGATTGATAATGCTACCAGCGGATGATTTTCTTATTTGGAACGGCGACAGCTGTTCCCTGATAAATAACTTTTTTTTTAATTCCGCTACGAGGCCGTTCATGTTCTAGCAATATGTAAAGCGGCCGAAGAAACAACTAAAATATTGGAATACGTAATTAACTCGGTAAAGGAAAGTACAAATTCCTGGCGGATCGTATTTAAAGAAACCAAATCTGTAAAGGTAATTTTCAGATGTAAGCAAACACCACAAAAACACTTACTACAGTACTTTTCAGAGAAAGTATTAAGTCGTAACTAGGAAATCCTGTTAGTAATCGCTTCGCTATGTAGTCGCAGTAGCTTAGTGGTTAGTGTGTTGGATTGCTATGCGGGAGTCCCAGGTTCGAATCCCGCAAAAACCCAATTCCGAACCAGGGTTTTTTTCCGCTGCGCTACCTCTCGCGAACGTCTGACAAACATCCGATTGTATAAATGTCTTGAAAGAGCTTCCCAATTAGCCGTTTGGAGTCGGAATAAAATCGTAGATCCCTTCCATTCGTTCCAAAAATGAAAAACTCGCACAAAATGCGAATGGTTGTGAGAAGCTAGGCCTAGGTTCCTTACGGACCTGTTGCGCCAACTATTTATTTATTTGTTTATTTATATAAATAAAAAAAAATCAAAAGCAGCAACCTCAATAATCTTAGAGTAACTCTATATGCGTTTGGCTTATAAATCTCTTTAAACTTGTCCAATTTTTTTGCACTATTCTTTCAAGAACGATGTTGAGGAAGTCACATGACAGCGCATCGCCTTGTCTAAATCCTTTTTTGACATCGAAGGTCTCGGTGAGTTCTTTACCGACCTTGATGGAGCAGCGTGCATTCGCCATCGTCATCCTGGGACTAGACATTGCTCTGTAAAGCTCGTCCCTATAAATGCTGTCATAGGCGGCCTTAAAATCGATGAAGAGCTGATGGGTATCGATTTGAAGTTCCTGGGTTTTCTCCAAGATCTGCCGCAATGTGAATATTTGGTCGATGGTTGACTTTCCAGGCCTGAAGACACACTGGTATGGACCAATCAGGTTGTTTACGAAAGGCTTCAGGCGTTCACACAAAACAGCAGATAAGATCTTGTAGGCAATGTTAAGAAGACTGATACCTATGTAATTGGCGCAGTTCAGAGGGTCTCCTTTCTTGAGGATCGGGCAAACAAAACTATAAATCAAAAAGAAAGAAAAAACTATTCACCATTTTGAATGAAGGTGGGAAAAATGCTCGGAAAGTTCCAATCTAAAAACTACAAGGATTATCGTATTTGCTTAGGAAAGTGCAAAAATGTACTGCTCAAGTACGCACTATTCGGAGATATTGGCCCTTAGAAATAAAAAAAAAAAAAAAAAATTCTACTCTGAAGTCCTCTTTTGCTAGTGAACTCCAAATTTCAGTTAGCATTTCATAGAAATGAAACAAATTCAACAAAAGCCAACTCTTGCCAACTATTGTGACTTAATTTTGTTATTTCACCAGAGGCGAGCTTTAACTTGTCGTTGATGTGAACCAAGTAAACAAAAGTCTTTGTCTGTCAATTCAGACAAAATGAAAGGGAAATTAGAAAAAGTAAAAACGATTGTGATTTGACTCATTTGACAAATGCCACTTTAGATTTGACTTAGTCAGCGGTGAGTCCAATCTAACTATTTCCTAACTTAAAGTCAAATGTAATGCTTCATTTCTTCTAAGTTTTACCAAGAGTTCATTTTTTGACAAAGGTCTAGATCTAAAATGTTTAATTGCGAAGGGTCATTGTAGTTTGTTAAAAAAAGACGTGCGGCCGCTGCTAACATTTTCTTCAAATTTACTTTTTGTTTATTTGAGTAATTTTTATTTTACTTTTTATTTAGTCAAAAGAACGATGAACGATGAGGATTTGTTCATTTTCGTGATTGTTGAAAAAGTTCGCCCACTTCCACGCCCCTTTTTGAGTTGAATGTTCTAGCTCTACAAAATGCCTTTCGCGATTTTAGGACATGAAATTGAGATTAATTCTTGTACTATCTTCTCAATAAAAGAGATAGAACTAAATACTGGGTCCTGAATAAATTCTTACGGTTCAATAATAATATTCTATCGCTACCGCAATGAAAGGATTTGAATAAAAAACTTGCTAATGGGTTATGCCTTCTACCATGAAGATAAGTACATGGACAAAAAGGAATCCAAAGTATGGACAACCGAGTAGACAAATAACGTTTAACAAATCTGCAAGTGATTTCAAATGCACTATCACGAATGAAATTTATTAATGTGAATAAATTCGACGTGTTTACAAAAAAAGACTTCGAATCGAGGACAAGAATAGTCCTTGTCTCTTCACCAGCGTTACCACTTATACAACATATGTAGTAGTGCTACATATTTGCTGGATTTTTTAACGCCGTACTACATACCACATCATTACCAAAAGTACTACATTTCTTAAGAGCCAACCATTTTAAATTTATTTAAGGAGTTTCCCTGTAAGAAGCTGAGTTGGAAATTTTAAATGAGCAGTAGCGTTTATTGATTGGTGCTTTCGATCTTATTTTGAAATGAGTACCTCAAAATAGCGAAATTGTGGCAATATGGGTGGAATTAAACAAACAAAAAAATTGTTTAGGAAACTTAATATTCGCCGAACTATCTGCATATATGCTGGATTTAGAAAAAGTTAATTCAATACAAAAAAAAAACAAGTAGGTACTACATTTTTTGAAAATGCTACTTTTTGTTCTCTAATGTACTAAAGGTTTTTTCAATAAGAGGTGTTATTGTGAAAGGTAACGGTCCTGTATGCGTGCTCGTGGTGGCCATTTGGCTGATGTTGTTTTTCATTATTTACTACCATACCTTCCTCTTTATTATGAAATAAACATCCGATCATTTATCTCAAAAAATTTCATTTTTCTTTGAATACCCAAATAACACCTCTTATTGGAAAACTCTTTACATTTGCTAAAGATTTTAGTGGCAACACTGCTCCTCACACAAATTCTCAACAAAATTTTGGCCTATGGTGGAGAAATTACTAAGCATCAAAGAAGCACATTAA
The DNA here is from genome assembly GCA_946477585.1 of Cheilosia urbana. Lineage (NCBI taxonomy): Eukaryota > Metazoa > Arthropoda > Insecta > Diptera > Syrphidae > Cheilosia > Cheilosia urbana. The sequence continues at coordinate 25,648,420 of OX297856.1, forward strand.
TCTAAGAAAAAATACTTAAAATTAAAATCGATAATAATTGTAAACAAAAATATACCTATATAAGGTAAATACTATCTTAAGTTAAAGTTATTATTAAAACGTTTTATAACATTCTCTGATGCGCCACAAAATTCAAAGCACTTCCTATTCTTGAAATGATTGCTATATAAACATTTTAAAAATTGGTTCGGTAACTTTCTCCATCCACATTTGGGCTCAATTTTATATTGGAGTACCCTGTTAACACAGTATTGCACTTTTTTTTTGCAAGATCCACAAATTTTAGGGCTGTTTTAAAAGTAAAAACTTGTGATAACTCCTTCTTCTGAGAGAATCGTACTCTAGCGAAAGGCTTTGCAACACCCTGTAGATTTTTTTCTCAAAATTCAGAGTTTCGTTAGCCTTGGGATACTCCTTTCGAAAAAAAAAAAAATTGTAGACGTACTTTAATTTGTTAAAAAGTTATGATTTTTCCAACCAAACGATATTTTGGGCCACAGTTCGTCGTGGTAACCTTAAACTCCAATCCGGTCCTACATTCTATTCGACCTTTAAGATCAGTAAGTGAATGTTTCCTTAAATAGGTATGGTGTTACTTCCTTGATTCCACTTGAACTCTGTGACTTCTAAAAATGCAATCAAATGACACCCCCTTCGAGACGACTAACGCAGTAAAATGTTCCCAACAACTTGAAAGCCAAAGAGAATGTGCGCAAAAATATATAAAAAGTTGAAAAGCTGTTGCGAATTAATTTCAAAAATATTTCTAAAATAATAACTACCATTTGGCCTTATTTTTACAGACGTAAAAGCCAACCACCACCAAAACAACAGTTCTATTTAAACGCTGTGGCAGTGCCACTCGACGAGTGCAATTAAAAATTAAACACATTTTTAACCCTCATTTAGATACAGTTTCCATTTCGATGGTTCTATGGTGGAAATGTAGCCAATTTGTAATTTGGTCTAGAGCATTCTAAAGTAAACTAAAAGTATTTATTTTGTTGTCAGCGGCAGTTTGGTTTGCTGTAAAATTAAATTAAAATCACTCGACCATATTTTATTTAGCGACTCGTTTAATTTTTAATTAATTAGACTTTGTTTTAAAATTCTGTTGTATTAAGTTTTTGCAACTACTTCATTTGGAAAAGGGATTTAAATAGACTGGACTTTTTATATTTTATTCCGCCATCGGCACGTTTCGAAATTAATAATCAGACGATGAATTATTGACTTAATTATGTATTCGCTCGGAGACAACCTGCTGCTGGTGCTGGCGCTTCTGCTGTTGCATCTACCAGTTGTATCTCCCCCTTGGGACGACCGGCGACACGATGCAATTTGCCATCGGTATCTATCTGGAAACGTTTTCACATAACGACACAACCATTGAAGATGCATAAGCATAAATAATCACTGCAGACACACAAGACGAAGAACGAACGTCTCTGTGTCTTTAGGATTTATGAGACTCGACGAGCGACGACTCGGGCGCATTCGCCATTAAAATTAAAACCAAATAAGAAATAACATCTGAGGCAGATTTACAGGCGAAAAACTGTAGTAGACTTACCATGGAAATTCACAAACCACCCCTATCAAGTGGAGTTTTTCAATGTTGGAGCCTTGATATACAAAATACAGCGTAACAGGGGAGGGGGGCGAGACACATTTTTTACCATCATCATGCAACGTCATGCAATGAATATGCGAACGATGGAGAAAGTAGAAAAAAAAATTCAAATGGTTAGGGTCAGAGACACGAACAAGAAGGGAGGCATTTACCATTTTCTATTTTTTTTTTTTCAAGTGCGATGATTCCAGGCGGAAGAAATCGAAAGCACTTCCTGCATAGCTATTCCCACTCTCAGAAGCTGGGAATTGTGGTTAAAATTGTTTGGCAACTTCTTCCTCTCTGTGTGTACAGTTATTTGGATAGGTATATCGTATATGTTTATGTTACGGCGAGGATTCTTTTATGTTTCTGGTCAAAACAATGCAAAACCAAAAGTCTGTGATCTGCTTCATGGGGCGGAAAATGAAAGCAAATTGCTTAAAGCCGAAAGTGTAAAGCACCAACCAGGCCCGACCCGGTGTGGGTAGAGTGCAAATAATCCAGGAAACACCACAACTAATCGATTGACTGAATTATTTACACAAAGTCGCAGATCCGTTGGTTTATGCTCGTTCGCTGTGATGTTTTCGATTTGGCTTCGATTCACTGAATATGTATACCGAATCAAAAATATATCGAACAACAAGTTCATTGGTTATGCTATTATTGGTTTAATTCGATTATAGTCATGTGTGGGGCTAGGGCGAGTGTATTGTTTATGGCCGCACCACACCAAACGCGCACAGACTAAACACAGGAAAATCTTTTCAACAAAACAGCGATTTGTGTGTTTGAAATTGTTATGAAATTGCGCGCGATGAATATGATTTGTGCGCCCTCGCTATCGAATGATATGCAAAGCATTTTTGTTTGTTTCATGTACTGTTACTGTTTTCAGGATTATTTTATGATGTTCGGCGCCAGCTGGTGTACAGTAAACGGAGTATAGACGGATTTTTCGTCTCGCTTTCGAATAAATAGTGATTTGTTGAACATAGTGGGTAGGCGGAGAATATTTTGTTGAACAAAATTGAGTCAGTTTAAGGAGCCATATTTGACTGTGCAGGATTTAACAGAAAAACTTAAGAGAGTCAGCTACTATGTTCCTTAAATTAATTTACAGGGTGCGTGTTCAGCAGGTAGCAAGAGAGTTGTTTGCTTTATTTGTTGGTGGTAATATCGGTAATTAAATTAATATATAAGCCATGCACTGTTGTGACAATTCGAAGCGTCATCACAAATAAAACACGCTGGCTAATAGTGAGTTATAATTGGCTTTAATCAAGAAAGTAGTAGATTGAGCAAACAGACAAGTAAACAAAAACACATTCTGACTTATGGCACCATAAACAGATCTCAACTGAAAAATATGACTCAAGTCTTCACTTTGCTAATAAATAAAATGTAAAACTATGTGCCTACAGACCGGAAATTAATTTGCAGCGGATTGCTTAAATTATACGTATTATCAGCATACGTATAACTGCTGTTTTTGCTAAAACATAGCTCCCGGTACGGAGCCCATAATTGAGCTCTGGGGGCCAACATTAAGCTCGTTTATAGTGATCTCATAAATCCTAAAGTGAGCAACTAAAAACGCCACTTGTCAAAAGGTCGTTACAAAAGTTTTAGCACTTAAGTTAGGCTATCCCCGATCATCTTAAAATAATTTAATTTAAATTCATGGACCGAAACCTTAAATTTAACAAAATGGGGCAGATATGCTTTCTCAACGCATATCTGTTACAGACTTCATTTCTTTCGAGTGTCTATTCCAACGGTGAGGAATGGAAATGTCATTTACCAAACGCGCAATCCATTGCATTAAATACATCAGGCATCAAAAATGGACATGAAGGTAGGGTCAGACATCTTCTTCGAATCTTTTGGCATATAAAAATTCCTCCCGGACCATAGCAGTGACTTCCAGGTGGGAGTTTTTGTAGTAAAAACATCAGGCCTAGAGTCTGAGGTAAAGGCAATACCACCGAAAGGTATCACCTACTCCATCGGCAGCTATAGAAAAGCAATACCTGTTTGTAAAATGCTGCCTTAAAGAGCTTAAGGTTTTTCGGCACAAGTTGTGCGGGATCTCTGTATAAGAAATCACTTTAAGCAGTGAGAATTGGGAGAAAATGTTCAACAAGCAACAGCCATAACAAGGCGGTCATTTTGTGAGTATCCCGGTCCTGAACCAGATGGAGACGCCACTAGAGAGGCGAAGACCAAACGAACCTCACTGGGAACTTGTCCTACCATTACAAGAAAGCAATGGCCGCCTTTTAACGAAGTCATCACGAGCAAGAGACTTAAACGGAATCCTTTACATCCTAGAATTTAAAAGGAAACAACAGGAGAACAGTACTCTGCGGTACCACATGAGAAAAATGCACAAGACTGGAGAGGATCTTTATAAAAATAGAAATCGGCAATGGAGTTCGCCGAATGAAGTTTCCCGATCGCTCAGTCCATATAAGCATTTCGCGACTATCCATAGGTATAAAAGTCGTGTCCGCTTTGTCATTTGTCATGCTCAAAAACATATAAAAAAAGTAGTACTGACTTATTATAGGCTTTAAGGAAGGGCATATACTTTTCAACTCAACCAAATAAGTATTTTAAAGTATTTATTGACCTTCGTTAGGGAGGTCGCCCGTCTCTTAGATTAACCTTTCCCCGTTGATGCAATAGATCTTTAAGGTCGCAGTATCAACCAACTGGGTATGGGATAAAAAAAATCTTAAAGATTGGGAAATATGTTTTTATCAGCTTTCTGTAAATTGTGTTCGGGCTCTGACTTTTAGGGAACCAATTATGAACTTTGCACATTTTAAAAATGGTGCCTTAGGCAGAACTCTTATTTCAACAAATATATACAGCTGGCGGGGAACTTTGGAAACTACAATATATTATATTGATAGCCGAGTGCGCTGTTTCTTCTAGCAGTGTCGCGGATTTCCAAAACCAGAGCAGTCTCTGTTTTTCTGAATTTCTGCAAGTATCAGGTTTAAAAGATATGATTTTCCTGCTTAACTGTTTTTTTTTTTAATGATTGACGGCAGGTCCCTGATTTCAGTACTGCCCCACATTTTGAAAGGACTTGATATTAATACTTTCATGGTCCGAATAAAACTGCCGTATTAGCGTTTAAGATGTTTTTGTTTTCTTATTGTATGTGATGAGCCACGACCCACGAGTGATGCCAACCCTAATTTTCAAAAGTCTGTAGATGAAAGATAAAAATTCTGTAGAATTCTGTATGTATGCCTGTCGAAATTCTGTAGAAATCCAGACTTTTTTTAACATACCAATAGTGCTAAAATGTAATTTTTAAATGGCATAAAATAACAGTCTTTTATTGTATTTATTATTTTGTACAATTACATAATTCTTATTAACCACTGGTATCGCTGGAATCGATAATACTCGTCGTAGTGCTGGCCTTGTTCAATCTTGATCATCGATTCCATTTTTGTCTTCATCCGTCAATACTCTGGTTTGAAAAAAAAAAAAAAAAAAAAAAAAAAAAAAACACTCCAAACATTTTTTTTTAAACGTTATGAATATTTTTTCGTACAGCAGGAAGAGTTTTGGGTGCTCTGATTGCATTTCTTTGTTTAGGTCAGTGAAATGTACCAACGCAAAACTAAGGAATTCAAGTTTTTACTGGAATCTGAGATTTCTATATATATTAGTCTGAATTCTGTGTTTCTGTAGGCAAGGTGAAAATTCTGTAGATATACAGAAAATTCTGTATGGTTGGCATCAGTGATGCCACGCCCCATTGTGCAGCATTTCATATCTAAAAAAAATGTTACGTTAGCCATTGAAACCACAAAATATCGATATAGGAAAGGTGCCACGCCCCCTTATCCAATTCCATTCGCATAACGTAGAGTTTTCGTTACAGACAATAGGTACCAAATTATACAATTCTATCTGCCATGGGTGGCTAGATATTGGGTCTTAAGTATGATAGTTGCCACGCCCCTTTTTTTAAAAACTTTCCTGGAGAAATTCGAACTTTTAACACTTCATCAACGTCCTGCACAAAGCAGCTAAAATGTTAAAAAGTTGGAAATATGTCCCCAGTGCCTAAGCTAGTTCAAAAATGTTTTCGTCTGGTACCAGAAAAGTTTTGGGAAGGTGAAGCAAGTGTACTGAAAGTGTGCAATAGGTAATTTTAATTTTTTTTTTATATTTCTTGTCGGACATTTCTTGTATTTCGGGTAATACCAGTTGCTTTGTAGTCCATCACATTAACTACTAAAGAACGCAGTAGCTTATATAAAAAAAAGAGGGAATTGTAATAACCGTATTCTTGATATATTATGAAATAACAATAATTTATTCGTTCTGTGCTAGCTTCGGTAGAATAGATACAATCGGATTGTGGTAGCTGAAGTAAGATATGTACATTCGAGACTGTAATCTATCTAGATTACGCTGGAAGACAGCATCGATGGTTGTTCTATATCGTGCTGTTGAAATTTTCCGGTTGGAGTTCATTTGAAGATTAAATTTATCTTATATAAAATCCATAAATAGTTGAGCTTCTGGAGTTGCAAAAATGATATTGTAGTCTCCGCTTATGATCATTGGTAAAAGATGATAATATCCCTGCAGAATTCTTAAAATTTCTTCTGAGTACGGTGCAAGGACGAAATGGAGAAATTTTATTTCACATCAACAAAAAGCTGAAATTAATATGCCCCAGCTCATAAATGTATGCAATGATAAAAACGTATGCAATGATAAAATGTATGCACTGATAAAACACAGTGACGCATTTCCGTCCCCGCAAGTTAAATGTGTGGAATCACTCCACCAGATTCCAATAACGCGCGCTTAGATGTTTACACATCAAAAAAACGCCCTCAATTGTCATTGAACGCCTTACACAAAGTTTGAATCAAAGGTTTGAACAAAAAATTAGCCAGGCTGCTAGAGAAATTACCTTTGTGTTCCTCTGTCAATGTAACAATACTGATTGGCCTGAGTGCGAGATTACGACCCAAAAAATGATGTTTCTGTTTTTCGAAAACGGGGTTAAAATTGTCAAAACTCCATTTTAAAAATCAGGAGTTAGGTTTATCAGTAAAAAAAATAAATTTTGCACTTCAGCTGCAATTGTTATAAATGTAAAATTATGGGTCCACAAGGTCCTAGGTGTGGTAGAGGCTTTTCCGCTTTACCGACCCTTCGTAATCTCAACATAACCCGAAACTTTCGAAATATGAAGGGTTCTCCAATAAGAGGTGCTATTTTGGTATTCAAAGAAAAATGCCATTTTTTGAGATAAATGATCGGATGTTTATTTCATAACAAAGAGGAAGGTATGCCGTTAATAATGAAAAACAACATCAGTCAAATGGCCACCACGACCACGCATACAGGACCATACCCTTTCACAATAACACCTCTTATTGAAAAACCCTTTATTTAAAAACTTGGGTACTAAATCCGTCTTGAAGAAATTGAACAGTTAAGGAAAAAGTGACCCACCTTAAACCTTCGCACATTTACAAGCTTAATTCGTTACAAATCCCCTCGTCTTTTATAAAAACCTAACCTTTATCTAAATATCCTTCAGAAAAACCCATAAACAGTCTTAAGCGCCGTATGCTGCACTTCAGACATCTAAATTCGCATCTTCCTTCCTAGGAAATCCCCTTTAATCTTAGACAACAACTTCATCTGTGAATATATTTGCGCTAAATTCTTCCTTCCTTTTGTTTCTTTACAGGTGAGTGACCCGCTCCGCTCTATTCATCATTCCGCAATTTAGCGCACATCAGTCGTAAGTTTTTTTTTTTTTTTTTAAATTAAGTTGTCCTCTGCACAGTCCACAGCGGCACAATCAAGATATCCACTCAACCGACAAAGTAATATTTTTCCCTGGAAATGCAGTCTTTATTCGCATCCATAAACCTCGCCTGTGCATCCATCGCGCACACAGTAGCCACTTCTCGTATAATCGTCTCCGCCGGTGCAGCACCATCACCATACCCTATTGAATAGCCAATAAGTTTGTCAAATATTTGTCTTTGAATCAAGATCTTTGCCGTCATCCGTGCCGGTCGCCTTTGGCAGATGCAGAATCCTCTGCGCGACCGACCGACACGTCCCGACGTTTGGACAATTAAAATCCTAAAGTCTGACTGCGATGGGTCGTCTTTTATTTCATATAATTGAACCCGTTGATGCGACATTAGTGGGGCTCCGAAAAGGAGTAGCACAACTCTTTATGACTTTTCTTCATAACAATAAAACGGAATGAAATGGCATCACTGACAAAAAAAAAAACAGAAAGAACAGCAAAAGAAACTTTTATCAATGACATAAAGCACAGCCATACCAATATACCAGCACGTCCATCAAGCTCGTTATGCGTGAGGTTTTCGTTTCCTGCTTCCGAATGTGTCAGGAGGAGGAATGAGTTTTTCCTTCGTTTGTCTTCCCATTTTTATTTGACTTCCAAGCTGCAAGTTTGCTGTATTCTGTGCAAATATAGATGCGATTGGGGGGTAGTATACTATGGACTCAAACCAGACGAAAAGAAGGTTATTATCATTGAGGGAGGGTTATATTAGAACACAAACACACCATTAAGGTCGTTCGTGGAGAAGCATCTCACATGGTTCCATTTGCCCATTAAAGTTGAGATACGAGTAGGAGTATGTATCTGCTCTACAGCTTGGTGTGCATTTGTTTTATGGATACCAAGACTTGTACGCTGAAGAGTTGGAGATAAAAGCCTCGACTTTTACCCGGAATTTGATGGTAAAAATAATAATTTTGGATACATTGAGGGGTTTTAATTTTTTTCTCCATTTGTTTTTTGAGGGAAAATGTATAAATTGGGCGATGAAGTGTGGTTTATGTATGTCAGTCACTTTGAAACGGATCCCCATCATCGTTCGAACGTGCTGTCGCATAATCACTTTGTATTGAGTTTACCTGGGGACTGTTGTGCTTGTTGACGACGACGACGACGATGTTGTGTCATCACGCATCGTTGAATGGATAATGTGTGTGTATCTCCCTGAACGGAGCCAGGATTGCTATTTTATTGGTTATAAATTTTACAGTGTTCTTCAGATGGCATTGGGCATGCCGAAAAGCAGTGCACGGGTATAATGGGATGATGAGAGGTTAAGCCGTTTCAATTTATTAGGTTTCTCGTGGAGAAATGATGGTCGGTAACAGGGGGTACTTAATATTCTCGAGTACATAATATGTAGGTACCTTGAAAATACTCTTGGTGACGAACTTTGATGTTGCGTTAACCCTTTTTGAGTTTGTTATAAGATTGGAAAAAAATGTGCGTCAGGGCTTTTTTAATGAATATCTATCCCTTTCGAAGATGCAAAGTCTGCGAATATGTCTGACGACATGCGTGTCAGAAGCCATATGACAGTTTAAAAATAAAAGACGCGTTAAAATGTCATGTGTACCATGCCATGTGAAATGTGGTATCCATAATTCATCGCCGTTATTATTGCCCTATCTCGCCAGTCAACAACTTCTGACACGTTTTACGATACAAATCCTGATTGGACATTTTTCCAAGTTCAAAGTCTTCCGATTCGACGACGAAATCTTATGTTTGACTGGAATTCAGAACTACAGACGTGGATACCACAGTCTGTTTCCTTTTCATGTTCTTGACGTTTAGGTCCTTCACGGTATCAATGAACCTTTCCAAGTAGTTAAAGAGCTCCTCAATTAGAGTTTGCTTTTGCGAGCTATGCGACATAAAAACTTTCTTTGTCTTTATTCTTGCTGATGGTTCTTAGACCGACCGGTTCTCTCTTCATCTAACGTTGATTACGTCTAGCTCCGCTGATGTGGCTTGCTATTATTGGGGCGTTCATCTCTTGATAATAAATCTGGATGCTGAAATTATCTCGATCAGACCTTTTTGAAATTCACGAAAAACAGGGACTTGTGCTCCGCTGATTGGTATAGTTCTAAACTAAAGTAATATGCACGAATGACGTTCAAATCGACTCACTGTGAAAGCCGGCTGTCGATGGCACTTGAGTCGTTTGTTTTGATTCTAAACTTCGCTCGGAAGTTACGGCTACCATTTCCGCATTATGCGCTTTCCAAACTTTTATTAATCCTAAATATCAGCAACAGAAAAGGGTCATGTTTATCGTGGGCATGTCTTCACATTTGGGTGCTTTGCTGTTTGTTTAAAACGGTCACCAAATTTTGATATACTGACTGAGCAATACCTATCAGCAGCGTCGTTTATTTCATCTTCTTCACGTTTGCGTGGTGCTCTATACAATTTCTCAATTGTAGGACTGATGGTTAATTCCTAGCGCACACATATGTGCGTTAAAGTCTAAAAGTCAAAACCTAACTTTTCGGGTGAAGATAGTCCAAAATAAAGCTGAAATTGCTCTTAAGCCACTTCCGCACATCGGCTATTGGAGTGCGTTTACAAAAATCAGCACATGAGGACCTCAAAACTATATTTTTCCTGATTTGTCCATCCTTCTTTTTCGACCACGATGGGCCCTTATGAGACCTTACTACCTCATACCCCTTTTTTACCTTAACCTTCCTCCCTTCTTTAGACTAGAGACTATCAGCAGAGCACAAGTCCCCGCTTTTCGTGAATTTCAGTAAGGTCTGGGGTCGTACCGCCTTGTCCGTGAACGGACAACTTTTTTTTTCTCTTCACTTGAAGAGTTTTTTTTTAATTATGTAATTATAATTATATAGTCTGTAAATTGTAAAATGGTAGACTTATATAAATAAACAAATAAACATGTAAAATCAGCTTAATTCCGTGGACGTATAGTTCGTTCATGAGTGTGGCGATTCGGCCCCTGATCTTCCTGTTCTGATTTGGCTTAACTGTCTCCACAGTTGAAATCACAATCGAAATTCTTTTATGTATAAGAATAATTCAACTGTGCGGAATAAAATAATCTTCGACGGAGATTTTTTCGCAAAATGCTGTCTATATTGACTTGCGTACGCTAAGTGCAATGTTTTTGAGTTCTGTTTCTCAGAGTTTACCTCATATTTACAGCTTATTTCCTCTAATTTATTCTAAAACTTTACTTTATCATTGTGCGTTATGTTATGTACGCGTGGGTGCCATATACATTTATTCAAAGTTTGGACTTGTTATCCATGATTTTATTCATTGCGCACACATATGTGCGTTATAAAAAGAATGGGGAAGACTTTACTTTTCTACTGAGGACAGTTTTAAATAAAACCCTAATCGTTTTAAACGACTTCCGCACACCGCCAATTAGTGTGCGTTTACGAAAATTGTAATTTTATACAAATGGGCTTCAAATTTACACTTTTCTCATGGAATAGTTTCTTTACTGAAGTGCCTTCCTTTGAGTTTTCCGTTTTCCTCTGTGCTGTTGACAGTATGATGTATATTCGAATTCTGTAAATCGTCTCCGATTGGACATATTTGACTACTGTAGTCACAAACAGAATTCCTTCATGGGCGACCATGTTCAACATTTTGATAATTTCTCGATAATTCGATTACTACTCCTCGAACGTGCAACCCTTAGGCTGAAAACACACCGGATAAAGCAAAACGTTTTTAATTCGATAGTCAAAAAAACATTTTATATTTGAACACACACCAAGCGAAACAGAATGTAACAAAACAAAACGTTTTGTTTTCTTGTTTCGTTTGGTGTGCGTTGAAATAAAACAAAATGCAATTTGCGACTTGCTTTTGGTGTTGTTCAACATGTGGTCGGACTCAGACGATGAAGTTGTGCCAATTTTATATACAGTTTTTTCTATTTCTATCCACAGCTTATCAATAGTAAGTTTATTGGCATGTTCCTTATCTTTATAATTATAAATAGGGCTTCTTGCCTCAATTAAAAAAATTAGTTTTTCTCCATCTACGTCCATATTTGTTAGAATTTGCGGAAAGAGTAAACATAGAAGGAAATGAAGCTGTAAAGTGCAACGAAAGAAGAACATAAAATCAACGGAATCAAAATTTTGTTTTGCAAAAAACGAAAGGTCAGCTATCGGCAACGAAACATGTTTTCCTGTTTTGCTTTGGTTTTTATGTTTCGTTTCATTTGGTGTGTGTTGCGCCATAAGAAAGTAGGCAATTATCATCAACGACGCTGTTTCGAAACAGTTTTGTTGCATTCGGTGTGTGTTGCTCGTATACAATGGCATGTATTTTTGACAACCATCACCGAAACACTTCAAAACAAAAACGTGTGTTTTGTTTTGTTTTCTTTGGTGTGTGTACTCTCATAAGAAACAATGTTCCCTTGTTTCACGAAGCAAAAAAACATGTTTTGCTTTATCCGGTGTGTTTTCAGCCTTATTGTGATATCAGTTGGATCCCAAATTGCATCTTTGTCGCTGTCGGAACAAATTAAACCGCTTGCATAGTGCTCCCCCCATCAATATCAATTACTCTCTCTTTTCAGTCTGGTTTGCTGTACGGTGTGGCTCTGCCTTTGAAAAACTCACCCCAGTCATGTGTCTAGCTAGTGTTACATAACCTCATCTCATGCAAAAGATACATAAATGCATACTCTGTATCTCGATCAATATTAATTGCTTTCCAATTGTTTCGATTGGAGAGTTTTCAATACACACCTATACGCCAGAGAAGGAGGGAGAGAGATATATGGCTTTTAATTGAATTGCCTAGAGCAGCACAAAATGGAGGTAGACCATTTACCCATTTAAAAGTGGGTAAGTCTAATACAAAGCAAAATTCTACCATGCGTTCTCCCCAACAAAGCAAAGCATCTAATGATAGAAAACTGGCACGACACGGCACTACCGCCTCCAATTGCTGCCCCAATTGTGTGCCTGATGTGTCTCGAGAGAGTTTTATTGATTTTTTTTTTCCGAGAGTCTTCAAAACAAGGCTCTCCAAAGCATGAACAAGATTTTGTTGTCATCGTTGTTATGTTTATTGGCCAGATACTCGTATCTGTAGACAAACCAACGAGTTACATAGATATACTCTCGTCAAGCAGATAATTCACCGTAAAGTGGTCATGTGTGTGGCAGTTTTATGATTTCTATGCCCGAAAGTAGTTTTTGCACTTGGGGCTATTTAACGCAAGAGAAAGTTATGTTCATGTTCATGTTCAGAGGTTGTCCCTGGCGCGTCCACTTTTAGACAAAAAGACCCTCCCAGGTTTGGGTACATATATATTACTTGGTTTTGTTGTTTTTGTAATAAATCACCGGTTGCGTAATGTATTGTTTTTTTCGGCCTCAACCTGCTACAATGGCCTTAGTACTCGTATGCAGTTGTGTGGCGGGCCCCATCTGAAGAGGCTCCAATCAACATGGTACTTAAGTCCAATCACGGATGATTCTTTTGCCATAAACAAATTTCAATGAATCTGTGAAAGATTCCCCATAAATTTCCATATAAACAGTCGACGTGCAGTTATTGAGAGAAGATACCTGGTGGTGCGCTATACCCACGCGTGTCATAATCTCCTGGCCTGCGTTAAATTGTCAGAGACGCTCGCTCTCTGTCGCGCGTATGGGTGCACTTTGGTGGCTGTCGGAACGTTCACACACAAACGTTTGGCATTCAAATCAATTACGAGCGTGCGCGCACACACGCTGGCTATGTGAGAAATGCGTTGGCGTTGACGGTGACGGTGACGGTGACGGGGCACTCAAGATGTGGTGTCGAGGATATGAATGCATCTGTTGGTAGTCGCTTGTGTGTTACCATTGTAAGACATCCTTTCATGTAAACGACGACGACGACTACGATGTGAATGCCGAGCTCTCGTGGGAACATCACATTTGAATGGATCGGCGTGTGTGGGTGTGGGTGGTGGTGGTAGGTAGAGTATAGGAATCAAAAAAGCATTTCTTGTCGAATAAAAATGGTTTCTTTATCGTTGGCAGTTGAGGCCGTAAGTATCTGCAGATATCAAGTTAGAGGTTGGGTTGTTTTACGTGTGCGCGATTAACCACAGCATGGGGGAGCTGCTGCACTGCTGCTTGTGGTGTTTGCGGTTGAACGCTTTATTAGAATTCCATCGATGAGTGACTTGTGTGGATGTAAATGCCCATTTATTGCTGAATAACAGAAGTTACCGCTATTGCAGTGAATTTTCGATTAACTCAGCCGGACAATGAATGTACTCGCGCAATTTATTGGAAGTCGAACAGTTGAGTTAGTTTGTTGGCGTAAACGTGGCAGTAATTGACGTTAAATGTTTCTGTAGCACGCCGGCGATTATATAAGCTCATTTATCGATGGACTGCGAGAAAAAGTGCTCAGGTCGTGAGGTATTCGGACTGTTGTGGAAAACAGAAGGTGACAGGGTTTTCGAGGGGGGCGGGTGCGTCCTATTTTAAAGGTGGCAATGTAAAAGGTGTTGGTATGTATTAACAAGATTCATTAAGTCATTGAAAAGGTATTTTTCTTCGAAAGCCTTTCTGATACAAGCTGGAGCAGGGCAGGAAAAGAGAAAGTGGGAGACGAAGTTCTGCAACTTGTGAATGCAAATCGCTGTTGGGCAGACCTAGCCTCTCGGGCAGTGCCCGACCTTTGAGGTAGTGGTAAAGGATAGTAAAAGGCGTAAAGGAATTCTTTTGATACTTTTATGTCCTAAACATTCAACCAACCAACCAAAATGTCAGTTGAACCTTTGTTGCGTTTTTTTTATTTTATTCAACTTACCATAACTTTCATATTTCTAGTCCAATACAAAAAAGCTTAAAACTGGTTTTAGCTCAAACTTCACAGAATATTTTGAGCTATCATCCATCTTTTTGGCTCATCCTCAGGCAAAGCTACATTAAATTGAAAAAAAAAAAAAAATACAACACCACTTTTTTTATTAAGAAAAAAATCGTTATGTGTGAAACTAGTTTTTTTTAATTTCCATATTTCGAGCAGCTTTTATAAAATGACAGCTACACCATCTATATATTTGGACTACAGGTCCTCGCTTGTTTTGCTTTCACTCAATCGCCAAAACGAGGAGTCATCGGGCCATTTTTTTTTCGAGAACGCCGCTGGGCAAACGACAACAGTGGACGGTGCGCGCTATAGGGCCATGTTAACCGAGTTTCTTCTGCCGCAATTGGACGAATTATAGGACTGGAGGACATGTGGTTCCAACAGGACGGAGCTACGGCACACACTGCGCGAGCCACAACCGATATTCTGAAGGCGGCGTTCCCGGGTCGCCTCATCTCTCGTTTTGGCGATTTGCACTGGCCCGCAAGATCGCCCGATTCAACCGATCCTGATTTTTTTTTTTTGTGGGGTTTTTTTGAAGTCCTGTGTTTACGTGAACAAGCCCGAGACCCTAGAAGCCCTCAAGAACAACATTCGACACGAATGCTAGAATCAGTCGCCAGAAGTTCTCGCCGAAGTGATGAAAAATGCCAAAAAACGAGCCGGTATGGCAATCAATTGTGACGGCGCCTATTTGGCCGAAATCATCTTTTCAACTTGACCAATAAAAATCTAAAGGTTCAAATAAATCAAAGGTTCAATAATTCATAATCAACAAACAGAATCGAAGTTTTTCATTTAGAAAAAAAAAGAGAGCCCAACAACATCGGATGACTTCTTTTGGCCCACTGGACAGCTGCTTAGCGCTTATTTAATGTCGAAAGTCAAAATTGTATTCTTATATTCGAGGCACTTGGCGTGCTACTTAAAATTGACTTTTGCACTTTGGTTTATGTTTCCCATTACAACTTCCAGTTTGCTACTATACAGTCGTAAGTGTCTAGTCTCTGGGAATGTCAACAATGGACATAAAAAAAGACACTTAAAGTGAAATTTTGTAAAAGTTGCACGGGTCATCTTACAAAATGTATATGCGCCAACAAAAGTGTACATCTCTTCAAGCAATAAAACAAGTTGACACTGCACGTTTCACATAGGAGAAGTATTTTCCCACTCAACTAGGGATTGTACTAATTCGGCTTTACAATGATTTATCTTCCTTAAAAACGAACACATGTTTTTTCTACACTCGCAACCATCCCTGGCCAAACGTCTCTGTACAAACATCAATGTGCCCCGAGGACGTTGCACTTTAGAACATAAATCTCATCATTAATTCAATCAGACGATTTACATTGATGAATTCGTTTCTTGTATCCCGTCTGTGGAAAATAAATCGGCCACTTAGATGCCGCCCTTAGACGCGGGTAAAAAGCCCCTTCAAACTCCCCAACCAGCATCAATCAATGCCTCCACTTTACTCGTATTTATTTCCCTCATTTCTTTATATGCAAACCACACAGAGCAACAGTTCCATTCGTATACTTAAGGAATTTAAATTTAATTGAAAATTTTCTATTTAAAAACAAAAGCTATATATGTACAAACGTCCCTTGCTCTCCAACACAGCCATCCACCTTTACACAATAGTCAGCGTTGTCATAGACAGCGCCCTACCGTACCGTCTGATGACATTGAAAAATGACATTGTTAAATGTCACTGACAGATTGTGGACACATTTGTGCGGTAGACCAACAGTCAGACACAAAACGGTATAGACAGACAAACAAACATGAAATGTTCCCAAACAAAAATTGAAAAAAAAAAAAAACAAAAACTACCACAACTACTAGTCGAATATTCGCGAACCGACACCGACACATAACTGACAGCTGACAACTGCTGGTTAAACAATAATAAATCCAAATAAACTGGCAAAATATATGAATTAGAACAAAGGGCAGCTGATAGATACAGATACGGCAGTTCACTCAGAAAAAAAAAAAAAACACCAGAGTACTAATTAAGAGGACGTCGTTGGCAGAGACTGTAGAGGAGCTGTATGTATCTTTTGATTGTCTGAGATGGCAGCAGTGAGGCGGACATATCTCTGAAGAAACAAATGAATTGAAATTCATTTCCCATTATGTCAGAAGGAATCTTCTTCATCGAGAATGATGAGCGATAGCAATAATGGAGGTTGTCACGATATTCTGTCATTCTGTAGCGAATATGCCAATTGAATGGATAAATGGATAACGTGCGGTGCAGTATGTCATGCAGGAAGAGAGCACTCATGATGAGGGATTGTTTGTTTAATTTCGTGTTGGAATGAACGCACGAGATTCGTTTCGTTGGTCTTTCGAGCATCTTTTGGGATAATTACTGCCAGCATGAGCGTGTTATTTGTCTCTCTATCTTATCAGTCTGTATTCCGGAGGTTTGTTCATTTTCTTTTGGCAGGTGATTGTCGTGCATTCTTCGATCAATTGATGTGGGTTGTCAGCATCTGTCAGATGGGAACGCATGGGCATCTGCACTGATTGTTAACCTTGAGACGCATTATTGATGAACGTGTGCGAAATTTATTTGTTAAGCCACTGCGGGTTTTATTCAATTTATCAGCGTGATAAAACCAATCTGTCGAGGTATGTTTTGACATTGCGTGTGCGATAAAGGCATCTCCAGATTTGTACACGTTTAGAGTTGATGTGTTAGTTTTGGGAGAGTATAAAAATAATAATTCTTTACTTTCAAGAACTCCGATACACATGGCAACTGTGGTATATCAACATTCACTGCATTACCGTTCACAAATTGTTTTCTTATCGGTGATCATCATGCGAAAGAGTTAGCAATAGCAAAAAAAAAACACACATTAGCAGGGGAAGCACAATCATAGCTTGCCTGAAATGTTCCTAAAATGGGAGACACGGGAGATGTGCTTACTTGATATTTAAAAAAAAAAATCCACACAAAGCGCACACAAATTTAGAATTGCCGCGAGGTATTTTAAATTGCACATAAAAAAATTATTATGTTCATTCTCTGCATCTGAAATCATGCTTGCTTTTTCTAAGCGCACGCATTTTGATTTGCGCACATGAACGAATGTACATAGTTCTCAATTGAAATTATAAAATCGTATGCTTCGCGAATTTCTAAAGCGCTCGCAAATTCAGAATGAGTGCAAAATTTAATAAAATGCACCATCATTTGTTTTGCGCTCATCGCTGTTTAGTGTTTACACAACTGAAATATTAAAAATAAATCGTGTGCACTTAAGCTTTTCCTTTAACTAGAGGGGTGTATTCTGATTTTCGCGAATGAACGAACGAACGAATGAACGAATGTACCTAAAACACCGGTGTGCGCACAAGTGTGGTGTCTATGGGCCACTTAATGCTCATTCTTCTGAACTAATATTATAAGCTAATCCGAATGTAAAGGGTGGGCCATCTAGTGGTTTATTTTTCAATCAAAGGTTATTTTGCCACTGACAGCTGTTTCTTGCTCGAAATCTTGACAGAAAGTCAGAACCATACCTCCGCGGAAATGAGTTGCTTAACGCTTGAACAACCTGGGGAAATATTGAAAATTTATTTCCAAAGTGAGTGCTGTGTGGCCCAAACAGTGCGTTTTTTTTAAAGAAGTTTTGACCGAAATGAAACACCCACCGCGCCTGATGTACGCAAGTTTGTGCAAACATTTCTAGTGGGCAACACTCATTGAAGACATGGATTTGGAGAACATCTGGATGGCGCGCCAAGCCACACAGCCCATGCCACAATCGTTATTTTGCGCACAAAATTACCAAATCGTGTTATCAGCTCTCTTGGCGATGTCAATTGGCCGCCTCGGAGCTGCGATTTGGCCCTTGAACTTTTATTTTTTGGGGAACCGTATAAAGGACCGATTTTATGCCTACCATTCGGACTCGAATTAAAGAGCACTATAAATTCGAAGTGCTTACATTTTTCGTTTACGCACATCTCTGGCACGTAATTGGACAACTAAACTTTAAAACGCATCGTGTGCAATAACGCGAGTCTTAGCTATATCTAAACAAGAGGTATCACTGTACATTCATGTAGATTTTGTATGCGCACATATAAATATGAGCTTAGCTTTCGTTTTAACTCCTCCAAAATGATGTAGTCGCAGTGGCTTAGTGGTAGTGTGTTGGACTACTAAGCGAAGGGTCTCAGGTTCGAATCCCGCAAAAACCCAAATTCCAACTTATGGTTTTTTTCACTGCGCCAACTCTCGCGAACGTTTGACAAACATCCGAGAGTATAACTGTCTTGAAAGAGCATCTGAATTGGCCGTTTGGAGTCGGCATAAAATTGTAGATCCCTTCCATTCGTTTCAAACTTGAAAAACTCGCACAAATCGAATGATTGTGTGAAGGTAGGCCTAGGGTCCCTCCGGACCTGTTGCGCCAACTATTTATTTATTTTTTAAAATGATAGCCTACAGTCCTTATGTTTGCCTCATGTCCTGAATCATTTGATAATTCAGGGTCATGGACTAAAATATACTACAGCGTTATCAACAGGACAACAGATCATGTCTAATTCACAAGGCTTACCGGAGCGTACTCTTCAGGACATCCTCTCGTTGGTTGAGCCATCTTCGAGTTCTTCATCTTCAATCACTGCATCTATCTTCGAAGTATAACACACATTACGTACCATGTAAATTTACTACCGCACGATTCAGTTTTGCACTTTTCCGATCAAAATCTTTTCCAATTCATCTAAACGCACATGAGTAAACTCAGTTATTCGCTTAAGTTACAGTTGGACTGGACTTTGATTATAAGAAAATGAATAAACATGGCACAAGTAGTATAAATTAAAGTACGGAGTTTATAACGCACATAGAATGTGCGGAAATAAAAATGCAATACTTTATAATGAGCGCTTTAGGAATTTCTGGCTCTCAATGTGGACTTAATAAGAAAGCAAGTGTTTATTTGTAAGAGACTGTATTTTCTGAGTCAGAATTCAACAATAATAGCTCAGTTTTCAAACTTAAGACAGCAAACTCCGGACCTAATCTTATATTCTCGAAGTTATAATGTGTTTTTGGTGCAAAGGTGTCCTCTACGGAAGTATCAGATGGTTAAAAATCAACAAATAGCCATGCCTAAGAAGGGACCATGGATCCTTTCAATGGCCATTGAACCTTTGCATGCTGGCATGCAAAAAACATATATCTCCTACATATCGGAAGAGTGAAAAATACAGTATTTATTGCAAAGAACAAAGGCAAGATTTAGGTAAACGCGGGTTTGTTTTATGCCACTTAGGCAAAAGAAAAGTTCAGTACTCGTACTCATAGCTCTTCTATAGATCCCTTAAGTCTTACTTGAAGAAGCTTAACGATCGCACCGCCAACTACCAGAGTTCGTTCCTTTTCACTAGTATAAATTGCTAATTATTGCTAATTACTGCGTGATGACTTCCTTTCATCACCATAATCTAACTATCGTCAACTGAAACTGAGAGCAAAAAAAAAGGAAAAAAACATAAAACTCATTATTTTTAAGAACAAACTATTCCACCTCACTGCGAGATTAATTCGCACAAGTCAAGCTGCAATTAATCTCAGACCAGCTGACAAAAACTGAAACGACTGCACTTCTGCCAGTGTCCCACTTCCTTTACGTCCATAGAATAACGAGGATTATCTCCTCAAACGAAAGCAGCCCGCAACCACTGTGTTAATCACCGTAAGTCGATCATTATGATTTCCTTCTGCGGGACAACACTTAAAACTCAACGCGCTGCTTCTGACTTTAATTACTTAGATACTCACTGCGATAGGGTAGAAACCTACTTTGTGCCATAGATATACCGACTAGAGCCACTGTGCGCTCTACGATCCTACCATCAGCATCAGTGTTGTCAACAGTCCCGAGGGTGGATTATTCTTCTGCCTTTTGTACCTTCATTTTTAAAATTCATTGCACAAGTCGTCCGCTCTCGCTTGGCATTCGCTGTAGGTACGAATACATGTTAACAATTTCTATACAGCACCAGAAGTACTACACGCAGTTGCCATGGATCGGATGGGTATTCCCCTGAAAGAGAGGAGTCTTCATTAATCTTAGATGTGACTGTGATTTAAGCATCCATTAGGGGAAAGTCAAAGTAGTCGCATAGCGGGTTGAAGTTTAACCCTTGAACTTAGATATATTTTTTTATTGCTTTTTTTTTTTAATGAATTAAAAATTTAATCGTGACTCAACGTACGAGCGCAGAGGGCGACATGTCGGTATAGAAAAATCCGTCTGCGTGTATATGTGCTTCGGAGTCTGATTATGTGGGGCGGCGGAAAGTATGTGTGAGATCTTGATTTATGGGATCAGTTGTGGAAGGGATGAGGTATAACTATTTCTTCTGCATACACACGAGTCATTTATTTGGTCGTTAATTTTTTATATATATATTTTCTTTTTTTCTTTTGGTTGAAACCCGAGGACGGTATTTTTATGCGCATGCATCGCTGGAAGTGATATGGGGAATCCGTTATTGGTTATGTTGTTTGCATATATATATAGCTAGTTGGGAAATTTGTTGTTCATATTAAATTCTAGACATTTTTGGTTGTAAATTGTGATATGTTAGATTTATAGGGAATTGGTTTTTTTGATTGTTGAAATAGCAAAGGGGGATATGGAAGATTTATGGGCTCGGGCGTCATATGAGAGTTTGTGCAGTATGGCGTCAGCAGGGTTTATCTCGAAAATGAAAACAATTTGAGATTCTAGAAAGAGGAGGGGGTGGTAGGGATCACGTTCAATCGGGTTGATAATAATTTAAAGTTTTAATTATACAGATTAGCTGCAATCTTGGACAGTCGACAGCTGTGTCAAGTCGTGACTTTCAATTAAGGGGTTTAAATTGGCCATTAAAACATTTCGATATCCAATGACGTGAAATGAGTAATGACTCTCATGTGAAATGATTATAAAAGAAAAAACAGTCGAGAGGAGTATGTTTGTAACAATATACGTCACGCCGACCTCTACATGCATGAAAAACTAAAAAAAAAAACACACAAAAATTTTATCGATCGATGTAAAAATGGAAAATATCAGTTTGACAGTATGTTGTTCGAAAATTTCTTCAGCTGAAAGCTTGAATTGCTTTGACCTCCATTTAAATGGTTTTGCAATGGTTAAGATGTGCTCAGATTTGTTCAACTAAATGACCCAATACACACATTTGCGAACCTATTTTTGGCCAAATATGACAATTTTTGATTGACGTACTAACATTTTAAACATTCATAATCATTCCAAAACCATTTAAATATAGGTCATAGTAATTTAAGCTTTTTGATATTTAAGCAAATTTTCAGCACAACAAAACGTGTTTGAAACCTTAACAAGCTGCTTGATTCATTGTGGAAGCCATTGAAATTATATGCATGGCTGTTTCTAACTCAATTTACTGCCTTATGCTACCTTTTGACAAGAAAGCTTTAGGTTTTCGGGTAGTGTTGAAAATACTAAACATAAGTTAGGCTAAAATGGCTGTCGGCTAACTGGTTAGGTTAGGCGACACACTTAGACCATTATAAGGTCCCTTGTGATACCACGTGAATCTATAATTCATTCCTCCTACTCGTTGAACCAATCGGAGCTTCTAATGAAACGTAGTAGATTTCGGATATCTATGTTTTTTAGATCGTTCAGATCACTAAAGTAGAACGCTCCCAAGTGGAGTTTTCGTCTTTGTGAGAGAGCCGGACAAGTACAGAGAAGATGAAGAATAGTTTCCTCCTCCTCATCGTCAAAGCAGCTTCTGCAAAAATCGTTAGAGAATACGCCAAACCTTTTTGCATGCCTGCCGATAAGACAGCATCCCGTGATGATACCTATTGTAGCACTAATATGCTTCCTATCGAGGGAGATCAGATGCCTAGAACGTTTTAGATCCAGCTTTAGCCAGATCTGCTTTGTCGCTATACAAGTCGAGCCGGTTGATATTATATAATACTAAACATAGTCGGAACAAAATAATTCATATCCTGGGCCTTTTTAACGGCAGGTGGTCTTATGACTCCTTTTTAAAAGCTGGTCTTGAAATCTGAGTTTAAATTGGCCAAGCCTCATGAGTTTCTGCGCCATTTCAACTTATATCCGCTGTCTTGTTCTGGTCAGTGTATCCAAAGAAAGAGTCGAAGTAAATATCCAATAGAAGACGGATACCTTAGATTTGACACCAAGTTCCGTCCATCTAACAGAACGACATGTTTCAACTTAAAATGCAGAGTTCTTCCAACAGACGACGGCTGTATTGTAGCTTCAAATCCAGGAAGATGTTACTTAAAGGTTGGGGGACAAAACGAACTCCTAACCAAGTTCTACACGCTCCAGAAGTGATCGAGCTATTCTCAGAATGGAATCCCTAATTTCATACTTTTGCACTTACTCCTCTCTCACGGTCACGGTGCTCGGTCGGCTATTTTTTTTTTTTTTTTTTCCAAATCTAAAAACGGTGTCTGTAGACATAGACATGTAGGCATACTTCTCATTCTGAGCTTGCTTCCGAACAGAGGAAAACGGGTTTTAAACATCTGAGTAAAGATTTTTCTATAGTGGCTTGAAAGTAACAAATAAAAAGAAATGGCCGAAGGCCAAGTTTTTTGCAAACTGATTGATTGACTGATGAATGGAGAAGCTTTTGCTAGACTCTCAGCAGACGTTCGGAGAAGAAGGTTCAGTGAAAAATCGTAAGGTTTTATATTTTTATTTCCGGAGGTTGAACCGGAGACTCCTCCTTCAGCAAACTAACCGCCGAGTTACGGCGCCCAAATCGGCCTTCAATTGAAGGCATCCTGTTCCAACTCTCCAACTCCAGTTTCTAGTGACCAGCTGTTTCTCAACGATCCCAGCCAACTGTGTTATTTCACTGTTGATCCATCTGCTTGATCCCTCCCTCCCTACCTTGGACCTTGAACATTTTTAGCCAGATTTTAGTGCCTTGATCGCCAAAATGACTTCCTCTACCATGTGACTGTTTTTCAACCTGCTTAAAGTGGAAGATCTATCATCTGTAGTGCTCCTTTTAGTTTTGAACAATGCGTTGAATTGGATTTCACTCCTTCAGTTGTTATCTAGTTCCTTCTTTCGGAATACATTTTTTGACAGATCTTTTATCAGGGTCCACACTTTTCCCACCAACACTGTGTTGGCATTTGCAAGTCACACATCACCTTGTGTTAGATTTGAAAATGTCGAAAATAAAACGAGGACACCCGAATGATTGACGACAAGTTTGCACTTAGCTATAGTTGGCTCGATGCAGCATCGTAGCAGTAATAAGTTGATTAAAAGATGAAGATACCTGCATCTTAAAATAAAATCTGATTCGTCACGAAAGGCGATCTACGTGCAAACTCATAGATGGTCATATCCATTTTTGGGAGTGAAACTCTCTCCGATCGGTCTTTTTCTTCATCAATTTAAAATAAGTCTTAGTCCTCCGACGTATCCTACAAAAAAGTAGTATAAATCGTTCAGCTAAAGCTTTCTGAAAATGTTGAACTTGTACTCATCGCTCAGTTGGCGCAAGTGTTACTCACTTGGTCAATTGGAGAAAAAATTGAAATGCAAGTTCAAACAATCACTTCAAGGAGTCTGATGAATTAGTGGTGCAGTTGGAAATAGCTATCATTCCTACTATATATAGATTTCGAGAGATATTCGAATCAGACCACCATTGTTGGGTCTCTTTTCGTCTCTCTACCACTATAAATCGTACCCAGAGAGACTTTCTGGATTTCTCCAGAGTTCTTCCCTGAGCTCAATTCCTAGTGTTAACGCTAGCATCTGTTTATGGGAGATCTGTTTCATCGACTGGGTCTCGACCCAATGACGTCCCAAGATCCTCATTCTTTTGCCAGCCAACGCCGGACATTGACACAGTATATGTGCCGCTGTCTCAGGTTCCTCCAGGCATAGTTTACAGGTATCATCCTCTCTAAGGCCCATCTTCCTTAAGTGATACCCGAAATTACCATGTCCTGTTAACAAAGCCACCACCCATTTCAATGTTCCTCGACTCATGCTTAGAACCCTTCTTTGAGTGGAGCAGGTCGGCCACTTAATTGCCATTTTAGCCTGTCTACATTGTTCCACGGTTGACCACCTTCTCAGGTGTTCCGCCGTGATCCATTTGTGAATCAGCTGTTCTACCATTCCTTTGCCAATTAAAGAGAATGGTTCTGGTCCCAGCAACTTTTCAGTTGACCCCTGTTTTGCAAGGGAGTCCGCCTTTTCGTTGCCTTCGATCCCTATGTGTCCTCGTACCCAAGTCAGTGTTACTTCATTTTTAGATGAACGCTTATTGAGCTTAAGTACACATTCCAATGCCAATGGTGTTGTTATGTTTGTTTGTTCCATGCATCATTCCTACTAAAGCGATTAGTGATTAGTGTTAAGAGTTATTCTCTCAAACAATAATTCACGAACTATTTTGTTTCTTCAAAATTGAGCTAAACTAAAAACTGTTTTCTCTCTCACGTAACAGTTTCACATAATAATAAAAAATGATTAATCCAGTATTTTTCGTTTCGCTTTTAACACAGTCCCACTCCAGTTATTTAATTGAATGTGAAAAAATATATGCTCACACTGATTAAAATAACTTTTCTGGTCAGCTTCTGAACAAAAACGAAACGAACCACTTTCGCATTTCAAAAAACGAAAAAAAAAAAAAAATCAAGCAAAAACGAAAATTTGGTTCAAGTTAGTTCTTTCGTTTTCTTTCGCTTTTGATAGCGCTTAATGTACCTTGGTGCACCTTTTTCTTTTCTGCTTCAGTATTAATATTTAACTTTGCATTTATTTAACTTACTTAGCTATATTCATATAGTTTTGGTTACACTTATTTCGATTTAAATGCGGAGCAGCAGTGGCCCCTGGCTTTCAAAAAGGTTCCCCTATGAAATATGAGAAAAACAACAGAAACAGTATCCCAAATGTTTTTAATTTATTAAAAAAAAAAAAATCATAAAAATATATCATTATTATAAAAACATTAATTTGAAAAGGAGACCTGAGCTTCCGGACTTAATCGAAGGAACTAGTAGCTAATTTTAAAAATGCGTGCATTTATTTCCAAAGAATATTATGGGTATAATATTTTTTAGCGTTGATTCAAACACCATACATAAAATCTACAAGTAGTAGGTACGTGTTCTGTCTATGTGAATGGGAAAAAAAGATTTATATTATCGATAGTCGATGGCTATATAAAGAGGGAATATAATGCTTTGCGTCTTGTAAATAACCAATTGAGAAAAAAAGGTCCATTGGCGTTAAAAATGTCCTGGTCCAATTCGGACTATTTTGGAAAAAGCGGTTCCTGGGGTCCCAGTTTTGAAGAAAGGTTCAATCGGACCCTAAGGGGTCCCAAATGTAACCCTGATGTGGAGTCTTTTAGCACAAAGTAAACCCATCAGCATTGACCTCATATTGAAGGCAGAGCTTTACAGCTGCTGCTAAATATTTTTATAACAATGGTCGTTAAGGGGCTTGGATAAAAACTAACACATGAATTAAATTCTGTGCATGAGATTCGTTTTGTAGTCATCTCTTGAGATGTGAACCTTTAGATATGAAGGACCTTATCCCAGTGCTTCCGGTTACTTTTTTTCCACACTGCAATCACTGTAGAGCTGCCAATTGTAAAACATATTTCACAAGGCTTTCATAAATTACCCATTTCATATTTCTCCAGTCTACACGACGACAATCCAATCTTCTATATTGACAGCTGGCACCCCATCAATTAGAATCTGCGGGATGATCACTTGGTGATAATAAACAAAAACCAATTCCCAAAACAACAGTCAGACAGACGTAAGGGTGCGAAGTGAGAATGGGACAGAACCAACAAGAACACACAATAGAGGTGGTATAAACTAGCAGCCTCTATAATCCCAGAGGGAATCCTTTTCTAGCCCACTCAACACGCAACAATCCCAAACAAACAGGACACACTTTCTGAGACAACAACAGATGGCATCATCTCTCACTACCAAACGACAACTAAGTGGATAACATGAAAATGAATAATGAAACTGAAACAAGACGAAAGTTCTCATAATTCTTGGTAAGCCAGGGCACCGACACGCAGGATACAGGAAACAAGCGAAGGAACTAATTTACGAAAAATTTATATAAACGGTGATACTTCCACAAGATGCTGCACAAGAAACAGGAACAGGAACCAGGAAGGCCCTTTGTCTGGTGGTAGAAAAGTAAAACACATTTCCAAGTCGAATGCAGACAGAAGGACCGACCTACTAACGAGCCCGCAAAAGATGTTGGCTTTCGAATTGTTTGGTTTAAAGTTTTGCGCTCCCTGCCAAATGCAATTGGGCGATAGATACTTTGCGCTGCTTTGAGTATCTGACCAGATAAATCTTGCCTCCGAAGTCAAAATAATCGGTTATCCTTTTGTAACACAAACAAAAGGACTTTCGCTCTATATATAGTACTTGTTCAGCATCACAGCTGATAAGGATACAAAGGGAGGGACTGTTATTCCCCGCAAGAAGGACAACAACCAAGAAATAACAACTTCCGTAAAAGTCCTGACAAACTAGCAGGACATGACTCCACAAGGGGATTATCAATCGTATCTACGACCAATCTGGGCTAACTTTTGTGACTCCAACTTCAACTGTCGTACTATCGCAAGTTGGCAACATGGTCCTTGCGAGTTATGCTGCGGAATCTGTTGTTTACTCCGGCCATGAATTCTGTTACATTACTCTGTCTAGGATGGATTAACATTTTTTTTTTTCGCCCGTTTGTATGCATCCTTCTTCCCGATCCTTTGTTCGATGAGTCTCGTTTGGAAAATTTTAAACTTCATTTTCACCCATTCACCACACACTTGGCGAGGAGGAAATGCAAGCAGTTACGTATACAGGCATCCCGCACATTGTCGTCACCGTCACTGTTGAATGTAAGGGAGGAGGCGGCTGTAGGGGCAGCTGTACTTGGCAACATCTCTGCTCATATCATATCCATGTCCTTTATGAGTTGTTCTTCTTTTTAGGTTTTTTTTTTCCTTTTTTTCTTTTTTTCCTTACACTAGGTGTATTGGTTGCATATGTAGGAGGTCGGCCGTCGTCTGGTTTGGAGGGAATATCCTGGAACCTGAAATAACTAACCGAGAACTCGTGTTAGTGTCGTCGTCATCGTCATCGTCATCCCGGCTCGTCGCTACTCAGTCCACGAGTTTAGTTTTCATGTGCAGATGTTACCCTTGCACATATTCGACTATAGTCGTCCCTTATACGAGTGTGCCGTGGAACGCACTCCGGGGATGAAAATCCCGTTTTTTTTTTTTGCGGTAGATGGTGATTTCCTTGGCACTATGGACAAAAAAGATACTCGCTCTCGTACAGATGTGTGCATGGTGGTGGCAGCTATCCCATCTACGATGTACTGGGACTGGGATATTAAATTGCAGTTTTTTTTTTTTTTGTTGTGTTCCCGCAGGAGGGGTTCAACGATCAAATCCACACGACGCGCCGCGAAAGGCGAAGAGTTGATTAGTACGACCATATGGATGCAATTTGGTACGAGACTTTCTGCTAGGTTTTTGGGGTTGGGGTGGATTCGTGTTTGGATGATGCATGTGTGCATATTTGGCAATGTGCGGATGGCTCGATGACAGCCATATGCACAGGAGTCTGATGGCTTTGGTTTATGTTTATGAGAACAGCATGATGTGGATGATGATTGTAGGGAACAGTGCGTAATTGGATTAATTAAGTTTTGTGCTTCACAGAGAGAGAACGAGAGCGAGTTGCCATTTGTCAGTCCCAGCTCCTAGGATAGGGTTGGAAGTTTTTTTTTTAATGTGACCGTTTAGTTTGCCCCCCCCTTCCTAAGTGGAATGCAGCGAATATAAATTAATTATTGTGAATAGGCACAATTTAGGCTCTGAAAAGGAAGTCATTAAGAGCCTATTAGTCAATGGAAGTTCTACACAACTGAATGTCTGAATTGAAATGTAGTGAATGTGCCATTTGCCGAGTGAGCTGCCAAAGTGGATATCTATCTCTGAGGTAGGGATTTCGACGACAAGGGCATGTGGTGCACTCTCTTGTGGGTGTTGAAGCTCTGATGACCATAGGTATGATCATGTTATGGAAGCATTTTTACAAACTTGGAGTTGGATAGGTCCGGCTGACAGCACGGATAGGAACTTATTTTATTCTCTTAATTTAGGGGACTCTTAATTGTGTCCCCGAAATTCTTCTTCGTGTGGCATCCCTGACTTTCACGTATTTTTGTTGCTTGTACCTATAAATTTGCAGTAAATTTGTCATTGCTCAGACCACCTATACCTATACAGCAAATCCCACTGTATCTCTTCCAGCTTGGTAGTGTGAATCAGCTTACGCTTGGTTTCCAGACAGCTTTCAACTTAAGGCGCAAGCAGATTGTGCAGAGGCTATTTTAAAGGCGAACAGTCTTAAATTCCTGAATCTTCTCACGAGTTTATGCACATCATGCTTGGCGAACTATAGATTTCCTACTTTAATGCGCGCTCTTCGGCCCATTAGAAGTTCGCCTTCGTTCGTGCCTTTTTTTTTTTTGCAAATTCATAATAAACTCAATTTCATTGTTATACCAAATATATATCCATTCAAAGAACACTCAGACAGCCGTCAACAAAGGTACGACGAACGAAGAAAAAATATACCGTGATAGTGTTTCAATTTGACTTAATCCGCTGGTGGTGTGAAAAGAGTCAATTTCATGCCTTTCAACCCTTAAAAAGCTGCGGGTATTCTATTGTATTCTTATGCAAATTAAGATTAACTGAATGGTTTCTTTTGCAACCCGAGATCATACGCAGCTTTAACGTCTTGCAAGGGACGGGGTTTTGCATAATTTGGCAAAGTCATGTACGAGTATATGTGTGTGTTTGTGTACGGACGGATTTTTTCTTCGGTCGAAGTTGAAGTAATTGCTCACGAAAAGTGTAATACAGATTTTCTGAAGGCTTTTTTTGTTGTGTTTTTGGTGCTTAAACTGTTAAACTGTTTTATGACTCGACTCTGATGGAGCACACCAATTAGGGTTGCTAGATTAAAAAATACGAAAAGGGGGACATCGTGAGTTTTCTAGGGGGACGACAATTTTTTTTTTTCTAACACCGGAGTCAAAAAAGAAATAAAAAGAAATTTCATTAGGTACCTACATATATATTTTTTCCCCAACACTGGTATGAACACTTTCTTTTCTTGTTGGTGTTTTCTTTGGGTTCGGAAATTTTACCAGGTAAATTTTAGTTTCAAAGCAAAAACTGAAAGAGAGAATGATGACAGTGACAGTACAAAACAAACACGTAGAGAACAACTTTAGCACTTGAAGCAGCGTTGCCAGACGGTCAAAATATTTCCTCCCAGACGAATCTGGAAGACCCCCAGATTTGGATATTTTTTACAAAAAAAAAGAAGAAACTTTTTGTCATTATTATTTTTTTTAACAAGTTTTATGTACAACTTAAGAAAAAATAAATAGTTGGCGTAACAGATCCGTAGAGACCCTAGGCCTGCTTCGCACAGACATTCGTTTTGTGTGCGTTTTTCACTTTTGGAACGAATGCCGAGTATAAACGGCCAATTAAGAAGCCAGGCGACTTTCCTTAAGGAAACTGGCACTAGGTTTATATGGAAGAAGTGTTTTGTTAATGAAAATAGTCCAGAGATATCGGCTTTGGAGGATCGATCGATTATTCAACAGCATTTTAAGACAACACACACACTTATTTTGAATTTTGAAGTTAGTTATGAACAGAACGAAGAGTCTCTACGCTAGATACCTATACTTAAGAATAAGTTACTCGGTGTTTCTTACATTCACCGAATGCCTATAAATCTGGGGGGAAAACCCCCAAACTGGCCAGGCTGACGTGAAGTGAGATGTAGTTCGTGACTGGATGCATTCAGCTTTGAAAGTTTTCTTGTACTTCAAATGGATGTGTTCACAGAGAATCTTGTTAAAAATATAAAAAGAAAGTATTTTCAAAGTTTTCAATATAATGTTTTCTTTTATTGAAATTTGACTTAATAAGGGGGACAGTGGTTTGTGTAAGGAGGGACAAACAGAATTTTTGTATGAAAAAAGGGGACGTCTGGCATCCCTAACACCAATCCATTACATTCCAAAAGGACTCTGCTATCGATCGTTTGTATGATGATGCGATAATCATTTAACGGTAGAGGGAGCAACTGAAACGCTTTATAATCAGAAACTATACTGAAACGCACATAATTATGTGCGCTATTAATCTAGGCACAATGAACAGACAATTTAACCCTGAGAGGTTTCCTAGGTTCTTCTATGCTCCTTGGCTAAAGCAATAGCTATTCAAATTGAATTTCCCATCTGGAAAAATGCGATATTCCGCACATGTTTTTTATAATATGACGGAGGTCTCACCGGGAACCGTTTGTAGCACACCCAAGCGTTTCAGCCATTACGTCCATTTTTTGCTTCTCTAAAGTGAAATTATGTCGGCTTATGCTTCTTCTTTCAAGTTATCTTGTTAGGTGCCAAATGGAACCTTTTTGAGCCTCAACATCCTTGTCCCCCACTTTTTGCAAAATGGCCCCTTTTTCAGGTTAAGTATTTTTATTGAACGGAAAATACGGCAAACCCCCTTTTTGACATTTTTCAGCGGCAAACGCTGCTTCCGAGGATGTGCGAATATTTTCTAAAATTCATTTATGATTTGAAACAGACATAATTTAATGGCTTTTATTTTTCCAATGTGTGAAAATTGTTCGGATACGCTTTTCGAAACGATAACGCGTGTGCGCAAAAAGCTCATTCGCACACAGAAAGCTGTTAACATCTTAATATAATCAGTAATACTTCCTACGATTGTTTTTTTATGTACATGGCAAGTAAAATATGCTGCTGGTTGAGGGTTTATTCTTTGCGCACATTCGATGTGCGATACAATGATTTTGTCTCACAGTAAATTCATTACAATTTGTTAATATCTTATTAATAGCAAGGAGTTTATAGCGCACACTTTTATACGAATTGCGAGTGTGCGTTTGACTATAAAGGAATATATCTCAAAAAATTGCATGGATTTACTGAATGGCAAGCATTATAGAAACAGTTCATTCACTGATGTTTGTCGGACGATTGCCAGGGGGGTGTTTTTGGGTTCCCAAAATGGAAAAACTACGCCTTTAATAATGTGCTCATCATTTGCGCACATTCGATGTGCGATATAACAGAACTGACTCACAACATCTATAACAATGCTCTTATGTCTACAAATGATAAAACAATGAGTGAATTGTGAATGTGCGATTAGGAATGCAAGAAGCTGTGCAACTTTTCGTGTATGGTGGTTTCCATTTTTAGCAAGCATGAATTCAATGCCTTGAAGTGCTTGAACCGAGAGACTTTCTCAAGGGAGGATGGGGTACTTTTGATGTACTTGTTAATCAACTGGTGGCTGAAAAAAACTACATGTGCAACTGTAATACATTAATTTGATTACTTTCAAGATTGCTTACGAATAGATAACTAACTTTACTTCTTATCCATAATGAATTCATTCCCAACTTTATTGTATTATCAAATTAGTTTTCATCCGATAATTGCATGGCTCCACACTTCGTACGTTATTAAGGAAATAATCCAAATCTATTCAATCAATGAACCAAAATCCAATCACTGTAACCCATTTCCAATTGAATTGATGTTCACTTCCGACCACCAAGCAAGACCCTTGGTCCGCATTCCTCCCCGCAGTCAAAAAGGACTAACCCACCGCCCATCGTCTGCTCTCAATTTAAATATTATTTGCGTTTACTGCACGCAAACACAATCAAACTAAATTGCAATCCTCATTCGAATTCATTTTGCGAACACTGCACATCCTTTGTGTATTCACCATATACATCCGCTCTTCCTTCAACGATCACTTTGAATAAACCGAGTAGGTATCCCTATCCGTTTCTCCTTACCACAAACAAGTTAGCAGAAAATTCAATTCAGCATGATTCCCTTTTCCATTACTCGACAAAAAAAGAAATAAGGACGAAAAAAGAATATAATCATCTTGATTTGATGTGCATTCTCATTTTTAAATTCAAATTCTACATGGAGTGTGTGTGAGTGTGGGTAGGCTGGTTGAACATCTTCCAAATTAATTTTGACAGGACAAATAAAAAAGCTCTAAATATCCTTCAAACGCAAATTGCCTTTAAACGTCATTCCAATTCACGCCAACAGCCTGATGGGGGATGACTTACGTTATTTACGCCTCCAGCTATTGTACGTATGTAAGTAGCGTGGCACGACAACGACAGGATGGTGACTGATTTAAAAGCAATTTGCAAAATATTTGCATAAATCAATTTATCTATTATCAACCAGCGAAAACCGAATATCAACTACTGTTCTGCCCGTCGCCATCCTGTCCTTACGCTACTCTATTTTGGTTTCAAATTTTATGATTAATGTGCTATTGAATTTGACTAGAATGAGATTAGGCTAATTAGGTTGCCAGTCGTTATGTCGTCGCTGTTTGCTTGCTGTCGACGGTCTTAATAAACCTGCACCGAATCAACTTTGGAATTGATTTAGATGTATGGTCGGCGTTGAAAGCCTTTTGCCGTTGCCATAGACATATTGACTGAGTGATAAATCAATTTTAAATTTATTTTAGTTTATATATAGTTATAGTCTGCACTAACAAGCGGTGGTCCAGTTAAAGTTTTGATTTGAAATTTTAATCAGATCGAGCAGTTTGAGTAGTGTGCGAGGGGAAAATCAATGTGAAATCGGTTCATGGAGAAAGTGTGGGTATAGTTCTATTATTGAAACATGTGTGGAGATTGGGCGAGAGGTGGGTGTCACGGCTATTTGTTCAAGTCATTGTGATTAGTTGTAGAGGGCGCTAATTGACAATTGCATCTTGGTTGTTGTTGTTTTTTTTTAAGGCACAGGCAGTTGCGACATGTAAGGATTTCATAGAAAAAAAAATACGTACAACTGGACAAAACTTTCTCGACATTTCCTTGTAGACCTTCGGAGTTGACAGTGGTCAATGGTAAACTTCAATGGCAAATTCCGCAAGATGCCTGATGGATACCACTTCTACTCGTCGTCATATATTTCAGTTTTGTAAATAAAACTTGAAGTTTGTTAGCCTAGGGATCAAACCCGTCTCCCTCGAATTTCAAGGCCATTTGTATGTCCGAACGCTGATTAGTTAAACACGGCGTATGTTGTCTTTAAAAGAGTAGATATTCAGCTACTAAGTCAGTGCATTTTAACGCCTGAGCAAGGGAATATGCGCAGCAGGGCTATGTACACCATTTTATTATTTTTGTGTCATTTAAAAAAAGGACCTACTGCATTTTACCTAACGCTACACCCCGGCGTGGACCATGGCCTCTGGTAACTGGCTCCTCCGCCAACTTGGTTATCGAAAATTTGAGGCGGGACGGACTTCGGACTTTCAACAATCCATTTAAGCAGTAGAGTTTTCGAAAAAGTGGAGTAAATCCGGATTTTTCTGAGTAGTTTTTGTACTGATGAAAAAAGTGTACCTAGGACGGAGTTTAAAGAAATATTTCCATTTTTTTTTCTTTTTTTTTTATTGTATTATATAACCAAGAATCAAGAACATAAGAAGTTTAAATAACACAATTCAATATAAATAAAATTAAAATAGATCACAAACCGCACCGGCAGCCATTTTCTTTTTTTTTCCGTGACAGACACGAATAAATCGATAAAAAATAAAATCGTCTTACAATTGTAACGAAATTTCGGCTCTTTTTTCTATTAGACATTAAGCAAACATTAAGTTTTCAACGATTTTGTCTTTTAAAGAAAAATTTATATTACACGGAAATAAAATACTTTTAACATTATAACTATGATTATTTCTTGGTACTAAATAATTTTGATAAAATACTATTTACATAAGCTATTTTTAATGAACTTCAGTGCGTTGATAATCACGGTAAAGTGTAGGTGTTTTAATGAAATTTCAGCAAACATTTTTAGTTTTAATGTTTTTGTTAGATTCCTAAAATTTCCACGATTTTGCTGCTTTTTACCGTTATCCCACTAAAGACTTTTCGGACATCGAAAATCGGAGTAGATCTACTGCAATTGCAGTAAAGTTCGAACACTCTTTTTGCTGTGTCATGTGTAATCGTTTGAAAATCAGCTTTTTTCATCACTTTTTTAAAAACCATGTACATTGCTTACCCATTGCCATGCCGCAGAATTTTTTAAAAGAATGCATTCATTGATTTTTATTTTATGATTTTATTAATTCACTCTGTTAAGATGTCGACCACAAAAAAATACAATTCACAAATTGATTAAAATCAGTGAGGGTATGCAATCATCATCAAACAAAAAATTGAAATAACAAGAATGCGACCATTTCCAATCATTTGCATTCTTTTTTAAGTAAGCTTAGTTGATTTCAATTTGGTTAAGTAATGATTTGTAATCATTTGCATTTTTATTCAAGTATTCACCTGTAGATCTGGATTTTTTTAAATCTCTAAACATGTCTTTAAGTAGCTTGTATCATTATTGAATTTATCGTTATTAAGCTTTTACTATATTATAAGAACTAACTGACCCGGCGAACTT
The DNA here is from genome assembly GCA_946477585.1 of Cheilosia urbana. Classification (NCBI taxonomy): domain Eukaryota; kingdom Metazoa; phylum Arthropoda; class Insecta; order Diptera; family Syrphidae; genus Cheilosia; species Cheilosia urbana. The sequence continues at coordinate 25,683,491 of OX297856.1, forward strand.
CGTTCCGCCCACATTCGTTAATGTAATGAAAATAAATTCAATTCAAATTCATTATTCAAAAGTTATATTAAATACAATAGAAGTAATTGAAGTAGTAATAGCATTGTCGATTTGTTTCAATCAAACCGCAATGATTGACGTGTCGGCCAACCTTTAAATTTTTCACTAAATTGACCATTCGAGAAACGTGGGAATTCAAGATTGATGCCACAAATGCAAAAATATCCTTGCAACAATTTATTTGTCAATTCAAGACGTTTAAATACGAATGACAAATCGGTCTGAATCGCGGAAAAGCGGAATCCGCGGAATGAGAATGTTTGCCTTTGAATTTTCACCTCAAAACCATCGGTTGCATGACATTCGATTTGAGATCCTTCACCATCCACCGTCAAATCAAAAGCGATCCGATACAAAGTTTCGACACCTCAATGGTTGCGCAACAAAATTATAATTGATTCGACTTTAAATTTCAAATTATGTAGAGTTAAGCCCGGAATATCCAAAGAATTCAAAAATTCAACTAATCCCCATTAAATTGTGTTGCCACGACATTTATTTAGCTATTTTAGCATATCTCCTTTCTTGAGCCCATGCGAATTGAAACCAAAAATCATAAAAATCCAACGAACGTTATGACTTCAGTCTCTTTTATAAGTATGTACCCTGCCGGCTTTGCCAGTATCCTTCGCATTAAGTCCTGCTCACATTTCGCAAAGTGCTTTATTTGCAAAATGTCCATTAATAATTTAAATGGTGCCACAACCCTTTTTCCTATCCCGCTTATGTTTTACAAAGTACCACCTATAGGGTCCAAAGCTATCCTATCTTTCAAACTGGAAGCAACCATACCCATCCACAAATTTATATCAACTCGGTAGAGCTGTGGCGGTCGGCAACAGCGCCACCTATCAGGTCCAAAAGTTTCCTATCCTTCAAGTTTCAACTAACCATATAGAGCCAAAAAATTTCATTGAAATCGGTTGAAAATCCTATATTTTAAGACTGCCTAAACCTGAACTACACTAATACAAACAAAACAAAGGAAGAATTATAAAAATTGGCCCAGTGGTTATCGAGTTATATCGTCATCGAGTTTTACCCCGAAAGAATTGTAGGTAAAGGGTTTTCCAATAAGAGGTGTTATTTTGGTACTCAGAGAAAAATGCGATTTTGTGAGATAAATGATCGGATGTTTATTTCATAATAAAGAGGAAGGCATGCCGTTAATAACAAATTCAAACAACATCAGTCAAATGGCCACCACGAGCACGCATACAGGACCATATCCTTTCACAATAACACCTCTTATTGAATAACCCTTTTTATAAAAGAAGATTATTATTGAAGAAAATTGAATTGAACTGAAAAGCGAAATATACGCCTAGAACGCCACATGTTGATTTTCCGACATTTCTTTTTTTTTTCTAAGCCATTCCTGATTCAAGATGAACAAAACAAATCAAAAATAATTCAAATAGGTCGACCCGTTCTGGAGCCCTTACCCGACTAACGCACAGCAATTGATTTTTATACATATAGAGATATCATGTCTTAATGTGTAAGCATTCAAATAAAATAAATGAAATGGGATTCTGGCACTGCAGCCTATTTAAAAGAAGCCTATTCACCTATCATTTGCATACTTTTTCTAATCATCACCAATTGTTTGCTTTTTGTATTACCAGTTCCAATTATTAGCATTTTTTTCCAATCATTTAACTCGTTTGATTTGATAATAAGGAATGCAAATGATTGCTGATGACTGAAAAAATAATACAAACGATTGGAAATGATAGCGTTCCAATTATTTAAATAATTTAATTAGTAAAACTCGATTGCATTGAATCCCAACAGAAAATAGTGAGTTCAATTTATAAGGCGGAGCATCAAAACGAAGCCAACGAATTCAATCATTTTTATGAAATCCAGATTTGAATTCTGAAGTGATTTAAATTTTCAACTGGCAAAATACCAACTTTCTGGTAAAAGGAACCTCTGTTGTTTTGTAGTATCAGACCTACAAAGAATAGAAACCTATATCTGCCTACGCCAGCATCATCAACTAAGTAGTCCCGTTACATCATCCCCTTTCCCAACTCCACTTCTCTGCCGATCCTACTGAAATGAAGGCATTTTGTAATTCAATCAAAACTCCATAGTGACGAGAGACTGATTGGCGCCAGCACGTACCACTGCAAAACCATCATCAGCATTGCATCTCAAATGAAGATTTATATCATACGAGGACATTGGGTCACACACCTATAATATGGCCCCCAGAGACTCGACAACTATCGCCAGTTGCGCCATTATAAAATTGTGCCCTGAATTGAAATCGAAGCACGCTCTTACGCCAGCGTTCGCCTATTAAAACACGAACACGTTTTACGGTTCGTTTTTTATTACATATTATTCACACTCCATAAATCTGTCCTTTCGTCCCGATTGCAATTCACTTCCATTTATAGGCAATAAAGTTACATGAAAATTGTGTCTAAAATTGTATTCAGGGCGGTGTCCCTTAAAATTTGTAAAATTCGTCTCTTCGCCGCGTATATCAAAAACACACGTTCGTATGGTTCGAAACGATTCATCAAATCAACATGCATATTCATTCGGGCTGAATGCACTGCCAGTTGGGAGAATTCGACAACCGAAATGGTGCTCTCACTTAACAACCCTATTCATCAGTGTCGAGTCGACAAATGCTCGGATAGTCACCCCCTCGTTCAGACAATATTGTCGTCGTCTCATCCTGATAAAAGGGATGCAGATGCTACCATTCAAATGCATTCGGGACAAAATAGATTTCGAATATGTCGTCGTTGTCGTCATTGTCGTCAGGAGCAGTCGCAATTTAGTTGGCAAGTTTTGCGTCTCTGAATGCATGCGAAACTATCCCAACTGTTTTGCTGTTGTTTCGTTCGCGTGCGGGCGATGCGATGGTGGTGTGCACAGCTCCTGTTCGGTTTTCACTACGAGTATATTGCTAGTGAAGTCGTTTCGAAGTAAATGATATCACTTGTGACTAGTTCAACACGGGATGGGGTGTGCGGTGGCAGCGCATGTATGTGTGGCATTGTTGCGAGGATTATTCTTAGATTTGTTGTGTTTCACCCTCGGATTCGGCGATTGAGCGGATTTATAATCGTCAAATGTGTCATGGGAGGATTTGACACTCTATTTTATTGTTCGGGGGATAACTGACCTAGGTGGCGTAATATTTCAGCGAATTGCTGTGCGATTTTTCATGAATTGATGGAAGTGGATTCGTGTGGATCACAATGGAGGGTGGGTGTGTACATTTTTCTGCACATGCCATAATCGATTTGTGATCGAAACTGATGGGCTTCCAATTGGTAGATGGGAAAATCACCACCTGCTGCAGTTACATAAGGGTAAGGGTGGATTTTTTTTTTTTTTTCTCGGGTCATGCCATAAATTGGGTCAGTTGTGCGATTCCGCTGGATTCATATAATGTGGGAACATTTCATAGTTTATTCGCTTCCCTGTGTAATCAATTTTATCCAGCGGTGTTTGGAAGTGTTGTCCTCTTTCCAATTAGTTAAGGCCTACGTTATGTAGTTTAGGTTCTTTGTTTTTTTCTATTTTATGACAATGCATTATATTGCGGCAAGCAGTCCTAGGGTGAATACAAATTTGCACATTCAGAGAATGAATGGCTTTATCAATGTGTCAATAGCAATTTTCGTTATTTCATGAGATACAACTTAAGGGCACATTACTCTTTAAATCATTAAATTTTGCGTTGATTGAAAATACGTGATTTAGAGATGATATACCACGTAAAACTATTTACTCGTTACTTTTCCAATTTGAAGATTTTTAAGCAAATTGACATTGAAGCAAGAAACCGAACTTTACGACCATACGTATAACTAGTAACTCGCTAGTTCTGTAGTAGCACTAATTTGTGGATCATACTGCGCATACAAGCGATTACTCGTTTCTTTTCAAATTTTCGTTTTTAATCGGTAATTTTCAATGATAGTAGAAATAACGTTAAAAGTCATGTAGCAAGTGCAACCCTTAATTTTGCAGTCCCATATTCCATGTACAATACCGTATTCGTTAGTTATATTATAAGATATATGGTTTTCACAAAAATGTATCTTTAATTGAAGAAATTAAGTTTCCCTTAGGCTTATATAGTATGTAGAGTTTTTTAGTCGTTACTCCTAAAATTATGTATGTTTGCAAAGCAAGGCCTCATGAGGAGCACATGCAACTGTTCCACCGTAACTCTGAAAATATCAGTTTTCAAACCATATTTATATTCTCTAGGAAACAATATGTTAGGGTCTTGCTAGTCACTCGTTACTTTCAAAATTTACCTTTTTCGTTATTCATTGTGTTTGATAAAATAAAATATATACTGTGGAATGGTGATACTGCGCACGTACTCGCTACTTTTCAAATATGCGTTTCTTATCTCGTTACTCTTAAAATAGCAACTTTTAAACTAAATTTGTGCGCCTATGAAATTTAAGGGCCAGTGCTTACACAATTATTTTACTCGTTACTCTTAAAATCTTTACTCTTTGTAGCAAATCTGCGTACTTTCATACGAGAACTGCGCGGATAGTTAATTTTGACGTTTTTTGGTTTGGGCCTGCGATATATTTAAAGCCCCTCGTCCATTAGCCGAAGAATCGCTTGGTAATCGTATTCAACGATTTTTTTTTAATCAAGTTCGGGTTTTGCCACTTTTTAGCTTATCGGTCCCTGTTCGCTAAACTGCGAAATTCTCTACCATTGATCTAAAGTTGTTTCAGGTATCTGAACAGGGTCTCATGATCACGTAATAGCTGAAAATAGAGCTCTGTGTTCACAGATTCCCATTAAGGGCTTGCAGCCTAGCACTGCCTAGAAATGCCAACTTCAGATTTTATCTCTTATTGATAACCCGTTTAAACTCGACTCTCTTGGTCTTGAACTTGACTCGATCTAGTGCTATATACTACTTGCTGTGACCGAAGCGCCGCATTTATAGACGATCTATTATTTCACGAAACGAAGTCGATTTTTAATGGGAAACATCGTATTGCTCGTTCATGAATAACACGATTCGGACCCGTACTCTCTGCGTGCAGATTTCACAATTCAAACAATTTAAACAATTTAAAAAATGTTCGAGCTCGAATAGCGACCTGTCTTTGAAAAAATTATAAAATTGTGCTCCAATTTTGTAAGCAAATTCAAACACAACCAAACGACCAAACAAAACTCGGAAAATTTATTCAAAACTTCTCAAAGGTAGGGTATCCTTTTCAGCTTTTTAACGACTGCTTTAACAAAAGCTGTCTCAAATTCATAAACCATAAATATAATTTTGCTATGGCGCTATAATGAAATAAAGCTATTTATATTTAAATAGTTTTCCCGGCTACTTCTCCATACTGTGCCATAAATCTCATTGTACTCGCACTCTGGCGTATACGCAACAACACAAACATCTGGCAAATCCAATCGTTTTGTTTAAAAGTAAAACTGCAGACTCGGATTACCAACTTTCGAAAACATAATCACCCCATCCGACATCCTGGTACATAATTTTAAATTAATTTTCGGAACAACAAGTCTCCCCAGCAGTTCGCTACACTTCCGGCGAATTAAAATTACGAGTGCGCTCCCCGGCATGACCGACAATGACCCAAATATTTTGTTAAATTACAATTTTTGAAAAGTTCTATCCCCGCTCTCCGTGTAAACACAGACACAAATCAGGGAAACATTTGCCATTTACCACGAAATCAAAATGATTTGCGCTCGCAACACACCAAAACCGCCAAAAGTTTACACCAGTGTGGTTAACCCGACCCTTCCAGCGGAGGTTAGGGCGGGGTGACACTTTTATCACTTGTTTCGCACACGCCGGGCCTTTGTAACACCGTCGTCCCTGAATTGTCAAAATGTGGATGACACCATTCAAAACTACTAGTACGTGACCGAAACAGAAACAAGAGAGTGAAATGGAGCCTTTGGAAGGATTCCTCCTTCGCAGAAATGCCAGTATCGTCGAAATATTGTCGTCAAACAAAGGTGGGGTGCCATGGAAAATTTCCACATGACTTCATTTGCTGTGTTGGAGGGGATTAGGGGATACGGGGGTTTCGCGTTTTCCTTCACCTCGGGCATAAGAGACTGCCACCGGACTTGTGTGTAAATTTTCAAACTGCCACAATGTCCTGATGGTGGCCATGAACAACAGCACCAACTGCTACTGCCGCCATTCAGATAAGGCGTGTGCACAAATTAGGAGCATTAGAGGGAACAGGGAAGTGACTGGTTAGAACAAAGCACACACAACAAAAAAGAAAAAAAAAAAAAAACATTTGACAGGAAGAGAAAATATTACACTTTCAGGACCAGAATGGATGCGGCGGCAAGTAAATTTTATGGAATCTGAACAGCACGTCGGCGGCAGGCAGGAGCAGCGCAATGAACACTCAAGAAAATTGGAAAGGAATGTAATTTATTTTGGCGACCGGAAATGGGATTTTAATGCGATCGCCCTGGCCGAGAGCGAAACTGCAAGATACGGTCATATAGCCATTAGTGAAGGCGTTTGGGGTGTATTTCGTGCGGCGGAACTCGTCTGTATGGTTTTGTGTGATAAATTCCTCTGACGACGAAGGGATTTTGAATGAGGAATTCGGGTGTCGGTGTAGGTTGGAATCTGAGGCAATAAGGATATGCATTGTGATAGCGGGCGTTGAGCAATGGCCGTCTGAAATGATTTCATAATCAGTTTGGACGAGTAATGAACAAAGGACTTAATGGGACGTGAGCATGGATCTAGGGTTCAGACTTCAGAGTACGAAGCTACTTTTTATGAGTTTTTATCCGAGATCTTTACAAATTGCTTGTTCTGTGTGGCAGAAGCAATTGTTGGTGCTATACTTGATGGCCGACGTTTAGGACAGACCGGCAGCGAGTGACGGGCGATTTTGTTTATATATGTGCGATTAAGTTCTAAGGACCGCTACTCACATTCTTTCGTCAAAATATGTGAGTCATATATCGAGTTTAATAAACCGAAAACCCAGAAAATTCAGTCGTAGTCTGTTAACTGCAGTGTGTCCATCTTCAAGTGTGCGCTTAGGGTAAACTGACTTACTCACGGTCGTCGCTCTTATCTATAATGAGAAATCTGTTTTCGAAATCTACTGAATCGTGAACTTCGGTTTGGGTCACAGTTGTAAACATGTATTCCTTCTTAGGACATATATTCGCACGATTTTTTATTGCGCACATAACGTGTGCGTTTTGGAAACCTTCATTAAATTCAGATAATAGAACGACGCATATGCGGAGATACATAAGTAGTAATATTAAAGCACAATGATGCGCACATAATCTGTGCGATAGTGAAACCTTATAATAAATTTATTTATTATTTTTTTGCAAAGATAGCTACAAAAGAAGTATGTTTTTCCTAAATACCTTGACGTTTGAAGTTTATTAAGTAAATGTCGAATGTTGTAAAACCTTTGTCACTCTTGAGATTCTCTTAGAACTGCTGGAACTGTCGTAACTCTACAAACTTTGGTCTGCCGGTGTACTTTAACGAGAACTAATCGCTCATTCACTACTAAAAATTAAATCATCAGTGATTTCTTGATTGCGCACATAATGTGTGCGTTTAGAAAACCTTGAATGATTTCAGCTAAAAGGACGACCTCTATACAAATGTGCAATAGAAAAAAAACACAACGCAAGCGCCTTGCATATTTAGCAAGATATTCATCACTCCAATTCTCGGAGTTGATTACCTGAAATAACTTCATCAACTTTGTCATTGCCACTACAAATTATTGACCCAGCCCATTAGTTAAGTGCAATTTTGAATCACCACCTGTGCCTCAAAAGGCCTACATATCCGGAGGTAACCGTCTGGAAAATTTAGCAATCATCCACATCGAACTCAATTTCCTTTTGAAACTCCTAACAGCACCCAACATCCAACACAAATGACAATGACATTCCGCTGCTAAATTGCATCACACTTCCTCAAACACCACCACACCAGAGCATGGCAAATCGCTCAATCAAATTGTATTCGCCACTAAATATCTCGAAGCTGCAACGTTTAAGGTCCGCCAAATCACGTGCTCGTTCACAATTCCAATTTGTATACAATTTTTCCAGTTCGCTGTCTGGAATAGAACCGAATTAATTTTTCAATCAGCTTCCGAGTGGCAGCACGTTCTCCAGTGTTCTCTACAATAATTACCGCCGCGAGATACGTGCCCTTTTGTGCGGCTGCTGTTCTGCCCCGCTACGGTACTGTGAATTTAAATACGCGACTCGGGACAAATGCCGAACGAACGGCAATACCGATATTTCTGCAAAAAGTCCGGTGCCACGGTACAACGATGTGTACGAGTGTGTGCAGTGTGCCCAAGCTCCATCTCACCGGCTGATGCTGCTACCGATGATGATGATGATTGGATCCAATGGAACTCTATTCGCATTTCGATTGTTGGAGCACGCTCACATTTCATAGACAGAGCGAGACACGAAGCGCGAGTAATTTATTCAAAAAGTATTGGATGCAGATAAGTAGATAAACGGATGCATGTGCGCTGAGATCACGTGCTCGCGGACATTTGTTTGGGTTTTTTTTTTTTCTCCGTTTTTTTCTGGACAATTTCATGCGAGAAAGCGATTCGCATTCGCATTCGCAGTTTACATCTGCAGATTGGATGTTGGACATGTCATCTGCTGATGGCTGTGAGTGCTCTGAATACAATATCATTCAGAGATTCAGCACCAAAGTCACAAGTCGACTTGTGTCGTTTTGCTGCATTACGTCTGAGGTGTTGTGTATGTGGTGCGCAACGCACACCTTATCGGAGCGCTCTTGTCAGGATTGCTTACGCACGTTTAATGCCGTGCGCACTGGCCTAAATTGGTAGGTAAATGCTTTTTTTTTTTACTCCGACAGTCGATTATCGAGATTTAGTTTCTTGGACTTTGTGAGAGTCGATGAAATGTTTATCTGCGCATGTCGCTCGCTCGAGGATGATGATGAAAGATCGCGTAGCAGAATTGTGTGTTTGCGTATACAAAATTGATTAAAAGTAAAATCGAAAATTGGGTTAAATGGGATTTTTTCTTTTGCCGCATGATTGATGGAAGAGGTAGAGAAATTGGTTCAGTGGCACTGCATCTGGTACGTGTCCATAATGTCTTTGAGGTATAGTTGCCGTATGAGATCTTGCCCAAGTGATATTGTTCGCGCATTGACATACTTCTTTTAGCGGAGGAAATTTTACTACAGGATCTAGCTTTAAGAAGAAGTGCGCACATCGGAGGGGTTGTTCAAGAAGCGCGGGGTGTTTGAAGGATGTTACAAGAAGTGGAATTGTAGTTTGTCTGATCTTTGGTGCAGAAACCAACAATTGTGGACAAACAGCATGTGTTATAAACTTGAGTAGTTTTTTTATGAAACTTTACAATAATTTTCACCCTTACAAGGACCCAACTGCATACTGTTGTGGGTTAGCGTACCTACATCCGAGATCCGGGAAAGACACAGACTCGCCGGCGCCACCATCCGTGTCCCCTTCCATAATAGGATGTACAATACATTTTTTTTATTCATTCGTATAATTCACACTTGCTTTCTGCAGGAAACATTCTCCTGAGAAAATGACTCCTGAGCATTAGAAAGTCTTTTCCACTTTCTGGTGGGCCGCTGAGAGAGAGAGAGAGAGAGAGAGAGATATTAAGTATCTAGCTTAGAAATAGCCTATGGTCTGAATTTTGGTGGTTAACTTTTCCTTCCTCCTGAAAATCGGCTTTTGTTCGTGAAACCATTTTACAGTTGGCCTTCTTCCCGTCCCGCTCATCCTCCGTAGCCAAGCTTGTCGTGAGTCTGCTTTCCTTTCCACTTTCTGGTGGGCCTCTGGTCACTATGCCACTGGCCTCTACCCATACTTAAGGTCGATTGTTTGTCGTAGTCATAGGTCCGTCCTCATGGAATCCAGCTTTTTACCTTGACGATTTTGGTTACCACTTTTAGTAGTAGAACCTTGCGGAATCTCGGCAACCGTTGGGCTACCTACCAGCTATGCTATTTGTTGAACCAACCTCCACATTCCAGTTATCACGCTTGGTGGTTCGGCCACTAATACACGCTTATCTTTAGGCTGCTTAATCCTAAAGGCTCTCGGAAACTCGCTTGTCGTAGGGCCGACTTTTATGTAATCCTAGGGACTCGCAAAACCGCGCTTACCGCCTGGTTTCTACTGTCTTCCATCAACCATTTTTAGTGGCAGACCCTATCTCAATCTAGGTTTCCCTTGGGTCGATTGTTACTTCCCATCAGACACCTCGCTTATCTGCGACCCTGACTGTTACTCAGGAACTATGCTTAGTCGCCTCACGAAACACCCCTTCTGCTGCCCAACAAGCACTGTGAGCGAAAGACCAAAGTTTAGCCTCATTCGTTTTTGGGTTCGTTTCTATCAATCTACAACCGCAGTTGTGTGCTCAGTGGTTAGTGTGCCGGATTACTGAAGGAAAAGTCTCAGGTTCGATCCCCAGAAAAACAGAAAATTCATCTTTGCCACTGCGCCACCACTCGAAAACGTCTGACAAACATCCGAAAGTAACTGGCCTGCCTAAGTTTCTGAATTTATAAACCTGTAGCTGTAGGTCCCTTTCATTTGAATGGTTGTGAGAAGCTAGGCCTAGGGTACCTATTCAGTTGAGCAAACTATTTATTTTTAGAACGTCGCTTGAGCGTTGGTCCGCTTTTTAAAATCCCATCACATGTTAAGCGGTCCAAGGTACATTTCAGCCATTATTGACAAACTGTGTAAGTCAGTTCGAAAATCTATATGCTCTATCTATCCTACCTCTAAAAGCCAAACTTAGTGTTTCTTGGGCAAACCCCTGGTACCAGATTAAATTGGTTTTGAAAAATAAAACTACTGCTTCCTGAAAGTAATAAAAGCCAACCCCAAAAACAAGCGAAACAAGTCCACCTGTCGGTTTATCTGCCACACGATTAAAATCTTCCAATCCAAATTGTCAGGATACCGTTTATCCAGCTTTAATCTTTTAATTCATTCACTGCCTTGATTTCTGTTTAACTTGTTGCGAACTCTTAAAACCAACCATCAACAAAACAGCAAAAAAATTTAAATGCAAAACTATCCTCTTGCAAAATGAATTTGCATGTCGAAAAATAAAAGAAACAACGCCGGACACGAATTTACCCTAAGGCAAAAAAGAATTTTAATCCAGATTACTTCATCTGCATTGTAAAACATTGCCTGCCGCATTATTATGAGCCGAGAACGGGGCCCGTATTCGTGCAGAACTTTCATGTATGGACACCTCCCACATGCAACAATTATATATACGTTCTTTTTTTTTTTTTTGTCATTTCAGTTTTCATCAGAAGTTCCGTACAAGTGACAGGAATTTGTCACTTTAAACCTCGATTGCATGATGTAAATCATTGTCCACTGTATACAAAGCTTATAAACCGCGTGCCTCACATTTTCCCGTTGAAAGCAATAAATCTTTAAGAGAGCGCAATACGTTTCAATTAAATTTAAGTTCTCCGCTTCCTTTATTTTGCTTCTTAAACAAATCGAAGGAAATTAAAAAAAAAAAAAAAGGAAACACACCGCAGACGTAATTACATTTGAGGTCCAATGAGGAGGTTTTCTTTTTTCCTTTTTTTCGTCGACAGTCCAATGTTGTGAATGTATAAGGTCGACGGTCGCAGTTGCGGCATCTCATGGATATGGAAATGAAAACAGAAGGACATTTACTTAAAATGTCTCCGGAGGGATGTGTTAATTAAGTGAAGTAATCCCACGCGAAGATTAATAAAAATTTGCATAGAGTCCTCCTGATGTGTACTGTGGGTTTGCTTTGTGCGGACGCGGAGCTTCTCTGTTTCGTCTGGAAAGACTGTCTCCTGTCTTGTCGTTGTTGGTGTTTTGTAGCTGAATAATAGAAGCTTGCTCTTTGAGTACTACTGTTGCGTGATTTTCCCTTGTTTGTCTACCATGGAATTATTTACGTTCCTGCGGAACTATATTAATTCGACATCTCTCCTAATTTCAAAGCGGTGGCTTAGCTCTATGAATATGTTAATGAGTTGGCATAATGGTAGATAGGCGCGTTCATAGATCAAAGTAGTCCACATAAATATCAATTATGTTAACCGCAAGGTATGCGAGTACCTACGTTATAAATTGGAACAGCTAGCAGAAGATTTTCCTGATGGCTATGAAAGTTCTTTTGTCTGGAGTTTTTTTTATTTTTGAAAGAAAAAGACAATTTTATCAAACTTTTTTTATATAACAGATTTTATATATTATTATTTTTTTATTGAATTCAAAATTATGTTTTTTTTTTTTTATATATACTTCTCTCGGGAAAGGCGAACCTATAACGCTTCAACAGCGCCCCGAGATGCCTGCAGATGTATGTTTGCTCTGCACTTAAATTGCTGCAAATTGTAGTCTTCTGGAAATATTCCCCCAGGAAGAGGGTTCCAAAGTTTGCTTGTCCTGTAACAGAAGGAGTTTTGGAAAGTTGATGTCCTCGCGGTTGTCAAGTGTACTGTATGGTCATGAGCATTAGCAGCCTGTCTTGTTGGGCGCCCAAAAGTTGCATTTCGAGGGATAATGTCTTTGAGTTTCTCAGAACATCTACCATGGAAGTACCTATAGAACAAGCATAGGTCAGCGACTTGTCTTCTGTGCACCAACGGTTGTAGATTCGATGTGAGTGTAGGGTCTCCAATGAGTCGAACTGCTCGTCTCTGTATACTATCAAGTGAATGTTTTGGGGCCGAGCTCCATATATGGGAACAATATTCCAAGCCTGGTCTTACCTGTGCTTTGTAGAGAAGGAGAAGTTGCTTGGGGCTAAAGTACCTCCTTGCTCTAAATAGGTAGCTCAACTTTGCGGACGCCGATTTTGCGATATAGGATATGTGGTTCTGCCATGTGATTCCTGAATTGACTGTGACTCCTAGAAGGTGCATTGAGTCCTTGTGATGGATTGGATGGTCATCCATTTGGATCTGAGGAACTGTTGATTGATTTTGATTTCCAATACCTTTCTAAGGTCTGCCTGGTTATTTGCTATTGTCATGACTTGCTCGACTCTATAACATCATTTTTCCAGAAAGATAAGATCAGAGAGAGAGAGAGACAGTCAGCGTTCCCTTCCGCGCTACAATTGTAGTGTTTTGTAGTTTTTGAGTACATTTTTGCTAACTGAGTATGGTACTACTTTGGATCCACGTCGTAGGCGCAGTGGCTTAGTGGTTAGTGTGTTGGACTACTAAGCGAGGGGTCCGAGGCTCGAATCCGGAAAAAAAAAAAAAAAACAAATTCCAACTTAGGGTTTTTTTTCCACTGCGCCACTTCTCGCGAATGTCTGACAAACATCCGAGAGTATAACTGTCTTGAAAGAGCTTCTGAGTTGGCCGTTCGGCATAAAATTGTAGATCCCTTCCATTCGTTTCAAACTTGAAAAACTCACACAAAACGAATGGTTGTGAGAAGCTAGGCCTAGGTTTGAGCGACGAAAAGAGACCCGACAATGGTGGTCTGATTCGAATATCTCTCGAATCTATATACCACGGCGTACTACTTTTTATAAATTCATATATATTTTTCCAAAATTATAACAACAGACTTAAACTACATGATACACGTTCCAATTCAAATTCTCGCGAAGGATAACCTCTTTTTCTCAATTGTTTTTCTGGACAACTATGCAGTGAGAACTCAGACGGATTCAATCCGATCCGCAGTTGATCACTTCTCAAGTGAAAACTCATTGAAAACGGCGGATGGACTACATTATCGATCCGCAAAACCGCATTACCGATTGCTTGTAGTCCAGCGAGTCGGGTGTCAAATGAAAATCTTTTCTTATTCGATTTTGTTTTTATAAAGTGTACGAACATAGATAGCATTGGATTTTTCTTAAATTTTGAAGAAATAGCTAGTAATAGTTATACTAGGAGCAGTGTAAGAGGTGTTATAATGCGAGGAAAATATGTCTGGATGTTTTTTCATCATTTTCACCATTGCCTGGAACTGAGGACGGGTTGTTTGTTTTCTAAATCGGAAAGATCAATTGACTGTTCGTAAACTTTTAAAATTTATCCTTTTTTTTTTTCGAAAAATAAAACTTTTAGTGCATGTATGTGTGTTATATCTTCGAGGTCCGCATCGATTTTGATGCGGATTGAAAACAACAACATTTGTATGAACCGCGGATCGGTTGCGTTCTCAATGATAGGTATGAAATGTGAACTTCGTTACCGACAGCCGCTCACTTACCTACCGGCGTTTTCAATGATAGGGGAAATGTTCAAAACAGGTACTACTCTTCCGCAGAGCATCCGTCGGATTCAATGATCGGCCTGAATACATAACTTTATTTTCATTTATTTTTTGTTGATGAACTGAAATAATTTATTTTAAATTCAATCAGGCTTTTTCTCTTTTAAATATTCTTTTAATGATTAAGAAAATGTGTGTGCAAAATAAAATATTTGAAAATGTGTAGTATTTATGTGAATTTTGTATAAACAAATTTCCGATTCTAATTGAAAAATAACCATAAAGCCGTTTTAGGTACATTATTTCATACTATCTTCTGATCAGTGTTGCCAGAATTTCAAAAAAAAATGCTAGATTGAAAAAAAAAATGCTAGAATGTATGAAGACAAAAAATAAAAATGCTAGACAAAAAAAAATGTTTTTTTGACTTTTTAATTTAAAATTCATCTGAATGCATTTTTTTAATTATCTATTATATTGCGTTAGGAATTTCGACCCTAAAAATTTCTCGGAAAATAAAAAATATAAAAATCATGTTTTTTCAAACAACGAATTTTATTTTTACTAAACATTAAAGTATCAGTCTTCAGAAAAAAACAACAAAAAAATATCAACAGTAACTACAGTGGCTTAATTTTTTTTTTTTTGGTGTTTGAGGTCCACCATAGATAAATAAATCCAAATAAATTTGGTTGATCGGTAGAGCTCAAAAATCGGTAGAGCTCAAAAATCTAAGATTTTTCATTTGAAGTGTCTGCCTATTGTCATTTAGAAAGTATACATGCAAGTTAAAAGTTCATGACTTTTCTAAGAACTTATGTCTTCTTTTTAGTACGGCAAATTAGAAAGGTTTCAAAAACTTGATCAGTGAACCCACCAAATTTAAGTCAATAATGATTAAATAAAAATATGTCTCTCTTAATTTGTAGTTATTTCAGTATTGTTCTACTTCAAATATTTCGTATTATATCTTAATAAAGTAAGAACTTAGTGTACTTTTATATGTCGGTACTGTCCACGACTGACTTTGTTACAAAGAGTTTTTTTTTTATAGATGAACTCTCTGGTTCTTTTTTTAACATTTATGTTTTTGGTCTGATACTTATCTCCACGTACCCCATAGATATGTGTGGGAAAGGGGTATGTCAGTTTAATGTACACGAATGACAAAAATTCCATTTCCAATTTCTTTTTTTAAAAAAATGCTTTCAAATCTTCGAAAATGCTAGATCTAGCATTAAAAATGCCAGAATGGCATCACTGCTTCTGACCCATTTGAGTAACTTTTTCTACCGCATTAAGAACTTTGCCACACGACAATTAAGCCAAGAATATCAAAAGAGAAGATATTAAAAGTAAAGTGGAAAATGTTTTACAACAATACAAATAAAAATTAAATGCTCTTCGTTATTGTCCACATAAACCACTAACGGCTCGTTGTTATCTCTAAAATGTTTTAAAAAGTTCAAAAGAATTCTAAAGAAGAAATAGCGAAAAATCGAAACTAACAACGTATAGTGCGAATTGGAACCAACGCTCTAACAGTCTTAGCTATAAACTCACCGTAGAGTCAGCTTATCTTTGAGCACCCTCTAAAATGCCCTTACGCAGGAAAAAGTGATTTATAAAAAAAATTCGAACTTAAGCAACGTTGCTTTAGGGCTGCGTAAGTTAAACGCGAAAATTTGCGTTTAGAGCCTGCTTAGAGCTTACGTAAATATGTATTTGCATCAAAAGTCATTTCGTTGTGGTCGAATTGTAAACAAAACAAAAAAGTGGAACTAATTTTTGTGTGTGCATGCATTCCGCAGTTTTGTAAATTTGCGCCAAACGAATTTCGGTTTCGGTTTCAAATGCAATTATGAAATAGAAATTATACTTCATAAATAAAAAAATATCAAATCAAATTGTGCGTTTGTGATATTATTTCTTCTATTTCAGTTTTGTTGCTTGTAGGGAATGTTTCAGGATGTGTGTGAATAATGTCTATACCTATGGCCAGGCACTAGATTTGGTGGTGGTTGGTGGAATTGGACAAGGTACATAGGAAGACACATAGATACATGATAGCAGGTTCACATTCCAGCAGTCCCTTGGAACACATTTCGGAATTGTTTCTCTTTTTTTTTTGTGTGTCTCAAATGATTTTACGTACGAAGCTAATCACAGCTGATGTTGGTTTCAGAGCAAAAAGTAATAGATTTCAGTGTTTTCTGTAATAGTTTATCGAAATTCTTACCTTTTTAGACACAAACCTCGTTTAGTAAAGTTAGCGAGGAAAAATGTTTATAAATAAGAATTTTAGGAGAGTCACGTAGAGGCTGCGTAAATCCTTACGCGATGCTTAACTAAACAACATCGTAGAGGCGTCGTAGGGGAATCTAATAAATACGGCTGTAAGTCTTTCGTATAGCAGTCGTTCGAATTCGTCGAGAGACTTAACCACATACTTGGTTTGAGTAACAAAGGCAAACGCTTACTGTTAACATAATGGAAAGCTTTAAATTTGAAGGAGGGATTCAAGTATATTTATTTATTTCATGACGGAAAAGAACTTCCAAGATGACTGATAGCCGCTTTTCCAGTTGAGTATTTCTCTCAATTTTTGTGAATATAAGTCTAGGTTATATTGTTACGAGAAAACTCAAATGAACTACCTCTGTTTGGGTGCCTTTCAAAAGTCCAGTCAGCGTTACCGACTTTATTCGCCATATGGCCAATTTTTTCATCGCAGGCCCGTTTTTGCTCTGTATTTTGTATCGGGCCCATTTTTAGATTCTCGGCCACTTCTTTTGGCGACTTTATTATTTTGGCCCTCACTAACGCTGAGTCCAGTGTTCACGTGAGCTCATTGGACATATTGATTCAAAAACCATATAATTTTAGACTTTGTTGTGTGGCAAATCTCACAGGCCGCAGTAGCGCTTCAGTTTGCTTATCATAATTTGCGCAGTCACAGGTTTATCTGCGAGTCTTGTGAGTACTTCATTACTAAAGTGGGCGTTCAGTTTAAGGCGGCGGAGCTTCTCAGCCTATAAGCCTCTTTATTAAGAGCGGTCTTTGGCTCAAGATCATCTACATAAAGTAAAATGATTACGAACACATCCCCAAACTATGTACCGTCGACTTGCATAAAATTTACATTTAAAATCAATGAACAGTGCGAAAATATTTGGACTTAATCTGCAGCCTTGAGGACCATCAGTTTCAATCTTCAAAAAAAGAATGCCCCTCATCATCTTACGCCTGCTCTATAACGCAGAACCATAGAAAATCAGACAAACATATTCTTGGTTGTTTTGATCGCAAAATTCATCGCATGATTTACGGTCCCATTTGCGTTGTCAGAATCTGTAGAAGGAGATCTAGCAGTACCTAACCTTTACGAGTTGTATGGCAACCAAGTACGGAAAAGTGCGCGTCAGCCGCCTAAGACATGCAGAGCGCCGAGCCTTCGACTCCAAGCTAGACGACCATCGCAGAAGAGGACGACCATGGCTTAGATAGAGAGGGGGCCCACAACTAGATGGGATCATTAACCCCAGTAGAATGCGCAGTTGGTCAAAGGCCTCTTCAACCGAAGACATAGGTAATTAAGTGAGTAAAATAGTAAGACCTCTTGCATAAGTCTTCCACAATAACAAAATAACGCATTCAAGTAGATCTTATAGGTAGTTGTTCATTCTTCATGGGTTTTCCAATCCCAATCCCGATTTCTGTAATGTCGTCCTTGCGACTATTTAGTGCACAAACTGTTCGTCTGCCCCCGGCCTGTTTAAGCTTCTTATCTTCAGGCGCTTATCCATCTATCCGTTGGTTCGCATGTTGCATCGTTTAGTTGGGTTTAAAGAGTGGTTTCGATGATAATGGGTGGGGTAGCTCCACATGACCGCCAAGATGAAACAATCAGCAAGTAAACTTCCTCAAAAAAACACAAGCGATTGGTATGTTCCGACATACTTTTTGACCGCTTACGTGCGAATTGGTCCCATTACAACCAACACGGTCAAAATAAAAAGCAAAAAAAAGAAAAAAGAACTCTCATCACTCAACTACCCAAATCGTCGAAATATCCTTTCGAAACGACACTGATTCGCGGCTGACAGCAGCGGTTACACAAAACTATACATCCCTGCCACAAACAGAAAGGAACCTTTCATGCTCAATCGCTACCGAAATATCAGCAGATTCATTTGATTGCCGCCGTTTCGGCCAAACTGTCGATTTCCACACCTGGTGTGTGCCAATCTGCCGACAAATCACACAACAAAAGGTTTACAAAATAAAAAAAATAAAAAACTTGCATTCAAAAGCAAATAGCAGCTGGCTGCAAGCGACGAGATAACCATCCATCCAAACATTCATACACCTCGCTGCCACTCCAAAGCGCACTCACTCTCTCTCCATCGCCCTCTCGCTCTTTCTCTCCATTCGCAGCATTCATGATGGAAACAAAGGCATCTGTGCAAACAAGCCCAAAGGGCATTAACAACAGTACTACGGTTCTACGATCCACGAAGTGAAATTATTGCCGAAAGGCAACACGCGCCACGGCGCAAAACATTTTGTGACTGAAATCTAAGATAACCCCCACCCACCCTATATGACAGCGGGTGGTAGTGGTAGATGAAATGGGCCAAATTCTTATTTAAAGCGTACCCCCTTAGGGAGCAGCTGAGCTCACAACATCCCCCGGAGCCAGACTGGATGTCAAGTCAACAATTGTATTGTTTCGAAATTAAAAGCAAAAGGAGGAGAAAAACGTCGAACTTGTTCGACAATCAGACGGGCAAAATGAGGGCGCTTTGGCAGATTGGAGGCGCGCGCACTTCACCGCTTATTACTCCAACTTTGAGTTGAGTTGGCTTGATTTGTGCGCCGGCCGTACACTAATTGGGTACTCGAAATTGCACGTGGGCCCCGCCCGAAACATTGTCTACCCCCTCCACCGTCCGCCAACCGGAATGTCCTCGCTCAACCAGAAACGCAAATCATAGCAGCACCACAAGGAGGAGGGCGGCCGGAAAAAAGCCAACTTTTATCAAAAAAAAAAAACAAAGCAGGTACAACTCCAGCGAGCCTATTGTGCGCCAAACAATATTTCTCTTTTTGACAAATTTCCGTGGAAACAACCTGTGAGTATGTTTGTAAATCGCTTCCTCCTTTGCATAGACCCATTGTGGGCTAAAACCGGAGACAAACAGCCCACAGGGGTTGCACTGAAATCGAGCTTGATGGCGGTATCCAACAGAAAATAAAAACCGACAGAACATTATTTTTGCCTTGTAGATACACATCCTTCGGCCCATGGAGAACACAAACGACAATTGTGTGAGTTTATGCCAACAGAACGCCGCCGCTGCTCCTCCGAGAGAGATGCAAATTAATTAAGTGACATAAATTTCACTTATTTAAGGAGTTAATTACTATCGAATACACCATCTAGAACACACTACATCTTCGTCGCCGCAGCCAGCCAGAGAGTGTGCAGTGCGTTTAGTCGGGCTCGGGGTGTAGCGTGTAGGTAGTGGTACGTGCTCATATCTGATGGCAAGATTTTCAATGGGAATCCATTTTGGTGGAGCTCTACTAAAATGGAGTCACGATGCGGGGGGAATGGGGAAAAAACGCGTGCGCGTAATTTAATAAATTTGCTTGGGGTTTTGATGTTTCGTCAGATGGGAAAATGAATTTCGCCTTTGAAGTGCCAGAGAGATTTATTTTTGCATAGAAATGGATCTATTTACGTGCCAGGGTATTAGAGAGATGAAACGACGGCGTATACGCGTTTTTGGTGAACCCAAGTGGGAGTCGAAACTTTTCAAAACTATTTACTCTCGCTGATCAGTGTGAATGCGTTTGGGAGTTGAATGCTTTCCCTAAGCTTACAAGGTTACATGGATTCAATAATGGCGGAAGGTCTATACTGAAAATGGAATTTCAATCCAATTATGTAGTATTTAAAGTGGAATGCTAGTTAAGTGAAGTGATTCTATGAAAAGGCTGACGCGGAGTGGCTTCAACGAGTAAGACGAATAATAATATTTCAGGGTGTAGGTACGTTTAATTTACTTAAGCTCCAAAGTGGCCACCAAATTTAAGATGAACTTGATTCTTGATATGCTCTTTGGATTTTGTTGATGCAGATGACAGGATATCTCTTAATTTAAGAAAAATAATAATCTAATAATTTAGAGTCGAAGGCGGGAGATCGAGAGATATTTCTCCGTAATACCGGGTCGAAGGAAGTCTTTATTGGATTTCTTACTGATGTCAAAATCTAGCATTCCAATCAAGACAAGAAAAGAAGTGTAGAAAGACAAGTTGGACCAATTACATGCGATTTTTAAAAACAGCACAGTCAATCAATCTCAATCTTAAGATAGAAGTAGACAACAATTGGGACGTTCGGATACCTAGTTTATGTAAAACAACAACTGGATTTATTACCTTTGTTTGATTTCGACCTTTTTTTATTCGGAAAGGCCCTGTATAAACTTTTCAAAAATTGTTATATTCAAATAAGTACATTTAAAATGTAACACGGTTGCCTATCACAACACTATTACACTGTTATGCGAACTAATTGTTAAATATCGTGCGAAAATTCGAAATTTGCAGAGTAGCTTTAGAAATGACACCTTTTCCTCTCACCGGCCGTTTTTTCGACTCTACATAATTTTGCCACGGCCACTCTGTTTATTTTAAATCTAACGAGTGAGAGTTAGAATTAATAAAAGTAAGATATTCAACGAGTTTTACTTGAAACTACGGTGTGGAGGAGAAGGTCAGGAAGGCAAAAAGGGTACTACATCAGTGCATACGTGAATGTGGACAGAGGTGGGGACTCTCGCCTAGGTCAGCATACGGGATGTATACGATGATAACTAGACCCATTATCACCTATGCCTCGGTTGTATGGTGGGTGAAAGCCTCCCAGAAAACTGTGAGGAAGCACCTGGATAGGGTCCAACGCTTAGCATGTTTAGGAGTTACAGGTGCAATAAGGACAACACCAACATACGCATTGGAAGTGATCCTGGGGATTTTACCGCTGGACTTATTTATTAAGCAAACAGCGGCCGAGATGCGAAATGGCACAATCGTGGTACCATCTATGGAGATAGGAAAATCATGGAACTTGTCAAAAACGAGATTAGGGAGCTGAACATACCTATGGATGGGATAACAAGGGTGCGTATTATGGAAAGGAATCATGACGGAGCAGGTGCCGATATCTATTCAGCAGAGCTGGAACTAGCCCGTCACGTTAGCCTCTGTATACCAGGCTGAGATGATTGCATTGCTGCATGCGTTGGACTACTTGCTTGAGAGTCAGGTGGAGGGAAGAAATATCCTTATAGCACTGGACAATCCGGCGGTGATCAGATACATGGAACAAACAAACATAACAACATCATTGGCATTGGAATGTGTACTTAAGCTCAATAAGTGTTCATCTAAAAATGAAGTAACACTGACTTGGGTACGAGGACACATAGGGATCGAAGGCAACGAAAAGGCGGACTCCCTTGCAAAACAGGGGTCAACTGAAAAGTTGCTGGGACCAGAACCATTCTCTTCAATTGGCAAAGGAATGATAGAACAGCTGAATCACAAATGGATCACGGCAGAACACCTGAGAAGGTGGTCAACCGTGGAACAATGTAGACAGGTGTTCGGTCATATGCTTAAAATAATAATTAATCGATTTTTGTTAATCAATAAAATGTCCCAACACTAATGTTCCAATTTTCATTCCATTCCATTATTGTAAAAAGAAAAATAAAGATTTGAATTTCGCGCCTTATTAACAAGGTTCACCATATTTTTTGAATTTTTGAATTGTCTAACGTAACTTAGTATAAGCTGTAATGTATCGTAAGAGAGAAGAAAATAAATCTGGATCATTCGTTGTCATACAGTCACCCCGACAAGACTTTCATTTTTTAAACTCGGTCCTCGCCGATTTGCTCGATCGCAAAAGTTGTTTCTCTTTCGCTATTTTCGCCATTGAACTGGGAATTTCCCCGAACAAGAAAATTAAATCGAATTTTCCCGAGTTCTCGTGTGGAAAAACCTCCACCCGAACATTTTGGCGCCCAACGTGGGGCAATTTCCCAAAAAATTATAATTATATTTCGTTTATGCAGTAAAAGACAATAAAAAAAAAAATAGAAACCTTAAATAATAACTTTGAATAAATACTGCAAACTCTTGTTAAAACTCATTTTCGTCGCGTTCGGTTTCACGGCAATCGGCATCGGTTCGGTATTTCGGTTAGTTTGTGCAAGTGCAGAGACATTCTCCAAGGACATCAAAAACTGAGCTTCGTTGGAATCAAGGACATATAGAGGACACATACGACCTGTTCATTCTCTGGAGTTGGAAA
The DNA here is from genome assembly GCA_946477585.1 of Cheilosia urbana. NCBI lineage: Eukaryota > Metazoa > Arthropoda > Insecta > Diptera > Syrphidae > Cheilosia > Cheilosia urbana. The sequence goes on from OX297856.1 coordinate 25,706,243, forward strand.
AATTAAGAGGACAAAGTTCGAGTATAGAAGGAAAGATAAGTACAAATCTTTCTCCAAGGTATGTGGAAATAAATTGTGCGAATGTGCGTTTGGAGCTATAGTTCTAATTAAACATCGTCTGCATATAGTTGCAGTAAATACTACAAAATTACATTCATAAGAAAGAGAAAGAACGCATCTTCGCTACAATATAAACTATTTTATATCATTCATTCATTATATAACATTAATGCATGATTAAAGTTATAATATAATTGATCGAAATCACTTTTGTTCGCCGCTGATCGTTTCAACTTAGCGCCCAAAATACAATCCAATAAAAATTGGAACATATAAACTCTCGCACGCTCTCGCTAAAACAAAGAGCTCGCTTATATAAATATACCTTGCCATTAGTATTGCGATCAATCATCAGAGATCAGTTGACACTTCGCTCTCTTAGTCGCTCATAATCTTGGTTGAATAGATTCCACAAATAGTTTTGCAACATATCGTCGTCATCAATCATCACGCATAATTATGTTTAAATGCTTTTCCTCTATTTGAATACTTCTGCTTGCTGTTACTTGCACAAATCATCGTTCGTTCATTCGTTAAAGCCAGACCCATATCTCGTTTTGGTTTGTGGCTAAATTATGCCGAAAAGCTTTTGCCGTTAATATCGATTCGTTTCTTTCTCATTGCTGGATACCTACGTGTTGACTTTAATTTCGCTGTCAACATTGTTGCTGATTTGTTTCATCATTAGAACATCTAAAGAAGAATTCGCTGTTGATACATATTGCTGTTGTTGCTATTGCTGCGCTCTCTGTTGTTGTTGCTGCTGATGTGCTGCTTTTGTTTTTGCGGATTAGAAACATTCTACAACCAACTGCTTCTATCTATTTCATCAAACAAATTCGACGTTCAACTTCCTCAATTCGTTTTGCTGAAAATTGTGCACCACTGGTACAAACTAGGGTGTTTGAATTATCTGCTTGATTATTTTTCGAATTCAGTCAGAAAAATTGTTCTAGTATTTCCTACTATTAACAATCATGAATGACGAAGCTTCTACTTCCGCTGCATCTTTGGATGAGCTGAAACAACAAAGAGCATCCACAAAAGGGAACATCACTCGAATCAAGAACATTGTGGAAAGGTCAAATTCTCTCACACCAACCGAACTAGAGTGTCGATTAGGGATACTCGAGTCTTATTTTAAACAAGGTATTGCATATCAAAATCAAATCGAGAGATTGCAACCATCGGATAGTGGTCGTGCAGACTTGGAGGAATTGTATGTCACTATAAAAACAAAAATAATTTCTATGATGGGTGAAAGAAGGAGGCCAAGCACAATTGAACATTCATTTATGGTACCTCCCCCACCACCAACTTCTCGGTTACAACCTTTGCGTCTTCCAAAATTCGATGGAAAACAATATTCACAGTACACAAATTTTATGCATTCCTTTAACTATCTGGTTAATGATGATCCAACGCTTACGACAATAGAAAAGTTCAATCATCTTTTATCATGTCTAAGCGATCAAGCCTTAAACACGGTACGTGCGTTTCCTGTCACGGAAGAAAATTATCCTAAGGCAATACAAAGCTTGAAGGATCGATACGACAATAATTGTCTGATATTTTTGGAAAATATCTCGCTGATATTTGAACTCCCCAAAGTTTTAAAAGCATCCCCAATACCATTAAGGAATTTGGTGGATAATATAACTGCTCTATATAACTCACTCACATCAATCGGTTCAGAAAAGGATATTTGCAACGCCATCATCATCTACATTGCGATGTCAAAGGTTGATCCTGAAACACAGTCTAAGTGGGATGAGCAATTAGACTATAGCACGCTTCCGAAATGGGATGATTGCGCTAAAATGCTGAGCAAACGCTGCCAGTATTTAGAAGCCAGGGAAAGCAAACAAGCTCGTTTAGAACCTGCTCCAAAATACCAAAATAAGCCACGTCAACAGTTGCATTATAGTCAACGACCACAAACATCGCTAACAATCACACAAAAGTCTTGTGGGTCACAGTAAAGACTGTGATCACTCGATATCCAACTGTCCGAGTTTTATCAAATTGTCAGTCATGGAACGTTTTTCGAATACGAAGAAGTTGGGATTGTGCATTAACTGTTTGGTGAAAGGCCACAACATGTCGAAATGTCCATCGACTTACAGATGCAAAACCTGTAAGCAATCGCACCATAGCTTGCTACATCGTACACAAAATCTAGAAAATGGCATTCGTGGAGAAGAAAAATCGTCGGCTGCAGTGCACGCAGCGTTAGATAAAACCACACACTCTATCAATCAGGTGATCCTTGCCACTGCATCGGTGCTGGTAAAGGACTCAACAGGAACCTTTCAATTGGGCCGTGTTCTCCTAGATTCAGGTTCACAGGTCAATCTAGTTAATGAAAAATTCGCACGAACCCTAAATCTACCCAAAGACAAAAAGCATGTAGACATAGTTGGAATAGGTGCTTCAAAAACTAAAATCGATCAACAAACTCAAACAACAATTCGTTCTCGATTCAACAATTTTGAAGTATCGCTTGAGTTTTTGATAACACCGTCGATAACTGGATATCAGCCAGACAAGGCACTTCAAATCGTTGACTGGAATGTCCCCAAAAATATAGATTTGGCTGATGAAAATTTCAATAAGCCTTTACAAATCGATATGCTTCTTGGTGCTGAGGCTTTCTTTGATATACTTTCGATAGGACAAATAAAGCTTGGTGTTGGATTACCAATACTCCAAAAAACGTTGCTGGGGTGGATAGTTTCCGGAAAAATTAAATCGGAAAGCTCTACTAAGAATTGTTTTTTAAATGTGGAAGATGACACTTTACATCAATTCGTTGGAAAATTTTGGGAGTTAGAGGAGGTAGTCGGCAAAAAATCTGAATGGACAGAAGAGCAGATACAGTGTGAGGCTATTTTCAATGAAACAGTTGAACAGCTAGGTACTGGAAGACTTATGGTTCAGTTGCCTTTCACTAACGATCCAAAATGCTTGGGGTCCTCATACGACATCGCATTCAGGCGATTCCTTTCATTGGAGCGCAGATTAGATAGGGATCCTGATCTTAAATTGCAATATAATGCTTTTTTGACAGAGTACAAGCTGTTAGGTCACATGTCGGAAGTTAAAAATCCCAATCTGGAAGAACCACATTACTATCTTCCTCATCAATGTGTCTTGAGGCCAAACAGCACATCGACTAAACTGAGGGTAGTATTCGATGCTTCTTGTCGCACATCATCGCAAATCTCTCTCAACGGAATACTGATGGTCGGTCCGACCATTCAGAATGACATATTTACGCTGTTGCTAGGTTTTCGTTTGCACAAATATGCACTAACCGCTGACATTGTCAAAATGTTTCGGCAAATTTTGATACATCCATCGCATAGACAGTTCCAGTTCATCCTATGGAGGGATAATAATCGGATGCCCATTAAAACCTTCAAATTAAATACAGTGACATATGGTACTTCGTCAGCACCGTTTTTGGCTATTCGGTGCCTTCGCTACTTGAGCGACAAATTCTCGTCATCTCATCCACTTGGCGCAAAGGTTCTCAGGAGTTGTTTCTATGTAGATGACATGTTAGCTGGAGCGGACGATCTGGAAACCCTAGAACGAATTCAACGGGAAGTGGTATTCATTCTCGGGTCAGCAGGATTCGAACTGTCCAAGTGGCATAGCAATGCGGATTCAATGCTGCAGTATTCAGAAAAAGAGCTAAAGGTATCTGATTCAGGATTAACAAGCACTTTGGGCATTACTTGGGACTCTCTGCAAGACAACCTCAAATTTTCATACAATCCTTCAAAGTCACATATAAAGTTTACCAAAAGAACTATTCTTTCGCTATCATCTTCGTTGTTTGACCCCATAGGTTTGTTGAGTCCGGTAATAATAAAAGCGAAAATAATCCTACAAAGGCTTTGGATGGAGAAGCTGGACTGGGATTCTTCCATTCCACAAAGTATCGAAACTGAATGGAAGCAATTTCTAGTGGACCTTAATTCGCTTCAGGATGTTTTGATTCCTAGATTTGTTTTAGCTGACAACAAAAAGCGTGTGCAGATACATGGGTTCTGCGACGCATCCCAAAAAGCTTATGGGTGTTGTCTTTACACAAGAACAACTGATGCGCTCGGAGCTGTGACAGTTAAATTGTTCACGGCCAAATCCAGAGTTGCACCAACCAGGAAGAGGCAACTTCCAAGGCTTGAGTTATGTGGCGCTCATCTCTTGGCCAAACTTTGGAATAGAACAAAAAACTTATTCGAAGACACTATATCCGAAGTTTACTTATGGACTGACTCAGAGGTCGTGCTGCATTGGATCGGGACCCATTCTTCAAAACTAAATACCTTTGTCGGTAATAGGGTTGCAGAAATCCAGGAAGTAACTGACGAAGCCATCTGGAGGCATGTTCCAACCAACGATAACCCAGCAGATAAAGTTTCTCGAGGCTGCACTGTGGAGGAGTTGAAGAAATCGATTTGGTTCTCCGGCCCAGAGTTTTTGCTGAAACCATTTGAAGAATGGCCACCACTTTTTTGTAAAAAATCACCTTCTGAAGATGTGACTCTCGAGATGCGAAAAACGTTTCTACTTTCTAGCCAAAAGGAGTCAAATTACTTACTCGGTCAGTTAGCCAGGTACAGTTCGTACACAAAAACGATTCGAATTTTCGCATATATTCTAAGAATATTTAAACCGCGGCAAAAAAGCGGAAATTCAACAAATGAATGTTCATTATCCGTGGAAGAGCTAGATGCTGCTCTTGTTCGTATAAATTGGTTGATTCAGCAAGAATCATTTGCAGACGAGATTGGAGCACTTAACAAAAATGAAAATGTAAAAGGATCCATAAAATGGCTCAATCCATTTCTTGAAGAGACGAATGGTGGACTTCAAATATTAAAGGTAGGAGGCAGGTTGCAGAACGCACTGATTCCTGAGGAGCAGAAGCACCCTATACTTCTACCAGCGAATTCCACATTCGTTGAAAGCATGGTTAGACATCTCCACTTCAGTAACTACCACGCAGGACCTAAAACACTCATTGCTCTGATTCGTAGAAGATATTGGATCATTAACGCTCGAGATGTAGCTCGTCGTACAGTTAAAAAATGCATCCATTGCACCAAATATCGTCCCGTACTTCTGAAGCAAATCATGGGAAACTTGCCAGCAGAGAGGGTAACACAATCTCGTCCCTTTCAGAATTGTGGGGTTGATTTTTGTGGACCCATTTACACTTACCTTAAAATTCGTGGCAAGACACCATATAAAACATACGTCGCAGTCTTCGTATGTTTCTCGTCGAAAGCGGTTCATTTAGAGGCCGTGTCAGATTTATCGTCGGATGCATTCATAGCTGCGTTAAAAAGATTTATTGGTCGTAGGGGTCTTCCAAAGAACATTTTCTGCGATAATGCGACAAATTTTGTAGGGGCGAAGTCAAAGTTGAACGAACTGCGAAATTACTTATTTCATCAAAATACACAATTAAACTTATCAAAATTTTGTACTAATCAAAATGTAAATTTCAATTTTATTCCCCCCAGGGCTCCTCACTTCGGTGGTATCTGGGAGGCGGCAGTCAAAGTGGCAAAAGGACATTTATACAGAAGCCTGGCGACCGCAAAACTCACGTTTGAGGAGCTCACAACTGCACTTGTCGAAATAGAGGCTGTGATGAACTCGCGGCCTATAACACCACTATCATCCGACCCTAGTGATTTCGAGGCCCTCACACCGGGGCACCTGTTAATCGGTTCATCGTTGAAAGCAATTCCGGAGCCAGCAAATATCGTTGACGACATCAGCTACCTACAGAGATGGCGACGCATTCAAGCCGTAAAATCCCACTTCTGGCAGCGGTGGATGGCCGAGTATATACATGACCTACAAGTTCGTTCGAAGTGGTCAGATAACCAGCCAAACCTCAACATCGGCGCAATGGTAATTATACACGAGGACAACGTGCCACCCCAAAAATGGATACTGGGAAGGGTAGTCAACGTTGTACACGGCAAAGACGGCGCAGTTCGAGTTGCAGATGTCAGGACAGCGAAAGGTACTATACGACGACCCATCCGAAAGCTGGCGTTGCTACCTGTTTGAAAGGAGATCTTTCAAAGTGGCCGGGATGTTCGGTCATATGCTTAAAATAATAATTAATCGATTTTTGTTAATCAATAAAATGTCCCAACACTAATGTTCCAATTTTCATTCCATTCCATTATTGTAAAAAGAAAAATAAAGATTTGAATTTCGCGCCTTATTAACAAGGTTCACCATATTTTTTGAATTTTTGAATTGTCTAACGTAACTTAGTATAAGCTGTAATGTATCGTAAGAGAGAAGAAAATAAATCTGGATCATTCGTTGTCATACAGTCACCCCGACAAGACTTTCATTTTTTAAACTCGGTCCTCGCCGATTTGCTCGATCGCAAAAGTTGTTTCTCTTTCGCTATTTTCGCCATTGAACTGGGAATTTCCCCGAACAAGAAAATTAAATCGAATTTTCCCGAGTTCTCGTGTGGAAAAACCTCCACCCGAACAACAGGCTAAAATGGCAATTAATTGGCCGACCTGCTGCACTCAAAGAAGGGTTCTAAGTATGAGTCGAGGAACATTGAAATGGGTGGTGGCTTTGTTAACAGGAAATGGTAATTTCGGGTATCACTTAAGGAAGATGGGCTTTTGAGAGGATTATGCCTGTAAACTATGCCTGGAGGAACCTGAGACAGCGGCATATATACGGTGTCAATGTCCGGCGTTGGCTGGCAAAAGAATGAGGATCTTGGGACATCATTGGGTCGAGTCCCAGTCGATGAAACAGATCTCCCATACACAGATGCTAGCGCGTTAACACAAGGAATTGAGCCCAGAGAAGAACTCTGGAGAAATCCAGAGAGTCTCTCTGGGTAAGATTTATAGTGGTAGAGAAACGAAAAGAGGCCCGACAATGGTGGTCTGATTCGAATATCTCTCGAAATCTATATATATTCAACGAGTTCATATTCATTGAGGAGGACAATGGACCTATACAAAGACACACAGCCCATAACATCAAGCCATATTGGGCAGAAGTGGACCACAAAGATTCAAACTACTCTCTTTGAATCTATTTATGGAAAGGGCTTGGTTAAATTTGGTTAAAGCTTGAAGATTTGAGTTGTTAAAGCTTTAATAAACATTTAAAAAAATGTCTTTTGACAATCAGTTTAAATTAAAATGTTTTATCAATTACGGGATTTTCTTTCCCATGTGTTTAATTTTAGTTTTAGTTTTTTTCGTACAGGGCTGCAGTGGTAATTTTAATGCAAGTTTAATTCCGCTTATTGAAAACATGTTGTGTTGTATGTGAGATCGTATATGTAGTAAAAAGAAGAATATGTTGATTTCGGCCAAAACTTCGAACTCGACATATTTATGAAATTGAAGCTTATAAACTTTAAAAAAGAAGTCTTGCAATTCTTCCCGTGTACAATCTCTACCAGCGCATTTAAACACAACTTTAGCGGTTTCGATAAATAGATATTTTTGTTGATTTTTGAAAAAAAAAAAAAAAATACCCAACTTATTTTTTAAAAATGCCAAAATAATGAAAGCTAAGTTTCTTATAAAATTTGTCACTTTCTATACAAGCCCTTATAAAATTTAACTATGTACTTGTTTGCATTAATAAAAATATTATTTAAACTTATTATTTAAAAACTTTTTCAAAATTAGCTTCAACAATGAGTATTTTACAACCACATACTCACTATGGTGCAACTTGCAAACTATTTTAAGTCAATTTTGGATTTTATTGAAATTAATAAACGTGAACAATTTTCAAAAATGTTGACGATCAGTTTCGAATCCCGCAAAAACCCAAATTCCAACTTAGTGTGTGTGTGTTTTTTTTTTTTCACTGTCCACCTCTCGCAAACGTCTGACAAACATCCGAGAGTATAACTTAAAAGGGCTTCTCAATATTAGCTGTTTGGAATCGGCATAAAATTGTAGATCCCTTTCATTCGTTCCGAAAATGAAAAACCCATAATAGGCTAGGGTTCATACGGACCTGTTGCGCCAAATATTTATTTATTTAGGGGAGGATGGGGTTAAAAGTAATAGAGGCAAATTGTAAAATTTAAAAATTTAAGGAATCCCCTTATACAGTGCTGGATGTTTTTGTAGCTATGCGTTTATCTTTTAGTAAATTAATTGCTCAAAGGCAGGTCCAAACAAAGAACGGTTTCACGGAGGGAGTAAGAAAATCAGCCATTTTAACCGATAATCGAGCGTTTCTTGAGGAACAAAATATTATATTGTGGTGACGATAGAAACTTACATGTGGGCGGAGTTTTGTTGAAAGTCGGAATTTAAGTGTAAACTGGCAAGACATTCAAATAACAAACATATTTTTCGTATTTCTTACTTTATTTCCAACTAAAAATTCTAACCGGTGCTGTTGATAAAGCCATATGGGTGAAACTGCGAAAATTCTACCTTTCGTTTTCATTTAGAATCATATTTTCCTCTAGTACTATTACCCAAGAGGCATATACGTAGAAGAGTTAAAAAAAATGAAATCTAGTCCTCGATACCAGAATCATGCTTGTGCGTGCCTGCAGCAAAAATGCCATTCGTAGAAAGCCAGCGATATGATACTTTTAATTATGAATGACAATGATACGTGATTTCGATCCCTCTGCCAGGGGCATGGGTCGTTTGATAAACTCGCATACTCATTTGTGAACCTAAATATATCCATTCCCTGGATAGTTTAGAGTTATGCGAAACTGATTCGCATCGAACACAAATCGATTTCGAAGCAATTATGCCCTCAGCCAGTAGTTATACGAGTTCGAGTTCTCTCCGAGTGCCACCAATTATGTTATGGAATACTCATCCTTTTTGAGTTTTCATTCCACTGGGAAAATATGTTCGATGGGAGAACATCGTCAGTATAGTGCGCAATCTGTAACTTTACTTTAAAAAATAAATAAAAATATTTATATAGGTAGTGAAAATTGAAATCGCAGCAACTGTTATGTTAACATTGACTTCGCAATTTTTTACTTTTTATTTTATACAAATACAATTCAATGGAAACCATTCATTTTCATTTTAATTTTCAGCATAAAAGTAAAATTCAAACGTATACGGATGATATGGTATGTGTCTGATTCACAACGGCTTCGTGTTCGGTATACCTAGGGCAGATGTTTAATTTAATTGAAAAGCTGTTTAAACAATATAGTCTATATGTTGGGACTCGGAATTATTTTATGATAGGTTTATAGCACATGTTGGATAGATATACGATTTCGGAGAACTGCGGCCTGGTGTAAATTAATGGGAACTTTAAACTTTTAGGGAAAACAATTATATAACTGAAAATGTTGGTGTGTAACTTACGGTCCCGGGTAAAATTATTTAACATTTAATTTAATTTAATTGTTGTTCTATAGTACGGAAACTTGTGTGCGCAAATGAAGTATTTGCTGTCAACCATTGGTATTATAATTGTTTTGTAAGCGAAAGCGTACATAAAATATACTTGCGCACATTTTTAATGGTCATCAAAATTGCACAAATAATGTTAATATCGCTTCAGCTTAAAATAGTTCTAGGTTAACTACTGCACCTTCCATTGTTTGTGGCGAAGGGACCAGTCGGCTAATTTTATTTAGCACCCACCCAATCAATGCTCAACAAAACTGAAGAATTTTTGTTATCGCACACAAAATGTGCGCTAGTATATTTCATGTGCGCAGATACATTTTATGTGTGCTTTCGCTCTCAAAAGTTCTATGTTAACAACTGAACCATCGATTGTCTGTGGAGAAGAGACGAGTCGACTAATCTTCATTGTTATTAATCCAATAAATGTTTGTCAAACAGTGTAACTTATTTTATAACTTATTTGATTCAGTTGCTTGAGGTAAAGGCACGTACAAGGTAACTCGACTGCAAACTCTATAAGTACCATACAAAAAACAAAAACAAGTCAGCACATTCGTACATTATCAACTTCTGTCAGAAATATGACTCATGCCAGCGTTTGGCCAAATGCCTCTTTTTGAGTCACAGGACCCCTGGCCCCCACTTTTTGAAGAATTATCAAAATGACCCCTTTTTCAGTTTAAGTAAGATTTCATTCCTTATTGAACGCAAAAAACTGCCATCATATGAAAAGAAGTGTTAAGGACTCTACACATAATGAGAGCGAGCGAACGAATTGCTGAAATGCGAAAAAAACACGTTTGATGCATTTATGAACAGAAAATTGAACATTTTACTATTCCAAGAGGAGGATAATTAATTTTCCCACCAATATGTATTATATGTAGAGTCCTTTACGTCATGAAAAACTTGTTTTTTTATTAAAAAAAATGTATTTGTTGCTGTTTTTTTTTTTTTTTTTTGGTAGTCGAACTTCCATAACTCGAATTTCTCCACACCTCAATGTTTAATGGATAACTTTGATAACATTTTTTGACTTATGGAAGTTCCACTGTATTAGAATTTTAGGGAGGGTCCCTTTTTCGGCTCGCGCCCCTCCTTTTAAGTCCCCTTTTTGAACTTTTTCAGCGGCAACGGGGTACATTCTAATTTGAACTATCGAACTACACCTTTCAACACCACTTAATCCCCCGCAACTAATTCTATGCCGGCTTTACCTTTTTAAAGTGCAATAAACATCAAGTTTACAATCCTCCAATTATCCAATTACTTATCGCCCCCAAATTCAGAAATAACGTCCATTGACTTTTAAAACTTTGTTCATCTCTCCCTAAATGATTTCTCTACATTATCGTTAAAAGAAAACGAAGCAAACACCTTTTATCCTTGATAGCCGTAGTCGTCTTCTTTTCCAGTCTATAGATGGAATAATTAAAGAAAAACCCATTTACTTGTCGAGTCCTTCGTCTTTTGATTTTTTTTTTTTTTTTTCTTCGTATTCGTTTGCCTCTTCCTCAGTTTTAACGTCTTATTTATGCATCATCACAAATGAAATTTGCTTCCACCTTAAAGGGCGAAGGAAAAAATGAAAAGAACATCGCCTTGTGCTCTATACATGCTGCTCCTTCATCGTCGCTCTGTCCGCCTTGCTATTTAAGTCGTTTCCATCCTTCGACAGAAATTGTAATTTAACAAATGCCGATGAGTGTAAGTAAGTAAGCCTTGAGGATATTCACTTCTATGGCTTCCTTTGTAGACGTGTACAGTCCCTTCTTGTCCTTGTCGTTGGTTTTATTACACATTTTCTTGACAGACAGTCTGGCAACCATGACTTGGTAAGATATGTATAACACACACAACACAAAAAAAAAAAAAAACGAAAACACTGAAAGGCGAGGATAAAAATTTATTAGCGCAAAAGAAAGTAATTCGTCCTTTCAATTGCATTGGGGATTATTGATATTACTCTTTGTGTCTAGTAGGAGATGTACTATTCCTTAAGCGGATACAGTGTGTTACTTCTCCTCTGATAATTATGCTTGATGGTGGTTTTTCTTTTATTCATACACAGACACATTGTGTGAATTTCTAAATGTGGTATTTTCTGTGAGCACCTGCAATTGTCTCGCTGTATAATTTTATTTTAGTAGATAGGTATCTCTTTGAATGTCGTTGCGTTTGGCCAAATGCGAAAAGATGTAATAACATGATTTCCTTTCTTTTCGTTTCAGGTATGTTCATTGTTGGAGTGGAAGGACTTGATGTTTTTTATGTAGATACTTGTACAAATTGACATTTGTGAGTAATAAAATATTAAGAACATGTAAGGAGCAAATACATTTCCTTTTATAACTTGACTGACAAATTGTAAACAAGAAATATGGAAGATTGAAGTACTTGCGTTTGTTGTTGCGAAACGAGGGTGTTTATGTCAAGTAAGTTGGTGGATGAGAAACATTTTATTTACATGCGAAAATATCATGACTTCCAGGCACGTAAGGCACTTGCGAATATTTTATGAATGTGGGTAGCTAAAAAATGAAAATTTTACTTTAGGGGCTCAACCGGATTGTCACATTATATTAAAGATGCTTTTCTATCGAGCTAAGTAAGCTGTTTGCCGTTAATGGTCCTGCTACTCTGAATATGTTGTCTAAGCCACATAGGTCTGACGTTAAGATGCGTTAGAAGGATGTCTGTATTTTACAGGGCCTATTACTTACAAAAGGATGTCTGTACGAAATCTTCTTGGCCCCTAGGATAGCCTTATTTATGAGGACAAAAACCTAGATTTTAGTAAAGCTCTTTGTGGTTTACATTGAGTCAGAACATGTATGACATTCTTTTTTTTAGAGAGCACTGCTTACTCAGCAATATAAATCAAGTTGTTGATTCTAGATGGAAATACAATTTGAGGGGCTCAACCGTATAAACCTTACTTATTAACTTTCCATGGTGTTTTTTTCGACATTTTTGAGTTAAAATGTAAAAAAATAGTTGGAGAAACAGGATTGTATAACTATATATGCATAACTAGGCCTATCTTCTTGTAACTGTACTTTTGTGAAGTTTGTAATTTGTGGGACCTACAATTTTTAGCCACTTTCAAATGACTTAATCATGAAGCTCTCTTAACACAGACGTTCGTGGGACTTGGTACAGTGGAAAAAAATCTGAATATGCAATTTGCCCTTGTTTCAGAGTAAAACCAGAACAAACCATCCACTGAATTAAGAAGCTTTCTCAGCATTGTTTAAATCTTGGATGTCAGACTTTCGTGCGATTTGACATAGTAGAGAAAACCTCAAGGTTTCATTTGTGTTTATTTTATTTATTATTTTATTATTTGAAGAACAAACAAACTACTGAGTTCAGTTTTTGGTCATTATGTTTAGCTCTAAAGAGGTCTAGTCACATGCTTATCATTGTTTATGTGCACAAAGGTTAAGAAAGGCTGTTTGGTTGAATCATCACTTAAATGTAGCAACGATTCGTCAGATGAGTGAAATTAGCTTTCGTTTCCCCAGTTAGAAAAAGGAAAATCCCATCATTCCACATATCGGTTCTTTCAGAAGTCTATTCATCAATCCATTTTTAACTAATTTTATTGATATTGAAACACATGGCTTTGAAATTCCATCATGTAGTGATGTTTATTGTCAAATTGTTGGGACAGTTTTGAGCTCTAATCCAATCGCAGCAAGAGAATTCGAATAAAAAGCAAATCAATAAGCACATTATTCAAGCGTCGATGAATTCTATTGATTTATTTTGTTATCGCACACATCATGTGCGCTTCGTTGTAAATGTGTGCGTTTGTGCGTGAACAAGTATTTTTTGTGAGAGTGGGCACTGCTTATATGTTACCTAAAACCTCTTTTATTTATGTCGAATTTGAAGACACACTATCATAAGGTTTTGCTGTTTAGTGAAAACTTTGTATAAAACTCCAAGTCAACGTCGTTAAATGTCTTTATTGTATATTTTGTTTCTACTGTCAGTCACTTAATTATCATTATGAATTACTCTAGACTCTTTGTCATGCTAGTTTTTTTCCGACAGGGTATGTTTGTAAAATTGACAAACCCATGTGAGTTGTTATTAAAATTTCGCAATTACTCTCAAATTGATGCAGTTCCTCGCATCCATGTATTGACATTGACATTCTGCCCTAAAATACGACACATTGCATAAATCACCATCCACAATTCCTAAACGCCAAATCCCCATTACCATATCAGGCACTAATCTCTTTCTATGCATACCTACTATAAAAAAAAAACGAGTTGAGATGTTAAATGCTCAATCCCATAGAGTTTATAAACACAACTCCAGGGCTACACAATCAAGTAGCTGTCACCGATTCATCCCTAATGAACTTATCAGTTCATCTTAAAGTATTTGAGTGCTCAATCTGTCATTTAAATCCGGAGGAAAACCCTTTCACTACAATACGATAGGATTTTCGATTCCAATTTCAGTTGACAGTATCGCGGCTTCTATTGACAAATCATGTGATTTATGTGGCAATCGTTTCCCCCAATTTAACTGTCGTATACGGATACCAGACACGGAATGTAATATTGATTTGACAACTTCTCCCGCGCGCCCAAGAAATTAACAAACTTTTTGAAAGCCAGTCGCTCCTTCCAAATACAATTCGAATAAATTGAATAAATTGAAATATTTTGACATTATGTTGGTGTTGGTATTGGTGTAGTATTGACAGGCACAGAGATAACATTGAATGTAGAACTTACAAGTTACAACTGTATGTCGGCTATGGGGAAAAGTCTTCAAAGGACGAGAACCACATTGTATTATGGACAGCGGCGAAAACAACTTCGACTTGTTGTTCATTTTGTGCACACACAAGTTTCTTATATTGTGGCTGACAGTCCATGGACGTTGCACAGGAAGGAAATTTTATTCGCAGCAACACAAGAGGAACGCCAATGCGAATTGTGAATGTGGAATCCCTTCGGGGGACCAATTCGCATCTCGAGTGCAATGGCACGTTACACACTTCTCGTGAAATATTCTCCCCAAAAAAGAACGCGACAAGTATTATTCTTTTGTCTTTTTCTTCTTGTCCTTTTCACGTCTGCCTGCAGTTTGTTGATGTGTGTTCTTTTCGTTTTTCTCTCGTTTCTTGCTTAAGTCAATTCATTTGGAACGAATTTTTGACACAATACTCAAACTTTTGGAATTTTTCGTTGAATTGTTGCGGTGGGAGATTGTTTTTTGTTTTTTTGGTTCGCCTTTTTCATGGTGCGGATATTTCTCGGTAATTGTGGCAGAGTGTGAATTTGCATAATGATTCTCTGTGTGTGACTTGCATAAGAGCACACGCAACGAGGATAAGTGTTTTGAATGCCAATGTACGGACTACGGAGAGAGATGTTGGATAGGGAATTCTTTGGGATCAAGTTACACTTTTGTTTTGGGGCTCTAAGAATATTGTCACGCGGAATTCATATTTTACCTGCATGAGCAAAGCCTTTATGACATTTGTATGTGCGTGATCAAAGCGAAAATTGCCGCCAATGGAGACGGATTCTCCGTTTAACACTTTTGTAAGCTTGGGGAGTGTCAAAGGTTCATGAAAAGATAAATGAGGTTATCTTACGACCTACGAGAGGTTTCTGGAAGTTACGGAAGTCGTGCGCTGTTGACAAGTTGTTGAACCCAGTCGCCTGTTGCGAGATGACTGTTCATCTTTATTGGGAATTGTGTGTCGGGAATTGACTGTGCAAGATTTGCCGAAGGCGGAATTTTTTTACAGAATATAGAATCGTCAGTTAAGTCAAAAGGGGCATGCATTAAATCATGCACTTGAACTTGAGTCAATGAGTTTGTTGGCCGTTTTGTTTAAAACTATTAATTTAGATATTTCTGTGGACAGATTCTTATTCCCAGTTGATCTATCAAAGCTCTCTGTTCCATAAAACGCACTGAATAAGAACATATTTTGAAGCGCTGTCTCCATTTTATTTTTTTTTGTATATTAGTCGTAAACAGTAATTTCCTTAAATCCGCCACTTTCAATGAACATTAATGTGCACTCACTCCTACTCGCCAAAAAGTGCCTGATCCATGTTAAGTCCACAACCATACACTAGCACACCCGGAATTAAAGTGCCAATTCACCCCCCAACATCTCAGATTAACTGGTATTAATTTAGGGTTTACTAAACAACTGGTTACCAGTTGACCACCACTGAATCTTGGCACAGGCAAAAGCCGCCTTATCTTGATACTTGTTCTCATTTTTGGTTGAGAACTTGTTGAAAGTTGAAAGAACCCCTTATGTTATGAAGAACCCCAGGGGACATTTTGGTACCATATGCTCATAAACTTTTATATGAAATCACCCCTCAAATTCATAAGTTCCATTTGTATACTCTCCCCCTATTGTTTGGGCACATATGATGACGTGTGTTACTTTAAATATTTAAAGCCAATAAAATGAGCTCGCCATTGGACAGAGAAATATGATTTTAAGTTTGTTGTGTGTTGTGCCCAAGGAAAAAAGTAAAAAATGTTGTGGGTTTGTTTGGACTCATCATAAGCTGAGGGATTTTATTTTCGGCAGTTTACTGTAGGAAAAATATTACGCCCTTGAGGGAGGGATGTGCTTTTCGGAGTAGGAGAAAGCCTTTTGTACAAGAAATCATAAGTTAAATATGGAGAAGGGTAGACAGAGATTTTCTTGACTAAAGCCTGTAACTTCAGACGGTCTTTCCATTTCCAAATGCGTTTACATTGGATTCGAATTCTTCGACATTTAAAGAGAAACAAAAATAAATAAAGCTGGAATTTCAGGTTGATGAAGCCTACAGCCTAAACGGCCGCCCGGATTTCGTTCAAACTTCGGTTTTGGAGTCTGTGGGCCTACAGTTCGGTGAGGTTTTTTTTTTTTTTTGCACGGTTACCTCAATTTTAATGGTAATTCCCATACAACATTTTCATACCAGTTTGATTTGTTTGAAAACGGCTCTAACGATTTCAACCGAAATTGATATTTAAGATTAAAATGACTGCGTACTTAAGCTACTATCAGACGGTTTGTGTATACGCCAAAATTTGTGAATAAATTTATGTATAATATACATAAACCGTCTGAACCACAAATTTGATAGCAACAAATGGGATACACAAACGGTTTGTGTATCATTTGTGATTAGCATATACAAATCGAATTTGTGTATAAACATAAATCGTCTGATCGGGTACACAAATTTATTTATGCTTATTTGTTTGCATTTGTGTATCATTTGCGTACCTCATTTCATTTGTGTGTTTCTAAAATTAGAACATGCACAAATCATCATGCGAATACACAAATGGTTTTAGGAGTTCAGTTGAAAAAAAGATTAAATGAGATTTCCTTTACGAGAACTTGGTCGGTATGTTGATGAAATATATGAAAAATATACTGGTTTTTATTTGAATATAAAAATATCCTGCAACCTGCAGTTTGCACAAGCACGTATTGCTCTTTTTTTTTGTGTTAAATAAACAAAACTATTCTTTTGGATTTCTCTTTTTTGATATGTATAGTTGTATACGTCCGTATTTATAAATTAAATTAATATGGTTTAAAATCTATTGCTTTTTATGGTAGATTATTATTATTCTGAGACCGGCCGCAGAGCAAATGCATCATCAGTGACGAGAACATACGGAACGGGTATTTCACGGCCGGGTAGTACTTTCGGCAGTGGCAAGCAAAGCTGTTGGGTGTATATCGCTTGTTCAAAAGTACAGCGGTTAAAAACGCCGCCATCGAACTTCCGGTGCGGCCAACATCGACGTAAATCAGTTTATATTCGGCGTTTGCGATACATATTAGTACGATGCTGTGCGTGCCCTTATAATTATAAAAAACGCTACCCGAATTGTTGATGCCACCATTGATTAGATTAGATTGTAGGGCGGGAGAGCTTTCAATGAGCTCTGGCACTGCGGCTTCTTAGAGGAGCCTATTGTGCCTTCCTTGGTAAATTCTTAGAGTCAGATCTTCACTCCAGAGACCGTCAGGAAGACAAGGATCTTCTCTGAGTGTATATTCGCAAGAGATGCTGAATTAACGATTTCATCACCTAGGATGTTTTTCCTGAGACGACAAAGGGCCGGACATTCTGTGATTATGTGCAGAAAGGATTCGTCACTCTCGAGACAAAGTCCACAGATGGGATCCGGTGAGACGCCAATGCGTTGAAGATGTTTTTTTCACGCGACCGTGGCCATTGATTATTCCTGTTAGTATTCTCAGGTTGTTTTTATCCAGATTAATCTAGAAGAGTGATTTTCTGGAGGAGAATTTGGGGAAAAATGTTCTGGTGCAATTCTGCCCAGCTGTATTTTTCCAGATCTCTTTAGACTCTATACGAGATAGGTTCTTGATGTAGTTCTTGAAATGATTTTTGCTGACTCCGCAAAATGGTTCAGGTCCGATGAGTAGTGTGGTTGCTCCGATTTTAGCCAGTAAGTTAGCCGATTCGTTACCCTCAAATCCTCTATGGGCTGGAATCCAGTGGAGAATGACTAGGTTTTTCTTAGAAAGTTCATAGATGGTTGAGAATGTTTCTAAGACGAGTTTGGATTTGATGACAGATGAGTCATCAAATCATGCTTGGCTATGGTGCCACCATAACGACGTGCTTGCCCTCGACAGTGCCGATGCAGTTGGGAAATTGCCACAGCTCATTAAATTGCTGCGCTATAGCTTCCCAACAAACCGCTGTTGACAAAGAGTGTTAAATAAGGACTCTCAGGTAGTCGTCTAAAAGAACTTTATATATTGCATCCAGCACTTCCGGAATAATGGTAGAAATTGTATTTTGTGGAATCCGAAAAAGATACTGTAGCGATCGGAAACTCTCCCCAGAGGCCAGAAAGCGCAGCGTCAATATAAGTCGCACAGATGCAGGAATGCTGGTCCGCATAACTGTATCGGCCTTTTGAATGTACGGCGTTACCAATTGAAGCAAATGATTGAACTGAACTGCAGTCATTCGGACAAAATTCTGATACAATTGCGGCTTTTCGGCACGCAATTCTTAAAAGCCGTCTGTCTCGCGGTGGCCGATCCAATTTTTTGTCCAACACGAACGGTGCTTGCGTGATAACACGACGACATTTTGTTGGCTTTCGTCTTCCTTGTCGGTACCAAGTAAATAAGCAGCCAAAGTAATTGAGGCACATTTTTTTAACTCTCATTTTAACGAATCGAAACGATGGCAGTAGGTATATTTATTTTTATTTAATTTTTTGATTTGATATATACGTCAAAATCAACACAGGAAAATAAAAACCAGTTTGATAAACATATACACAAATTCCATTTGTATAGAAATTTACAAACCGTCTGAACCACAAATGTTTGTTGAATACATAAATGGCATTAGTGTATGAATTTGTATAAAATCAGTGTATGCGATATTCAAATGAAATTTGTGTATATCTACAAACCGTCTGATAGTAGCTTTAGTGTTTCCTTAAAAATGGTACTTTTGAAATTTGGCATATCTCGAAAACGGTCCATGCGATTGTAACAAAAATTAATTTCTAAGGTAATATGGTCATTTATAACTTTAGAGCGAACTCAGGTTTTGTCTGTATTATCGTACAATCGACAAAAATGCAGACTTAGAGTAAAATTGATGTTTTTAAAACTCTTGCGTCCTTAATTTTCAATACGAATCACCGAAAACGGTAATTTTAAAAACTGCTCATATCTCGAAAACCCTATTTTTGACTTCGATAAAACTTTGTAAACCAAGTAATGCTTACATCCCGAACAATATCTAACACTCCGTTTTCGGCTAAATATTTAAGCAATAGTATTTTTTAAACTAAACATTGCAATATTTGTTACTGTTTTGTCTGCCAAATTTTATAAAAACCGCTTTATAGATTTTGATCAAAATGCATACTAAAAATAACAACAGTATTCTTAATAAGACCACGTACTTAGTTTTTCTTAAAAAGTTCCAATAAATCAGTTTTGTAATTATTAGGTACCCGAAGCCGATCTGTGTTCATATATATTTCAAAACCGCACTTTAAAAATACAAATAATAGTTAAAACTAAAATTGCAACATTCATTAAAAATACAGCAACGCAAAACTTAATTTTAGCAAATATTACCCACTTCTTCTTATTTTCAATCATTTTGAATATGCAGCTTAAAATAATTCCAACCACTTGGAGTTTACACAATCAGAAAATCTCACTTCATTTAAACCCCCACACACGTCCATCAGGATATTCAGTTTATAACTACTAATGCAAATTCAAAAACAAATATCTGCTTTCTTACATCATACATATACCTTATACCTACGTAAAGATATCAGTACATCGCGAACCTTACTTCCAATCATAGATACCTTAAACGATCGTCACTTATCTATTCCAGTCAAAAATAAAAACATGCCCTAACAGATCAGGGGTCGAATCGCCACTTCGAGCTACCCGTTCACGGAATTAAGTTGGTTTTACATGTGAAACAAAAACAAATTCCGTCACGAAATGCTCGATCACGGAGGTCGCGACTTGACCCCAGAAAACAGAAACTTTTACTTAACGCTTATCCTTTTTACCCAAAAATCTTTTTAACTATGAATGCTTATAAAATAGTACAGTATGCACTATTAGTTATATCTACCGTGAATACTGAAAAGATTTGGAATATCTATCTGTTAATAAAATTTTTCAAGAGCCTTTTTGCCATGCTGATGAGCCATCTTTTGAAGGCTTCAAATCCTCTTCAAAGACTTGGTTATTGGTAATATCCATATAAAGGGTTGTAAGAACCCTTAGATTAAGAAGCCTACATTGTATGCTGTCGGAACACTTTTTAAAATATATTAGGTCCACCTTAAATGCTTTTGTAGCCCTTAAGATGTTTTCTGTGTATTACTTAGCTTCGTTAACACTTCATCTCTTATCACAAATAACATTGAAAGCAATTAAGGTCTTCATAAATATATCCAGAGTACCTATATCTGTTTTTAGAAAGCTTCTCCATTCCAAAGTTGAGATATTGCGTAAAGCTGTAGGTCCTTTCACCCGCCTCCAAAATACAATTTGACAATACGTTTTTGCGAATCAATAAGCTTAACTAAGAGTCCTATTTGCACGTAGTATTCTCGGCCCATTTTAAATTTTGGCAGAGCCTCTAGTATTCCCCTTTATTTGATACTGTCCCGCTTGATTCTATTATTTAACCTTTCAAGTTATTTGAGGGAAGAGCTCGCTCTTGCGAGTTGCATAACTATGATCAGCTAGTATTTGTTTCAAAGAGACGTCGCAACATGTCATACTATACGGGTGGATCTTCAGGTTAGGCGGAACAAGGGCACAGTGCGGTAAGCTATTGGCTTATTGAGTGAAAGGTTACGTTTTGAGATCCAAAGTAAAATATTTTTCGGCTCTTTCCTACTTTTCGTATCTACTGCCTGAAACAAGAATATAGAAAAGTACAATAGCTTCCGGAGACAGCACAACAATTGAGTGTGGAATATAAACGCATAACCTCTAGAGGTCGCCCAAGTTTTACAAAAAAGACAAAGTTTGACCACCGCCAAAATCATGCCATTTTAACATTTTAGTTTGTGCAACTGTTCGATATAGGACCCGAGGCCTAGCTTCATTTATTTTTTGCAACGAATGGAACCCACCTTCATATAGTTTCTCCAAGCAAATGGAAAAGTCTTACAATTTTTTCCAACGAATTCGAACGCCTTTTCATCTATTTATAGTAAAGGATTTAATTTTTATTTTGTTGGGGGCTCAACCAGAGACCCATATAAATCCCGTCCCTGAACTGTACTGAAATGTGCATAGAGCCATAACACGAAGTTTATATTGGCTTGTCAACATCGAGCGACTCGAATTATAGTCCCCAGGTTCGAGACGACAAGGGAGATCGAACCTACGTTTCAAAGACCCAAACTGTCCTTAAGTACCGAACGTTGTGACGCTATTGAAAAAAATCTTCTTCACAGCACTAGCACTGTTACGCTTAACGCTTTAAACGTTAAGTCTCAAGTTTTTTTTTTTATATTTTCCGTGAGCGCAAAGCTTATTGGGCCTTTCAAATAATCATTTTTAACCTATATATTTTGTAGGTCACAATCTGTAATTTTGTAAAGAAAATTTCGTTATTAGGAGTTCGAAAAATTTAGCTTGGACACTAAAACTGATTATTGGTAAGCCCCATTGACTGATACGCCATTTTGGCTTCATGTCGATGTGTTGCATTGAGAACAAAAATCCTTCTTGCCCGCCTAACGCCGAAACGGGACCAAAAATAACTCGAAAAATTTCGTGTTCAAGGTCAAGGTCCAAAACTTGTCTTAATCTGCCTTCGGTAAGGCTCATTATAACTACGATGAGGATATTGCATAGAGCCAAAGTCTTCGTCAAAGGTCAAAGAAATTTTTAAGTTCAAGTCTCCAATTATTCTAAAGCCTCAAAAAAAAAGGTACTAACAGTCCATACGAAAAAATTGGTCATCACGCGAGTTCGTTCCCACTGTAGGTACCCGACTTGCGGTATCAAATTGCCAAAATCAATGACCTGATACATTATGTAAGGCCTCCTCTTGACTTGGCCTAATGAGGTATGAGTCGAAACAATGCGCATCAACCGCGTGTATGCACGCAACTAACTACGGTTTAACATTTAACTAAAAGCCACTTATCCGCCTCCCTGTTTGGTAATCCTAACCACAACAATTCTCCGTTTGTCAGCGTCATGCACTCGTCTCATCCGTCTTTGGCGAATGACGACAACGACGATGATGATGATGGCTGCGGTTGCCTGTTGCTCAGACATCTGCACCCTGATGTTGGTGATGCAGTTTTTGCTGAAAATCGTCTGCGCGTTCATTGTCCTTACACGCAGAACATATATTCTTCGTGGTCGTCTTCTTTGTTGGTTGTGGTCAGTGCGTTCTTGTTTATGAAACAGGAAAAAAGCGTTTTCCAAGAACTGCTACATCGACCGGTTCTTCGAGCCGCCGAAGAATTGCGTAAGTTCCCCGATCCTTATTAGGCATTTCACTTTTAACCAAACCCTCGCACTGATTGGATTCCATCGGACTGGACTGGACTGGACATTGCTTCCCTTCTTGTTACCGTAAATTAATTTGCAAATATGAAATCGAAATCACGTACGGTCCGGTAAATCGCAATAATTCCTACCTTCGGGATTTGACGGTTGACTGGTGACTGCGGCAAGCTTGCAGCGGTCCATTCAGCAAGCCATCTCGCGATAACCAGAATCGATCGAACGGACATAGATTTATCAATGTCGATGACAGCAGTGCTGCTCTGGTTTTTGTTTGGTATGGATATCCTCCGGCTGGAAATGCAGTCCAACCTGGGTACAAGATTGGATTCATATACGCGGTGTGGCGGGACTCCTCCGGTCCGATGGTGGTGTCTGGCGCGCCACAACACACACTCTATTGTCCAACTGGGGGCGCTATACTGTCAATCGAAATCGGTTTCGATTCGATTACACGGTGCAATGCACCGGACTCTGCGGACTGTCGACTGTCCGACTGTGTACGACTCACGAGTGCTCGTAGTTCGTGGGAGATGATCGTTAAACTTGTTGCGAAAATTTCCTTCAGATTGGCGGTTGAGTTTTTTTTTTTTTTTTTTATTAATTAAACGAACAAGGAGGGAGGACAACCGTAGACAGTGGGAAACAGGAATTGACGGAAAGAAAATTTGCTGACATTCTTTTCGTGTTTGCCGGCTAATTGATTGGGCAGACCTTATTATTTATGAGTCGCGAGCTGAATGGCATTGTTGGACTGTCTGTGTGGAGTCGGGCGGGTAGGCCACCAAGGGACGTGACCGACTGAAGTGGAGAGACCTAGGCAATTAAGGTAATTTTATGATTAAAATTGGATTCCTTTCCTTCTCTTGGCATATATCAAGCGACAACGACGAGTTTTTCTAGGTTGGTTATGGTTATTTATAGGCATCCACATCTGGACGGGTATTCTGGGAAGTTAAACTTGTAATTGGCCTGTGGAAAAACGCGGTGGATCGGTGTTTATTGGGGGGACACTTGAACTTTTTTTTTTCTCGTTCTTTTGTAGGTGTAGATTGACTTGTGAATTGAGAGTACTTAGAGGAGCAAGTGGCACTTGGTTGTGTCTTTCTTTTCGGGTAGGGGAGTTTGTTTTTTGAACATCAAATTAAACGCTTCTAGTGGCTTTGTGGGCTCTCAAGTGGTCTTCTTTGTTTGACCCACTTTGGTTGAAGTAAAACTAGTTATCGAGGGAGAATTGTGGTGTCGTGGCTACTGGAAATGTTGCGCTTATTTAATCTTGTTACTGTTTTTATTTGTCCTTCTTATTTCAGCAGAGGTATCCAGTTTGCATATCTATCTATATAAAATAAAGTTGATATTTTGTGCGTTTACGTATAACTCACGTAATTTTCAACCAATTTACTTGATTTTTCTTTTAAGATATTCCGAAAAACAATGAGAAGGACATGGGCCCTATTTTCAAAAGAAAACAAAATTGCTGGCGTCCGTGTGTACACACATAACTCGAGAATGGATCGTTTGATTTTCACGATTTTAGGCTTGATGGATTCGTATTGGCTCTAGGAAGGACATAGGCTACCTTTTTGTCGCGAAAACAAAAATCTAAATTAATGAAATATGACATGAAAGTTTTTATGGGGAACCGCACTTCAAATACAACAAAAATTATTAAAAAATTTGTAAAATTATAAAGGGTTTTCCAATAAGAGGTGTTATTTTGGTATTCAAAGAAAAATGCCATTTTTTGAGATAAATGATCGGATGTTTATTTCATAATAAAGAGGAAGGAAGATGCCGTTAATAACGAAAAACAACATCAGCCAAATGGCCACCACAAGCACGCATACAGGACCATATCCTTTCACAATAACACCTCTTATTGAAAAACCCTTTATTATTGAACGAATTTAGGCGGAACGAAGGTCGCGGTCAGCTAGTCGATAATAAAAAGTAATAAAGCGACTTCCTTCAATTTAAAATTAATAATTCATTTTTTTCACAAAAAGTTTAAACTCTCAGAAATTGAATTAAGGGATATTCTGTTGCATTTGTCGAGTCTTACGAAAGATTAGCACACATTTTGAAAACTCAAGAAATGTCTCTTGGAAATATTCAGATTTAATGTTTATTTGAAAAACATTTTACTTTGTAAGTCAGAGCCTAAAATTTGTGACAAATGGATGATTAGTTTTAAGCCAAAGAAGACTTAGGGTAAGGCCTATTCCTGGAGCTTAATAGGCAGGTATGGACCGCTTTGAGGCGTCATTTATAGGGCCAATCAAGATTCCTATATGAATTACTTGTCTGATGATAGGCTGGGTGTATTCATACCGCACATTTGTGTGCGCAATTCAGTAATCTTTTTTTTTCTTTTTTTCGTTGCCAAGTTTTCTGTGTTATCTGCTGTAATTGCCTAAAGAAATAGCTTTCTTAAAAGAATCGTCGAATGAATGTTTTGGTGTCGGAGGGCGGTCAAAAAAATGTTATTTTATTAATTTTATTAGTTTCTTCTGAGTAGTCGCAGTAGCTTAGTGGTTAGTGTGTTGGACTGCTATGCGGGGGTTCAAGGTTCGAATCCCGCAAAAACCCAATTCCGCCTTTGTAGGGTTTTTTCCGCTGCGCTACCTCTCGCGAACGTCTGACAAACATCCGAGAGTATAAATGTCTTGTAAGAGCTTCTCAATTAGCCGTTTGGAGTCGGCATAAAACTGTAGATCCCTTCCATTCGTTCCAAAAATGAAAAACTCACACAAAACGAATGGTTGTGAGAAGCTAGGCCTAGGGTCTCTCCGCACCTGTTGCGCCAACTATTTATTTTTTAGTTTCTTCTGAACAGGTTCACAGCTTTTTATCTATTTCTTGAAAACGTCGAGTTAAATCAAAACTAACAGCGAGCCCTAATGCTTTTCAACATTTCAGTTTTTTTTTTTTAAAGGGCATTCAATTTGGAACTCTGGGATCTTGAAATATTTGAAAATGTTCTTAAAACCAATTTTAGACAAGTCCATCACAGTGCTAATATTTTTCTCAAGCTTGCCCTCAAACGGTTGGTATTAGGCTGCTTCCTGAAAGGGTTTCACTATCGCACTTTATTGTCGTTTTCCTTTAGTTTCACTCGGGGATCGACTCAATCTGTAATCCAATGGAACAAGAGAACTGCTTCTGATTGAATCCACAAAAGTATTGGTGAAATGCTAAAAAATAATCTACGGCAGCTGTCATCTGACTTGTATAAAATACATAAATTACACTTATGTGAGTGCTTCTTGAGTGGATTCTGACTTCATATCGAGAAGTGAAATTCTCTTCTCAGAATCGCCAGAAGAGTATTTTTTGTGCCAATGGAACGGTTTCAGAAGCGGATTTTCCGATTCCGGACTCTCCCGAACGCGACGCTTCTTTTTGCCCAATGGAAAACGCCATATCTATCTTTTCAAGTTGATCCTGTCATCCAGCAGCATTTTCTCGCGCTGTGCATCGCATTATAAGGGTATGATATACGTATATTCATAACCCCTAGACAGCGCACAACAGTATAAGCAAAAGTACTTATAGTAAATGTGAATCCAAATATGAAGTAAAAATTCACATGAAACGTTTAAATGTCAGACAGTAGGTTAATCAATGATCGTTGCATCGTTATCCAATCAGTGGAATAGAGAAAGGGACTTCAGGAGAACACCTTACTTACCGCGTGGGGTTTTTCATTCAGGGGTCACAATCGCCGCGGAATTATTTCAATTATTCTACATACACTTCAAAAAAAAAAGCTCCGTCGCATATTGCTCGTTCACGGGTAAGACATTTCGTCCCAGTTTAACCGATTTTCAAACTTTTCCCCAACGGATAGATATCATACCCATCGACAGTGGCGACGCGTTCTATTGTTCATTTCGTTCATGAAGGCCTAGATTAGATTGTAGGGCGGGAGAGCTTTCAATGAGCTCTGGCACTGCGGCTTCTTAGAAGAGCCTATTGTGCCTTCCCTGATAAATTCTTAGAGCCATATATATGAAGGCCTAACTTTTAATAATAAATATTAACAATTAAAAAAGTGTTTTCACTTGTCCTCTAAGTCCTATCCTAACTACAGTCTAGTCCTAGTGTATTTCCCAACTCGTGTTACCCTCTCGAGAACTTGAGCCCATTCGTAATTCACACCGAAACGAAAAAGTACCCTGCTAGAATGCGACACGAGCGAAAACAATACATATATAGTAAACATACATACTTTCCATTTTCACTCATTCGTTGATTAACTCGTTCAGATGAGTTGGAAACGAAATGTATCCATCAAAAATAAATGCTATAAAAAAAGTCTAACCCACATCGTACCCACTATTTCGTTCAGATCAGTTGTAAGCGAAATCAACTATGACTATGGGTTTGTTTGGGGTTTGGGTGTGCTAAAGTGGAAATGAAAGTATGAGTAACTATGTTGCTTTCACGTTCTACTCGTTCTGGAAGGCTATGAACGAGACGGGGAATTTGTATAGGATGTTTTGGCTGTATAGGATATTTTGGGTGGGAAAATGTTATTAACATATTTTTGAACTAATCTAGGAGGCTGGACTTGGAATATAAGTAATTTTTCTGTCTACATATGTATATCATAAAAAAATGTATGAACGAATTAAATTGAATGGATGCAACTCTTACAACGCCTACACTTTTTAGTCACGGGTCGCCACCACCCATCGATATTCTTTAATCGATACTACCGTCAGGAGTAGCGGCAAAAATCATTTCGTTTCAAGGAATCCAACAGATAATGTATATTTCCTTCAATCCCCAGATGCATTTCACATTTCAATCGCTTTTCTGTTCATTACATCTCATATGGAATGTATAAAACTGAAAACATTGATCCAGTTACAGTTCACTGACTCACTCTTTCGCGCTTACTCTAGTAATTAACTCGAGTAAAAAAAGAAAAAAAAACAAGAAAACAGAGCAAACATGAATGCATACCACCACACTTAACCAAGCGCGGTACTTACTTTTTTGTTTCGTATTTTATGCGAAAGATATTCTAATTTTAGTTGCTCCCGTGGGTAGGCTTTAAGTGGCATGAAAAGCCGGGAAAACAACTGTTATCGGAATTCGGTTGATTTTTTTTTCTCCTCTCTGCACTCTGTGCACAAATTATTTGCAGTTACATATATTCCCCCCTATCGATGTTTATCGATGCCATTCGAAGAGATCTGTGTAATATTTCATCGATGCAGCTATAGAGCAGCATCAGCAGCAGCAACAGTGAAAAAAGGTGTCGACTTGTCGCCTAAGATGTTTGTCTGCGGTTTAATGATGTTGATCGAAGGTGACACGAAGAGAGCATGCCACAGTGATGAGAGGGCGTGCTGGGAGGTGGTGCGGCAGACATAAAATGCAAATCCACTCAAAGATAAACAAACAAAATGATTGCACCAAGTTTGCAGATACAAATGTTCGAGTTGTTTAAGCCCTAGGAAAATGCACACATATCAATTGGTGAATAGTGGCAAGTGGCAAATGGCAAACCAACTACCGTAGACTCTCGATTCCCCCAAGATGCGGAATAAGTGTGTAGTGTCTCAGCGCCAGGATCTGTGACGCCTCGTATGTGACACCTGAGTAGGAAGCACACATTCGGTGGCTTGGCTCGGCTGTAGAGTTGGGAATACCTGTGTGTAATTATCATTATTGTTTCTGTGATTGGGTTTGGGTTTGGGTAAGTGAGTGTGGACCCGAGGGTAGGTAGTTCGTAGTCGTATCATGCGTGACTTGTTTGCGAGTTGTGCTGCAGCAGCAGTAGATATCTTGGGGTGTATCTCGCAAAATAATTTATGACTATTCATTCGAGTGGTGGTATCGAATTATATCTGCTGCTGCTAAAGTTTGACAGCTCATTTGCATGGCACATTTACCTAAAACCAAAGATATGTCTGTATCGTACACAGTACACATTGTGGGAATGGTCATCGTTCAACAGGAGTTATATGACAGAGTGCCAGTGATGATGGATGGGGAGCAGAGGGGGGGCAGGGTGTCTTCAGTCTTGTTTTGTTTACAATGCGGTTCACAACAGGTAATTTGAGGTGAATGCACACTTTGTTGTCCTGCGGTTAGTAATCAAGAATAATCACATGAAACTCACATGCCCAGCCCCTGAGGCTTGAGGCTTGTGTTTGGGGTGAAAGGATTTGCTGGCACATTTGCTGCAATTTTTACATAATGAAACACGAGATGCAGATGTGGGTTGAGTTACATCAACAGTAGTTGCATAGAGGAGTTGAATTCAATGGGTTACAATGGCTGTTGGTGATGTAAGCACATTTACTGGTGTCAGTTCAGAACAAAGAGGAATTTACCGAAAATTGTTTGCGAATTTATTCTAGCAGAATCCAAGCAGCTAACCTATAGAGCATGCTTGTGGTGGAAGGTTGGAGTGAGTCGATCAAACAGCAACTTGGCTGTCAGTGCTGAGTTGTGTAATATATTTCTGGTTGTATTTTTGCAGTCTAAAAAATGTTTTTTGTATAGACTACTAGCGTGTCCGGCGAACTTCTTACCGCCCAAAATTGTCTTTTCGACTAAAATAATTTGGAGCATTCACTATTCAACCTGAAATTATTTTTTTTGATCCAAAATATCTTTTGACGAATACAAACTCAGTGTATACTACGATGAAAATTTAAACAAAAAAATTCCCTGTACAAAATGTATGGAAAATCAATTTTCACGAACTTTCCAATTTCCCTTTAAAATTTTCGCCATATGAACCCTTAAATAAGAATGGCAAATCGTTCTGAAAAAGCGGAATCTGCGGGATGAGAATTTTTGCTTTTGAATTTTCCCTCAAAATCGTCGCTTGCATGACATTTGATTTGAGTTCCTTCACCATCAAATCAAACGCGATCCGTTACAAAGTTTTGATGCATTGAGGTTGCGCAACAAAATTATAACTGACCCGGCTTTCAATTTTATAGAGGTAACCTCGGAACATACAAAGAGTTCAAAAATTCAACTAATCCCCATAAAATTTTGTTTTCACGACAAAAAATCGCATATATCCTTTCTTGAGCCCATGTGAATTTAAACCAAAAATCATAAAAATCCAACGATCCGTTCCCGAGTTATGAGTGCACAAACAGACGTCCATTAAAATAGCGTTTGATTTTATGTTTGAAAGGGAGGTGGTGCCACAACCCGTTTTCCTATCCCGTTTATCGTTTACAAAGTACCATCTATAGAATCCAAAATTATCCTATCTTTCAAACTATTCAAGCAACCATACCCATCCACAAAATTTCGATCAACTCGGTAGAGCTGTTTCAGAGATAGACAACAGCGCCACCTTACGGGTCGAAAAGTATCCTGCCATTTAAGACTGCCTTAACCTGAAATACAACAATACGAACAAAACAAAAGAAGAATCATCAAAATTGGCCCAGTGGTTATCGAGTTATATCGTCATCGAGTTTCACCCCGAAAGAATTATTGGTATAAATATAGAAGGTTATTATTGAAGATACTTGAATTGAACTGAAAAACGAAATATATACCTGAGAACCCTCCGAATTTTCTTTTTCCTAAACCATTCCTGATTCAAGTGGAACAAAACAAAACAAAAATCATTCAAATCGGTCGAGCCGTTGTGGAGCCTTTACCCGACTTACGCACAGCAATTGATTTTTATATATATATGCGTGGTGCTCTGCCTGAACTGTCGCTTATATTACTGTGAATACGTGTGATGTATTACTCGCAAATGTGCACAATAACTTTTTTGCTCCTTTGTTACTTCGGGATGTTACCAAAGGAAAGAGAGAAATGTCCTCAATGTGTGTTCTTGTAAATTTCAGGCTTACAAAATATTGTTAGTATCACTTGGTTTATTGATTATGCGTTTGGTTCGTGACCACGCTAATGGCGATGATCTCTTGTCGCGTTTTGTCCAAAAAGTTTTTAATGATAAGAGCGAACTATTCGTCTTGTTCTGGGCTTGTAGATTGTAGTGTACATCGCCCCAAAGTTGCCGCAATTTTTTGCATTCGGGAAACAAAACTTACATATTCGCATTTCAAATTCGAAATTCCTTCTTTTAAGTCGTACAAAAACATGTTAAAAAAAATAATGACTAAAAGTTGGGAGTTTTTCTGGAAAAAGTAGCCAAATCTGTTTTTTTTTTTTTTTTTAGATTTATCTGGGGGGAAGAATTGTGAACGCCTGGCAACGCTGACCTCAGCCTTTAAAGTAACCACCATTACACATTTTTTTTTTTTTTTTTTTAACCAAGACTTAAAGCAAAAATTGATGTAGAGTTCGCACACCTCTTGATGGCTTTATGACGTTCCAGTTTTTGTTTCCAAATTTCCAAGTGCAAATATCGCGAATACTGTTTTGCATTTTGAAAATTTGAATTCTCTCAGAAATTTTGCTGGTCATCATCATGCTGCCAATATCCCCGTCAAACTATTACCTTCATCAATTCATACCGACAAATCACACACAAGTCCTTTAGAAGTTCCCATTATTTACTTCGCGTGTGAAGCGCACTTAGCGCTGTCACTCATTCTGCAAAATTTCCTTACCACGGTTCAAGTCGCATGAAAAAACTGGGGGACGGCAATATCATAAAAGCGCATTGTCCTCACAACCGATTGTAATGCGGCGGCGGAGGAGACGATGAAAAATATTGTCAACCACAATAGGCCATATGGTTTTTTTTTTTTCTCTCGTTTTGTATTCTCCTGGTCTATAGAATTGCTTTCCTTTTTCTTATTTTGTTTAACTTCTCATATTTCCGTGTATTGTTGTGTTTTTGTTTTTTTCTTTTTTTATGCGACACTTATTGAAATGTTTTTCTTTGGTTAAGTATGGATTTGTAGGAACTTGTATATAGTAGAAAAAGGGTGTGAAACCGACGACGATGTTTTTACGATTGAATAGGTCCTCTGCTCTGTCGATTATCTGATTGGGTTTTCATTGTTTGAAGGTAAACTCGAAATCGTCGGGAAGTGGATAGGAGAGTACTTAAATTGGAAGAAGAGGATTTTGATTAAATCTTGGATTAAGTTGTTTATTTGCGTTTTTTTTTTTTTCTGTTTTGTTTTACTCCTGAGAATAATAAACAGAAGAGGTATTGTTTTTAAAAGGATTAAGTCGTTACAAGATGATTTTGATAGCTTGAACAATATGTAATGGAAGTACACTTCGGTTGTTCAATCGTTGTCATCAATATGAGTTTATCGCGCACCATGCATTGAATTGGGCCTTGGACCAATACTAAAGGCGATATAATATTTGGTAGCATCGTGCTACTGTTGGAGAGTCAAATTAAGTCTATAAGACAACGCAGTCGAAAAATTAAGGTTAATTGACCTAGAAGTGTAAACGCACACAAATGTGCGCTACAAAAAGAAGGCTTATAAAACTCTAAATCACATTTCTTTGCCCAGTAAAATGTGGGATCGCAACGAAGGATGATTGATGAACTGAGTTGGATTATGAATAAGCCTTGTGCTTTTGACAAACGTGGCTTAGTACTTTAAATTTAGGAATCTATCCATATTGCTGCTATACATTCTGTCCGGTGGCTTAGGGCTATCATACCAGGGTACTACATCTTTTAATATTTATTATTTTATATTAACTGCACACATAAAACCCATTATATGTTGGTCTCTGCGAAGTCCTTAAAATATTCCGCACTATTTTTCACTTTGCCACAAAAATTCTCATAGCTGTGAAATATCCAAAAGCCAGAGTCAATTTATGATGAACACATTTATCTGCGGCACTTGGCATTTCGAC
Source organism: Cheilosia urbana (assembly GCA_946477585.1). Classification (NCBI taxonomy): domain Eukaryota; kingdom Metazoa; phylum Arthropoda; class Insecta; order Diptera; family Syrphidae; genus Cheilosia; species Cheilosia urbana. Next base: position 25,738,622 of record OX297856.1, read on the forward strand.
AATACATTCGAAATGAATTTTTAATCCCCATAGTCCAGGAAAGCTTTGTATCGCACACGCATTGTGCCCTTACGTGGGAGGTATAAAGGAGTGTGCGCTAATATTATTTCTGTATACCTTAATATTTTTTACCTTTAATTGTGGTGTAGATGCTGTGTAGATATTTAATATAATTAGAATCTAGTCCGAGGGTTAAACATGAAGCTGTTGTGCCAACAACTCTTTTTTTTTTTTTTTGATACCCTATACAATTTTTGATTAGTTGGCACTAAATGAGGTACATGAGGGCTTGTACCTTAAACATATTTTTGCACAAGTCGACCGTCATACATTTTAACAAAATTCTAACTTAGGAATTTTGCCCGTGACATAATATTCTGACAGACGTCAGTAGAGCTGTAAGTCCGAGAACAAAAATAATTTGATCACATCTTAAAACTGATGACAAAAGCTTTTAAGTAAGTTTAGAAATTCGTTATGTGAATTACCTATATAATTCCCCCAAAGTCATTTGTTCAGACGAAATTCGTTGGTCGTTGGCATATTTCCAAAATGAAATTAACGCTATTTTGGTTGCGCACATTAGTGTGCGCTTAATTTTTGTGGGACCCGTACGATTCCCTCGAAGCGCCCTTAAACAAAGACGATTATAAAGTGACAATAACCCATTTTCGTTTGCGCACATTAGTGTGCGTTTTCATTTTTTCGACCTGGAACACTGAACAAAAAACTCAGTACACGAATGAAAGCATTTTCCATTAAATATTCCCTCTTACTTCCCCATTATCTTTAATCGTCATTTCTCCAATCAAGCATATCAAAACGACAACTCGTCTGCCCCTTTAAATGTTTATTAATTTATTGTTACTGGCTATGTGATTCAATTTTATTATTTCCAAAATATCCTACCATTTTCATGTCGACCATATTCTCCACCACTCCGCAGCTTCATGGACCAGCTCACCCCATTAACCTTCAACGCAAAACCAGTAAACGCTGTCTAATACGATATTTCCTGGCTCCCAGACAAAAAGTAATAACTACGGATGCCTTTCATTTTCATTCTAAAATGTAATTTAAAATTACTGAACTTCTCTCTCTCTCTCTTCCTGCCACACATCCTGCCAACCTTAATCCGCTTTATATAAACATTAATTCATGTAACTCGCTCTTCGTTCATCCTCTGGGGTTTATTGTTCAACACATAACAAAAACGAAACAAATACGAGCAACGTAACCAATTTCACATTGGCAAGCCGCACACACCAGACCAAAGTGCGACAAGGACTCATATCGCTCCACCAAAAAATAAAAACACACACACACGCTCCACATCATGGGGGGTCAACTGAAAAACAGGATATTTATAAAACCCAAAGGGTTGTTAATTTAATTTAACGGCAAAATGAACTTTTCTCCGCATACCCATAGCCGTTTTGTGTCTATTATGAACTCTTGGTTTGATTGTGTATTTATGTATATCCTGCCCACCATGATCCACTCAATAGTACAACCAATGCCCATTGACAACCAACCGAATTGTAATTTCCTTTCTGTTTCGTTTGCAGAAAAATAAAACATTATTTAACTGTGCACTCCTGTCATAAATAGGAACGGGCAATGGATAGGTATACAAAAGGAAGGGATAGAGTGGCAGTCGCCCTAGCTTTTGTATGGCTCCTTAATGAGGGAAAAAAAATGTTGAAATTGAAATTTTCTCTCGACGATTGTAGAATTTTAATGTGACTGTGGCGCCAACAGCAACAACCCTCCACCATTCGCAGCACCCACCTCCCGCAGTGTTTTCTGAAAAGAATCAATCTTCCTCAGTAGTCCATCATCAGGGAGCGCGCTCGCACCCAGTGTCATCAGACACTTTTCTAGCAATAAATTTGCACTTAAAGGACAAGCACAAGAAAAATACAAATTAAATAGAAATTCATTCTCAATTGGATTTTATTTCATTTCGTTCTCTTGGCCAGAGAAAAAAGTAACAATAAATCGACACGGACTGTGGCGAAAGATAGATGGAGTTAATGTTGAAGAGTGATGACCAGCCGTGGATTGTCGTTGATGGATGAGAGTTTTGTTTGTCTTCTTTCATCAGCGTTACTCATATAAATAAAATTATGAGTAAGTATGTGGACTTTCGTTCAGTACTCAGAATGCTGATTTGGTCGAGGACCTTTCGATGTGTCAATATTAATGTTTTCGACAACTGTAATTGACCGGGACAGAACTTTCGTTGCAAATTTTCCCAGCCATAACTCATTTAAAATGGGAACCCTATATATATCCAAGTTTCGTACCAAAACCAGTGTTAAATGGTATAAAACCAAGCGGTTATATAAATATGATGCTGAATCCATTTTCTCTTTTATGCGTGTCAAATGTAAGACCAACCTTAAAGGACATGTCAAAATCGCAATGTTATTGCAACATCATATGGTTTGTTATGTAGAAACAGATTAGTTCGGACATAAACCATTTATGAAAGCAATCGTAGATCGAAACTACTCTTTGCATTCGTAGAATTGATAGGAAGGGTGCTTCATCTGAAGTAAAACCTTTAACTTCGTACAGGGGTCTCAACCAATCATATTCGCCTCTAGATCTGCTTCGTATACTGAAGCGTTTTTAAGAAAGCCCATGTGGAAATTAACGGTGTACGCAATTTCGGAAAATGCACCCGCCAAATCCTGAAAGTCGGCAACTGAAAAAAAAAAAAACGTTCGTTCGGGTATACTTTTCAGACTTATAACAGTAACGAACGGTAGGTATAACTTGCGTCTACTTTCAGTCTTTCAACGAACTCGGACACATGTGATGTCGTTTTAATACTTCAGTTTATTTATTTGTTTATACATATTCTTAGTGCCTGAATTTTAGACCTGCAACACAAACATACAAAACTGTTTCAGATTTTTGATCGTAAACTTCTCTGTGGGTTTTTAAGTTCAAATTTCTTCGTTCGAGTTTGTAATCCATCACATTTAATGCAAAAATTTGAAACACTATTCAAATGGTGACACTAATGTCGGTTGCACAGAAATTGCGCAAATAATAGTCCAAATTTGTATTCAACTTTTTAAAGAAGAAATACGTGCAAAACGTATGTCTCTCAAATTGAACAGTTTTGAAATAAGTTATTATCTATCTTAAAAAATAAATAAAAAATACGACTAAAATTCTACTGTTCGATTTAAAAGCGTCAAGTACACCTATAGTTGAACAACTTCAAATTAAACATCTCTGACTAATTTTTGTAAAAAGAAATATCTTGATATATGAGTTGATAATGTCGTTGCGACGCAACAAGTTGACGCGTTGGTACACTTCTACATTACTACAGTACAGACCAGCCATAGGACGTTGGAAAACACGTTAAACGCATTCGCTATATGACTACTGTAGTATGGCACTGGTCTTTAGTTGATCAACTGAACTGCAACTCCAACCACGGTTGCAGTTTTAGTGACTTTGTCGCTTTATATAGTGGAATTTTTAAAAGTTCTGCAACACGTAGCTGGACAAAGTTGGGACGTTAAGTTCGTCATACAATAGAGCTGAATGCGTTAATTTTGAAGGTGCTGCATTGCGCACGAAGTGTATGACCGAGCGCTACCGATTTTTCTCAATTATATTTCGAATAGACTTCGAACAAGAAATCACAGATGTAGCTGTCGCGAATTGCTCATATTTTGATCAACAAATTGGAAATTTAAAATGGCGGGGAATTATTTTTATTTTCGATTTCGATTCAACTCATAAACGATATTTTTTGGTCTTCTGAGGCGTGGATTACGAATACTTTCTAAAAAAAATGATGAGATTTAAATTAGTGCCGTCAATATGGTGGGCAATTTATGTTTGGGCTTCCGATTGATATGTCGACATTTTTCGGTCTTCCAAAACGAGTTATGGAGGGAAATTTGCAGTTTGAATTTTATTTCGAAAAAGGATGTGGATAATTTTTTTAACTGTAACAAACGTATGGTTGTGAGAAGCTAGGCCAGGCTGGGTCCTGTATTGACCTTTTGTTTTCATCTCATTTCAGTTTGACACTTTTGTACAAAATGGGTACAAAATCTACCACACGGCTTTTGTTTGAACACTTACCAAGTCTAGTGTCGTTTTTTAAAGAGTTTGCTGGAGGGAATAATTTCAACCTTTACCTGGATTTCCTGAGTCACTGTGTGCAAATGTACAGCGAACGAACTTGATAGATTAGGCTTCTCTTGTCCTAAAAGCTTCACTGTCAAATGCGGGATAAACCGCTCATTTTAAATCAAGCCTTTGATGGACAGAATAAACTATATGTTAGCATTTAATGATTCTGATTCTGAATTGATAATGCTACTAATAATCTTAGCTTACACAATTCCTCGCCGGATTTAAAAACTCCACCGTTTTACCTCACAAGATCAGAAAAACAAACAGTCTATCGTGCTGGTATGAACTATGAAGACGAATTATGAGCACGCGCTACTAACCTTCTGCAGATAGAAAATTTATAGACGGAGTTAAGAAGAAAGCAAACGTATGGTTGTAGACGGAGTTAAGAAGAAAGCACACCACACGTATGACGTAGTCGATAGCAAATCTCGAGCCAAATCTCCCCTTTACAGAAATTATTCTCAGGACAAATACGAGAGATTGTGGGGCGTACTTATACAAATTTTTAATTTCGACTTTAAATTTTAGTAATTCGAAATAGCAATATTTTCCATAAAAATTTTCCAATTACAAGCTTCCGTAAATTTAAAGTCGAGACTAAACTTTGTTATATAGTACCTACGGCGCTGTGAATCCAATAGGACATGCGACAGTTGTCAAAAACTCATGTCAATGTAGGAGCTACCCTATTGAAGATAGTGCCACGTTGAGTTTGTCCAAGAAACTAATGGTAGGCCTGATGGACAAGCGCGCCGGTCATGCAAAAATCAGTTTTGTTTGAACGTACACTTTGTCCTGTCTGTTTAAAGTATACCTTCCTATATTACCCGCCAGATTCACCCCTCATAATTTACAGCATGCACTAAGCGATTTAAGTCAAGTATAAAAGTGGACCATCTACGATCACATAGCCCGCCATCTGTTGCTCATTGGTATCAGCATTACTTACATTTCAAAGTAGCCGTCGACTTTTTTGAATATTTAATTTAATTAGTTGTTTGCCTCTTTCTAATTGAAGCCAACCGAGAGAACTTTGCAAGCACATACTCAATTCAAGCAATTAATCCCAACCAACCCCCAACGGGAACGTTAAATGTTTCCAACCACAGGCTTATTTCTGTCCAAGCGACCGACGAGCGACGACTGCGTGGAGTCAATAACCCATAAACCTTATCAAGCCTGGCAGCATATTGCGAAACTTTGAAAATTTAACCTCAAAAGTCAATAAAACCCAAAAAAAAAAAAAAAAAAAGCAATCCACCAAAGGAAGCCCATTCATTTCCATTAAGCACGACAGTTTTTCCCACACACACACACATCCGCAAATAAATATGTTGTGCAGTGAAAAATACAGAAAACATATCTTTCGATAGAGCATACTGCACAATTAAATCCACCGCAGTGATTGTAACGACTGCAATATCCTTTCACAACTATTCACCCGGCACGTTACAGTGGTTGGGTGGCGTTGCAAAAGTTAACTAACGATGGATTTTAACAAAGGCACGTGGAAAATAGGAACTTTTTATTTTTCCCATCAAAAGGAAAATGCTTATTGCATTCAGAAAAAGGATTGAGTGGGCAGAGAAAATACCACAAAATGAAGTTCTGTTCTGAATGGTGCCCTCAAAGGAGAGAAAGAGAAAAAAAAACTCCAACTTCCGCGTTAAAGTCATAAATTAGGCCCTAAAGTTTACTCTTGTGTTCATCCATTCATGCTGGGGATTTGCAGTTGTTTTTTGTTTTTTTTTTTTCACTCTCGGCATTTTCCTCTTTCTGCGTTAGGTCGTTGAAAGGACGAGGGTTATAACCACGAGCATTAGGATCCCCTGCTCCGCTTATAACTGCTGTGGTTGTTATGTGTATCTATGGATCTGTACTCTCTAATATTTACCAAAGGTGAACTGTTGTACAAGGCACATTGACAGGACTCTGGGTACCAACGAACGACCAACCGACCGACATGACTCGTTTTCAACCGCGCGCCGTCGTCGACACCATCGATAAGTCAACACAGACGAACGAACGATAGGAAATAATAGGGGGATACCCCAGACAAGAATAATTGTGTTTGTCGAACGAATATCGAAGGACTTAGTTAAAGGAGGGGGTATAGGGCGGAGGGCAGCCGACCGGACAGGAGTATTGATGGAGTTGACGTGCACGGCAGGGTGGAGAAGTGAAAATCCAAGCGCTTAGAGATGGATCCCAGCGGCGATTTCCGGTCTCTGATGTGATGCGAAAAGCCGTGGCGCCCCACATTGCACCCACACCGCCCGTCACTAGGATGTGGTGTTGTCGATAGCAGCCGGGAATTTTCCATTTTCCGTCAATATTCAGATGTGTAAATCGGTCCTGGCGGTCGTTCGATCGGTCGGTTTGACTTGGAAGTGAGCGAGAGCCCCTCTTAGAGGATATTTGCCGAAAAGCTTTCGTAGAATGTTTGTTCCTCTTCGCATTTTGGGTGGTTTTGTTTTCTTCTTATTTTTTGCGTTTTATTTGTTTTCTCCTCGAAGGATAAAGGAATCAGTTGTGTTTGCATTACATCATTGGCTCGAGTGTGTATACCGGCAGTCTTTGTTCGCATTCCTTCATTTTAAGTGTTCGTGTTTATTAAATTGAAAAGCAAATTCCATTTGACTTCCATTAAAAGTGAGCCTATAAGTGGGCTGAGGCATTACTTCTAGAATTTAATTTAGTCCTTAATGGTATTTGGTCGTAAAGCGAGGAGGAGTACATTTTTTATATTCAATTATGGGCAATGCAATTACACTCAGTGTCATGGCGAGCGAAATAATTTGTTTTCTCTTTTGAGATGTATTTAAATAGAAGGATATTCTACATAGGTATTCATCAGAGTTTCAGAGTTACTGTAGAACTATGAGAGATAGGTCGGATATGAGTTGTAATATATGTGCACACAAAGGGGACCATTTTGACCTTGTTAAGGGAACATTGTCCATTCCCTTGTCGGAAGAGTTTTGATTGCCCGTATGCTGTGTAGAAAATATGTAGCTAGAAGGGTCCTTCTTTTTTGGAAAACCAAATTACAACTAAATTGGATTTCGTGTTTTAAAAACACGACCCAGACTCGGGGAAAAGTTTTGATCACACTTCGACTTGAGATTCAATTTGTCTAGAGGGGTGTCGTACAATGCTAATACCACCCGCTAAGCAGGAAAGAAAGCACATGCTTATTTAAAAGCAGGAAAATCTTTTCTTTTATCTGATTATGTGTTAATTTAACTTGGAGTGAACTTGCTGCAGCAGTTACAAAAGGACGGGCTGAAAATAAGCATAAGTTTCTCTCATGCTGGCAATGAAATTGAGATTGAATTTTGCAAGGACCCCGACAGTGAGATTCGCACTTTGCTCTCTGTAAAATATGCAGAAATTGGATGTACAACGACTTTTTTTTTTTAACTGGGAGTAGAAGTTTCTCAAAATAAGAACAAAATTTATTTATTTCTAATTTTGTAACGCTTTCTTAGAAGATTCAAAAGTAACAAAAACCAGTCAAAATGATAGAATAGATAATTCTTAATTTAAGAAGTAATTTTTTCAGTAAGGTTTTTTACAACAAGGTAGGCGCAGGAGCTTAGGTGCTAGTGTGCTATACTATTGTAGGACTTCAGTTAGGGGCCTTTTTTTTAAAGAGCAACATCAATATTAATGGTACTTCCCATATAAAATGCTAATACCAGTTCGATTTGTTCGAAAACGACTTCAACAAAATTTATACTTGAGCTTAAGTAGGTGAGGTTAACATGACTGCATACTTAGTTTTTCGCTAAAAAGTCGAATACAGGTACTTTTGAAATATGGACATATCTCGGTCCATACGATTGTAGCAAAAATTCATTTCTAAGGTAATATGGTCATTTCTATCTTAATATCAGATTCAGTTTTTCCATATGTGTATGTATTATCATTCCATGGAATTTTGAAAAAAAAAAAACATTTTCTTTAGTTTATACATGAAAAGGATAAGAAACTTTTTGGCGAAAATACATACTAAGAGTAAAATAAATGTTTCCTAAATTATTGCGTCCTTAATTTTGAATTCGAATCACCGAAAATGCAGATTTTAGAAAAATCTCATATCTCGAAAACCCCATTTTCGATTTGAATAGAACTTTAAAAACTAAGTAATGCTTACAATTGGCAAAACAACTGGGTTCAAAACTGCTAACTCGAAGGACGAAATGTGTGCTCTACAAGACCCTTATTTTGCCAGTCCTGCTTTATGGCGCCAAGCGCTGGACAAGAACGGAGAGCTGATACTGGGCTCCTTCGAAAGAAAAATTCTTCGGCGGATTTTTGAAATTAAAATTGCAACAGCCATTAAAAATCCAACGGAACAGGAACCCAAAACTTATGTTTAGCAAATTTAACGCACTTCTTCTTTTCTTCAAGCATCCTACTATTAGTAGGAATAATATTATTAACGCGAAAGTTTGTAAGAATGGATGTTTGTTACTCTTTCACGTAAAAATTTCTGAATGGATTTTAATGAAACTTTACATTAATATAGCTTATACATCAGAATAGCATATAGGCTACAATTTTCAAAGATATTGTGTGAATTGTCCAAAATATCGCTGGATCGATTTTCATCATTCTTTTTTTTTGTTTCGTTCGTATTGATGTATTTCAGGCAGACTTTTAAAATATAAGATACTTTTGGACCCGATAGGTGTCACTGTTTTCGATCTCCGAAACCATTTAACCGATAATAATAACATTTTGTGGATGTATATGGTTGGTTCCAGTTTGAAAGATAGGATAGTTTAGGACCCTATAGGTGACACTTTGCAAAAGATAAGCGGGATAGGAAAACGGGTTGTGGCACCTCCCAATCAAAAAAATTAAAACGACCTTAGCCACAGCAACGCGTGGCTGGGTCTTCTAGTTTTGGAATATGTACCTTAAAATAATTCCATGGGCAGTAACTTGGTGCAAGTGGCCCTAGTTTATCATCTTTTTGAAATAGTCCTAACTCATAAAAATGAAATACTCGCTTAAGTGTTCTAGGATTTTTTTTTATATTTCCAACCAGACGACAATACATCTTCACAGAGAAAAACAAAGCCCTGCCCATGTGGTAAAAGCAGTTTATTATATTGCAAGTGATGTCATTTCTAGAATCAGATGGAAATTAAGAAGAAAACAGTACTGCCCTAATTTTACCTAATAGGATGATTTTAAATCCAAATTACCTAGTGAAAAATGCAATAAGACCATCGAGGATGTAAAGACATAACTCCGCTCAACAGCTCTGGAATTAAAATGGTAGCAGTTGCTATTCATTTTGCAATGAAGTGCGAGGACATTTTTTAAAGCCATCGATAAAGTACCTACAAATTCCGCAGGATCATAGACTTAGCTTTAGAGAACACCTAACACAGACTGTCAACGAGCTTACGCCGTCAATTCAGACTCATGGCGAATACTACCAATGGAATCAACAAGAAATCTGACAACGAAAAAGAGAAACTAAGCTCACAGTTGGCTGGCTTACGAGCTACGTAATCATCAAATGTGAACGACTCCAAACGCCTTAAACAAATTTCAACTCAACGTTCGACTTTGTCTCCTTCCCATTCCTCTCCTTGCCCCACTAATTAGTTTGAAAAACATCACTGCAACCACAATATGAGCTCAAAATATGGATATCCCCCGCCGTCTATCCAGGACAACACATAAATTACCCGCTTATTTCACCACTGCTTACAGACCGCACTCAATTACACTGTATGCGGCTTAAAATGTAGTTCACATTATTTAAGTCGCATATCACGAAACCAATGCGTTCAGTATTTACACCCAAATTGATTCGATGGGGACCAGCCCACCACCTACCCCCAGATGCCAGATGCATTGGCCCTCCATCAGAGAGTGTTTAAACCATAGCGCGGCATAGTCTTTTAATAAAGCAATTACACTCTTCATGCATCGTGATTTCATTTCGGTTAATTGCGCTACCATCAGATCCATCCATTCAATCAACCACCATCACGGACAATTCACAACAGATTGCATGCGCGCAGTCAACCTCTGTTTATATCGCCTGGAATTAATACCACGTAAAGGTCATCGGCGTCCTTCACATCATCACGGTCGGAGCACTGTCCCACCACGCAGCAAACCCAACCGAACCATCATTAAAGCTCTTAAATCATGCAAAATCAATTTATTTCATTGACGTGACAGAGTTGAATCGAGCAAAAACAAAATAAAAACAATGAAGAAAAATGCAAAGAAAAATGTGAAAAACAAAAAACGGCTATTTATCGGGAAAATCAGTAAAATACGACTGCACGAGGAAGTTTAGGATGGGGGTTTACGGGCAACACACAACCGGAGAGAAGATGTGACGACCCAAAGAGGAGAAATCCGAAACCGAATTCGAATTCACCCTGCGGGGTGAAATCGGAAATAAATCAAGAAAGCACAAAAAAAAAAAATTGGCATTAAATCGCCGCCTCTTATGGAGGACGAGATCAGACAAAAACAGGCACCAATCTGAAAACAGTGTCAGCAAATTACCTCCGACAGTCCCACGTAGGACGGGCGCGTCGTAATTGCGCATGTGCAGCAGCGGCAAGTCAGCCGCAGGAATAGATGCTTATTTAGATTTTGATAATCACGCGTCTCTGTGAGATGATGGTTCGCAGTTTATGTTTATACGATGATTTATGGGGATTCTCGCCCAAGATGGAGGAGTACTATCTAAGCAAGACAAAAGCTGGTTGATGTGGTTATTTTTTTTTTACCAATTACTAGATCGTCCCAGTACTCCTTGTGCAGATAAGACTTATCTCTGGTAGAAATAGTGGCTTACATTCATTATTCAATTTCAATTTGAACTTCAGAATGGGTACAGCGAACCTTGAGCCTAAACAGGCGAAGGGTCCGAGTGAGACACAGAGGAGTTACCACTGCGAAATGACATTGAAACTTGGAAGACTAGATCCGCCAGAATTGTGGGATGAATTTCCTCCAGCTTCACTAAATCTAAGCAACAAATTTCGGTATCACATCTTCACGGATTATAATAAATTGAACAGCCTCCTTAAAGGAACGATAATATCGAAATTTAAGGTAACATTTTCGAGAAATAATGCGTGGAAAATTAACATCGATAACCACGAAGACTACCGGGCAGTGTCCCAAAAGCTAAATACCGAAAAGATCCAGTGGTATACTTTCGAAATAAAGTCAGAAAGGCCACATCGTGTTGTAGCAAGGGGACTCCACCCCTCATGCAAAAAAGAAGAGGTTATAAACGACCTTCAAGCCAAAGGTTTTAAAATTCTTGATGCCGTTAATATCATCAAGAAGGAGAAACAGAAATCGGAAGAAGATAAGGATGTCCTGGTAAGGCGTGAACTTCCGCTCTTTATGCTTACCTTCGATAGGTCTGATAATATCGAAGATATCTACCGAATTAAAACAATACTAAATATTGTGGTAAAAATCGAGCCCATGCGCAGAAATTTAAAAATAATTCCACAGTGCAAACGTTGCCAAGAATTTAATCATACGCAAATGTATTGCAAAAAAGAGCCGCGATGTGTGAAATGCGCCGGAAATCATTTCTCCCAAGACTGTGGAGCAAATAAACAATCCGCCGCTACCTGTGCCAACTGTAATGGAAAGCACCCGGCAAATTATAGAGGTTGCGAAGTAGCTAAAGAGTTGCAAAAACGGAGAGATGCGCTCCTTAAGCCACAAAATATAAAAACAAAGCCGCCAACAAAGACAAAGCGTAAGACCGCCCGGGAGGTAGTAGGCAATATAAAATCTCCGCTTCAAGAGCATAATAATGTCAAAGAAAAAGAGACAACAGAAAAGCCCTCGACCTCTGTTGTCAAAAGAAACGCTACTGAAAAGTTAAAATCAGGAAAGCCAATAGTGGCGAATAGTGGCCCTCGGACAGCCAGAGTGCAGACCTACGCTCAGGCCGCGGCATCCGAAGGAGCAAAAAACGTTGAAACTTCGCCGGAACCTGTTTCTCATGTATTCTCAGTTATTCTCCAGAAACTTGAAGAACAAAGCAAAATAAATAAAATTATTCTCGATCGCTTGGTTAAGCTCGAGAATAATTCACGGAAAACGCGTACATCAAATAAAATATGAATGAAAAACCAATGTTAAAAATATGCACTTGGAATGCAAACGGACTTTTGCAAAAACTCGACGAATTGGAAATATTCATACGCGAGAAAGATCTTGACATTTGCCTGATTTCTGAAACTCACGTGAAAAGGGGATCGAGCTTAAAAATAAAAGGCTATAATGACTTCCACGCTTGTCACCCTTCGGGAAACGCGAGAGGTGGATCGTCATTGTTTATTAAAGACTGCATTGAACAATACGAAGACCTGAAGATAGAGCTTGAAACTATGCAACTGTGCACGATTCGAGTAAAAAATAGTCAGCGTACTCTTAGAATTTCATCTATCTACTGTCCACCGCGTTCCGCGCTTGTAAAAACTGATTATACTAACTTGCTTAAATCGCTCAAACCAAACTTCATTATTGGCGGCGATTTTAATGCGAAACACACGTTCTGGGGTTCTAGATACATCTCGCGAAAAGGAAGAATGCTCTATGGGGCAGGTATGGAGTACAGTTGCGATTTCCACTCGACGGGCAAACCGACGTACTGGCCAACTGATACTTCAAAAATACCTGACCTGATCGATTTTTTCGTCGTAAAAGGAATATCTACCAACCACATTAAAGTTGAAGAGAGCTTTGATCTGTCATCTGATCATTCACCGGTTATTTTAACATTGAGCGTAAAAGTAGTAAATAACCTTCAGCCAGCGAGATTAACTGGTAGAACGACTAACTGGGAAGGCTTTAGGAACGAAATTGAAGAGAATGTTGAACTTAGCGTTCCACTTACGACACCCTATCAACTTGAGGTTGAAGTAGATCGCTTCGTTGAGATAGTACAGATCGCTTCCTGGAATAACACGCCTAATCCAAGGAAAACGCCGGCCAAATACGGTCTACGATATCCTCCCGAAATAAAAGAATTGGTCAACGAAAAAAGGAAGGCGCGTAAAAAATGGCAACAGAGTCGCGCCCCGCAACATAAAACACATTTGAATTATTTGTGCAATTTGTTGAAGACAGCTATTAAGGACTTTAAAAATTGTGCGATAGGTTCTTACCTTGAAAGTTTAACGGCGAAAAAAGATTCCAACTATTCACTTTGGAAAGCTGTAAAAGGCACCAAAAGGCCCAAAATCCCCGCGCCGCCAATTAAAATAAATCAAAATGATTGGGCAAGGGAAGATAAGGAAAAAGCGGACGTTTTTGCCGCCCATTTAGAAGAAACCTTTAAACCGTACGATGGTCGGGCGATTCACGACATTGTTATTGCGGCGGAATTACTATCCGACGATTTAGTACTCACAAGTGCAACGCTAAGGGAACTAAAACGTGAAATTGAATCCCTAAAACCTAAGAAAGCTCCTGGTTATGATTTGATCACGGGAGAAGTTCTCAAAGTTCTACCAAGAAAAGCATTAATTAAGCTTCTTCATATTATGAATGCCGCGCTCAGACTAAAACACGTGCCGAGCCAATGGAAAGTTGCGGAGGTCATAATGGTTTTAAAACCAGGAAAACCGCCAAATGAAGTAAAGTCGTATAGACCAATTTCCCTTCTTCCAGTTATATCCAAAGTTTTCGAGAGAATTTTACTAACGCGCCTACAACCGGTTATAGAATATAATAATCTTATTCCTGACCACCAGTTTGGGTTCAGAACCAAGCATTCCACGATTGACCAAGTGCATAGAATTACTGACGTAATTGAGAAAGCATTTGAAGAAAAAAAGATATGCTCAAGCGTATTCCTTGACGTCTCACAAGCCTTTGACAAGGTGTGGCATGACGGCTTAAAATTTAAATTACGACAAGTTCTTCCCGTATGCCTGTATGATATTTTAGAATCATACCTCGGGAATAGACTCTTCCGTGTTAGACATGGAAACGAATACTCTGAGCTTAAGGAAATTTCGGCCGGCGTGCCGCAAGGAAGTGTCCTTGGGCCCCTTCTCTATTTGTTATATACTCGCGATATACCAAGAGAAGATGGCACTACTCTTGCTACGTTCGCCGATGACACCGCTATCCTAGCAGTAGGTAATACAATTGAAGAAACGACTGCAAAACTTCAAATCGCGCTGAATAAGGTAAATGAATGGACGAGGGACTGGCGGATCGCCCTCAACGAAACTAAATCTGTTCACGTGAATTTCACGTATAAGAAAACTAATGACTTGCCAATTTTCCTAAACTTGGCCCGAATACCCTTTGCAAACGAGGCCAAATACCTGGGAATGACACTCGACGCAAAGCTGAAATGGAATTCGCACGTGAAAATGAAACGTAAAGAACTCGATATCAAATATAGAGAAATGTACTGGTTACTCGGAAAACATTCCCAGCTCAGTACCGAAAACAAACTGCTTCTATACAAGCAAGTGCTAAAGCCGGTGTGGACCTACGGTATACAACTCTGGGGTTGTACCAAGAAAACAAATGCCAATATTCTACAAACTTTTCAAAATAAAGTGCTTAGAGAAATTGTACAAGCACCATGGTATATTAGAAACGACGATATCCACAGAGATCTCGGAATTCCAACAATTGAAGCTGAAACTAGAAGCTTCGCGAGAAAGCATAGAAACCGACTAATCGGACATGTCAACAATACAGTCCGACAAATTTTGGATGAGAACAATTTATTGCGCCGGCTACAAAGAACGAAACCGTTCGACTTGGCACGATAAGATTAACCGCGTCTAAATTGCGGAACATGCAGGATCTTTCATTGGAAAGTAGCCTGTCAAAAGTTGTTATTTCGTTATAGAAAAATTGCTTGATAAGTTATATCTTAGTTGCAGTATCTAACAATCTTTCGAAGGGTGGTGTTTTTAGTCAGTAAAAATCTGACACTACTATGAGCACGCGCTTGCTATTCTCATAGCGTCTTTGGAAGATTTTCACCTACCCTCGGTAAAAAAAAAAAAAAAAAAAAAAAAAAAAAAAAAAAAAAAAAAAAAAAAAATCTTCACTTTACCCAAAAACTAACCAACCCGCAAACTTTGAGTGACAGCCCTCAAAATTCAGAAAATGTTCCCGAAAATTAAGTCCAAATTATTCTGTTAAGTGTTGGTATTCGCATGCTCTATTTCGTTTTCTTTGGAAATAGCGCCATACTATTTCAGTCTCGAAATTTAAAATGTTTATTGGTAAGGGTCATATACTTTTACAAATCTTAAAACAATGTATTTTGAAATGTCGACTAATATTTTGATATTTTTTAAACCTCTCTAAATTATTAATTAAAAAATACAAGTGCACTATGAGTGTTTTTGGAATACGAAAAGGGATCAAAACTGTTTTTCGTATCTCACATAAATAACGCGAGTTTTTGTATTTTGGCCTTTAGTAGAAAAACCCAAATGCATACAAAGCTAAATTTGAGAGAAAGTCTTAAGCGCTCGCTAAGAGCCAGTAAACTATAATGAAATAAATTTTAGTTTTAAATTAGATTTAATCGTTTTTGTCTAGTATTTAATATGAAGAAATAATTAGTAAAATTGAGTTTGAAATGAAAAAAATTAAGAGCAAAAGTATAAACGGAAAGAAATATTGAATAAATTTATTGAATTTAACAAATGCGTACTTGCATATATTATAAAAACGTTTTTCAAATATTTAAATATATTCTGTAAAATGTACAACAAAAGTGAAAAAAACCATGTTAGTTAATTTTTCTCTGATTAAATGATATTAATTAGATGGATTTTTGCTAGATATTGATAAAATGATTATTATAAATGTTAAGATGTATTTCATTGGGATGCAGTTATATCCGGAATTCCATATTCCAACAATTTTATAAACTTTAAAACTTTTAAATTGAACTGTGATATGAACACCGTGTAACTAATAGGCAATAAAAATGTCCCCGAGACATAAGTCCCGAATTCATTTTTCGGAACTTATGTCCCACTTAGGTAGGATGATGGTTCGCAGAATTGAATTCGGGACATATTGCACATCCAATCCGGAATGAAGTCCCGACTTCGTATCGTTGAAAATGGGACATAAATCCCGTATGAAATAAGACAATTGGAAATATTTTACATTTTATTAATGTTCATAAGTTGCTAAGAATCAAACTCAATTAACGAAAAAAATTTCAAAACAAAACATTTTTCAAAACTTGGTCATTTTACAAATAAATAAAACAAGTTTTATTACAAGTATAATTACTTTTTAATTGCAATCAATCGCCTCTTCATTCAGCTTCGAGAAATAACAAATTTGAAAATTTTACATCTCGAATTTGTTTAGTACTTATTTTTGAAACCGATGTTTTTGAGAATTTGATCAAATAAAAATTAAAAAAAACGCACGTTTTGTCGCTAGGCGTGTATTTAGGAAAATCAAAATATGTTTAGTGGGACAGAAGTCCCGAAATTTATTTACGGGTCTTAAGTTCCAATGGAGTGGGACACAAGTCCCGAAATCAATTAGGGGTTTATATCCCATTCAAGTGGGACATAAGTTCCGAAAAAAATAATTCGGGACTTATGTCTCGGCGACTTATGTCCCTGCGCTCCAAAATGCCGAACACAGTCGCCCCCACTTAAAATTCCACCAAAAATAGCCACCCGATTGACATCAAGTCCCTGCCTAGGATTTTTTAAGTATGCGTGCGGCAGCAATGGCGCTCCTTTGATTGGTATAGGCACGAATAATTGGGAAATCATATGCAGAATAGGCAGCTTGTACGCAAATGTACCGTTTCTGCTCTGAATTGGTTTGTTTCATCTTTAACATACGGTTAGCACGAACGAAATTCGCCTTGTCTCTACCTAAGGGAATTTATGTATAATCGTATCTAGGAATTATCTACATTGTCTACCTCTTGAGAATTCAATTTGTGGTGTTGATCTCCACAACGCTGATACTGAAAATTGTCGGAATCAGGGCTATTCATAAATCAATTTAATTGCATTTATGAATTTAAAATTGCTCTTAGCTATACCACAGAAGCCTTCTATTTAATTAATCTAAGATCTAATCTAAAAAAAAACCTGAGTCCTAATTGATTTAAATTTAAATTTTGAATTTAATTTTTTGCCGCAAACTGTCACACTTTATTCACAATTCACATAATAAAACAGTGATTCCCGGATAAGTGACCCTCGCTTAATTGCGTTCCTCGTTTAATTCACCCTAAAACTGAGCAAACAAAGCATTCCATAAGAAATGTACAGAACCTATCCCGTTTTAATGCGTACCGCTTAAGTCCGTTGAGGCATTTGTCAAATTAACTGACATATGTTTAAGTTTAAAGATTCGTGATTTAGTGCATATATGAACATGCTTTATTGCGTTTTCGAGGCAATAAAGCGGGGTTTTCCTTACTGCGTCGACACCGCCCTTATGCGGGATTCACGTAATTGCGTTTCTCAGATAAATGCGTTGAAAATTCTTCCAGACGCAACAATCCGAGGATTACTGTACGTACAATCGCGATCCACAAACCCACGAATGGAAAATTCTTTCGAAATTAACCCTAAAAAATGAAACTGAATCGCTTATTCTATGACTAAAAACAGTTTTCATGTGAATTGAATGTCAGAAACGAATATTCGCTTGTTCCGCAGTTCGCAATTCGCTCTCATAGGAATATGAATATGAATAGTCCTTTAAATATTAAGTTACTTCTACCCAACTAGTTAATACCACTTTTATAGAGATAGAGCTTGACATTTATTTGACGGGACGTATGATTTTAAGACACCGCTACTCAACTCATGGACCATTCACCTCAGCCATTTGCCTCAAACTCTGACATTTTTTGTGTTTTTGTTTGTTTTTCACTGTTAATTTTGAATAATGGTGATGCATTTTTTTTTATTCCCGTTTTGACGTTTACTTAGGGAGCTTCCACACCGGTTGGAACAAAACGCATTATTTTGTTTTCTTGCCTTATTTAGTATGCGCGCGCGTATTTAAATGTGTGCATTTAAATTTCAAAAAAACAGTTTTGTTTATCTAACGCGTTTTGATCTATCCGGTGTGAAAGCAGTCTTACTTGGCAGCACTGAATTTATTATCAAAAAAGGAATTCTTTTACCATTCTTGAACTTGGAACGGAATCGGATTTGGAAATTTTGTCTAAAACTATCGGGTTCACCAGTTTCCCGTATATTCTGTGTCATTTAAATTTCTGTCATTTCTCTGCACAAATGCGCCCTCTGCATGTGTGCGCGTTAATGACTTTTCATTTTCCATTGACACAGGCTTTTGATTGATTGACATTTAATATGGACTGATCCTCTTCCAAGATTCACGACGCGTTCCACCTGCTCTATCTACAGGGTGGGTCAACTTGGAGTAACTGATTTGAAATGCATTTAATTTATTTTATTTTTAAAGTTTTGTATTTTATTTTATTTTTAAATTAAAAGAAAAAAATATTAAATTTTGTTTACGCTAAGTGAGAGAAATTACATTTTCCTTTTGGCAGTGATTGTTTTTTTTAAGCTATTTTGCATTACGTTCCGCCACGTTTCTGGCAGCAATTTTGCAATTTCTGTGCGTTCTGTTTAAATTCCTATGAATGATTTGTGGTTTGTTGACGTAAACCCGTTCCTTCAAGAAAAAAAAATAAAAATAAAGTAAATAGTTGGCGCAACAGGTCCGGAGGGACCCTAGGCCTAGCTTCTCACAACCATTCGTTTTGTGTGAATTTTTCACTTTTGGAACGAATGGAAGGGATCCAGAATTTTATGCCGACTCCAAACGGCTAATTGAGAAGCTCTTTCATTCCGATTCGAACCTGAGACCCCTCGCTTAGTAGTCCATAACACTAACACTAAGCCACTGCGACTACTCCTTCAAGAAACCCCACACAAAAAAAAATCAAATCTGGAAAACGATGAGGCCACGCTTAATCAGCATTTTTTGAAATTATGCGGTCATATCGAAAATTTATCGCAGAATCGCCATCGTGTCCCTCGCGGTATGAGCTGTAGCTCTATCTTGCTGGAACCATATGTCACTATTATTGAGAACTACCGGACGTAACTAATTTCCCAACAATGTCCGGTATACCACCCCATGGACTTCTGGATCACAAGTTTCGTTTTCGAAAAAGTATATCCCGATAACTCTACCAGCCATAATTCCGAGCAACATTTCTTCGTGGTTATTTGAATACTGCACCTATATACTCTCATAAGCCTTCCTATCATGTTTCAACTGAGAGCCGTCGCAGTATTAAAATGCTGACGGTATTTTCTTTGCGTCTCAGAAATTGATCATCCGGAAACATAATAAAATTCGACAATTTTTACTCGTTCTTACACTGAGTAAGAGGACATTAAGAAATTTTATGAAATTCTGTATGATCTGCACGGTTAAAAATCCTGGCGTTAAATTTAATATTTTTGGGGTTGTATATAAGTCCACAAATATTAAAATTTAATATTTTGCATATACATATTCAAATAAAACAACTAATAAAAGATTTATTAATTTTAAATAATGTCTGCTATTACAAAATATGTCTGAAATATTCAATTTTAATATAGATGAAGGTTTCAGCACAAACATATTAAAATTAAGCCCTTATTTATGTTCAAAAATTACAAAATGTAATACATTTGTATTCGAATTAAATAGACTGCAGATTAAAATATAATGCTTTCACCTCAAATTCAATACTTCTTTTGCTTTTTATAAACCCATGGAATATTAAAATATAATACAATCTTATTATAGTTTAATACTTCTTAAGATTTAATTTAAATAACTATGGATATATTTCAACACCAAAAATATTTTATTTTAATATCACAATACATAAAAAGCAAATATTAAAACCTCTAACAAAAATACTTTGAAATTAATGTTACTTACTCCCTTTTAAGCATGACTTCCACTTGTTTATATTTTTTAAATATTTTTTTCTTTCTTTTAAATAAACTTCATCCAAATCACCCATTCCATTGAGTAGGATGCTCAAACTAACTTTAGATTCTTAGCCAAGCGGCAAAATAATATATTTGGGTTGAAAAGTTATACCAATATATTTAAATCTATTCACTTTAGTTCAGATCCTGTATTAAAACTAAATACAAATGTATCGAAATTGATGGCCCAGAGTAGATGTTATATTATAAACTTAATTATAACTTAATTGTAATAAGTTCTTGTTTGAAATAGTATTTGAATATAGACTGGGTTAGATTGTAGAACAAAAATACTGGATTATAATCTTTATGGATTAAAGTTCAGAAAATTCATGTTAAAATTATCATTTTAATAAAACATTTATTAAATCTAAATATGAAAATATTACGGAAAAAGTTTAATAAATTGGAAATATTGAAAACCATCGACCAGTAATATTGCGGTGGTATTAAAAAACACCCCCATATTTTTAACCGTGTGCAAAAAAAAAAATTAAAGAAAAAATATAACCATTTCAGTTCAGTCAGCCCACCCTGTACCATTCATTTCCCTCTAGTGTTCCCTACGTATAGTTACCATCATCAATTATTCTTAAACTATTTTCCCCACGCCTTCTCAAATCTCATACTTAATCCTGTATAATATTACGTATTCATATTATTAATTCCTGTGTCTTCGTGTTTTTCTTCCCATTGCAGGTACGTTAAATATTCCATCAAGTTGGCCTCATTTAAAATTCCTCACGGCAATCTTTTGTGTCCTCCCTTTCCCGATGTGGAGTGAGTTCCTAGTTAAGACTTAAGGTATGTAACGTGTCTATAAGATTGTTGCGCGAGAAGATATGTTATGCTCAAGGAATTGATTAAATCTCCCGGGGACACGTGACATGGAACTCTTAACAGATCCTCGTGTACGCATATGTTAAATCGTAAATCCTTTAACCCCAAAACTGTCCCAAGCAGCGAGTGCATATTAAACAGACCGTATACACAGCACACACATGGGACAAAAGGTCAAAGGTATATTAATTACCTGGTTGCGCACACCTCGGAAAAGTTCACAAATCATTTAAAAATCCATCACAATCATCCTTGAAGCGTTGTAAATCAACACCACGGCTGCATCGCATCGCACGGCAAGGAAACTCAAACTGCAACTCCAACTCCTCTCATGCTCCAGAAAATAATAAAGCGGGAGTATATTTCGTGCCCTATAGCTTTAGGTTGTGCATTAGATACGCTGCATTGGTTCTCGTTCTATCGCCCTATAGAGATACCAGCACACTCGACGTTCCTTGTACAGTATATCGCATCAGATACACCACATTGGATCCATGGAGTGCAGTTAAAAGTTCTTCATGCATACGAAATGTAGCTCCTTCGTTTGACTTCATCATTCGATTTTATGTGTTTTTAGATCCACGACTTTGGCGCGTCGAGGTTCTGCGTTTGCATGATTGTGTTTGTCGTCGTTCCTTTGGATTTACTCTTTTTTTTACTATCGATTTTTGGTTTTACCAGTTTTCGTTACACTTTGGCGATGGAATCGATTCAGAGAGGAAGAGTGAGAGCGCTGGGATCCAGGCGCAGCGATACCACCTCAGTCTGGTGTGTACATCAACTCATAGGCGAGCTATCACGTAGTGACGAACAATCCTTTGGGTATGCATAGCCATACGTATATGTGTCGCCTACTAGCGCATTCAAAATTCAAGACTGCACAGCCATCAGGCAGCCAGACAGACAGATGGACGATCGGACAAACGGACAGAGTCTCTTTTACCTCGGGGATATTTGTAATCAGATTTTTTCCGGTTGCATTTTAATATATGTTGGATTGTTGGTTCCTTCTGCTGATCTGGCTTTGGGTTTTTTTCGCATTTGAATTTGAATAAATTTTTGCGTTCGTCCCTGTAAGAGGTGGATAACTTTCGGTTTGGTTCGGTGTCCGTGTCCGGTGTGTTGTTGCGCTAGAAACGGAACGAAGAAGATACGCTGTGTGTATAAGGAATGCTGGTACAAATGCACACACGAGTTCAATTGGTCAGACCTGGCAAATCATTCGTAGATGGAATTTATTGCTGAGCACAACATTCTCATATAGCAATACGAAAGCGACGACGAAGAGTCGAAGCTTCCTGGTCGTCCGGAATGGCTGCAGTGGAGTCTATGCTATGTATCCGCGCGCGATTGCGTTACGCTGTCGATTTGATAAACGGTAATGGGATTAGTCACTAATATGGCAGATGTGGTGTATGAATGTTGCTTCCATTTGTGGCACTGCCGGATTGTTTATTACCATCTGGATGTCAGATGTGTATGTGTTTGTTAAAAGGGACCATCTTAGCGCATGGATGTTTTAGGGTTGCCATCTATAAATTGATTGGAAGCGGAACAGTGCCTTATATTCTCTTAAAAGTAATGGGAATAATCGTAAGAAGGAAGATGGCTTTATAAGGGTGTGTTTCATTTGCTGGTTTAAGACTTTAGAGCCACAAGGACTTCCAACGTTCTATTGATTTGGAATATTGTTTTATCTTGTCTCGGAAAAAGCTTTTAGTAAATGCATTCCGGCGCAAATTTTTCACTAGTAATCAGTTTGCAGCCTGAAGTATTTTAAGGCAGGCTCAAGCTTGGTAGCGTCGCTTTCTCAGACGTTTTGTGAGACGTATTAATATATCTGACCATCGAAGGGTTTAAACGTATCTTCTAAATAGGCTGCAAATGTACATACCACTTTGTTGCTTTTTGCTTAGCCGTCAACAGTTTTTTGACCTATTTAATGCCCTAATAGCCTTACAGCTGATAGGCCTTTGAGCTTATTCTGTACGTAATGGTTTTGTAAAGTTTTTAAACATTGTTCGCAAGTTCCACAATCGAATTACCTCGGAGGGGCACGAATTTGGTGCAATCTTCTATATGGGCTCTTCGTTTTGTCTCTAAAAATCTGAAGTTTTGAGAGGGATTTTCCACGAAAACGACTTCCAATCGTTGGGTTGTTGAAACAAATACACTTTTGGCAATATTTATCAAATTCAGCAGAACAGATGACCGAACAAATGTCACAACTCACAACTTAAAATTATTTTCCACAGTTTATTAACGGGCTAATATTATTTTTCAATTAGCTAAATTTATTTTATTTGTTAATTAATGCGATGGAAGTTTGTAACCAAAATAGTTTGCACCGAAATTCGACGACTAGTGTCTCACAGCTGATTGAAACGTCAATAGAAAACTATTTGTTTTCAACGAAAACACAGCTTTCGCGGTGTGAATATGGTTTTAAAAATAAAATGTTGTTCGGCGATGACGTTAATTTTTTGTTGAATGACTGCATCAAGAAGCAAAATAGCCGCAGTTGAAGGAGTGAAAATCACCCAGTTTCTATTAAAACCTCATTACATCACTGTTCGATGTGCTCTAGGGCTGGGGAAATTCATTGGTCCATGATTTTTCAAATGTGCCAGAATGGTACAGTCAATTAAAACAGCTTTAGATGAACGGTTACCTATTGCTTTTCCCTTACTCAGCACAGTAGCTTTATTGTGGAAGAGCTGTGGTTACAACTGAGTGGCGTAAAATGTCATATAGGATCCGCCACACTCAAGTCGTTGCAGGAAAGACTCATTGAGCGAATGATTTTATATAATGGACATTAATCGGCCTCAAAGATCGCATAGTTTCACATTTTTGGATTATTTTCTATGTGGAAGTTGTATACCTTTAAAAAAAACACCCTTCATATAGACTTTTGTTTGATCAGGACTACAAGTCACCTCTGCATCAATAGAATAGATTTAGACCTTTTTTTTTTTTAGATGTACAGTCCTATTTTTAATTAGAAGAGCAAAAATTGGTAGCTTTCTAAAACAAAAACATTTTCAATTTATTGTTATAAAGTCTCCGTCGTTTTTTTTTATGCGTCTCTTCATCTTTTTTTGCCGTAAGAGTTGTCACATTGTTTAGTATTCTCTACTAGTGAATGCATTTTTGGTTATGACTTCGAAAAATTCCCTCTTAAGCCTGAATAGAAATACAGCCGTTTCTAATTCTGTTTGTAATTCAAATGTCTCAGCTTTTGAAGCTTTTTACTTTTGATTCAGTTCTCGTCATAAGAATTTTAAGCTATCTAGCAAGTCTTCTGCTGTGATCGCAGAAAGTTGTCCGCCAACTTCCAACTTTTGGCAAAGGGCGTTCAAAAAAGTTGTGACGGTTTATATAAATTTCGCCAGTAAACAATTGATTTCCCAATTATCGATTATCGATTTTTCATTGTGTTCACTTTATCCGTGATCAGCTCCTTTTTAATGTATTGTTCGTTTTTGAGTCAAACCTGGAGGCCTAAAGCAGTAGAGGAAGACCTGAATTTAGGTGGCGTGCACAAATGGAAGGGGGCGTCAGCCGACTGAATGACAGCTAGATAAGGACCAGGTTAACTTAAAAGGCTTTTTTACTGAAAGTCTCGCTTCAACCAGAAATGTAGAGCCGACTATGTAAGTAAGTAAGGTTGAAGCGTTGACCTCCTCTTTTGAAAAAGATTGTCCCTTTAAATTCTCCAAGGAATAACATATTTAAAAGGTTCTATATTTCCACAGTTTCTGTCGATCTTCAAGAAACATAGACCCCAATTAAAATTGTTTACTCTAAACCTATTCAAGTCAGAAAAAGCTCAACTTCTGCAAATCAACACGTTTTCTAAAGGACTTTTGTATTTTAATTAGTTTGCCTTAAAATGCTGTTTTCAACAAAGTAAAAAAAAAAATAAAAAAAAATAAGCTTTTTTTGTAAAGCTCGTAAAAAAGAAAAAGCTCGAAAAGCTCTCAATCTTTTATTTTCGGAGAATCTTATACCTTTAAACGAGCAATTCTTGTATATATATATATTTCTGTGATCTCGGAAACGGCTCTAACGATTTCGCTGAAATTTGGTATATGGGGGTTTTCGGGGGTAAGCAATTGATCTAGATTAGTCTTATTTTTGGGAAAACGCGTGTTTTCGAGTTTTCATGCGTTTTGAGCTTATTTTTCTGACTTTACTGCCTTTTACTCGCCATTACACAAACAATTCTTAATCAATGCAAACAAAAAAAATACGTAGGAGAGCCAACACTTTAATAGTTATTTCAAGCCATCAATCAGCTTTCTATGTCCTCTAGAAGCTGAGCTACAACCTAAAATCTAACACGAAAAAAATAAATTTATTTTCTCAAATCGAATATTATCAGCAGCCGCGGTTCTTGATCGTTGTTCTGCTTTGGGGTGGTTTTGTGGCGCACATCGCACAAGCACGTTCATATGAAAAAAAAAAACAGCGACAATGTCTTTCTGAGGAAATGCGCAGATGGATGATGACGTGTGGTGTGGTGATGGACGGATGGTGGATGGTGGTGTATAAATTGAGTTCAAGATTTTTCATTTAATGGTTGTTATAGTGAATACGTGGCACTCGAACGCATGGGCGTAGTATACCTGTTACAGGCCAGCGCGACCGTTAGCAAAGAGTAGCGTCCTCATTATTTCATTTACTTGTTTTAGTTTGATTTGATAATACACATATAATTTAATAGGGTAGTATTTTTGAAGTGAAACTTCTAATGCGACTTCCAACATTTCGTATCATACTTTAGTTATCAGTACCTGGGCGACCAATTGTAATTTCAAAAACAATACAAATTAAAAAAAATATATGTAAACTTGAACATATAAAAAAAAAAAAAAGAAAAGTAAGTCACCGAGCAGGATTCGAACTCGTAACACTCGTTTCTTGCCGTCCGCGTCATAGTAAAAGGAAAGAAGTAAGACATCTACCGGCATTTAGGCGACATACATTTTTTTATACCTATGTTCATGTTTAAATATATATAGGTATTTTTTAATTTGTATTGTTTTTAAAACTACAATAAATAGTAATAACCGAGCAAAGCTCGGTCACCCAGATATTAGTCATTTTAAAACGGAGCTTCAGACCTAAGGTCCTTCTAACCTACTCGCGTGTATTTATTTAAAAAAAAGAGAACTTTCTTCTGCTTTGGAAATACATTGACCATTTTTGGAGCTTCTGTCTTATTTGAAAAGTCTTGTTTTTTATGCTCAATTTTCATGTAAAATTAGGTTTGAATTACAACTGGTTCTAATGACTCTATATGTTTGCCTGGGTATTCAAAAAATAGTAATAGAGAAATAAATATAGGTACAACTTCAACGCAGCAACCCTGATGCTCACAGAAGAGCTCCGCTCGTTGCCGCGGCATCTCCATCATATCTAATCGGATATTCAACAAACAAACACACAACCGCAATGCGTTTCTCCGGTCATCACCTTTTCCACTCGAACCGAAAATGGAAAAGTCGATTTCGCTCTAATGTGGGATAAAAATATCCCATTTGGCTACGAAGCGCGAGAATTGGCAATGTCGACCATCACACCACAGCAGCGCAGTAACGTCACAACCTCATCCATATGCAATATGCGGGAGAAAAGTATCTCGAACCTAATAAACAACTTTAGCGACACCGACGAACTTTACCGCTTTTGCGCGCCACCACAAAAGCCAGACACAAAATCTAACGAACGAATCTATCACAAGCCAAGTCCCCGTCCCCGTTGGACGTCGCCACAGCAACCCTCCCCCATCGAAGCGGTTGGTTCCGACTCTGCGACATCCGAGTCTATAAATATTTATGAAATTCGCATTACTTCTATACGATAAGTGGCCGGCACAGAGTCGTTGCATTCGCGATGTGTACCGTGCACTCGTCGGACTTGGTCGTCCCGTAGACCGTAGTCAAGGCTTTGTCTTCGGCTCGCATACACTCGTATAGCGCAGCTCCAAAGTTGATTAATAGAATTCAATTATTTCTGCTAGTTTTGTTAATTAGACTTTTTGTACTGTGTGTACCTGCCCTGAAAAGAGGAGGACACTCCGTAGGGTACTTCATAGACAAAGACTTGAGCATGAGCATATTGCAGATGCAGTAACTGCGATTTTGAAATTCCTCGCTCACCTTTTAAGGAGGCAATTAAAAGAGCTCCAGACCAATGGTGATGCTACTAAATATGCCCGCTACGGCACCGATATCACTCCTCAATCACATCCAAATGAAAAATAATGAAATTCCTTCCATTTTTGGTGCGCGCCGCGCGGAATCTTATTCAAAAAGCGATTCCATTTGAAGCTGTATGTGTATTCGTATAATGTTGACGTTGCAAAAAGGAAACGAACCTTTTATCAACTTGGAAACAGAACAGCACACCCTGACGCGTGGTGGTTTTATTCGATTCGTGTCGTGGTCGCTGGGACGCAGACTGGGCCATGGCAAATTTTTTAATTGGATTACTATGTTTATCAGTTCAGTTGCAGCCGGCAATCAGACTGAATGACTGATGGCATGATGAGATGTTCTTAATTAGCATAGTAATGCGGTTTTATTGGAATCGCTGTGCCGAAGGGGATGAATTCGCGTCGGATCATCCACGGCGAGGGTGGCGATGGACAACGAGCGTGTCTTCAGTTGATAGGATCTCATAATTCATAAACTTGTATCTGGCTGTTGGAGATAAGGAAAATTATATGACTTGCGGAGTAATTAACTGCAAATGGGGGTGGGGGGTAGAATGAGTGGTGCTTGTCAACTAGTAGATACTTGGGGTTCGTTTGCTGAACAAAATTGTCATGCTTCGTATTAAGTTTGTTAATCAGCAGATTACAAACTACAAGAATGATTGAATGCGGTATTAATTTGTAGTCAGAATCAGCTCTAGATCATACGGCTCACAGGAAGGTTGAGGTTTTGTGTTTGTCCATTACACATTCAAAAAATACCAATTAATAAACAGTTGCTTGTCAGAGCAAAGCAAAGTTTTTGAAAAATATTTCTCATCAAATTAATCTAATTTTAAGACATCCTGACCCACTTTTAGATAGTTAACCCTTGCTGACACAGTCTACAATCAGAAGGCAAAAATATTAGCTCGTTTCATATAGATGGAGCGAGTAAACTAAAAATTATCCCACGAGGCACTACCAGCTAAGCCGTCTTTATGTCTCATGGCCTTTTCCTTCTAAGCTAGTGTCTGACAGATTACCCACATTCCATATTCCTGTCGTTTTTTTCGTTCCTATCCAGTGTCTTTGCTTTGCCTGTGTTTCAACCTTTGCTGCAATTGCGCGTACTACGCCTTTTCATTGCCTGTTGCTTTTTCGTTTCATCGGAGTTGCCAACAAAAATGTTCACATCAAAAATTCTAAAACATTCTTCCGCAAATGACGAAAAAACCTCGCAGCCTCTCGGCCTATGCAGATGTGGGTACGTATACATTTTCAGAAGTTCCGCGTATTTTTCTTTGCCACTAAGGCCCGTTTGCTGATACTACTCATAGCGATATAAGTTTCACTTAAAATCTTAGGTGACATTTTATGATATAGGTAAGGTATTTAAGTAGAACTTAAATCGCTACGAGTAGTATCAGAAAATGAGCCTAATACCCGCACTCTTTGTGTGCGAAAATTCTTCGTGGCCTCAGCATAACCTCAAAATATGTCGGAGTATTCACCGTTGATTCGATGTAGCCCATTTACTCGCCGTAGATCCTCCTTTGGAACAGTTCTCTCTTATAAGGTTTGAACACAGGTCGTTTCAGGCGAGCCCATAGTTATCACGGGATAGAAATATAAGCCCAATTGTTGTATACTTTGAAGACCTGCATCTACCCATTAACCACTCGCCAAAGATCTAGTTAAAATATCAAACATTCGGCCTTAAAAATAATTTTCAACGTGACAATTAGATCTGAAATGAAAACAGGCAGTTGTTCCAACATATTTAAAAAAATTTCCTTGGTATCAAGTAATCCAATAGCAGAAGTGTAAAAAAACAACGAAAACCCAGCTAAAAAAAAACACGAAAGGAATCCTACGAAAGCAAAAATTTGTTTTATTTAGCTGGCGTCTTTTTATCCTATTTACAAACGCTTTGGAAGCAGTGTAGTTTTTCAGTGTAGTTTTTCAGTTCACGGAGCTTTACAGTTTTTGAAAATACCTTCGTTTGTACATAACCCCCAGTAGTCGCCTTCCGACATAACCTTGATATCTTTCCTTAAATTTTAACAACAAAAATGAAACACTCTCCTTAAATTTTGTCATAAAGGACCTCTAAATCCTAACCAAAATAACCAGCCAGAACTGATCCGATAGTCAACCAACTATAACCCTTTAAAAAAGATTTTATCATACCCGTAAAACTTCGCACAACAAGCATCTTCACCCCTTGCTCCCCTATAATACCCTTTATAACTTATCTCAGATTTTCATTGCCCATCGTTGGTGGTGGGTGCTTATCGCGGCATTTTATGGAATCCATAACTCTTGAGCTAATTTTAATGCTTGTGACCTATCGTGCAACAGGTTTCTAGCCTGTTAAAGTTTTATTGATTCTAAGGTTCAATGCTCGCAATACCATTAGCTGGCACCTGCCTCTTTTTATACTCCCCACTTAGAGGCGACTCTCTACAGAAGCCGTTTAATCATTTTTCCGACCGTAAAAGTATCACAAGAACCCTGGAAATTTATTTACCGAACTAAAATATTTTTCGTGTTAACTTTTCCATCCCAACGGTGGTGACCGTCTGAAAGGCTTCCGCTTCATAACACTTCCCCCGTCTTCTATTCACCGGAGTATTTGTCGCCCTCCTTGCCTTGACATGGCAACCGTCTGCATTACACAGCTTCAAAGCCACCATCCACTTAAGTTGCAGAACAGTAACTACACCTTGGAGAGGATCTGCTGCTGCTGCTGCTGCTCTCCTTCCTCACGCCGAGATTCAATTTGTCCGTGCATGCCGCGCATAGTTTCAGTGTGCCTTGCTTCCCTAACATTTTTGCACTCCCTTTCCCGAAATAAACGTATCATCTTTGGAGAATTCTTCTACTGGAATCCCTGAAATTACATTGGCCTGCTACCCGTTTTATTCAGCCCCCACAGACCCAAAAATAGGGGAGAAACGAGGTATTCCTGGTGCGTTTGTCGCTATATCTGTGCTGTGCTTCGGTGACGGTGACGTATTATAAATGCCTTCTCAACGTAGCTGTCACTTTGAAAGTCCTTAAGGCAAATAAATTAATTTTACTCCTCAGAAAAGGATATTCGCTATGGATCTATAGGTGTATAGGTGTTTGTCTAGCGGAATATGAGTATAAATTGTTGCCGGCGCACGTCTGTGTGCTGTATGCTCTGTCATCGCACGAATTGGATACGAAATTTATTTTCGCTCATAAAAATTGCTCCTTCTACTATGATAACGAAGAGGGAGAGGAGAGAGTGAAATGTGTTACGCGTCCCGCCACCTCATCCCTATCGTTCTGTAATTAAGCGAATATTCTCTAATGATTTGATGGCAAAAAGGCAACGAAGACGAGGCACGTAATAAAGGAAGAGTCATCTAGGTAAATAAATTATTAGGCATCCTTTGGCTTTTCGGGACACACTCAACTTCCACCACTCCTGCGTTTACCCTCGTCGCTGTCGTTTGGACTTTCGGAAGACACTTCGTGAGCGCGCACAGTTAAGGTACCGATACCCAAAGGAAGTATAGGACATCCAGAGAGATGGCCGAGTAAGAAGAAGTACCTAATATCCTTTTGATTGATAATTTGTATTTTTCGACTCGCTACATATTGGCGAAACGGAAGGACGTATTTATTAAGTGGACTTTAAAGGGTTGTGTGATTGATTAGCTTTTTATTTTTGGGACAGTTTTCCGTTCTATTGATTGCTAGTGGTACTAACTGTATAGCCGGAGGTGTTTGGTTAAAGGGTTTTTTTTTTAAATGATGGTATTTTTACACTTTTTGTGTAAATTTTAATGAAAATAAAGGAAAATGTGGCTTGGATGGTTTACTGGTGAGTGGTGGAACAGTTGTAGGCCAAAGGAAGATAGATATTTTGAGACCACGGTCCAGGTATTGTCGAAATTGGTTGAATTTTTACTTATCGCACACACCTATATATTTGTGTGCAATTGTGCACGTCATATTTATATGAATTGATATACTCTTGCTGTGAATTCATATTTACATTGTATGTGCACCCATATATGGTCAAATGGGTCAACGTAGGCCTGCGATTTTTCTCAGCGCACACACCCATATCAGCGTTTTAGTAACGCGATTGCGCACGTCATACTTATATGGATTGATATACTTTTGCTGTGAGTTTACCTTTACATTGTAAGCGCACACTTAAATGATCAAATGGATCAACTTAGGTTTGAAATTTTTTCTTAGCGCACACACCCATATCTGCGTTTTATTTATTTGAATCAGCGCACACTCATGTGCGTTTGAGTAACGTATAGTAAATGACGCTATATTTTTGCATTTCACAGAAGAAACTACAAAAAGTTCGTTGTGTCGATTGTAAAGATTGTTAGGCTATAACAGAGCGGGGTTGGTTGGACACTAAGTGGAGGAAAGAAGTAAAAATCCACCACTTATCTTAAGAAAAAGGTTCCGAAATGTTTCTTATCGCACACAGTCATATCTGTGCGTTTGGGTGTTTAATCGACTGCGCACGTCATAGAGTTATATGAATTTTAATTATTATCAATGTAGGTACTCGTGAGATTACACTTATGGGCGTATTTAATGGGCGAGTACTCATGCTGCTCATAGATTTGAAATTCGATTTTCGAATAAAAGGCGGAGCGCTTATTGTCATCTCTACCAATCACTGGATTAATGAAGACGCAATTAAATCATAAATATACCAAGAATAAGTTCATAATTCTAAGCGCACCCTTATATGATCAAATGAAACAACTAAGACTTGAAGTTTTTCTTATCGCACACACTCATATGTGTGCGTTTGGGTTAGTCGATTGCGCACATCATACTTCTATGAATTTGTATTGTTATTTGTATTATTATTGTTAATATTATTGAAGTAGGTACTCCTGAGTCTACACTAATTTGACTAAATATTTGTTATAGTTCTAGATGACGCACACAAGTACGTAATTCAACACAGCATCCATTTTCCCACATTTCTTGAAACTGACAAAAACAATTTACGTGCGACACGAAAACGAGCATAAACCCATTTATCTGATCAGTAAAAGCACTCGGTGGAAAACTTGTTATTGATTAGCGCACACTTATGTGCGGTTGAAAAACGTACTGTAAATGGCGCTCCTTTTTTGCATTTTATTTTTTTCTAACAGTGGATACACGAGACTTAATTGTCGGTCGCTTTCATTTTCATTCGGTTCATTTTTATAAATTAAAATCTATTTTTTCAGAACAGAGACTTTCAGAAAACAGCAAGGAGTTCGAGAAAGTCTTAAACAATACACCCGTTGTTGCAATGAAATAGCTTCAATCGAGTAAATGATTTATTTAGACAACAAAATTAGTGCGGACCACTCCTTGCTCCTACTCCTACCACTCACTTACTGCTGATAGTTTACAGCCTCACTAGCCTTGGGGCAATTCAAAATTACGCACATCTAATGATGCGTGGGAAACGCTAACAAGATTGCAAAGTGGCCCAACGTATATACAATAATTTGCCCAACAAAATGACTTCTCTGAACAGCAATCAGATATTTTGCCACAAATCGACACCATAAACACTTCGGTGTGAACAATCCCCCTCAGGGTGGCTCTGGCTGGCAATTTGCATTCTCGGCTCGTTTGCACCGCATAACTCATGAGTGGCTAAGCACCACTTCACTTGTTCCATAATATCCACCACTCAACAGGCCATCTTATACAGTCTCCTCCTCGTCATTCGGTTGCAATCATCCTTGGTCGTATATGTATTTTTAAAATATCAATTTCTTCCTCGCCTGAGTCTCTCTCACTCCTCGGCGCACACAAACACTCTCAGACACACTCCAGTCCTATGTGGCCCCGTAAAATCTAAAAATATTATCAAACTGCGCACAGTTTCGAGCTACACAGTGCGGAAATATCTTACCTCGTATTCAATGGCGACGAGCGTCAGTGGTGCATGTTTTGGCTGTTCTGGCGGATACTTTACGATGTCATCTCTGTGGGTATCACAGGAGGCGTACTTAAGCACCCATTCATGGTGTCCATACCATCAGAGTATGTCGTGTCGTCCACCTATTCGATGCAACACCAGATTTGCTTTTGTCAATATAACCATTTTCCATTTGGACGTCGTCATCGTCGATGTGCATTTGGCAAATTGTTAGCTTGCACCAGCATCTGAAGATACAAAAAGGAAGATATCTCGTGCAGCGACGGACGTCTGTCGGCCGCCTACTTTCTCGCCAGACAACATAAAATATTATTGATCGCATCAAGTTCCGTTTATGGCCGCATTGAAACGGAATTAGTTCCACTAGCATTCACGCCAAGCTAATGGATTCATAAGCATGCACTGACTGACGACGAGGACGACTGGGACGATGCCGGATCCTCACTTAAGTGACGATTGGGGGTAATGAGATTTTTGCATACACACTAACATAGCCCGTACGGAGGCACACACTGTAATTTCCACGCCATCCGATGGAAAGCACAAAGGCGCAGATGGAACAACGAAACAGTTTGTTTGTGCTCCAGATTGGAATCTTCGTTTTTAAGGAATACAAATAGATTATTAACGTAGCCAACGAGCATGAGGACGAGAATCGTGTGGTTGATCAAATGACGAGATATTACGTATATGTGTTGTACCAGTGTGGGAGGAGGGACATTCAGCTTGAGGTACATTTCCTTTTGGATTGTTACACATTTCATGTGTGTGTGCGTGTGTGTATGGGGATTTTGTAAATGAATGCTTGGCTTAGATTGGCTGATAAGTTGGAGCTCTGAAATTGGAAAATTTGTCTTCATAAAATGTAGTGAATCCTTTCGCAGAGGATGTATATATGAGACAGAAAGGAACATTAAATTTGTTTGGCTTTTATACTCTGCTATATTGGTTCAGCTGGTGGTGTTAAAGGATTAGGCCGGACATTAATGTCTCTGGAAATTTTGGACAACACTACAAAGTGACCATAAAACGGTTGGGGTAAACTGTTTGGAAATTATTGGTCAATGGTCGGAGAGACCGAAATTATAGGCTTAAATAAGTTTGCTTGGTGACTTACATTTTGTAATCAAACAATTGGTTGGATTTGATTATGAGTCGGCTACTTAATTTGTCAGTTTAAGCATTTCGAGTCTTGGCTGTCAAGTCTGTGGGGACATTTACTTTTCTTTTGACAGGAAGTGAACCTTATGATCATGAGATAGCTGAGCGCTAGCCCACTCATTATTATTTTGAATAGAACAGACAGCAGGACGCACTTTTAGTTGATTTTGTAAGTGCTGTTCGCATGGAAACCAATTACAGGTTTAAAGAATAGTAACTACCTGTGAAATATCTCGGAAGCTGTGGCCAGTATATGAATCAAACTTCTACAGTTTGACAGGTCATCGCTGTCTCAGCTGATAGAGGCTCTAACGTGTCGTAACTTCCTAAGAAACCACACGATGAAACTAAGACTCAAAGATGACGATTTATGTAGATGTAGAGCCTTCGGAGATGAAGAGGTGCATGAGGGAACACCTCACTTCCACTGTTATTGCCTCTAAACCCAGCCTGGCAAGCTCTTCAGCGATCTCATTTCCCTGGATACCAGTGTGACCTGGGACCCAAACGAGATACACTGTACCCAGCCTTCCGACCCAGTTCAGAGAAAGCTTGAGTTCGAGCACCAATTTAGACGAGGTAAGAGGGTTAAGCCGCGATTTTAATGCAGCTTGGCTGTCGCTGCAAACGCATATACTCCTAGCCCTCCACCTGTTTGTCACAATATAGCGCATAGCCCTAAGGTTAGCGAAAATCTCCGCTTGGAAGACAGACGCATGGTTACCTAAGGGGTAGTGAAGTCTAATGTTCTTGCTGTCAACGAAGACTACAGAACCCGAACCCTTTCCGGTTTTGGAGCCATTCGTAAATATACGATGGCATTTTTTCGCTGGCTCAGAGTCTGGCCTAAGCCATATCCATATATATCCATATCCGTAAGACCGGGGTCAAAGTATAATTCTCGCACAAGTTCTTCGAAATTCCAATGCGCGAGGTACCAAAAGCCACCTCTCTTTAGCCGAAAGATGGTTTTCAGCGTTCATCATAGCGTCTAGGGCGGAGCCCGGTATGCTCGGGAAGGACCCTGTGCAGCGGAGACAAACCGTTCTTTGAAGTCTGGCAAAAGAGGCAGTAACACGTTTCCGTGAAAGCCTGTTCCACCATACAACCGACGCGTATGAGAGGAGTGGTCTTACCATTGCCGTATAGATCCAAAGGACCCTTTTAGGAGATAAGCCCCATGTCTTGCCAAAAGTGCCTTTACACTGCCACCAAGTTGACAGCGCTTTATCGGTTTTCGATTCGACATGCTTGGACCAAAGAAGCTTAGGATCTCTGAGCCCGAAAGCAGACAGTCCCTAGGTCAGAACCGACAGACCGAACGGCGACATCATCCGCGTATGCTTGAGTATAGGTTCCAGGAAGATTGAGAAGCGTTAGCAGAGAGTCAACTACCATACACCATAAATATGGGAAGCTATTACTATGACTTACAATGAGTCCACAAGGACCTAAGTGTGGTATAGTAGGGTTTACCCTACTCTACCAACCTGTAAACCTAACCTAACCTATGTGCTGTTCGCGCTCTCTTAGTTTTTTTTTTATATTAAGATTGAAGGTGGAAACAGAGATATGCTATACCTACCTACAATCTTATATTCCCAGAACTTCGGTCTCAAGATTTTATTTCCCATCTTCGGTCATCGCGGTCCGCTTTTATATAAATCATACAGATGATATTCGAATAACTCTTACACGCAATAGGAAAGGCTGCAAGTTGAAGAATGTGATTCATAGATGGCGGTGCATTGAATCAGCATTGATTACATAGTTAAAATTCTATATTGAATGTCTATGAGCTCCTTCAGCTGCAAGACTATAGGCATTTTCTTTCTACGCAGGATCTTTCTCTGCTCGCTTTTTGGAGCTCGACTCTCGACAATATTGCTTCGCTTTTGACACTTGCATCTTCTATCACATTTGTCTCTAAATACATTATACATGCTTTGAGGGTCTTTAGTCTTGAAAGTCTAGTGCTACTTATCACTGTCTTGCAAGCTGCTGAGAAGTTTTATACGATAGCCATTATCTGTTGTCGTTTCGTGAAAGCTGTTTTTGACAATTGACCAGCCACAGACGTTTGGGTTTTAGATTTGAGCACCCCCTTTCACACCGTTGGTACCATTTTGACACCGTTCTCCAGCGCCCGTCCTAAATTTCTCCTAGTTATAAGTCTTCAACGTCGGTAGGTGTGTGTGTGTTTACGTTATGTCTTGAAACGAACCTTTGATTTGGATCACATCCAGGGTAGCACTTATCTACTTGGGGTCAGTTGCTTTTGTTCGACAAGCTTTCATGGTAATAGCCGCGGTAGTTTTTGGCAGCCTCCATATATCCTGGGGGCTATTTTGTCTGCAACTTTTTGTGGTTAGAGTAAGTAAGGTTTGGTTTTTTGTTAATCACTCCGGAGAGTTGAAAGAATGTGCTTCAAAATAGGTGCCCTCCAACCTTCAACATAGAAATTTAACAATAGAATTCTGCCGATGCAATGCACCGCCACCTA
Source organism: Cheilosia urbana (assembly GCA_946477585.1). Classification (NCBI taxonomy): domain Eukaryota; kingdom Metazoa; phylum Arthropoda; class Insecta; order Diptera; family Syrphidae; genus Cheilosia; species Cheilosia urbana. Next base: position 25,775,491 of record OX297856.1, read on the forward strand.
TGAGTGACATTCGTCAACTTGTTACCTTTCGTTGTGCGTCTAAAATGAAAAAAAAAAGTAAGCTGTAAATTGAACGTCAGACAGATTAACGTAGAGTGCACAATGATCCACCACAACCATTTAAGGTAAGTTTTTTTTTTTTTTGTCCACAATGATGTTGATTAACTAAAAATATGACAAATTACTGTGGCAAATGCAAATCATTGTGACTGAGCATTTTGTATGAACATGCACACATGTCTGTGCCACACACGTGCTGTGGCACGGTGTTAGGGCTCAGGGGGCTGGTGCGACCAATTGTAAAATCCTATTGGTGACCACACCGACCGCCTGCCGAGACACTGCTATAACTAAATGACCACCGACGTTTACAGCATTGCTGGAATAATTTGATTTGAACATTCAATTTGCTGGCATTGAATGAAAAATGATTTTCAGCTTGGGAGTTACGGCTCAAAGGAATATTGAATATCATACATAAATCCCATTCAGGTGCAAACCGCTGTAGCAGCATTTGGAGCGCGCTCATTGTGTGTGCGGCTCAATGGCTTTTATTGTGAACATAAACTATCTGAATGTGATGTTGAGTATGCTTCAGCTATGGCGCTGGGGGAATGCACAATTTGCATTTGGAATTTACATTTTATGTGTAAATAAGAAGTCAATTTGCGTGTCTTGTTTATGAGAACCTATATATACCCTGCCGATGCAATAACCGTAAATTCAATTCAAGACTATTTTTGAGGCGGAATTTCGTATAGCAGAATGGGTGTGAAATTCAAATTTCATTCATTAATAACAAAAGACAACTTGGAATTATGGCCAGTGTATGGTGTGCGTGCTGTCGGGTCTACTTGTTTCAAATGGATTTACGATCAGCTTACTGTCATGAAGGTAAGAAAATTGAACGGTATCCATTGTGCTGTGCGAATGCCGATGCCATTAAAAAACAATATGTCGGAGATAAGTTTATGTACGATTGTATGGAGTTAAGTGAGGCAAAATAGATACGCTTGCGCGCAGTTGGAAGAGAGTTGAACTTCATAATCTGAGTTGATCGCGTAGAGTGTATTTTGTTTTAAACGATTCTCTTACTAAAATTATGTTTGTTTAAATACTCGCTATAATTTGAAACGCACAAATTTGTGCGCTACCATAAAAATTGCTTGTTGAACACTTCCTTGACATATGAATTAATTTCGGACCTACTACTCCATCAAATTCGTCGCTTAAATAAAAAAAAAAACAGAACCAAGTGCGGAATATAAGTTACTTATTTTTTCTGCACTTCTAACACGACTGAGTCCCTTTTTTTTAAGTGCGATAAGGACTAGAATTTGCATTTTACTGAAAATTCCACTCGTTATGAAAGAAAAACAGATGAATGGCTGAGACAGCCGCCTTTCTTGGAAAATCGTTTGCGCACATAAACGAAATACTTAAAATAGACAGCGGACATAAGATTGATCGTCTCTTTCCAAAGCGCACGTTAGCGAATGTCATTTGCGAGTCAATACGTTTGCGCACATTAGTGTGCGTTTGTATTTATAAGTGTGCGTTTGCGAAAATTATTATGGAATTGGTGTACTGAGGTATTTTGCAAGCATAATTTTTCAAAATGCTGGCGGAATACATATCATAGAGAAGAGAATTCATTAAATCAATCAGAAAGCACGCAAGATATTCTGTATTTATTTATAACAGGCTTTGAACATGGAGGAGGAACATGTGGAATGTATTGCAAACTTTGTCCGATAAAAAGCGCTGGCAACAGTAAATGGTAAACCAAGATTTATACATGCCAACTCAGAAGACAGACGCAGCCCTGTTTGATACGTGACTCAGGAGTGCCACATATAGAATTTCTATATATGTTAAAAGCACCTGGTAGCAGTGCTGTCTATGGAAAACAATCTCTTATCTCGCACATTTCGCCACCGGAAATGTGTCGCAATCTACTAACAATATAAACCGCCATCTCAAAAAAAGTCATAAAAGAGTTGTTTCCTACAAGCCAAATACAGAGTCGAAAAATGTAAATATGCTACCTCGTTTGTAAGCCAATATACGCCCTTAACCGACAATAGGATGCCCCAAATTTCCGAAGCATCCCTATATGAAACCTACAACTACTGCCAAAGTTATAAATGTCACCTAAACTTTGGCCTTTCCATCTCAATAACCATATGCAAACGTGATTAACTAACCAAACGAACATTCAAAGGCCACCTACTTTTGACTTTTACTGTGTGCCCCGTCCATTTGGTGCGCTTACCCTTTCTGTTGGCAAATCCATTTTCCCTATGAATATGTAATAACTTTTCATTTCTACCCCAAACCCCAGCACCGACAACCAAATCAAGGTAACATCTGTTCCGGAAAGGATTGATTTAAACTGACCTTAAATCCTACTATTCCTCGTTATTACCATTTTTCATGTTTTTTTTTTTCATATTCGCATGTATAATTTATTCATGGAAATAAAAAGGGGTTTTCGGAATACCTCCGAATTTTAGAGCACAGTGGCGAGGGGGCCGCTGTGATTTTGCCGAAAAAGAGAAAAATAAATTTGAAAACCACTTTTCAAAAATTATTCATTTCCACCTCAAAACGCCTCAAAACCGAGCCCATAAATTGATGATAAATTAATCATGTCAACAGGCGTTCGAAAACGCTTCACAGCGTACAACATCGAATGCCCTAGTGATTCCCACAGCCCACAGTCGACTGCAACTATTAATGGAACACCCACAACCGCCTCCATCCACCATACCAATCTGGCACTGGCCAACCTGTACACACAAATCTCACTTCGAATATATGGGGGTGGGTGGTGGGAAGTGTTGTTTGCAGTAAGCTTATTGTACCGATAAGGCCGGGGTACAAAACGGGAGGATGACAACATTATGCTGCACTGCTCCTGCATATTGATAAAAAATAATTGTTCACTTGAATGGCTTGTAATAAATCAAATATCGCCTACACCGGTTGGATGTGTCTGCTGCCGCCGACGCCGCCGCTACCACCACCGCTGTTTAATATCCCTAGCACCGTGCTCAGTGTGGTGCCAACGGAGTGTGTATGGCTGCGTCGTTAACCCAACTGCACATTTCCAATTTGCGGCATTAGATGACGTGCACCAGTGCAGCAACGAGTCAGGCATACGGTATACCGAGTGTCAGTGGCTCACTTGTATAAGTGCCGCGTGTCACTTCAATAGAACAAAACATTGACCGTGCATACATATAGTATCATCGGATTTATAACGTTAAGTGATGTGTTAGATACTCTATCCGTTAGAGGAGATTAATTTCAAAGGCGCGTGTGCTAGATGGAGCAAAAAGCAACCCTTTGTACGGCTGTTAAAATGTGCATCACACACAAGTGAGCACGAGGGGTTGTGCAAGAACAAAGCGATATTGATGGAAGCAGTTATGAATTTAGATTGGTTTCATTATAGAAAATTGTGTGATTAGTCTATAGATGGAATGGAAGCACCTGAATATGGTTACAAAAAAATACATCGGCTTTCAGCAATTTGACTAAAGGGGGTTGCTCAACTTGACGCACATAATGGCGACTTTTTCATATAAAACGTCCCATTGTGACCAACACATATAACGTGGTGCTTAAATTCTAGAAAGAAGAAAGAACCGACAACGACAGCAGTATACACAACATTTGGTTACAATTAACCTCACTTTACTTACCTCACTTAAGTCGTCGTTTCCTTTCTCTTTCTCTCTATTTAATTTTGTTCTTTTTTCCTTTCGAATCTTCCTCTTTTTGTCTAAGAATTTATTATAAAACCACTGTTAGTTTTAACTTTAGTTAAGAACTTTGTTACCTCATTCATTTAAACACTCTTTATACCACAAAAGACCAAGTCTCATTGTACTTTTTACATATTGGTAAATAAATTGAATTGAATTGAATTTTCGGCTGTAGGAAATAAGGCCCCAGTGAAATAAGGCTCAAGAAAAATGAAATAAGGCCACAAGTTTGGGGTTTATTTCATAATGAAATTAAAAATAATGAAAACTACTTTTTATTTAATGTTGTTGATATTGGATGGACTAATTTAGATTAAAGGAACTTCGTATATTATCAACCTCGCACCCACCCCGTAATCTAACAGTAAACCCAAGCAGGGGGGCAGCATGCCCCCCCCCCCCCCCCCCATACGTATTTCATGTCGGAAGGGTAACAATTAATAATAGAAAAACAAATTTTGGGGACTTATTTCATAATGAAATAAGACCCCAATTTTCTTTAGGAAATAAGGCCCGAATTTTCTAACTTTTTGGTCTGCAGAAGACGCGGGTACAAATATGATGTATTTGTCAAAATGTTTGTTGTTAAATCCTCTACACAGAAATACTAATTTTTATTTAACGCGGTCTATAAAAAGTGATATAAGTGACTAAAAAATCAACAGATTTATTGAATGGTCCACAATGGAGGTTTGACAGGAATTCAACATCCATACCTAATAAAATCTGAAGAAATACAGCCTTACTAAATAGGGTCTATTTATAGGAGTGATGGTTTTTTAAAATAGATTCCTCCGCTCTTGATATTTATATGTAGTCGGATTTTTATCTCCAAGTGACAAAACTTTTAGCATTGTACGCAGTTTCAACATACAATCAGTGGCGGCAAGGTGAACAGCCATTTTGAAAATTTGAAAATTATTTTGTTGTTAACAGAATTGCTTTAAAATAAATCGGAAACGCTCCCCGTATTCGATGTCACGCACATTTTGTAAAGTGTACGTCCATTTACCAATTTCCAAAGCTAAAGCTGCCAAATAGAGTATTTTAAAAGACTTTGTAGTTGAAGTGCCACGCCTCGATGTCCAATCCCCATTTTCAGTCACCGGCCCAGCCTTAATTATAACCATGAACCCCACTAAATATGCTAAATTTATTTGACTTACTTACTTACTTAGGTGGCGCTACAGTCCGGGGTGGACCTGGGCCTCAACCAATACGCCTCTCCAGTTAGCGCGATCTTTGGCTAACTGCCTCCAGTTGCGCACTCCAAGTTGGTTGAGGTCCCCTTCCACTTGCGCGCGCCACCTAAGGCGAGGTCTTCCTCTACTGCGTTGTCCCTCCGGGTTAGAATCGAAGACTCTTCGGGCCGGAGCGTTGGTGTCCATTCGCTCTACATGTCCCAGCCATCTTAGACGACTGATGCGTACTTTTCTGACTAGGTCGATGTCGCTGTACAGCTTGTAGAGTTCGCTGTTAAATCTTCTCCTCCAAAGCCCGTCAACGCAAACGGGACCAAAAATCACTCGAAGAATTTTGCGTTCGAAGCGACCAAGAAGGTCCTCATCCATTTTTGCTAGGGTCCATGCTTCTGCGCCATAGAGCAGGACAGGGATGATGAGAGTCTTATATAGAATCTCCTTAGTGCTTCTTGACAAGGCCTTACTAATCAATTGCCGTCTTAGGCCAAAGAAACAGCGGTTGGCAAGAGTGATTCTTCGCTTGATTTCTGAGGTGATGTCATTCCTAACTACCTCAAAATTATAGCTGTCTATCGTGACGTTCTGCCCGATTCGTCGATGTCGTGTGTCCCTTCTTGTTGACAGCATATATTTTGTTTTACCCTCATTCACCACTAAACCCATTTTTGCCGCTTCTGTACTAATACTTGCAAACGCACCAGTGACAGCTCGCTGTGTTGTACCAACAATGTCAATGTCGTCAGCGTATGCAAGCAGTTGCACAGACTTATAGAAAATTGTGCCTCTGGTGTTGGCTTGTGAGTTTCGCACAATCTTCTCAAGAATGATGTTGAAGAAGTCACATGACAGCGCATCACCTTGTCTAAATCCTTTTTTGACATCAAAGGTCTCGGTGAGATTGTTTCCGACCTTTACGGAGCAGCGAGCGTTCTCCATCGTCATTCTGCACAATCTGACAAGTTTGGCAGGGATGCCAAAACTAGACATGGCTCTGTATAGCTCGTCTCTATAAACGCTGTCATATGCGGCCTTAAAATCGATAAAAAGATGGTGAGTATCGATCTGGTATTCTTGGGTTTTTTCCAGGATCTGCCGTAGTGTGAATATTTGATCGGTCGTGGACTTACCGGGCCTAAAACCGCACTGATAGGGACCTATCAGATCGTTGACGAATGGTTTCAGGCGTTCACACAATACAGCAGACATGATCTTATACGCAGTGTTCAGGAGACTGATGCCTCTGTAGTTGGCGCAGTTTAGAGGGTCTCCTTTCTTGTGGATCGGGCAAACAATGCTGAGGTTCCATTCATCAGGCATACTTTCCTCTAACCAAATCTTGGAGATGAGTTGGTGTATGCACTCTACCAAGCCATCTCCGGCTGCCTTGAAGAGCTCGGCAGGTAAGCCGTCTGGACCAGCAGCCTTGTTGGATTTAAGCTTAGATATTGCTATCCTCACTTCATTTTGGTCAGGTGGACGGAAATCTTGGCTGTCATCGTCCAGGTTGAATGGATCGTTCTGCCTAACAGCGGAATTTGTGTCGTCTTCGCCGTTTAGCAGTCTGCAGAAATGGTTTTTCCATGTCCTCAGCACCGACTGTGACTCTACTACAAGGTTTCCTTGCTCGTCTCTACAGGTCTCCGTTCGGGTCTTGTTGGCATGGCACGTTCTTTTTACCTTTTGGTAAAACTTCCGAACATTGTTCCTGGAGTAACACCTCTCTATATCCTCGATCGCGCGCTTCTCATGCTCTCTCTTTTTTCTCCGGAGAAGCCGATGTTCTTCCCTCCTTTTTTGCTCGTAGAGCTGACGAGCTGCTCTCGTCCTTCTATGCAGCGACGCTTCGTAGGCACTTTGTTTTGCTGCATGTGCTTGCCGGCACTCTTCGTCAAACCAGGGGTTTCGGGGGGGTGGACTGGTGAAACCGAGCACATCAGTTGCGGCGTTTTTGATGGCTTCTTGGCATCGGCGCCACTGGTCTTCGGCACTTGATGCTGGCAGCATAGGACTTCTCGAGAGGTTGAGGGATACGCGATCGGCAAAGGTTCTGGCGGTTTGTTGCGTTTGTAGTCGTCCAACGTTAAATCTCCTCACAGTATTTTCTCGTTGTTGTGGCGTCTTGGATATCCGCATCCGTACCTTGGCTACAACAAGGTAGTGGTCCGAGTCTATGTTGGCCGCTCGGAAAGTTCGGACATCTAGAATACTGGAGGAGTGCCTTGCGTCGATCGCAACGTGATCAATTTGGTTGACGGTTTGATGATCAGGTGACCGCCATGTTCCTTTGTGTATATTGAGGTGAGGAAACCGTGAACTAGCTATGGTAACATTACGTCCCGCAGCAAAATCAATCAGCCTAAGTCCGTTTCCAGACGTGGTGTCGTGTAGGCTGTGTTTTCCGATTGTGCTACCAAAGATGTCCTCCTTTCCTATTTTGGCGTTAAAATCACCCAAGACGATTTTAACGTCATGCTTAGGACATTGCTCATATGTTTTGTCGAGGAGCTCGTAGAAACATTCTTTGGTAGCATCGTCTTTATCTTCTGTGGGGGCGTGAGCGCATATCAGGCTGATGTTGGCGAATTTAGCCTTGATGCGGATAGTTGTAAGGCGTTCACTAACGTGTCGAAAGCTCAAGACTTCTTGCCTAAGTCTGCCGCTTACAACAAATCCGCATCCAAATAGACGCTGCTTTTGTTCTCTGTAGCAGTCACCGTAGTAAATGTCACAGTTTTTCATCCTCCTTTTGCCCGGCCCATCCCACCGCACTTCCTGGATGGCGGTGATACCTGCTTTGTAGCAGTCTAGGGCCTCCGCTAGTTGTTCGGCTGCACGCGGTCTGTTCAGAGTTCGAACATTCCACGTGCAGATCCGAACGTCATTGTCCTTTTTTCGTTTTGCAGGGTCGTCAACAGTGAATCCGTCCTTATCCGAGGCTTTTGGTTGCTTCGCAACAGTGCTTTTTTTCTGTGGTAGGGTAGTTAACCCCACGCACAACCCCCAACCTGGAGGACCAGGCCCTTTCTGTAACCCCTTGGGCAAAAGGAGCCGGAATATTCCGGAGTCAGTAACCCGCTGCGGGGATGTGAGAGCTGCCGTTGACCCATTAAGGGCTCTTCCGCCACCATCTCTATTTCAACACCCTGACTAGTGCTGAAAAATCCTCAATGACCTCAGCTCCAAATACGTCGAAGTAGCTCATTGAGGTATCTGCCATGTTGACTGCTGACGCCACCGTTGATTCAGCCATGTGAATTCATCCGCCGTACGTCCTCTTTTTGAGGGGCTCATGTAAGACCTCTGAGACTCGATCAGGTAGTCATTCCGACAGAGCATTTAGTGTTGCTATTTTCTTCGTGTTCAACACTCGCGCTTATAAGTTTAGCAAGTCATGCCCGGAAGGACAAGACCAGTACCCGGTGGCTACCACGCGGAGGTAAAATAAGCACAATTGATGTGTATGAACAGTTACAACGACTGGGCATCGCCAAGTTGACGCCAATCAGTGCCTACCCTATTCATACAACACCCAACCACCAAATTTATTTGACTCTCTTGAGATATTGTAATTTGTTTAAAAAAGCATGAGCTTCCAGTCCTAACATTTTGATTTTAAAATCAACCGTACTATTATTTTATTGGTATTAATAAAAAAATATATTTTTGAGTTAATTTCTACTATACTCCAAAACGAAAATGGTTTTGTAGACACGACTTTGATGATCTTAGGACTCATAAATTCGGTTAATACTGATTTAAGAATCCTTTAAAGTGGATTTTAGATCTTTCGGTCTGCTGAAAATCAAATCTTGTCTATAACACAGCATATTCGCTGCTGTCGGTAATTTAAAAAAAAAAAAAAATAGTTGGCGCAACAGGTCTGGAGAGACCCTAGGCCTAGCTTCTCACAACCATTCGTTTTGTGTGAGTTTCTCATTTTTGGAACGAATGGAAGGGATCTACAATTTTATGCCGACTCCAAACGGCTAATTGAGAAGCTTTTTCAAGACATTTATACTCTCGGATGTTTGTCAGACGTTCGCGAGAGGTAGCGCAGCGGAAAAAAACCCTAAGTCGGAATTGGGTTTTTGCGGGATTCGAACCTGGGACCCCCGCATAGCAGTCCAACACACTAACCACTAAGCTACTGCGACTACCTGTCGGTAATTTGTTGTCCAATATGTTGTGTATAAGCCGGGTCAATATAATTGTAGAATTTCTACCACTGGGCGAACTCTAGTACATTCATAACCCCCTTACTCAAAATCTCTGAACATTGTTCTTCTTTACAACAATTCTGTACCTTGAAAGAGAACTTATTAGGTATCAAATTTTGGTCTTTCGAAGGAAGAATTCAGGACCACAATACATGCAAGGTTTCTAGGAAACGACAACATTTTAAATGTCCTACCTAAATCAGCAACTTAATTCCCTTTTCTGAGAAGGTCTAACTTAAGCCAATTCAGAGTGGAAAAGGGTACTTTAACTTTATCGTGAAGCACTTAGAATATAAAGGGCTAAGCGACATTTTCAAACATTCGACTAATCAGCTTTTAAAGTGTTTTACCTATAACTTTTTTGATAAAAAATAAAAAAGTGTACATATAACTACATATGGCCAATTTATAATCAATAAAACGCAAGTGCTCATAGCTTGTGTTAAGGTCTTAACAGACATTTAGAATTCGTATAACTTATTTTTTTATTTATTTATTTTTTTCTCTCAGTACCTGATGAAATTTTATTTAAGTAGAACCATTGTTGGTATATTGGAAAAAAATGTTCATCTGTCTGCTCTTTTAATTTTGTTTTTTCCTCAGATTTGAATTTGTTCTTCCCTAATAATAATAATAATTTAATAATAATAATAATAATAATAGAGAAGGTCTAGTGCACTACGACCTTGTGGTTTATTGTTACCCCTGCTTATACCTTGGAAAGGTTCATGCCCTTTTTGAGAGCCCAATCGTATCACAGTTCCATTAAGAACCGTGTTTGAGGGTCTTTGCTCTGTCTTAGCCTTAGCAAGAATATCAACTTTAGAGCACTTCATCCAGTCCAGTTTCTTTTATGTATATCCTTATATGGTAACTGGTACCTGCCCAGATTCTTAATCCTCTTATGGATCAGTGATCCACAGGATGTTCTCCTCTAACATAAAATCGTTTATTTTCAGTGGGACGTTTTTTGCAGTCTTTGTTTTCGAGATCGCATTTTTCAATACAGAGTTTGTGCATTTGGAAAACGCTTAAGAGAGGTAAAAAGTATTTCTTGAAATTGTTTTTATTTCTTGAGCAATTCTTCATCAGGAAACTGCTAGATATTTTATAAATTTTCCATTAAGGTCCTTCAAGTCTGAAATAAAATTCAAGTATATCTTCTTTTTTTTACCCCAATGGTTGCATATGAGGGCGTTTAACACCTTATTCAACTAAGTTTATTGAAAAAGTGGTTGCATATAACTTCATCTTTTGCTAAATAAAAACATAGAGGCAATAGAGAAGTTCACATAAGGCAGATATAAGTAAATTAGGACCTTCATGGGTAAGGAAAAAAGCAAATTTCCAAAAATGTCGCTTCAACTTTTACGCGTTTTATTTATCGTTTTAGAAACTTCCTGACTCTTTCTGGAACATATTTATTCGTTCAAAGGTTATTATTTTTCCAAAGAAAACTGTCATTTTAGATCAGCAGACAAACGCTGCAGACACCACAAGAAACATGGAAAATAATCGCGTTCACACTTTTTCGCAGTTGATCAAATTTGAATTGATCGGAGCATGTGGACGAAAAAGAAAGATGAGTGATCTGATAACTCAAAATACTCAAAGTAGCAAAAGCAATTTCCAACAGATTTGTACTGATTATGTATCACCGTTTTACATAAAATTGTCTACTTTAAGTCATTCTGAAGCTAAAATTTACGGGTTTTCCGCAGAGCGGGCCAATGCTAAAATTAGTCCCGTAGGATTATCCTCTTTGTAGGCAGTAAAGAGACACTTGCTCAGGACTTTTACTTCTTTGATAGGTATTGAACCGGCAGCTCCTGGAAGAAAAAGTCTTTTATCTCATATCTGCGCATACGACTATTTAAAAGTTCAGTAATTTCGAACACTTTTTGATTGCAAGCTTAGGAGCTCTAAATTCTGCTGCTTCAAATTTAGACAAATGTCAATAAGCCGCTCCAAAACGTACTCATTAATCGGTTGAGAAAACACTTGACACTCTACCTTTTAATGTTTCGTTTTCCATTCGTTATTACTTTTAAGGACTGTTTCAGTTTTATAATCAGCGGGTTGGAATTTGGAAACCAACTCTGTATAGCCTTTCATACAGCTGCAGCTGCCCCATTACTACGCAGTTCGGCAATTTCCAGCTTTTTTCCTAGAACTCCTATGGTGATGTAGTCCACACAACCGATAAGCGCAGACTATCCACATTGAAAATTTCTACAGAAGGGGGCCTAGAACCGAACCTTATGGTACACCGCCATATACCTCCAGATTCTCTCATCAGGTACACAAACGAGCAGATCTTTGATCTATGAGTGGACAGAGCAAAAACAAAAAAAAACAGCAGCCGACATATAGTTATTTATAACAAAAAAAAAAATATGTATTCGTTTTCGTTCAATAAGAAATAAAATCTTACATGAACTGAAAAATCACATCTATTTGTGGACTGAATGATATTAAAACGGTTTCAAACAGTTCTGCTTAGAAAAACATAGCAAACACTAAAAACACGAAAACATTTGACACGCTTTTTGCATAAAACGTCAGCTGAGTCGCCAAATCCCGAACCACATTTACAGAGGGAAGACGAACCCCGACGTTCTTGAAGATCGTATCAGTTTAAACTTTAAAGTCATCAACACACTCTTGAACCTTTAGTAGCTCCTTTTTAGTCAACAAACTTTTCAAGTCGTAAATGAAATGAAGAAAAGGACATACTTCATGGAGAGTAAGCGTTATTCAATGGAACTTTTAGTGGCCTGCACTGCGAATGCGTTTCGCTCCTTTTTCTTGGAGCTTCAAAGTTAAACTTATCAATAACTCGTCGACGATTGAATAAGGGCATGTGGCTTTCAAGCTCATTTCTCTTCGAGATATGCTCCCCGATCTCTATCTCCTTTCTCTGTAGGCTAACCTCTGAACGTTTTCTCTAGATTTGCACTCTTTTTTTTTAACCTTCACCTTAAATATTTCCTAGGTCACTATATGCAATTCTGTATACAAAATTCCGCCATTGTAAGTTCGAAAAATGGACACTAAAAATTATTATAATGATTTTAGCGGACTGCTGACAAAGCCAGTCAACTTTGAACCAACTTCGCCTTTGAACTGCACCAAGTTCCGCCGAAGCCGAACCCATCAGCCAACAGTCAAGTGCGCAAAGTTAAACTAGCTTCGGAAAAATCGACAGCGAATAAATCGGAAAGTTCATAAAATACCCATTGCACTTATCGGAAATTAATTTTTATTCCAGCAAAGTACAACTTGCCTTTTACAGATACTTTTGGAATAAATTTCACCAGATCACCGAGATGCTTGATATTGCATTCAACTTTGCTGCTCCGCCTGCATTGTTTTAGGGATACGTTTTAATTTTTTGATTTTAAATTCTCCGCATAGTGTATATTTTTTTGCCGTTAATTGGAAAAGTTTCTTCCTTTTGTTGTCCCGGCTACCGAGTTATTCCTGCAAAAAGAAATCTCATTAAAAAGTCCACCCCTTCCCTGGCTGCGCCGGAGAGACATCTTAATTAAAAAAAACAACAACAACAACGAATCCCAAAGCTGAAATGAACAACAATAGGTTGTTAGATAAACTTCCCACTCCCATTCAAGGTTAAACGGAAGAGTTTACAGAATTAATTCACTCCCACACTCCAATGGCCAGACAAAGTGTCTGTCGTTTGTCAATTGTGTACGGGATGCGACAGTCATGGATATGTATGTGCGTTGTGTAATTACATCCGGCGAGAGGAGGCTAGGTCCATTGAGGCAAATTTCAATGGACTCTCCTCAATGATGAAAGTTTCCTTGCATGGAAATTACTAAAATGCACCCTAATACGACATAACCGCACATCCCTGTGTGTATATACACACAGCTACTACTTACTTCCTCGCATAATCCTTAGGTAAACAAATTGCGACTGCTTATGGGGTTGGTGGTGTGGTGGCAGTTGGCAGACCCAGGGCCGGTTGGCTTTCCCAGTTTGTTTTATGCCTATTTGAACAATACTTTTAGTAGACTGACAGTTTGTGCCGATTCGTGACTACACTACCCTCGTACGCCGAACCGGGGGTGGGTTTTCAAAGTGTGCCGGTGCAACTAATGTCTGTCAATATGAATAGAATCTATTTGTTTGTGATTTGGATTCAATATTTGCCAACGGAGGGTAAGTAAATGTTTTACCGTCCGCATAACCTTAATCATGGAAAGTCAAGGTTGGGAAATTTTACGACTGCCGTGCAAAGTAGACCCCGTATGCGGTTCGTTGAGTTTTTGAAATGCAATCTACAGATTGATATCTGTTTGTTTTAGATTACTGCATTTTGGTTGATTGATTTTTTTTTCCGCATTTTTTTTTTACAGAAGAAATTAGGTCCTTGTAATGTCGAATATCTCCTTGAATCGGGGATGCCACATGTTTGTACAGTCAAATTACATAGATGAATGGAAAAGTTCAAAAAGATTTGGATACAGTTTTGAAACTTGATATGTGCGCGCACTCACAGTTGGAAGTGATGATAAAAAAATAACTGCTCACCACCCCTATATATGATGAGGAGGGCGAAACACTCCCTTTCCATCTGTATTTGGCGTTTGTATCCGTCAGACAGTTATTCTTACCATGTAATGTTATAAATAGGATACTTTTGTAGAATGGAATGGTCTTATGAATTTTTCATGTTAAGCTAACCACTACAGGACTGTTGAGGGGCAGTATGAACATTACACGGAGCGATGGGGGATGATTTCAGCTAAAAGCTAATAATGCGGCTATCTCGGATTCCGTCCCGGAAATGACTTGGCAGAGGGCTGGGGGAACATTGAACAATTTAGAATTTAATGCGTTTCTGGAGTTCAAAAAAAAATCACGAAGGTCTAAGATTATTTTTCTGCGAAATCATCTTTTCTTTCTCGTTGTGATTACTGAGGAAGTAAAGCCTCGAAAGAGGGTTACGGGCAAATTACCTTCGTAAAAGGCATGCGGATGGGAATGCTTTGTTTTACAATTTTGCATGCTGCTTTTGTTTGTTTTTTTTTTTTTTTTTTCTATACCAACAGTAGCTGGTAATACGTGCCTCCGTGCTGACAAACTAATAAAAGGTGTTGATGCCTCAGCGCTAAGACTGTATAATGAAGGTAGCTTCGTCTAAATTAACCACTCTATTCCAAAGGTTGGAAGAAGGCTTCGGCACCTTCTAAGTAATAACCTCAATAAAATGATGTGGGGTAAAAGTTCGTTAAACCCTTATTTTACGGTCGAAGTTGTAAGGTCGCATTAGCAGTTCAACCACGAAGGTGGAAAAGGGAAAGGTATGGCACCAGTATCTGGTAATAAGAAGACAGCTACGGGGTCAAAAACGTCACAAGTTCAAGATGTTATCAAATAAGAAGCCTTCAGCAACTGACACAGAGAGGCGCTTATAACTTTTAACTTGCAAGGTTGCTATTTAACAAGGGTTGGTTTAATGAACAGCTGTTAAAGAATAATATGATCTTCAGGGAGCACGTACAATACTTACAGTCTGTTCGACACTTTAAAGCTTCACACTAGGTATTTCTCCCAAACAGAAGTGACTTGTGTTACTCTGTAACAGCGTTCCCGCTGAAAAAAAGCCAACAAAGGGACCTTGTCAAAAAAAAGGGGCTCCACACATTTATTTTTTATTTATAACAAAGAAAAATTACTCCTTACGGAACACTTCTTTCCATATGTTTGCATTCTTTTTCGTTCAATAAATAATAAAGTCTTACATAAACTGAAAAAGGGCCCATTTTGATAATTTTTAAGAAAGTGGGGGCCAAGGGTCTTGAGGCTCAAAAAACGGTCAAGCTGCCCTGTAAAACAGCTACTGCTTCATACAGCTGGGAAATCCCTCTTGCTCAAAGGTTTCATAGTTTTAGTATGAAGCTACCCACCACACTAAGTGACAAGTCCGAGTCAAACGTATTAAGTTCAAATTGCAGTTCGTATCTGACATTCAAGGGCGCTTAACGAGTTATCGCAGTGTAAACATCTAGTTCATAATTGGGAGCGCTAAATTGTGAGCACAAGAGAATAAAAACGCTTAGTTCATGTTGAGACCCTTCTCTTTCAGCAAGCAAGTAGTGGGGTTCAATTACCGCATCTGTGATCTAGTACACCACGACTGAACTTGTTGCATAAAATATCCACAAAAATTTAGTATTGCTCGCTCACGGATGTGGTAATTCGACCGCTGAACTTAACCAAAAGTCGAGACATACGTCACCGTAACAACACGCAAAAAACCCACTTATTTAAAATCAACCAACTTTCGGTTAAAAACAACCAAGTATAATACCGTTAATAAAGCTTCTACAGAGTTAGTGGAATAAAAATAACCTAGTCAACTTGTTTTTAGGGAAAGTCGGTTAAAAATAGCCGATTTAAAAAATCCTCCAAATTTTCGCGGTCTAAAATAAAAAAAAAAACTCTGTACAATTTAAACAACTGGTTGTTATCAACCTTGGAACTTGGTTGATAACGACTGATATGTAAAGCGTGTGTGTTTTTTTCTTAACCGTACGGATTTAACCTTTTTATCTCGGTAGTTTTTTTTTCCCAAACGAATACTCGTTTTTTTTCAACAGATTGTTAGTGAATTTTAACCCGTTTTGTGTAACCGAAAGAAAAAGCACAATCGGTTCGATCCAATTTTTGATCTGATCTTGCAGTTTGTAGCACTTTATCAGAAACAGTTGCATACAAACAGGCTGCGTCGGTAAGAGAAAGTCATTCTGGATTGTTTTATTGAGCATTCTAAAAGATGCTTTACCTTGCTGAGATATAAACTCAATAAAAGAAAGAAATTATACCGCAGTTCAACTTTTTTTTTTTTTTTGTGGCAGAAGTTAAAAAATGTATTAGCTGAAAGTCCGTCAAGGAATAAAGCACAATATCAAGCAATGTCAAGCTTTTCCTGAAGGACTATAGCTTACTAGGACGCCACTCGTGGAGAATATCCAATGCGCCACAAACTCTTTCCTATCCCTCTTTCTCTTCCTAAAAAACTTGAATGCCGCGCTGTGCCCCGCATTATAAGGGTATTCATAACCCCTTGAGCGCGAGTAAAATTTAAGAAAAAAAAAATATCCTATCATTCCGAAAACGGGAACTAAAAAATTGAGTTTTGACAGGATTGCGTACTGCCAACTTATGACCTTGGAATGAGGTTTTATTCCCGCTCAGCTTAAAATATCAAAAATATCTGTCCTGTCCTGCTCCTGCCTAAGGAAGGATGTCCCTTTCTTTGCATATTAGTTTACTTTCATTGTTGCGTGACTGTTGGCGACCAACAATGAAATCTGCCCTCTTTCAGAAAACGTTAAATCCTTGAATCTTCTGAATGAGTCGGTCAATTTGGCACTTTTTTTGAAAGCATGTCATTTTTTTTTTTTTTTTGTTTTTTTCTATTTTGGCCCTTTTTTTAGTTGAAGAAGGTAATTTTTTCAAATGCTGTTATTTCCAAATAAAAACCTTTAGCAGTTGACTATCACAACACTATTATAGTGTTAAGCGAGCCAGTGCTTGTTAAATATATCGCTCAAAAATACTAAATGTGCAGAATAGCTTCAGAATTGGCTTGCGACCTTATTGACCGCTGCAGCGCCACTATTTAAAAAAAAGCCACAAGCTTTGAGAAATATTAAACAAGGTATGTTTATTCGAAGCGAAGCGCAGTGGCTTAGTGGTTAGTGTGTTGGACTACTAAGCGAGGGGTCGAGGTTCGAATCCCGCAAAAACCCAAATTCCAACTTAAGGTTTTTTCCACTGCGCCACCTCTCGCAAACGTCTGACAAACATCCGAGAGTATAACTGTCTTGAAAGAGCTTTTCAATTAGCCGTTTGGAGTCGGCATAGAATTGTAGATCCCTCCCATTCGTTTCAAAAATAAAAAACTCACACAAAACGAATGGTTGTGAGAAGCTAGACCTAGGGTCCCTCCGGACCTGTTGCGCCAACCATTTATTTATTTTATTCGAAAAATAAACCGTGCGCTATTAAATTGTTTCTGGCCCTAAATCTAGTTTCTGACAGCGGTGCGTTTCTTGTTTCATTTTTGGCACCTTATTCGGTATATACGAAGGGATGAATTGAGGTCTTCTTAGGACTTTAACACTCTTGGCGGTTTGTCAAATGCTCACGAGACTATACTTGTCTCTCTTACAGACTACCGAGAAGTGTACCCGTCAATTTTGTCACAGTCCTTGGTCGGCCGCAATGGAAGTCCACTTTTTTTTATAAAGCCCTAAATTATTGCGAAACTGATATCGTTATAAAATGTTGAAACTGTAAAGATGATGACGACCTAGTGTATATCATTCGAATTGGTATCAACGTTATTGCCGGTCGCTTGGATAGAAAGGGATTTTTCGATACTTTTTGGTAAGCATCTTGTGACCTGAAAAACAAGAATCTTCTCACCGATCTTTTACTTTAGAAATCAGCATTTCTGTCTCGAGATTTGAGCTCAAAATCTGTCTCACTGAGCGGTCTTAGATTTCTTTTGTGTTAAGTGTGTGGTCTTGTCTACTTGAAGTATAAAGAGCACCTTTACGCTCCCACGTACAGATCCCAGTATCAGGCTGCAAAAGTCCGTAGCGGACCTCAGCCTGAGCAACCTTTCAAAATACAGAAAACTGAACGTCTTATAATTCCCATCGCCTTCTTTGGAATTGGTTCGAAACTGTCAACAACTGACTGTCTGTGGCACTTCGTCGCTGGTATGTTCCGGAAAGATTTATGGTCGTGCAGTCTTGTGATAGGTCTCTGACCAAAAATTGGTTTGGACCCCATTTCGGATTTAGCTAATGGCCGGTCTGACATGAAAGGTTTTTATTTAAATGCTTTCTCATAGCCTAGAAATTTGATTCATATTCCACATTGCTCTGGCGAAAGAAAGGTACGACAAGACGCCCCGGTGTTAAACAGGTTTGAGTCATAGTAGTTGATCTCTCAGTCGAGGGGAAATCTAGTTGATTCGGCTCTATTGAAGTTCTTTAAGTTCTGTGGAATGGGGAAGACCGACGGTTGCCCAACATTATTCATCATGAGGTGAGTTAAAAATATACTTGAGAACTTTAGAACTTTTCCAACTCCATATGCATGTGTATGAAACAGACTTGCTTAGATTATTTACCAGAGCGTCTATCGTGTTCCGCTGATCTTAGCAATAGAGGTGACTCTGCTCTCTTTGCTCCAGACTCAATTGCAGGTTGTCCTGTATTTCCTTTTTTTAAATGCTCGAAGAACAAGTAATCATGATGCCTCATAGCTATAGGAGAAGTTCCACCTCAATAAATAGATTATTGAAGATAATATTCACAGCAAAAGCAATTTAAAAACACAACCCCCATCGAAGGTGCATAAATCGAACAAAGTTCAACGACCCACAACCCATTGGCTATAACTTATAACTTACCCCACACCAGAACCAGCACCCCCAGAGGGCGTAGCTGAGGAACTGAAATATCTTGTTTCGAGATCGAACGCAATGGGGCGTGGGCGTCACAGCTCAAATTGGATAATTTCTCGCATACAATGCAGAAACACGGCATATATTGAAATTTTCCGCGTGTGAGCTGCGAAATAGGCGTTCCTTGCCGGAACTAACTCATCATTCATGACGTTTAGCGCACACAAGCGACTTTCCTCTTCCGTTTGCGTGACGAACTGATTAACAGCACAACCGGGCTTGTTTTCGACATATGAATATATGGAATCTAACACGCATCGGCATTAGCAGAGCAGCTGTGTTGGAACATATTGTTGCACTTTGTTCGTGTGGCAACTGTCGTTTGTAACCCGTGGCATTGAAGGACATAATTAATGGAATTGAACTGTTTGTGTCACCAAGATAGTGCGCTATTGAAACCCAAAAAGTCCCACATATTGATGAAGTGATTTCGCGTGACGCCCAAACTAAAGAAAACATAACTTTCCGATCGATTCTTAATTGACGTCAATCGTGCAAAGATTAAGACCAATTCCCTGTTTTCTGATACGCTTCTAAATAACTACCACCAGGCACGCACTAACATAAAAATCACCATCCACTCACAGAGCCAAAGCGAATTAATTTTCCCAATCATTTGAAGAAAAATACAACCTCCTCTCCCATCAGTCACTCGACACTTTTGCAGAGAAGAACTAACATCTGAGCCAACATGCCAACTTGGCACGCAAATTTTACTGACATTCCCCCCCTTGTAACCGTCGTGTCTCCAGGAAGTCGAAAACAAATATTTGCCCTATAATCGGGTCCCAATCGAACCTCATCTCAATTGAGTTCCAACCAAAACAGCCAATAAAAGAGGGAACCCTCCTGTGCCACACCATCGCAAGCAAACAAAAAAAAAGAAAACAAAAAAAATTATCCTCATCTTTGCACATATCTGGAAAGTTCATCCCATCCGCACTTATGCGCCATCGAGCACCTTTTTCAGGAGTCCTCGCAGTGCACAACACCTACTTCACCCCGGAAGGTGGATTCGTGCGCGCCACTTTACTCTTCCATCAAGTGGGCTCAACGGAAAAAAAAAAATTAAACAATAAAAAAAATACAGCTAACTGAAACAAACTCAAGAAGAGACTAGAGAACTGGCATGTACCTCTATATACATATACATACATATATATTGCTACTTTGAAGAGGTTGCATGCTCCTGCTGCTGATGATGATCTGATGATGACAATGATGACGGTAATGGACCTCCTCTCCATCCGCCTCATATCACTTCGATCGATCAAAAATCATGCAGCAATAAAAATTTGCATAAAATTCTGATTAGCCTCGTCCGCCTTGTACTCTTATTTTCGGAGAGTAAATAATATCCTCTAAGGAGGCAATTTGAATGCATAATGCAGCCAGCAGCCACTAAGGCCGGGGATATCAGATCCCCGCCTTTATGCACAATTAATTGCAATTACTGTGTCATGTCGGGGTGTACATTGTACAACACACGGTCGTTTACAGTTGGAATGTATTAGGACGAAATCAAATGAGTTCCGTTTGTAATGCGTGGTCATTACAGATGAGAATACTAGATTATCCCGGAACATAAACGGGGGCTTTTATAAAGCAAATTGCCAATTGTTAATGCAAATCAGATTTGAAATCGCAAATGGTTCAGATTGAGATAGAAATTCAAATAAACAACGTGAAAACCTGAATATTTTAAGGAAGCAACTTCGAGGACAGGGTCTCTAATCAACTTTGATCAGAAGTTATTCTACGCATTTGACCGGGTCTTTCGTAGACCCTACTGCAGCACGTAGACTGTGCCTCTATCTAAAACAATATTTTGTAGTAGATTTTAATGAGCCTACTGGCAACCATTTTTGTTTCCGAATTATTGAGGCACAGCACCTTTTAATTAGTGTTGCCGTTCTGACCGGATTCCGGTCATATCTGACCGAAATCTATTCACTTTGACCGGAGAAAATTGTGAAATCCGGTCTAACCGATTTTTAACCGGAAAGGAAAAATTCTTTAATCGGAAAAGGCTTTTTTGACAGGAAAAATAATATTGTTCCATGACTAGACATAAATATATAGACTTCTATAATTTGAATGAAACTTGGCCATACGTAACGTGTTCGTTACGCTCACAATTTCATACAGAAATCAATTTATTGTGAACTAGCTGACCCGTGCTCGCCTTGCTTCGCCAGAGTTCCACTTCTCAAATTTAAAACAAAATAATTAGCGCTATACAAAAAGTAGCTTACCCGAAAAAAGAGAAGAAAATCTGCCAGTAAAACAATCCAAACAAATACCTTGGTAGGCTAACTTCTATTATTCCCTCTCAATCTCATTTACATTCCACTTGTAAGTTGTTACTTGTTACATTTTATTCCCCATCTCAATCCCATAACAACTCGCTCACTTACTACTCAAACACAAACATCCTCAAGTTCAAATTAAAAAAAGAGAAAAAAAAACATGAAGCAAAAAAACTGCAAATGCACAAACAGGTTTTAGCATGGACGTGAATCAGTATCCTTATCACTAATAAGATCAGAATCACTATAGCGCATTTTAAAAATCACAATCACAATTAACAACTGAGTGTGACTCCCTCAATCTCAATTACATAGCTATCTCCCTCAATCCCATGCACCACATTCGCTCTACTACTCATTGTCATTATTCACTAATAATTTAAGAACGTGAGCAAAAAAAAAAAAAAACAACACAAAACCCAAAAGTTGCATAAAAAAAGAGAAGCACACGGCAGAAAATGTATAGAGAGAGAAACAGGTTTTGCCGCACACACACACAAAATTTCCTCCACTCAACGCTGGAAAAATCCAACGATCTAGCTTCAATCGAACATTTTGATTTTTTCAATTGTATTAAATTTATAGTTTATTGCTTATTGTTCGACTTCAGGATAACGTACAAAGATGATTTATATCTTAAAATCTTTGTACATTATTGAACTTTGTATTAAAAAAAATCCCATTTCATTTGGATGAGTGATTCCGAAGCTAGGAGCTAGAAGGCATCCGAGAATTACAACTTTTCTTAGATATCAGCTTAGATTTCCACTTCCGGACAGCGAATAATGGTAAAACATATCCTATGTTCAAATCTGAACAATTTCCTATGCAACTGTGTAAACCGAAATCAAATTCGTGCAGTACTTTTTGAATCTATTCTCGTCTCACAGATTACAGCCGGAAAAAAAGCTACAGTTTTATTATAGTAAGGATAGTCGTAGAATACAGCTGCTCCACGGTAGTCTCATAACTCATTTGAATGCTCCCACCAAAGCTGTGGGAGTGTGCGTGCATTCAAAGAAGACTGATGTATAGTGAAGTAAGTACTCACTTACATGGTAGTTGGTAGCTGGTAGGTACCATGCAATATTTTACATTTTTTCCAATGATATGTATGCATTTAGCAATATTTTGGAAGACTGAATTAGATTAGAAGTTCATTTTTCTGCTTCATAGCTTCACGAATTTTATCTTTGAGGTCTTGAATCGACGTCGTAGACCTTATCTTTCACGTGGCCCCAAAGGAAGAAGTCACAAGGTGTTAAATCACAAGATCTCGGTGGCCAATTGTGATCACCTCTTCGAGATATAACACGGTCCGGAAACTTTTCCCGTAAAAGATCAATGGCTTCGTTGCTTGTGTGGCACGTAGCGCCGTCTTGTTGAAAGTTACCGTTGTCCAGATCAATACCATCCAACGATCATAAAAAAAATCATTAATCATCTCTCGATAGCGCAATCCATTCACCGTAACTGTTGATCCAACCTAATTTTCGAAAAAGTAAGGTCCAATGACCCCGCCGGACCATAAACCGCACCAAACAGTCACACGTTGAGGATGGAGAGGCTTCTCAACAATAACTCTTGGGTTTTCCGAGCCCCAGATGCGACAATTTTGCTTGTTGACGTAGCCACCGAGGTGGAAATGGGCCTCATCAGTCAAGATGATTTTTCGATGGAATTCCGGATCATTTTAATGCATTTCAAGGACCCAATCAGCAAAGACACGACATTGTTGATGATCGGCCGGCTTGAGTTCTTGTGTTAACTGAACTTTATAAGCCTTAAGACCCAAGTCTTTATGCAAAATACGGTGTAATGACGTTTGTGGAATGCTCAATTCCAAAGAACGACGAGGAATGGACAAACCTGGGTTTTCTTCAACACTTTGGGCTACAGCAGCAATATTCTCAGTTGTTCTTGAGCGACGTGCACGGGTTTTATTCTTCACATCACTAATTTATCCCAACAGTTCGAATTTTTCCACCAATTTCTGTATTGCGGTCCGACAAGGTGCTTCACGACGGCCAAAAAATGCTTTAGTTTTGCGAACTGTGACTGCAAGATTTTCACCATTTTTGTAGTGAATTTTAATAATTTCAATGCGTTAGGTTAGGTTAGGTTGAAGTGGCTGTCGGCTATCCGACACACTTAGACCATTTATCAGGTCCCTTGTGATACCACATGAATCTATACTTATTCTTCCTACTCGTTGAACCAGTTGGAGCTTCTAATGAAGCGCAGGAGATTACGAATATCTATCTTTGTGAGATCGTTCAGATCATTGAAGTAGAACGCTCCTAAGTGGATTTTTCTTCTTTGTGAGAGCGCTGGACAAGTACAGAGAAGATGAAGAATAGTTTCTTCTTCCTCCTCGTCAAAGCAGCTTCTGCAAAAATCGTTGCATAATACGCCAAGCCTTTTTGCATGCCTGCCAATAAGGCAGTGTCCCGTGATGACACCTATTATAGCACTGATATGCTTCCTATCGAGGGAGATCATATGCTTAGAACGTTTTAGATCCAGCTTTGGCCAGATCTGTTTTGTCTGTAGACATGTTGAGCCGGTTGTCCACCTGAGATTTGTTCTTTCGATGGCATCCAGCTTAATTGTGAGTTTGCAAGTAGCGATTGGAATACCTATGGAATCCTTGATTGGAAGCAGAGGTATTGTAGTTCCGTGTTTGGCGAGTTCATCAGCCTTGCAGTTACCTGGGATGTCCCTATGCCCCGGCACCCAACAGAGGTGAATATTGAACTGCTCCGCCATCTCTATAAGAGATGAACGACAGTCTTGGGCTGTTATAGAGTTTGTGGAGACCGATTCCAGGCACTTGATGGCAGCTTGACTATCAGAGAAGATACGGATATCTTTAGCAGATATCACGTTTTCCCTTAGCCAAGATAAGACTTCTTTTATCGCCATTATTTCCGCCTGAAAAACGCTACAGTGATCAGGAAGACGGAAGGAGAGACTAAGATTTAGTCTATCTGAGAAGACACCACCACCAACACCGTCCACTGTTTTGGAACCATCCGTGTAAAAGTGGATCGATTCATCATTCAGGAATGCATCCTCCTCCCAGAATAATCTAGTAGGAATGTAGACCTGGAAGTTTTTATCAAACCGCAGTTCTGGTGTGGTGTAGTCGATGTTTTCGTGAAGGTTCTTAATGGTGTTCAAGATAGCAGCATGGCCAGTAGTTTTGCTGGTCCATTGTGAAATAGCTTTGAGGCGTACGGCTGCAGAGGCTGCCGTTTGCCTGCTGAAAACGTCAATGGGTGTCAGATGAAACAGGATATCAAGTGCAGCAGAGGGGGTAGTACGGAGAGCCCCGCCGATGCACAAGCAAGCCGTTCTTTGGACTTTGCCTAGTTTATCGCTGTTAATCGCTTTGTCTAAGGCAGTCCACCAGACAACCACACCGTACGTGAGTATTGGTCTTATGACCGAGATATATAGCCAGTGGGTGATACGAGGCTGTAAGCCCCATTTGTTCCCTATAGCCTTTTTGCAAGAGAAAAGTGCCACAGTAGCCTTCTTGACTCTTTCTTGGATGTTAGGTTTCAAGGTTAACTTCCTATCAAAAATAAGGCCTAAATACTTAGCTTCATTTGAGAATGTTAATCTGGTGCCATTAATAGATGGAGGGTCGATGTGTGGAATCTTGTATTTCCTAGAGAAGAGGACAAGTTCAGTTTTGTGAGGGTTTACACCCAACCCACAACTGTTTGCCCATTTTATTAGCTTGTTAAGAGCGTGTTGTAGGAGTTCTTTTATCGTGTTAAGGTACTTTCCTGAGACGGCAATAGCAACGTCGTCCGCATAGGCAATCACATTGTAACCTCCCGCTTCCAGGCATATCAGCAGTTCATTCACCACCAGGTTCCAAAGAAGGGGAGATAGGACGCCACCTTGTGGAGTTCCTCTACTGACCGCTCTTCTGGCCGATGTCTCACCTAGATTTGAGTTGATAATTCGGCTATTAAGCATCAAATTGATCAGCTCTCCAAGTGAGGCATCCACGTTCAGAGCAGCCAGTGCACCAGCGATTGCAGATGAGTCAACGTTGTTGAAAGCGCCTTCTATGTCCAGGAATGCAACCATTGTGTACTCCTTATGGCGAAGGGAGTCTTCTATGGAGCGCGTTAGCGTGTGTAGGGCCGTTTCTACTGATTTGCCCTTAGAATAAGCATGCTGTGCAGTTGACAGAAGTTTTTTGTCAATGCTTTTGCGTAAATGGATTTCAATCAGTCGTTCTAAAGTTTTTAGAAGGAATGATGAAAGACTAATAGGTCTGAGATCTTTCGGATTCACGTTAGAACATTTTCCTGCTTTGGGTATGAAAACCACTTTGACTTCTCTCCATTGCATTGGGATGTGTGCTAGATCTAAACAGCTTGTAAAGATTATCATAAGCGTTGGCAGGATGATATCCGATGTGTTTTGTAGTTCGGCTGGTATTATGCCGTCTGGTCCCGAGGATTTATATGGTTTGAAGCTATGAAGCGCCCAAAGCACTTTGTCTCTGGTGATCAGACCTTGTAGATTGTTAGATTGCAAGTTTGATCTATTTGGATCTGTGTGTACAATACATTTTGAGCTGCCAGGGAAGTGGGTGTCAAGCAGCAGATTAAGCGATTCTTCGCTTGAAGTCGTCCAAGAGCCATCTGCCTTTTTCAGACAGCTTGGCATTATTGGGTTTGTTGAGAGAACTTTTCTTAGCCTTGATGCTTCAGAAGACTCTTCTATCTTACCACAGAAGAGTCTCCAGGATACTCGCTTGGCTTTTCTTAGTTCTTTTTTATATATCTTTAGGGATTCCTTATAGATATCCCAGTCAGTCACTTTTCTTGTGTCTTTGGCACGATTGAAAAGTTTCCTGCAATTTGACTTTCTCAGTCCCAATTCTGAAGTCCACCAGTGTGGCTTCTTCTTACCTCTCGGCAGAATAAGGGGACATGAGGAGGACATCGCATTATTTAAAGCCAACGTAAGATTTTTGACTCTAAGATCAAGCTCGTTGGTGTTGCAGGGGGGACTTAAAAGCTCTGATGTAATTGATTGTTTCAGAGTGTCCCTATATTTGAGCCAATTTGTTTTCCTAGGATTTCTAAACGGAGTTTGGCAAGGAGGTTCATCGGCTAAGTTAAATTGAATGTAGCGATGATCTGAAAAGGAATGCTCAGCTGATACTTTCCAATTGGTAATCAATTGACTAATGGTATCAGAGACAAGAGTGATATCCAAAACTTCTTGTCGGTTCCTTGTTATGAAAGTAGGTTCGTTTCCTACATTGCTTATGATAAGGTTTGTACTTAAAATGTAATCAAAAAGTGACTCACCTCTATCATTAATGTCCGTGCTGCCCCAAACCGAGTGGTGAGCATTAGCATCACACCCGATTATGAGGTTGGTTTTAGTCCTCTCTCCTTCCGCGATCGCTCTCTCTAGTTTGTCCCCAGGGAGAGGGCCCGTGAAGTCATGGGCCAGATATGCTGATGCTATCCAGTAGGTGCCTTTCGCGGTCACTAGTCTAGCTACAGTTACATCTGCATCGCTGAAATTAGGGAGTAAGCATAATTTAAGGTTACGTTTCGCTAGTATACATGATCTGGGTCTACCTTTGTCATTTACATACAGCTTTTCGTATCCAGGAGTCTCGAGTCCACGAACCACGCTGTTGTCAAACCATGGTTCCTGTATCAAGACTATGTCTTCTCTACCCTTTGAAAGGCGGAGGATGAGGGATTTCAATGCGTGTATCGTTCCATTTTTAGTAATGGCGTAGTTTCTACTTGTCAAATGTTAAAGAATAAAAGCTTCAAAAGTGACAGCTACCGAAATAGCGGGTCATTCACAATAACATCACTTATTGTAAACCCTTTACATTCAGCATAAATCTTTTGTTTTTCTTCAATTTTGAAATGATATCATTGTCTTTTACAACTTCGTTGAAATACTATATACCTCTTCTCTATCTCTATAGCTATAAAAATCAATTGCTGTGCGTTAGTTGGTTAAAGGCTCCAGAAAGGCTCGACCGATTTGAATGATTTTTGTTTTGTTTTGTTCTACTTGAATCAGGGATGGTTTAGGAAAAAGAATTTGGATAATTCTGAATATGTGGCGCTGCAGGCGTATATTTCGCTTTTCATTTCAATTCAAGTATTTCCAATAATAATCTTATATCTATAATTCTTTCGGGGTGGAAATCGAAATTTTGTGAATGCCAATGATTGGTTCCAGCTTAAAAGATGGGGTACTTTTGACAAGATAGGTGTCAATGGTGTCGAAAACCACTCAACACATTATATAATATTGAAAGATAGGACTATATATTGGACCCGATAGGTGGCGCTGTTGTCGATCTCCGAAACAGGTCTACCGAATTGATCGAATTTTTGTGGATGGGTATGGTTGCTTCCAGTTTGAAAGATAGGATAATTTTGCGGGATAAGAAAACAGGTTGTGGCACCACCTCACTTTCAAACATAAAATCAAACGCTATTCCTAAAGCTGTATAATTAAAATTATTAATGGACATTGGTTAAATAAAGAACTTTGCGAAATGTGAGCAGGACTTAATACAAAAGATACGAGCAAAGCCGGATGGGTACAGTTACATATAAAAGAGACTGACGTCCGTATGTGCACTCATAACTCGGGAACGAATCGTTCGATTTCAATGATTTTTGGTTTAAATTCGCGTGGGCCCAAGGAAGGACATTGCTACTTTTTGTCGTGAAACAAAAATGTATGGGGATAAGTTGAATTTTTGAATTCTTTGTATGTTCCGGGCTTACCTCTACACAATTTTAAATTCAAAGTAGACTCAGTTATAGTTTTGTTGCGCAGCCTCAATGCACCGAAACTTTGTAACGGATCGCGTTTGATTTGATGGTGAAGGATCTCAAATCAAAAGTCATGCAAGCGGTGATCTTGAGGGAAAATTCAAAAGCAAACATTCTCATTCCGCAGATTCCGCTTATTCAAAACGATTTGCCATTCTTATTTAAGGGGCTTGAATTTCCCTTGCGTCGCGCTTTCACTATGACAAATAAAAAATAATTTGTTGCATTTCTGTCATCAATCTTGAATTCCCATGTTTCTCACATGGTCAATTTAGTGAAATCACGTAAAAATTAATGCGGTTTGATTGAAACAAATTGACATTGCTATACTTCAGATATTTCTATTGTAGATATTTAATATAACTTTTGAATGAAGCATTTGAATTGACCGAATTACATAAAGTAGCGAGTGCATTGTGCATGCTTGGAATTATTATTTTCATTACATTAACGAATTTGGACATATGGAATATAAAACAAAAATGCATCCGTAAGACCCATCTTTTCTTTGTTGTGTTTCCACGCCTATACAGAATTTTCATATGGCGAAAAAAAAATTGGAAAATTTTTAAGGAATTGAAAAGTTCGTGAAAATTGATACAGGGAATTTTTTTGTTTAGATTTTGATCGTAGTATACAGTGAGATCGTATTTGACAAAAGATATTTTGGATCAAAAAAATTAATTTCAGGCTGAATAGTGAATGCTCCAAATTATTTTAGTCGAAAAGTCAATTTTGGGCGGTACGAAGTTCGCCAGGCACGCTAGTATGTACATAGATTATACCAAAAATATTTTATTCGTAAAAAAAAAACGTAAAAAAAAAAGTAATGTAACGCATAATTTGGCAACCCTGTGCCGGACTTTTGAGCGCGGGCTAACAAGTTTAGTCAGTGAAAAACACAAATATCACCTCTCACAAACGTCTGACAAACATCCGACATTATATAAAAGCAACTGATGATATAACCCAAAAATGCAAGTTTCTTATATGCGGAGGATATTCTTTTGAATAGTAAATTTTGTGAATAGAGGTTTGTTTCTTATATTCCAATGCTTCTTATAAGCGTGTTTCTCATATCAGTTCTTTTTTATATGCCACGCTTTTTCCGCATGCGTTTTTTTATAAGATATTTGCTATGAGTTTTTCTTATATCCGTGGTGGACTGTAGCCTAACTTTGGGCATTTCACAAGGTAGAATCGAATTTAGGGAATTGAAACAAATTTGTATGAATAAATCCTACCGGCGCTCAAAAATAATTTCAAAAATCGCGTAATGTAACTTTTGAAAGAAACGAGGAATTTTGATCTTTACCGGGAATATATTTTCCCACTCATATATATCTTGAATATCTATTCCCCACACGTTCATCTGTACAATCTACAGTTCATTAAACAAATTTGCACTTCAAACTATAAGATATAATATCTTCTCATCCTGACAACTGAAAATTCTCCCAACTTTCGAACTGCTTACGCAAATTTAACATTTTCCTGCTTACCTTATCCAACCAAAGGAGACAGGAAAACCATAAAAAAAAGAAACTCCCATAGGATGTCATTAACCGATAAAGAATCGACCACCCGCACGATTCAAATATATCTCATTTCAATCGGCCACATCCCGGACAGCTGAACGCATCGGTCCCATATTAATTTGGGGATCATAAAAAATCGCACTATAAACTTACGGTTTCACGTATCCGAATTTAAATGTCGAAGCCTGCGTGCATACGACCATGCATGATCTGTCCGATGGCAAAGCAAGCTCCACTCAGCCATAGCGAAACGTTTCACTATATAAATCTGCATCGACCGCCATAAGAGATGCGAGGGGATCCTTACACATTCCACCATACAGTGGCAATGCGGATGAAAACTGTTGCATGATGGGTTTCGCTCTCCATGATAGATGCACACACTCGAAAATGGGAGTTTTTTTTTTTTCATTCGTTCGTTTTAATGGCACGCGTGAGTGGCGAACGGAGCCACCGATTAAAAATGCGGTTAATAGCTGAATGGATTTTCAACTGTATATTGGAATTTATCGATAACTCGCAACGGAGGGCTGTGCTGTGAAAAGTTCTTAAAGCCGTCGGAAAACGAAACTATTTAATCTGCCTATTTTTGGGGCATAAATTCTTCAATTCGAAGTCGTAAAGTCGCTGAGAAATGAGTGCTTTTCTTGGATTTTATTGGGGACGCACAAAGGGTTTCGTCCTACTCTGTCTTTGTTGTGGGGGCATTTGTTGTTATTCGCATTTTATGGCTGGCATTAAAATTGTGGAAGACGGCCAAAATATAACAGTGTTTTGTGGGGAAGTTAGCTCATTCGATTTTCATTATAAACAGTTTTTTTAATTGGCAGGTAAAATTACAAGTACAATATTCAATCAATCTTTAGTTGAAATTGAGAGTAGCAGAGAGAAACTATTTGAATAGTTCTACCTTCATTGGGGGGCACATCACTGAAACCACAATACCCGTTGAACCCCCGTGGAACAGCTAATAGATTCCCTTTCAATCATTTGCTGCATAAATCTACTACAGCCATTCACATCTCCTTCGGCAGGATAATTCGAAAAATAACAAATCACTCAACCATTAAAAATTACAACCAATTGAAGCAGAAGAATCACATTCAACCCATCTCCGTGCAGTCACCTCCTCCTTCATCAAACATCAAAACACAAAGAACCCCTATAGCAGGCTTGAAGCTTTCATCCACCCTCGCACCCATCAGTCATCTCATAGCCATTCCACCGGCACACGTATCGGTTAAAGGATGAACACATCGCCGCAAGGTAGACGTACTCAATATGCAAATCCCCTCATTAAATCAACCTTCTCCAACGAGAACAGTGGAAGGCCGGACTGGGACTGAGAGTGAGACTGGAACTCCGAATAATGTGCACCCTGTAATTACTTAACGCAGCAATTAAATGGGCATTTGCACGTCTGAACAACCTCAGCTGAAAACAATGGATGGGCAGGGGGCTAGGTAGTATGATGATGGCGCACGTGGAATGAGTATTTTCATGTTTGGGGTAGAGGATACGAAAGCACTTGCATCCCTGAATGCACTTCCTGCAACAAACACTGTGCGCACATGGCAGAACCAACCCCTCGCACTCACTCTTGATCTTTTGTTCTTTCCGGCACTTGAAGGTGCAAATAGCCGTGCAACAGCGAACCGGCTGTGAAGTTTATTAAGTGGAAAACTATTTTCCATTGATTAAGAGTTAAAAGTAAAATAAAAAATAAACTTAAAAACAATACAGAAAACAATAGTAGGGTAATGAACCTGAGGTAAGCCTCTTATCATACAAAAGCTCTAGTGGCTGCACTAAATTGTAGTAGCTGCATGAAAAATAATAAAGTTTAGGTACACTGAGTAAAGTTTTTGACTTTAAAAAAATCTGAAATGTCGATTCTCGTATGCACTTGTAGTTGGTAGTCATAATTGTTGGTCGTTGTTCTCTTTGAACAAAAGCGATCCTTTAGTGGTTTTAAAACGTTTTTTAAAACATTGCATACTAATTGACTATCACAAAGCGAAAATTTGCAACTACAATATTTCAGTTTCGCTCACAACTTCAATTCTGAACCAAGAACAGCAATACGACGAGCAAGCAAAATTTATACCCACTAATCAATCAACGTAGATCAGTAACCCACAAATCCACTGGGCGAATACGTTCTCCTAGACGAATGTATCGCGAATGCCGTAACATTTTGTTTAAAAGTTCCAAGGGGAATAAATATTTTTGTCAAGTTTTCGACTCAAAAACGCACGATGAGTGTATACGCCATATCACTCCTGCAAAAGAATGACGATCATAAAAGAACTCCGTTCCCATATTAAAAATTTTACTGAGAAATTGAAAACTGTGATTGATATTTTGCATGTTCTTCTTTACTAACAAAACCACCCCCACACACTTGTATTACTTTCTCAAAGTCGCAAAATAACTCCTCCAGATGTCTAAATGTTCGCATTTTGTTCTTCCATGTAGGTTTCTAGCGAATCTTCATTCGACGTTCGTCAAAACATCAGCCTCAGATGAACTGGCGAAATCTTCTGCGAGGACGTCGAAGCAAACAAAATACGAATCTTCTGGTTTAAATTTTGAAATACAAATGTTCAAATTTTGTTTATCCCAGATACCACTAGTGAATAAATGACGCGAATCCTTTTCAATATTATTTACTTTTTTTTTTTATAATATATTTGAGGCTGTCATATTTAAAAAAAAAAAGAATTTTACACGAAGAACCGCGCTCGCAAATTTGTATATCGATTCCAAACTTACATAAAATTCCGCTATTTATTCGCATTTTGGTCTTTCGCGTTTAGTTTATGTGAATCTTAGGCGAGGTGAATGCACCGACGTTCGCCGCGATGTCAGTCATTTCTCACGATCCATGTGAATTCGAAGATAAACTTGCCGGCAAATTCCGCGGGGAACTCGAAATCAAATCCAACAAAGTGCGAGTACATTAAAATTTTCTTTATACTACTTCTGCTTGGATAATCGAAAAAGGTCTTTGCTACATAATTGCTTTCAAAACCAGTAGAAACAGCGATTGGAAAGGGTAACAGGGTCCTTCACTACTTCAAAGCTATATAAAAACTGTCATTATGACGTGACGTTCTGTTCAGGCGCCGATATTGAATGTTCTTTCTTGCGGAACAACTTTTTGATGTGAAACATCTTTTGGCGCGACTTGGGAGTTGGGAGTAAAATCGACTCGAATGAGACGGAAATTCCGGCTTTACGGCGGAAATTGGCCTGTCGTCATCACCACACACCACGCCGCGCCGCTCTCAACTCCTAAACCCGATAGGTGGCGCTGTTGTCGATCCCCTAAACCACTCAACCGATTTCAATGAAATTTTGCGGGAGTGTATGGTTGCTTGCAACTTGAAAGGTAGGATTGTTTTGGACCCGATAGGTGGCGCTGTTGTCGATACCCTAAACCACTCAACTGTTTTCAATGAAATTTTGTGGGTGTGCATGGTTGCTTGCAACTTGAAAGGTAAAATAGTTTTGTAGCCGAGGTGGTTGAGGTTGGATAGAGCACGACTATCATTTAAACGAATAATTGAATCATTGTCAATACGCCTTGGAACATCATTCCTACTGCCTGCTATTTATAAGCAGTACAAATTAGTCATGGATCTAAAGGATTTGACAAACATAACCCCGTGCATGAAACCTAATGGATCCACTATGTCACCAACATATACCCTATTAAAGGGAAATAACTGAGGAAATCAAAAAAAGCGCAAAATCACAATCCAAAGTCCTTCTGCCGCACCCAAAGTCTTTGCTGAATCAACTTTGTGGCACATTCGCGCCAAAAGTGTCTCGCACCGCATACCTATACACCAGCACAGCAGCTCTGTGACTCAAACAGGATACAGTCCCCATTCGCCCCCAACGCCCCAACCACTCAAAGTTTGTTTGTATCTGTTACGTGCACTTGTGCCTTGTATAGTAGAAAGCGAATTACTCCCGTTTGCTACACACACACACAACAGAAGTAATAAAGGATCTTCTACGATGCACTTAACGTAAGCTCGGCAGAAAACATAGAGAGATACACACAGATAATAGCGCCGCCTGGCAGCCAACTGAGGGTCATTAATCTTTGCTCCTTTTATCCGCCTTTCGTTCAGTATTTGCGAAATGCCTTTAATACCTCCAAGTGGGAGCGCAGGCAGGCGCAAGGTGGAGGCTTTGTGTTGGCAAACGCCAAACCAAAACGAGCTGAAGTATGATAAGTTACCGAGACCTGATGACGCTACTTGTCTCCGAAGGCTAATTAAACCAGTAGATGGCGTTTATTAAGAGCATGTCTCCATCTCGTTAAAATATCTGTAATACTTCGGGGTGATTTATGTTCGTGTTTTGTGGGGGTGGTCGTGCCATAGTATCCCCGTCCCATGCCCACATCCCCTACAATATTTGTGCTCGAATTCAAAAGCCGTTGTTTGCAAACTTCACAAGAAGGTTAAGGGGATCACAATGAATTTTTAATATACCATGGCAATGGTGGTGGGTCTCAGGTTTTAGCGGCTGCAATGCAATTACCACAATCCTGTGTGTTTGTGTCAGCTGATGTATGCGGAATTCATGTCAGAGTCAGAGCACAAGAATGAAGGACAAATTATTTATTTATTGCGAAATGGCCTTCGGGATTGACGACTGACGAAACATAAAAAGGAAAACACGGTTTTCATCACAACAGAACAGGAGTAAGCGTGTGGGACATATTGAGACAGATCTTTGTGTGTTGACATTAGAACGACAGAGTTTCTCGAGCGACAAGTTACGCTCACATTCGTTTCAGTTTAAAGCCTCATTAAGGTTTTCATTGGTTATTCATTTAAAATGTGGTAATTATAGCTTGCGGCTATTCCATGTGGAAAACACTGTTTGCCGTCAATAGACGCATGAGTACATGTGTGCAAGACGGTCATGAATCTTAATTTTGTTTGGCTTGGAAAATACGGGTAAGCACTTAATACGGAAAGTGCCAATCGGGTGACATGACTGCCCCGGGCTGATGGAGGATATTTGTTGAAATGACGAGTTCCTGACATATGTGGGAATCAGAGAGGGTTTTCGCATTACCGCAGGGGTGGATGCTCAATTACTTATGTTTGCTAACTAGTTACTAGTTAAACATTTTAGAGAGAGCAGTATTTTCGAGCTGTTACTGATGTAGTGCGGGTCAAAGGTTTGCTTATACAATAAAATAATACCTCAGTTGAAGCCAGAACCACTCATAGACGCAGAGTTCGGCTAAGATTGGGTAGAGAAATAATCTCAGGGTGGTTTAAATTTAGCCACCAAACTGGGCACACTCTAAAGGCACAAAAGGGTCCTCTAAGAAGCCGCAGTGCCAGAGCTCATTGAAGGCTCTCCCGCCCTACAATCTGGGCACAAACTCCATTTTCACCAGCTACACATGCAAATCTACACATGCAATGCAACTGTAACTGGGGGTTTTATCTATGTGACCAGTTGCAGGAAAACAATAAATCGACAGATTTCGATAATCTTTTTTGAAATCGTTCATAAAACTCCAAGGATAGGCCATACTGTTCACTGCCACGCCCACTTTTTGGGAGCGTTTTTGACCAAAGTGTATGTTTCTTTACCGACCGCCTTTCACTAGCCATTAATCAATTAGTTCTTAGCCAATAAAAGAGAAATGAAAACAAACAAAAAATAGAGCCAGCACTTTCGCAAATATTTTAGGCTATCAATCAGCTCTCGGCTTCATCCAAAAGCTGAGCTACAGACCAAAATCGAATATCAAATGGATATATGTCAGCAACCACTGCTCTTGGAACGTCATCCTGCTGCAGGCGCCCTTCAAATCCACATTCAATTGAACAACCACTGTTTGTCGTTTTCTCTATTGGGGCGCAACGACAGAGTTTCTAGTTCTAGATAACAAAATTTCAAACCCGAACGAAATTGCGGGTCGGGCACCGCCACAGCAAGTTTTGACATACAACACTTTCTCACGCGCTTTAAAATTTTCTATTGGTAAAAAAATGAAAAACGGCGGTACAACAAACCAGCGTTGCCGTTTGGACCCTTTAGGGGCAAAATGAACCCTTTTTGAGGCTCGGGACCCTTGGCCCCCACTTTTCTAAATATGATCAAATTGGACCCTTTTCCAATTTAACTCTCACACGAACAGAAATTTGAATTTACTAAAGTAAGACTTGATTATTTATTGAACGAAAAAGAATAGGTACAAGAAAAGTAGAAAGTATAAATGTCTAGAAAATATCTACGGTTGGACGCAGCCGTTTCATTTTCTTCGATAAGCACACCCATCTAAACCATCCAAAACCAGAACTCAAAAATTTAACAGAAGAAAGAGATAACACTATTTTCCAAATAAAAACCTAGTAGGTTTACGAATACAGAAAGACTATTCCAAAAAAGTAAAATGTAAATCACAGAAATTTTTACAGAGGGCCTTACTAATAACTATGATTATTATTATTAGTATTGCGCAGAATATTTATTATTATTACTAGCTGACTCGGCGAACTTTGTTTCGCCCATATTCGTTAATGTAATGAAAAGAATAATACCGAGCATAGTTGACGAAAGACTGGAACTAACAAACACTGATCTAAGCACGCGGAACTGTTTACGAACTGTTGAGTACGATAGTGATCACTACGGACTTGCCGCCGTAATACGGATCCCGAACGAGCAGACGCAGCTGGAGCAGTACGACCAAGTGCGTTCTTTCGATTACCGAAAAGCGCAGTGGTCGCGCTTCACCAGAGTTTTAAAGCGCGACATACGCTCATGCGAGATCGACCCACCGACAAACAGGAACTTAACGAACGATGAGATCGACATTCATTTACGGCAAATGAATGTTGTCATCAAACAGACAATGGAGCGGACTATCCCTCGGGTAGGACATTCCACCGACGAAGAACAAACCGAAAAGTATCGAAACGCGACAATCGATGCTCTGTACAGACATAAAAGTAGACTGCTCTCGAGGCTTAAACGGCTACACAGACAGTTTACTGACAGGAATGATCCCGAGGTAAGGACACTGAAGTCGATGATCAAAAACTTGAAACAGTTGATCACAGAAAATTACAGAAAATCTGTAAGTTTGTATTGGGGCAATAAAATTCGGGCTATAAAATCCAGTAGTCCGAGTATGTTCCCACAAATAAATAAACTGTTCAGGCGGAAAGATCATAACGACATTTCATGTGTCCGAATACCTCAGACGAATGAGAACAGACAGACACTACTGACTGCTGGCATAAGTCCGGAAGGTGCTGACTCGAATGACGGTTTTTTCGTGGTCGAAGACCCGCAGGAGAGAGTGGATTTGATGGGAGCTTTCTTTGAAAATGTGTATACGGTGAACAACCCTGTTCGCCGTAACCACGACCTCGAAGAGAGGGCCTTTCTTAACCACTTTTACCTGCGGACCGAAATTCAAAATTGGCGATTCGAGAACAACGGTTTCACCGTGTTCAATGACGACAACCGTGCAAATGGCACAATCGCCGATGTAAATTCTCATCTGTTCGTGAGTATAGATGAACTTCGGTGCATCTTTGAGTCACTGAAAAACAAAAAGTCGGCGGGAGTTGACGGTGTCCCAAACGTCGTATTAAGACGCCTGCCGCTAGAAGCGATCGATATCTTCACCACGCTATTTAACAATGTGCTGAATAATGCATATTATCCGGCGCAGTGGAAAATGGCGGTGGTACACCCTATCCCGAAAAAGGATAAAGATAGGACAAACCCTGCTAATCTTCGGTCAATCAGTTTGCTTCCGAATATTAGCAAGGTATTCGAGAAAGTCGTCAATAGATCTCTTTTAAGATGGGTTGAAGAAAATAAGATTATTCCGGACAACCAGTTTGGCTTTAGAGCGGGGCATGACACTATTCATGCCGCGTCGAAACTGGTCTCCGACATTCAGTGGAATAAAACTAAGAAGCAATGCACGGGTGCCTGCCTGGTCGACTTTGAGAAGGCCTTCGATACCGTATGGTTGGAGGGGCTCTTTTATAAGCTGACCAGAATGGGCATTCAAAAACCTTTGCTGTATATGATTTATGACATGCTTATGGGAAAGAAGTTCGTTGTCAAAGCTGGCAACGTGACTTCGAGCAGGGTTTTCGAAATTAAAAATGGCTTACAACAGGGAGCAGTGAATTCTCCGGTCCTGTTTAATATTTACACAAGTGATCTGGTGGGTTCCCTCAGACACGCTATAGCGTACGCAGACGATTTAGTGGCGTACAGGTCAGGACCAAAAATCGAGGTCATCAACATCCTTCTGCAGCGTGACTTCGAGCAAATTAAGAGGTATTGCGATGATTGGAAGTTGAAAATCAATTTCCAAAAATCGGAAACGATCCTGTTCAGAACTCCATTGGCTGGGGCCTCTAGGGACACCAGAAAAAACTGGAGAAAATTAACAATTATTGGACAGCAGGGACGACCATTGGTGGTGAAAAACGTGGTCAGGTATCTCGGCATCCGGCTCGACCAGTATCTGTATTTTGACAAACATATAGATGCTTGTCTTGCCGGGGCTAAGAGGGCCTACGCTCTGACAAGGAGACTGTTTCGCAGCAGTCAACTTGACACCAGGGTGAAGGTCATTTGCTACGTGGCCCTTATTAGGCCTATCATCGCTTATGGATGTCCCTTGTGGTTCAATATAGCGCCGTCCTATATGGAAAGGATTCGGGTGTTTGAGAGGCAATGCCTCAGGGCCTCTCTAGGGTTGTTTAGAACTCCTGAATCTCAGTACGTAAAATACTATCCCAACCGGACCTTATACAATGGGGCCCGACTGAATAGGATTGACAATTTCCTTATTAAGGTGATTCGGAGACACGTTGCTAGGGCGATGGCCAGTGATAATAACCTGATCTCAGGGGCTTACTACCCCAATTTAATGTACCACGAGAGTACGCTTCGGTCTGGCTTTATCCCGCCTGAGGCATTTCTTCATGTAGACATGAAAGGGTTAGTCCAGACAAAAGATGGTGTGCCGGTATTATACCACAGCCACCGCGGCGCGAGGGATAAGCGGCTCATCCACGACGGGTACGCCGCCAATGCTCAGGAGCTCCTCCGTTTTAGTACCGCAATTGCGGATCGGGACAGGGTCGATACGGTAAAGCAGTTCACCGAATTTTGGTGGCTTGAGGAAGAGGTGAGAGTGGATACGCTCTCCCGGGCCGGTGCGCTACTTACGTAGCATCCTCCTTAGTTTTAAGCTAGATTTAAGTTGGTAGGTTTAGGGTTAGAGTAGGGGGTTTTTGGGAGGCGCCGGGCTAGCCAACATGAAAGAGTGCTTCCGAGACTTGACCGACGCTTATGGCCTCGGCCGAGGCTCGGCGGCGCGGATGAACCCTTTCTGTGGGCGCCGACAGGCAAACAAGGACGCGATCAGGATAGTGACCAATCGATAAGATTGCTCCCCACCCTGATTATAGGTAATGTAGGTTAAGTAGCTTAGGTAGTTTTAAGTAGTTTTAAACAAAACAATAATGAAGAATTCAAGTTTTCTAAAGTTTCTTGAAAATTAAAAAACAAAACAAATCATAAATATAGATAGATTTAAGGCTGAAAGGCAGTAATTTTAAGGATATTGTTAAGTTTAGAGCGCTCGCTAAGAGCCAGTAAGCTAGAATAAGATAAATGTTAGTTTTAAATTAGATTTACTCGTTTTTGTCTAGTATGTAAGTTTAATGAAAGAAATAATAAAAATGAATTTAAAATGTAAAAAAAATAATACCGAGCATGCACAATGCACATGTCCTTTACGGTACACGATGTATAAAGCGGAAGGTCATACATTTGACAAGTTGTGTAGCGGTAAGCCCGGCACAACAAAATAATTCAAAAATTAAACATTTTTAATAATTTTTGTTGTATTGCAAGTGACACTACCCGTATTTCTATTCCATCTCCTTTTTTTTTTAAATGCGGTTCTCCATACAAAGTTCTATCCCCAATCCCATCCCCGTAAACTTTTATTTTCACTACAAAAAGTAGCATATATGTCCTTTCCACCAAGCACGATCCATTCCCGAGTTATGAGTGCACATACGGACGTCAGACTCTTTTACATAAAACCGTACACACGATACCAAAATAGTGTCCTATCTATCCAACTGTAACGAAGCATACAATAAATAGTTCTATCTTTCAAACTGTAACCAACCATATACAGCCACAAAATTTCATTGAAATCGTTTGAGTGGTTTAGGAGATGGACAACAGCGCCAGCAAAAAAAAAAAAATCTACTCAAATTCATGTTTTTTTCACGCACGCATAATACACACATAAGTTTTCCGATTTCAACCAAACTTCACAAAAACTATGTATAAGGCGTGAATCGGTGACAAACGAACACAATTTTAAGGCTTAATTTTTATATATAAGTATAGATTATATATATATTTTTTTTTTGTAATAAATACAGTCATTTGTTTGGTTTTGTGACTAATAAATTTGTATAAAATGTTTTTTTTATTTTTTTTTTTTTTGCTTTATTAGTATTTTATATGGGGGACCCTTTTTTTTGCTCGGGACCCTTTTTAATCCCCTTTTTGAAATTTGTCAGCGGCAACACTGCAACAAACTATCAAATGCTTGAGCCATTTTCCTTGACTATATACACGAAAAAAAACCTTAAAACCAGCATATTTAGGGGTCAAATGGACCCTTTTTGAGCCTCAGGACTCTTGGCTTCCACTTTTTGAAAAATGATCAATATGGACCGTTTTTGTGTAGGCGCAGTGGCTTAATGGTTAGTGTGTTGGACTACTAATCGAGGGGTCCGAGGCTCGAATCCCGCAAAAAAAACAAATTCCAACTTACGGTTTTTTTCCACTGCGCCACTTCTCGCGAATGTCTGACAATCATCCGAGAGTATGAAAAACTCACACAAAACGAATGGTTTTGAGAAGCTAGGCCTAGGTTTGAGAGACGAAAAGAGACCCGACAATGGTTGTCTGATTCGAATATCTCTCGAATCTATATACTTTACTTTATTGAAGGAAAAAGAGGCAAACATATGAAAAGAAGTGTTTCGTAATGAATAAATTAGCTTTTTGTTAAAAATAACTGCCTATGTTGCTCTGTTTTCCTTCTTTTTTCTTTTATTTTTTCTAGAGTCCCCTTTTTTCTTCTCGGGCCCCTTCTTGCTCCCCTTTTTTTAAATTTCAGCAGCATCGCTGTTTATACTTTTCGGTTTTGGCAGTAAGCTTGTTTAGAATGTCTGTTGCTTTCAGCTGGTGGTTTATAGTAAGAACGTTGTTACACCAAGGTAAAAGATGCTTTTGGACATAAAAATACTTTAGCGGTAGTATATAACTACCCTAACAAAAAAGATGGCGCCAGCGATCATCGCCATAGCTCATTCTCAGTCACCAAGTGTATCGTTGAAAATTCTTTGAACAAAATTGTTCTTCACTCACTGCCGCAGGATAAATACGTTTTCGACAAAGAGATATCGAGATTGCTTGGTTGCTCGGCTGTGCAAAAGGTGTATGTCCGTACTATTTCTGGGTCCAAGCAAAGCCTGGAAACTATTGCCAAAATGCACTAATTTAAAACGGATTGTGGGTTATAGTGGGTCCCAAATCACTGTGCAATTTTTAGGTCAACGATAAATTTGATACTCTTACTTCCCACCCTTTATCTGTCCCTCCCATTACATTTTACAGTCTATTTCTTCCAATTACACTCAAGTAGCTTCTCAGAAATGGAAAACTAGCTAGAAAGAGTTAAACAGGAGTTTCCTACAATTTGTAAAATAATAGTAATCAGTCCTTTGTAATCTACCATTTATTTCCAAGCCCCTTACCAATTTATTAACACTTGCTGTTTCCATTTCAGTTCTAGAATTCACATTGGAACCTCAGGATGTGGTTGTTCCCGAAGGCAACTCCGTTCTCCTACAGTGCTCTGGCAAATCACAGTACGGATCACATCAGAAAGCTGGCAAGACGTCACCCAACATTCGGTGGCGAGGTCCTGACGGTCAGGATCTCGGAATTGTCGGTGATACCTTCAGGTGAGTCATACCAAAACTATCAGCGCTTGCAATGAAACTCACATTCAACTCTCTTCCTTAGAACACAACTCAAGAACGGGTCACTGTACATAAGTTCGGTTGAAGAGAACCGAGGCTTAACGGGTTCATATCAGTGCCTTCTGGGTGTCGATGGTATTGGCACCATAGTAAGTCGATCGGCGATTGTCTCGATTGCTCGTCTGCCCGAAATCAATCAGGATTTCATGGAATCATATCTTTTACCGGGTCAAACTGCCTATTTTCGCTGTATGATTGGTCATATTCAGGCGGGCATTAAAAACCACGTGCAATGGCTTAAAGATGAAGCGCCCCTGACAATAGACAGCCTGCGAATGGTTATCCTTCAGAATGGTGCTTTAGAAATCGACGAAGTTGGAAGCTCCGATCGAGGAACATATCAGTGCAATGTCACGTCTGGAATTGTATCCAGACTGAGTAGTAAAACGAACTTGAACATCAAAAAGGTGACCGAGGGTGGCGAGAGTCAAGTCGCCCCATCGTTTCTGGTCGGGCCATCACCAAAGACTGTAAAGGAGGGCGACACTGTCACACTAGACTGTGTTGCGAATGGTATGCCAAAGCCACAGATTCGGTGGCTGCGAAACGGCGAAGAGCTCGACTTAAAGTAAGTATTAGTACAGAATGTTTATCTACATGCACTAAATTATTATTCTCTTTTTCAGCGACTTGGATTCCCGCTTTTCAATTGTCGGCACGGGGTCGTTGCAGATATCCTCCGCTGAAGACATCGATTCGGGGAACTATCAATGCCGCGCCAGTAACACTGTTGATTCTTTGGATGCCCAAGCCACGTTGCAAGTCCAAGTTCCGCCGAAATTCATTCAAAGTCCCACCGATAAAGCTGCCTTCGAAAAGGAAGAACTTGAACTAGAATGTGCAATCAGGGGTAAACCAAAGCCAATGATTCAATGGCTGAAGAATGGCGATGTCATCACACCCAATGACTATATGCAACTTGTTGCCGGACATAACTTACGGATTCTGGGTCTGCTTCAGTCCGATGCTGGAATGTTTCAATGTGTTGGAACGAATCCAGCTGGCAGTGTCCAGGCATCGGCGAGACTGAAAATCATTCTACCAGGTAGGGGGGTCGTCGTGTTAATGTTTATTTTGTATTTTTTTCGCAGAACGTGGACACGAATTTATTTGTATAAACATTTGAACATTTATTTATTGAATGTATGAGTAATGTACCTGTGTATCCATTGTTGTTGAGAATCCCACTGCTAAACGTAGAATGGCCGAAAAATATTTATCAGAACGATGTAATGGCCTCAAGTCCCACAAAAATTATTCAAACAGACATCCCTTTGTTGCTTTTAAGTTGGCCGTTTATATATTATTTGCCTTTTTATTGTTTTTTTATAATTTAGACTGTAAATATCTACTTTTATTTTTGTTTCCTTCTTTAAACGTTCATTGTCAAATTTGTTGTTTGTTTTTAATGTTATAAGAAATCTACATATATATACCTGTCTATTCAATGTAGGGTAGTCGGGTCTTTCCTTGTTCCTGTTTTCACTTGGGGCTACTCTCATTTCTCTTTTGGTCATGCATTGAGCTAGAGTGTTTTGAGATTTTTGTCATTTATTGCTGCGATTGCTAATGATGAATGAAAAAAGCAACAAGAATTATGAAATACGCATCGGATGGGACTTCTTTATATGTTTGGTTATCCCCCATAAATCTTATCGACGTGATCATCAAACTTAGGGAAAACTCCGATCGTATACAGCAGGCATTAAGTACTGACGATTTAAAGTTATTAACAAGCGTTAAATGTTACTGCTCCTAATAAGGAAATAGATCATTTAGTGCACCACGACTAGATAGTGAATATATTGAAAAATTTGTTTACCGTTCCAAGACATTTAAATTTTTTTAATTCTTTGGTAATTATATTGAGTGTCCCTGCTCTGGCGTTGCACTCTATCCCGTCAGTTCTTCTTCTTCTTTTTCGAAGCTGAGAATGAGAAGCGTTTCTATGCATAGTATATTCTTTTCTTGTGTTTGTCATTTTTGGAAATACATATATAAAAATAATCCCTTTGTAGGGTTATTTGGAGATTTGTTAGTCTCTTTGCAGAAGACTGTCATCTTTTTTCATCAGTCCCTGCGTCTAGTTAATATTCGTAGGCTATTCCTATTTTAACTGATACTGAGATTATTGTTTCTTAAGGGTTTCTTACGGCCCTACCAATAAACATTTTTAGTTTCGACTCTAAGTTTTTGTAGATCACAGTTGGCTATATTTACCATACAAACTTTGCAATTGTGAACTTCCGTAAATTTAAAGTCGACACTGAATTTTGTTATTAGTACGGCGTTTAGTCTCTAACGATGTTTCTTTTTTCTGTTTCTTTGTTTTGCACTTTTTTCTGTCTCCAATTTTTATAAATCTTCAGGTAAGCTTTGTTTTCGCTACTACTCTGTTATGGGAGAAGCTTATTTTGGTATTCGTATTTATTTGTCAATACGAATATCCCTTCCATTCGTTCGTGAGAAGCTAGGCCTAGGGTCTCTCCAGACCTGTTGCGCCAACTATTTATTTATTTTATTTTATTTATTTGTCAAGCATGTTTAACCTTAGACTTAATGACACAGTGCATCGGTGGGTGTTTGGCCGCCTGACATTGCAACTTACTTGTTTCTGTCGACTTTTTCAATATTTATCCGAACGTACCTGTCTCTGGCACATATCTCCTTTTGAAATTGTTTGGTACACAGAATCGATATGTTAAGTTTGTGATCCACACACTCCTGCATCAGTGGCATCATCTGTTTTCGATCTATCTGTAGGTACCAATTCAAATCGCCTTATTATAGTGGATTCACCTGCCTTATTTCTTTGCTTGGCTGATGCTGTTACCCCTGTAGATAGGCAAAAGTGTATATTTTCTATCGTATTATTTAACGGAAGCATTTCTTCCTTCCGATTCTTTCTCGTGCGATGTCACCGGTACGCATTATTACACTTTTTAGAGAATAAGTCTTTTTGTGGCCATTTACCGTCGTCGTTTTCATTCTTACCATAATTGATCATTTGTTTCACAATGGCAGAACGTTCATCGCTGCACTGGGCCCGTGCTTCTGAGTATAATAGTACTGTGCGGGATGAGGAAAGCCTTATACGACGTTTGCTTTCTTGCTTGTGATGACTTAATTGCGATTTTAGTTCGTAGAAACACCGATTGACAAAATTAGCCTTTCTCTTCAGTCCTGATTTCTTGAAGTTCACTACAAAGCCTAAGTAGACTAAGCGTCTTTGACTATCTTCGAAATCATATCTGTCCATTTGAGACGTTCTGTCCAAGCCAACGATGTTGAGGGTTCTTTCTTCCGGGCAGCATATTGATATGTACATATATTCTTTTAATTTCATTC
Source organism: Cheilosia urbana (assembly GCA_946477585.1). Classification (NCBI taxonomy): domain Eukaryota; kingdom Metazoa; phylum Arthropoda; class Insecta; order Diptera; family Syrphidae; genus Cheilosia; species Cheilosia urbana. Next base: position 25,820,410 of record OX297856.1, read on the forward strand.
ACCACTAGCCCCATTTGAAGAAAAGTGTTTATAACTTTCACGGTCTTTTCTATGTCTGCACAGTGTAGGCTTTTGTCTCGGGTACTTTTGCTCCACTTTCTATATAAGCGTAACCTCTGTTAATCGCTCTTTTTGCTTTAAATGGGTTTCGTTTCATGACCGAATTCTATAAATTAATTAGTCACGTTTTAACAAAGTGGCGGCGAAGCTATCGCATACATTTTATCTATAATTAGCATGTTCGTATAGTGATTATCCATTCAATAAGGCGATTTTGTGCTGGTCAATTAGTCACTAATTATGAAACGCAACCACATGGCGCCATTAATCTAACAGCGTAAGCTTCATTTAAATATTAACCACGAACTTTTCATTCTGGTCTTCTGGTAGGTAGTTGAAGGGAAATAATGTGGGCATGCCGAATGAAAGCAAACTAATTGCATCCAGAGTATGGAATATCCTCTCATAAGCGCATTTTCAAAGTCTAATTGAAACAGTTGCAGGCATTCCAACTGGACTTTGGGTTTAAACAAACGAAACGCCTTGTGACTGTGGAAGAATCAGAAAACAGTAGTAGGTATGTCAAATATGCATCGAGGCATGCTTTATCTAATTTCAGCTCATCCTCCTACAGCTTTTGACTGGCAATTCTTCTCTACGTACAGAGTCCCAGTTGAAAATCCCCTCAAGATCTTTCGAAAAGACCAAATATCCTCACATTCGTCATAGTTTTCTCTTTAGCTTGGTCCTGCAAACTGAGATTCGGTCTATCTATTTACCAGCGCCCGCCGTTCCACCGAATGGTTCTCCCTCAAAGCTTGTATATATGTAAATAACATAACATTATGTGGCCAATATCAACTTCCTCTGTAAATAAATCTGTCCCGCTGAGCGACCAACATCACCGCTTTATAAACTTAAACAAGAATACTTGATGTCGCTTTCGTTGTATTTTTTTACTTTTATTATTATTTGAATTTTATTTTTATTGATTTTTTCTTTTCTTGTTTTATTTTTATCCCTACCCCTCCGTCCAGAGCATAAATATAAAACAAAAAAACCCCAATCCCAGACAATGAAATCCCTTCAAACTGTAAGCCCGAAACGTCGCAACAAGAACAACTCGGGTGAAGTTCAAGTGCGAACCAAATCCGCTGATAATACTCGAATCCTGTCGAAAAGCGCTCTTGACAGCTTACTGTCGAAGGGCAAGGGCATAACCATCCCCAGCGGTGTTGACATCGCTCTTAACGACAACACCAACTACGACGATACTTACGATGATAATTCCGCAACACCCGACGACGACGATGACGATGACGACGACGACAAAGATTACGACGAAGAGGTGCCGGGCAACGAAGACATTATAAACGCCTTTAAACGTGGCGACGATCCCAATAAGATTCTCAACACTTGGAAGACTAAACAGGACAATGAACGACGACAGGAGGCGGCCGCCTCCTCCTCGTCCACTCAGAAAATTCGAAGAAAAAATCCGTTATCCTCCTCTTCCCTTGATCTAGATGAAGACGGCCAATTGACTGCAACTGGCACCCATTTGCCGGGACCGCCCAGAGATTTGGTGGCGCAAATAGTCAAGCCCAGATTTGTGGCAATCAGCTGGATGGAACCGTTAAAGAATCCCGATGAGGTCATCTCGTATACGGTCTACTACAAAATGAACAACAGTGAGAGGTGAGTAAATATTATACAGACATCATACTTTGGCTATGACATGAGTGTGTGCGGAAATGGTACGAGTAACCTATAGGTGTATAATGGAAATGAATAAATAAATAAAATGAATGCAGTATAGCAAGTGCTGGGGCGGGGAGACTGAAAACGTGACTTGGATCCTTTTAAAAGGATTATATATATTCTTGGACGTGCAGTCTGTGTGAAAGGGTTAAGGAGTATATATCTGTAAAGCGAAAAACACATTTCTACATTTCCACAGAGATTTCCAGCGGCGATTTCAATGCAGAAGCACAGCAGCACCAGATTGTGTGGTAATTCAAAAGAAAGCTTTTATATCCTGAGTGCATTTTTAAGGCTTGTCCTTTTTTTGGGTGACTGCAGGATGGCGAGGGGGTGAAGAACAACTTCATTTGATTGCATGTTTATGTTTGCCATTATGAAACAAAAAACACTTAAGATGAAAGGTAGCAGATAGTGGTAGCAGATATAAGGATTGCATTCAGGAGAGAGGATAAATGGACAAACTCCAAGAATGCCGTCTAAAATGAATGTTCTTTCTTAGATAAATGACTTGGCTCTGAATTTGAAGCTCCTTTAAATTGGATTAATCTGCTTGTCGGTTTGTTCCAAGGAAGTTGAGTCTTAAGCCATTTGGCTGGGACTTGTCGCTTTCTTTATCAATGTATGCAGTATGTGTAGTTGCAGTTTAAGGAGAACTCTGTGAAAGGTTTTCTTTTCATTTCCATGAGTTGTAAAGCATTCAACGTTGTTTAAGAGAGACAATTCACGTTCTAGCGATCCATATCGTTGGGCACTATGGTTACTGGCGTTACATATTTGGCAGTACCTATAAACAGTCTGCTTCGGTCACATGAACGGCTTTTTCAGTTGACGTTTATGGAGGGGTAGCCGACGAATCTAGTCAAGAAATTCGTGACTAGTTAACAGTTCAAATATGTGGCGGGAGTATGAAACTTTACCGACCATCGACCAATCTATAATTTTTGCGTTCAGGGTGCATCTATAGTTCAGACCAATCTAGTCGAATGAATGGCGTTTTCCATTGGTACAGAAAAATCACTTTTTCCAGAGTCAGAGCAATTTTCCCAATCTTGATTTCTGAGCAAGATTTACACCTACTTACACTAACCCCAAAACATTTGTCATTCGTCAAACTTTAAAATGTGTTATTAGGTCTGTTCCCTTACTTTCTGGTTCGATATTGGCAATATATCACGTTTCTCTCATTGCGAGAGAATTCGCTCACCGAAATGAAATATAACCAAAAAAAAAAAAGGAACACGTTGAACCACAAATTTGAAAAATGTGAATTTTTTCTAGGCGGGAACATTCAAATATTCACATATGTAATTATATTAAGACCAAGTTGACTTGTTTTTATTGCAGAAATCAAAAATTTCAATTCTTTGCTTCTTACATCTATTTTAATGCTATACAAGTACAAAATATAAATGAAATCAAATAAAATGTCAGCTACAAATTACAATTTGAACGATTTGACAACCATCTGTCAGCAATAACCAACTAGCCCAAAGAAATCTCTTGGGCTAATATTTGCAGGTTTTTTATGGAGAGGAAGCGATTTGTTCTCTCGTTTTGGCTCTCTTCTGCCCAAGTTTTCCGTAATGGAACGAAGTTTGACTAAACTTGGCTAATGTGTTCGAATGCATTATCTTTAGGGAACAGACCCATTTGGCCCTAGCGAGATATCCGTCGGAACGGAAAATTCTCCAATTTTATACGATTCGGAGGATTTTTGCTGCGAGGTATACTTCGGAACAACAGATCTTTTTTTTTTTTTTTTTTTTTTTATTTATCACGTTTTGTTACAGATAAAAGTTTTCAAAGGTTTTAACAATTGTTTCTGCGAAGCCGAGGCTTTTCTGCAGAAGATTGGGTGACATGAACTTGAATTTAAGCAAAAATTTAGCTTAGTTTTTTTCAAATATCTAATTATATATGTATGTGATTTTAATTCCGTTTTTTTTTTTTTTTTTTTTTTTTTTTTTTAAAGATAAAATTGGTTACACAATGATTTGCTAATTTATGTTTTAGATATTGAGATTTAGGAATACATTTTTCAGATATTTTTTTCTTGTTTTGTAATTTGTTATGTTCGAAAGTTCTTGAGGTAGTTCGTTGATGATAGATGGAACGCTGCATTGAAGTTGTCTTCTTCCATAACAGTTGTTGCTTCTTGGCACTTGTAGCATACCTTGGGCACGTCGTCTGGTATTCCGGTCGTGATCGATTGGTCTGGTAAAGCGGTTGTCATCCGAGAACTCCAAAACTATCGCCATCTTGAATAGCTGTTTAACATTAAGCACCTTGAAATCTTGTTCGCCTTGATGTAGATTGTTGCCGTTTATTATCCTTACTGCCGCAGTTTGTAGTCTTTGCAGCTTTTGAATGTGAGTGTTCGCTGCATCGCCCCAGGCAAGTACACCATATCGGAGCTTGGATTCAATGAGAGCGTAGTACACCTGTTTCAAAACCGGTGGTGATGCGTGGTACTTTAAATGAGTTAGTGCGTATAAAGCCTTCCTCAGATCCATACGTAATTTATTGATGTGCTTGTCCCAGAGAAAATGGCTGTCAATTACAACTCCAAGATATTTGTAGCTCTCTACTAGTTCAAGGATCTCACTTGCTGTACTAGGGCATTCATCATTTTTAATAAATATTGGTATTTGCGTTGCTTTGTATCTTGGGTTGCGTATGTGCATGATTTTTGTCTTCTGAGCGTTGATGATCAAACCATTATCGTGGCACCACTTCACAGCAACATCTAATTCTTCCTGCATTATTGATGTCGCCATTTCCAAGGATCTGTGATGCACCACAATCGCTGTATCATCGGCAAAAGCAAAGGGAGTGCCCTTCTTAAAAACGTTTAATAGCTCATTTGTGTAGAGAATGAAAAGAATTGGACCAAGTTTAGATCCCTGGGGGACTCCATATTCAACTTTTTTCCTATCACTCATCGCGTTCTTAATTTTCACACAATACAGCCTGTCATGAAGATACTCCCGTAGCCAGTCCGCCATTATTCCTCTTATGCCAACTCGTCGTAGAGCTTCTAATAATTTGGAATGGTTCAATGTGTCGAATGCTTTACTAAAGTCCATAAATACTACCAAGACATGGTGGCTTCTGTTCAGGCTATTGTTAACCAAGAATTGTTCCGACATTTTGTAACGCATATCGGCGAATTACGTTGAAGAGCGATGAAGTGCATTTTTTTCTTAAATTTTTGACAGTTAAGTTCCGATATCCTCCGACAGAAATTGGTTGCGGAATTTGTTTACGATTTGGAGTGCGGTGCGGTGCGCCATCGGAATTGTTTATTTCTCTTCCGAAGTCGGACACTTCGAGAGGAATTTGAGCCTCCGAAAGAGTATGCGTTGCGGAGAATTCTCCTTTCCGACGGATAACTCGCTAGGGCCGAATGTTTACGTTTTTAGACGACGTAAAAAATAGAGAAAAGCATTTGGCCGCTTGCAACTGATATCAACATAAATTTAACGTATTTTTATAAACACTAATTAAAAACTTACTTTTAAAAGAAATGCAAATAGAGAAAAATTTCATTTTATGTTCATGAAAAATCTGAAATGTGAGAGCAAAATCTGAAAATTACAATTGACAACGACATATAGCTTCGTTTTTGAATGTGCCCAATGACGTGGCCATTTTGTTCATCAACGTTTCACAAGGTTAGGTTAGGATCTGACACTTTCAATACGAACTGTTTGAAAATTCGCGGAACCTTAAATTATGCCTTGTGAAGTATTTAATTTTAGTACATTTTTTGATGAAAAATCAGCTCCATTCGTAGTATAATATTTCGAGACAATTTAAAAAAAAAAATCTTTCAAACTCAAAATATTGAGCGTAATATTCTCGAAGGCCATATTACTCTCTTTAGGGCCGATTTTTCAACAGTCAGATAAACTGCCTGATTGCTAACTAACGATTAAATTTATTTCACTATTTATCTGCTAGATATAAGCTTTGAGTTTTTCAATCATAAAATAATAGCTAGATAGCTATTCGAAGGGAAAGAAGTGTGAGTGAGACAGATTGACTGGCAAAATGTTGTGTTAAAGCATAGCAGATAGTCATGTTGACGTTTATCATTAACCGTTTTAGTTTCAGTGCAAAAAGGTTCAAAGTGTACGCAATGATTAGGTCTCTTTCTCACTACTCTTTGTTTCCTTGTTGCGTTGAAGTAATTGTTTGCTAATTGCTCTTCTTCAATAATAATATCGTCAATACTGTCGAACAATTCCATTTTTACAAAATGAATATATCTACCCAAACAAAGCTTTGTAAATAAGAATTTTCAAATTTGACAGTTCGTTTACTTTGACTAGAGATTTATATTTTATCTGTCTAAGAAATGGGCAGATAACTTTATGAGACAGTTAGCTGTTATATTCTTCGAATAGCTGCTATTTGACTATTGAAAATTAATTTATGTCTTATCTGACAGTTAACCCCCACCTGATTGGCTATCTGACTATTGCAAAATCGGCCCTTAGATAGCTGTTTGCAGTTGCAGCTGCAGGCGACAAACTTTTTTGTAGTTTTTCAAGAACTTAGTGAAAGAGTGGGATTGCACATTGGGTCGTATGAATAAAACGTAGCAACTGCTTTTACTCAAAAGAAACGTCAAAATCGAAGCATTTGCTACGTTTCGTATGAATAAAAACTGATTGGAGCTAACAATAACTTTTGACATGTTCGAAGAGCGGCGCCACTTACCTTTTACTCAGACTTGTATGAATAAAACTTATCAGACAAAGCAAATGCTATATGCAAATTCTGCGTCTGACCTTTTGCTAAATATTTTGTTAGCACATTTTTCACGTAAAACAATCTAAGTATTGTGAATTTTCGATGTTCGATGAAACATGGATGGTATGTGTTTTTCAGTATACCTGTTTTACCTCTTGTTAACGTTCGTGCTAATAAAAAACAGTATATGAATAAAGAAAACTAATTTGTGACGATAATACTTTAAACAATTGTTTCATTTCACGCGTGAAAATGTGGACTCTTTTACTGATATGTACTTTTTAATTGATAATTTTGAGACACGTGGCGCTCTTTCAAATACCCAGAAAATGAAATCCTTCCTAAGGTATTTAAGAGATCCGGGCTTTCAGGGACACATTTCAAAATTCATGGCTTAACAAGTTAAAAATTTATGTGTTTATAGTTTGGTATTGGAAAAGATCTTATGGTGTTTTCCGTTGACAGTTAACTATTCGTGTGTCAAAAAATAGTTCAACAAACCGATGATAGAGTAGTTCGCGACAACGTCAGTGTCAAATGAAAAAAACAAAGTGACAGCTGATGAACTTGTAGAACTTCGCGAAATACTCTATTGGCTACATTTTCCGACAACTGATGAAGAAATAAAACATCACAAAGCAATTTGGCAAATAAAATGTATGTTTCCAGGTGCAAAATTAAATATTTAGACGATAAAAAGTCGCTCACTGTAAGTGCAAGGTTTTTTTTAAAGGTCTTGATAGTTGGAGTTTGGGATTTGCTTAGCAAAATCTTTGATACAGCTTTCATGGTCTGGACAAACACCAACTTATTTTGGTCACTCTTGGGAGTAAACGAGGTAGATGGAAGTTCCTCATCGCCTGCTGAAATTTAGAAGAGTCAATTAAAAATCAAATATAGATGCACTTATACTTACCATAAAGCCCTTCCAAATAGTTGTCCTCGTCGATCAGCATATTTTTCTCTTTTTATGTATTTATTTTCAGTTCCTTTTAAATTTTGTTCACTTTTGATAGTTTTCTCACAAAAATCTGAAAATAAATTCAAAACAAACGAACCACAAGACAGTTGTCATTTGTCAGTTGTCACTTTGACAGTTCCTTTACTTTTAAATCTTACGAATTTTTTTCAGTGCCGTTCCTTAACTCGAAAAATTCGTAAAAGACAGCGTCCTCGAGAGAGCAATATATTACCCTTCCACTGAGAATTTTACGAATTTTTACTCAACAAATTTCTTGGTGTAAGAAGTGGAAAAGCTGTCAGTCACCTTACAATTAAGAGCTGATTTTGAATTTGTTGTCCCATTTGGCATATGCGTGAATTATTTTTCGATTTCTTGCGTATTAAAATGGTATCAACAGACGGCAAAATAAAATTGATTGTTCTCCTCGAGATTCTTTTGAAAGTGGCGACGAAATTTTTCTGCACTGGAACAGGGAATAATATCCTCCATGTAATTCTTCATGCAGTGTCGCTTTTTCCTCTTATCTCTTCCACATACTCGGATTCATCAAAATGAAATTCAAAATAAATGATAGAACTAATTTTCTTATGTGGTTTTCCATTGGGACCACCAGAAATCTTTTTCAGATCTCAGATTTTACTGTGCTCATGGAACGCGCAACGAGATTGATCTGCTTTTGTAAATGGATTAGTGCGTTAATTGGCAACAATATCAGCTGTTCAAATGGCATTCGTTTTTGGCTAAATCACAAATGGATATCGCCCTCAAAAATGTTTTCCTTCTTGTAGATACAAATGAAGTATTATTGGTGGTTTGTAGTCTTCAGATGACGAGGGAGATAATGAAGATAATAATTCCTCCCAAAATCGTATCCATAGCTATTTATGTATTTTGTTATTTTGGTTTTCACGAAACTTTGCGCATTTGCCTCGAAATGAAACTTCTTAAACTGACGTTAAACAGCTGTACAAAGTATATTGGTATGCGTAGATCTGAAAAAATATCGAGATCTGCGAAAAGTGCTCCGAATCGAAAAAAAGATTGATTTTTCGTCCCAATGGAACGCAAAAAGTGATTTAGATCAAAAAAAAGATTGATTTTTTGTCCCAATGGAAAACCACATTAGTAAATTAACAAATTCCTCGAGTTTGTCAGACATTTTAACGACTTCTCGTACCATTTTTGAATATTTAAATTATGTATCTGTCATTATTCATAAAGTACTACAAAAGCGTTCCTTAACTCCACCACTGCTATTTTGACGGTCTTTTCCATTCTTACTACAAAAGTAAAGGAACATACCTAATAGATTTACCGAGCTTAAGCGAATGTGCGCTTGCACGGAAAATGTACGTCAAATCCAAGATATAGAATAAGTAGCCCATTACGTAGGTTTCATTAATCTTTAGCAGTTCTTCGTTCATATTTGACACTAGCTAAATTCAACTAAAAGTTATCGTTCTACCTAATGCTTTAATTCTAAGAAGATCAGACTTGTAACCGTGTCATTTGACCCCATTTGACCGTAAGCTAGTGGGGGTCCCATTCAAACCAAATCGAATAGCAATCAAGTGAAATTGCAGAGGATCTGCCCCATCGTTCACAGACTTGTAGCCTCTATTGTTTACTCAAATTGTGACTGCTTTTACTTCTCCAAACAATAGAGTCGAGAAGAATTTTTTTTACATGTCTCCCTCCACCGAAATCCATCTACACAATTTGTTCGCAGTTCTTCTATGGCTTTTCTAATCGGACATTGCTCACATTCCATACAGTGCTTCAGCCGCATTGTTGGTTTATCTACCATGGATCAGCATTAGTTGTTCTGCATCCTATCGTATGGTGTTTCCTTTTTATTTCCCTTACGGTCTTAATTGTCTTTCATTTCTGCTGCTACTTTACCAAAACAAAGGCCAAGTTCATTGAAATGCATCCCTCACCCATTCATACAGTACATCATAGCCAATTCCAACTTCATGTTGGCTATTAAAAGTTCACTAGCTCGGCTCATATGGATAGATAGACACTTTGCCAAAAAGCCAATTGAAAGGGAAACTATTTATTCGAATATATCGAAAAATCTGCTGGCATCGTCATCCTGCCAGATATAACATTAACTGCTATTCCATTCAGACTTTCATTGAGATGAATTGCCAAAATCGTCCAACAAGTACGAACACAGACGACACACAGTAGAATATTAGTGAAAGTTTCCTCCAGTTTCCTGGTTTGAGGAGCGACGACAACCGTTCTTTTTCCTATATAAAGTGTTTCGGAAGTCAAAGCAGACAGCAGCAGCAGCAGGAAATCATTGATTTTGAATTGAAATTCCTTTTTAGCCCGAAGGAAAATTAATTTCAAGACTGCATCCAGCCAGCGCACTCTGGCTCATCCTCCCCTTCGATATAGTTTAGTCTGTGTTGAGATTGTATCACGTCGACTTTGCTTACGCCCCAGACAGAGAGAAAATTATAATTTCACCCTGCAGCGCCGCCGCCGCGCACATGTCTTGCTCGTCGTACATACCTTAAAGTTGGAAGGATTTCCAAGGATTGTACATGTATTTATTTTTTTCTTTTCATTATGCACAGAGAGCAAAAAATCATCACAAAATCCCATGACGACCAACAAGTCAACATACAATCCCTAATGCCAGGGAAAACCTATCAGTTCCGGGTGATTGGGAACAGCAATTTTGGTTCTGGCGAATCATCCGAGGTGAGTACATATACATTATACAGTCTTGTGTGAGAACCTTTAAAATTTAATTTGAGTGCATGTGTGTGCGGTTTGCTAACCCTTTTCTTCCGAATCATTTGGTTTCCAAATTAGATCTTGGAGGTGAGAACACAACCGGAAGAGAATATTGCCGGTCCACCACGTAGCGTTGAAGGATACGCACTGAACCACAAGGAGATCTATGTGAAATGGGATGCTCCACTCATCACCAATGGGATTATCTCCAAGTATCGCATCTATTATGCTGAGGTAAGGGTGGTGTTTAAAATCATTAGTGTTGTTATTGTGGTTTTATTTTGAGGCAGTGGGAATAGCTCTGTCATGGTAATTAAGTCGTGATAGACTTAGAAAGGGCGGATTTTTGGCAACGGTTTTGTTGAAAATGAACCATAAAGGGTTTTACATACAACTTCCTCCGTGTGTCCTCCGAGTCTTACGAAGTCGTCAAAGTTTTGTCAACGGTCATGTAGTGTTTTTAGTCAAATGGGTGTCCGTCCAAATATGGTGCAAATAAATAGCATTTGTGCTGTAAGGTCACTTATTTCGCTACAGTTTCGAACAATATATTCACCAGTGATAGTTAGCTGCCCGAGGTTACAGATACCCGACAACGTTTTCGAACTCCCAGTACTCACCTTTACTGGGAGTTCGAAAACATTGTCACTTCTAGAATCAAAGCTCTTGCAAATAGCAATGGCTTAGGACTTGATGGAACAACATTAACAGAGATGATCGATACTACTCACTTGTAGAGCAAACTTGGGACATAGAAAGCTTTTAAGGACCAAAAAATGAAGTTACAAATTACCGTCCAATTGCCAAATTCTCGCATATACCCAAACTTTTTGAAAGTATATTATACGAAGTCTTAAGTTTTCGGAGCAAGTCCATTTTTTCACCCTACCAACATGGCTTCCTGAAAGGTACTACAAATCTTGTGGAATTTGTTTCCTTTGCCCTCTCATCCCTAGAGAATGGCAATGAAGTCGACGTCATCGCAACTGACTTCAGCAAGGTCTTTGATAAGATATCACATCAATTAATCCTCTTCAAATTGTCTGCCCTCGGCTTTGAACCTATATTGATAAAATGGATATCTTCCTACCTTGAAAACAGGTATTATAGCGTTCGCTTTAGGTCCGTACTATCGTCCTCCTTCTTAGCAGCATCTAATGTCCCACGAGGCAGCCATTTAGGTCCTTCATTTTAACGGTAAATGATTTTGAGAAGGTCATCAAACACTCGTCCCTCTCTCTCTACGCAGATGATACTAAATTCTTCAAAAGCATTTCTTCATCTCAAGACTCCTGTCTCCTTCAACAAGACCTTGACCGTTTTTCGACCTGGTGCCTCAAAAATTGCTTAGAACTCAACATCGCCAAATGCCATTACACTATCAGGCAAGCGCAACATGTCCCCTCGCCGACGTTACCTTCTCGGTCAACCCATCTCTCTCGTTCATTTTCTTCGCGACCTTGGCATATTGTATGACAGGGAGCTAAATTTTCGTTCGCACATTGACGAACTAATTTGTAAGGCCAATTCATCACTCGGCTTTGTTAAACGATGGTCTAAAGAATTATCCGACCGATTACGTGACTAGATCTCTCTATATCACCACTCTATTTTCTTTAACACAAACCCCCATAATTTACGTTGCCCTCGACTCTTTTCCCCATCAAATCACCGTACCTCATATGGCTCCAATGAGCCAATCTCCCGTATGCTGCGAAAGTTTAACTCCAACCTTTCAATTTTCGATTTCAACCGCAGCTCTGCCCACCTCAAACTTGATATCCTTCACCACTCTCCTTATCTTTAAGTCTACGTTTTAAGGCTTTTCATGTCTTAGTTTTTAGGTGTTGCTTTAAGCCTAAATTTTAGTTTTAGCTTGTATTAAGCCAAATATATGGGGGTATTGCCCCACTGAAATATTAAGACAAAAGGAAGACGTACTGTCTAAGTCAAACTCGGGAAGATTTAGGGCGTGAGAAGATAAGAGAGTGACTTCCGTATTCCCTGCTGTTACTAAAGTGGTGGTAGATCGAATTAAAGAACATCCTTAAAAACCACCCGATGACGAACAGGCAGGTTTCTGCGTTGGGTCCTCTTTATTTGACCACATCCACAGATTGCAGATCATTATTGAACGAACAGTCAACTCAAATGCAGTTCGTTTACTTTCAAAATACATTCGACACTGTAAACATAAAGTTTGTTTAACTTGTATTACACAAAAAATGTGTGTACCTACACCCAAAAAGCTAATAGACATTAACCAGGTAACATATGAAGGTATTCGATGCATTCTATGCGGACGAAAATCTATGAATGGGCGGCCATACCAGAATGACTGTCATAGACAATAATTTAATAACTTTCTTGATGAATTCCGCCATAAAATTTTTAATTCAGTGGCAGGGTCAGAGAGCTTTGTTTACGTCAGAACCACTAAGAACTGGCGGCTAAATCAACCTACTTCTCTTACCCTTATAACCGCTGTCACCTGAAACAACGATATATAACTACAATCTATAACGAATCTCTACTCTTTCTCTTGTAGGATGACAGCGGTGCAGAAATGTACACAGATAGCACATCGCACAATGCCGTCTTGAATGAGTTACGTCCATTTACCGAATACACTATCACCGTTGTGCCTTTCAATCAAAATGGAATGGGTGATCCATCCAATGAGATTAAAATCAAGACTTATTCATCAGCTCCTTCCGAACCACCAAACAATGTAACACTGGAGGTTACCAGTTCAACGGTAGGTTTTCCCTTGAATTTGCAAAACGTTCCGTCCCTATACGATATTCTCATATTTGCAGTCCATCACTGTTCACTGGGAACCGCCAGCGGAAGAAGAACGTAATGGCCAAATTACTGGCTACAAAATTCGCTACCGCAAGCTTAAAGATGCGCCTCAGGTGAAGAGTACACCAGCAAACATTCGTTACTTTGAGCTAAATGGATTGGATCGTCACTCAGAGTATCAGGTGAAGATCGCTGCCATGACAGTGAATGGCTCAGGACCGTTTACCGAATGGCATCGCGTTGTTACGCTCGAAAACGATCTCGATGAGACGCAAGTACCTGGAAAGCCAGTGTGGATTGGAGTCCGCACTGGAGCAGAGAGTATAGCGCTGCACTGGGGTCCACCAATTCAGCACGAGATCAAAATTCGTAGTTTCGTTCTCGGCTGGGGTAAGGGAATCCCCGATGAGAACATTTTGGAAGTAAGCGAGAGTGAGCGGAGCTACGTGCTGAAGAACCTAGAACCAAATAGTGAGTATGTGGTGTCGCTGCGGGCACGTAATATTAAAGGTGATGGACCCCCCATTTATGACAACATAAAGACCCGAGATGAAGAGCCAATGGAGGCGCCTATGCCCTTGGAGGTTCCTGTGGGTCTGCGTGCAATAACCATGTCATCTTCATCGATTGTGGTTTATTGGATTGACACAACGTTGAGCAAGAACCAACATGTCACCGATGCGCGTCACTATACCGTACGATATGGTGCTTCCGGATCGAGTCGATATAAGCTCCACAACACCACCGATTTGAATTGCATGCTTAACGAACTGCGACCAAATACCCAATATGAGTTCGCCGTAAAAGTTGTGAAGGGACGGCGAGAATCTGCATGGTCCATGTCTGTGCTAAACACAACTCTTCAGAATATTCCAATATCCCCACCGAGAGAGTTGACAGTTCGTCCCGATGAAACCAACCCTCAGAGTGTGATACTACAATGGCTTCCACCGAAACACAGTATGGGCCAAATATCAGGCTACAGTGTGTACTTTACCACCGATACCACGAAACGCGATCGAGATTGGTCTGTTGAAGGCTCTACACTAGACGACAATCTCATCATAATCAACAACCTTAAGCCGTATACAACGTACTACTTCAAGGTTCAAGCCCGCACAGGTAAGGGCAATGCGCCATTTTCTGCACTTGTGTCTCACACCACCGGCGCTGCGGTTCTTATGCAAGAACCAAACACAATCAGCAAAGGAATCACCAATGAAATGATCATTTACATGATCATATTTGGAACAGCAGTTGTGTTGTTTATTGTCGTAGCTGTTATTGTGATTCTTTGTCGCAAGAAGCCGCAAAGCTCGCCTGAGCACACCAAGAAAAGGTAAGTGATGACTAGTGACTCGTATATAGCTCCCCTTTAAAAGTGTTCCTTTCTCCGATGTGTATAGCTACCAGAAGAACAATGTTGGTGTACCAAAGCCACCAGATCTTTGGATTCATCATGATCAAATGGAGCTGAAGAACATCGATAAGCCAATGCATAATCATAACTCAACGCCAGGTAAGTTTATGGAAGAAGGGGATATTTTTTAGCGGTCGTTTTACTCTTTTCGATTCCAGCCTGTAGTGATGGCGCATCGAGTAGTGGAGCTTTGACATTACCTCGTCCGAGTTTGCATGAGTACGATGTAGAGGCGCCGGTGCCACCTTGTGTCACTAATTCCCTAGACAAACGGTCCTATGTACCTGGCTATATGAGTAAGTATTTGATCAGTTCTTGCTTCGGTTGAGTTATTGCTAACTTTTTCCTTGCAGCTACTTCTTTAAATTCGACTATGGAACGACCGCAGTATCCACGAACGCAGTATAACATTCCAAATCGTCCGCACATGGGCGTGGACACAACATTATCACAACAGAGTTTGTCACAACCACAGAATAACTCTCTGGCACAGACGCCAGAGCACCCGTATATGTATGATGGATTTAGGTAAGTTTTGGCTGTTTATTTTCTTAGCACGTAATAAAATTAGGAAATTTCGTTAAACCAATGCAATCTTGGAGGGCTGATATTTGTCACAAATGAGTACGAGCACAACAAGCTTTAACTTACTTCTATCCCAGTAACATTTTCATATCAAATCATTGCGATAAATGTCTTGTTCGTTTTAATTTGCTTTTTTATTTTTTTAAAAATATATATGTAAATGTCTGGATACTTTCGAAATTCTAACTTTCTTGTTGTTACAACCTCAAATCTGTAACGTGTTGTCTGTTGTAAATGAGTTTTTTAATTGAAAAAATCCGCGAATTCTTCTCCCATTGGACTACCAGTGCAAAGCGACGCCATCGAGTCAGACTGAGTCCCAGTACGTTGCAACGTGAACTGTTAAGACATGGCAAAGCCTCCGTAAATCCATTCTTCAATTTTCTCAATGAAGTTCGATTACGCACAAAGGAATGCGGTGAACGTATCAATGCAGTTCGTTTGGTCCGAACTAGTGCAATATTATGGAATTCGAAAAGCGATGAAGAGAAGCAACCCTACCGAAATATGGCACTTCAAGAGCGTCAATTGAAACGTCTGCAAACCAAACGCAAGCCGATTGATAGGTTTACCTATAAGAAACGACGTCGAAAGAGAAGGCAAAGCCGTTCAACCTCATAAGATTGTAGTTGTTGCGTTTGAAAATTAGGAAATAAATTTGTTTTAAAATTGTTTAAATTTGTTTTTGTATATTTATTGTTTTTAATTTACAGCAATCCACCATACCAAACGGCTATATCGACTGTGGAGAGTAACAAACGCGGTCATCCGCTTAAGAGTTTCGGTACTCCAGGCCCACCGCAACCCGGTATACCGCCACCGGTTATTACCTCGTGTTCTAAACACAGTAAGTTGGGATAGTTTTGATTAACATTTTTATAAACATTTTTACGAATTGTGTTAAGTTTCTTGGACTGCGGCATATGAGTCATACGAGGAGTGTCTCGAAACACATTAATTGTTATGTTGTCTGTCGTAAGAATGGTAGCATCGGCTTGAATCATTGTCAAATCTCGTTGTATTCTTACTAACCATGCAAAATTGGCTTATTTTAAATCCCTGTATGAAACCGTTCGAAACACTCATTCGAAAAACGTTATGCAAGCTATCTGCAGCTGGATAGCATTCGATTTTTGCTACTTTTCATGGCTTATAGGCGTATTATATTATAATTCTGATTTTAAAATAGAAATACATACTGCAGCGCATATGAAATTATGTTGTCCAGTAGTTTTTTTCGAATGGACTGCGGAATAGTCATTCAGATTTTACAAATACAATAAAATCTGTCGATGATCAGAGAAAATCACCCGGAAAAGAGGTTATTATGGTTGTTAAACTTTCGAAAACTCTTTCACCCAAACTATAATCGTTGTATATGTTGCGTTCGATAAAATATATACATCTGCTTAAGTGGATGCGTTGCTTACTAGCGATAGTGTTAAAACGTAGTTTATGATAATAAATTAATCAGTAGGTATAGAGTTCTCCCACAGAATTAAATGTACGCTAACCATAACCTTCACCATTTCATCTGCACCATTTTAACAATAATAGCTATATACATATCAACCGTCATACATTTATTATCAGGTGCGAGCCACAGTTAATTTATATCTAATTTTGTGTTTTCTTTCTATTCCCGAATAGCACCCTCAGTAACAATACGTCCACAAAACGCCTCACCATTCAAGAAGCCATCATTCTCTGTCGCCACGCCTACAAATCGCCTTACAGGCTGTTCATCAATAGCACATTCAACCGATGAAATACAAAGACTCGCACCAAGTACTTCCACCGAGGAGCTGAACCAGGAAATGGCCAATCTGGAGGGTCTCATGAAAGATCTGAGTGCAATTACTGCCAGTGAATTTGAATGTTAACATCGATATTCAACACAAAACCCATACAAGCCATTCACCCTCGTTACACACACCCCCACATAGAATATCATAGAAGCACATTGAGCAATGACTTGAATTATAGTAAAGATTCCTTATGCCATCCCCTCCAAAAACTAGTTTTATAATCAGGTATTTTTATAATGCAAACAACTTAGACGAATACGATACGATAAACACACATATTGCATATAAACACAGTTGTTGTAATACACCGAGAATGGAATTTTAAAATTAAGAAATTGAATTTTAAAATTAAGAAAGTGTACACACTCCAGAACTGCCCCCATACTGGGGAGAAAGAGAGAGAGAGAAAAAGCTAAAGATAGATTTCGCAAAACTCACGCATGCATATCACACCCATCCCCAACAAGCTAAAGGACCAGCGAGTGTGCACAATCATAAAAGTCCTTGTTTTCGGTTGTTCATGTACGAAAAAGTATTGTGTATGTTTAATGAAAAGCAAAACATTTTTAATTTATTGTAATTATTAGTAATTTTAGTTCTTTTAGCCCAAGTCTATGAAGTTTTCTTCTTTCACACACTTACGACCGAATTAGGTAATGCCTACATTTATCTATCACCTATCACTAATGAAATGTTAACGTTTTTATTTTTATTTTATTATTTACAAAAGAACTAAACTAAATCAAAAGCAAATCCCTATTGTGCTTAAGATAGATGGATTTTTTTTTATATTGTGATGCAAGTGTGGAGGAAAATTTTTATTTTTAAATTTAACTTTAGGTGACTATATGGTTTTTGTAAAACACAAACAACACGCCCCAACCCCTTGTAAATATTATTACAACTAGATTAAAATTATTTCACTATTCATTTCATTCTAGTGTTAATATCGTAAACGTTTAAAACTAACAAAAATCATATATTCTAGGAACTAATAATAAATACAAACATTGCATGTCTAAACTATTTAAAGATCAATTAATACATCTTATCCGACTACTTCAGTTTGCGAGGGTTTGGTAAGCGGGGATAATTTGCAAAGAAAGACGTGCATTTGATTGGAATCGGTGGGAAAGTAGGCAACGATAGTGCTCCGCTGGGACTTGGTATTTGTCCGCCCGCCCACCTGTGAGATCATTCTATGAATTGCTTTATTTGCTTATAATTAGTTTCAGTCAAATTAAAATGAAAAGCAGTGGCAAAGCAGGAACAATTAGGTAGCCTTATGAATGCTCCAAAAGAATGCTCGAATTATCCAAGAGAAACGCAATTTTTTTTTAAATAGTTCGTTTGGGTCACAACCAGCTTTAGCTTAATAAGGCTCTGAGGAATATGACGGAAAAACTGCAGGATGTGTCCACCAAATTGTGTTCCTTACTTTTTGTTTACGAATGTATTCATTTTTGTATTCGCCTTTGCCTGGCATACATAATGGTGCATGGTGCATCTCTCAGCCATTTTGCCGACCTCTCTGCCTAAAAGAGTATAAATACTGACAGCAACCAAACGATAAGTAACAATAATAATTTTTTTTTTAATTAAAAACAAAAAACGACTGCGAATACAATATTTTGACAAGAATTTTAGATTTTTTTTGCAAAGAAAAAAAAATGTATTAAAGTTCGTCAGATCACATCAAGTCAAAGAAGTCTACCAAATAGTTTGTTCATCAAAACTCTTTGTTATTAAAATGGAAATTCTTTGAAACGCGGTAAAGGTCTGATCGAGTAATATTCGTACAAAAATGTTGCTGTAACAAATAGTTCTGTTGACAACGAAAAGATAATCCAACAAAAATAAGCAATATCAGCAATAACATCTTAAACAGTGAGCCGTTTGAATCGAATTGTAAATCACCTAAAGTAATTTTATTACGAGTGCGAAATCAAATTGAGTGGTATTCGAACAGGATTTTAGTATTTGGCAAATGTAGCTGCTATGTTGGTAGCATTTGATATCGACAGTGAATTTAAGTTTTTAGCACAAGTTTGAGATCACAAGCTCGTTTGCTTATTTAAATTTCGCCCTACCTAACCTACCTACCATATCTGTTCAGTGTCTATACCGATGCGTTCCCCCTTACCATTTCAAAACATCAACTTAAAAAAAAATAAAAAAATTACCCCCTTTACCAAACCACACAAATATTATATTCACTTAATTACTTAAATGCAAGCAAATTTACAACAATTACAAGCTAACAAATCTTTATCTCCGACTTTCTATTGCATTTTGTATATTTTCTATTAAAAGAAAAAAAAACTAACTATTCCCGATCACGATGAACAGAAATTAGGAAAATCAATGAAATTCCCAAGTTAAGTACCTATAGCAAAATGCATTTATACTTTACATACACTATGAATTGTGTATTCAGTTAAAATGAAGAAAATAAATAATAAACTCATCGTGATCATTGTGCCATTTAATTGTTCATTTACGTTGTTAAGTATAAAATATTTAAAACACATAAGAAGAGGATTTATAATATTTTTTACCTTTTATTATGTAATCGATAAGAAAACATTAATTATTTCACTTGTATTCACTCCTTTAAATCATTTTTAATTATAACTTATACGACTATGTATTTTAAGCCATTTTTTTGTACAGATATACATAAATAAAATTAGTTATTAATGAGAATGCTTATGCTAAAAAAGGTATAAATACAAATATTTGTTTTCAACTGTAACGATACAACAAACAATGAAGTTTTTTTTTAGTTTAAAAATTAAAAAATAAAATGAAATAAAAATGATTTACATAGAACTGTATTGTTAACGGACAGACATAACGAATAGCGTAGTGTAATATTATTTAGGTAGGGAAGACCAAGCGACAAATGGGATTATCCCAAAGAGAACACTTTTTTGTATAGTGGCTAAGAATTAACATTAGTTTAAAATAATGAAACAAACGGAAAGAATTGAAAAAAAAATATTAACCAAAAAAATAATTCAAAATAAATGTACATTCTTATTTATACTTATATGTTGTTGTTTTACTTCTTAGCAGACGGCTGTCTCACAATATTTTTATATACACACTCATGCTTATTTTGACATTTGAACGAATAGCCAACTCTAACGAATGTCTCTATTCGTTCGAATGAACTCTGTGAATTTTGATAGATATTCGTTCGAATTGGCTATTCGTTCGAATGTCAAAATAAGCATGACTACTCAGACATACAATTGACTTTATGAGAAACATGGGAATTCAAAACTGATTCCACAAAATTCCAGCGAATGTCCTTGCGACTTATTAATTGTCATAGCGAAACGGCAAATTGATATGCTTAAATACGAATGGCAAATCGTCCTGACTAAGCGGAAAACGCGGAAATAGAATGTTTGCAATTGAATTTTCCACTCAAATCGTCGCTTATTGCATCACATTTTATTTGAGATTCTTCACAAAATTTCGGTTGGTTGAGGTTGCGCATCAAAATTATAACAGCCAACATCAAAATAATGTAAAAATTAAACATTTTAAATAATTTGTGTTGTATTGGAAGTGACACTACCCGTTTTCATATCCAATCAATTTTTTTTTAAATTGCGGTTCTCCATAAAAAGTTCTTTCCCCAATCCCATCCCCTTGAACTTTTATTTTCACGACAAAAAGTATCACATGTCCTTCCTTGAGACAATACGAATCCACCTACAGGAATCATTGCCGAGTTATGAGAGAGTATATACCCAGCCGGTATTACCCATGTCTTTTATATCTTCAATACAAAATTTTAATTACACAACTTTAGATATAGCATTTGAATTTTCTGTTGTTTTTTTTTAGTGTGAGTTGCTACAACCCGTTTTCCTATCCCGCTTATCTTTTACAAAGTATCACCTATCGGATCCAAAACTATCCTATTCTTAAAACAGGAACCAACCATATCAAAATAGTGTCGTATCTATCCACACACAGCCACAAAATTTCATGGAAATCGGTTGAGTGGTTTAGGAGATCGACAACAGCGCCACTTATCGGGTCCAAAATAGTCCTCGGGGGGGAACCCCGAAAGAACTGTTACAGAATCCGTCGTAGGGGAATTTTGAAATTCGTAGAAAGTGGTATCACTGAATATACCACGTTCTACGAATCAAAAGCAAAAAATATACCCTACGACAGATTCTGTGATAGTTCTTTCGGGGTTCGTAGCAAAATTCCGAATTCGAAGGATTCTGTGATAGACCCGCCTATCTTTCAAACTGTAACCACCCATACACACCTACAAAATTTCATTAAAATCGGTTGAGTGGCTTAGGCTTTAGGGGATGGTAAACAGCGCCACCGGAAAAAAAAAATCTACTGAAATTCATGTTTTTCACGCACGCATAATACACACATACGTTTTTCGATTTCAACCGAACTTCACAAAAACCATATATAGACCAATACCAAAAATGTGTGAACATTTTGCTAAAATCGGTAAATGTGTTAAGGCGTTAATCGGTGACAAACGAACTCAATTTTAATGCTCAATTTTTATATATATAGAGATAGATACACACAACATTACACATATTTAAACGTTTTCATTTAAATGGATGCGGATGGCAATGTTGCTTTCTTTTTAAATTACATATTGGATGTTGATCTACAACTAACCGCCTTCTCGCACCCCAAAAAGTTTCAAAAACACACACCCCTATCGAGGTATCCGTTCGGAAAGAAATTCCGAAATTCCGTTTCATAACAAAAAAAATGAAGCATAGAAATGTGTTCATTTGAGATCAAGATGTTCAGCAGCAATTGGTCTGCCGTGGAGCTAGTAAAAGTAAGTAACGCAATACGGCAATGTGCAATACATTTCATCCTAGAATTTTGCCGAAAGTTTTATCGGAACGGGTGACATTTTTATATTTCCGCGGTACGAAATCACAGCTTTTCGAAATATTTCAACCTTATTTCCAAAGTGCATAGTGCGAATTCTTAAAATAAAGTTGGATTGAAATAATGCGCTGAAACGGCACCTGCTGTAGACAAGTTCATTCATAAGATTAACACCCGCAATTTCCTTGGTCGACAGCCACCCTCAAAATAACGATAGATAATGGCCATGATTACTATATTTTTGATACAAATTGAGGAGCTTAAATTGTGTCCACACCCAACACGTTGTCATCGATAGTAGGAACCAGAAAAGTTTTGGCCACATCGCCCTTATAGAAAGATTCCAGTTCATTCTTCTTGTATAGACTCCTTAGATAATCGGCCCCAGGCGAGGTTCCGTCGCAATGGAAAATTCTCCGATTGTATAGGATTCGAAGGATTTTTGCTGCAAGATATTCTTCGGAACAACTGTTCGGAGAATTGTTCCGAACATTTTGTAACGCATATCAGCGAATTACGTTGAAGTGTGATGAAGTGAATTTTTTGTTAAATTTTTGACAGCTAGGTTCCGATATCCTCCGACAGAAATTGGTTACGCAATTTGTTGACGATTTGGAGTGCGTTGTGGTGCGCCATCGTCGCAATCGTTTATTTCTCTTCCGAAGTCGGACACCTCGATTGCAATTTGAGCCTCCGAAGGAGTACCTATGCGTTGTGGATAATTGTCCGTTCCGACGGATAGCTCGCTAGGGCTGAATTTTTCAGACGCACAGAAGAGACTTACAGTACAGCTTTAGGCTCAATTCGAAAGTCTGAATTGAAAAGCTTTTTCGATACAATTATAGCAAACTAATCTACAGTCTACACTCCGGCGACGGCCGTTACGAATGTTCGTTATTTTTGTAATTTAAAGTTGCCATAAACTTGTGTGTAGAGATCGCGCGCTTTAATTTGAATCGATCCCATAAAAAGCTCTCACAACTGACTTGCCATGAATCTGAATCTCTGAATGATGTGTCTTCTAGTATGAATCTGAGATAGACTTTATCAACATTACTGGCTCGTCTTGTGAACAAAGAGCCAGCAGCATTCGTTTGTCACGTTCACGCACTCAATCCCCTTACAAGAAACTCGCACTAATTCGTCATTCTTCGCACGTCTCCTCAACCAGAATTGCATTTACATCCCAACCCAGCAGTCAGCACGAGATACATTCGGCTTCGACTTGGACTAGGTATGGCTCGCAATTTGCTCGTTGTTGGCTTAAGCCACTCAGCCTATTCAGAATTAATTCAGTTGAAAAGCGGTAATCACTTTGAGTGGATGCGATACGCTATACGCACCTGTTTTTTGGTTTAAATAATATACAACTCCCCCCCAGGTTATAAATACATTTTTAACTTTTTTTTTAGTGCTTGGCTTTGTTGAAAAGAAATTGAATTACCATTCGGTATAGAAAGTGATATTAATCGTGAATTCCAAGCCGCAACAACAACGATTCTTTTATTCGTTGGAAAATCTGCTCAGATTCGAAAACGCTATTGTTTTTTTTTTTTTTGCATTTTGCTTTAATGCTGCATTCACTCGCGTGTGCTACCAAATAAAGTTACCGCCATGAGATCACTAAAGATTTTTTGTAAATCCAAGTCGTTGCTCTCTCCTGTGACCGAGATTTCACTTGCTTCGCAGCGTCAACGAGCCACGGTGACTCCTACTTGTCCACATGCAAGCGCTGCTGTTGCTGCCAGCATGGAGATCCCATGCACGACGGAATGGGAAAATGCATTGGCGTACAATGAAATACCCGGACCGAAGCCGATACCAATTCTTGGTAATACCTGGCGGTAAGTAAAAAATAATTGAAAACCATTACCACCAATCCACCATCCACGGCAACTGCTGTAGAAGTTGAGCAAACCCGTTTCCAGTTCCTTGACCCAATTTTCACATTTCCATTCGGAAGTTGATTTTGTTCGCATTACTACTCGCACGCGTATCTTAAATTGGTCGTATCGTAGATGCGCATGGATAAAGACCGATTTTTTTTTCCTATTGTCTACCTATCATCTGATGTGCAACCTTGAATTACCCAACAAAAGATGCTGATGGTGATGCAACTCATCAATCGATCAAACCCATAAACCAAAGATGATACAAACACAGGGACACACATGAGAACATATGATACGAAACACGGGAGCTGGCTGTCTAGTTTGGATAATGGATAGTCTTTGCCATAAACTAAACAAGGCATCGATTCGGAGTGTGGGAAAAGACAAGTTTGATGTGTGGATGTCAATAAAAAGATGAAGAACGTAAAACAAATTGGGGTGTGCGATTTCATTTTCATAAATCATAAGATTGATGTTAGTATAAATGTGGCACACGAATCTTTGAATGGCAAACAATTTCAAGTTGTCGTAGGTCAGTAATGAGATACAAAACTGTTTGTTAATCGACTATAAATTAATGCAGACGGTTAGTATGTTATTAGTGTGTTTGTATACAAATTTTCAAATTTGTTAAGTCAAGGTTAGAATTTTATGGTAATCAGTTGTTTCGTTAGTTCCACTACGGCAACGAGTGACAGTCTTTATTAATTGGAATGGAAGCATCACAGCAAGTGGTTACACATCTATGTTTTATTTTTGTTTAACAGAACTATGTATTAAACAGGAATATTGCTTAACACGTGACGTGGAATAGTTTACAAATAGTACAGGGTGTCCGCCGGGAAGGTATACTACTTTGTTTTGCCGCCATTTTGGTAAGCATTAGTCTTGACAGTTCGAATTTGGCAGTCGTGAAGTAGACACATGGCAAATTTATTATGGAAAAATATTCGATAACCCAACGTGTTTTAATCTTTGAACCATTTTATCAAAATCAATCATAGATTACTGTGACGATGAGAAAGTTACGTGAAATTTTTGGGAAAAACAACGTGCCAACAAAACGCACTATTTATCGTGTAGTTTTTTTTTTTTTTTACCGAGGGTAGGTGAAAATCTTCCAAAGACACTATGAGAATAGCAAGCGCGTGCTCATAGTGTTGTCAGATTTTTACTGACTAAAAACACCACCCTTCGAAAGATTGTTAGATACTGCAACTAAGATATAACTTATCAAGCAATTTTTCTATAACGAAATAACAACTTTTTGTAGAATATTGGCATTTGTTTTCTTGGTACAACCCCAAAGTTGTATACCGTAGGTCCACACCGGCTTTAGCACTTGCTTGTATAGAAGTAGTTTGTTTTCGGTACTGAGCTGGGAATATTTTTCGAGGATCCAGTACATTTCTCTATATTTGATATCGAGTTCTTTACGTTTCATTTTCACGTGCGAATTCCATTTCAGTCTTGCGTCGAGTGTCATTCCCAGGTATTTGGCCTCGTTTGCAAAGGGTATTCGGGCCAAGTTTAGGAAAATTGGCATGTCATTAGTTTTCTTATACGTGAAATTCACGTGAACAGATTTAGTTTCGTTGAGGGCGATCCGCCAGTCCCTCGTCCATTCATTTAGCTTATTCAGTGCGATTTGAAGTTTTGCAGTCGTTTCTTCAATTGTATTACCTACTGCTAGGATAGCGGTGTCGTCGGCGAACGTAGCGAGAGTAGTGCCATCTTCTCTTGGTATATCACGAGTATATAGCAGATAGAGATGGGGCCCTAGGACACTTCCTTGCGGCACGCCGGCCAAAATTTCCTTAAGCTCAGAGTATTCGTTTCCATGTCTAACACGGAAGAGTCTATTCCCTAAAATATCATATAGGCGTACGGGATTTATCGTGTAGTGAATGATTTCGAAGAGAGAGGGTCTGTAGGTGATAGGCCCAAGTATGGACCACAACGTACTGCAAGATCGGCTGAAAACACTACTGCTGCTCAAGGAAGTGTTCAAAACAATCCATCAACCTCAATTGGACGCCGTGCTAAGGAGCTTGGTCTTCAAAGAACAACTTTGGCGACAATTTTGCACAAGGATTTGCATTTGTTTCCATTTAAGATTCATTTGACACAAGAGCTTCTTCCACAAGACCATTTACGCCGCCGTACATATGCCAATAGGATGTTACATCTAGTCCATGACAACCCCGATTTTCATGAAAAAATCATAATGAGTAATCATTTGAATGGATATGTGAATAAACAGAATAGTCGGTTCTGGGCAATGGAAAACCCTCAAATTATTCATCATTCAACTTCGCATCCATTAAAAGTTACAGTCTGGTGTGCAATTTGGTCAGGAGGAGTCATTGGACCTTACTTCTTTGAAAATGAAAACGGCGTAACGGTAACTGTGAATAGGGAGCGATATCGTGATATGATTGACAACTTTAAATGCCACAACTTCATGCTTTGGGCTTGATTAACATGTGGTATCAACAAGACGGTGCCACATCGCATACAGCCAGGATTACAATGGAATTACTGCGAGACCTATTTCCACAACAAGTTATTTCAAGAAATGGTTATGTTGATTTGACTGCTCCGGACTTCTGTTTGTGGGGATATCTGAAAAGCGAGGTTTATGCAAACAAACCAGAAACGCTTGAGCAACTCAAACAAAATATTCGTGATGAAATTAATGAAATACCGCGCGAAATGTATGAGAATGTAATGAAAAATGTGCTCAAAAGGGCTCGCATTTGTGGGGCTAACAGAGGCGGACATTTACCTGATATTGTATTCCATATATAATTGCCGACATTAAATAAAATGTTTATCAATATAAGATCCATTCTCTTTCATTTAATCAAAAATTATAAACAAACAAAGTAGTATACCTTCCCGGCGGACACCCTGTATATACAGTTCGAGGGCAATTTTGTTCTCCAGCCAAACGTAAGCCTCCAATGTCTCCAAGGAAAAAAATAAAGCAATGCTGTTAAGCTGAACAAAAACAGTACGCTGTTTGGCAGTGTTAAAGTCTGCACTAAATTTAAGCTAACGAATAACTGCAAAACACACAACATTAGCTTCGCCAAATCATGGAAAAAACTTCGTGTCCATGTCACAACCTCCAATTGAAAGAGTTGGTATATTAACAACTTTTTTAATGAAAAAACTTACTTACTTATTTTAGGCGGCGCTACAGTACGGGGTGGAACTCGGCGCTAACCAACAACCAAGTTAACCAAGAGTCTCCAGCCAGCACGATCTTGGGCCAGCTGTCTCCAGTTTCGCACGCTAAGTTGATTAAGGTCCCCTTCCACTTGCGTGCGCCACCTGAGTCGCGGTCTTCCTCTACTGCGCCGTCCCTCGGGAGTGGATTCGAAGATTTTCCAGGCCGGAGCATTCACGTCCATTCGCTCTGCATGACCCAGCCACCGCATTCGTTGGACCTTCACTCTTCTGGCTAGGTCGATGTCGCTATACAACCCGTACAGTTCGTCGTTGTATCTCCTCCTCCATTCACCGTCTTTGCAGATGGGACCGAAAATAACTCGAAGAATTTTCCTCTCGTAGCAACCAAGAGTAACCTCAACCGCCTCTGTACCATAAAGTAGGACTGGGATGATTAAGGTCTTATAAAGGGTCACTTTAGTTGTTCGAGAGAGGGCTTTGCTATACTCAATTGCTTTCTTAGCCCAAAGAAACGGACCAACAAAAACTAAACAAGATATATCGCTTAGCATGCGTTGGTATAAGGGGGGCAATGAAAATGTGTCCAACTGCAGCCATAGGGGCAATGCTCAGCCTTCTGCCTCTACATATTTCTGTACAGAAGGAAGCTTGTCTCAGTGCCCTCAGGCTCCCTGATATATCAGATTTTAAAGCAGAAAACCTCACAGGACACCTTCGAGTATTACAAATGCTTCAAGAAGAACCCGTGATCAAGATATCAGACACCATGCTTAAAGGGCTTCTCCTCTCCAGAAAATTTAAGATAGTCATATCTGACAGGAATACCTGGAGAACCAACCAATTCGTAATACCATCAGGATCACGAATCTGGTACACCGACGGTTCAAAGATGGAAGATGATGCCACCGGTGCTGGAGTCTATAGGCCTAGGTTCCAAAGAGCTATAGCACTGGGAAGATCACCAGACATCTTTTAAGCGGAGGTACACGCCATAGGGATATGTATCCGAGAATGTTTACGAAGGCCCGCATCTACATCCTCTCAGACAGCCAAGCAGCACTTAAGTCCCTAAGATCATTTTCGATCATATCAAAGATGGTTTGGGAATGTTTCAACCTCCTTGAAGATCTGGCCAAAGACAACACAGTCACCGTTGCTTGGATACCAGGTCATGAGGGATTTGGGGCAATGAACGGGCGGATTGTCTAGCAAGAAGAGGCGCATCACGCCTGTTCACTGGTCCTGAGCCCTACTTCGGGGTACCTTTGAGTTACGTACACTCAAAATTCAGGAAATGGGAAGATGATCACCTTGCCGTAAACTGGACGGAATCCAAAGGACAGAGGCAGGCAAAAAGATTCATAAGCCCAGCTCGTAGTAAAACAAGAAAATTACTTGAGCTAAGCTAAGAAGATCTAAGGATCTTAACGGGTTATCTTACTGGTCACTGGCCACTAAGATATCATCTCAAGAAAATGGGACTTTCCAACGATGACTCCTGTCGACTCTGCGGAGAAGAGGAGGAGACAACGGAACACGTACTCTGCGAATGCCCTGCTGTAGCAAGAGGCAGAGCGATCCATATGCAAGGGGCGTTTTTAAGTCCTGCAGACATAGGAAACATGGATCCAAGAAGAGTACTGAGGTTTATAAAGAGCCTCAACAGCTCACTGGGTTAAATAATAGAGGCCAACACAATAGATCTTTTCTGGGCGCAGTGTAAAGGGCCTATTACTTACAAAACAATACAATACAATAGCCCAACGAAACAGCGATTGGCAAGAGTTGTTCTTCGTTTAATCTCAGCGCTAGTGTCATTGTCTGAGTTCGTAAAAGCTAATAGACCGCAAAAACAAAGGTTTTTGATTGTTACCTAAACTTTTTTTTAGAAAACGAAATAATCAAATGAAGGATAAGATCAAGATCAGACCATACTAGAAGGTTTCCTTTGTTTTTCCTTTGAACAACAAACTGTCAAAATTAAGCGAACTTAAGGAGAGGCGAAGTGTACATTCAAGCTTTCCCCTGGAACAGCAATTTCTTATGTTTTTATATAGCCTGTTCGTGCTAACATAACGATACCTCAATTGGAAATGGGAACGTTCAAGAATCTAGGTTAGGAAATCTGGCAGATGGCTGACTTGATGTGTCTCAATTTTGATTGGCTTAATGTGTACCTACTTACCAAAAGTTTTTTGCTTCCCACTGTAAGTTTGCATAAAAATAAAAAGGGTATTCACTTAAACGCGTAAAACCCTCATAAACTGCGTAAACTGCAGAAATTTACCACCTCGTAAATCAACTGTCAGATTTTGTATGGAAAATAGTTTACGCACTCCTCATAATTTTCCGCGACCAATTTGACTCTGAAAATTACGCAAATTTTCAAATGTCAAACCGTGAATAAAAAAATAATAAAAAACCGGTGAATATATTAGGTCTGTTCCTTTACTTTTGTAGTAAGAAAGGAAAAGACTGTCAAAATAGCAGTGGTGGGGATGAATTCTCTCACAAAGAGAGACACTTATGAAAAAGTTAGGGAACGCTTTTGTAGTAATCTTTAAAAAATGACAGATACATAATTCAAATATTCAAAAAATGATACGAAAAGTCGTTAAAATATTAGATAAACTCAAGGAATTTGTTAAATTACTAAGAAAATTAGTTATAGCATTTATTTTGAATTTTATTTTGATGAATTCGAGTATGTGGAAGACTTTGTACTGATTGAACTACAAGCATTCGAAAAGAGGAAAAAACGACACTGCATGACGAAGTACCTACATGGAGGAGATTGTTCCTTGCTCCAGCGAAGAAGAATTGCGTCGCCACTTTCGAAAGAATCTCGGGGAGAACATTCAATTTTATTTTGCCGCTTGTTGATACCATTTTAATACGCAAGAAATCAAAAAATAATCCACGCATATGCCAAATGGGACAACAAATTTCAAATCAGCTGTTATTTGCAAGGTGACTGACAGGTTTTTCACTTCTTTCACCAAGAAATTTGTTGAGTAAAAATTCGTAAGATTCTCACTGGAGGGGTAATATCTTGCTCTCTCGATGACGCTCTCTTTTACGAATTTTTCGAGTTAAGGAACGGCATTGAGTAAAAATTCGTAAGAATTAGTAAGAATTCGTAAGATTTAAAAGTAAAGGAACAGACCTATTAATTCTTCCAAAATCTTGTTCTCTTTTCTGTTATTTATGGCCAGTAAAATTATATATAAAGCACACTTGATGGAAATCGCCTTTGTAATCGCCAAAAACTTTCAACATAAATAACTCATCTACTGCCAATTTCTTCAAGAATATAATTGTTCCTTTTCACTTACCTTTTTGCCATATCGATCATTTTGGGAAGTCTAAGAACAGCTGAGTTTGACAAGAGACTTGACAGTCGATTTACGCGAATTACGCAATGACACTTCCGAGGGGTGTTCACTTAAAGCACCGCAGAAAGTTATGAATTTACGAGCTGCATAAAATGATGAGATTAAGTGAATACCCTTAAAATAAAAATTATACCACCGAACAATTATTGCAAAATACACAAAAAACAAACTTAATTTTATGAGTGAAAACTATGTAATGAGACTTCTTAAATAATGGACAAATGCAGGGGACTATTATTTGCTGTTTTGAAATGCATTAATGAAGAGTACGAGACCTCTTATCTGTTATTATCAAAAAAAATAAAACGAAGTGCGAACTTCCCCCATAAAACAAAAGGGCTGCCGAAAGTGTTGACAGTTTGGTATAATTCTCTGAAACTGATTTATGAGTGTCTAAGTTCTACATTATTACATTATTTTTACATTATATAGGTACCTATACATTGTTACTTTCTGGGGATTGTAGGTTGTCTGCGGATATTATGTTTCCATCTCATCTGCCTCTATAATTTTGGATAGTTCATACATCACACTCTCAGATGATCCTATCTGTGAATCCCCGATGAAATACCTGCCAAGTGTTTGAATCTGGTTTGAATGTCTGACTATAGCTAGTGATATTCATTCAAATACAATGAATGAGTCAGGACTTCCTTTTTCTATAAACTAGGGGTCGCCCCGTGGTCGAATTTCGACCAATTTATTCTATAAGTTCATGTTTGAAGGGGAAATATCGGAGCGCTTAAAAATAGGCAATCGAAACCATTTCAGGCTTCCTTTAAATTGCGAATAAAAAGTGTCCAGTAATGCGGGCTGTCTTCTATTTTATATTACAGGTAGAAAAGGGTGCATAGAATAGATATGCAAAGTTTCATCGTTTGTTGTTCAACAGTTTTAGAGTTACATTTTGCTTAAATTTCATATAAATCGTAAACCGTTAGGCCGATTGGTACGATTTGAATTTTATTAGATTAGTATTGTCGAACACTTTCGAAAATAGATTTTAGAAATTTTATCACTTTGCTAGCTGCGGTTTCAGAAATAACACGGTTTTAAGGGATTGGGATTTTGTTTTTTCAAATGGTTCTAACTTTCAAACGGTTGAACTACAAACGAAAAGAATTTCACTACAAACAGCTACAAACGATTGTCTATCGAACTGCATTTCACGTTTTTCATTCTAGAAAAAGTGCGAATGAACTTCACGCGGGTGCCATGTTGTTGTTGTTGTAATTTCATGCAATTCGCTTAAATTTACCTGCTTTAATTCATAATTTGTGAATAATTTTTGTATTGTGCACTTCTATGTATTGTCCCCTACCCAAATATATATAGTGTTGGCATATTTATGTGACTTTTAATAGGAAAAAAGGGGGGAAACACGTTTTAGGCAACTCCGTATAAATATATATAGATTCTCCCAACTATACCGCGTACAGTGTTTTTAGTGCATACGGGAAGTAAGTTATTATTATATTATCTACCCTGGTATAGTAAATTACTTGCCGATTCCAAGATCGTCTTAAACCACATTTATTCAAAATGTCACGCACAACTGCCGTCACCAAACTACCAGTCACATGCTTTCACCATCCTTCTTGGATCGTACGTAATTATATGCGTTTTTAATTGTTTTGTTTCGCTACATGCGACCTCGTGAAATATAGCGTATTTTATCATTCTAAATGTATATATTCACATGTATTTTGTAGGTATATAAACATACCTGTCATTTGGCGTTCATTTTACGATTTGGATCTTGTTTACTGTCATAATTTTCCAACAGCAAACACTCAGAATGATGTACCAAACCAATTCCATCAGCATCTTTTACCTAGTTTATATAGAAAATGGGTACAACTTTCTGATTTTTTGTGTAGTAGGTCTGTCAGCATTTGTTTCGTTTTTGGTTAGCCTAGATAAATTCACAAGAACACTCCTAATTACCCACTTGACCATGAAGTAGAGGTAACCAACAAATATAGTCAAAAAAGAATCCCGCAATCCCGGGTAGAGAGAATATCATTTATAAGGCCCGATTTTTCAATAATCAGATAGCCAGTCAGATAGGGGTTAACTGTCAGATAAGACATAAATTAATTTTTCAATAGTCGAATAGCAGCTATTCAAAGAGTATAACAGCTAACTGTCTCACAAAAGGCGTTTTTCTTTTTTAGTTCAGAGCTGAGCACTGAACTGAGCTCGAGCTATATGAGCGCGCTCTGAACCGAGCGTGCTCGGATCGTTCTGATGATTTTTTGTTTTTCCTGTTTTTTTGAATGTATATGTGTTATCAGAATTTTACTCAGCCTGCTCAGTCAATTAATTCTGAGCTCATAGAGCGCGCTCTTATCATGCTCTGAACGACAAAAAAAACACAAATTCGAGCTCTGATGTATCTGAGCTAAAAAAGAAACACAAACTTTTTGTATAACAGTTCAGGTTGTACTCCGAACTAAAAAAGAAAAACGCCTAAAGTTATCTGCCCATTTCTGAGACAGATAAAATATAAATCTCCAGTTAAAGTAAGCGAACTATCAAATTTGAAAATTCTACTTTACAAAGTTTTGTTTGGGGAAATATGTTCATACTGTGGTGAATCGCACTTAGGAATTGTGGTGAATCGGGCACTTGGTTTCCCTCCAACTTCCACTTCCAATTGGAGACTGGAATCTGTCAAGTTAGCTAATTCTAGAACCATCTAGAGAAGAGTTGGAATATACATCTGGAATATACTTCTGGAATATTCGCTGATAGGTGGCAGCGCGGATAAAAAAGGGGCGCGTTGGGAACAGAGAGGTACAGTTGATTTTTAAACAGCGATTGTTAAGTTCGAAAGAGTAATCGGTATTGAGATAAATAAGTGTAAAGTAATACAGTGAATAAAGCGATTGGATTGAAACGTTTAAGAATTAATTTAAGTGATATTGTCGTGGTACTAAATAAGTGATTAAGTAGAAAGTGTAAATAAAGTGATTTTATTAGAAAAGTTTAACAGAATAGTGTTTTATCTTTTCGAATCCCAGCCTGAAGGTAACAATACTGTAAAAATGGAATTGTTTGACAGTATTGACGATATTATTATTGAAGAAGAGCAATTAGCAAACAATCACTTCAACCCAACAAGGAAACAAAGAGTAGTGAGAAAGAGACCTAATCATTGCGTACAATTTGAACCTTTTTGCACTGAAACTAAAACGGTTAATGATAAACGTCAAGCTTTTAACATGACTATCTGCTATGAAAATCGGCCCTAAAGCAAACAAAATACTTTGTATGGGAATGGGAATTTTAAATGGAATACGCAGAAGGTTAGGTTAGGTTAGGTTGAAATGGCTGTCGGCTAACTGGTTAGGTTAGTCGACACACTTAGACCATTATAAGGTCCCTTGTGATACCACGTGAATCTATAATTCATTCCTCCTACTCGTTGAACCAATCGGAGCTTCTGATGAAGCGTAGTAGATTTCGGATGTCTATGTTTTTTAGATCGTTCAGATCACTAAGGTAGAAAGCTCTAAAGTGGAGTTTTCGTCTCTGTGAGAGAGCCGGACAAGTACAGAGAAGATGGAGAACAGTCTCCTCCTCCTCCTCGTCAAAACAGCTTCTGCAAAAATCATTAGAGAATACGCCAAGCCTTTTTGCATGCCTGCCGATAAGACAGTGTCCCGTGATGACACCTATTGTAGCACTAATATGCTTCCTATCGAGGGAGATCAGATGCCTAGAACGCTTTAGATCCAGCTTTGGCCAGATCTGCTTTGTCACTAGACAAGTCGAGCCGGTTGACCACCTAAGATTTGTTCTTTCGATAGCGTCCAGCTTTATTTTGAGTTTGCAAGTAGCGAGTGGAATACCTAAGGAATCCTTAATTGGGAGCAGAGGTATCGTAGTTCCGTGTTTGGCGAGTTCATCAGCCCTGCAGTTACCTGGAATGTCCCTATGCCCCGGCACCCAGCAAAGGTGAATGTTGAACTGCTCCGCCATCTCCATGAGAGACGAACGGCAGAAAGAATTATAAAATTTTGTTTAAGCTTAAATATTCAGTTGTTCCACAGTAATGGTTAAGGAACGGTGAGTTTTATGACATCCAACCATAGGCGGTTGATTGTTTTATTGTGTACAAGTTTGAAACAATAGACAATACAAATTCATAAAAGCTTTTGCATTCTTGCCGAAAGCTAATGTAATTTCCAACGAAACCCAACTTCTACTGAATTCCGTATGCCAATTACGACATTGACTGTCAAAACCAGGCCAAAACATCGGTTTAAATTCAAAAACATCGTGTAAACATATCTATACATTTTAGTTAGAACAATTGTCACATTGTGCAATCACCATGTTCACGTCAAATGAACATTTTAGTGCTACATACAAGAAAGAGCAACATAACCTACTAACTTCATACAAAAAAAAAAGAAAAAAAAAGTCAAGCATGCCACTTTCTTCGTACATTGATACGATTTTTATTATCTTATACCGAGACTCAATTACAGGTGTGAAACCAAGTGAATGAATGGAGTACGTTTTTTACTTGTTCTTCTTTGTTTTTATTTTCAGTTTGCCTTTACGGCAAACATTTATCAAGATACGAGTAGGTACATATTGTATGTGTATCTTGACGTTAGCTGACGGCTAGCGCCATTGACATAGCCACTAATCCAACAGTTCACTGTAGTGTTATTTGATCTTTGTTTTTGTTTTGCTCTTGAGAGGTACAGAGCAATGTATGATCCGTGAATTACGATACCATCATAATAACATCATTCAGGGTGGAAGAGTGAAAACAAAATAATAATAAAGCCCACCTAATGCATTCGGAAAAACAATTCATATAACGGTATACTACTTGTGCACACCGGGGCCAAAAGAAGTCACCCCATGTTGTTTGGGGCTCTCATTTTTTTTTTCTAAATGAAAAACTTTGATTCTGATTTTTGATTATGTTTATTTGAACCTTTAGAATTTTATTGGTCAGGTCGAGAAGATGATATCGGCCGTCGCATTTGATTGCCATACGGGCTCGTTTTATGGCATTTTTCATCACTTCGGCGAGAACTTCGGGCGACAGATTCTCGCACTCGTGTCGAATGTTGTCCTCGAGGGCTTCTAGGGTCGCGGGCTTGTTCACGTAAACACGGGACTTCAAAAAACCCCACAAAAAAAAAGTCTGGAACGGTTAAATCGGGAGATCTTGCGGGCCATTGCAAATCGCCAAAACGAGAGATGTGGCGTCCCGGAAAGCCGCCTTCAGAATATCGGTTGTGGCTCACGCAATGTATGCCGTAGCTCCGTTCTGTTGGAACCACATATCCTCCAGTCCTAATTCGTCCAATTGCGGCAGAAAAAAATCGGTTAACATGGCCCTATAGCACGCACCGTCCATTGTTGTCGTTTGACCAGCGGCGTTCTCGAAAAAAAAATGGCCCGATGACTACTCCAGCGTGAACAGCGCACCATGCAGTAACTTTAAACGGGTGTAATGGCTCCTCGTGCATTACTTGTGGATTTTCGGTGCCCCAGAAGCAATAGTTTTGCTTGTTCACGTACCCGCTGAGGTGGAAATGAGCGTCATCGCTCATTATTCTAGTCCACAAATGTCAAAACGGGTTCGACATTGCCGGCCATTTGCAAAAATAAGAGCATCTTCCAATAGGGTGATCTCTTTTGGCCCACCTTGTACATACACATTTCAATTTAAGTTTACATTTTGCACGCATAATTATATATTTTCGGAGCACATTGCGAAAAATTTCAATCTGACAAATTTCAATCCGACATTTTTCGTGTGTGTTTTGGTGACTTCAGGGCAATTCTTTGAAAATATACCGGACACTTCTGTCGTGTTTAGAATTGACCTGGAAGCAGTGATGGGAAACTCGATACAATTGTATCTTTTTGGATACATTCAGAAAATAAAGTTACACAGATACAATCCACTCGAAAAAGATAAAATTTACCAAACATTTTTTTGCTTCAAAAGTTACAAAAGTGCGTCTTTTTTAACTTTTAGAATCAACAATTATTTACATGTTCCTAAATACTCAAGTGAGACTGAACTATTATTTATTACATTATTTTGAAATTTTGAATTTCTTTGTTTTCCAAAACAATGTGATTTTTTTTATTATTACATTTTTTTTTAATATTGTTATATGTTATGTCACCAATAAAGTTTTCAAAATGATATCGATTTGTTTTATTTCAAGGGCAAAGAGAAAAAATATTTGATTTTCTTAAATCATGAGCTAGGTAAACAGGTAATAAAAGCAATGTTAGAATATTTATCTTAACATTCGTATAGCTACGAATTTCCACAACGAAAAAGTTACAATTCGGTACTAAAAGATACAATTTCAACTTGTGAAAAGTACAATCTGAAAAGTTCATTTCCCATCCCTGCCTGGAAGGGAAATGCACTTTTTTTCTATGAAAAATTGAAAACATAGAAAGAGCACTTCTGGATTTGCTCTTTTCATAGAAATGTTTTCTATAAACTTAACCGTGGAGTAATTTTCCGTGATCAGTTTTCGTGATATTTGTTACATAATACACAATCGCCAACAGCAGCCTATACAACTTCCAAAACAAACATCTTCATCAGTTATTAACAAGGTCATTATCAATCCAAGAGCCATAGTCAAGTCATCTTCCAACATGTTTATACATTGTCAATGTCCAGCAACAACAAAAAAAATACAAAATACCTATAATTGTCATGTCATATGTATGGCGATAGACGCAGAGAGAAAATTAACACAATTCCAATTCAAGGTCGTTGCGAACGATGACTGCGCAAAGAAATGTGTTATTGGTTATCGGTATCAAGCAAACAGATGGAGCCATTTTTGAGTGGCTACGAAGCAGATGTATCGGAAATCTGTCAAGCAATAGTCATGGTAAAGGCGACTATTATTGGATTGCCCGATTGCATTTAGCTTAGCAATTGTAATTTTGTATACAATCTGTGAACTGGTCTATCTGTGAATTGGTTTGCTATTGCAATCTTTTTACATTGGGCCTTACCAATAAACATTTTTAGTTTCGACTTTAAATTTTAGTAGTTCACAGTGGCTATATTTTCCATACAAATTTTGCAATTGTGAGCTTCCGTAAATTTAAAGTCGAGACTAAAAGTTGTTATTAGTACGGCGGATTATGTATATTGTTGCGGACAACAGATATTTTTTTTTTTTTTTCTAAGAAGTTTGGTGCGTTTGCTACCGTTCCTACATAGACCTACCTTAACTCCGAAGTGTTAACTTTGTTGGTACAAAAAACAAAAAACAAAAATCATGCTATTGTCTCCCAACAATCATTCGTTTGTGAGAGTTTTTCTTTTTAAGACAAATGGGTACATATTACACCAGTTAGTAATGGAAATTTTCGATGTTGTAAGCGTCATGTTCAGGAATGGCACTTTGTCAGTGTCATATGGCTATTGAAAAGTCTAAAATATGGGTAGGTACCACTTGTTAACTTTTTGAGAGAGTACCTATCAATTATCCTCACTTCAAATTTTTAAAGCATCATCATTCATCACGATCGAAAATAATATATTTCCGCAAGCTGTTTCAATACATTACAATCCCAAGGAGCTGTCAAATTTTAAAACAAACGCAAGGAATCAGGTCGAAAACTTGCATAATTGTTCGATTCATGTTTCCATAAAATCCACTGCTAATTAGTTTACCAATACGTTAGTATTGCGTTACATACTAAATAGGAACTGCAAACATAGGTAGCTTATATATGAAGATCCCTCAAGGTCGTACCGTCACAATTGTTCGAATAAACTGAAACTTATATACTGAAAGATTGAAATTCTATTTTTGTATTTCCCCAGTGCCCTATATTATTGAACTTCATTGATAATAAGCTAGGCACAGGCATTGGAAGTACTTCTTGGAAACCCAATTAGAGTATAGGTGCCAAACGAGGAGTAATCATTGAAAACGAATACAATTTATCAAATATACTATTTATCACCTTTAATGTTGATGTCTATTATATCCAGACTTGAAAACAGAATCCGCAATATACGAAACACATTATAGCAGTCTTCTCAACACTCTCCATTACGTAGTAAGAGAAAGGATATTGTTTTCGTAAAAAATTTCGAACTCGAGATGTTAATCAATTCTAACATTACGATGGAATTAAAAATATAGTGGATCGCAAAATTCACTCCGTCTGTCCCTAGGCCTACAACCTAAACGGCTCCCCCGATTTCGTTCAAACTTCGAATTTGTAGTTTGGGAACGTACAATTCGGGGCGGTTTTTTTTTTGTAAACTTAATATTTGTCTGTTTAATCGTATAATAGATTTTTGTAAAAAGACATTTTTAAGAGATTGGTTTTCTTTAGTTAACCCGAAAACGGCAACAACGATTTTGACCAAAATGCTGTTAGAGTAAAATTGATGTTTTCAAAATTCGTGCGTGCTCATATCTCGAAAACGCCATTTTCGATTTCGATAAAACCTTAAAAACCAAGTAATGCTTACATCCCGAACAATATCCAACACTCCGTTTTCAGCGTAAGTAGTTAAGCAATAGTATTTTTTAAACTACACATTGCAATAATTGTTTCGGTTTTGTCTGCCAAATTTAACAAAAACTGCTCTAACGATTTTGATCAAAATTCATATTAAAGATAATAGAAGTTTTCTAAATAAGATCCGGTTTTTTTTTCAAAGAAATCGAATTCAATCAGTTTTTGAATTATTTCTCAAAAATGACTACCCAAAAACAAATCTCCGAGTTCGTACTATCTATACTACTACTTCCAACCATAGACACCTTTAAACCAGCGCCACTTATCTATTCCGGTCGAAAATAAAGACAGCCCTTACAGATCAGAAAACAGAAGCTTCTACTTCTTCTACGCTTGTCCTAGTATTCAAAAATCTTTTAAAGTGTAAAGCTTAGTACGCTGCTCGAGCTAAATAATCAAACTTTTGTTTCAGAAGGTACTTCATGTATGTCAACAACGATGTTGACAGATCATTGTGTTCTCTTGTTTTGCTGCAATTTTGTATTCCGGAGAATGGGAGAAGTAAGCAAGGATGTGTTTTTTAATAAAGAAATGGTTTTAGTCAGAGAGTGCTGAATTTTTGAAATAATTCTTTTGAAAAAACAGCTGTTTTCTGTGACACTTATTCGCGGCGTGCTTTATGTCAAAATTAACCTTGGATTTTAGCTAATGTTTGGAAAGAAAAGTTGGAGAGCAGATAAAATTTAGTTTAGCTCGAGCAGCGTACTAAGCTTAAGCCTGTAAATGAGAGCTTCAAATGAATAACCTGAAAGTGAACTTTTTTAAACACTACCTATTCTTTTATTTTATGTACGGTTGCTGCTGAACTTTTAACGTACCTACCAATTGACTTAACCAAACTGTTGTTTGAACCAGAAAGTTTCGTGCGACCCCGTCGTGGACTTAATTCTGTTGTAGTTTCGGCTAAAATTCAACAGAGCCTTGCCATTGCACTCTCATAAATAATTATTTGGCGTACATCGTATCTAATATATTATTTGATTTCAAAATGTTACTTTGTACATTATTTCAACCTGTTGTCTTCAACCTTTAAATGCATTGGCAGATGAACTTGCCGGCGAACAAAATCCCCTATTCGAGAACTTCGAAACGAACGAAATGTGAATCGTTTATAGTTGTCGTTCGGATTCCTGAATAAAAAAAAATATTCATTTCAGTCATCGGTTTATTCCTCGACCAAGCTTTTCCACATTCCAATATCATTGTTTAATTTTATTTAACATTGTCTTTTCAGAATGATGCCAATTATTGGCCAGTACACGATCTCTGATGTTGCGAAAATTTCGTCGCTACTCCATGAGGAATATGGACGTATAGTGCGCTTAAGTGGACTTATTGCACGTCCAGATTTGCTATTTATTTACGACGTTGACGAAATCGAAAAGGTGAGCGCAATTCAATTTAATTTGAATTCTTTATATTCCCTCTATAAATTTGTGTTAAAAATATTTTTATAAATACGCATAAGAATTCATAATGAGTGGCATAGTATGATCAATGATCATGGAGGCTTTTGCTAGTCTTCAAATTGTTTATTGGCTAGCCTTGTGTCTAAACCAAATTTTGTAATAAAGAATGCGTTAAATCTCTAAACGTCCATAAGCCCACCGCAAACTACAATCGAATCGTTTTCGAATTTTGCATCAACCAAAACTTATTTTGCATGCACTGTCCTTGAGCAAAATTTAACAGAGGTTACTCGCCCACCACCAACTTGTTGAGGGCTTTGACATATATAAGGATTCTTTTCCGCAATTTTACTTACTTGTAATAGAGGTGATTTAATGAAAATCCTTTTCAACAAACTACAGCAAAGAAAAGGAGATATAAATGGCTGAAATAGTTATTAAAAATTATAAGCTGTAAGCCTGGTTCACACTAAAACTAAGCTCCCATACAAGCAAAGCAGAATGCGGCAAGACTGTCAATATGACAGTGGTGGATATAAATTCTCTCACAGAGAGAGACACTGACAAAAAGTTAGGGAACGCTTTAGTAGTAGGTATAGTAATATAATATCCAAAATGGAATATGCACAATTCAAATTTTAACAATATTAGTTGATTCATCCAGCGATAAAAGTTGTTCAGAATTAGTCGAACTCCTTTTTGCCGAGTCCGGTTTCCGGTATGTGAAGAGTAAGTACCTACTGCTTGAACTACAAGCATTCGATAAGAGGAAAAAGCGACAGTGCATATAGGTAGATATGTCTATTAAAAATTAAGTGGAGGAGATTTTCCTTTTTTACAGAAACTAAGAATTCCGTCGCCACTTTCAATAAGAATATTGAGGAGAACATTCAATTTTATATTGCCGCCTGTTGCTAGCATTTTTATACGCAGGAAATGAAAACATGTGCACCCGTAGGTATGACAAATACAGTCGATCCCGTCTAAATGAAATGAGAAAACATTGTCACTTTAATTTCAATTAACCGGGTTTTTCATTTAAACGGACTTCGGATAACTGAAAAAAAGTACACGGGGACAAATTAAATTTTTCATACAAGCGGGGTGTTCAATTAAACGAGTTTCAAATAAACGGGTCCGACTGTACGAGAACAAATTTAAAATCTTCTGTTAAAAGTCAGGTGACTGACAGAGGGGAAGCCGAATAATCTGTATAGTATTAGTATAGTTTTCCATTGGTACAGAAAAATTCAGAAAATTTCAAATTCAGAGCAGTTTTTCTGCTCTCGAAATCAGCGGCTGTCAGATTTCATGTACCATTGCTGATTCAATGGATTTCAACATAAATTGAATGAATTTTTATAAACAAAAATAACAATTTGAGAACAGCCGACTTTTAAAACACGCACTACCAGAAATGCAAAGAAAGAAAAATCTCGTTTTACGTTCCATGGGGCATAAAAAATCTGAAATCTGAGAGCACAATATGAAAATCTCAAATGGAAAACGACACCAGTTGACATTTTGAAGAGTCAAATTTCTGCCGCTGCAGAATTCTGAATAGTTGAAAAATGACCGGTAAGAAACAGCTAACGCTCTAATGCACTCTGCAAATTTAGAATTTTCGCACGATATTTAACAACCATTAGTTCGCATAACACTATAGTAGTGTTGTGATAGACAACC
This sequence comes from Cheilosia urbana, assembly GCA_946477585.1. Classification (NCBI taxonomy): domain Eukaryota; kingdom Metazoa; phylum Arthropoda; class Insecta; order Diptera; family Syrphidae; genus Cheilosia; species Cheilosia urbana. The sequence goes on from OX297856.1 coordinate 25,862,309, forward strand.
GTGTTACATTTTAAATGTCGGTACTTACTAGTATTTGGAAAAAAAAAACAGGGCAAAATCAAACAAAGGTTTAAAATGTTAAAATGTTACCTAGTCAACGGGTTTGGATAACTTAAGTAGATAAATAAATAGTTGGCGAAACAGGTCCGGAGGGACCCTAGGCCTAGCTTCTCACAACCTTTCGTTTTGTATGAGTTTTCCATTTTCGGAACGAATGGAAGGGATCTATAATTTTATGCCGACATCAAACGGCTAATTGAGAAGCTCTTTCAAGACAGTTATACTCTCAGATGTTTGTCAGACGTTCGCGAGAGGTGGCGCCGTGGAAAAAACCCTAAGTTGGAATATGGGTTATTGCGGGACTCGAACCTCGGACCCCTCGCTTAGTATTCCAACACACTCACCACTAAGCCATTTCGCCTTTGGATACCTAGTTCCGACAAATCTATTCGACGTTTTACATAAACTAGGTATCCAATCCGAACGTCCCTATTCTCAGTGGAGGGGTAATATCTTGCTCTCTGGATGACGCTCTCTTTAGTAAAAAATATTAAAATTTAAAAGTAAATGAACACACCTAATGACAAAATGTATTGATAAACCCCCTTTTCTTTGTATCTTAAATACTTTTATAGTTAAACAAAAAAATTTTTTTTGCCGTTGCTGCACGAGAGTCAATTTTTGGGTTACAAAGTAAAAACTATAATTTTATACTCCACTAAAATACGAGTTCTACCTTCATCCGCATAAAATTACTAAGCATTGTTAAAAACAAGTCAATAATGATCTCAGAAGCGTAAGTGACAAAATAGGCAGCTTATACTCGCTTATTATTAACATATATTTGTGAATTATTTAAGTCTACATTCGCATATTCGTAACACAGGTATAGCTAGGTACATAAACCACAAGAAATGCATGCGGGTAGAGACAGCAGTTCTAGGTCTAAAAACATACCATACATCTTCTTTGTAGAATTTAGTGATCGCGACCTACCTACTTTAAGAAATTATTAATTCACTTGCACTGCATAGTTAATTAAAGCATTCGGGCTCAAAGAGGAAATGCTTCATTATGTACAACTAAAGCACTGAACGCACTATGCATAGTAATGATTTGAACACGGAAAGCTTTTGTTTTGTGTTATTGTAAATTAGTACAGAGAAATCGGTGATTCTGATTAGCTCTAAAAAATAGTTATGTTCTCTGAAACTAATTATGGCATAAAAAATTAAATTTAGTACATTATCTCGTTAAGTAGGTACGTTGAGGATTGATTTATTCTACGATAGCTTATAATGCGTATAGCAAATCGAGCCAACAGCGGCACAGACGGAAATAAAATGATTTATAGGGATATCTGTTTTTAAATTATATTGTAACATGAGCATAACTCGTGAAAAGAAAATATTTTGACACAATCCGGCGAACAATAAACATTTTATAGACCAATGAAATGCATGTGGGATTATAAAAACGTTTAAAGTTAAAGCCGTAGGCCTAAATTTTGAGCAAAACCCTTTTCTAAAAGTTTTAAGTTATATGAACTCGATGTAGATAATAAAATGGCCGTGTTTTATTTATAGTTACGATATTTTATGTCATATGTTTAAAATGAGGCCCCAAATGCTCAGTGTTATAAAATTAATCGAATATACCATAAAAATAATATTTTTTAGGATCAAGCAAAACAGGGGTAAGATTCTGTAAGGCAAAACGATCAAACGTTTTTATGCACACGAATGATTATCCCAATGTTACACAGGCGAATTTGTTCGTGCACACGAAAACGTTTCGCCTTACAGAATCTGACCCCAGGACTTCGAAAGTCGACCTATAGGACTGTTCTATTGAACATCAGAAAAGTAGAGTAGACGAATGCGGAATCGAGACTCTCTTTACGGAATTTTGACATAGCGTTAGAATAGAATTCTGACTAAAAATATTTACTAAGAACTGCCTTAATGTTACTGACTGTTTTTTGCAATAATTTGTATACCCAGTCTTCTATTACATTTTTTCGTTACAGTGCTATAGAAGCGAAGGTGCAACACCATTCCGACCGTCTATGCCCAGTCTTGTCAAGTACAAAAGCGTGGTGCGTAAGGACTTCTTTGGCGACCTGGGCGGCGTGGTTGGGGTGTATGTATCTAAAATGATTTCCAAAACTATATCCATTTCTATCACCTTATTTGAATATCATTCAAGGCATGGTGAACCCTGGCGACAGTTTCGGTCACGCGTTCAAAAACCCGTTCTTCAGCTATCGACAGTCCGTCGCTACCTGGGTCCTCTGGAGGAGGTTACTAATGACTTCTTGACCCGTTGCGAGACTCTACTTGATACAAATCAAGAGCTGCCTGATGATTTCGATAATGAAATTCACAAATGGTCTCTGGAATGTATGTTCAATCTAAACTCAATATATAGAAGGAGACAAGAAAATTAATTATTCATAATTAAAAATAGGCATAGGTCGCGTAGCTCTGGACACGAGGTTGGGCTGTTTAGAGTCAAACCTTTCTGAAGACTCCGAGCCCCAACAGATCATCAATGCTGCCAAATACGCTTTGAGGAATGTTGCCACTTTAGAACTAAAGGCGCCGTATTGGAGATATTTCCCAACACCGCTATGGACACGTTACGTTAAAAACATGAACTTTTTTGTTGAGTAAGAGTCGCCCTTCACACAAATCAATTAACTGTTTCTATTTAAAATCTCTTTATCGCATAGAGTCTGCATGAAATACATTAGAAGTGCCACAAGCCGTATGAAGTCAGAGGGGTATACCCAAACTGGAGAGCCATCACTTCTAGAGAAAGTAATCCTTTCAGAGAAAGATGACAAGATCGCCACAATTATGGCGTTGGATCTTATTCTAGTCGGAATAGACACTGTAAGCTAGTTTGAAGCTGTTATGTGATAACAAAGTTTAACAAGATATTTTCCTGCATGTCTCAGATATCAATGGCAGTCTGTTCCATGCTCTACCAATTGGCCACTCGTCCCGCTGAGCAAGAGAAAGTCCGTGAAGAGCTGCGAAGATTGCTACCCACCCCCGATACTCCTCTGACTATACAACTTTTAGATCAAATGCACTACCTGAAAGCGTTCATTAAGGAGGTTTTCAGAGTTTACAGTACGGTAATTGGAAACGGCAGGACTTTGCAAGAAGACACCGTGATTTGTGGTTATCAAGTTCCAAAAGGAGTGAGTTAGACGACGTGGTAAATTTTCATTTTAAAACTGACGATCCTCTTTAGGTTCAAGCTGTCTTTCCAACAATTGTGACTGGAAATATGGAAGAATACGTTACAGATGCTGGATCTTTCCGACCGGAACGTTGGTTAAAAGCCAACCAAGGTGGTTTCGAGGGCAAACTGCATCCGTTCGCTTCGCTTCCATATGGTTATGGAGCTCGAATGTGCTTGGGTAGACGATTTGCTGATCTTGAAATGCAAATTCTATTAGCTAAGGTCAGCATTTTTATTTTGTTTTTTTTTAAGGTTATAATGAACAATGTTCCAATTACAGCTTCTGAGGAACCATAAGCTGGAATTCAACCACGCACCCCTTGATTATGCTGTAACTTTTATGTACGCCCCTGAAGGGGCATTAAAATTCAAAATGACGAAAGTCTAGGATATAAAAAACATTAATTGGTTATGAACTTGTTGTATAAGAATATGTTAAGCTATTTATTTTTTAGATTTCTAGTGTAACGGACGTTTTAAGAATAAATCAAGGCTCTTCTCTTATTATTAGTAGATCCGCAACCTGAATTTTAAGTTTGGTTATGTTTTTTAAATTCAAGCCAATAAATTAAAAAACAGAAATTGGGGTCAGAATTAAGGGTCAACCATAAGGGGAATATGGTTCAAATTCGATGCAGTTGTTGGAGATGTAAGTAGGTATGCAAAAATACCGTCTTTGCTGCATAGACTTAGGGATCTATATTTATGGATAAATTATCAGAAAAACAAAGTATAATTTCAGGCTTTAAGTAATTGGAAACGAATAAATGAAGGCAACAAAAACTAAGATGAAAAACTATATAACTTTTATGGCTTGGTAGTGATTATACCGAAGACAAACATTTATTGCTGTCATAAATGACAAATGGGTACATTAATTTCAGATATTGAGCTTCTCTAAATGAATTCCAAAAATATTTGTATTCTTCGACCATATTTGACCTAAACGCTCTGACATTCTCTGCTCAACAAACAGTGGGATGGTGTCATTTTAAGAAAAGTCGGATTTTTAATTTGACTGAAAATGTTTGAATCTTTTTTATGTTTCTGAATTATCTAATATAATAAATAAATAAAATTAGCAAATAAGAAACGAATTCGCAAAGGAAAATGAAGGCAACTGCTAGAAAAAGCATACGCAGTTTTTTGCAGACAGAATGAGGACAAATTGTGTCAGAAATTGGGCTGAATCAAGTTTAAAATTTTATAACTAATTAAGGAATTCTTGATGAAAGAGATTTTGTGAATTAGGTGAATAAAAATGTAAAATGCTAAATGCTTTGCATACATTTTTGTGAAATTGCCCGCGTTCCACTGCCCTCTACATGAATAGCGGCATGTCAAACTCAATATGAAATAAAATGTATAAAAAGTGCTACTTCTAGCGCAAATGTCAGATGTCAATTTTTTTTTATATGGAGTTTGACATGGCCGCTATTCATCTAACGGGCAGTGGAACGCGGGCAATGGGTCTTATTTACTATTAAAAGTCAAGTGGGGGAAATGAGACTGCTTTTAAAAAGAAACAACTATCGGACTTTGATGTGGATTTAAAACATAACTTTAAATTTCATAGCTCGGACTTACTCGTACCACGCCTTACCTCAGATATTGCACTTTTGTGACTTCGTCAAATTTAATCTGTTAATCAGATCCATCTAATAAAAAAAAATAAAAAAAAAAAAACTGATCGAAACTTCCAAAGTACACTCATAACGCATTAACCTTTGAGAAAATTATTCTTTCCCTTTAGGTTAGAGTTCGGCATATTTTAACGATTTTAGCGATGGCAAGGAATGGTATCTCAGATAATATAGAAGCTAACTGCACGTTTCAAGCTTTTTATTGAATCCAATAAATACATAATCCGCCGTACTAATAACAACTTTTAGTCTCGACTTTCGATTTACGTAAGCTCACAATTGCAAAATTTGTATGGAAAATATGGCCACTGTGAACTACTTAAATTTAAAGTCGAAACTAAAAATGTTTATTGGTAAGGCCCAATGTTTTTATCTAATAAATCTATCAAGGTAGAGGCAAGACACTTCCCTTCCACCATTGAACCCTTGTAATCATTTTACAAAATATAACATTAACGAAATTACGAAAAAGTAATATTCTTTTTGGACTACTAACCATTTTAAACAATTATACCCTATTTCTGTTCCCCGTCATCAAAACTCCTAAGATTGCTATCTGTTCTCCTTCGCATATGCCTAACCGTCTATTTGTACTTTGGAAAAACAACGGTTTTCTTCAATGTACACTTGTTAGCTAGTCCAACAGAAAACCTTGAAAATATACATTTTTGGTTTAGCAAGCATTCAATTGCATTCGCTTTACATCTCTTCGCGAGAGCTTAAGACGAAGACCAACAATCATATTGGTAATAGTCTCCCATATATAGTGCATTGAAGAGAGATGAACATATTCGGATCGCATTTTAAAAAAGCTGAAGAAACTACATAACATCGCTCTTAACTTTTATCGCGTTCTGTGGCTATCACTGTGTGTGGTGTGAGAACTGTAAAAGAACTAGTAGGCTGTAGCCCGTAGGTTGTTGGTTGTTCGGATTAAATAGTTTCACTCTTTTGTAAATTGGTCGGGAGGATAGCAGATATTTTTGTTCCCCAATAAAATTAAAATAACTCTAAATATAATATTCAAAATGGAGCCATCTACCTCGAACATAAAAATTAAAGCCTTGAAGGACATCAGTATACCATATATACTGAATGGTGAGCTCTATTCGATTATTACGCAGGACGGAGAGAACGTGACTGTAAAATGCTGTAGCTGCCCATCGGATCGGGTCTATAGAGGAAGCGTTCGTTCTACGGGCAACTTCCACATGCATATCAAGGTGAGCTATAATCAAAGGACTTCGGTTCGTATCTATTAACAAAGTATCTATTAACTCAATTTCAGAGGAGGCATCCCGAGCTGCTGGGAAAATTACATGAAATGAAGGTAGGCTCGTTATTGGTACGCCGCGAACGTTTGTTGAAGGCGAAAAAGCTTGCGCTTCGAGGAAGGATTAAGAGAGAAGAGTCGGTGACTGGAGAAGAAATGGTAAGTGTGCATAGATTTGCCTTAATTATTCCAATAATAGGATATTAGCTATGAGAAGTTTAAAATTTGTTTGTTTTTTTTTTTTTAACTAAAGGACTATTCACATGAGAGCGAATTGCGAACTGCGAACACGCGAATATTCGTGGTTTCTGACACTTCATTCACATGAAAACTTTTTTTGGTCGCAGATACCCGCGTATCAGTTTCATTTTTAAAGGTTAAGTTCGAACGAATTTTTCATTCGTGGGTTTGTGGATCGCGACTGTTTTGTGTGGATTGTGAATAAAGTGTGACAGTTCGCGGCAAGAATTTTCAATTCGCGGGAAAATTGCTTTAATAGTTAATTTAGCTGTTTAAATCAATTGAGAGTAATGTTTTTTTTAGACTAGATGTTAGATTAATTAAATATAAATTGTTTTGTGATAGAACAAATACAAATTTTCAATTCATAAATACAGTTAAATTGATTTGTTCGCAATTCGCCTATTCGCAGTTCGCTCTCATGTGAATGGTCCTTAAAAGTCCTTTTTTTGCATATGTTTTCTTTTCATGTGAACGTGGTGCATGAAGCAATAGTGTGTAAAGATGCAAGATATAGATTGGGGTAACGGCTATTTTTCTAGCGTCATTTATCGAAATGCCGCCATTCCATATAGTTGATCTGTGCCTTGATTTTGTGCGGTTTTTGTCGCAATTGCGCTAGGGAACGTTCCGAATCGGATTTGAATGTGTGAGTGCACCGCGCGCTGGACCAGCGTGACCGTTGTGCGAAAATTTGACACTTTTTCGAGGACTCTAATACAATTTTTTGGTACTTTTTTCCTTTTTTCAGTTGAAAAAGGAACTTCGCAAATTCTTTAAACAACTGCGATTTGCAAATGAATATGTTTCAAATGTAACGCGGTTGCGTATCACAATACTATTTTAACGTCAAGTGAGCCTATACTTGTTAAATATCGTGCGAAAATTCTAAATTTGTAGAGTAGCTTTAGGCCCCAGTTATAGTCATACGTAAAACAAAGCCGTACGAATTTTCTTTTGCTTTTTTTGACCACTTAAAATTGAAAATTGACCTCAATCTTGGTCTTAAAATGTTGCTTATAAATTATAAAATCAGTTTATCAAATTCGTTTTTCTAAAATAAGAATTTATAAATTTTTCAGTACGAAAAACGTTTTCCGATCACAGAAAAATTAAATTATAATTTTTCTATAAAATTGAAAGATAATTTACTTATTTTTTTGATAAACTAACTTTATAATTCATAAGCAACATTTTAAGATCAAGATTGAGGTCAACCATCCAGTTTAGGTGGTCAAAAAAAGCAAAAGAAAATTGGTACAGTTTCGTTTAACGTATGGCATTTGGACCTTAGTAATATTGTCCTTTATTGTTTCATCGCCCTGGGTATTAGAGAAAGGTTATAAATTATAGTTTAAAAAAAATTTGATAATTTTCATAGAAATTTTCATATATAAAAAAAATTAAAAAAGAAAAACAAACAAATTATAGATTTTTTAAGATAGTTCAACAAATAGATGCAATTCGTTTTCGAATGACAAATTTTAAAATGAAAACCTTAATAAATAATAAAACATTGGCTGTAAATATATCAACTCATATTTATATCCACATTTTAAGATCTCGTTCAATTTAGTTTTAAAAAGTTGCACAGAAAAAAAATACAAGAAAAAATGCCTTTTCTGAAGCTCTTCTGTAAATTTAGAATTTTCTCAAAATATTTAACAAGTATTGACTCGTTTTAACCGAAAATAGTGTTTTGATAGGGAACAGCGTTATATTTTAAACATATTTTTTATGAAATCACAGTTTTTGAAAACTCTCCGGAGTGTTTTTTTCAACTAACAAGTAGGGACAAATTAGTAACAAATTGTATCAGGGTCCTCCAAAAAAGTACCAAATTGTGGCACAACGGTCACGCTGTTGTCAGTTGTTCTCATCCGACATCCTTCTCGCAACCTAAATAGGTTGCGTATGGGAAAGTGCGCCTGGAATTTTCAGGAACAAGGCTACAATAGAACAGGAAATATTGGAAGCTGTCAGTTCTCGACATCACGCACACATTTATAGAATCCGCCTATACGTGAACCCTTTCCGCAACCGCAATTGCGACAAAAACCGCACAAAATCAAGGCACTGATTTCATACACTTGATAGCAAATTCTCTCTTGTTTTTTATTTACTACTAAAGCGTGGTATGCACCTCTTCACAAACGAAATTTTCCGGTGGTCTCCAAATGGACAGCGAAACGTCTGCGAAAAGGCAGCGGAAAATAATCTGTGTAGATTTCCATCAGCTGATACACAAGTAGCAGTGTTACCAGCACTGGCTATTTATTTCCAATTTGGCTTCTTAAAATTGTCATTTCGGATTTATCGTAATTTACGCTATTCACTTTATTTAAAGTTTGGCGATTTTTGGGATACTTAGGAATTTATAATTCTATTATTCCTATTAACTAAAACTTTCTAAACAGTTTTGTCTTTTTCGATTATTGGTCATTTCAGATTTTGATCTGAGATTTCAGATTTCTACTGCCAAATGGAACATTAAATCCGAATTTGGTTTCTTTTGTGAGTTGGCCGCAAAAAAAAAACATATTTTTCACTTGCACCAGAAATTCATTGCAATTGATTTTCACACATTTATACCAACCAATTTCGAATAGAAGTAGTTTAATAATTAATTTTCGTTCATGATTTCGTTGTGTCACTTTTGTATGGGATATTTCGTTTGTGAAGAGGTGCATACCACGCTTAAGCATTGATCGTAATTACAAAAAAAAAAACTTCAATTCTTTTCATTTTATTATTCTCCAATTATCCAATTATCTATAGAAGACCTAGGCCCTATTTCAACAACCACTTTTCACTTTTCATTTTGCAATTTTTCAAAAAAAAAATTCCTGCAAAGTAGTTACAATACAAGTGCGATGTGTTTCACCAAAAATGCAAAGTTCTCACGACTTTACATTTTTCATTTTTTCAGACTTTTTTGCAAAGTGAAAAATACAAGTGTTTCACCAATTATAAAGAGAACTTTGCATTTAATAATCGTGTTTTGCAAATTTGTAAAGTGAAAAACGTATGCGTGTATGTTATTATATTTATTGTGGTATTCGTTTGGGCTTCTTCAGATTCGCTCTCAGATTTCAGATTTCGTGTGGCTAATCGAACATAAAAACGTCACTTGCTCTTTTTTATGATAATATTCGTGCGATTCGAATATGTGTAGCCTTCAACACTTTTCAAAACGTTTTCCATTCACTGCTTAAGTTTTAAAATAAAACATTCGAAATTTGCGTCTCAATTCATTTTTAAATATTCATACATAACCAATTCACTAAAATAAATTCACCCGATGCAATGCCTTCCTTTGCTGTAGAACAAATTCACGAAAACCTAAACGCACTCCACCAGTTGTCAAACTCAAACGCACTTGTGTTGGTAAATCTGAGAAAATATATAGATTCGCAAAAGTGCTCTGAAATCTGAAAAAGATTGTTTTTTTTTTTTTGTACCAAACGAACATAAGAGCTGATCTGAGAGCAAAAAAAGTGATCTGAGAGCGCCCAAACGAATACCACATTAAAGAATAAGCGCTGTCCCCTAAAAGTACTGCATTTAAAAACGGTCGATATCCTGCATTGAAATTCGCAGCCAAACGGGAATTCCTTAATACGCTTGCATCGTGCACACTACCCGGCCTAGCCAGCTTACGTTAATCGCATAAGGCGTTTTTCTTTTTTAGTTCAGAGCTGAGCACTGAACTGAGCTCGAGCTATATGAGCGCGCTCTGAACTGAGCGTGCTCAGATCGTTCTGATAATTTTCTGTTTTTCCTGTTTTTCTTTTCTCTCAAATAGGACTGGAAGTGTGAATGTATATGTGTAATCAGCATTTTACTCAGCCTGCTCAAGGCGTTTTTCTTTTTTAGTTCAGAGCTGAGCACTGAACTGAGCTCGAGCTATATGAGCGCGCTCTGAACCGAGCGTGCTCAGATCGTTCTGATGATTTTCTGTTTTTCCTGTTTTTCTTTTCTCTGAAATATGACTGGAAGTGTGAATGTATATGTGTAATCAGCATTTTATTCAGTCTGCTCAGTCAATTAATTCTGAGCTCATAGAGCGCGCTCTGATCATGCTCTGAACGAAAAAAGAAACACAAATTCGAGCTCTGATGTATCTGAGCTAAAAAAGAAACACAAACTTTTTGTATAACAGTTCAGGTTGTGCTCTGAACTAAAAAAGAAAAACGCCTTCAGTCAATTAATTCTGAGCTCATAGAGCGCGCTCTGATCACGCTCTGAACGAAAAAAGAAACACAAATTCGAGCTCTGATGTATCTGAGCTAAAAAAGAAACACAAACTTTTTGTATAACAGTTCAGGTTGTGCTCTGAACTAAAAAAGAAAAACGCCTATAGAAAGATCGGTCCGGCCCACATACCATCATTGCATTCAATGCATGCTTCCCATGTCTATTAACAAACTGCTCTTCATTTTCCCTGTGTGCATCAATGTTGATCATCGTACCGTCAAATTGGGTAGCTATTTCCGAAGTATTTTGTGGCCAGCAAATGGTGGTTGCAAGCAATTCATTGATTATTGCGTCCGAACTCGTTTTACTACTCTAGGCGTTTTTCTTTTTTAGTTCAGAGCACAACCTGAACTGTTATACAAAAAGTTTGTGTTTCTTTTTTAGCTCAGATACATCAGAGCTCGAATTTGTGTTTCTTTTTTCGTTCAGAGCGTGATCAGAGCGCGCTCTATGAGCTCAGAATTAATTGACTGAGCAGGCTGAGTAAAATGCTGATTACACATATACATTCACACTTCCAGTCCTATTTGAGAGAAAAGAAAAACAGGAAAAACAGAAAATCATCAGAACGATCTGAGCACGCTCAGTTCAGAGCGCGCTCATGTAGCTCGAGCTCAGTTCAGTGCTCAGCTCTGAACTAAAAAAGAAAAACGCCTTCTGCAGACTGTAGCTTTACTTATTCCGTACATGATATTGCCCTCCATTTCCCATCCAACGTAGTGTGCATAGAATCTGTTGCCAGGGACTTAAGCAATTATTTCGTTCGCTGTCAAACTTTAGATTACGATTTTAAATTTGTCCTTAATTTTACAACCCTTTGTACATTATTTGTATCCTCTTCGTCTTCAAAGAGTGCTTCGAAACGGATCATTATATATTTTTTCAATTATATCACCAACTGTTCACAACAAAATCTCAACTGCAAATGATTTTTTTTCTTTGCATATTATTGACAAACTTTTCACGATTTTAAATGTAAATTGCAAATCTAATTTGTTTGGTGAAACGAAATGGACGATTTCTTTGCAAATTGACAAAACTTTGCAATTTGCAAAAACATGCTTTGCACTTTGAAAATTTGTGTTTGGTGAAACGAATTTTGCAAAGAGGGAACATTTTCAAATTTGCAAAAAAATAATTTCCTCTTTGCAAATTTCGTTTCACCAAACGCAAATTATAAAATGAAAAATTGCAAAATGTAAAGTGAAAGGTGGTTGGTGAAATAGGGCCCTAGTGACAAAGTTTTAATCTTTTCAGGATAACAGCACCAAACAAGTGCAATATCAAAATATGTCACATGCAATTGATTATAGTTGCAGTTCATCACAAGAAGAAGCTGGCGAATCAGCAGCTGTAAGTATTTATACAAACACAAACAAACATATACAAACGTATAGATGTGCTCGGCAATTTTTTTTAATTAAAAGGTGAACGCATTACCAACTACTGTTACTGAGAGGGAACCAAACATAGTCATCAACACCGAAGTTCACTGTGATAGTAATGCGAACATGGGTGTCGTTGCACCTCCAATGTACTTCGCAGCTGTCAAAGAAGAGGCACCTGTCGAAACAGAGGACCAAGCTATGGATTTATCAACAACTTCCAAACGCGCTGACAATTGTAGGATAAATGATCAAAGTAAAATTTGTCCATTCTTTAAATTGTATTATTTTATTGCAGCAAACCTTAGATGGGAACAGGTCTTACAAAGAGTAGAAAATTCATTAAAGGACATTCAACACGAGATGAGGACAAGAAACCAAATTGAAACTAACCGCATATTTTTAGATTTGGCGAAATTTAAATATCTAAATCCTGGATTTAATTATCAGTCTTAAGCTGATATTAAACTGTTGCTGGTCAATATTAATCTTTTGAATTATTATTATTATTTTTGTTTTAGTTATTTTTATAAAAAGTGAATTTTAAAATCAGCTCGTGAGATCAGCTTCTCCATATTATATTGTACCAAATGTTTCTATTGTTTTATTATAATAAATGAATTTTCGTTATATCCTGAATTAGTTAATATTTCCCTCTGACTACTAGGTACCTTTGATAACAGCGGCACAGCAAACAAGTCAATTCGCAAAAATCATGGCTTACATCTAGACGAAAGTTATTAGAGTTTAGAAACAATATAATTTTACGTGTGGTTTTAGAAACATATGAGTCTCACGTTTTAATGTTTCTGGTTAAAAAAAAAAATAATTCCTTATTGGCAACTCATAAAGCAAAGTCAAGTCGAATCGTTAACATGCAATAACGGGCCAGGTAAGCTTGTTACACCGCCTTGTGCTTTCACCGAAAGCGGACTAGAGTTTAACGTGGTTTTCGGTTGGGCTTTTAAGATTCTGTTGTCAGATTTCAAATCTCGTGTATCCATTATCCAATAGCCCAATTTAACTGGAACGAGTGTAGACTTTGACACTCATTTACATCTTCACTGGTTTAATTTTATATTTAAATGCTCATGTGTTTCTTTGCAGTTGAAAACAAAAATAGGCGTGTTTTTTTGAGCTTCGATCTCAGCAAAGCAAAGCAAAGTAGGATTTTCAGCATGCGATTACAACAACTACGCCCTACTTGACACTTCGAGGAATCACAGTAGTTGTTGTAATTGCGTGCTGAAAATCCTACTTTGCTTTGCTTTGCTGAGTTCGAAGCTCAAAAAAACAGGCCTAATATGGAAACGTAAACATTACAAAACTCCACTTTTTGTCAAATTTAAAGGCACTTGTATTGACCAATCTCGGGCAACTCTGGAAGAAATCCAAAACAGGGGTCGAATCGCGTCATCTATGTACGAGCATTATGTGACGGAATTTGTTTTTGTTTCACATGTAAAATCGACTTAATTCCGTGAACGTATAGCTTGTTAACGGAAGTGGCGATTCGACCCCAGATTGTTTCTAGAGCAAAAACTACCCTGAATTAGAGTTAAGCTAATTTTTTTACTTGCGTAACTAGGCATACATAATTTCACACCTTAGACTTCAGTTGCAAGCAAAACCTCAGACATTTTGTTTACGTGGTAGGAATTATAGGAAAGCTCGGCACATTGATATTTTTATAGTTAACCATTAGCTAAATTCAACGTACCTATAAAACAATATGGCTTCCGGAAGTGATGAATGGGCAATTATTTATTTATTTCGTATTGCTGATTGATGAAGTGTTGGTTTAATTTACTGAAACTAATTACTACTCTCGTTTCACATGTTTTAAGTCGGAAATAGAAATGTTTTCAATTACTTGCAGAAATGGTGCTGGCCGGAATTTGTGTTTATTTCCGTTTTACGTATCTATTATGCTTAGTGCATTAATGCGGACGTTCGGGTTCCTAGTTTTGTAAGTCTGACAGATGACTGACTAGATATCAGTTTTCGTTGGTCCAGAGTGGTAACGCGTATAGTTTTTACAGTTGACGTTTATGCAGGGGAAGCCGATAAATCTAGTCAAGAAAATCCTGCCTGCATACTCAGTTGACATTTCGAATAGTCAAATTTCTGAAGAGTCAAAAAAAGGGCCGGAGAGAGGAAAAGGTGTAATTTTTAAAGCTACTCTGCAAAATTAGAATTTTCGCACGATATTTAACACTCATCAGTTCGCAATCGCATAACACTATCCCCCGTATTAATAAACGCTGTGTAAAAGTTATTAACTTGTTACTCAGCAGTTATGTCCAATTTTTGTATGCTTTCTGACGTTTGCTAACTAACTTACTTGTGCACATTTTTTTTATTAAAAAGGGGGTATAATAGTTTTATGATATGCAAACATGTTACATTTAAAATGTACTTTTCTGGATACAACAATTTTTGAAAAAATTTTCGAAGGGGCTTTTCTTAATAAAAATGGGCAAAATCCAACAAAGGCAACGCTGACCACGAGAATACAAAAACAATTCAATTTGCCTAGTCAAAGCGTTCGGATACCTAGTCACGACAAATCTATTTGACGTTTTACATAAACGAACGTGACATGATTTGACACTTTAGGTATCTGATTTGCGATCTAATTATGACGCATTTATTATAAACGGATGTCTCTGTCCCGTCTGCAGTTTAAATGTGAAACTTGGCCACTACTAGGCGAAAATTAAAATTACAATTTCGACATTGTGAACGCATATTGTTGTTAAGTCGACGGCTGTTTGCAACAGAGACAATTCTGAGACTCCCAACTTCGGCCGATTTTCCGTTACTTGCCTACAAGATATATTTTTATGGGGTGGTTGGTACACGCTAATTGCGTTAGTGTTGTTACATATAAACTCGTATTGTCAAATGTCACGTAACTTCACTCACCAACACACTCCCATGTAACACTTATCCGCTGTCGGCAAAGTTGCGTTCATAGAATTTTGTCCGTTAAATTTGAAATTATTCGTTACGTGTAAATAGTATTTTATTTTGAGGAATAAGTGCACTTTTGCCGAAAATATTTATGACAAGGTTAGGTTAGGTTAGAGTGGCAGGCCGCCTCAAGTGCAGCCTCACTTAGGCCAAATTAGGCCCATTGTGTTACCACAGGATCGATATCGACTCCTTATCTACCCGTTGAACCAGCCGGAGCTAAGAATGAAGCGATGGAGGCAGTTGATACCTATGTTTGCGAGTTCGCTGAGTTTGTCGAAGAAATATTCTCCGAGGTATAGTTTTCTACGGAGTGACAGTGCTGGACACGTGCAGAGAAGGTGAAGAATAGTCTCCTCCTCCTCCTCGTCCATACAGCTTCTGCAGAAATCATTTGAAGGGAGGCCTAATCTGAGAGCATGTCTCCCTATGATGCAGTGTCCCGTGATGACACGGTGCTTATTATGGGTCTTTTCAGTGTAATGAGACTTTTTGAGCGCTTGGAATCCAGCTGAGGCCAGATCTGTTTCGAGGTGTGGCACGTTAAGCAGCTAGACCACCTGCGATTAGTAGCGCTTAATGCGTTTTGTTTAATTAGGAGCTTGCAAGTAGCAAGAGGCATATAGAGACTCCTTTTTTCTGGTAGAGTCGACATAGTAGTGCCTTGTCTGGCGAGCTCATCTCGTTCAGAGATAGTCGGCAATTGAGGGCAGTTGTTGAATTGAAGACGACAGAATCCAGGGATTTAATCGCGGCTTGACTGTCGGTAAAGATGGTGATATCCTTTATGACAAATGAAAATGTAAAACGTTTTGATTAGGTACTTTTTCTTCAGTTATTTAAGAAAATTTTACTCATGAAATAGAAGTTAATGATATCCAAAAGCGGAGAATACACAACCAAACATGATCCGAATATGTTACTAGTGTATAAAACATCCCATTTATATAGTTTTATTGACCAAACAAATTATAGTATTCGCCTTTTCAAAATTAGTATATAATAACTAACCAATAGCATTCAGTAATGTTAAAATATGGTATTCCCGAACTCTATCACATTCCCCCATGGTTGGTAGCGGTTGGCAGCATTGGTTTTATATTTTTTGTATGTTTTTGTATGTCACACGGATTCTAAATTGACAGAACACCAATAGGTAAACAAAATGGCGAATTTGAAAAAGAAAAAAAATTGAGGGGGTCAGCGGCAAGAGGATTGCAAGTTGGGGGTCTCAGTATGGTGCATATCAGAGATATAAATTGGATATCGTCTATCCCCCAAACCCCATTTGTTTTTATTGCTGTTTTTGTAATTTAAATTTTTTGTAATTTTTAATGACCTGCCCCAATCATCTTGCTTTAACGGGCATTGCGGTGCTTAATTGTTTTGTGTTTCGTTTTGAATTTGTTTGGTTTTTGTGGTGCCTTTGATAATGAAATACACATTAGGCGTTTTTCTTTTTTAGTTCAGAGCTGAGCACTGAACTGAGCTCGAGCTATATGAGCGCGCTCTGAACGGAGCGTGCTCAGATCGTTCTGATGATTTTCTGTTTTTCCTGTTTTTTTTTTTTTTTTTTTTCTCTCAAATATGACTGGAAGTGTGAATGTATATGTGTAGTCAGCATTTTACTCAGCTTGCTCAGTCAATTAATTCTGAGCACATAGAGCGCGCTCCGATCATGCTCTGAACGAAAAAAGAAACACAAATTCGAGCTCTGATGTATCTGAGCTAAAAAAGAAACACAAACTTTTTGAATAACCGTTCAGGTTGTGCTCTGAACTAAAAAAGAAAAACACCTATTAGAGAATACGGAATTTTTGCATCACAAAGTCAAATTCGTGAACTGTAGTATACAAATGAAATGAGCAAAAGTGGGTGAATTCTTAAATATTTCTGGAAAACAGCTTGTAGCAGCCTCCTTTCTACTGAAAAGTTATATACGTCTGTATTCCATTATCTTTGGTGCATATGTTTCCTGAATTTTTAATACATAGGTAGGTACCTAGGTACATCAATTTATCTCTGGGTACAACAACCGTTAACAACAACACTATAAATTGAAGGCTTGGCATCACTTTTATAAAGTGACTGTAGTTGCAAAAATGCGCGTACCGATTCAGAAAAACATTTTTTTGACAGTTCTTTTGTTGGAATTTTGTTGCTTTGAATTTTTTTAAGTAGAATAGGGGATTCACTCGTAAAAGAATAAAGTGCATGAAAAGTTATACTCAATAGACAACCTAACATTGACCCAAGAGTGTAGCAATGAAAACGAAAAACAAAATACCGAAAAGAAAAAATGTGCCGAGCAGCGATGAGGAACTCATTGACAGTACCGATGATGAATTACTGCCCTCAAATGTGAGTAAAAATGGCCCAAAAACGTCCAAATACTTAAAAATCTCTTCCAACAGAAAATTGGTTCAATGGTCCAGGCTGCACCTGCAGTAATACGCCCACAAACAAATGAAAGAATAGATGCAGAGAATCCAACATTTCAAATATCACAGAATGCATTACAAAGCAACGATATCTATGAGGTAGACTACGATTAGTTATCTTTTACCATATGAAATATACTTATCTGAATCTAATTTAAAGAGTCTCGACTATGACGTGTGTGAAAACACTTTGCATCGAGACGAGCAAAAAAAAACAACAGACCGTTTTACTCTACGAAAGGATGTAGCTCGATGGCTGATTTTCATACAAATCGGAATAATTACGGCGCTGATTGCTTGTGCCATCGATATAGTTATTGAGGAGTTGTCTGCGGTGAAGTACAAATTTTTGAAAAAAGGTAAGATATATTCGTTGCACTAGAAACAATGTTTGCTGCTTAACCAGTATCTTTTGCAGAGGAAATATTTTAAATTGCTTTGTTGCAAATAAAAGATCTGAATTATTATTTTTTAAGTAAAGACTAGAGTTCGCCAAGTGGTAGAAATTCTATCATTATAGTAACAAGGATTATACACAAAATATTGGAAAACAAATTTCACACTCTATTGCATCTCTGCACAATATTCCCAACCAAAAATCAAACGAGTGTTTTGTTTTCAAGGCAGTAAAAGTGGTTCTTAACTCTTTAACTTCGCCTATTTATATATGTATAAGATTTCCATATACATATACATAACTTCTTTACGAAACTCTTCTACAAAATTCAATTCAGGAAATCCTAATTTAATCGCAGTTGCTTAAGCTTTTATAGTCTTTAACATTTCACTCTAGCCCAGTCGTGTAGACTTTGAACCGATCACTGCACTTCTAATCTGTGTTTAGTCTTTTCCTACATAATAGAGTAAGCATTGTCGGTTATCGCCTGCAAATAAGGTTTACGCGCAGCGGATTTGTTAATATTCGTATTATAATCAATGCGTTTTATTTCAGAAATCGATTCAAATGTTGAGGCCAATATTCAAGATAATAATAGTGGCGATATTGTTATTCCCTATTTGTATTGGCTTCTGTTGAGCGTCGCCCCGGTAGCTGTGGGATCAGCACTGGTTACATATATAGAGCCAATCACAGCTGGAAGTGGTATCCCACAAGTAAAATGCTACTTAAATGGGGTGAAAATCCCTCGAGTGGTTAGAATTAAAACCATGACCGTCAAGGCCCTTGGTGTTATTACATCTGTTGTTGGTGGTTTAACCGGTGGAAAGGTACGCTACATAAATTTGTACATGTTTAAAATTGTCCCTAACCTCATAATTACAGGAAGGTCCAATGATTCACGCGGGAGCAGTAGTTGCCGCCGGTATATCTCAAGGAAAAAGCACCACATTTGTTAAAGATTTCAAAGTCTTTAAAGGATTCCGCGATGACCATGAAAAGCGTGATTTTGTGCTAGGTGGCGCAGCGGCAGGTGTGTCGGCTGCATTCGGTGCCCCAATTGGTGGCGTTCTTTTCTCTCTCGAAGAAGCGGCCAGTTTCTGGAATCAGAACCTTATTTGGCGTACTCTTATTGCATCGGTCATCAGTTCGTTCACCCTGAATATTGTTCTGTCGGCGTACCATGGCTTGAAAAACTTCACCTTTACGGGTCTCTTTAACTTGGGGAAGTTCGACTCCGATGTCAGTTTTGAATACTTTGAGTTGCCCATATACGTCTTGATGGGAGTTTTTGGCGGTATCTTGGGCGCTGTATGGAATTCACTTAATACAACAATCAATCGTTTCCGGAAGAGATGTATTAAACATAACTGGGCCAAAGTTGTGGAGGCTATGCTTGTGTCTGTGATTGGCGTTACCTTAGCTAGTTTGATGGTTTATTTTATAAATGACTGCCGACCACTGGGGAATGATCCAACGGAGTATCCAATTCAGGTTTGTTCAATTGATTACCTTTTAAAAAAAAACTAAGCTTTTGCCTTTTATGTAGTTGTACTGTGAAGATAATGAATACAACGCTGTGGCATCGCTATGGTTCCAAACACCAGAGGCTAGTGTTAAATCGATATTTCACGATCCGCCAGGTAAGCGTTTAAATTTCGACATTACATACTTGCTGAGGAATACATTTGCTTGTGTTTTACAGGTTCACATAAGGTACTAACTCTGGCGCTGTTCACTGCTGTGTATTACGTATTATCGTGCCTAACATTTGGTCTTAATGTATCGCTTGGAATTTTTATTCCAACTGTGTTAGTTGGAGCTTGTTGGGGTCGCTTAGTGTCGATGGTTTTAAATAACGTATTTCCAGGAATGGTAAGTTATATCGTTTTTGCGACTCGTAGACGGACGTAATGAGTAATGAGACGGTTTTTATTAGGAGTTCCTCAATCCTGGAAAGTACGCACTGATAGGAGCTGCTGCTCATATGGGCGGTGTTTTACGGATGACGATAAGCCTCTGTGTTATTTTGATCGAAACCACTGGGATTGATACTCCCTTCTTTTTTCCACTGATTATTACACTTACTAGTGCCAAGTGGGTAGGAGACTATTTCAATGAGGTATCTATTGTATATATGACTTGAAATTTTTAAATATTTAACCCCTGAACTTCAAAGGGCATTTACGACATTCAAATTCGTGTAAACCACGTTCCTATGTTACCGTGGGAGTCACCATCCTGCCATCAGGGTATGACTGCTTCAAACATTATGAGCTCGCCTGTGGTTTGTATAAAGCTGCGCGATAAAGCGAACTACATATACGATATTCTCAAGAAGAACAACCACAATGGATTTCCAGTTGTCGAGGATGTTCAAGGAGTAAGTTCGCAGATCCATAATTAATTCCAGAATAATTCAGTGTTCCGTTTGTTAGAATGATCGTTCCAATGGCAGAGTATGTGGTATAATTTTGCGGTCGCAACTCATTGTCATCTTACTGAAGAGCCTATACGAAGAAAAGAAACGCTTTTGGGAGAAGGAAACAACAATACAGACGTTCCGTGATGTATATCCCCGATATCCATCAATCGATGTGAGTTTACTTTGTTAACAAAAGATATACATGCAAATAATTTCCACCATTTTTACAGTGCGTTCGCATGCATTCGGACAAAGTTAACTACACCGTCAATTTGGATATTTTTATGAATCCCTCACCCTTAAGGGCTAGTGAGGTAAAATTGATGATTATGTCCGATTTATGACTGGTTTTATGCGTTTTCCTTTTCATTTTCAGAATGATACTGTACCTAAGATATTCAATAAGTTCCGTGCACTAGGTTTAAGGCATATAATTGTGATTGATAAGGAGAATCGCGTTGTGGGAATCATAACACGAAAGGATTTCTTAAAGTAGAATAATAATATATTCTCATTTTTTTTTTTTTTACATTGAACCTTGTAGTATTCGTGTATAAATATGTATATGATTATTTTTATAATAAATTAGACGATGACAAAATCTTTCAATTTTTTTTTTCTGATTTTCCAAAAATTATGCAAAACAGGGCCCGAAGTGCCCCGGAATTTTAAGCAGTGTTTGCAAATGCCAGTAATGCGACAAGTAGGTATAAAGTTAGGCAAAATTTAAATGAAGCATTTAAACGCTTTCATTTGACATTAAAATATTCCGCAACAATTAGTTGTCGAAGAGCTTCGGAAAAAATGTGCCGTGTAGCTGTCAAATGGTCCTCTATGTCATTGGAGAATTTGTTCAAAAGTTGTATCAGAACCGATATCGCGAATGAAATTGCTCCGATTTTGTACGAATTCAATTGAATTTCGAATTTCGTTTTCGGTTGAAGAAAAGAATAGTCCTTTCTATGATAGGAGCAAATCCAGAAGTGCTCTTTCTATGTTTCCTATGTTTCATTGAAAAAGTGTTCTACCAGGTCAATTCTTAACACGGCAGAAGTGTCCGGGATATTTGTAATGAATTGCGATGGGGTCGAATCGCCACTTCCGTGAACGAGCTACGTTCACTGTATAATTAAGATTTTTAATCTCTTGTGAAAGTCATGCATTTTCTGGATGGAACATTGCAATATGTTTTCTCATTTAGTATGAGATTACATTTCAGCTGTCATTGCCCAGTTTTCCGTAGAGATCGACAGATACCTTGTTCAGATGCTATAGGAAAGATTTGGCTCTAACGTCGACCAAACAAACAGCTGAAACATAGATGATAAGTCTTATATACGGTTTGCAAGAAATTTTGAATTGGGCATATTCGCCCGGATAATCTTCAACGCTTGTAGTCGCAGTGGATTAGTGTCAGTGTGTTGGACTACAAAGCGAGGGGTCTCAGGTTCGAATCCCGCAAAATGCCAAATTCCAACTTATGGTTTTTTTCCACTGCGCTACCTCTCGCGCACGTCTGACAAACATCCGAGAGTATAACTGTCTTGAAAGAGCTTCTCAATTAGCCGTTTGGAGTCGGCATAAGATTGTAGATCCCTTCCATTCGTTCCAAAAATGAAAAACTCGCACAAAACGAATGGTTGTGAGAAGCTATGCCTAGGGTCCCTCCGGACCTGTTGCGCCAACTATTTTTTTTTTTTTTTAATCTTCAACGCTAGGTAGTCCCTTAAAACAAACATTTTATTTTAAAATAGGTTTATGGGTAATAAGCTTTTAACAAATAATAAGGGGTAACACTTAGCAGTGCTTATTTTTGTGGCAGCCATCTTTTAAAATGGATGCCTCATTTATTTATAGACTGAGCTTTTCATTTCTTGGTCTTCTTAACGTTCGAGTTTGTTAGAAGGA
The DNA here is from genome assembly GCA_946477585.1 of Cheilosia urbana. Taxonomy (NCBI): domain Eukaryota; kingdom Metazoa; phylum Arthropoda; class Insecta; order Diptera; family Syrphidae; genus Cheilosia; species Cheilosia urbana. The sequence continues at coordinate 25,884,509 of OX297856.1, forward strand.
GGGCAAACGAAAAATATAAAAAGGAATGCATAGTAGAACGTGTGAAACATCCTCTAAGCATAATGGTTTGGTCAATCATCAGTGGGCAAGGAACTGGACGTCTCTACATTGTTGAAGGAACCATGCGTCAAGACCAGTTCATTCAGGTGTTATCCTCGAAAATGTTGCCACAAGTGAAGGAATGGTTCCCAAACGGCAATTTTATTTTTAAACACCCCTATTACGAAGATCAACTATCAATTGATAGTTGATACTTATCGATAAATTTCTTTTAATGGTATTGCGAAGAACAATTATCAATTAAGTGTTGATCGACTGTGAACGTGCAGCAATTGTCGGTTGACAAATCGGTATTGTGAATGTAAATCTTGAACAATTTTATTGGTAGTTGTCAATTTTTCTATCAATCGCAATTTCGGTGTTGATAAGTACGACTCTTAAAAGAAAATGTTGAACATCAACGTTTTTAATTGTTATTGTTGTTATTTTTTTAAGGGCTATATATACACATATTGCCATTCGTTTTTCTTCCTATGTGTAATGAATATTATCCATTTTGGGCACATGGAATTTTCCATAACGCGTTTAGCAGTTCACTTAGAATAAGGGACACTGTTGTTGCTGTTGACTGCGCAAGACCAAGCAGAGCTGAAATTAATCGGTTTAAGTTTGGGTCCAATATCTTCCAAAAAATCAACGAATGCAACTCAAAAGCATTCCTTGGAAATGAAATAAGCTACCTTCGGTTTTCCAGTTCCAAAGGATTAGATCCGACTCGCAAACTCCTCCGAATTGCAGCCAATTCCGCGTACTCTGTCTCGTCTTCGTCATCATCAAAAAATAATTCCACCGATGACGTGGTTTTCTATAAATTTCACAGATTTGACACTCGTAATTATTGTTTATTTAAATTTTTTGCAAAAATCGTAACAATCACTCTTCAAATCAAAAATATTTTAGAACTGTCAAAGTTGAGTTTTCATTCACTATAACTTTATTTTTTGGGGTTATGTTCACAAAAGGTTATATTTTTATCAATCGTTTTTCGCAATACCAACATCAATTTTAATTGATAAATTTGTCAATCGTCAACCGATTGATAGTTGATCTTCGCAATAGGGCTGATAAACACATGACTCTGCACCTTGCCACAAGGCAAAAAGAGTGACTGCATTTTTGCAGAAAAAAAAGTCAAGGTTCTGGAATGACCGGGAAACTATCCCGACCTTAACTCCATAGAAAATCTTTGGGAACTGATGAAGAGAGAAATAGGCAAGGAAAAAATTACAAATAAGCGAGCATTGATCAAACGTTTTATCGAAGTATGGCATACACTGTATGAGAGGACGCACGTTAGTTGATGAAGAGGCCCCGCCGGTAGGTAAAAGGAAATCACCTCGAAATCAAGAAATAAGAAAAAGTACAGGATATATATTTTTAAATTATTTCTTTATATTTTCCTTCATTTCAAATGGAAACTAAAAAATACATCTTAACGCTCACTTCTTAAAAAGCATCTGTCTTAAACTATAAAAATAGACATTAATAATAGTTAAAATACTAATCATAAATTACATAAATTTAAAGGAAGTAATTAGAAAAAAAATATTAACTTAATCCATTTAACTCTCATTTGTATTATTTCGCACGATTATTTTAGCAGTGCGTTCAATCGTTTGCAATCGCAATCAACACCCCAAATCGAGAGAAAGAGAAACATAATCTGCGTTCGACATTTTTGTCGATTCAACTATTCATACATAAGTAAAACTATAAACATATTACTTATACAATACTATAGTCATACGTATACACATATAGAGTAAAAACAATATCCTAAATATAGTGTTTCTGTGTTCACCTATAAATATAAGAACAAAACGAGAAGTTACATAAAACATTTCGTTTTATTTAAAGTGCTTGGAGACGTGCTGGTCTTGGATGTTGTTGTATCTATAATCTAGTTTTTTATTTATTAAATTTTTGTAAAAAAAAATTGTATGAATAACAAAAATATATATATATAATTATCATTCTTTTACACATATATATATTCATATTTACAAACGTTAAAATATATGTTTTTTTATTCTATACAACTATACACTTTATTGTATATATTTTGTGTTCTCTTCTATACAACTAACGATGAGAGATAATGGAGAGAGAAAAATGCAACAGGATAAATAGACATTTGCTTAGAAATCAATTGAAATTTTATAGTTGTCTGGTTTGCAGAATATAGAAACATTAAATTTGTTTTCTTTTTTGAATTAAATATAACTAAAAACTATAGAAACATTATAATTTGTTTGTAAAACTTAGAAGATTGTGGTTAATTATTTACATTATGTATTTTGTTGTTTTCCAAGCTGCGGCTAGTCAGAATAGGTGTGTTTCTCTCTGGTTTTGTTTTTATGGCGAACAGTGTTGTTTCTTTGAGCTATGTACAGAGTAAGAGAGCCTGGAAATGCCAATTTAGTGTAACCTGAGATCGTTTGCGACTCAACCAATGTCCGACATTTGGCTTAATACTTTCTGGCAGAAGGAGTATACTAGCTGGCCACTGGGTATCTAGTGGTCTCAACTGTCCGTCATTCTAACTTTGTATCGATTAAAGTGTCGATAGGGAGTCTTTTTCAGGTCGTTCTCTTGGATAATTGATGTCACATTTGGTTCGATTTCGGGACCCTTGCCCAATAGCCATTCGGTGCACATTTGTCTTTGAATTTCGCTGACGTGCTGATCGAGCCATTTGTTGGTGAACTTTTGGAAGCGCTTTTGTTTTCGCTGCGTAAGAAGGGCGTGTGTCTGTAAATGAAATAAACGTATTGATTAATTTTATTGGAAAAGTTGTATGTGGCGATGTATTTATACGCAAAACTAGTTAAACAATGGAATCAGTTGTGAAAAACGAGCGAATGGAGACAATTGCACAATCAAAAACTGGAAAAACTATACGCAAGATCAAGTATGTCAACATAATGCCATGTGGTAAGAATGGTAAATGAGTAGGATGGGGTGTTTTCATAAACGTCTGCCTAACTAAGATCTGCGTAGGACGTGTTCATAAAGTCCGATTTTTTATCGAACGAAACGCAGATGAATTGCAGAAGATTATGTTCGTAAACGTCATGAATGTCATCAGAGTCTGGTAGATTGCGCATCCATATTTTTTTGACTGCAGAAAGCGCGGGAGGTAAACAATTTTGAAGTGCGAAAAATGCAAGTTTTATTGGCAATTTTTGATGTGTTTTCACAATTAAATTTAACTTTTTTTAAGGGAAAAAAAAAGCTGCTCCGTGTAATGTGGCGAAAACCAAACTATTGTGAAGATTTTTTTGATTTTTGTCTGACGTTTATGAACATTTAGTAACTACTTAAAATTGTACTAAAGCAGGCCTGCACACGTGCTGCAGAAGAAGTGTATTCATTAATGCAACAAAAAAGAAAGACGTGACGTACTAGCGCAGATTTTCGACGTTTATGAAAACACTCATGCACTGTTGACAAACCGGAAGCAAATAGCCACATGGGAATACCAAGACGATGGGTGGGCAATGCAAAAATTAGCAGAAAAATCTATGCAACTTATGTACGTACTCGTAGAACCGAAACTATTAATAGGAGCTTTACAAAGCGGTTATGAGGGTTTGGCGGTCAATGAGGGCAAGACAAAGTATATGCTGTCATCAAGAAAGGACAACCAACACCGACGTCTTGGACAAAATGTCACCATAGACAGATATAACTTTGAGGTGGTAAAGGACTTTGTCTACCTAGGCTCCGCTATGACTTCAGACAATGACACCAGCGCTGAGATTAAACGAAGAATAACTCTTGCCAATCGCTGTTTCTTTGGGCTAAGAAAGCAATTGAGTAGCAAAGCCCTCTCTCGAACAACTAAAGTGACCCTTTATAAGACCTTGATCATCCCAGTCCTACTTTATGGTGCAGAGGCATGGACTCTATCAAAAGCGGATGAGGCTACTCTTGGTTACTTCGAGAGGAAAATTCTTCGAGTAATTTTCGGTCCCGTCTGCATAGACGGTGAATGGAGGAGGAGATACAACGACGAACTGTACGGGCTGTACAGCGACATCGACCTAGCCAGAAGAGTGAAGGTCCAACGACTGAGGTGGCTGGGTCATGTAGAGCGAATGGACGTCAATGCTCCGGCCCGGAAGATCTTCGAATCCACACCCGAGGGACGGCGCAGTAGAGGAAGACCGCGACTCAGGTGGCGCACGCAAGTGGAAGGGGACCTTAACCAACTTAGCGTGCGAAACTGGAGACGGCTGGCCAAAGATCGTGCTGGCTGGAGACGCTTGTTGGTTGAGGCCCAGGTCCACCCCGGACTGTAGCGCCACCTTAAGTAAGTAAGTAAGTTTACAAAGCGGTTATTAACTGCTGAGTTGCGTATAACCAGTCAAATTAAGCAATATCGTCTTTTCTATTCTTTCGTCAACGAAAATAGAAACAATTTACAGAAGCTCCATCGGATGGAGATGAGCAAGCATGTTGAGTGTTTGGTTTAGAAAATGTTACAACAATGCCAATATTCGCTGTACATTCGAACTATACTTCAAATGGATAACAAATCCATCTTAAAATCGACATATACATTTCAGCTTGCTCAAATTTAATTGTTAGCTTTTGCGCTGACCTTTATAGATGAAATTAAAAAGTGCAGAGATGTACACTTAAAAAGGAATTTCAAATCAGTTCTGGTACATTATGTTTGATGTTAGATTAACCACTTCGTAGGCATGTTCTATAAGTTACTTTGATTTCAAAACTTAGGTAGCATATAATTCTGCGTTTTGGCGTTTAGGAAACACATAAAATTAAATCAAATTCGCTTACCTTCTTCGCCTGTCTAACTGAGTCCCACTTCAGTATCATGAGATTCTTATTCGTCAGGAAGACAAGTCGGCCAGACTGATCGATTTTCATTTCCTCCCGATCACTGATCAAGTACTTATCGTTGGGCAGGGCACTGCCAACTCTTTCTGGTGGCCGTTTACCCCAAAATGGATCCTCTGCACCACTGTTACCGACAACCGAACCAATGATGCCGCTATCAATGCTGGTTGCCGACAACGAATTGGAAGAATTGGTTTTATCACTTGAGTTATTGCTGCCTGTTGTTGTGTTCGAACTCGGGGACGAATACGTGGTTGCAGCTAGGCTGCTCGTAGACAATCGTCGTGCAATATCCACTGATGTTTGATGCAGTTTTTGTGCTGCATCATTTTTGTTGGCGATACGTTTGTTGCGTTTCAAATAGAGAGGTCTCTCCGGCATAAGCAGATCCTAAGGAAAAGCAAAAGAAAATGTTTACAATATTAATATGAATTGTTTTATGTAAATTGAAACAAAATTATAAATTAACTTATTAAATAGCATGCAAACAAAAAGACACCAATGATTTCAGGGGGCGGTAGGACCAGAAGGAACAAAAAAAATATATAAACCAACTAAGACAAATCGAAAAACAAGAGTGTAGACAAATTTTCGAGAAAAAAGATACTAATAGTATAATCAGTCTTAAAAAATGCTACCATTGGTACCAGGTCAAACGGAAATAATAATTTAAGCTAAACTATTCTTCAGATATCGATTTGTTTTTGTCTTCAAATTCGAAAAAAAAAAATACTCGCACAAAGTTGGTTAGTTCACACTAACCTGGATGAAACAATTGCTCAAAGCCAATTTTGTGTTTTTTATTACTTTTTTTGTTGTCACATGTGATGCGTTTTATTAACAACGGCAGACTTTTTTTACACGAGATTTAAGCAAAATAAGCGTAACACCAACAAACGGCATAGTTAGACCAACAACAAAAGCAAACATAAGCACAAAGAAAATGTAATATTTATTTGTAACGAAATCAAGAAAGAACAAGCCACACAAACACAATGACATGAAATAAAGACGGAAAAACGGAATGAAACAGCAAAACTAGAATGAATACGTAAAAGATGCGCAACAACAGAAATTTGACTTTTTATTTGTTGTAAATTGAATAAAATTTTGACTACTGGACTTTTTTGTAACTAACTCAGATTGGTTTTTAAATTAAAATTGAAAACTTACCTTTAGGTAAAATGACAACAAACACGCGACTAAAATTAGAACGAATAAGCGATTTTCGTTTGTTTAAGGAATTTCTGTTTGAAAGTTCTTTTTTTTTCTCTGCAATTCTTTCGGCGGTTTTGTAGTGTTTGTTATGTTAAAAAAAATAATAGTTTATATTCGTAAAATCTCTAGGCTCAATGCTAACAAAAATAATAACGAGATTTTCAACAAACTCAGCAACTAACTCCAGATGGTTCGTATGTACCAGCCTAGTAAGTTGTATTAGCTTACGTCCGAATAGGGTAATGGACAAACGTTTTCTTGAACGGGTGTCACAGTGGATCAGCATTGACCTGATTATGGCACGAAGTATCTAACCAGGGGCCCTACTCTGTATTTCATTCCGATAGTGAAAATTTCTGAAAACGAATATTTTGTACTCTCTATTTCAAAAACGGATTGAAATCTACTACTTTCGGATAGACAATTCCGATAGTAGAATTTTTGTACCTGGCAACTCGTTTTCGAATGTCAAAAGCATTCAAAAACGGAAAATTTGTTTCTACAACAAATGTGATCACGGAAGTGACTACGAATGTTTTAAAATGTACGTTTTTTTTTTTAGAAAATTGATGTGTTTTTGACGCAATATTTTTTCTATCTACCTTTGCAATACAACTTGATGTTTTTTATTGTGCCATGCCAAGGGAATATCTATCCATTATAGCCTCCTTGCCCTAAAAACTTTAAGGTAACAGTTAGGTATAAGATGGCTGGAATTGCAGTTGATCTTAAAGGAGCAGAGAGTTCATCTTGTATGGCATTTAAAACATACAAAAAAACGTTCTTCGAAAGGCGAAAGTTCTGTATAAAATTTAAATAATAAACAATAGTTAAATAGTGAACTGAATTTTTCCCACCAATAACATTTTACTTTTTAGCACACATTTCCATAATGTTTAATTTGACCTGTATACTTTTTTGTTTCATCCAAAGTGCAACCGAATCCATTTTCTTTCGTTTTATTCGTCTTTAACCCTTTCGGTGTTTTTGTTGCCATATGGCAACATCAACAAAATGCTCTTTTTTAAGGCACTACAAACTGATTTCCTTACAAAAAGTAATAAAAACTCAGTGGCAGCACTTTTTTCTCAGAGTATCTAAGCCTATCTGTCAAACAGCCCGCCAATTTCATATTATTATTTTAAAGATAGCTGACCAGGTAGCCGGAAACTAACAAATGGCCGGTAAGTCCACATTTTGAATTAAGATCTACTTGGTTCTAATGTTATCAATTTTTAATAAAAAGGCTAATTATATTTTCTAACGTGTTATAATTATATAAAATAATCAAATAAAGTATCTTTACTTACTTTGAACACGATAAAAAAAATGTTAAAATAGTGTGTTGCCTTACGGCAACAATTCGTGAAAAGGGTTATGTTTCTGTGGGAAAATAATTGTTGCAACATTCAGTAGTCATAAATGATTTTGTGGGCAAACATTATTTTTTAGCACCAATAAGACGCATGGTAACGAAGAATAACTCTTGCCAATCGCTGTTTCTTTGGGCTAAGAAAGCAATTGAGTAGCAAAGCCCTCTCTCGAACAACTAAAGTGACCCTTTATAAGACCTTGATCATCCCAGTCCTACTTTATGGTGCAGAGGCATGGACTCTATCAAAAGCGGATGAGGCTACTCTTGGTTACTTTGAGAGGAAAATTCTTCGAGTAATTTTCGGTCCCGTCTGCATAGACGGTGAATGGAGGAGGAGATACAACGACGAACTGTACGGGCTGTACAGCGACATCGACCTAGCCAGAAGAGTGAAGGTCCAACGACTGAGGTGGCTGGGTCATGTGGAGCGAATGGACGTCAATGCTCCGGCCCGGAAGATTTTCAAATCCACATCCGAGGGACGGCGCAGTAGAGGAAGACCGCGACTCAGGTGGCGCACGCAGGTGGAAGGGGACCTTAACGAAACTGGAGACAGCTGGCCAAAGATCGTGCTGGCTGGAGACGCTTGTTGGTTGAGCCCCAGGTCCACCCCGGACTGTAGCGCCACCTTAAGTAAGTAAGTAAGACGCACGGTTCTTAGAACCCAAGGTGAAATTCTGGAAGTGTTCGAGAATTTCGACAATTTAGGCATCAATTTTTGTGTCTGTCTGTTTGTTCCGGCTAATCTCTGAAATGGCTGTACCGATTTTGACGGGACTTTTATTGGCAGGTAGCTGATGTAATAAGGAGTAACTTAGGCTGCCTAACTTTATTTTAGAAAAATTATTTTATTTTAGAAAAATGAAGAAATGTTGCAATGTTCAAGTACTTTACAGTACCGCGCGCAGCTCACGCGCATGCCACCACTGGGCCGTCACGTCGGGCGCCTCCCACCACTTCTCCCTCTTACATGTACATCATGCAAACACACATTTTCTAACAATGGCATGGGATTCTACGCTGCAAAATTCGGATTAACAGATTCAAGGCCAAAGTTACCATCGGATGCCTTCTTGCCAGTAAATGAGGACTTACACCAATATTCGCAGGTGTACTTTATTTTGTCGGGGGATGATCAAGTTAATAGGCTGTACTGGGCTGTGCAGAGGGCAAACAGAGGTGACAAAAAACGTCATTCGACAATTGCAACAATTATTTAATGCAAACAAGAACAACGCTTTGAATACGATGTTTAAAACGGCGATGGAGAAAATGAGCTCAGAAAATCGCAGATTTGCCTCCTTATTCAGAACGATTTGCCATTGGCATTTAATCATCTATGACAAATAATAAGTCGCCAGGATAATCGCTGGATAGGATATTTATGGCATCAATCTTGAATTCCCATGTTTTTCACATGATCAATTGTGTATGGCGTCATCACGTGCGAGCAAACCACTTTAGTGCAAAAGCGGAAATACATCGATTGTTATACCTACTTCAGTTATTTATATTTTATTTAATATATAAATACTTTTGAATAACGAATTTGAATTGACCAAATTACATTAGGTAAGTAGGTAGCATTCATTGTGCAAGCTCCGAAATATTATTTTCATTACAATAACGTATTTAGGCGGAACGGAGTTCGCAGCTCACGCGCATGCCACCACTGGGCCGTCACGTCGGGCGCCTCCCACCACTTCTCCCTCTTACATGTACATCATGCAAACACACATTTTCTAACAATGGCATGGGATTCTACGCTGCAAAATTCGGATTAACAGATTCAAGGCCAAAGTTACCATCGGATGCCTTCTTGCCAGTAAATGAGGACTTACACCAATATTCGCAGGTGTACTTTATTTTGTCGGGGGATGATCAAGTTAATAGGCTGTACTGGGCTGTGCAGAGGGCAAACAGAGGTGACAAAAAACGTCATTCGACAATTGCAACAATTATTTAATGCAAACAAGAACAACGCTTTGAATACGATGTTTAAAACGGCGATGGAGAAAATGAGCTCAGAAAATCGCAGATTTGCCTCCTTATTCAGAACGATTTGCCATTGGCATTTAATCATCTATGACAAATAATAAGTCGCCAGGATAATCGCTGGATAGGATATTTATGGCATCAATCTTGAATTCCCATGTTTTTCACATGATCAATTGTGTATGGCGTCATCACGTGCGAGCAAACCACTTTAGTGCAAAAGCGGAAATACATCGATTGTTATACCTACTTCAGTTATTTATATTTTATTTAATATATAAATACTTTTGAATAACGAATTTGAATTGACCAAATTACATTAGGTAAGTAGGTAGCATTCATTGTGCAAGCTCCGAAATATTATTTTCATTACAATAACGTATTTAGGCGGAACGGAGTTCGCCGGTTCAGCTAGTATTATATATATAATGCTCACGCTCAGTATTTAAAATTAATTAAGAATTATAATTTAATATTAATTTAACTTTTTAATTGCTTGAATTATTTATTTTTTGCTAATATTTATTTATTTATTTTGTTGTTTCCCTTCTTTTTATAAAGCCTTTTTGTATAAAATGTTAATTTTAAAACTGAAATTAAAAAAAAAAAACAAAAAAATACCTGCGATTTTCATGTTTTTTTTTTACTACCCAATGTCGAATTGTTGCCGTTTGGTAACACCTCCTTAAAGTGTCCTTGAGCATTTTGCAACTTTTTTTTTTGTTTTAATTGGTTTCTGAGCCCAAAATAAGCCGAAAATATGATACAAAATATTTTTTGTGTTATATATTCAAAAATTGTACCGAAAGGGTTAAAAATCGTAATTTGTTATTATCCGGCTTGTTTGTTTTTTGTTTCGATTTCTTGATTTGACAGATCTCATGAGAAATAGTTCAAGACTTGACAAATCTAATTAGAAATAATTCGAGACTTGAAAACACAATTCCGTTAAAGGGAAAAGTATTAAGTACTATTTTTGTTCCGTTTCGTATATTTAACAGAGTACAAAATCAAAAGCGGAACGAAAAACACTTTTGAATAGGATTGCCTTTCGGAACGAAATACAGAGTAGGGCCCCAGATACAATATGTTCAGACTCAATAACGCTAGCCTCCCACGCGCTTGGATGTGGTACCACATAAATCAGAAACTGTGCAACGCTCTGCCCTTGTACCTAGAGGATCTAGAGTCTAGCCTAGCATTCTTCCAAAGGAAGTCTGAAGCGACTATAATAAGTCTGTTTGTGAAATAAAATATATGGCAAAGATATATTTTTAGAATTTCTTTTTATTCAATATAATAATATTTCGTCAATAAAATAAAATTGTTTCCATTTCTATATTTGTGTATGCTGATATTTACAACGTTTGTTTTCCTTAAAAAGTATCCTCTTTATACATATTATACAAATTATGTATATTAAAGATATATAAAAAAAAACATCACTTTTCCACTTATGGACTTACATTATGAATTATTTGAAATAGAACGACTAGACAGAGGGACGAGATAGGACGATTTTGTATATTTTAAAATCGACATGGAATCTGACGCTGATTCATTGTGTTAGATGTGAGATGAAATAATCAGGCCGATCATTGAATCCGCCGGATGCTCTGCGGACGGATTCAATCCGATCCGCAGTTGATCACTTCACAAGTGAAAACCTATCATTGAAAACGGCGGATGGACTACACTATCGGTCCGCAAAACCGCATTACCGATTGCTTGTAGTCCAGCGAGTCAGCTGTCAAATGAAAATCTTTTCTTATTCGATATTGTTTTTATAAAGTGTACGAACATGGATAGCATTGTATTTTTCTTAAATTAAGAAGAAATTGCTAGTAATAGTGATACTAGGAGCATTAGAAGAGGTGTTGGAATGCGAAGAAAAGATGTCTGGATGTTTTTTTCATCATTTTCACCATTGCCTGGAACTGAGGACGGGTTGTTTGTTTTCTAAATCGGAAAGATCAATTAACTGTTCGTAAACTTTTTAAATTTATCCTTTTTTTTTCGAAAAATAAAACTTTTATCGCGAGTATGTGTGTTATCTCTTCGAGATCCGCATCGATTTTGATGCGGATTGAAAACGACAACATTTGTATGAACCGCGGATCGGTTGCGTTTTCAATGATAGGCATGAAATGTGAACTTCGCTACCGACATCCGCTCACTTACCTACCGGCGTTTTCAATGATAGTGGAAATGTTCAAAACAGGTACTACTCCCTCCGCAGAGCATCCGTCGGATTCAATGATTGGGGTGAATATTTTTTACAACAACTACGTATTATTAAAAACTGCGCGTACACCTACTAAAATATTTTTTCTTCCGTTGTTATGTACAAAAGGAAACTGAAAATCCCGCATTCTTGTTAAATATACATATTTATATATGTATTTCCCTTTATTCTCTACAATACTCTTAATATACTTTAGTGTTTTCATAAAGAACATTAACATTTAATATATATATTATATGAATTTGAATTGTATGTTGTTAGTTGTGAAAAAGTATAGAATGAAAAACGATCGTAAAAAAAACACAATCAAACAAAAATAAAACAGTTGTAATTAGTGATAATGAATTGTAAAAACTTAAAGAAAATCAAAAGGTTAAAAATCTGTACAATTAGTTAAAGATACAAATACAATAATTGTCTTGTAAGGAAGACTAAAAGGTTTCAAACGTACAATTGAATTTTGTTTTTTTTTTTTTTTTTTTTTTGTCTACATCGTCACACACAGGTTACAGTTAGACATTTTGATTTGTGAACAAAAAAAAAATATGCCTAACAGGCGGAAAACTTTACTTTTAAAATATTTAGTTTGTTGCAATATTTGTACACAATTACTACTTTATTTTAGTTATAGAGAGGAATGAGAACGGGAATGAGAAAATACAGAGAAAAAAAATAACTGTGGTGGTAAATAGAACTGTTTTCGTTTTTTTTTTTTTTTTTTTTTTTTTTCGTTTTTTACGCACACAAAAGGATGCTAGTTTTTCGTTTTTTTTTTTTTTTTTTTTTTGTATTTTGTTCTGCTAATTTATTTGTGAATTAATGCCTTTGGTTTGACCTGGTACAGATTAAATGAGAAAAAATGCAATAAAAAGCGTTCGTTAGTGGTTTGAATGAATTTGATTTTTTTTTTTTTTGCATATTGCAATATTCCAAAGAGAACATAGAAATGAAAAAGGGAAACAAGAAACAAATGAAGAGGTGCTTTCAAGGTGTGATTGGTTGAAGTGGGCAGGAAAGAGGTGTTTGCACAAAAGAAAAACTTACAAAACAATAAAATACAAAACAATAAAATACAAAACAACATAAGTGAATAAAGGGCATACTCTTGTTTTCCCAAAATTATTGCACTGAACAAGTCTGCAACTTGATGTAGGTTCTTTAGTATTCGGTTGTAAATTTGAATGATATGTATATACAACGCAGCAGGACATTTCCAATATTAATATATTTGAACCTTCTTTAAAAAGGTTGAGCTATTTGCAAATTTATTTTCTTATGCTATTGACACTGACAGCTCATTCGACGAAAAACACACAGTGATATCATAATATCCATTGAAGATGGTTAAAGAAGATGGATAAGCTTGCCCTCTTCACCCTGATTCTAGAATTTTGCTTCGTCTATAATCACTGTTTGAATAATTGCCAAATTGTTGCTGATCCTTCTCTTGCTTGTTTGTCGGACTAAAGAAGATGTTCAGTTTATATAATTTACACTTTCTTACCAGACACCTAGGCAAGAGCTTGGAGCGCCGTGAAAAATGTATTCACATTCATGGAATCCAGGGGTTGAATCGCCACTTCCGTGAACGAGCTATACGTTCACGGAATTTAGTTGATTTTACATGTGAAACAAAAACAAATTCCTTCACGTAATGCTCGTTAACGGACGACGTGATTCGACCCCAGCAAAGGATCGATGATTGAAAAGATTTTTTAGTTCGCATTACAGTAACCCCCGTAGTAAGTAAGCGTAAAAAATATCCTATATAAAATGATAAGATATGTGAAGGAAAGCTTGAGATACAGGCAGCAGGACCTTCGTCGTGTTCATATACACAACTGTTGACTGAACGCAATAGCCACGCAACGATCATACTTGTATTTAACTGATTCTGCTATTTGTTTTTTTTTTTTTAGTAAAATCGACTGTATCGTTCTCGATTGGTCATACGCATACCTCATACGTCATCCAGTCAGGTATACAAAAGCCAACAGTTCTATAGCAGCATGCGACAAAATCGAACACGTTAACTTATGCCCCTATTATGAAGACAACTCAACTAAATTGTGCTTATTTTACCTCCCCGTGGTAACCACCGGGTACTGGTCTCGTCCACCCGGACTTGACTTGCTAAATATATGACCGAATATTTCACTTTTTCCCGAGTTTAACCCAAATAGGTCTTCGGCAGTCATTAAGTAGCTGAAAAAATGATAATCTACTCACACTTCCTACATTTTTTAAAACTTATTAAAAAAGTTTTTGAATGCATAAAACATTTTTAATATTTTAAATGTGTAAGAAATTCACACAAAATAAACAAAAAACGAAACCGAACGACACGAGCAATACAAGGAACACGAGCAAAAAGAAGGAAAATCTCAACAAATGCTTTTTTATAAGGAATAAACGCTCAAAAGCTCTCAGTAATCGAATTCTCGATTTGGTATGAGTAGCGACTTTTTACGATTCGAAGGATTTTTGTTGCGAGGTATTCTTCGGAACAACTGTTCGGAGAACTGTTTCGACATTTTGTAACGCATATCGGCGAATTACGTTGAACTGCGATCAAGTGCATTTTTTTTTTTTTTTTTTTTTTTGTTAAATTTTTGACAGCTAGGTTACCATATCCTCCAACAGAAATTGGTTGCGGAATTTGTTTACGATTTGGAGTGCGGTGCGGTGCGCCATCGCAATTGTTTATTTCTCTTCCGAAGTCGGACACCTCGAATGCAGTTTAAGCCTCCGAAGGAGTATGCGTAGCGGAGAACTTTCCGTGCAGACGGATACCCCGCTAGGGCCGAATAGCAAATTTTTTTTTAATAGAAAATCTGCTTAGACTAAGGTCGATCATATCGCAAACAGTATTAATTTTTGTTAAGCACCTAGACAATGGTTCATTTGAATCATAATTTGTTCTGTGAATATTACAAAAACAATCCCGTTTTTAAGCATCCTCGCAGGAACATTAAAGTAAATTAAGGCCAAAATATCGGAACAATCAATATGATTAGCCAATACATCACGAATGAACACAACCGCAGAAAATTTTCTTGGAATATTAAGAGGCAATATACCAAATAATTTGCATCTTGTTTCATAGGAAGGCAGATCTACATCCCAGTGAAGCCTGTTCACTAATACTTTTGTAAAACGTTTTTGTATTCTCTCTATTCTAAATGAGTGATGTTCATGCAAAGGGTATCCAACAGTCACTACAATATTCAAGAGTAGATCTAACAAACGCAAAAACAGTGTGAGGATCAGGCAAGCTAAATCCCAATAATGAAACTTAAAATCTAAAAGCAGCTGGCGACAAATTGACGCAAGTGCAATATGTATACTTAAGACCATGCTAGGACAGGTTGGCTGAAGTCCAAAACGCAGTACTTCTGCATTACTGCTTAATCAAGCGTTCCAAAACGCAAATGGATTACTATGATGCAATGCAAATACTTTTCTAACACGCATTATGAATGCATCAAATGCGCAAACAAAAGCAAACAGAGCATCGTGAATGATTATGATGCAAATGATATTTGACATTTCAGTTTATTATGCTTAAACGTGTTGGCATTGTACGAACCAACATTGTTTATTAAGCTGTTAAAAAGTATGGTTGTTACTGATTGTTTGGACAGTATTGGTGTTTGAGTAATTTTTCGATAGTTCGCATCAAAGTCGTTCCAAAACGTAAAAAATTGCGAAGCATAACAAACGCAAAGCAGCGCTAAAGCGTTCATAACCTGGCATCAGAAAAGCAATGTGTATTCTCAATGCGCATTTTTTGGACGTTTTGGAATTCAGTATTTATCTCCACAATCCTAAATGCTGGTTCTTATGTTTACGAATGGGTTTGAAAAATAGTAACCCCAATTACAAGGAAAGTTCAAACTTTTGTAACAATCTCTGCCTGCCGGCATATATCAAGCTCTGAGAAAAATCGTTTAAATATCATATCTCTTCTTCTCTATCTCTATATATGTACATATATAAAAACCAATTGCTGTGCGTTAGTCGGGTAAGGCCTCCAGAACGGCTCGACCGATTTGAATGATTTTTGCTTTGTTTTGTTCGTCTTGAATCAAGGATGGTAAGATAAGCTAAATTGCAATAAATAACCTAGTATTAATAACACTAAAATCAGGCGGGGGACCAGACATCGAGGTGTCGCCGTATCAATGCTAATTTTCATTTTCATCAGATGTACTGACCCAATGTCTGTTCCCATGCATTGTTTGTGTAATCAGAATTTGCATTGTTTAAGTTTAAGCCGGAGACCAGACATAGAATTCGCGCCTCACGCGTATTACATTTCGCCTAATGCTTGGTCTCACGCTCACCTATGTATGTATGTATCTTGTTCTAGTCGATTAAAAATTGTATTTTTCTGGCGAGTCTCATTCGAACCGTCGGGGATTAAAGGTGTATTCCTCTTGAAAAAAATTAGAGATGCCACAAATATTCGGCAACTATTCGGTATTCGGCCATTCGGCCACATTTTTCACTATTCGGTATTCGGCCGAATAGTTTGCAACATTCGGCCGAATACCGAATAGTGAAAAGTTAATAGAAAATCATGAAAAAAAAGAAACACTCAGTACGTAAAGAAGCACCTACAGACATACAAATAACGACAAATAATAAGTGTTATGACACGACCACGACCTAATCGCAAATGAAACAAAACTGGCCGCGCCTACATACGTACAACCTCAGCGATACAAGTTTAAACTCGTAAGTGACGAGTTGTGACTTGTCACTCACGGAAATTACTACAAAGTGTCACGAGCCTCGCCGAATATTCGGTATTCGGCCAAATTACTATTCGTGGCATCTCTAAAAAAAATTGTTTTCCTTTCTAAGGCCTTTCGTACAGCTTGAGTAATTAGCTCAACAGATGGTTTTGGAAAAAAGAGAAGTCGGAAAATCGTCAACATGTGGCTTTGTAGGCGTGTGTCTCGTTTTTCAGTTCAATTGAATTATTTTCTTTAATAATAGTTTTCTTTATACTTATACTTATAATTCTTTCGGGGTGGTGAAACTCGATGATGATATAACTGGATAACCACTGGGCCAATTTTTAGGATTCTTCTTTTGTTTTGTTCGTATTGTTGTATTTCAGGTTAGCGCAAACTTAAAAGATAGGATTTTGGACCCGCTAGGTGGCGTTGTTGTCGATCTCCGAAACAACTCACCCGATTTCAATGAAATTTTGTGGATGCGTATGACTGGTTCCAACGTAAAAAACAGGATACTTTTGGACCCGATAGGTAGCGCTTCAGACGATCTCAACAGATTTCAATGAAATTTTGTGGATGTAAATTGTTTGCATAAAAAAGCTCTCTCGAGTTGATTGACATTTCTTGTGGATGGGTATGGTTGCTTCTCGTTTGAATAGTTTTGGACCCTATAGCTGGTACTTTGCAAAACATAAGCGGGATAAACGGGTTGTGGCACCATTCAAATTATTAATGGACATTGTCCAAATAAAGCACTTTGCGAAATGCGAGCAGGACTTAATACGAAAGGCGCGAGCAAAGCCGGGTGGGTACAGCTACATATAAAAGAGACTGACGTCCGTATGTGCACTCATAACTCGGGAACAGATCGTTCGATTTTTATGATTTTTGGTTTAAATTCGCATGGGTCCAAGAAAGGATACCTATATGATATATGTGTGCAGTGAAAACAAAACTTTATGGGGATTAGTTGAATTTTTGAATTCCTTGGATGTTCTGGGCTTACCTCTACAGTGTAGAGTCTACACAATTTGATAAGAGATAATATTTTTCAAAAGCTATTTTGGATCAACAATATTAACTTCAGGTGGAATAGTGAATGCTCCAAATTATTTTAGTCAAAAACTCAATTTTGGGCGGGACGAAATTCGCCGGGCAGCTAGTCAGCGATAAAAATAATAATAATAAAAAAAAAAAAACCGTACTCAAGGAAAGTAAAATAGGATGCATATCACCAGCAACCACAAGAAAATTTATAAGTATAATGCTATCCTTAGATAAGTAGGCACTCCTTCATTGGCCCCTTTTGGTATTCTCCAACATTGTTGATGTCGTTAAACTACCTTAATTATTATGGCTAGTGTTAATATAGTCATACCAATTCTAAAAAACGAATGACAACTTTGGAGTCAGGAGTCCTAGCAAGTACAAATGGTGTACTACTTTATCTTTGTCTGTGCCAGTTGATCGCCTAATTTCTTAACAAATACGAGCAGTAGATGTACGGACATTAAAAAGCAAACAATAAGTAAGTAGGACTTTAAAAAACTTCAAACATTCAAACTGAATTTCCAAAAGTATGCACTTTAGTTCGGGCGAAGGGGCAAGGGGTAAAACAAAAAATCAAACTGAAAACTTACACAAATAAAAACATACGTCACGATTAGTAGGGAGGAGAAATCACTTACGAAAGGAAAACATGTTACAGAAACAATAAAAACAGGGATAAGAGTTACGCCTATAGTGCACTAAATATACAGTATTTGTGTATTTGTTTTCTACACTTTATGTATTTATGTAAAGAGTAAATAGAATTGGGTAAAAATGCTCCACTTACCATCTCATCGTCCGAGCGTTCTGCTTTGATTTCAAACGCTGTATCGTTAGCGTTAGTGCTAGCAGGATTCGTCATTCGATTGATGAACTTATCCCATGATTTGGCCTTATTGACTGGCTTTTCAATTTCATCAGATTCCGTATCGAGCAGTTCGATAGTCACACGGCAATCGACTTTGTACTGCAAAGGAAAGAAAGTCAAAATACGATGTAAATATATATAGTAGATATCTCCGCAACAAATGTAAAATGTAAAATGTCAACTTACAATATAGACTTTGAAGCAGTTCTCATCGTGCAAACTGGACTCGGCCTCGCGTTGGTATGACGATTCATGGGCGATACTCCTGTTTGCATTGCGACATAAGCCACCAGCACCACCCACTCGTTGGAAATTATGATATAATTCAACGCATTGCAGAGCAGCACGTTCTGTTACACAATTTTGCAGTTGGCGAACAGCATTTGAGACCACCTGATGGATGGATACATTAGTAATTTGAAACACACAGCATAATGATTAATATTTACCCGATCCAATGTAAAGGAAATGTAGGCATGAATGCCGAACATCTCACGCATAGAGTCTTCAAAGTTACTTGCTTCCATATTGCCATCCAAGACATTCTTCAACATATCCAAAAACGTTGGATAATAGTCTTCGACTTGTACTTCACTTCTGGGTTTCAGTCTCAAAGCTGTCGCCGTGCTCTCACGACGGCTGGCTCGGTATCTCTCCTCTTCGGCGGCGAGTACTTGTGAACGGTCGTACATTGTGCGCAGACGTTCGCAAAGAATTGCGTGTAGTCGCAGGAAAAGATACCAGTTGTTGTTGGCAAAGAAGAGTGCGTAGGCTTCCTCCTAAACAAAATGTTGAAAACAGAATAATCAATAAACAATCTAGACAACATCAAATAATAAATTGTATTGATATATTCGACCAAATAGAGCTACGAACTGACCGACTTAAACTGATTTCAAACGCTTAATAATTGTAAGCAGTTTACCAACATGAACAACCGGCTTTTAGTTGCCAAAAACACACAAATTGATCAACTTGGTACAATGTTATTCCAAGAGAACAAACAATTTAAAACAAAAACTTGGAATGAGAGCGGAAAGTGTTTTTCGTTGTGCGCACATAACAATTTCTTAGCCATTCGCCGGTGCCGTAGCAAACACAACAGCCCGCCAGACATACTTATACTTATGTCAATGTTTTACGACTCATAACACTCGATGAGCACGCCATTGTTGCAAGCTGTATAAACAAAGCGATATAACCCACAGAAAATATGGTCTGTTATGTAAGTCCAAGTAAATCGGTCAAAAGTTCGATAAAACAATAACCAGGATAACCGCTCATTATAAGCACTCGTATCGTGTAAAGCTTGTCATGGACAAAAGCCACATAAAATTGTGCAAATATGTGATGTGAGACTGCATACTGCGGTATTTGTCCATGTTAATCCATGGTTGTGATTAAAAAACAAGTAATATATATAATGTCGTTGATTTGTTCTCTATCTACGTCACCGAGTTAAGTTGTCATGAGTACTGAGAATGACACCGCATCAAAGGAGGTCTGATGTCCAATAAAATTCCCAAACGCGTGTACAGATAACCACCTGATAAAATAAAAAAAATTTTAAAAACAAAACTTACCGCATGTTTGCTGATTGCATGTGGTGGCAGTTTTATGTCGGCATCAGTCTCCTCTTTTACTTCCAATTTAATGCCGTCCGCACCTAATGCTGCACTAACACTATCACATTTGTTGTTGCCATTATTATGAGTATTGCTATTGTCGGTGAGCTTGTTGCCGCCGCCACTATTCGTTGTGGATGTTATCAATGAGGTTGTTATTGTCGTGCTGCCACTCATTGTGGTCGTACCACATATCACAACTTTGTTATCACTACCACTACCGCTATTACAATTGTTTGTACTGGCTGCATTTTGTAGTTGGTGCTGTTGATGTGCGAGACACGTTGATATAGTGGTTGCTGATGCAGCCACTGATGCTGCTGCGGTTGTTGTTGTTGTTATAGACGACGACGACGACGATGACGACAACGACGAAGAAGACGAATTCAATAAAATCTTATTGTTATTAATACTACCACTACTACTACTACTGCTGTTACTATTTTTACACTGTGATTGCGTTGTAGTTCTATTGCAGTCATTTGTATCACTTTTATCAACAACACTTGCCCCGCCGATGCCACCGTGAACAGTGACCGATGACGATATTGAGGACGGTAATGACAATGACGAGGAATTGGGTGAGGATGTTGTAGCCGCTGCTGTTACTCCTATGGATGATGATGATATCGTTGGAATTGTTGTCGAACCCGTTGTAAAGGGTGTCGCTGTTGATGATGATGCTGCTGCCGACGATGAATGCGGCGAGGACGATGACGAAGATGATGATGACGACGACGAAGAGGCATGGTTCGCATGAATATCTTTTGAGTCTTCGACTTTTATTGATTGTACTGTAGTTGATGACGTCGTTTGGCTAGTAGTAGAATTATTTATTCCACTCGATGTTGTACTTTTACCACTGATACTCTTTAGATAGTCCGATGGATTATCAGACGCATCCACGTCCATTTTTTCATTGTCATCTATTAAAAATGGGAACACTTTACAGATAAGATGGAGTACAGGTAAAGATAGAGAGTGCGAGGTATGTGTGTGCACAGCAGTTCATTATTATTATTATTTTTTTTTTTTTTAGTACAAAAATGGGAGAAGTAAGACACAAGCAAGGAAACAAGACAAGATGAAATTTGTGTAATGAATGGAGGTGGGGGAAGAAAAAAAGAAAATAATACAAAATTTAAAACAAACTTCTTGGTTAATACTATCGAGCAAATTTTGTCTAAAAACAAGTGTTAAGTCTTACAAAGTTGTAATGGTGCTGTTGATATTGATTTTATTTAACAAATAACTCTGCAAGTGTTAACGCTTTGAATAAATGCTAATCAAAAGCATAAGACTATAAAAATGCTATAGAACACGGTGGCCTGATACCAACAAGCAACCGCATTATTAGTTGACAGCAATCAACACCGAGTTTAATGAAAATGACAACAAACGTCAGTTGTTTTAATTCAATGAATTGCTCATAAGCATTTCTAAACGGTCGACCACAATCATTACAGTACGCATGCAGACTTATCGTGAATCCGTATAGTAAAATATATTGGAAAACTGTTTCCGATGGAACGATCCTCCAATCATAAATAGACGTTGCCAGAGAACACGATAACTGCAAAATTGGGGAGAGGAACACGGATTACTGCACGTAAAAGACGATATAGCCGGAGATCGTCGTGAGAATTATTTGCGAACTTTTAAAGATATGAATATTCAATTTAAAAGCGAACAGGTTCAAAACTCTGTTTCTTCAAAAACGATTTATTACATACCGACAAGTAAAATAAGTGTGTAGACGTGTTTTGTCATTTTGTATAAACACCTGTTAGTGCAACTTTTTATCGAATGCCTCATTCAACACCAACTCATTATCAAGCCCTTAGAACGTTGTTTCTACAGAAAAACTACTTCCAACATTCTATTGACTACAAAAAAAGTGCAAACCTCATTCCAAACGGACTGGTCGAACACAGTCTAGACACTTACCATCATCACGTTCGTCATCACTGAGTGGCTGACGCGTCGAAAAGAACAAATCAGGCACAAATTGTCGAAGAATATGCTTAATTTTAGCTTTTTCTTGTTTTTGTATGCCAGTCTGTCGCTTCACATGATGTATCAACAAATTAGCAGCATCATCCAAGATAGTCTTATCTTTATATGGCAGAATTAAATGCGGACCAGCAATTGGTTCCGATGACTCTTCATCCTGATCATGGCGCTAGGGCAAGCAAAATGAATTGTCAATAAAATGCCACACGTAAATGATGTGATTCAAAACTCTTACCTCATCATACAAAGTTTCGATCTCGTTGAATAGACTCTTCGAACGTAACGCCTTGGTGTCGTTTGGCTTAAAATTGATCGCCTGATGATCAAGAGATTTTAAATAGAATTTCTCATTCTGTTCGCGCCATTGTTTGTTGAAATTCTGCAAAAGCAAGTCGGTTAGATACACGAAGCCTTTTGGACAAAACTCGATTTAATAGCGAACCTTTTGAGCTTCACGCCATTCCTCCTCCTTGACTTTGAGCCGTTTCAGCACAATTGGTACCGCAACACCGGGATTCTTTTTCAGCCCTTGAATTATCTCTCCCGCTTTATCACCGTATATCCTGTGAATTGCTCGCTGATGGATTGTCTGCGAGCTACCACCCAAATAGTCGTCGAGATGGTATCGTTGCACCTCTTCCTGTGTCATTCGGGAGAGTTTCTTTTGCACGCCCTCTAGAACGCGTATTGTCGCACTGTTTGTCTCGATCACAACGTCCAATTCAAAGCGTTCATCCTCAGTTCTGTGGATATTTCTTTTGGGTTAGAATATTTGTTGGTGGAAAAAAATTAATAAGTAAAGAAAGAAAACGGAAAAAAGTGTAAATTTAGGTGTTGTTTGTGTGTGTGTGAGTTGTGGACTTGAAGTAAGAAATGATACATGAGTCATATAAAGAGAGAAACCAAAAAAAACGGCAATTCAATGCAATTGTCCAGGACTTACCTGTAAATGATCTCTTCAAACTGTGTCTTGCGCGATGTGACGAATGTGGAGTCTTCACTCGCCCAAGTGGGGAACGACACCCATGTGTCGTTGAGGACCTCCTTACAAAGGGGCGTCCGTCCAGAGCACTTTTTCGGAATCGTCGACTTGGGCAGAGCACAATAGCTTGCTCCGAGCCTCTTGCAAGCATTCAAATCAATCTCTTGCGCCAGCTCACCGCCTTGATTACGATCTTGCCGCTGCGCTGCTTGTATTTGCAGACCCTCGGGCACTGTGGGTGGTCCCAAAAAGTCTTGAAACCATCGATGCAACTCGGGGAATTTACTCAAAAACGGTGACACCAAGTTCAGCAGTTCAGTCTTTGAGACAATTTCTTGATTGAATAACGTCAGACAACGCAAAAAGTTTTCATACACCTCCGGACTGCGTAGTGCCTTGCGAACCTTATCAAAAAATGCACCCTCTTCCAGTGATCCATAGCGGAAAGCCTCCGAGTATGTGATGTCCCTCGAGATTGGTTTATGGCGTTTCGCTGGTGGTGCACCGCTATCATCAGCACCTGTGCCACTTCCGCCAGTACGTCTTGACGCAATATGACCACCACCCACTGCCATGGCACTGTAACTTGGCGACTTTTTGGTTTGCGACGAAGAATTATGACCAAATTTCTGATTCACATGATGATGGTTGCGTTCTTTGTCACCACGCTGCACTGGATGATGGTGATGATATTCCTTTTCGTAGATCAAATCACGATCCATGCGCGAGAGATTATTATTCTGCGAGTTGTTGAAGTTCTTTATCGCGGAGGTAATGGTGTTGGGACCGGCTGCAACAGCACCACCACCGGGTAAGGGCATTCCGGGTAGATTTCCGCCAACACCAGTTGCTGATGTACTGCCGATGGTCGCTGACATCACTTTCTTGTGGTCGTTGTGCGCCTTATTCATGTATTGTGCTGTCTGATGGCTTGTGGCGTCTGGCAAAAATTGACCAAATTCACGCAACAAATCTTCATTTTGGTCGAAGAGCATCGCTACTTGTGTATAGACTTCGGCTTCGGTGAGAGTCTTGCCCTGTTGTTGTACGTTGCCTTCTTTTTGGACCTTTTGTTCCTTTTGATATGTGTGCAGGATTTCAAGGAAACGCTTGTACTTTTCTGGTTGGTTTTGGAAGCGGTTCTAAACGGAATAGAAAAAAGAAAATATTAAAAATCCAATTGCCAAGGAAGAAGCTTGTTCATTTTTAATTTAAAATACATAATGCATAATGCATGCACTAAGGTAGCAATGAATGTGTTCGCTCCCATAAACGACATGTGGGGCGGTTCGCAAACAAATTATTGCTAAGCCATTCTTATCCTTCGCGTTCTTTATTTATGTCACCACAGTCAGCAATGCGGTAGCTCATGATTTAGTGCAAAGGTAGGAAAGCCCTTTGAATGAAAAACATCCAACACAACAACATTTGTACTTTTACGTACAAAAAGTGCAACAATAGTTATTAATTAATTGAACATGGGGATTACGTAGTTTGTAAGTGAACTTTTGGTGAAAATCCAACCATATGTGTGGTGAGTTTCAGTATTATGCTAACTTTGATATAGACCTTGACAACTTAGCATTACTTACGGCAAAGTTTGTACTACAATTTTGCCTTGAGTTAAACAATAGCGAAAAGTCGCCATGAACTGTATTTCTTGTGGCTTATTGACATAGATATAACTCAAGTCAACATTTCGACTCGTTGCCATAAAAATGACATACTTATTGTCGGTTAAGCAGCGTAGAAAAATATTTTACAACAAAAATAACTGTCAGCGATGGATGAGCGATCTATGGCGCGCGGTTTAATGACATCCTGTTTAACAACACGGATTCCCAACTAATTACTTTTCATACCCAAGTACTCACCTTAATTTTATTGACATAGGTAATGGCATGGTTAAACTCCACTGGTTGATTCTGTGTACCGCTTGTCTCTCCCATCAAAATCGATTGATGCGCCTGTGAGATATGATGCAAATTAGGCCCCTGTGGACTGAGTTCACTCAGCGAGTTCGGAGTCGGTGGTCCCGGCGCTATACTATTACTTGACTGCGACAGAGTTCGTTCTCGATCCCTTGAGTAGTTTTGCGGTACTCCCACTGACAATGGTGCAGGAGCAGCACTAACCGATGCAACTGTTGCAACTGTGGCGACTGCTGCAGCTTGCGATTGCTGTGGTGGCGGTAATGTATGTATTGTTGGTGGAGCACCTGCTGCTGTTGTTGCCGCAGCAACTACAGACGGATGTGTAATTAAATTCACTGCACCAATAGTCTGGATCTTATGTACCGTTGTTCCGCTTTGCATGTTACTCGGCTTATGAGCTGGACTTGATATTGGAGCTAAACACTGTATTGACTGACCGGATAAGCTGCCAATTGCCGCTGCATTACCCGGTGTCGATGGCATCGAAACAAATGGCACCGAAATCCCCTGATCATCGGAACGGATTTCAATTTTATATCCTGGCGGTAGGAACATATTAAAGCCGTAGATCAGCTCAGTGTGACCTTTAAAGAGATTCGACACTCGTTGAATAACACCCGGTGTATCGATGCAATGCGACTTGAATTCTTTCATAATGTCCAAAAAGTTATTGTAGATTTGTGGCTGATCAGCATATTGGAACTTGACCTGATCGAGATAACTGAGGGCGTCTTCGACTTTTAGACGTGCTGGTGCGCCAGGTCCTGGTTGGGAAACTGCGTTACCAGCTGTACTATCTGCTACAGCTACCATTTGTGCTTGGACATTACTAATCATTGCACCACCGGCACCACCACCACCACCACCAGATCCACCGGTAGCACTTCGTTGACGTATTGAATTTGAAGATGCATTCATATTGGCATTGGATACATGTGCCGCAACCGTTGCCGCAACTTCGGGCCCAATAGGTTGAGTTTTTAAGCCACCAGATATAGGAGCAACATTGTAAGCTGCAAAATAAAATCAGTATTAATTTATATAGAACACGTACGAGGGTGCGACATGACTACTTACACGTTGAATACTGCACAGCTTGTGATTGTACTCCGCCACCAGTACTGGGCACCACATTCGGTGGATTATCGGGCACATTAGCCGTCTTTAGAACACCGGCAGGTGTTGCCGCCGGCAGATATTGTATTGTTTGTCCGCTGCCATGCTGAGTTGTTAATATACGATGATGACCAGCATTCGCATTGACACTACCTGTGCCGCCTACTCCTCCTCCGCCAGGACCGCCACCTCCCCCGCCTGCGCTCGGCCTCTGGCCGTATTGAACTTCTTCAACGCGCGCGCGTTTCATCATTCCCATAAAGTTTTTTTTTTTAATTTAGATGGCTGGCTTCTAAGGACTCGGTCCTATAAAGGAATAGCTTGTTGGATAGTCTCCTTTCCTTGCGTGTGTATACGAGGAGACAAGTCTTTGTATGTTATTTTCTAAAAGTTTTTTGAGATCAAAAACTGTGCAATTTTCCAATTTCAATTTCTTGGAAAGGATCTGTATATTCCAATAATTTGTATGTATTACGTTGCGTTATTTTAATGCATTTATGCAAAAAATGTAGACATGCTTGACTAATGGATCACATTAGTGATTGTTTAATATGTATTTTTCGACGAAAATGTTTTTTATTATAATCAATCTTGTGATGAACCATCAGAAATAACATTGATAGATCTGCAAAGAGAGAACAAAAGAGAAAATTAGTAATTTGTGTAAATGGAAAAGAATTTATGAAAAGAATAAAATACATAAATACTCCAAAAAACTGTGCCAAGGAATAAGAGAAAAAATGCTATAAAACCAATATTTGTTGGCCTCACAAAATTCATACAGCCAGGTAGATATTCCAAAATTGGGCACATTCTTTGTCGCCTCAAATGAACTAGATTTTTCTGGAGGGAATTTTCGACAAATGCTCAGGCTAGATCAGGTGTTAACGTTAGTTTTACTTCTTCGGTTACAAATAAATCCAAATGTGAACTAAGTTCAGAAAAAAATTCACTCATTTCGCATACGTCAACTGGACAAATGACGATGGCATACACTGGCAAAGCCCAACAGCATTGTCAGGAAACTGTCCTTCATGTAAAGTCTATTGGTGTTTTATTAACAGACCAACAACAACGTAAGGATGAACAGTTTTAACAAAAACAGCCGGGATTGAAAGTTGAAGCCCTTCGTTCTAATTCACTCTACGTCGATAACCAGAGCGACTGCACTGCACAGAAATTAAAGGGGGAACATAGAAGAGTTCGCTTCGACATATGCTCGACTTTCTCGCTTGAATGGAGGTTGATTTTATTCGATACGCAAAACTGGAGCAAAATATGGTAGGTAAGACTGTAAGTAGATATACGCAGGCTGGTATACTAAATTAAAAGCTACATTATTGCACTTCACATAAAAATTCACCTGAAAAATCCCATTCCACTCGTAATTTAAAGTAACCTAAGAGCTTGTACGTTTGTCATATAATATATTGATGGAGCCTGCACAAACTGTCGGAATTGATAGGTGGTGGTGCATGCAAACACCGAAAATATGATGTACAAGAATATTCAATCGATTATTGCCAACCGAAGCTTAGAAATATTGTTAATACATGTGTGTATGTACCATATAAGCTCATTGAGTTGATGTTCATTTTTGATTGTACAGTTGCGTCCAAAGCAACTACCTACACCAAATGTACTTTCGTCATTTCTCGCGTCGGAAAATGTTTCACAATAATAAAAAACATCTCTTCAAAAATAAATTAAATAATTATAGCAACACGAAACAACGTGTTTGGCATTAAAAAGTAGATAATATGGTAAATGACTAACAACAATGATGCATTATTGCGACAATAAAGTGTAACCCCGAGTGTGAGGGAATTCCGCAGCCATACTGAAACAAATGATTTGTTATTGTTGCAAATGATTTTGAAATGCAGTACTATTGGGAGGAATAGGAAAAAACAACCTCATTGTTGAATATTTGGGCGGGAAATTACCGTGCAATAAGCTTTAATCACAAATGTGATACACATTGTTAACTAACGCAGCTCTTTCTAGGGACATTTGCTGACCTGAAAATGAACTATGAAGGTTTTCCATTGAATGTTCACTTTATCTTCTAAAAAGTAATTTCTTCTATATATGCAGGATACTCGTATATAACATTTTAGGCTGGCGAAACCTAACAAGTCAACTCCGTCTGCACCAAGAAATACACACAATTCCATAGAAGTTTCCGAATTTTCGAAAGGATTCCTAGCCCAATTTAGGCGGTCGCTGGCGTCTATATAAGTAAGGAATACAAATTTCTAAACAAAGGAAAACTTCCCCAAGTGAATCCACCCAATGCATACCGTAGATACACAACGTACTGGGTGCAGGCAGAACTGTTTGCAATATTAACGTGCAAATTTTGCATCCCTTCCACCCACTCGGTCACTACCACACAACTGGTTATGTAACTTCTTAATGCGCATGTGTTCCTTTTTGAAAAATGCATCGGGCGGCAAACGAAAATGTCCTTTTTCGCCCCATTCGTTTTTTATGAGGCTCGGGCGAGGAAGCTCTGTAAAAACAACTTTTCCCAAAAGCGGGAGAATGCGAAATGCAGATACAGATGCACAACTCTGTGTATAATGCCTATGTAGATATGGAATTTTCTCAGATTTGTTGCACACACAACACATTTCACCGGCCAGAGAGAATACTATGGTCAAAACGCCCAGTGATGTACAAGTTCTGCTGCATCTATCGTGTCCATAGTTCATGCCCAACACAATTTTACTTTTTTTTATTTCAATTATGTATCTACAAATAGAAAATTTAAAAAAAGAAGTAAGTAAAGCAAAATTCAACTGTTACTAGTCTGCTAACTGGGTGCCTACACTATGGTGTGGTGCTTCGGCTGCTGCTGTTGATTTCTCCTGCTCTAATGGAACTCGCGCGCGTTCAATTATAAATGCGCAATTTCTTCATAGTGGTCTTACAAATGATTTTTTTTTTTTTTCTTCTTCTTCTGAAAGAATGTGTGTGTGGAATGGAATTTTTAATTAAACTTCATGTTGTTAATACGGGAAACAAACAAAGCCCAATTCGAAACAAATTATGGCAGTAGCAATACAAGCCGACTTGACCGAAATTCTATTGACCAAGCGATGATGATCGCGAGCGAACCACACAACCACGACGTCTGGAAAACCTTGAACACGGTGTTGTTTCCACCTGAAAATTATTCATCTATCTTTAAATTCTAGTCGGCATAAATGGCGTACGCATGACTTACATAAAGTTTGTCAAAAACAGAAGCCAGTCCGACACACGCTGAGAATTACTTAGTGGAATGCTGCTTAATCTGTTCCTGGTTTGTTCAAACTTAATTCCAATAGTAATTATATAAATAGAAGTTATAGGAGAGACTCATCGATAGTCTCGTTGTTTTTGTTTATTTCTGTCATTCTACAAGAATATTCACCTCGATCTTGTACTATTACACACTATCGGCAGAAGCAGGGTTGAATTGTTATCGGTTCAATATAAAGAGAAAAATGTGCGTGCTACGTATGATGTACTAAAGTTAAAGAATTAACAACGATTACTTGGCTTGGTGAGTGACTAGGTATGTGCGCAATAAACTGAAACAGGAGTTAAGGAATTTGTTCTTGACCCTTTGAATGTGGAGTCAAAGCTATCATTTTGTTAGAAGAGCGCAAAAGTAGTAGTAAGTCTTGCAGTTCTGTCCGTTGTATTTACTTTGCATTTTTTTTTCCTAACTAAATTAATGTCAAATAGCTACTAATATTTAAACAAAAAATTGCTACAATCTAACCATTTGTGCTATTTTGATGTGCCGCTCTTCATTAAGTGCTCAATGAACGAAGGGCTTTTCACAAATTTTTACCAGATTAGATGAGAAGGTTATGTGCGGAATTGTGTATTTGGCAGAAAAATATCGGTGTTTGCTGTTCCCATGCAAAACCTGAAGACTTTGTATGACCGGAGCAGTGTTTTGTTAATAAAAGACTTTTCACATTCTACAAATACCTATGTTTGAAATTAAGGCAGTTGGAAAAAAATGAAGCCCACCACATACGAATTTGTTTGCGAGCTTAAAATCTAAGTTTTTCTTAAAGTCGAAACATATATTTATCTTTCACGTAAAGCGACGAATTTGAGCTGGGGATCAATTCTCGTTCTGTGAAAAAGTGAAACGAAAATGTTTTCACCCTTTCAACGTAATTTTGATTCTCGTTTTATGAAAGGTGAAACCAAACGTCAAAATTTTTCATATGAATAATTTATTTTCACGGCTCCATTTGCAAGTGAATGTTTTTAGTGAGAGTTTGAAAATTGACAACCCTCTTTCATACAACACAAACACAGTGTGACGGTATTGAATTCACCACGATATTTTCACTTATTGAAAGAGAATCGCATTTTCGTACAAAGTGAATCGAAAAAATTAAAGCCATACGTGAAAGCGAATGTGAAAAGGATTTATTTGATTCGAAAATCGACCCCCTGGTATTCTTAAAACATTTCCTTGATTTTATTTTTGTCCACATTTTTGTGAGATTTTCTGGTAATCCAAACAGCGGATGAGGCCTTAAGGAAAAACCAAAATAACTTATGAGAACAAACTCCGCGGTACTAATAATCATTTTTAGTGTCCAGACTAAATTTTCCAACTCACAATGGTAAAATTTCCCCTACAAAATTGCATATTGTGACCTAAAAAATATTTAGTGTGAAGGTTAAAAATGGCCGACTGAATTTAACCCTTTCGAACCGGCTGTCGGGGGAAATATTCCGGACGAGTTCTGTGATTTACATTTAATCAAAACCTTCAGAAGAAATGATTCAGCCCAAATATATTTGATTAGAGGGTGTGGCCGGTGAACGGTGGTACAAAAATGTTACATCCGGGATGTTATGTGGTACAATATTTTACCAACCTTAGTCTTTAGACTATATTGAATAATCATTTTTACATTTTAGAACTTCATTTATTTCAACAGAAAATTTAAAAAAATAATCTTCGTTAATAATCTCTTCAATTTCATTCGGATTCAAACAATGAGCCATTATCCAATAAAACAAAGTAATACCTACTCCTGGATAATGTTTGCGTTTACATGACTGGTACACATTTGTACCACTAAAAAGGACGAATGGTAAATATATGTACTACTCTCCAAAAGCCATGAATTCACTTGATATAACAATATTCTGCTGGTTTCACCGCTAAAACTCAAAAAACACTGCAAAAATCAACCGAAACGTCAACACTCCACTAAATTATTGCTTCAACTGCGATCAAAAAACAGGCAAAACCAAACAAAAACAAGTGTTAAGCAACTGCCACCACATTCGGATACATTAACAGAACGTTGAAAGACGTTGTGGTACAGATTTCGACCAAATAGTATACAATTTGTAACTTTCAGGCATGTTTATACTTTTGGTGGTACATAAATGTACCAGCCGGGTCGAAAGGGTGTCACTGTGCCATTACATTGGAACTGCATTTGGTGATCATTAGTGTGCCATTTCAAGTGTTTCTTACAACTTGGGTGGATTTTGACACTCCCTTAAGACCACAAAATCCTATAAAGGTCGACCCTAAACCCTATGATCGTTTTCAAATCACCCGTCTATTCATTATAATAGTCGATGGTGAAGGAGGCTCATGTGTTGTGCACTCCTCATAAGTCTCAATATTCCCTTTTAAACTTTAAATCATCAGCCGCAAGATCCGTACAGCAGAGAGATGTCAGACATGATCCAACCACCCCAAACTCTATAGCTCAATTAAATTTTGCACATGTACCTAGCGCTTACGCTTTTTTCTCCTACCGATAGCAGAGCTATTAAAATTGAATCTCCTTTTGATACCTATAAATATTCCGCGTACAAGTCAAGTATGTACATACAATGTACAAGTACATCCATTGCGTTCAACTCAGTTCAAAATCAACTCTTTTCATTGACATGATACAGAAGGAAAAGTTACCTAAAGGGTAGGTGGTGGTGGGAAATTAATATCCTTCAAACTTTGGGCGTTGAACCACCCACCTGCACACTTCTTTCTCGACTATTTATAGGAAAAAATGTGTTGTGCAAATTAATTAGTCTGGCTTCGATCACAATGTTCCAATTAGTTTAGTTACCCTTTAGTTGTTCTTCCTGGAGTCGGTTTTTTTTTCGATTTTGCTATCTCCCTCTTATTATACAACGCAAACAACAAATAATCAAACCAAATGACGTAATTTCACAATGCGGTTCTTTCCTGTATGTTTACGTTCCAAAATATTTAGCAAATCTTTGTTTGTATAGTATACAAGCTCAGAGATTAGGTAGGTACGTTGTTTTCGGACCAATTCTAGGCATAGCGCAAAAAAAAATTGATTTGAAAAACGTTTCAATCCAACAAATAGAATAATTGCCGTCTTTTTTTTTTAATAAGGAAAAGACAACCACACAAATTGCATAGCTATTTTATTATTAATCATTAGAATGTTAGAGACACCCATCTAGGGAGAATCCACGTCAAACTTGGGGGGGAGGTGGTGCCAGCAAGAAAACACAAACTCTTGGGAGACACTGTGACTGTGAGACCGCGCACATTCACTATCAAAAGTAATCAGAGAGAGAAAGAGAGAAAGAAAACCGAACTAAATGCACCACCATAGTGTTAGATAGAGAAACAGATATAGGTACCAAGTATCGCTGCGAAGAGGTACTACAGTAGTACAAATGTGAAATCATATACTAGACAGATTACTTCAGCAGTGTTCTATTAACTTTTTTCATATAGATGTTCTTCTATAGTATAGTGAGTATTAAAGTATAAAAAAAAACACGAAAGAACTTGTCTAAAATGGCACAATATTATTTTGTGTTGATAAGTACGATCTGGATAACTGCGCATTAACATTAAAGAAGATACAAGTCGATTTTTCTCTTTGCACAACGAAATGGGAATGTGTACGTTTAGGCCGTGTTTTAAAAATTATTGTTTTAAATTCAAACACCTTTTGCTATACATTTCTCGATGACATTAGATAAAAGGGGGACAAAATAAAACGATTCAATTCACGGATGTGGAATCGACTCAGCAGTCATCACCGCGCACAAAGAGAAAGGGAGCGGAGACAGCAATACACAGTACACACACCAACGATACTATTCCGTGGCACCTTCCTCAAAATGATGATAAGATTCTTTTAATTAAACGTTTGGGCATTTTTTATTATATTTTTTTATATTTTTTTTCGATTCATTTTTTGCCACTTTTATTAGGAATTGGATACACACTGCGGAAATGTGTGTCTTAGAGGTTTTTCTTTTTTAAATATACACAAAAACAATGCCGAACTGGCAGAAATTCCTCAAAAATAAAATTGTCAACCATTTTGTTAAAGAGAAGAACAACAAAAAAATTATCTATTAATAAATACCGCGAATAAAAACGACAAAAAAAAAGGTATAACCACAATTACAAATAGAGTAACCTAACCTAGAAAATTTCAAACGAAAGTGGCGAAAAATTTCGTCTAATTACGTTTGAATAGTGGTAGAGAGGGAATAGTGACACAAGTAGATAGAACCATTTGATTTATCTGATATCTATAGATATGGAATTTTGTTTTATATATATAAATGTTCACCTTTTCTTAGCGTAGTTTTTTTTTTTTTTTTTCTTTGCTTATTTTTAATAGATCGTGGGGGTTGAACCTAGATTTGTTTTTCTATTTTAGTAGAAAATTCAAAATCACTTTGATCAAAAATAAAAATCACAACGTTGGCAAAAATAAAATAAAATTGTTAACAACTCCTTAGGTATATCAGTATCTCTTTGAATTTTCGTTCACTATAATTGTAGAATAGATATTATAATATATTTCACTTTTTTTTTTCTAGATGTTATTGCACTTTGAACAAACGACGGATGGGAGAAAGGGGGAAAATCGGTCGTTTTTGATTTGATTTTCACCTTTTTAAAATAATAAATTTATGGGCAATTTCCGTGAAAAGCTTTTTCAGCAAACGACTAACGTAAGCGTTTTGTCTACTACTACTGCGGATTGTTAATAACCGTGCACCGTATCGCTGCTGTTTTTGGTGGTGATGCGGTAGTAGTTCCTCGGCTCTCGACATTTCAATCGGTAATATTCCATATAATTCTTCCAGATAGATAATAGATACATTTTTACATACGTTTCGTCGATTTTCTTTACATATGTATTGATATGAGGGAATAGTGTGCATATACAGAAGAAGAAGTACCTAAGGCCGAGGACGACGGACGAGCAGGCATGAGCAAGAAGTGGTAAAAGACGAGGGAAATATGCATTGTAAAAGTGTAGGGTAGAGGGTAGACTTGGGATTTTTACCGTGATGGTACAGTGGTAGTGTGGCATTGTAGGTATGAGTTTTGTGTTGTTGCTCTCTCGTTTTTGCTTCAGCAATTTCGTGTCGTGAGTCGTGACACTGGTTAAGGTATTTCGAATTCATTGCATTGTATTGTATAATACTGTACAAACACAACGAGGTTTTAGAGTGTTAGTGAGATTATAATGTGAGTAAAAAAAGTATCTTTCAGATACTCTATCTCTAGAAAAGAGAAGCGGGAAAACCTGATTCAGTACTCTTGTGCTTGTGGTTATAAAACTAGAGTTGCCATTGAGGCATACTAAGACACTTTGAAATCGCTATCGCTACATACCTGGGAAGTTCTAGGAAACACCTGTGATTGGAAGAGGTCTACTTGGAAGTAGGCGCAGGTATGCTATTTGCGAAACATATCTATATAAACGGAAGTAGGTATCTATTTAGATGAATTATCAGAAACAGCTGATTTTCGACGTTTGTGTTGTTTTAGACCTTCTTACTGCTCAAATAATTGTTCACCATGCAATGCAAGGTTAAGTAAAAACATCGTTTTTGCATTTCGTCAACATAGACATTGGTATTGGTTTTTAATGACAATTACATCTATACTCCTAATCAGCGACTAATGGTACATTTACACCGTACCTAAAATCATCGTTTCGGCTAAATTCAACATTTCCAAATGTTGAATTTCAGCGAAATGTTGAATTTCGTCTCTGCACTTGTACGTTTTTCAAATCGAACAAACCTCTTCACAAATTCCGCACGTCATTTAATTACTTTTCAGTCCACTGACAAAAAAAAAAAAGGCTGTCAACAAATCAATCAAAATCAGTCAGCAATTAATATGGCTGAATTAGCGCTTAAATTCATGATCAAATTAATAGGTAGCTAAAAAAATAAATTCTTTAGGTTTAATGACTTCTGAAAAAAAAAAAGATTAGTAATCAATTCTGACACTAGCTGTCATTTGAAAAGTTGAATTTTAGTGAGAACGCAAAATTGGATTTCGAAATTTTTTCCCGAAATGTTGAATTTAGGTTTTTAGTAGGTAACAATTGTTAAGCTACAACTAGGGGCATGTGCTGTTTATGAGGCTGCAGACTTGTTCAACTTAACTATCCTCTTCCATAGACACCTACTTTCAGGTACTTTTACACTACAGTATAATCTGTTCGTCGATTTTTCGAAATAGTGAAAGCCAACATATTGGTTGGGCCTACCAAGACTGTAGCGTGTAGCCCATTCCAGAGTTGTAAAAGAATGCAATACTTTAGTATTGCATTCGCTGAAGTCGCAGTCATTTGATTGCTTATTGCAACTTCAGTAAAAATACTTCATAGCAGTACTATTACTTCAAATTTTAAATCGCAGTCTATTTTGAAGTCTTAAGTGAAGAAATCAGTTGATGCAGTCAAACGACTTGAAGTCAAAAGATTGCATTACTTTTTGATTGCTTGAATTCTTTGAAGTCTTTTTGAAGTCTTTTCCATTCTTTGCATTCTTTTAGTCATCTGAATGCATTCAATGTATTGCAGTCTTTTGAACGCTTGAAGTCTTTTGATTGATTTGAATTATTTTTTCTTGACATAACCTATTATTGATTTGAGTTTTTAAAATTCACATTTCAGATATAAAATATAAGTTTAAAAATGTAGAGGTGCACGAAACTACAAGAAAAAATAATTCAAATCAATCAAAAGACTTCAAGCGTTCAAAAGACTGCAATACATTGAATGCATTCAAATGACTAAAAGAATGCAAAGAATGGAAAAGACTTCAAAAAGACTTCAAAGAATTCAAGCAATCAAAAAGTAATGCAATCTTTTGACTTCAAGTCGTTTGACTGCATCAACTGATTTCTTCACTTAAGACTTCAAAAAAGACTGCGATTTAAAATTTGAAGTAATAGTAGTTAATTGAAGTAAAAAGATTTCAAAATAAGTCTTTTTAATCAAATGACTGCAGTACTGTAAAGATTTCATTTTTTTACAACTCTGGCCCATTCAATAGCAAGTAAGTACCCTATTATGGTTGGCAAACTAAGACGGCTAATTTGTGTTGCATAGTCTAGCTCACGATTGTGCGACTGAAAAGCAATACAATTTTCTAGAGCTATATACAAAGTAAGATATTAATTTTGTGTATGCAGTGTTTTGTATAGTCTTCTAGCGGTCAATGGAAGGTCAATTGCTAGCGAAGAACATTGCAGCTGTCAAAATGCTTCGCAGACTGTCCATTACAAGCATCGAAATTAAGATAAAGAAAAATGAATAGGTACCTACAAAATATAAGCAAATAAATCAGAAAATAGGTATATAGGTATACTTTGCTTGTAAGTCTCAAGAAGTCTTAACCAAAATGTAAATTTGTTCCCTATTTTTCGCAGACTTCTCGCCTAAAAATGTAATTAAACACACTTTAAAGTTTGACAATTGACAAATGTTTTGGTGTTAGGCAAATAGGCGTAAATCTCGCTCAGATATCGAGATTCGCAAAATTGCTCTGACTCTTAAAAAAAGAGTTTTTTTTTTTTTTGCAGCCAATGGAACATGAAATCTGACAGCCAGCTGATTTCGAATCTGGAAAAATGGCTTTTTCTTTCCCAATGAAAAACGACATAAGTTTCAATAAAATCGAGAACGTTAAACACCTTAAAACAGTCGAAACAAGTGAAAAAAAAAACTTCTGATTTACCTACCTACCAATTTTATCTAATTTCATTTAACCATCAGAGTTCCATCAACATGTGAATGTACTTTATTCGAAATCGTAGTAACACTACTAAACCACTCTCTGTGAGCACCATTGACCATGATCAAAACAAAAACATGTTTTACTCTCCTACACATAAACAGATTTTGTAATCTGACGAAGAAGTGCAAAAACTTTTCCCACTCCACCAGAAATAGCCTTCAACTCGAAAATCGGAAAAGTATTGTTAGTTACTTGCTGGCAAAACAGCAAGAGATACAAATGTTTGCCGACTAAAGGGTGAAAAGATGTATGGAATATGGGAAAGGTGGACCCAACAATGCGATATAATTGCGCAAGTGCAGATAAGAGACGTATTGAAAGAACTAAAAAAGGAGGATGCCGTTGCCACGAATACGTTTGATACTACACCGCACACAGAACACAATAATCTACTTCTACAGGCACTAGAAGAACAAGAGGCAGAATAAAAGTACAGAGATAGCAATGTATCGTCGCTATCGACAGTTTGGGGGAGAGAAATCAAGTTTTCGAATGAAACGGGTTGAAGTGGAGTCTGTTCATGATATTGGGATTTCAGGTGAATACGATTCAGGTGCACCAGGTAGCAAAATATGAGGTAGGTGGTGCTGGTGTAACAAAAAGCCTCGCATACGTTTGCAAATTCATTGTTTATTGAGTTTGAGGCAAATATTGCGCATGCCAAAACAACTTCTGTACTGGTATCCAAATCACCATCCTTTTTTCCACAACAATCCCCATCCATAACATAGCATAACAAAACAGAACACCAACAGCAGCACGAGAGCCCATCGACCAATGTGCGTAAGGTACACATGCAACGACACGGCTGTATACCTATCTAATTACACAAATGGAGCCTTACACCTCACATCGCAGACGGGCTCTACAGCAGCAGCAAGCACTTTTATCTGCACGTATTATGGTACGCCGCATGTTCTCCTCTGTGTTTCTCACACTCCACCAGCCTTTTCTGGTTGAATTTTGCACGCGATCCACTACGCAAGTCTAAACATTAAATTGCAAGCAACCATCCCCTTCACGTTCTTATTTTTCGGGTTTGTAAAATCGATAAAACTCAACAACTACACTCCACACACCACCACCACCATATCAAAAGTTAGGAGCAAGAAAAAAAAAATGTTTGCATATCAACCCCAGCAAAGGCTTATCCTTTCCTCATTTCCTTGCTTAAACAAAGAAGTGCCTTTGAGCTGGCCGACTATCGTTAAAAAATACGACTGTACCCGCGCGTCGCAACAGCAACCATTTAACCTTTCTTCCTCAATCGCAACCGTCGCTCTCTAGCGACAACAACAAATCATGACCTAGCCTAGAGTCGAACAACAGGAAATTCACCAGACTAGCGAACCACCATTCGCACGTTCACTAGTTAATTGCTGGCGCAGGTACCCACCCACATAAATGATTTTCTAATTTTAAAATGGAATACAAATTTTTATTTAGCATTTTAATCAATTGTTATATAACCCTCGACTAATTTTCATACAAAAGTGAGACAACCAACACAGCAAGCAATGTGTACCGGGCGCAGACAAGCCAACAGCACCAAAATCACCGTAAAATTAATTTAAACCAGGCCAGCGAAGGGGGTGGTAGTATGGATGAACGAAGCGACGACTACGACAACGATGAGTTAGATTATATACAAAAAAATATGCAGAGCAGATACAGATGCAGTGCCCGACACCGCCAACCTTGATTGGGAAGGTAACTACAAACATTTGATTGATAAACACTAATCAAACAAATTGTTGCAGTTGCTGTCAAATGGTAGATGTTTGTCGTGCAACGCATGACATAGCCAACTCCTACGCGGTCAAAGCTACAGGAGAGGAGGAAGTATATATCTACACTATTTTTTTTATCACACCGAGCTTACAGCAAAGTGGAATAATATTACGTATTCAGTTTCAGTATCTCGTTAAGTTTCAGTGTACCATGAAAATAAACAACACGACACGGTGACGGTGCAGTGCTCAAAAAGTAGTGTAGCAATATGAACTGAAATGTGACTGCTGGTAGATTTTCCAATAGAAGGGCAAACGAAAAATGAACTGTAGAGCTCAGCAGTTTTCCCAAAAACACAATTGTTGTTTAACTCAATGATGACCGTGTGTAATATATATATATAAAAAAAAAAATTGAAAACAAATTCGGAAACGTTTGGTTGGTATTTACAGTAGCGATGGAAAGTTGACTACCTTTTCAGTGACTGGAGGTGGCCGGAGGGGCCCCAGTCTGGCAAACATCAGAGAGTATAACTGTCATGAAAGAGTTTCTCTATTAGAAGTTTGAACTCGGCAAAGTTTAGGTCTATTCGAATTGACAATCGGACACTACCTACACAATTTGACAAAAATTATGCGCAGCCTCCGACAGCCGAGTTATACATACTTAAAAGTGTCTTGTTTTAATATTTTTAAATGTTTTTTAGTCAGTCGGGTTTTTTGGTTTTTG
The DNA here is from genome assembly GCA_946477585.1 of Cheilosia urbana. Classification (NCBI taxonomy): domain Eukaryota; kingdom Metazoa; phylum Arthropoda; class Insecta; order Diptera; family Syrphidae; genus Cheilosia; species Cheilosia urbana. The sequence goes on from OX297856.1 coordinate 25,924,158, forward strand.
AAATTCACTTTTTTATTTATTTTTTGTTACGTACTGTATATGATTTGGAAAGTAAACACAAAGCTTTGAAATTATTTGAAAATATACCGTAAAAACGATGTTCAACAAATTTGTTCGAGAGTAAAACACAGAAAAATACAGTCATGAGTAGAAATGCGGCAATGTGTTCGGAACTTTCACTTCTGAAGTGGAAAACACTTTTGAAAAATGTGAATACGTTGTTGAATTTGATAACAAGCTGACACAATTGTTTTAGCAAAATTGTTAGTTCCTGCATAGATGGGTTGAAAATCTGATGAAAACTTTGAAGTACCAAAAGTAGACCACTTGCTTGATCACCTTTTACAGCTCGCTCAGCATCTTTTCTTGGTAAGGGAATTTCCGAATTCTTTCAGAATTGCTCCCGTGCATCGAGCTTCACCAAGTACAACTATCTGAATCATACGGATTTATGTTGCGTTGTTAGTCACAATCAAGTGCAAGTGCATAAAACAATTTGGCGAAATTATCTAATATAAGTTATAACGTCCTTTTAAAATAAAGTCAACGAACAACAAATCTGACAGATTAATCGTTTTTCTTTTTTAGTTTAGAGCTGAGGACTGAACTGAGCTCGAGTATTATGAGCGCGCTCTGAACCGAACGTATTCAGATCGTTCAGATGTTTTTCCTGTTTTTTTTTTTTTTTTTTTGTTCTTTCAAATGTGACTGGAAGTGTGTATCATTCTCTGAACGAAAAAAGAAACACTAACTTTTTGTATAACAGTTCAGGTTCTGCTCTGAACCAAAAAAAAAAAAGTGCCTATTGATTCGTACCTAGGTTAGGTTAGGTTGAAATGGCTGTCGGCTAACTAGTTAGGTTAGGCGAGACACACTTAGACCATTTTAAGGTCCCTTGTGATACCACATGAATCTGTATTCATTCCTCCTACTCGTTGAACCAGTTGGAGCTTCTGATGCAGCGTAGTAGATTTCGAAAGTCTATGTTTTTTAGATCGTTCAGATCACTATGGTAGAAATCTCCTAAGTATAGTTTTCGTTTATGTGAGAGTGCTGGACAAGTACAGAGAAGATGGGGAATTGTTTCTTCCTTCTCCTCGTCAAGACAGCTTCTGCAGAAATCGTTAGAGAATACACCAAGTCTTTGTGCATGCCTGCCTATGAGAGAGTGTCCCGTAATGACACCTATTGTAGCACTGATATGCTTCCTATCGAGGCAGATTAGTTGTCTAGAACGTTTTAGATCCAGCTTTGGCCAGATCTGTTTTGTCGCTAGACATGTCGAGCCGGTTGTCCACCTAAGATTTGTTCTTTCGATAGCGTCCAGCTTTATTTTGAGTTTGCAAGTAGCGATTGGAATACCTAGAGAATCCTTAACTGGAAGTACAGGTTGTGTGGTTCCGTGTTTGGCGAGTTCATCAGCCTTTAAGTCCCTATGTTCCGGCACCCAACAAAGGTGAATGGTGAACTGCTCCGCCATCCCTCTGAGAGACGAACGACAGTCTTGGGCTGTTATAGAGTTCGTGGAGACTGATTCCAGGCACTTGATAGCAGCTTGACTATCAGAGAAGATACGAATATCTTTAGCAGACATCACGTTTTCCAAAGATAAGAGTTATTTTATCGCCATTATTTCCGCCTGAAAAACGCTACAGTGATCAGGAAGACAGAAGGAGAGACAACGGTTTAGTCTATCAATGAAAACACCGCCACCAACACCATCCACAGTTTTTGAACCATTTGTGAAGAAGTGAATCGATTCATCATCCACGAATGCTTCCTCCTCCCAGAATGATCTAGTAGGAATGGAGACCTGGAAGTTTTTATCAAATTGTAGTTTTGGTGTGGTGTAGTCGATGTTTTCTGGAAGGTTCCTAATGTTGTTCAGGATAAAGGGCAAGGCCAGTTGTTTTGCTTGTCCATTGTGAAATAACTTTGAGGCGTACGGCTGAAGAATCTGCCGTTTGCCTGTTGAAGATGTCAATGGGTGTCAGATGTAATAATTTCAAGTGAAGCGAAGGGTGTGCTGCGAAGAGCTCCGCTCGTTTAGACAAAAAAAAGATCCAATCTTAAATGTTTTAATTGCGGTAAACGTATAGCACTTTAGGAAAAAAAAATAGTCATGCACAACAAAATATGGAACCTATTAAAAGTTCAACCCGTCAACACGCACAAACAAAACAATAAATTGCTCACACTTGTGAATTTACAATTTGTCAAATGTTTTTTATGAAATTAAGTACGTATACATCCGTAATTACAACAAAAAAAAATGTTTTTAAAAATAACTATAAAGTGAAAGTAGTTGAAATTGTTGGATAGGGATGGAGAATTTCGTGCGAAAGTCTAACAACTTATTTCAAAATAGCCTTAGAAATGTCAAAATAAAAGTGTGTTTAAGGTCAGTGGAAACATGATATCAGTTTGAAATAAACATGTACCGTTAAACGAAATAAAATTGAGCAATTTCGATAGACCTACCAAAACTACATGCTACTCAATAATAAAGGTATTTAAAAAGCTGCTGAGTTTTCTACGACTTTTCGCTGGTGACAAAAATCAGGCCAAAGCGAAATCAGTGACATATAATATATAAATCGAGTATATCCAACTGACATTTTTGTCACCACTGTTGAATACTAGCTAAACTGTGTAGGTACATAACCATTCAGTATGGCTGAGAATTGGCTGGTTACAAACGCTTGGAAGACATTTAATCTGTCTGATTACACTTTCCATTTAAAGAATATCGCGAAGCCCAGCAACAGCAAATGAGAGAAAAAGAAACCTCAATACAACCTCTATGAAAATACAAAAGGCAAGCACAGTCGCACCAGCAACAGAAGAGCATAGCTCGAACAGCTCGCGACTGTGTACTGTACCGTGGTGCAAAGAAATTTTTCCTTAGCATTTTAAGTGCTTTTGTGAAATCAGTCGACGACGAGCATTCGAACTCAGAGCTCTCCTCCGATAAAAACCGAACGAAAAACGTTGTGTGCATTAAATAATAATAAAAAAAAATATATTTTTATGTAGTATCTAGTATATAAAATGTTCAGTCATATAACGCTCTCCTTGTGAGAACAGACGAAAGAAAGTTCGTATATCGTACCCGTACTACCGCACAAAGAGAACGAGCTAGATAGGGCATCTGAAAAATATTTTTTGGAAACGTCGGTAGAGAGCGCGCGCGGGCGGCGGTCTATGGAGGAACCTGTATATGAGTTGATTTATACACCAAAAGGTTCACAACAGTGGGTGCGAGATTATTTTTTTTTTAAGTTGAATTGAAACTCCTCGCAGAGTCTGTACCTATATTGAAAGAAAAACAACAACACATGACGCGCGTTCAAAGAAATGTAAAGAGTGCTACTCCGATGGTACTGTTGATGATGATGTGTGGTGAATCTTTTGGTGCCGTTCAAGATCGTGCTGGTTACCTTTTATTTGAGAGAGTTCGCGGGCGCTTTTAGCAGAAATGAACTTATACTTATAAACGAAAACTACGTCAGGAAAAACTGGTGTTTGCTCGACTACGACTAGATTGAACTCGTGCGCGGCGCAGATTATGACGTACCAAGGAAAGACAAAAAACAAAGAGGGGGAGGAGACTAAATTGGGTCGACAAGAATCAGCACTGTTGCTCACCATTTATTGTTCAATGACAAAAGACATTCGTTCAAATTGATTTTGTATGAATCCAACTGCATTTCTAGGTTATAAATACACCTTGGTGTAGTGCATGCATATCGCTCGTCTCTTATGAATTTTCATTATTTGTTCATGCACGATGGCTGAGATAAGACACAAGTTTTGGTAAAAAAAAAAGAAAAAAGATTGTTCTCTACCCAAAAGCGAATGAGGTCGGTACACACGGCTAGCTAGCTGGCGCACACACAATACAGTCGCTTCTGTAACTAGTTTTTCAAGTTTTCATATCTGGTTGTCGTTGCGCGCGGGCCGCCTGTGATTCAGTGAAGCAACCACAATTCATTTATTTATGGGGAACGAGAAGCAACACCAATTTCGGTATTTGAATCGTCTTCTCTTCGCTGATTCGAGAATTTTTATAGATTCTTTTTATAAATGTGGCTTGAATGTATGACATTCACTTATAAATATGCGCTGGATGTCGTTTTAAATCCATCTGGTTTAATTTTACGAAAGCAAATTCCTCGTGGAAAGAGATTCAATTTCATGGTCATTTATACATTTGCAAAAACAATCGAAATGAGACCAAATATGTTTACACAAAAATGTCTCCCTCCCAAAATTTGCTTCTTTTTTTCCAATGAAATCCACCCTTGAAGGACACAATTTCCCACCTAGATACTAGATGTAGACCTGCTTAAATTCTCATATGATAGCGTGGTTTCTTAAGTTGGTTTCTCAAGTTGGGGCATGAGTTTTGTAATTTAACGTCATAAGCTGGTGAAAATACTTCGCAAGTCTCTCTCGGCAACTAGGTACTGTACGTACTAATTCGGACATTATAAAATATAACGAAAAATATGCCGGTTTCCCGTTGCGGTGTGATTATTTGCGAACAGAAAACGATAATAAATAAATAAATATTGGGGGAGGCCGCACCACGATATATGAATCACCATCATCGAATGGATCCACACCACAACATTAGTTGATCTATTTATAAAACAATTTCTCATGTAGTGACATCGTGTTAGTTGCTCTTGTCGTTGCTATTGTGACAACGTGACGATGAAGAAAATCATGAGAATAGCGGCATCGAAATTAGAAAAGAAAAAGAAAGAGAAACTGTATCGTCTATATGTTGCATTGGTATTTATACGTGCCTATACGCTATAGGTAGGTATGAAATGAAAATTCTTTTTTGATCAAAAACAGTTTTAATTTTAGAAATCAAAAAAAAAAAAAATTGTATAAGAAAACAACTTATTAAGCTCAATAAATCCGTAAAATAAATTAAAAACGAAAAAGATGAAAATATTTCGAAATGCAAATTGTTTTACTTCTACTCCTCGGGTTTCAGCAGTGTCATAGTGATAGGGGGAAGTGTGTTGTTGTTCTCGAAAGCAAATTGACATGAACGACGAATGTTGCGATTGTGATAACAGTGATAACATTGCCGCGTTGTCGTCACTTTTGGACGAAGCTCTATCCCGTAGGTATTACGAATGAAAACAAACAGATGTTGCATCAGCTAAGTCATGTGGTGATTTTATTTTCAATTTGGGGTTGTTGGTGCTGGAACTGGAAAACAAACGTCAGTCGGGAATGACTGTTGGCAATTGGTTTTCAACACAACCTTTGTAATTGATTATTAGATATGTCAAGCAAGATGACATTTTCTTCGTACCTACTAATCATAAAATGTCAATAAAGCAGTTACGTGAAATGCTATCCGTGTTGCCTATGTGTTTAGGTTACTAGAAGCGAACATTAAAAACAGATTCACAATTTTATATCATTTGAATTAGTGGTGAGCTGATAAGATGACACGAAAACAAGTGAACAACTGAAGAAGTGATTAACAAGGAGAATACACAATGGCGTCATATAGAAACTGACATTATTAGTCCAGACACTGGTTAAGTTAATTAAAAGAAAATATTTATCACTTTAATTTGTGTACTGAGAAGTTACATACCTATTTGTAATAGTTAGCAGCTGCTAATAATCCAAGCGAATAGTGAATATTTTTAAATTGAGCACTCGCATAGGTATAAAGTGCTTAACTGTTGCATTTGGCTGTCAAAAGAATAATACTTCTAAGGCTTCGATTTAAAAATAACACGTTAGTATTTATGTAAAAACGGCCGTAAGTCCTGTCCTTTTTTCGCAGAAGTATGCTACTTTTAATCGACGGTATTACTTAAGTTTTCAAAGAAATGAACGACAGGGCAGGGAACATCCGCTAACAGAATGGCGGTAGTCTGCTGACGACGATACTTTCATCTTTAGCGAAATCGATCTTTTGTCTTGGGGCAACGTTTTTTTACATCTTACAGGTATGGCACCTGTCCGACTGTATGCAGGACAGGTGCCATACCATGCCTTCTGATCTGTTAATGAATCTTTATATACATAGGTATTTAATTTGCGTAACTTTAATATGCCGTACCGTTAAAAAACCTAACTGCCAAAATAAACGCCATTCGTTAACGATAGATTGTAGGGCGGGAGAGCCTTCAAGGAGCTCTGGCACTGCGGCTTCTTAAAGAAGCCTATTGTGCCTTTTCGTTAAGGATAGGTATTTAAGTAATTTCCCCAGTTGTACAAACTTGAATATCGTTTACGAGCAACATGAATACCACCAGTGTAGGGCGAAGTGTTTTTCTAACTACTAAAGCAAATCATTTGATCCTGTGAACAAATCTATGACAAGATCACTGAGATCGTATTTTTTTGCGGGAAATAAGCTGAGCAAGTCTTGTCTCTCTAAGATGCAATGCTTGGCACTGACATCATTGACAACGTTGTCGTTGTCTTGAAGTCAAAAGAGTTCGCTATACCTATATTTATGTAGATAAAGAATTGGGCAGGTCAATTTACACAATATTATCCCATTTGCTTGGCCTACTGCGACGTCATAAGCGGTTCGCTTAACATGGAACGTTGTGTACAATAGTATACATTTATTGTGTATGATTATACGAATATCGCAAGTGTGGCGTAGGTAGTTCTTCCGATGCACAAGTGATTGGGCATTGAGATTGACAAAAAGGCTACTCGAGGTTTAAAACTCTAGGCAAGTATCAAGACACTTGTTCAGTTACCTAATTGAAAGTATAATAACTTGCGTTTTGTTTACACTAGGGCTGACTGCGCCTAAATGTATTTTCTATGGTTCATTGGACGACAATGTCGAGTTGAATCACTACTGCAATGAGTCTTCATTGTGTTCTACTGAAACGGTAGTGGTTTACATTTCCTCTGCAATGATTCATGGTTGGCATCGCTGCAAACAACAGAAAAAAGTCCAATTAAATCATATGGAGTTAATTAAGGGAAAATTACAAACGTTTTAATTTAATTTTAGCTGGTCTGTGGGATTTACTAATAAGGCACTCTTGGACGTATGTAAAAATATGTACCTGTGTTTTCAAAAGTTTAATGAAACAGTGAATAAAAATGCAACATTAGATTCACAGATAAAGTGGACTCTGAAAACAAAATAGACATGTTTGGAAATTATTTTAAATGTTAGTGTGGGAATGTACCTACCCAAACAACTAATTTTACAATAAAACTCAGACTTGGATTTCAACACTATTTACTGCATTTATATGTGTCAAATCGATTTGAACAGCTGTAATACCAATAAAAACAACAAATGAATTTAGATCATTGTGGAATGTGGATACATCTATGCCAAACCTGATAACCTGCTAGAATTCTGGATATAGACATAAACAGAATTTGAGAAATGCTAATTAAATTTATGTATTTTTGTTGTAGATACGGAAAACATTGGTACAAAAAGAAGTTCAATCAATAGCCATTAAACTCTTGAAACGTTACTAATTCAATTAAAGGTTCACTTCCTAGTACATACTATCACTAAGTAGGTACCTAACTAAGCTAGTGTACCTATTACGTATCTCAAAACTTTTATGTTGCATTTTTGGGTCCTGCGTCACTCATTAACCGTTGAAAGTGTATAGGTAGATATTAATAAAAAATAAATGCCATTCCTCCGTCGAGACCTTGTTATAACCTGGTTATAACTATCCCTTGGAAACTGCACTGCAAACAAGCAACAGGGAAAACTGAAAAGCCGTGTAGTTTAATAGCAAAAATTAAAGAATCCACAAAAAGAACAGTCGCACAGGAACAAATGCAGACATGCTAGCGAAAACGCAACAAAACACACCAAACAACTGCTAGAAGAGCGGTGGTCCAGAGCTCGGTACAGCCAAAATTGAAACAAGTTCCCAACCAAACATCACACAAGAAAAATGTAGCTGGAGGTGGAGGCTGGACCTGGAGCCACTGTCGTAAGTTCGTCACACTAGCGCGGTGGTATCGCTGTCGCCGTGTTGCTTTGCTTGCGATGAACGACGGATTTAAAAAAAAAAACAATCCGTCCCTTTCTCGGAGAGCTTTGCTCATACGCTTCACAATAGGAACGAATGAGAGCATAAATCGAGTACGATAGTAGCGAAAAAGGGAGGCAACCAACACACATAGTTCTTCTTTCTTTGTTCAACTTTGTTTCTACGATGATAGGCAGGGGGAAATCTTTGTATTTCACGTTCGCATTTCGCATATTGCATATTGTACAAGCAGACTTCCTCCCCTTTATTAGCCCCATGCGCCTACAGCCCATCGCATCGCAAGTTCGCAACCATGCCCCATCGCCGCCATCTTCGATATACCCTAAACCAAATTTTGAAGTAAACCGAACAACCGATATTATGAATGTGTAGAAGACTGTAGTTTTAGTTTGGAGATGATAGAAAAACCAAAAAACGCTAGTGTGAGAGCGCGAATTTAATTTACAAATACAACTCTGTACATACAGTGACAGTGACAGTACAGAGCACATTATACTCTCTCTTTCCCTCTATCGTTGGGGATACACTTTGTGCACTCGGTGTGTGAGGCGAAGGCGACTCTGCCACATATTATTTTGTTGAAGGAGCTACGAGAAAAATATTGAAGATAAAAAAAAATTCCTTTATCCATCACTGCTCTGTACGAACAATAAATAACTTTTTTTTGAGACTCGATTTTAAAAATGTTAATGATCCAAATTCCCTTGAATTCAAGTTCTGGTTGATAGTGTGATGTTGTTCGTAATGCAAATCCTAACCTAACTTTTTCAACTTTTGACATTCATGTTATAAAGGAAAATTACATAAATTTACCAACTGCTTATCAAAACAAAACGGTACAAGTGAAAATAGGGGTTCACCAGCAATAACGCAGCTCAGGAAATAGAAAAAAAAAAAAGATTTTCGTCTACAAAATTTTTGCCCCCGTTTCACAAAAAAAAAAAAAAAAGTATATAATTTACGTTCACGCATATACGTATAACACCATATACATACATTTATAGATACAGATTAAAAAAAATTCACAAAAACATATTTGAAACGAAAACTGAGGTTATGTGAGACGAATGAGTGAATTTAGAAAATCGTGGATTTTCTTTTGATTTAACAAGTTTTTCATCAGAAAATTATATAAATCATCTACCTTTGGAATGAATTCACACACATAGAATATCTTCGAGGAGAAATTGCATGTCCACTTCACCTTCCAAATATGAAACTGCTGCTGCTAGCTGAGAGCTGTTCGTTTTTGACACACAGATTTTTTGTATTATGATTTTTTCTTTTCACTAGTATTTAACAAAATTTTAATAATTGCATGTGGAATAAATTGAAAATCGCGAAAGATTACCTGTGCCTGGCCAGATTAGGTATTGTGCAGTAAAATTATCCTTACAAAAAGTTCCGAGTTCTTTCTCTGCACAATTTCTTTTACACTTTTTTCAATTAACGAAATTAAAAAAAAAAATACAACGTTGAGAACAAACTTTATTTGTTTTTGGGAATATTTTTGCAACTTGATTTGACTTTTCTAATTGTTAAATTTAAGAAAACACGTCCTTCTTCTCAGCTGACCGGATTAAGACTGGCCAGCCTTTGCAATATGGCGCGCGGTTGTTTGGTCGAAATCATTTTTAGATGATTTTTCTTCTTCGTTTCAGCAGAATATTTGCTGTCTGCCATATAACAGCGGAAAGGGCAAAACCACTATTGTCGATGAAAAGTTTTTTTCTCTACATGGTCGAAATTATTTTCGAATTTTAGGTACACTATTTTGATTTATTGTAAGAGTTTAATAATTAATGGCAACTTTATGCATAGATTTGGGGAGTATTTTAATTATTTTCAAAATTTCTAGGCAGACACTCGAAATAGTAGCAGTCACAGTCACCAACAAAACACACAAGGCTCGGCAAGAGGGCAAAAATATAAATTCGACCAAGTATTTTACCAAATTGACGACGATGACTGACGACGACGAGTGAGACGACAGACGAGAGACAACACACAACAATACACAAATACGCGACAACGTTGTCGGTTGTCGCTCAAAATGCTATCCACACGCCACACCACAAACGCAAAAAAGCCTCGGACACGACGTTGAGAGTTAACAGTCTAATTTTTTAGTATTGCAAGGTAGTAGATTTGACACAATATACTTTCTTTTTTTTTAATAAATGAAAACGCCATTTTGATAGCCACTGCACACTAAATCCAAGAAATGTTTTGTTTGCTTGCTACACAAAAAGCGAATATATTTTTGAATATAAATCAGTTTTACCAAGGCTAAAATTGCTGAAAGAATATTTGGATACAGGATTAAAACACTGCATCAGGATTCAGGACATAGGTATCAAGTTATGAATATGGATTAAAAATGTAATAATCGACAACAAATATAAAATAGAGATTGCAGAAACCGATGAAAGTTGCGTTTATATTTTTATATGGAAAAGAAACGCAATGGTGATCAAGGTGTTAACATGAGTAAAGACAGACCATAATTTCTTAAAATTCAATTTATTTTCAAAACGTCTGCGAATACAGATAATGGCTTGCTTTTATCTATTAGAAGTCACTAATTCAATGACGGGCTCTAATTTTGGGATTAGATATTGTATACTAAATCATAGTAGGTACACTCAGTATTCATTCGCAGTTTTAACTTTTAGCTTAGAACCAAATTCGAAAATTGCATTTTAAAGATCTCACTGAAAGTTCTTATATTAATACATTTCTTTATCTTACCATTGGTAGATAGTGTAAAAAATAATGGCGGATTTTCAAACCAGTACTTTTTTAATGAATAATTCAGGTAAAAACAAAAACAATCCTCCCACCGATAAACAATTCGTAACCGCCAGCTGTGTGTCATAAACATTAGTGTAAGTGAAAATACCTGTGTAAATCTGAGAAAAAATCGAGATTTTTCAAAAAGTGCCTCAGACGAAATAAAAGATTGATTCTTTTGGTAAATCGAACATGAAAAGCAATCTAGATCAAAAAAAAAAAAAAAATTGATCGAAAGAATATGTACAGTAAAAACTCTTTTATCCGGAATGCTCGGGACCGACAGTGTTCCGGATAATCGATTTTTCCGGATATTAGAGGTTAAGAAATTGCGAAAATAAAAGTTTGAATAAGTATTTATTTATATGTTTCTCAATTTAATTCATAATATAATACATTTAAGTGAACATGCATTGCGGATATTAGAGGTTTCTCCGGATATTAGAGTGTAAATTTAACAAGTATTTTCTTGAACAATATTCCGGATATTAGAGGTTGCCGGTTATTGAAGTTCAGGTTAAAATGGTTTTTGTTGCATGATTGTACTTCTACATTGGTAAATGTATAATTTATTTTGTAAGCGAAAATTTATAAGCCCGAACGGATATCTACTGTATGTACCTAGGTACTGTGATTCAGTATACCTATACTTAATCCCAAAAATGGAAACTTCAACGGTAACACTACCTCCAATCACAAATTTAATATTAAACGTACACATCACCAACGCAAGTTGCAACTTGATTCTGATCTATATAAAAAAAATATGCGCATATCGAATAGATGTTAAATCTTAAAAGAACTAATTTATTTTGGATTTGGGAAAAAGGTACCTATGGTCTTAATTCAAGAAAAAGTAGGTAACTCACCTCCTAGGTATATATTGGGCGGTAAGTAGTGCATTCGGTACGCATTTACGAAACTAATGCAACACTACAAAAGATTAATTCAAGATATTTGCTATATGGTAGTACTACATACCTACAAATTTCAAATTGCCAATATCGGTTATTATTTTGAAACCAACTTTTTGTAAACAAACAAAACAAGGCGCTGAATTCAGTTCGTTGTTTCTTTCTATGATTTTATTTGTACTTTCATTTGTAAATGATGTAACGCCCGGCAGTAAATTATTTAACGGCAGAAGAATAATTGAACGGAATGGAACATTTTTAACGATGGATTTAACAATTATGCAGTTCCCGCGTCCCGACATTCCTTGCACTTAGTTGAACTTACAAGAGTACTACCTACTACAAGGTACAACGAACATGAAGCACATTTCGGTGAAGTCAAAATAACATTTGTCTGCTTTAATCTCTTATCACTAAAGTTGAGTGTTAAAAACGTCTAAAGAACAATTACAATCCGATTAATAAGAACTATATTTGTTACGCAGCCTTTAATTTACTCTGTAGTCTGTTCCGTTACCGTATTGCGAAGATACGCAGAAAACACGGAAAAAAATCCCTACAGTACACAGAGAAAATCCCTACTTTTCCCTACACCGTCAAATAATAACTTTTAATACAATCTCTCTAGATAACTATTTTATCCTACATACACGAATCAAATCGAATCACACTTCTCATCAGTGGTGCCAGATTCCGCGATTTATCGTATTTTTACGATATTAGGGCTCAATCTTTATTCCACGATTTTTGAGCTAAAAAAGCAAAAAATTCCAAGATTTTTCAAATTAATCGAATATAAAAATTCAAGACGCCGATGCCGAATTTCGTGAGATAATAAACCTTAATTTTGAAAATCTTTTTTCTGAAGCTCGATCTTCAATAGATGTACCTACCATTTAAATTCAAGTATGTATGTGTAATGAAGTAGATTGCAGTAGTAAAAACATTATATGCATTACGTTTTTTTTCTTATTTAATAAATTAAAACTGTTATGTTTCGAAAATTGTTAATGTTATCCATAATAATTTATGTTGTAAAAAAATTAAGTTGGTATAATAACGTTCTTCTGTGTTTTTGTTGTGTGTGTGTTTTTTTTTTTTTTTTTTTTATTTCCAACAAAATTGTATTTCCACGATTTTAAAAGCTAGTAATTACGATTTCTGGTGAAAAGATCTGTAAGCACTGTTCTCATACTCAATTTTAACCAAAAAGTAATTTTTCCTTTTTTGTTGACTCTTCAATACCCCACCCGCCAATTGTTCACCTAGCCTTAGCTTTGCTACAGTTTTATTTTGTTCCCAGTTCGTCCTTTTTTTTCGTGCTGCTGCTTTAAGGTATGTTCAGGAGGCAGACTAGTCTGTTTACATGTTAGACTCAAAATCTTTGTTACCTATTCGATTGAGCGTTTTTTTTTTTTTTCGTTAAGTTACTTTGGTACAAAAAAGTTTATTTTTCAGATTTCAGAGCACTTGCATATCTCGACTTTTTTCTCAGATTTACGTCAGATTTACCAGTGCAAGCAGAATGCAAGCGCGTTTGATTTTGACAACTACAGGTAGAGTTTGTTTGCTTTTTCGTGAAGTTTTTCTATTGCAATGAAAGGCATTCCATCGGGTGAATCTGTTTTTGTAAATTATTTATGTATAAATATTTAGAAAGCAATCGGGATGCAAATTTCGAATGTTTTAATATAAAATTTAACCAGTGAATGGAAAAAGCGTAATGGAAAAGTATCGTAGTTCGAACAGCGCGAATACAAAAAATAGCAAGTGACGTTCTTATTGTTAGATACTGAGGATCTGGCAATGCCGAAACTGATGTGAAACAAGATGGTGTATTGATACATTAAATGGAATTACACGTTTTGTTAATTTTCTCCATAACAAACTTGAAATAATTAATCGATATCTAATACTTATGTTCGATTAGACACACGAAATCTGAAACGAATCTGAAGAAGCCGAATCAAGTGGGTACTTTATTGGTTTGCGTAGACGATTTTTAGGCCGGTGATATCTGACTTCGTTTAAAATAGGTGACAAATGGATAACATTCAAAATCAACCAAATACATCTTTTGTGATTGTATTTTACAAAGTATCTATATTGCCACTTAAGGAATATTCACATGGACGCGAATTGCTAACAATTCAATTCAATTGTATTTATGAATTGGAAATATAATCGAATCAGTTTCGATTTTCAATAAAGACAACACTGTATGTAAACCCATTCCTAAGCTGTTGCGTGTTTCCAGTTTTTCCGAACTTTATCCAATGTATATGCTGCATACGAACAACAACTTGATGATCTGTCAAAAATTTGTTATTAGGTTATTACTGGCCAATTAAATGAAGAGACGTGGTCTCGCATTATTTAAAAATTGTTAAAAGATAATCTTTACGGGAACTTGAGGAGAAGCTACACGACGAAAAATCTATAGCTATTCGAGACAAATCATTTTGTGGCAGACAATTCTATCTGCATGTCATAATATTGACTAATAAAAAAAAAATAAAATTTCCACACCTCTGCTGACAATAAATTTCAAAGAAGCCATGCAAACCATTTTAATTTTATTAATTTCCACTTCAATTGGCTTGGTGACATCGACAAAAATTAATCCACGGGAAGTCAAATGCCTTGGTTAGTTTTTAAATCTAAAAGTTATATTTGAATTTCACTCACAACTCTACTCAATTTTAGTGTGCAAAGCGACTGTTCAAGAAATGGAAAACGCCGTCGCCAAAGTGAGTCCACACAAAGTTGTCGATGTAAGTGGCTTTCGGATCGACGATAAGGGCAACACAATCACCAAAACTGCAAAATACATAAAATCGGAGGTGTTTCTCACAGATTTGATGGAGAACATTTGCAATACCATGGACGAATACGTCAAGGTGACTAAAAAGAAGACTGGCAAGTTGGACGTCATGAAGATGAGCATGGACGGTCAGATGAACTCGTTATTGACAGAAGTCGACTTCATTCAGGATGGTGATTTGAATAAAAGTTTGCCGCATTATGTAAGTTTTATCTAAGTTAATAAGCTGATTATCTACTTTAACGGTATTTTTCTTTATTAGTGCCTTGAAATTCTGGAGGACCATGAAGACGCCTTCCTAAAAGCGTTTATGAGTGAGACTCTAGAAAGTGATTTAGATATCCGAATCTGTTCACAAATGACCAACTATTGCGACGATGCCCCTGTCCAAGAGGAATATCAATTGGAAGAGAATGAATACAAAGATGAATTATGATGACCAAGATAAACAACTAGTATGGTAGTGTACAGTTAAAAAATTTGCTCCGTTTTTGAAAAATAACATATCGAGTACTTATAAAAAAAAGAATTTAAAATAATATAATCTGTTCCTAGTCACCAAGTGAGTGAACAAATTTTTTACAAAAGTGAAATCAAATCCGCCGTACGATATGATTTTTTTATAAATAAATTAAAACAACGAATTCTAAACTATTTGTTATTTATTTTAAGTGTTGGGTTCTAAACATTTAATTCCACATTTGGGGACATGATGAAGATGGATTTCATATGTTGATAAGACACCTGGAAATAAAAAGAAAACAAAATTACAAAAGTATGAATTGGTGGGATGTTGAAATTAAACCAATCTGAATGCCCACGTAACGTCATGCTAATACATGCATAATGCGAGAGAATCGCATACAAAATGGTCATATAATCGGGACTAGCGAGGTATCCATCGGAACGGAAAATTCTCCGCAACGCATACTCTTTCGGAGGCTAAAATTCCATTCGAGGTGTCCGACTTCGGAAGAGAAATAAACAATTGCGATGGCGCACCGCATCGCGCTTCAAATCGTAAACAAATTCCGCAACCAATTTCTGTCGGATGATATCGGAAGCTAGCTGTCAAAAATTTAACAAAAAAAATGCACTTCAATGTAATTCACCGATATGCGTTGCAAAATGTTGGAACAATTCTCCGAACAGTTGTTCCGAACAATACCTAGCACCGTCTGCAACTAATCGTAAAATTGTATTCAACATATCGACATCACTCAAACCGCTGCATGCGTATCAAATGGTCGCGAGTTGGGCCTTGTGGAAATAATGTAAGCATACTGAAGCAATATACACTAAAGCTTTTCAGCGGGCACACTTTACCTTACGAAGAAATCACTCTTAAATCGAATGGAAAGTGAAAGCAACTAACAACAATATTTTAAGCTAGTCAGTTACTGAATGTTTTGATTAAATAAGGGATAATAGAACTTAATCAAAAGATCCAGTACAACCGGAAGTGAATTCACTCAAAAGTTCGCAAATAGCATGGTAGGTATATTAGATACTTAGGTGGTTCTGGCTCTTTAATCTATAAAAAAGATAGACCGTTGAGAAATAATACCAGTGAAAGTAAGACAGTATATTTAAGCAAAAAGTCTGCTTGTCAGTTGAAGATATATGGATAGAAAACAATCAGGTGTTAACCAGAGAGGCATTTGAATGAATGCTGGTGTGCTTTGCTCAGCGACAATCCTACTATGTCCAATGGATTTCTGTATCGTTTTTTAAAGAAACTACATATTGTGAATATTAAAAAAAAAATCATAAGGTAAGCCCAGACTTAATGTGTTTACTGCACTTATTGCTACGGTTAGGAACATGTTATAAGGTATTCAAACTGTATGCTGTTTCAATTAAATCAAATTAACGACCAATGTATCATACCATGATACCGGTACTCTGTGCATTGCGAGCAACCATATGCAGGAAATCAATTACCCATAAATTTAGTAGAATGTCAAAAGATAATCTCATTTGGTAGTTATTTTGTTCAAAATAAAACAAATATTTACTGTATTGATTTATACAGGACAAGGTATCTATTTAATATAGGTACATTGATGTCCGTTATCATCACTTTGGACAATTTATCAGAGTTATATAACACATTTTGTCTCTAAAATAATATTTACCTGTAAAAAAAAACTCAAAGGATGGCAGAAATAAGATAGCAGTCGCTTACTCAAGTAGATACTAACCTTTTTTTTACTTTTTCAAGAGTTGATGCCTGACAACCAAGAATGGAGCACCCAGACCAGATCCGATGAAAACAATGAACAAGGCAGTCAACTTGTATCGGTTGGTAATGTCAAAAGGCAAATTCTGCAATTAAAAAAAGTTTAGTCAATATGTATATTTAGGAATAGAAAAATTATTATTTCTTATATTATTATTATGTAATCACGAGGTTGACTTGGCACTTACCTCACCGGGGATACCACCATGGGAGTGGAATCGGACATTTGATTTGACCAAGTTGCGAGCCAACAAGCTTGTACGTCCCAACATTTTCGGAAAGTTATTAGTTAATTTGGAAATAGTGGAATTAAATCTGGCTAAACTGCAATTCGTTTTGTACCAATTACAGAAAAAATGATGGCAGGCGAGTTGAAGGCGATGGCGAAAATTCGATTCGTTCGAACTTCAGCCGGACTGTCAAACAGAATTTTTTTTTCGAATTCAAATTGAGTTTTCTTAAAACCAAAGTGCAGATAATACTAGAAAATATATTGAAAAATGTTTTTTAATGCACCTTATCTCGTCGCATGACAGCGAGCGAACGAATTGCTACAATGCGAACAAACCACTTTTGATGCATTTATGAACAGTATGCACAGAAAATTGCGCATTTTACTATTCCAAGAGGAGGATAATTAATTATCAAAATGAACTAAGAAAACAATTAAATAAACAGTTTAAATAACGAAATTTCGAATTCCAACTTTTGCCGCGAACAAGTACACCCCATCCCCAAGGGTGGAATTCGAAGAAAACAATTTTTTATTCAAAAGTTTTAAAAAATAATTTCTGAAATTTTCAGAAACATTAGCTACCTTTTGAACAAATTTTTTTCTGTTGAGCGCGCTCTGCAATAATAAACATAAAAAAAAAACAGCAGATGTGAAGTGTGTTGTTCGAATCGAATCAGCTGTTGCTGATGTAATTAACCTGACATTTCACCTGCGTGCGTTTGCTTAAACGGTTTATTTTCCTTCCTATTTATTTTGTCCATTTGTGTTATTGAAGTGTTTAAAATTTAAATTGTTGTCAACTACCATGTTTAGGATATCCTCTTCAATCCGAAATGCATTTGCCAATCAAATGGTACGCAGTTCTAATCGATTACTTCATATTAGTGAAGCCGATGTTATTCCGACTTTTGTCGAAAAGGAATCAGCAGAATTTCAGGTAGGTTATTCGCATACTTGTCCTCTTGTTATGATTGTCACTTTAATTTAATGCCTATAGCAAAATACAACTGAGATGAAGAAACTCGTGAGTGAATTAAGAGATTTGACGTCTCAGGTTCTAAATGGTGGTGGTCCACAAGCTGTCGAAAGACATACATCCAGGGGAAAACTGTTGGCACGCGAAAGGATCAACAGACTTGTGGATACTGGTTCTGCCTTTCTTGAATTAAGTGCTCTTGCTGGGCATGAACTTTATGGTGAGGAAGTGGTTAATTCTGGTGGAATTGTCACCGGAATTGGACGAGTGTATGGGTGAGTTACAAAAATAATCCATGCGTAAACGTCTTTTGAAGGTTGTACCTGTTTTTCAGGACTGAATGCGTAATAGTGGCTAACGATGCAACGGTGAAAGGTGGCACTTATTATCCAGTCACAGTGAAAAAGCATTTACGAGCGCAGGAAATTGCCCAAGAAAATGGCTTGCCTTGCATCTACTTGGTCGACTCTGGTGGCGCAAATCTTCCCCGCCAGGCTGAAGTATTTCCCGATAAACTGCATTTTGGAAGAATTTTTTACAATCAGGCTAATATGTCGGCCATGGGCATTCCTCAAGTCGCTGTAGTTATGGGTAGTTGCACTGCTGGTGGAGCATATGTCCCAGCAATGGCTGATGAGAGTGTTATTGTGAAAAACCAAGGAACCATATTCTTAGCGGGTCCACCGTTAGTCAAGGCAGCAACGGGAGAAGAGGTGTCGGCAGAAGATCTCGGAGGTGCCGACTTACATTGCAAGACCTCTGGCGTAACAGATCATTATGCCGTGGACGATGAGCATGCTCTCTACTTGGCTCGGCAAATTGTCAAAAACTTTAATTTGCCTTCAACAAATGCGTACAGTGAACAGGCACTACACTCTATGGATACAACTTTAAACGTCCAGAAAAATCCTCAAGTATATGGGTTAAACTATGAGGAGCCCAAATACAATGCGGAAGAGATCTATGGTATAGTTGGTCCGAACCTGACTAAAAGTTTCGATGTGCGTGAAGTGATTGCGAGAATCGTAGATGGCAGTCGATTTACAGAGTTTAAAAAAATGTACGGGGAGACATTGGTCTGCGGATTTGCAAAATTGTATGGTCACACAGTGGGAATCGTGGGCAATAATGGGGTTCTCTTCTCCGAAAGTGCCTTGAAGGGAGCGCATTTCATCCAGTTATGTGCGCAGAGGAAGATTCCATTAGTGTTCCTACAAAACATTACCGGTTTCATGGTTGGTCGTGATGCTGAAGCGAATGGCATTGCAAAGAATGGAGCTAAAATGGTCACCGCTGTTGCATGCGCAAATGTTCCCAAATTCACCGTCATAATTGGAGGATCCTATGGTGCGGGAAACTATGGTAAGATTATCTCTATAATATCATGTCGACCAATTAAAAGTGTTTTTTTTACAGGTATGTGTGGTCGCGCATATTCTCCGCGTTTCCTCTATATGTGGCCCAACTCTCGTATTTCCGTCATGGGTGGAGCGCAGGCAGCGAATGTCCTTGCACAGATTACTGGTGATCAGAGAAAACGTGATGGCAAGGAGTTTACTGAAGAAGAGTGTAATAAACTAAAAGCGCCGATTCAACAGCGATTTGAGGAAGAGGGTTCTCCTTACTACAGCACAGCCAGATTGTGGGACGATGGCATCATTGACCCAGCTGACACTAGAAAAGTTCTAGGACTCAGTTTGACTTCCGCTTTAAGAAATTCAAACAATGACACGAAATTCGGAGTATTCCGTATGTAGCCGAAGAAGAATGTAAAAGCAATAACTCAATTTTAAAGAAAAAGGGACATTCATGAATCCACTATTGCATTTATAAATAAGGGACCGAAACTGTTGCATTTATTAGAAATAAGAAAAGTTGTTGTATTATAAATTTATCACATCCTTGTTATTTACTAGATACTGTCAGCAAAAGTAAAATATATATTTTTGTAGAATTTTATTAGAACATATTTGTTTGTGAGATGAAAAATTAATTTTCGCATGTTTTGCCATAAGCGCTGTCATTTGTGATGTGCTACGTTGGTCATCGTTGAGCCGTTCACTACCAACTCAGAAGTTAGCGTTCTAGATTAGCCTGCGAGAATTTTAACGCTAGAGCCCCGGGCCTCCACAAAAGGCGGGCCCGCACAATAGAAACTTCAAAACAAAATGTTTCCAAATTTCAACGAGTAAACAACTTTCCCTTTGATAATTACTCCGGGAACTTTTTGTCAATGAAATCATCAACGATTTTTCGTCGAAAAGAACTCGGGAGGTTCCGTTTGGTAACATAATTCTTGTTTTTGATTATATTTATTTTATGCATGTTTAAAGAATTTACTAGATTTCACAATAAATCATTTATTTGAAAAACTCGACTGAAAAAAATGTTGAATTTTTTTTTGGAAAGTAAGTCTTTGTTGTCCTAGGGCCTCCAGACCTCTAAGTCCGTCCCTGACGAATAGAAAAAGTGCAATATAAGGTCTATTTCATTGAGCACCTGACTCAGCATAGTCATGCTTATTTTGACATTCGAACGAATAGCCAATTCTTACGAATGTCTATCAAAATACGTAGAGAAGAATAGAGACATTCGTTAGAATTGGCTATTCGTTCGAATGTCAAAATAAGCATGAGTATAGTAAAAAATGATCGTTTTTGACGACGCTACAAGAAACCGTTATTAATTTTTGGCGCCAAAGCTATCGTACTCGTGCCAAACTCTTAGTTTAATGAGTATTTATTTCTTTACCTTATAAAAAAACAAAATTTAATTCAATAAAATCAATAAACACAACAATTAATTTTCAAAAATTCCGACAGTTTTGAGCTTGTATCTACGTCGGCGGTGGTCACGGATAGCAGGGGTAATACCCGATAAATGTGTTTAAAAAAACATTTGAAACTTATTTGGAATTTAAGGATACAAAATAGAAACGTTTTTTTTCTATTACGGATAATAAAGTAATGGCGGTTAGTATCGTTAGTACAGTGAAAAGAAATTTACACAAGAAAATGCCTGTATATCTAGTGTGTCCCGAATAAGAATAAAGAATCCTGATTAATTATAATAACATTTTAATAACCTACATTTTTATACACAATGGGTCGAATTGAAGTAAAGTCAGCACCACCTATTGTCCAGTAGATGCAAAAATGTAAAAACGCTCAATTTTCCAAACATCTCCTAATCGACTAAAACTTGGCGTTGTTTTCAACTGACATTTCGAATGTTTTGAACGAAAAACAATACAAATTCAGAAGGTCCCACATACTTCTTCAAACAACCTCACCAAACCAACAAAATAAGCCGGAGCTAGTGTAGTGGTGGTGGAAAAAACGTTACTACTTTTCCGAATCACAATCACCTACTCGGCGATAACCAACAGAAAGTTCTATAAAACGAATCCATAAAAAGTACGATACGCATTTTATCCAATATATTGAATTCCGGATCTGCTTCCACTATTACATCAAAAGTGAGTAATATATTTTTAAAATTTTAGAGTTAGCTGCCAGAATTTTCCAATTGAAATTGAAATTCCGATACAAATCTCCCCTACGGCCATTTTTATTAATTTCGTTGAGAGTGAGCAGTATAGCGTCCATCCTGCAAAGATTTTCTACTAGTTATTCCTCTCTAACTTTGGCATTGCAGTTGGCACATCCATGTGCGTGGAATTCGCCATCGCATTCAAACATTTTTGAGTCACATCGATGTCGAATCGAAATTCGAAACGACTGCTTTTTTCCTTCCTCGTCAGTTTTGTCTGTTTCTCTTCTGTGTGTGCGGTTTTTGTCTACGAGCAAGGCATTCTTCTGTCCCGAAAAAGGAATAAAAAAAAAAGGAAGTGAAAGAATTTTACATATTTCAAATAAAAATTGTCAGATTATCAAGTGACTAGAATTCGCATTCAAACGTAATATTAGAAATATAAAAATTAAAAACAACGGTTACAGCTTAGGTGAGTGTGTTTGCGATAAAAAAATTAAACATCCTGTAAACTTTTCTCAGTGAAAACATGTCTTCCCGTCCCTTCTTCGAGTTTTCATCGGTCGGTGCATATTTGCTTGTGTGTGGTGCCCTGCGGTGACCTGCTCTTTTTTTCCTTTTTTTTTTTTCATTCCCATGGAGCGTGCCTTACAGCCAGATAGGAGGCACTCGCAGTAGGGATCCCCTTGTGGAAAATCCCCAAATAGCACCCAAATCTTGCTCACTCTAAACAATGAGTTTGCTATATGTTTGCTCCCGGAATACCTTGCTATGGGCGCACAGTAGATCTGCCTATTGTACCATATCGAAGAATTTCAATAGTTTTTCGGTACCTATAATTTATGTTGACGAATGCCGGCGGATTTGAAGAAAAAGGTGTGTGTGGTACGGTTCTGTCTTCTGTGGAGATGATTGCGTCATCGGGTCGTATTTAAGTAGAAATAATTTTCGCCAAATGGAGTAAAATCGAGTCACATTTAAATTTTAGATAAACTGGGTTGCGATGGAGCGTTTTACACAGTTTTACCTACATGTATATTTGCTACTTCAATGTTGCCAGGTGTTAGGTGTTTTTACCATTTTACTAGCTTCTTTGATTTCTCTCGTGACTCATGTTCAACATTTTTAACAGACAGCGATTCGGTAAAAGTATTTCTTTTCCGAATGTTGATAATAATGATAGATAATTGCTGTGGAACTAAATACATTTCTTCCGTCATTATGGCAAAAATAGGATTTGTGACAGTTAACTAATGACACGAAGTAAACATATGTTTATTTTACCAAGTTTTCTTCGGAATTTGCCGTCACTGTTACCTACTGGTCTTTAATGTACCTAGGCAGAAATCAAGAGCTGCATTATTTCCTATATGTAGATATGCCAGTGATGCGCTCACTTAAACGTTACAATTTGCACTTAACGTTTCTTGCTCTTGCGTACTTTGACAAACATCTGACAGTGTAAGTCTCCTAAGAAAGCTCCTCATTTAGCCAATAGACTTGTACAACCTGGTTCTTTCGATTTAGGTATCAGGAAAAGTAGGTATTACGTATGTGTTACGATAAAGTACAGCTTCCAGCCACGCTGTGTATGGCCAAGTGCTTTGATTCGCCTAATTTCTAATTAAGTTACGAAATCGTTTACGATGAGGATCCAGAGAAGCGCCTGTGCATGTGGATAACTTAGTCAATAAATCCCCTAGCTTCCTATTATAAGTCTATTTTAAAGTATCCAGTAACATCCAGCAACACTATTGTCAGTGTTGTTCAACTAAACCACATTTTGTTCGTGTACTAAGTTGTGGAAGTCATTGAGACACTCAAGTATTAACCAGAGACAAGAAGATATAACAAACATTGACAACTATAAGCCGTCAACCATGTGTCCCACTGAATTAGCTCAGAATTATTAGGTCAATTGCCTTACAATTCGTGCGGATTCTTGAGTTTGTTTCACTGTCATTCCGTCCGTGAGTTTTTAAAATGTTTTATTCAGTTTGTTTACTTTATGTGATTCGTGCAAAAATTGATTATTTGGCAAGGTCTCTCACCAAAAGTTTCATTGATTAAAAATCTCCTGGCTAACAACGGCAAATTTCATATTGTGCGTTACTGTTTGATTTGCATTGAGTAGGAGTAACCTTCTCATTTTCGCTGGCTCTTCAATTGTGTCACTTTTAATAGTGGGTTTGCCCACACAATCCCATGTTGCACGCAGCCCTTTCATCTGGGTTTCATCTCGTTTCGCCCACACGAATGATAAAAATATTTCAATTCGGCTGGCAACTCTATAACGTAGATTTGGTGTGTATTTTCTTGTCTGCTGCTGCTGCCGATGCACTGTGCACACACCGCATGAATTGTTTTCCCCTTTAAAATGCATCATAGTCTAGAAGAGGGTACTTGCCGTTGCAATACTCATTGCCGTTGTATATGGTCTAAAACGAAATACTGTACACTCATCGTTTTATCAATGGGATGGGCGGCGAACAGCGTTAATCCGCTTGTTCTCTTTCTCCACTGTGTGCTTCCGTTTTGCTAGCCCTGTGTTGTTAAGTACCCAGGCCCACTAGCGTTTCCAATTGGTATGGTGGGTTAACAAGTTTTTTTTTTCTGTTTTTAATGCTTATCCAGTCCATATGTTTTGTTTTTGTACGGTGCGAAAATGGCTGCATTTCGTTAGCAGGTCCTCATGTACAAGGTGATTAAAATGGGCGAACTTGTAAGATACGTTCAATCATGATTCACCTATTTTGGGGTGTTTGCGGCGATGGCATATAACGTCACGCCGAGGTCAAATACTTGATAAAGCATTGCGTGTTGCCAGCCGCCAGTTGCGAATAGTCAAAGAGATGTGTTTTCCAGACACACTCGTATCGCCATCGGTCGTGGCCTATTTGTGGTTTGCATGTCAACGTATATTGACTATTGGATGTTGGCTGTTTGCTGTTTGCTGTTGCTGCCCTACCGCAAAGCGGTTGCCTATGGTGATGGTTTCACTACGGTAAAAAAAAAAAAACAGTAAACGTATGAAAGCCGAAAGATATAAATTTGTCTTAACTGTGTGAGGCAAACAAGTTTCTTGCCAGTAGATTGCGTTTTCTATTTGTTTTGCTGTTCTCTTCATATGGGAGGAATTTATGTTCTAATCGCAAAATATATTCGCAAGTGAATTTGGGAAACGACAGGAGATCGTAAATGTCATAAACGGCATGGAACAGCAGTGCAGAAACATGATATCACAGTGCTTATGGAGGTTTTTGAACGAGAAGTAGGTTACACAATCATGTTGCTGTGTTGCTGGGTAGATAGCGATTTATTTGCGAATAATTCGCATTGTTTTAAAGTTGACACCAGACGACAACAAGTGAATGAGGAAGAATTGTCTCTGATTGGTGTATTGTGGAAGTACTCTTGCTCCGAACGGCTTCAAAATATTCATTGTTAAGAAACAAATGAATAGATGGGAAGGGGACACGCAACTATGATGACTGTGGTGGATGATTAAGACTAAATTTGCATATATTTGTATGTGACAAAACCACGGTTTTTTTGTTAATGCTTATCGACTTGATGACTCGGCAACAGTTCCGAGTATTTATCGGTAGAGCACTTATTATGGACATAAATGTTTGTATTGCAATTGCAATGAAATTTGAAAATTTATTTTCAGTGCAAAAACTCTGTTTTTTTTTTTGCACAGAGACAGAAGCGCCCACTGTGATTTTTAATGCATTTATTTCACAATGCGCATAACTGAACACCCACTCGACTTATTCGCATTACCAGGCAGCGTCTGCCTCACGATTTACATAAATAATGTGGCATGGTGGCAACGTCCTATTTGTGGGCATCAAGTTGTATCTCCCAAGAAAGCTCGTAATGCAAATGACTGTACTTTATCAAGTTTTGTCGATGGTTTGGTTTGTATCTCTTTACCGTCTTCATAAATGCTAAAGGAGCAGCAACGCACAGCCAAATTCCTTATGAAACTGATGACGTCGACGAAATTAATAGTAAAATGAATAAATTATCTGACTACCTCGGGGTTATAGCTGTTCGGTTTGACGTTTTTTTTTAAAGGTGAAAATGGAAATCGTTTGCTCTTAACACGATAATGCATACAGCATACGTCATCTTATTCTCGTTTATAACCAGATCCATATAAGCCGCATCTGATGTACTGGAAAACTGAATGCCAGCACGTCGCTTGGCCTCCAAAAACTATATGAAAATTCATTTACAATTTTTTGAGGACCATAACAAAAAGGCCTTGAATGATAGAACTCATGTGTGCACTTTTATAACAGCCTCGAATTCGATGTCTACAATATCATCACATAGGCACATTTTTAGAACTTAAATCGTTATCAGTCTATTAGTAAACGTCTGCTTTTTATTATTACCTACACTACGTCCGTAACCGCATCTGTGACCAATGTGTTCGTACATTGCATCCACAGAAGTAGTATTTCGTTCAACAAACGTTTTGCTTCTGAGAGTTAGGTTAGGTTAGGTTAGGTAAACGGGTAGAAAGATCAGGGTGAGCCCTGCAATACCTCACTTAGGTCCTCGTGGACCCATTGTGATACCCTTTTTGGGGTTAACCGTTGGTGTTACATCGGCGGTCTCCATCCCTTCTCCTCTTGTGGTTACCTTATGCTGTCTAACCATCCCGATGTCCTCAGAAACCTGTAAAGATCAGACAGTGAGACATCAGAAAGTTCATGTACGTCATTCTGTTCCTCAAGTGACAGAGACTCGGGCAATGACAAAGGAAGTGAGATGTGTCCTCGTGAACCTCCTCGTCTCCGCAGCCTCTACATATGTCGTCATATTTGAGATTTAGTTTCGGTGCGTGGTTTCTAAGGAAGTTATGACAAGTTAGAGGCCCTACTAACTTAGATAGCAATGACCTGTCAAACTGTAGTAGTTTGTTGGTCCGGCTTCTGTTATATTCTGGCCAAAGCTTCCGTGATATTTCACAGGTAGTGAGTTCTTTCCACCTGTTGTTGCTTTTCATTTGAATTTTGTTTTCCACTCGCTCCCTGAGAATGCAGAGTGGTGGCTTGATCGATTGAAGTGCTCTATCAAGATCCATTACGGACCCCTTTCTCGCCAGTTCATCCGCCATCTCATTGCCGGTTTTGTCTGTGTCCAGGGACCCAGCAGAGATGCGTGGTGTTCTTCGAGCAGAGAACGTTGAGCTCTTCGCGGCAGCGGTGAACTAGTTTGGATTTAATTTTATTAGCAGAAACTACTTTTATAGCCGCCTGACTGTCAATGAAGATGGTAATATCGCTACAAGGTATTGCCAACATTGACGCCTTACGGGCCGCTTCAGCGATAGCCAGAACCTCCGCCTGGAAGACACTACTACTATCAAATAGTCTGATGGAGCAATGTATATTTAATTCCCCAGAGAATATGCTGGCACCGGTTATACAGTCCATCTTTGAACCATCTGTGTAGATGGATATTGATTTTCTTTTTGTGGATTCATTTGTGTTCCATTCTTCCCTACTCGGAAAGGAGCAGGCGAATGGTTTGTCAAAGTCTATATAGGGAGACATATATAGTCAGAAGTGACAACGTTCCCTACGTGTTTATATAAGATCTGTGCATGCCCAAAGTTGCAAGGATTGCAAGTGTTAGTTTGGCTGATCCTTAAAGTACTTTTGGCAGCGGATTCTTCCATATATAGGTGTAGAGGTGTCAGATTGAGAATCGTCTCTAGTCCAGCTTTAGGTGTGGTTCTCATAGCGCCGGTTCTTTGTATTTTTGTCATTAACTTGTGATTGCTGACGACTTGCCACCAGACCACGCTGCCATATGTGAGTATTGGTCGCACGATCGCCGCGTACATCCAGAGGATGATTTTGGGGTTTGGTACCCAAATCTTGCCAAAGATGCGGTTGCATGCGTAGAAAGCATTCGCTGCTTTCTTCACTCTTTCATTGACATTCGGCTTCCAATTAAGTCTCCCATCAAGGTTAATGCCCAAGTATCTCGCGCTATCTGCTACCCTTAGGAGTATTCCCCCAAGAGTTGGTGGCTCGAATTGCGGTATTATTCTTTTATTCGTGAACAAAACAAACTTCTCAGAGTTACTCATGCTATCAAAAGTAGCGTCAAAGGTATTTTTTGAATATAAATGACAAAAGCGTGTACTGTAAGCCGTCATCATATAGCAAATCAGTTTCCATGCTCTTAACTTCTTCATGATAGTTAGTTTAACTTTTAAAAATTGGCAAGCAACTCTCTACCATTAAATAGTCGCTCAAAAGAAAATAACTGCAATTGTTTATGCCCTAGAGGTCGGAGCAAAGGACATAGCCTCGATTAATATTGGATTCGATTCCATTAGCAGACGGGCATATCAACTAAATTAATAAAAAAATAGAACATAACGGAATATTTACAATAAAAAGTATTCATGGCATTGTAGTCAAACTAAATACTTCAATTTGTATTGATGTTTGATTTTATCTTGATTTAACAAAAGGCAGTTAATTATGTTCAGACATCATTCTAATTGCAAACTAACTTCCGATTTTGGGAACAATTCCCAACTAAATACAGCCAAATCATACACGATGCAAGTACAACATAGTAATTATTCAGTAAAACTTGTTCCTACTTTCACAAGCAGCACACTCTGATGATTTTATCGCTTTTTTGGAACATGGCACTGCACTCAGAGTGTGCCAAACATAAAAAGAAGTTGTTTAATGTTCTTCCCTTTGGAATGTTGGAGAAAATATCTCGGGAGCGCCAGCAACACTGAAGTAGACATCTACTTTCGGTACATAAGTACCCGGTGTGAAGTGTGGAAGTAATGAAAGTCTGAAGAGGGTCATAATTAGCAATATGGATGAGATACAAAATGTCTTATCTGAGACGCGGGTGTACAAAAAAGACAGAGTAAAATGTAATTAATGGATCCGATTTATTTTTGTTGGGTTGCTATGTGCGTCGTTGTTTTATTTGCTTTATTTATTGTAGTTTAAAAGAAATACAGAAACAGACTTTATTTTTATATTTTGTTTTACTGTTCATTTGCGCTCAGTTAAACATTTACTTATATGTATTTATTTTGAAATACCCAGTGAGAAAGTAATGTATACTTGGTTTCGCCACAAATGGTAAAACAATACGATTTTTATTTCAAAAATAATACAACGCATGTAGGTTAACTTGTAGTCGATAGGAACATCTGTGAATGGCGATAATTGTATGCATCGCTCACTCGTAAAAGCCATTAGGTTGCCAGTATATCAAGTTGGATGATGTTACAGTCCATTAGATTTAAGATTCTGGGGCCATATACGGGATGTAGGACGCTTGTTTTTTGGGTAATAAAAGCTACGTTCAAGACTACAATATCGGACGTTACTCTTGCGGAAATTTGCCAATTGGCATTCAACCTCTTAAACTAGGAATTCTATGCAACATTTACTGCTGCATGTAACTTCAAATTACGTACACCCTCGTTTGACCCCTAGATGATTGCCCATTCTGTCTCAATTATAAAATAATTACGGCAACCAACCCCTACAAACAATCGTCTAATAAACACAAACGTAATTATGGACTAGAAACTGAACAATGACCTCGCCCGTACTCCAAATCGGGAAACGGAAATTCGCTCATGCCTAACGAAGAAGTCACATTTTCGAATACACTCCTTAAAAATACCTAATAACACGCAAACTTATTGATTTTTTTCAATCGATTATTTCACAATGAGACAAATTTATGAATAACAACACAACACGTCTCTCATTTGCAGCTAAATAATGGCCGTGAACGTTTACTCCACAAATGTTACGACAGACAATCTGTCCAGACATGATATGTTATCCTGGGTCAACGATTGCCTACAAGCACAATTTTCAAAAATCGAAGAACTGTGTACAGGTAAACAAAGCACAAAAATCTCACATTTCCAAATGTTTTGAAAGCGTTTTCTATTTTTTAGGTGCCGCCTATTGTCAGTTCATGGATATGCTGTTTCCTGGGTCAGTGCCAATGAAACGTGTCAAGTTTCGTACAAATCTCGAACATGAATACATTCAGAATTTCAAAATACTGCAAGCTTCCTTTAAAAAGATGAGCGTTGACAAAGTAAGTATGCTCAAACTATGCAATCATTTACTCCACCCCAAAGTTCCTTTCATCCCAATTAACCGATGTAAATTTTTATTTTAAAAGAGAGTCTGTAACAGTAACTGTTTGCAACAAGACCAAATAATGCACTTTTGCAATGTTTTTGTTCTCTCTTCGTGACTGTGTGTAGATAATACCGGTCGATAAATTGATTAAAGGACGATTCCAAGACAATTTTGAGTTTCTACAATGGTTTAAGAAATTCTTCGACGCCAATTATGATGGGCGCGAATATGAGCCGTTGATAGCAAGAGGCGGTATCAAACTAGGTCAAGGCACATCAGGTTGTGGTGCCAGCATCGGTGGAGGTATGTGCGGCAGTAGTGATCTAATTGAGAAACGTCAGATACAACAGCCAAGCAGATCAACACCAAGGACAGGACATTCAACTCGTTAGTTAAAAAAAAAAAAATAAAAAAAAAAACAAATTATGTTGACAGAAGAACATGTGTGTTCTTCTATCAGTTGGACTCTCGTTAAAAGTGTATACTTGTTATACACTGAAACTGAAACGGAAAAAAAGAGAGCAACCAGCGTGAAGCACGATTTTTTGTATTACCAATTAGATTACACCGTGTGGTTGTGTACATAATTTGCATGATTTTCGAAGTGCGATTCGGCGTGTTGATCATGATTTCATTCCTTTCACATTTTTTGTTTAATTGGAAAAGTTTTAACAATAAGAGAGATCAGCCACCATCACGTTGAATTTCAATTTGAAAGTCATAAGTTTTGCGATTCATTTATCGTTTAGTTCTACTCACTCAGTCTTCTTGCTATAAACCCTTCCACATCCATGGGCACAGATATTGACACACTCACGGTTTAAAAGAAGAACTAATTCGCACAATGGTGGAGAGATAGATGCTTTAAGCCTTATTATTAATTGGTGGTATTGTCTATTTATTGTATTTTTTTCTTTCGTTTTTCTATTTAAATTTGGATTTGGTTTGGATGTTGTTAGCAGATAGCTGTAGAGGTTATTGTACAAATTAAGAGTGTTCTAGTAAAGATACCGACTAACCAGAGTATGCTTAGTGGTCATTTATTTTAAGTCAACTTTTCGAGCGGTAACAAGAAAGATCAACATATGAATATAAAACGTCAGTGGACTTACTAGCTCTAACTGAAGTACAACGTTTTAACTATGGACTCGACATACAAGCCGGACCCTTTTTTCACCTTGTTATACACGCTGTAATTTTATCTACCTAATTTTGGGCGTGTTAAGGTGATCCAACCAGTTTTTCAAGGCTTTTCTCAGCAACGAAGAAACTGCTATGACAGAGGTTTTTGTGTCAAAATCGCTAGCGTACAGCTGCTCGTTTTTGTCTATTCCCTCATCTATTCAGTCGCATCTGTTCAATGGCCTATTCCCAATAGGGAAAATTCCCCTCTTGTTGATAATCGGCCCTAGCGAGGTATCCGTCAGAACGGAAAATTCTCCGATTTTATACGATTCGGAGGATTTTTGCTGAAATGCGATGAAGTGCATTTTTTCTTTAATTTATGACAGTTAAGTTTCAATATCCTCGGCCAGAAATTGATTGCGGAAATTGTTTAGTGTCGTCTTCCATTGGGACCAAAAATCAATATTTTTTTTTATCTAAATCACTTTTCACGTTCCATTGGGCAGAAAAATCAATCTTTTTTCGATTCGGATCACTTTTTGCAGATCACAATATTTTTTCAGATCTACACATACCAATATAGTTTGCACAGCTGTTTTACGGCATTTTGCGAAGTTTGCTTTCGAGGCAAATGCGCAAAGTTTCGTGAAAACCAAAATAACAAAATACGTAAATAGCTATGGTAATGATTTCGGTGGAATTATTATCTTCATTGTCTCCCTCGTCATCTGAAGAGCACAAATCACAAATAATACTTCATTTATATCTACAACAGGGAAAACATTTTTCGATATCTATTTGTGATTTTGACAAAAACGAATGCAATTTGAACAACTGATATTGTTGTCAAATAACGAAGTAATCTATTTACAAAAGAAGATCAATTTCGTTGCATGTTCCATGAGCAGCGTCAAATCTGAGATCTGAAAAAGATTTCTGATCGTCCCAATGGAAAACGACATAAGATTTGCAATGCGCCATCGCAATTGTTTATTTCTCTTCCGAAGTCGGACACCTCGAATGGAATTTGAGCCTCCGAAAGAGTATGCGTTGCGGCGACTTTTCCGTTCCAACGGATACCTCGCTAGGGCCGAATATTTTGTTCGATATTAAACTGCTCACTCCTCAAGTTTAGCAGTATTTACTTATAGATTACTTTATTACCATTTATAAGCACGCCGCTCAACTGTTCTTGCACTTGCATCCAAACACAGCAGTTTTAATCGTTTATTCAATTTTTTTGTTTGTTTTTAGTGTGCCTATCTTAAAAATATATTTTAAAGTCATTGGCCTGTTATATTTTCATTGCCGACATCATTTATTATTCTCGAAGTGCGTCAATGAGATGTTATTTTAATTTTTCCAAATTGCTTTGTACTAAATGACCAGACAAATTATGCGCTTCAATAGCCTCGTGCCATGTTTATCATTGTTATTGTTGCATTTATGTGCAGTCTCGGTTGTTGGTTTGTGCAATGAAAGAAAGCAACGTCGAACATCCCCTGCTTATTTTACATTTTGCCTCGCTTTATGATTTAGTTAACGTATCAGTCGATGTAATGAAACCAGTCGATTTGATTTCTCTAATGCGCACATCAAATAATTTTACTTGCTGAGTTGTGTCGGTTCTTTTCTTGTTTCTTCTTAAGAGTGGCACCGTTCAACGCACAATGTCACACTACACTCCGTACTATTGTATTCGAGACATGTGCAACTAAGCGACTAAGACCACAACGGATTTGTTAAAATATAAAATTGCCTTTTTAGAGATAAATCACATGTTCTATCGTGAATCCACCCAATCAACTTGACATTTATAATCCATTGTAGCTTCCCATTCAGGAACTACACTGTCAGAATTCCTTAGATCAGAGCTTAGAGGCAATGTCGACAGATCTTTTTATCTTCCCCGCTAACAGCAATCAGATTTCATCTCTCCCGCAAAGTGAATAAGAGAACATAATGACCTGTGATCTGACAATACATTCGGCCGAGCTCTCCACATAGTCGATCTAAAATATGTGGAGAATAGGTGTGGGTCAACAACCTCTAGTATATGGTTCTTTCACCAAATGAAAATTACACAACCGTTCATTCATGTGGTCAGATCAATGAGACCAAAAAGGTCTGTTTATCAAACTTTATTATTTGCGTGCTAAAAATCATCACAAATAGATCAATGCAAATTGTACAGCTTATAACATAGAAAATCCTCCGTTCATCATATTTTTTGGAGTCGCAATGAATCTACCCAGCTTCAAAATTGTCAAAAGTCCACCCATGAAATCGTTTCATATCTTAAAAAAATAAAAAAAAAATTTCATTCTCTCTTTTAAAACACAAATTTCATTTACCTTGATTTATTTTGTATTATTATTTCTTAAAATTTGATCTTTTACTGCTGGTGTATGTTTTATTTTTTGTTTTGATTTTTATTTCTCTCTGTCTTAACTTTATAGATTATACCAATTGACAAACTAATTAAAGGTCGATTCCAAGATAATTTTGAATTCCTGCAATGGTTTAAGAAATTTTTCGACGCTAATTACGATGGCAGAGATTACGATGCACAAGCTGCCAGAGACGGTGCACCAATGGGCTTTGGCTCGGGAGCCGGAGCCAAAAGTTTACCCGGTGCTGGCTCAAATGCCGCACCTTCTTATAGAAAACCGATAGCCACATCAACACTGGGAGCAAGTCGTCCTGCTGCTGCTACTCGGCAGAGTATGTTTATATTGCAATTATTATTTTTCTTATTTGTTTTTCGTTCGTTTTATTTGAAATCAAACCGTTGCTTACTAGAATAAAATTTCTGAGCAAATCATTTCAATAAGATTAACATTATTTTAGTAGTTTTGGAGAGTTTATCATCTATGGCACTGCACATTTTATTAACACTAATGTAGATCTAACACAAATATAGAAGCACTTCCTATTTAACTTTGAATTGTAAACAATTTTATACATAGCACAATTTTACAAAATATCTAGGCACAAATACGTACACTTTTCGGTGTAAATAAGGCGTTCAATTTTTGTTTTCCAACTGCACGTTTAGCTTAGCGGCCAGGCCGTCGGCTCTCGCAGATTTGCTGGATTAAAGTTCTCACTGGCGACATTCTTGTGAATCGATATCCAATGTTTAATGGCTCCTTATGTCGGAGACCGCGATCTTGGTCGTCATCACAGTACTGAAAATGTGTTCTTATCAATTTCCCAGCGCCGACTGTGGGCTTTGGTTTATAGTATTCTTACATTTTTGTAGAGTTTTCGGATTACTTTGTAAATGCATGGTTCTTTTTCCTAAACGGAGACATTTTTTCCCTTACGGAAACAATGGCTCCTGGAAAACTAGAAAATATCTTCGTCAGAGATATCCCTAAATTCATAGATTCAGTGGCATAAGCTATCTTATGTTTGCATTACGCCAGGGAGTTTGTTCAAATATTTTGTTTTCATAACCATGACAATCAGTTTTATTGAACACAACTTTACATTGACACTACACCAAGTACCCACAATATAGTTTTAATGTTTGAATGTTAAGAATGTTTGTATTAGCAACAAATTTCGTAAAAAAAAGAAAGATCGTGCTTTACGTCGAAAAACTAACCAAATTGGCAAAAAACCGCTGTACACATAATTATAACAACTTTACAGAAACTGTATTGAGCTTGTATTAAACTAAAATAAAATCTTTCAAACAGTCTCCAAAGTCCCACCACGTGCTGTTGCACCGGTAAGCGCTCGGACATCATCAGTGTCAAACATTGGTGGCGCTGTTAAGAAGGCCGCCGAACCAGTGAGTCAAGCATCAAATCAACAAATTGAGGAGCTATCGAGTCAGGTACATCAGCTCGAACAAAATTTAACCCACTTAGTTCTTACAATTATTACTTGTACATTTTGCAGATAATGGATATGAGACTGAATCTAGAAGGCCTTGAAAAGGAAAGGGATTTCTACTTTAGCAAACTAAGAGATATTGAAATTTTGTAAGTACTAAAATTTGCACTACCTTGTTTTTCATTGTATTTACTTTTTGTTATCCACTTTTAGATGTCAAGACGCCGATGAAGGGGAGCCACATCCATTAGTCCAAAAGATCTTAGACATTTTGTATGCAACAGAGGTAAATATATCAAACATGCACATATATTAAATGCGCTTAAAACTACTGCAAATCTAGAGGCCATCTAACTAAGCCATGTTTGCAATAGTTGAAAGTGTATTCTATCCGTATTAAATACAGTTTCTCATTCTTCATTGCATTCGAAATTATGTGTGTTTTCTGAGAAAGATAAATGCTTATTCTGTTGTAGAAATAAGAAAAAAAAAACTAGCACTATAACCTAGAAAATGTGCGCACACAAAGCCAACTAATGTGCTCTCTTTATTTGTTATTATTATGTTATATATTGGTATTATGTACTTTTAATCGAATTGTTTGCATTTGTTTTGAAGTTTCGTAAACTATTCGGTCGTTATGTACCGACTTTAAGATCATCCAGAAGACGTCGCTAGTGTATGTATATATATAATGCTTTTTCCTTTCCTAACTGATGGTTCAACTAATTTTATTAATTCAAAATTGACTTTGCAAAGTTTGTATCTAATCTAGTATCACGGTTGATTTTTTTTTTTCGTTTAGTTAATATTGCAATAATATGCTGAAGAGCCCCTTAAAAATGCATACTAATACTAATTTCTAATCTCATTGTATGTGCATAGTCTTAACGGGTGAATACCTACGAAAGCCATTTTCTCTGTCGAGGCCTTAACGAACCAGAGAGCCCGAAACAGGTTTTGCGACGTCAGGTTCACTTCTTAGTGTATATTTTGACTTGCAAAAAAGAGTGGGGGACGGGATTATTTTTAAGGAAAAACATGATTTTTTTAAAATAATAAAAATGTCTTTGTTTTTATGCCCACCATTAAAATGTATTTCCACATCGAGCTCAATATTAGCTCATAAAGCGCGTACTTCATTTCGGATGTCGACTTCACAAAGTTGGAACTCTATTTCGGGCATAGCAAAGGTTAGGCTGAGTGGGGTTGTGAGATCGTCACAAAAGACCAGCCACCAAAGCGGGGCAACAGAATTTGATTATGGTCTCAATATTGTTTGAGGAACCAACCTCCCCTAAGTTATTGAAGAAGTACTAGCGTAGGTGCTTCCTTCTACTCCGAGCAATTGCTTGACACTCGCATAGAAGGTGAGAGATGTCTTCCGTAACTTGTACTCACAGTACTTGCATGTATCCGTATTAGCTAAGCCTAGTCTCATGGCATGCTTCCTTAGAAGGCAATGTCCAGAGAGTATTCCTACCGTTAATCTTAACTTTGTTCTAATGAGATTGATTAATTCTTCAGACTTCATCTTGTGCCTGCTTTATTGGAGGTTTTCTTAAAGATAACCCTTCTTCCAAAGGCCGTAGGTGGTCTGATACCCTCAATCGTTGTATTTAGTGAGAGTTCTGCTCCTTCCTAAGCCAAAACGTCGGCCCTTTCGTTACCCTCAATATCACAATGCCCAGGTACGCAACATAATCTAACACGGTTCTGCGAACATAATGCCTGTTTCGGGCACCAAATTAACTGTTCAAGGCATGTCCCCTCTGATGAAGTCTAACTATGACTGACAAAAGTGTCTAGTCTAGTCCCACGCGAACCGACAAGCTAACATATCATCACGAACCAACTAAAGTCTTTGCATGAACATGTAAAACTCACAAACGTATGGTTGGTTTAAAAGTAATGTGGAAAGCTAATCCTCAGCACTCGCTTCTCGGTAATTCCAATTTTATCTCTGATAAAAGTGTTCTTTAGGGGGTAGGCGTTGGCTAAAGGCTGATTCGCGGGTCGTATTTTATGTTTCATAGTAATAGCTGCGTTCATGTTCATTGCTTCGCATGTACTAGACGCAATTGAATATTATGACGGTAGGAAATTCCAAATGATGGCATCCTCTTTTACTTAACGTCA
Source organism: Cheilosia urbana (assembly GCA_946477585.1). Lineage (NCBI taxonomy): Eukaryota > Metazoa > Arthropoda > Insecta > Diptera > Syrphidae > Cheilosia > Cheilosia urbana. The sequence goes on from OX297856.1 coordinate 25,960,957, forward strand.
GCTTTTGAAAAGGTGGATTGTGTAGGTAAGATGTAGGTGTGTATTTCAGTCGACCGCTTTAAAATTTTCTAATTATTTAAAACTTTTGTTGGATCGTACTTCATTAACAAACGTACAACTTATAACAGCTCACTTAGAATCTACATGTTGCTAAAATACGCGAAAGTCATCAACTATACATCTCATCTTCGAACATGATGTTATACGTATGTGGATTACGGTCACCGTAATTTGTTTGCAAAAGGAATCTAGAGAACAAATCGTTCCCTGAACATGATCGAAGAATGAGAACATTTGATTGATGGACATAAGCATAAATGGAAGCGGGTTGCATTCTACCCTATGACAATTAGATCCACTGGTGCATGTGTCATATTTGCCGCACAATAATTCACTTGTTGCGCGGTACTTTAAATCACAATTTTAGTGTCCAGTCCTGGTTACATTATGCGAACTCACAACGGCAAATTTGTCCATATAAAATTATGTATTGGGAGTAATGGGTGTTAAAAAAAGTCCAGTTGATATTTAAGTATCGTTTAAAGTCAAGTTAGGGTTTTCTTTCTTTTTCGTAGAGTCTACCTAAAAAGCATGTCACCTTCCGAATTCTCTCAAATTTCTTTGAATACTTTTTTATTTGAATGCTGTCTATTTCTACTTAATATTGAGGCACAAAAAACGTTCAAAATTCACATCCCAACTGTTTTTCAATTTTTAAAACAACATTTTCAAATTGCACACACACACACATTTTATAAATCCCGCTGTAAAAGGGACTGCTTTTCGAATGTTAGATATTTTTAAAAAGTAGTTCCAATTTCTCGCACTTTTTCATAGAATGGGGGAGATGCCACACTGACTGTTCAATCTGATTTAAATCTGATGTCTATATAAGAAGCCTCCTGTGGAAGAGACCACACACTGAAAAACTACTGATCTGCTTTTGACGTATTAGTTTGACGTCAGCGAATATTTATCACATGATATTTTATTTGAATAATTTTAATTTTAATTAAACAATTTGATTTACATTTAATTGAATGCATTTTTATTTACCTAATCAACAATAACGTAACGGTCACGGAGTGGTTGAGAGAGAAGAAAAAAAGGAATAACATGATGTAGGTAGATATTTTCATTAATCTTATTTTCATTGCTTGCATTTTTTTTTTTGTTGGTGGACAGTAAAAGGTGGTTTTCAGTGCCAGAAATTTTTTTTTAATCTAGGTGTTGCATGGGGATGAAAGTTGACATCTTTAAAACTAACAGAAGGCTTACGCTTGTCATTTTTTGTTCCATAAGAATAAACACTGTACTTTTGGTTGCTTTCATTATCATCTGTGGAACTAGACTTCTCGAAATGAGCATGTAGCAGCAGTAACCATTGACCAAAGTGTTAGTTATAAAAAAAATTCAAAATGTTGCACTAGTTTAGCTATCTGAAAGGTGAATACGTAAAAACATGAAACAGGAGACAAATTTAACATTTAACGAAAAGCCGTTTATGGAATGAATGATGGAATGAAATCCATCAGAAAAACTTGTCCTGGTGGATGTAGTTAGAATGAGATATTAGTAAGTCAGTAAATTATTTATTAACATTGTGATATTCTTAATCAGAAAAATAATTGTTAGTCACTATTTAGAAAAGAAAACTAATTATAACTATGAAGGGTGTAATAAGCCAATATTTCTGACGATTTGCTGATACGTTATGTAGCTACGTTTGGTAAAGTAATACATAGAATCGTAGTGAAACAGGTAGAGTAGATTCGGGTATTGTGGAATATGCGGGTAATGTGGAATAGTGCTTTATTTGCTAAAAACAAATACAAACAAACACAAAAAAAGAGTGCTACGCTCTTCTCTTTATTGATATTATCAACCTTTGTGATTCAGTCAGTCAATGTTCTTACTTGGGTGTGCTGACTTTTTTTGTGCGTTTTTGTTCGAATTTTTTTTTTGAAGGAAAAAATTTCGGTTTCTTTAACTGTGCAAGTGCGATTTTCATCGAAAACGTGTAAACTTTAATTATTTTATTATAAATCGGTGAGTTTTTACATATATTTTTTGTTATAAGTAGTAGTTTGCAATAGTTTCCGAATCGGCTAATGTGGAATACCATGAGGAGGGTATAGTGGAATACTGTCTTCCACGTGGTCAAGCCATTTTTATGTGCGAATCCTGCACTTAAGTCAATACGTTGAATGTGTATCTTCTTTTTTTTAATTGAAATAAAGAAGTGCCTACATTTATTTGCCTTAATTGAGTCTATAATTTTGATTCGGGAAATGTGGAATACTATATTTGGAATAGTATTCCACATTACCCTCCAATTCTTAAAATCCTGATTTTCGAGGTTGTATCAGTAAAAACAAAAAAAAAAAATCTTAAAAATAACCCCAGCTGTTTGAGATTATTGCTAACGTTAGCTTATAGATCAATATGCAAAATTAATTAACATCGCCAATTTTATGCATGGTCTGTGGTTGTAGCATGTAAAAATAAAATGGGTATTCCACAATACCCGAAGTTACTCTATATGAATCACCTTGCTCACCTTTGTTTCCGATTTGTAAAAACCTATCAAAGTTTAAAAAAATTGTATAGTTATAGTTAGGTATGTTTAAAAACTCGGCCATTTGGCATCACGTTTAACTTCAAATATTCAATCTTCAATATTGAAAAATTATGTAAATTCATGCCCCAGCAGCAACAAAATGTGATTCGCATTGTTGTATTTCATATGGATACGGACACTAATTCCGACATAAAAAGAACACAACGATCACGTTTGTTTTGAAGTATAGTTTAAGATTTTCTAAGAATTTCTATAGGCGAAATTAGAGTTTACAAATTCGTCACTGAACACCAGAAACCGCTAGTTTCATCAGAAACTACCTTTTGTAGTAGAAACTAGTCTGCTTGGTATAGGCATCTCCGTATAGCACTTGTATCGTAGAGTGCCGAGTAAATAGAGAAGAGTTAAGGACCGTTTGCTGATACTACTCGTAGCGATTTAAGCTCTACTTAATACCTTAAGGGCTACTTTTTCAGTGTATAGTTGTAGGCGCAGTGGCTTAGTGGTTAGTGTGTTGGACTACTAAGCGAAGGGTCGAGGTTCGAATCCCGCAAAACCCAAATTCCAACTTAGGTTTTTTTCCACTTCTCACGATCGTCTGACAAACATCCGAGAGTATAACTGTCTTGAAAGAGCTTCTTAATTAGCCGTTTGAAATCGGCATAAAATTGTAGATCCCTTTAATATTCGTTCCAAAAATGAAAAACTCGCACAAAACGAATGGTTCGAGAAACTAGGCCTAGGGTTCCTCCGGACCTGTTGCGCCAACTATTTTTTCTTTTGTTGATGTCGTATTTTAAATGAGACACAAGTAAATGAGGTGAGAGGCTTGTAAAGTCATACCTTGCCTTATATTGTCATGCAGTATGGGTATGCGATGGTCATAGATATGTTGTATGAAGATGTGCAACATTTAAAAGACAGGGACAGTAATTTTTGTAATCTTATATGTATACTCAATCATTTAAAAATTACCAATGATACAAGTCAAAAAGCAGAACAATTTAAATACTCTCATCATTTATTTACTTTTGCAACTTTGAATGTATAATTAATTATATTCTGTACATAACGTATAAAGCTTCTTAAATTAGCATCGAAAGCATGTCATACTTATAAACTTCTATTAAATACAGCAATAGATTATGAACTGATGTAATACTGTGTTGCAATTGTTTGTGTAGCTTGCTTTTTATTCGGTATATACATATGTAAAATACACATTTTGTTCATGTCTTACAGCACAGCCATTTGCACATTATAGTATTCCTATAAGGATCGTCCTATTTATATACATAATTTTATATTCTGTTGTTGTCATAAATGTTCGATGAAAATATGATAAAATTCAATTAGACCAATCCTACCAATTAATAGTTCTACTTTTGTTTTATTCAGCATAACTTTATTTTAATTTGACGAGGATATTTATTTAACGGTATTCATTGATACATGGCCTTATGCGAGCTTTCTAGGTGAAGGAGTTCCTATTCACAAATAAACACGTATGATCACATTCATATCAACAAGCTTAGACGGTCAAAAAGGGACAGACATGAAAAGACTGAAAAGAGATGTAACAAAACATTCTCTTTATTATTTGTGTCAAAATTAAATTGCTATTGCTACTATTAGGTACGTAGCCGTATGACCAACGCTTTCAAAAAGTAGTGCCTAAGTTAATGAAGGCTTCAAAGTTTTGTCACTTTGAAAAAAAAACTTACCAAGAAACTGGCGAAGAGGTCCTCCTCCTCGTATATTGGGCTTATGGAAAATTCGTTTGAATATGCCCACCTTTGTTGTAGGCCAATTCGACAGTGCCCAGTGATGGCATCTATTGTAGCTTTGATATCCAGCTCGTTTAGTGAGATTAAACTCTTAGAAAGTTTCTTTTCCAGTTTTGGCCAAATCCGCTTTCTCATTAGAAATGTTATTTGCACCACTTTTCCACCTAAGATGAGTTGTTTGGTGCGTTACATGACATCGGAGAATTTTTCCGAAAGTTGTGTCGGAACGGATAGCTCGAATGGAATTTTTCCGATTTCGTACAGATCGGAGAAAATTCCGTTTCGAACGGATACCTCGATAGGGGTGTAGCATCGGGATATATATATGAGTTTGCATGTAGCCATAGAAATGGAGAAGGACACTGATTCGTTCTCACCGATTCGGAAAAAGACTGCAGGAAACACAGCAGCCGTCCATTTTGTGGGTTCTACTTCTGGTTTTCTTTTCATTTCGAGCACTGAGACTGCCTATTCCCTTTTAAGTGTCCGAGCCAATGTAGATAGCCTCTTCTTTGGTGGAAATGGACGTGGGTTCTTTTGTTAAAACGTTTTCTACGTTATTCTCATTTAGAAACTGCTGGAATCGGTGAATAAATACATTTGCTATTATTTAGGCCTTTGTTACTAGGTTACCTCCGCAGCAAATTGATGGGAGACTACGTAGAGTATTCCTTACACGTCCGTGTTTTCTCTCGCTGCCTGTGTTGTGTTCTGAAGGTTCTTTGCATGTTAAGTTACTTATAAATCGTCATGCCATACGCCCATTGACAGCAGTGGTTGTTAATATATGGTGGTTTTGAATACTTCGTTGACGACTTTGCTATAGTTGTTGCCGTTCTGTTGTATGTAAAAGCACGGTGAAGAGTTTCTCAGCTCTATGTAGACGGTGACTTCTCCAGGTTTGCGTAAGATTTTTATTTACAAAACTTTCAAAAGCTACCAGTTTAAATTGCCTGCTCGCTTTTCAGCAATCAATATTATTTTACAATTTGTTAATTTTACTAGTGCTCAAGGGGTTATGAATACCCTTATAATGCGGGGCACAGCGCGGCATTCAAGTTTTTAGGAAGAGAAAGAGGGATAGGAAAGAGTTTGTGGCGCAGTGGATATTCTCCACGAGTGGCGTCCTCTTATAGCTAGGGGAGAATTGTTGATATTTGTGTTCGCTTTATAATTCACTTAAACTTATTCGCAGTTTTTATTTGTGAAAAATGTTTCGTGGTACTGGCTCGATTTGAACACGTAACCTCCCACTCAACAAGCGAACACTCTATCACTGCGCCACGGCCACCCGCACCCGGTTTCGATACCATGGTATCGAGATGAACCACATGTCTGTCAGGGTATACTACGGTCCGGTCATACCATGCGAGCAATGTGGTTTGAGCGTAGTATCGATACTAGGGTTTTTTGCGTGGTATAGCTATCCTCCTAGAGAAAACAGCGCCACTCTCATGTAGTGGAGATTAGTTTTACTTAAAGTACCTATCATTTTCATAGAAAATGCTTTAGTATTCAACAAGGTGTCTGTACTAGGTGTGTGTCACGGGTTTTATTGTCTGCCCCAGCATGGCAACCAATGGCAACTGTCAGCCTATACTACGATGTATCGTGTGTCACCTAGCATGGTATTGACGATGCCATAGTATTGATACCATGGTATCGAAACCATATGTGTGTCATAGGCATAACAGTACTTGCTTTGAATACACTTAAAAACTTTCTAGAAAATGCTTCAGTTGATTTTTTTCTGGAAGAATTTGAAAACTCGGTTGTAGTTTCAGATGCTTTTAAGATGCAAAATTAAATCAGAAATATATCACTATTTTCAATCACAGGGTTTTGCACCGTCGGAAATCCAGGTTTTGTCTTTTATACTAATCCACACCCTTTTCCTTCCTAACAACGCTCACGAAACGAACACAAGTTAGAACTTCAAATCAATTTACAATTTTTAACCGCCGCACTGGGGCGAAAATTACAATCGTTACTTACCTACTGTCTGTTCAGCACGACCAAGTGTACGAGTTACTGATAATAAGAAACTCTTTCATTTGTTGTGTACTGAAGACATACTAGTATTAATAAAACAATCTAAGACAAATAGATGCCTCTAAAATCAAAATTTATTGTATTTTCGCAGGATGGATTTGCTCCACCAGATGAAATACCACCCGAGGATGAAGAATACTAAACAAACGAAAAAATAATAATAAAAACAAAATTCAATTTTAAACACCCCTGCACAGAAACATGACACGACAAATTAAAGAAATGTTACCATACAAAAGAAAGGAATAAATAAAAAATAAAAATAAACCAACAAAAACAGATAAAAAATATGTTTACAAAAAAATAAAAAGAACGAAATATAAATGCAAATAGAAAACTACTACCATAAAGAATCTAAAAAAAGAAAGAATTAATATTAACATTGAAATATCTTCCTCTCCTGTTTCTCCAGCAGTAGCAGCAGCAACGACAGTATAAAACAATAGCAGTCCGTAGGCTTTAAATAAAATATCTACAACAACAACAACAACAACACCACCACCCCATCACATTTTCGCAATAACATACAACACATTCACACTATATACAATATTGATTTATGTAAAAAGGAAAACATCATTAAACGGTTTTGTTTGTCTTGTTTTTTTTTTGTTCTAAACTGAAAAAAAAAAAAAAAACGAAAAATCTATTGAATTTTATCAATAATTTCAATTTGCTTAAATTTCCACATAGCGAACAAGAACCTTACGCTATATATTGTTTATATTTATACTAGTGATGCTTATTGTATACAAACCTACCCTACCCTATAGAGATTTAAAATTTTCACCAATATTAAGTTTCACCATCTTTTATTCTGGCGGTTTTTGTTTTTGCATTGCAACGAAGTTAAACTAAACGCGTAAAAAGAAGTAATGTCCTTATTACTAGATAAAAATAGAAAACTTTTGTCCTTGTTTAACACATCGCTCACTTGCGAGAGCATATTATCAAAGAAATAGAAATTTAATTATTTTATTCTGCAAAATTATTTAATTCGTCGAAAATTATAATGTAATATGATTTTGTTTATTGTTTTTGCGTTTTACATAATGTTTTGTTTTTCTGTTTTCTTTTGCGATATTGTGTAGTAATGCTTTTGTTTTCTCTGCAATTTTGTTTTTAGTCAAGTTGAAAAAAAAAAAAAAAAAAAACAATCAACCCAGGTATTAGAAATAAAGAGATTAAAAAAAAAAAACAGTAACAAATCCTCATTTGAATTATACCTACTATTTTTATATTTATGATTATTAATATGATATTTTCTAAGGAATATTTTTGTTTATAGTTTTGGTCGTTCACCAATCATTTATATAAAGCTTTTTTTTTGTGAAAATCAAACAACTAAACCACTGAAAAAAAAATCAAAAGCAAATAAAGTGCATTTCCTTTATTTTAAATGTTTGTCTTTTTGTTTTATTATTTGTTGTTCTTATTTTGTATGTATGCTTCTACACTTTTTGTTGGTGTTGTGTTTTTCAGTTATACATTATACATACTTTGTAATTTTACGTCAAGGTAATTTGGATGTCCACTGTACTACCAAAAGTAGAATGTCTTCTTTGAAACTCTTGTACAGATCTGGAACGGAAACACTTTTTAAATATGATTAGTTTTGGCATATTTTCCGCGAGGCTTATCGATCACAATAGATATTGGTATCTGTCGGCCCTCGGAGGTGACAGCTGGAAGAACACAATTCTTCTCGAAATTGACTGCAATTCTACATTTGGTAGTTTTACTCTCTGTGTAACCAAAGGTTAATTCAAATATTAAATATGAGTGCCCATTCATAAATGCAATATTTCGTAAGATGTGCTAAGCAGAGAGCTAACAAATGCATGAATTGGCATCAATGCTAATCAGAGAACTTCCATCTGCGTAGCTGTCCTTGCTTTCCAGTGCGTTCGCAAAGCTTGCATTTACGAATGGGCCCTGAGCCTTACAACCTCCATTGAAAGAACGGCCCGAAAACGACATTGTACTCAAGTTTGAACTTAAAATAACCTGGTGGATTCTTGTAGGCACCAAGAATGTAAAATTGTCCAAACCAGTCGGTACTATTAATAAAGAGAGACGTAGGCAGTAAGATTTGCAACAAAAAAATAAAATGGAAGAGGATTCCCCTAATTTTACCAGCTCTTTATCTCTTCAGCTATTGCAAAACTTATTCAAAACGTCCAAATTATTTCAATTGTCCTAAGAGACACTCATGCTTATTTTGACATTCGAACGAATAGCCAATTCTAACGAATGTTTATTAAAATACACACAAGTTCATTCGAACGAATAGCCAATTCATACGAATGTCTATTCGTTCGAATGTCAAAAAAAGCATGACTGCCAATTCTCGCTTTTTTGCTTTGCTGATCGCATTCGTTCCGAGTTTTTACAGGTTTGGCAAGTGGCGTACTCAAAGTGGCCAAATCTGCTACTAGCCTCACGAATCCCTGAAATTTCGCAATGAGTCATTTCAAAAATGAGCAAAAACAGTAGATAATTTGAACGAACGTTAATCACACAAGTCAAAGCGCTCTGTCTGTTTGCGATATAGTGACGATAGCCATTTTTTTTTGTCGGAGGTTGTTACTCAGACACAATTACTGGTCAATTGTACAGCCAAATAGACACCTTACATTTCTGTACTTAGTTTTCGAAGAAAGATGAGAAGGAGCTTCAGTGATGAAGAGCATTCCACGTTATCCATGGGATTTAAACCGCTCATTTCAAACAAGAAAATTTTCTAACTATTTTTAGAAAGAACTGGGGTCAAATTGTCTCCCGTGAACGAGAAACGTGGAATACGTGATGGAATTTGTTTCGTGTGTAAAACGCATAATTCCTTGAATGTATAGCTCGTTCGCGGATGTGACGATTCGACCCCAGATGTCGAAGGTTTTTTGTGTGAACACTGCACTAGCTGCGAATGCGAACAAACGAACCATATCTTTAAAATCAGCTGTGGTTTCCTGAGATATTCCTATTGACAAAAAATGTAGTTGCCCGTGGCCTACTGTGCCTTATAGGATTCTGGCGGCTTAAACTCTGTCAAATATGAGCAAAAATTCGCCAACTTCTCGCATCGCTTTCTAGGTACGACATATACACATAATACTAATAATACATCATCACAAATAATAAAGCCTTAACCGTATGCGCGTTTGGTTCATTTTTGTTTTCTTAAATGCGTTCCATAAATCTCTTTTATGTGGACAAAAAATGTTTTACATATCTACAAAATCAGCTCGATTTCATTGTACCTATAGTCGTCCAAAATGTGGAACCAAATCGTACTGATTTTGTGTAGAAATCGCTTAAAAATCTAGTAGGTATACGTTACAAACATGTCATCTCCTCATTGCAGTTCTATGTAGTAGTTACACTCATATCGTATAATATGTATAATTTTGTTTTATAGCTATATTATTTCTTTTTAACTTTAAAATTCCAGAAAAAATAGAAAACGTTACAAATAAAGCAACACGATTTTCTTCCTCACTTCTTTTAGATATAACAAGGATTTTGTATTTTGTCATCGTTGGATATAATAATTAACACAATATAGTTAAAAATAACAGAGCTACATTTAGACTTTGGCTAAACATCTAAGCATAATAAGGAGAATATTTTTACAATTAAGTTGTTTTGAATAATTTATTAACCCCTCGGTAAAAAGGAAAAATGTGTCAAAAACTTCAATTAGAGTCTTAATGGCATCTATGGTATCATTATAGGTACTGCAGATTTTGAAAAGAGATACAATCGCGCTAAACTTTTATTGGAACGTTTCGAAAATTAATTCCAAACAAAAACTTCGAAGATATAGTTCAAATGCTCAAATCGTACCACATTCTCCGGATGATGATTTTTTTAGAAGTAAATTTCTAGTTTGTGATGCAAGTTATCCAGCAAATCACAAAGTGAACACGTTCTTCTAGGAAGAATGTATCGCGAACATATTAACATTTTTGAAAATAATAAAGGGCGACCACTTATGATGTTCGTAAAAATGTGAAAGCAAATAATAATAATTTGAGTACTCAGTGTGAATTACTTTTAAAGCAACAGTTTTAAAGAAACAGCTTCCGCGCATTCTTAAATAGATAGTCTTGGATTTCTTTTAAAAGAGACTCATTTATGCGTGACTTTTTAGGAAAAACAATGAACTAGTAGGCATATCTCACATATAGTTCTTGTGTCATCTCATAATGATATATAATCCTCTCCTAGGAATTTGCATATCGTTTCTGCATGAATTGCGATAACCGATAAACCTTTTCTGGATATTCGTTTTGAGGAATTGCAGTCGACTCGTATACGAATTCGGGGGATGTCAGTCATTTTATACGAATCATTTAAAATGGATTTATTTGACTAACGAAATCATCTGCGGAACTCGGAGCGAAAAAATTCAAATCGGCCGTTTTAAATATTTTAAGGACATTTCAACAAGTAGTAGAATTTCTAATGAATGTCCTTACATACACCCCTATCGCGGTATCCGTTCGGAATGGAATTTTCTTTGATCTGTACGAAATCGTAGAAATTCCATTCAAGCTATCCGGTCCGGTACAACTTTCGAAAAAATTCTCCATTGATATATAGCGCACATCGTTGCATTGCGTGGAACCGTATTATACCACTTACTTTTGACAGCCACACGGCACATTTTTTTCCGAAGCTCCCCGGCAACGAATTGCTGCGGAATATTTTCATGTGAAATGAACGCGTTTGTATGCTTCATTTGTTTTATTCCAAAACGGATACTTCGAACGCAATTTGAGTTCCGATCGGATTTGACTTTCGTGTCGGAATTTTCTCCGAACTGATACCTCGATAGGGGTGATAATGCAAGCATGCATAAGATATTAATACAAACAAATTTACTTTGTTCTTTCACATCAAAGTTAACTTTATGCAAATTCCCTCGCACTCAAGGTAATATGACATTATATTTATTCAATGATTGGAAAACGAATTTACGCGAACAGACTTTAAACCTGACACACAGTATGAGTTTTTGGCATATCTTCTCTTAACAGTCTTCAGAAGTTAACTTTTCAAATTCTCTCTTCACCGAATGCGACTGTGCTGTAATGTTTGTGATATGTAGTTACTCATAATTTGTAGCGACATAAATATGTTATATGTGCAACCTCTTTGTTTTGAACACATACACCGATGTAACAGCAATATACTTTCATTCATTCAGTTTGTCCTTTCCAGAACACATAAGTAAATAAAACACTATAACTACCGATGTCCACAACAAGTGCTTTATTTTTTTAAAGAGCATACTCACATAAGGGTGTCTTTAATAGAAAGCTATCTGCATTTATCTTTAATATTTACTACGGTTTTTGTTTTTTAACACAACGTCGAATAAAACAAAACCTTATATTCAAAGAATTTATAAGAAGTATTATTTTGAATGATAAATATTCATAACGTATTTTGTATATATGCAAACAAAAAATAAACTTTAATATTCCTGTAATAAACAAATAAAGCTAATAACATAGTTATAGGTGCGAGATGTTTTTTTTTTTTTGGAGCGTAGAAAAATAAGTACATGTAAAATGCTATAAAATTATTTATATTATTGTACCTATTGTATTATTATGTCAAGTAAATTAATAAAAAAACATTATTTATTGTATACACATGTAATTAAAGAGATGGTAAATGAATAAAAAAAAAAAATTATTGTTGCTTACATTACCTTAATTACGTTTTGTGTCACAGAAGTAGCTGCGGCACGTCATAAGCTATATAGTAGAGTGATACATTTAGGGGGTAGGAGGGAAGAGTTGGATGCGAATGCTTTTGACAATTTTCGTTCAACTACATTCCATAGTTCCATTTTCTATAGCAAAACAAATAAGTATTTCACTAACAATGTATCGGACTTTTTGTCCGCTATCATATTTGCTTATAGTTCGTTGGGATTTCGAAATCTGCCGAGGTAAATGTTCCTTTGGCAATATGATGTATTGAAATTGGTAGTAATACAAAAACAGTGTATTCTCCGCAAAGGGTAAAATTGTCCAAAAAATTGTAGGTACCAACTTTTTTTTCTATAAAAGCCGGCAGTCACTACGGCAAACTATCTTTGATTACATCGCCAGTGGCCAGTCCCTTTGCATTTATTTTTAAACAGCGTGCACCAAAATACAAATAATAAACAAAGTGGCTATTCGCATGTCGTTAGGGACACGGCATAACTCGACGGGTTACGTATTTTCAATAAAAATAGTGTTTTAAGAAATAAGTTGTGCCCTAAGACGTACAGGCTCGTGCCCGCAAATGTAATACTGGAGCTTAGAGTTCTTTAAGCGAGCGAAGCGAGCCCTTATACCACTGTTTTACCTAGCCGTCGACCTAAGCCGTGTCCCTAACGACGTGCGAAAAGCATCAGCCAATAATAAAATCAATCCAGTTGTTACGAAAATTATAATACCAAAATGCACAATCACAAATTACATTGTTTAATGTGCTACACTTTTGAAACACAGGTTTCGTTTGTAACACGCTTGTGGTATTTATTTACTAAACCTTCGATAGTTGTTTTGAAAGGCTTATTTGACGGCTGATTGAATGTGGGGTTGCTTGTGAGTGCCATCGCAGAATGGTCTGTGTTTTGTTTGCTTACAATTGCATAGCCAATAGTCTCCTGTTTTCTCGACCTTGAAACGAATTGGCCTAAAAAAAAAATATAAAAATAATAATTTAACAAACCATCAATTAAGAAACATTAAGTACGATTTAATTTCAATCGCAACTCACCGAAGCTTAATTTTCAAATAAACATTTTTATGTGTTCCATCGCATATTGGCTGGCTCTTGGATTTACCACATAAACACCAACTATACACCTTATCTGTGAATGAAAACCAAAGGTTGAATTATGTAAATACTGCCGGCAGAAGTTTAGTCATTCCTGCAGATTAAACGATTCTTAAGCGTTTGCGTATCTGCTTAGACTTACCTTTTTCTAGGGTAATTTTAAACGCTTTTTTATCGAAAATTGCTCCATTTTCTTTTTGGTGAACAGCTGTTTGAGTATCCTCTAATAAGTTCTTAGGAATTCCCTTAGAGCAGAAGAATCTTTGCTGGAGAAAATAAGTATCACAAAGTTGAATAGAAAACTGCAGTATTGTTTTATTAAATTATTCCTACTGCTAATGCAAATGATGGTCTTGTTGTTTGTAAGAGCAAGGACATTTTTGTTATTCCAGTTATATATTTAATTGAGATTTTATGCTAGAAAAAACGAATGATAGCTTAATACAGTAAAAGTAATACAGACGAAATTACACATGTAGTCCACAAAGTGACAGATCACCGATGGGCTAGTGACAGCTTTATACATTTGTATGGTTTTAGTACATAAGTCCATGCACAAATACGTGGTGTAAATATAAACTTATAAGGATTAGGAAGTATGTTCAAAACTAGATGTCACAGTGAGAGATACGCAGAAATAGTTTTAGTTTGTGCATTAGCTAAATAATTTGATTTGTTTTATTGTAACTATGAAAAATAACAAATACAGAAATTGTATCGAAAGAAGCATGCGACATTTCTGTAAAAATGTAATGTATACCTACCAAAAGAGGTACCTCACCGACAGGAAGCCGCCTGGAACTTTATCATTTATACAGTATGCTTAATTTTATTTTAAAATAATAGCTCCGCGTTCGCATTTGTTTGCTTATATGACATGAGCTCAGATCTCAACCTTGTTTATAACACTTCTAGTCTTGACGTTAAGCCGATACCTAGGTGACAGTTTCAAATGCCAGATGGCGCAACGATTTTTGTTAAATTCTATGATTTTGCATATCAATCATTTTCCTCAGACACCCACCCAGGCTGCCATTTTTTCTTTCGGGGGCTTTTAAGCCCAGACATCATCCAAAAAATCCTAAGGTCCGAACTTCACCAGGAAATGTGGAATTTCCGAAAATACTCAAAATTAAAAAAAAAAAAACGAAAAACAAAATCGAATCCAAAAAGCTTGAAATTACATACTGCCTCGGATGAAGTGAGATACCTACATTTGTTGTTTGTACCACACTTTCACTGAAATGGACGTCTGGTTTGTGTTACAATAAAAACAAACAAAAATGGATCAATCTTTAAAATTTGTACTTAAACATGAAAAAAAAAAATCTCGACTCACGGGATTTTCCGATGAAGGCACATCGGATTCGGTTTCACTCAGTTTTTCCAAATTTAGGGTATTATAGAGCGGGGTTCATTTTTTTTATAGTAAAAAATATGGAAAATCGCTTTCGGGCGCGGGATTAACTAATTGGAAGCTTGAAAGCAGTTTTGGACCCCAAGAAAACGCTGTTGTCGATCTCTGAAACCAATCATCTGAGGTAAGTATGGGGATGTTTTTTTTTTATTCTTTCAACTTAATTTTTGCAGTGAACTTTCTAAGGGTGAATGTGTTAAAAAAATTGTCATCTCGCAAGGTGAATTTCCTCGATTCATAAAATTTGAAAACTTTAGCTTCAACTAGGAATTGAATTATTGTGAGATTTAAGCTAAGTATCTGTTCCTGTTGGGAGCATACGTCGCACTGTCGCGCAATCAACATTTCACAGTCACATTTGTGATAAAGCGGTATAAACTGGCCTCTTACGAGTTGTTTGCTTATACAGTTTGTCTCCATTTGATGTCGCAAAAATAAGTTTACTAGCGTAGTTAAAAACACATCACCATCACCTTCAGAGAGGTGTCAAGCTACCTGAACTGCTTCTGCCAAGTCACTATTACAGGGTGGCACTTATGTGTTATGATTAATTTTTTTTGCTTACGTTTTTATTTTAATTTTTTATAAATAACTCCTAAAAACTTGGGAAATTGGTGATGTGATATGTTCAAAACCGTTTATTAACAGTCTAAAATCTGAATACTTAGCATAGCTCGTGTAAGTCAATAAAAACATTTGTGCGAAATTTGTTTTTTTGTTTTCATTGTTTATAAGTTTATATGCTGCCAAAGCAATATTTTTGAGAATTCCTCAAATATTTAGATCCTGTCCATCGGCAAGAAGGCCTCTTAATTTCTCTTGAATTTGGTCCCGGTAATTGCGAAAACTGGAATGCTGGAATGAAATGAGATTGCCGTCATTTATACAATTTGGCGCGAACCACAACTACATCTAATATACGTTTAGAAAAAAAAACTGTTCTCGTCGCTATATATTTATGGATAAAAATGAAGAACGTGATGACGTACGATGCTTTTCATCTCTTCTTGAGTACTTAAGCTATTCAAAACTATGCCAATATACCCGCCAGACAAATAAATAATCAATCAGCAATTTCTCTTCACAATTTTGCAATATGTATTCGTACCTATCCACGCTACACGGTTCGTTGGGGCGGGCTTAAAGCACTAAGTGTATGAAATGATTATTCCACATTCGCCACCCTCGTTCCATCACACACACTATGCACAACCTCCGACCTTCTGCTGCTCACAGACGCCCTCCCAATTTGTTTTCCTTGGAAATTCTGCAAACTAAATGAACCGAGTGCACATTGAAGGCCATCAGAAAGTTAAAAACAAAACCAAAATATCAAAATAATTATCGCAAACAATTAATTCAGTGCACTGCACCTCGTGCAATAAATTAATTATAAAATTAAAATTTTCATTTGCTGCCGCTGGCTTTCAATGCATTTTAAAAATTACTATTATCATACAAAATGTGTAATTATGGCTGTGTACGTAAGGGAGTATCCGTGGATTAAAAAATATAAAACAAATTCACTGTAATGAGCATTATTAACAATTGCCCACATTCATTAAAGAAAAATAATAACAATACTAGTTATTACGCATTAATTAAAATTTTAAATTTTAAGCAGTATGTGCGGCTGTTAAATTTAGGTAAATATTTAAAAGCACACATTTGCAACTGTAAACAGCAGAACGGTCTGCCTGCGGTGGTCGGGCGTTATGTCGTATGAATAGGCCAGATGCTGCTCCGTATTCGTATACATATGCAATTCGCCACTGATGGCTGAGTGGTGAGTACTTCTCTTGCTGTTTGTTCAGCAGGAAAAGGTTTGATAAATCTTCATTTCCAAGTAAGAGATTAACCAAATGTTTTTAGCCTTACTACTCGCACTAAGCAAAACCAAATGTAACCGAACCGGGCTAAGAAAAGGAACTAATCCAAAACAGCTTGTAGCACATCGTTAATCATATACGTCCCATCTACCCTCGAACTTCGTAAGCCGTGAAGTATGGAAACCTCTTCTATACCATCAAATTCCTAATTTTAACCATTATCAGGAGACAGGAGACCTTCAAGCAAGGCTACACCTCTTTAAACAGGACATTTGTCAACCCGACGGATATTAGTTACCCATTATTTTCATCATCATTACTGCCACAGACAGCAAACGCAAAAAACTCAACAACAAAATGCAATGGCTTACCAAAAGACTTTAACCGATGCCATGACTGGTTTCCATGGCAGATTGTCGTTTGCACAACTGCCTCTAATGGCAACCACTAAAATGCGTGTGATATTTCTTTTGCCCTTTTTTATTTGCAAACATAATATAAAACTAACGCCACGTGCGTTTACTTATATTAAAAGTCGACAAGGGTACTCATGGCATTGTACGTACACTAAGTCTAACATCCAAGAACCATGTAGGAAGCCAGAGATATGGAAAAAAAAGGCCAGTCCGCCCGGAAAATCACACCCCAGCGGCTTGTCCGGAACTAAGAGATACCGGGACCATTTATCTTAGCTGAGAAGAACAAATAGACAAACAGCAGGTCAGCGGGGCAAGTATCCAGGGTTGTTGATGTTGTTTTGCACTTTCGTTTTTCTTGTTTTATTTGTCTGCCGAAATCTTAGAGGGTACGATTTATTATACCAACACAAGCAGAAGGTTGCTAAGCGGGTAGGCGGGAGGTGCAAAGAAAACACACATTTTCCCCATAGTTGCTGTGGAAAAGAACCAATTGTGATTAGCTATTAATTTGCCCCAAAGGGAATTAGAAGGCCTCTTGTATATGAAAAGGGTTGTTTTTCACAAAGTAATTTCCGCAGAATATACGTGTCGTACATGTGACAGAAATGTAGTTTATAATTATTATTTTATTCTGATGGGAGGAAATAGGAGACCCATGTACGAAATTTAAAGCAAAAGCATTGACCAGAGGGACAGAATTGTAAGACACACTAAGGGCAAAGAGACTACGGGGTTACCATTGTAATATGACCGAAATTGGTTTATAACTCCAGTTGAAACTTTTTCTCTTAAGCACTAGATGAACGAGAAAGTTCAAAATTGCCATTCAACGCTTTAAGGTTAGGATGAATTTGAACACCTATATTTGCAGTTGAATCGTATTTGAAGTGACAAACCGTTTCTTGCCATCAATATTTTTCAAACTTTAAACTTATGATATAAACGATTTTTATTTTATCTTTAAGCGTATTTCAGTTTTCATTCTTAGTCAAAAAAAAAAAAAAAAAAATGAAGCTTGCAAACAAAAGGACTCATATCACTGTGAGTAGGTATATATCTGCGATCTGCGATAGGGCAAAACGATATGTGGAAGTTATGCCTTCCAAGAAATAAATGACCAAACAGAAGGCTTCGTGTGTATGAAAATAAATGGGATCAACTTTTATAGCTGCTATGCTCGACCTAGTTTGACGGCCAGCGAATACCAACTAATGCTGGACAATCTGACGGCAGATGCGCTCCAGAGAGCACCAGTGGTTATAGGAGGCGACTTTAATGCGTGGGCCACAGAATGGGCCACCAAATTCACCCAGGCCCTACTGGAAACGTTCGCTCCCTTATCGAGAGTCGTTGCTAACAAGGGTCGTGCAAATACTTATGGAATAGGCTATATCATCGATATAACCTTTGTGAGCTACTCCATCCAGAGAACCATAAAATGGAGGGTAATTGAAGAGTATTTTCACAGCGACTACCCAATTAATTAAAAATGGAAATGAAAGGAAGGAAACCAACCCTGCTCCCAAAACGTACGGGTCCAAAATGGAATGACAGATCTTTCGATAAGGATGCATTCGAAGAGATGTTTAACGGAGATTTACCAATAAGTGGAACAGCGGAGACCCTCGCACATCATCTTACAACATCCATCACCACAGCGTGCGATGCATCCATGCCTAAAAGAGGAAACAAAAGGAAGGCAGCACCGTGCTACTGGTGGAACGAAGAGATAAGGACACTCCTTGCAAAATGCCTTCTAGCCCGGCGCAAAGTCAAGCGATCAAGAAGGAGACCAGACTTCCAACAACACCTGGGCACTTTTAAACTGGCAAGAAGCAACTTAAATGGAGCCATCAAGGAGAGCAAAAAACGCATGCTTCAAACGTCTCTGCGAGGAAGCCGACACTAACCCATGGGGCTCGGCATACAGAATGGTAATGACAAAATTGAAGGGCTATAGGACTCTTCCAATAATATGTCCAATAATGCTGAGATACATAGTAGAGCATCTTTTTCCCCAAATACCAGCTACTATGTGTAATATCGTAAGAGAGGTCAGTCCAGCGGACATCCCACCAATTACTTTGGAAGAGCTGCTAAAGGCATGCAGCAAGGTAGGTGACGCCAAGGCACCCGGACCGGACGGCATCCCAAATAAGGCAGCAAAGGCGGCCATAAAAAAGAGACCAGACCTCTTCATTACGACAATGCAGAGGTGCCTGAAGAGGGAACCTTTCCTAAAAATTGGAAAATGCAACATTTGGTCCTGCTACCAAAAGGAAAGAAGCACCCAGGAGAACCATCTTCCTATTGCCCAATTTGCCTACTGGACACTATGGGAAAGATCCTCGAAAAAGTAATCTATAATAGATTACTCGCAGTAGCGGACTCAGATCTCTCAGACCGTCAATTTGGGTTCAGAACAATGCGATCTACTGTTGATGCCATAAGAGCAGTAGTTGATATAGCAAAAGGTGCTATCGAAGGTGAAAGATGGCTATACGGCACAAAGGAGTACTGTGCAGTAGAAACTTTGGACGTTAAAAACGCGTTTAACTCTGCGAACTGGTAGTTCATTAGAAGATCACTCGCTAGAATGGATACACCATATTACTTGCTGCGTATATTGACGAACTATTATACCAACAGGAAGTTGCGATACCATACAGATGAATGGGGGTAAAATACTACAAGGTCACTGCAGGAGTTCCACAGGGATCGGTATTGGGACAGTTGCTGTGCAAGGCATTGAGGACCAAGGAGACCAAGAGGAGACTATCGTAAACATACCGACTCTGCGCGCTACGGACAATCAGCGGTTTTCGAACCATCTCAGATGAGGCCGCCTTTGTTATAGCTGAAATGGTCCCCATCGTCATCCTTGCAGATGAGATGTTGAGGGTATATAACAGAAGAGCCTTAGGCCAACTCGACGCCAGTGGTATAAGGAAGATCAAAAACGAGGAAAAGGCAGCGTCAGCAGCTATGTGGCAAACACGTTGGGAAAATACAACGAAAGGCAGATGGACATACAAGCTAATACCGACAATTCAAAACTGGAAAAGTCGTAAGCATGGAGACTGCAATCTGCAACTACAATCTTACGCAGTTCCTATCTGGCCACGGTGCAAAT
Source organism: Cheilosia urbana (assembly GCA_946477585.1). Classification (NCBI taxonomy): domain Eukaryota; kingdom Metazoa; phylum Arthropoda; class Insecta; order Diptera; family Syrphidae; genus Cheilosia; species Cheilosia urbana. The sequence continues at coordinate 25,981,021 of OX297856.1, forward strand.
GATCAGTAAAACGTGCTTCAAATCAAACTGAAGATACACTCCGTTCCAACTGAATAGGTACAAACTTTTTCAAATTTATATGGCTCATTATTTCCACATATTGTACATGAATCTATCATTTGATGATGCTAACTATTTGTCTATGATGTTGTCAAGAGAAATTAGAAAGAATAATTCAAAAAGCACCGTTATTTTTTCTCTGGCTCTCTTGCAAAGAATTTCATACGGAAAAATTAAGTTTCTTTTTTTGCGTCAACTGAATAGGTACATAGCAGTGTTGTTAGCACTCTTCCTTCATTTATCCCACGAAGCGTGGTAATTTCTCCCTTTTTTCCCTTTTCGCCGTACTCAAAATTCCTTTTTAAAATCCCATAATACATTTTTGCCTCAAAATCCAGTTTTTAAAAGTAAAATTAGTATTACAAGGTTAATTAACCTTTAGTATAAAAATCACAGTTTCTAATATTATTACGATTATTTTTTGGTACTAGAAAATTTTGATTTTCGATTTGTACGAGAAGTTTTTTATGCACATTCAATATTCAAAGAATTTCAAAAGAAATTTCAGCAAAAAATTGTTTGAATGTTTTTTGTTAGATTCCTCAAAATCCCACGATTTGGTCCCACGAAAGGCTTTTCGTACATCGAAATTCCCACGAAAAGGGATAAATCCCACGATATAACAACACTGGTACATAGTCATTATCTTCATTGTTCACGTGTGTTCCGAGAAGATTGACCCGTTTAAACATTTTTTGAAATTTTCTGAGTGAATTTATTTATTTAATTGTAATTTCTTTGTAAATTTGGAGAACGATGGGTAGAGCAAAATCACTTAGCAGTGTTGAGAAGGCTTAGATCGAATTACTTAAGGAACAAGGATTAACCGGGCGTGCTATAGCTACCAAAATTGGACGAAGCTTTAATTTGATCTATTCGTACTTGGGAAATAAAGAGTCGTACGGGAAAAATATGAAAGGAGGTTCTAAAACGCGGCTGACAGAAGAGCAATTTTGCGATGTGCTTCCAATTCCAGCGACTCAGGTGCGAAAATAAAGCAAAAACCGGGTGTAAGTGCTAGTATTTCGACGGTAGGAAGAGTAATCAACTGTGCCAATCATTTAAAACGGCTTAAACTTAAGAAGAAACCACCGTTAAACCATCTGCGGAAGTGTATGCGTCTGGATTTTTCTAGGCACCATATGACTTGGCCAAAAGAATGGCGTTACGTTGTTTTTTCAGATGAAAAAAAATTTAATTTTGATGGGCCTGATGCCTTTAAATACTACTTTCACGATGTGAGACCGACATCATAGCCGAGAGGGTGGTATTATGGTGTGGGGAGCGGTTACCTACTACGGAACTGTTGAATTCGAGTTCCAAACAGCAAAAATGACCGCGACAACTTACAAAGGGATATTGGAAAGAAATTTTCCTAAATTCAGTGATTTATTTTGGAGCGGTAAATTGGATTGGATAAATTGCGCCGATAGTTAAAAACTGGATAAAGGAGCAAAATGTGGGATTGCTGCAGTGGCCACCATACTCACCGGACCTGAACCTTATGGAAAACGTATGGGGATGGTTAATCCGAAAAGTGTACGAGTCTGGTAATCAATACGAAGACAGAGGATCTCTAATTGCCGCCATTAAATTAGCCTGGAGAGAAATTTCGCTGGACTTGTTAAAGTCACTTTATGATTCAATGCCAGACCGAATTTGTGAAGTTATCATGAACAAAGGATGCAGTACCCACTACTGCAATCAGTAAATGAAATAATTTGATAAGAAAAACTTGTTTTATTTCGTTCTAATGGACGTTTCTTTTTGTGATTTCATTATTTGTACTTATTCAGTTGACGCAAACAAAAAAGCGCATTTTTCCGTATGGAATGCTTTGCAAGAGAGCCAGAGAAGAAATAACTGAATTATTTTGAATTATTCTTTGTCATTTCTTTTAACAACATCATAGACAAATAGTTAGCATCATCAAATGATAGATTCATGTACATTATGTGGAAATAATGAGCCACATAAATTTGAAAAAGTTTGTACCTATTCAGTTGGAAGGGAGGAAAGGTTTTTGGACAGAGTGGTACAAACTTTTTTTTTTTTTTTAATAATTTTTTTTTTAATAATAAGAATACTTTATTTCATATCAAAACAGCTTAGATCTAAATTAAGATATAAATTACAGAGGTGCAAATTTTACATGAAACTAAAGCTTTTTGTATGAAATAGTGGAGTACAATCAGTTGTCATAATGACAAGAGTCGAATGTACCTATCAATTCAAATATGTTTTAAAAGTAAACAATTGAAAACATATTTGAATTGATAGGTACATTCTGTATTTGTTGTCTCAATTCTTGGTTACGTTATTGTAGTAGGGGAGACTGGGTACGGTTGAAACACAGGACGGTTGAAACAACACGAATATCTCGTGAACCGTACGCGCAGCGTCTATGAGTATTAGGGGTGAATGAAGCAAAATCAAGTCCGTCGACGAATAGTAGTCATGCATCGTTCGTTCGGCTGTTCAGTTTTAAGTGAGAGCTAATGTTCTATTTAGGCTATCAAAAGTAAGTATTTTTGTTTAGTTATTTTTTGTTTTACTGGGGTTTCTATCGATGCGAGATTGCTGTGCCTATTTTTTTTGTATGCAGTAAAGAGTGTAGAATACAGTATGTAGACTAGTTTAAACATGTCAGTGTTGTTTTCGTTACTTTATAGATTTTTTTTACTTAAAGGGGGGGTTGGGGACGGTTGAAACAATTTTTCAGGGGACGGTTGAAACAATATTTTAGTTATTTTTTTATTCTTATATATTATTTTAACGAAATTAGAAGAGCCAGAAAGTGTACAATGTACACCGATACACCAGAGAAAGAACAAATAAAAAAGGGTCATGAAGCAAGACTGTAACAAACCAGCTAAGCAAGCTAAGAAATGGTTGGAAGGTGTAAAAAATAAAATAAAAAATAAGGAAAGTAAAAAAAAAAAAAATAATAATAATAATGCAGCATTCCTGTGCTCTATTATTTTTATTTTATTCAGAAGAAGAGGAGTTTTATTGCCTTGTCTGCTTGTCAACGTATTCAGGGAGCAGATCTAGTGAAAGTTGGATGCAAATGTGTCACCTGTAAGATGTGGGCTCACAAATAGTGCACAGAAGGTTGCAATAGTTATGTTTGCCACAGTTGTGATTCGGAATATTCCGACAGCTGAATTTTATCGATTGTATTATCGAAATTAAAGTAATGTTCCTTTTTTTTAGTTTCAATTAATTTAATGAATTAAGATTTTTTTTTCTTTTTTTTGATTTTTGTTTTCTTTAATTTTTTGTTGTTTAGAAATACTGTTTATCTTTTTTTTAAATTCTATATAAAACAATGACGTGATGAATATTGTAAAACAAAACTATTATTTTAAATAATAGTTAATTAAATATGTAACAATGGAAGATTGTGTTCATGTTTCAACTGACCCCAAGAACTGTTTCAACCGACCCTGGTATGGGTACGGTTGAAACAAATTTTCATTTTTGTTTTAATATGATGTACTACGCAAAATATCATACCGAGTACTCAAAAAACACTTTCCATTTATACATAGAAACATGCTCCTTCATTTCACGTAAGTTCATCACCGATTAGCTTATAAACGGCAATGGTATGGAAGGTATAAGCGAAATTGTTTCAACCGTACCCAGTCTCCCCTACCCGCCAGCTGAAAGTGATTAGCGTTAAAGGCATAGTCGCTGTAACAGTGTCATGAAGAGAAAACTGTAAACACAAACTGTACCTACATTTACCCCAGCATCATGCGTTGACATTTTGCGTTGTATTCATTTGCCGCAAACCTTTGCATTCGGAAAACCAAACGTTCATGTTCGCGTTTCAAATTCGGAATTTGAATTTCTACTTTAAAGTCGTACGTAAAACATGTTAAAAAAATAATGACAAAAAGTGAAGTCAAGTGCACCAGACTTTTTGTTTTGGAGCCGTAGGTATAGATTCATCTACATCCCAATCCAGGCTCAGTCAGACTCTGGCTGAGGCTATTTCTGAATTGAAAAATGCAATGACACTGGAAATTCGTTGGTCATTGCAACATACCGCATATCCATGGAACCAATATCCTAGGATAATAACCGCGCAAGGTTATCGAGACTTTAGTATAAATAGTACAAAGAGCCACCCCTCAATGGACGGTAGATTGCTTTGTTACTACAGCCCATGATAAAAGTATCAAAGGGTGGTGTACAAAACATCGAGCAGAGGCATGCGTACTCGGAAAAGCTCGTGTACAGCCGAGACAGGCTGTTCTCTGGAGATTAGTGCAAAAGGTAGACTTCTTCACCAAACAACTTACGCATAAGCTAGTCAAAGTCTTATCATAGCGGTATAGATCCACAGGATCATTCATCTTGATGAACAGGCATTGGATTAAAAAAATTTACTTTACAAGTAACCCAAAAAAAATTTTGTCCGGAACTATAGAAATATCATAACGTATAAGTTGGCAAGCTTATTAGTGAATTTATGGAGAACCTATTCGACGTTGAATTCCCATTTCTATGGCAATCATTTTATTGATTTTAGACTCTCAAAATGTTGTTTTAAATATAAAAGAAAGTAAAACTGGCTTTGCAAGAGTTCCAGATCCAAATTTTGAAAAGTTCTGTAATATTTTCAACAAAAATATATGCCGAATGTTGTGAAGCAGCGTCGCCGTTTGGCCCCGTTTTGAGCCTCGAGACCCGTGTCCTCTGCTTTTTTAACAATGATAAAAATTGCGAACAGGTGGTCGCAGTGGCTTAGTGTTAGTGTGTTGGACTACTAAGCGAGGGGTCTCAGGTTCGAATCCCGCAAAAACCCAAATTCCAACTTAAGGCTTTTTCCACTGCGCTACCTCTCGCGAACGTCTGACAAACATCCGAGACTATAAATGTCTGGAAAGAGCTTCTCAGTTAGCCGTTTGGAGTCGGCATAAAATTGTAGACCCCTTCCATTGGTTCCAAAAATGAAAAACTCACACAAAACAAATGGTTGTGAGAAGCCAGGCGTAGGGTCGCTCCGGACCTGTTGCGCCAACTATTATTTTTTTTATATTGCGAACAAGAACGCAAAAATATGAATGAGTATGTTTGTAATGGAAACACTTTTGTTGTGTTATAAATAAATAATGTTTTTGCTGCTGTTTTTTTTTTTGTTTTTTGCTATATTAGTATTTTATGTGGAGACTGGAGACCCTCTTTTTACCCGACTGAATACAGGGAAGGTTATGTGTTTCGCGCGTATCCTATGTACGTTCCTACGTGACGCCCTGCAGCCCTAACGGCTTTACCGATTTTGAAGAGTGAGATGTCATTAAATTGGTATTCTTTCCCAGAGTGTCACAGGCTAAACAAATAAATATAAAAGTGCAAATTAAAAAAAAAACAACCAAATAAAAAAGTTTATTTAAAAAAAAAAAAAAACCCCGACTGATTGTAAAAAAGATTTAACAAGTTTAAAACAAGACACTTTCAAGAATAACTAGGTGACAATCGGAGACTACCTACACAATCTGACAAAAATATGCACAGCCTCCGACTGCCAATTAGTTATACTTGAAAGTGTCTTGTTTTCATCTTTTTAGACCCTTACTTTTTATTTTGTTCAACTTTTTGAGATGTTTCAGCGGCAATGCGGCTATGGAGTATTAAGTATATCAAAAATATATTACATACATATATAAATACCTATACATTTTCGTTAGGTATGATAAGAGTTCTAAAATGGGAATAAGTAACTCAACAGAAAATCCTGAAGGCGAAAATCATATTGGTCTTTTGAGAGCCCATCAGCCATTTCAATTGCCGGCTGTAAACAGCGTTGCCAGACGGGCAAAATATGTTCCCCCAGATAAATCTGAAAAACCCACAGATTTGGTTATTTTTCCCAAAAAAACCCCAACTTTTTTGTCAATTTTTTTTTGGTTTTCCGAATGCAAAAGTGTGCGGAAAATACCTAAATACAACTCAAATGTTGACGAAGTTGATGCTTAGATGCGGAAAAAAAATATTTATGGTACTATCACAAAAAAAAATCCATAACTTTTTCGTAACGAAGCTTCTTTTAAAAGATTTTATTTAATTATATATCAAAATTAGTCCAGTGTCTTTGGAAAAAGAATTAATTTTCATAGCAAATATAGATTTGGAGGATCGATCTATTATTTAACAATATTTTAAAACAACTCACACTTTATTTCACCATCGATTGTCATGCTCAATTTTGAATCATTTGGTTGTGGACAGAACAGAACGAAGAATCTCCAAGCTACCTCATTCTTAGGTTTAAGTTACTCAGCTTATGCAGAATGCTTATAATTTTTCTGTAAAGGCACATTTTAAGGTTACCTACCAAAAAGGATTAGGTATATAACGAAATACAAACAAAACAAAATTTGAAAAAAACTTTTGTTTGCAGTGTACCGTGCCCGTGCCGATTGATATGTGTTTGCTTTTTGGCAAGATAATAAACTCCCAGTTCTACACACGCTGTTTTTGGTGTAGGTCCTTAAAAGCGAAGCAACACGACAGATAGTCAGTTATACAGTAACTCACTTACGCGTTACGCCCGCAGTTTTTTATTGCAATTTTATTATAATGTGGCACTCCGAAAAGTTACTCAATATATCGCACACCGCACACATCCTACGAGTGTTTCTGCCTGCCTAGGGCTCATAAACAATCTCACAGTTCTTTCTGAGTTCTGGATTTGTCTTCTGTGTACTGTGTGCATATGGCCGCTTTTATTGTATAACATCCTTTTTCTGTTACCCCATTTCTATTAAGCATTATACCAGCTCGTTAGTTTACAGGATATGACAATTGCCTATAAGAATGGAAAGAACTTGGAGTCCTTTTTCTGGGTGCGTTGGCTCTGCCGAATGCCAGTGCCAGGTGCTATTGAATTTGGTGGAATAGCATAATTGAAATAGTGATTTGCGAGCGATACGACTGTGAGTAGCTTGCAGGAGGATAAGCCTCTACTCTTTGTGTTCACAAGCGCATCGTTTAATTTATGCAAATGGCTCAACTTAGCACACATGTGTTTGCGTGGCAGCGAGATCGTTTTACTCGGTTCCTGTGCGAAATTATGTGCGATGTTTGTTGGGTGAATTATTTTATCTTTCTCGTTGAATAATTTAGTATCACCTGCGGTTAATATACCTCCCGCGGTATCAGTGTGGAGGAACTGCATACGCTTGATGAAGCTGCGTCTATAAATCAGACAAACTTTTGCTTTTATCAGCCAGGTGTTTCAGGTGGATTTAACGTTTGATTTAATACTTTCTCGATGTTGTGCTTTTATCATTGTGATATGAGATACTCCGGTGTGTTTCAGCACATAACCTAATAATGTGTGTGTGCTGTGTTGTTATTAAGATTGAGTGATAAGTTTGAGTTATGTGTTTGCACCTATGGGTGTTTACGATTCTTTGCCAATTCAGTGTCGTAATTAGATGAATTTTATTGATTTATTATCCCGCGGTGTACCTATATTGAAATTGTTCACAAGTTGCAAATGTCTTAAGGGAGCACAGTAACAGCACTCTGATACTTTGTGTGACTGCGCGAAGATTGCTTTGTATGGGATTACTTTTATTATCTACTAAAAACAAAATTTTTATGATTTGAACTAGAATTTTGAAATAAGAATAATTAAATTTGAATTCCCATTCAGTGATGTGCATTCTACGTTTAATTTCACTCCACAGGGTTGGAATCATTTCAGTGAGTGCAAATCAATCTCAGCAATCAAATGATTCGCTGACTTGTATTCATTATTATCGTCAGGTTGGTGGTGGGTAAAATGCAAGTACGAACGGAAATTATTTTACTGAGTGGAGGAGTAACAACGATTCTCGTTTGTTTGGGGGTTACCCTAACAATTTCTGTTGGGAAATTATGTCGAATTTCAGTTTTTGTTAATTGTTTGAGAGAAACAACTCTTAACAACAATTCGCAGACACAGCCACTTTTGGTAGGAATGGTAGCTATTTCGAACTACACCACTTATTCATCATCAGACTCCTTTGAAGTGATGGTTTGAATAGTTTTTGAATTCTGACAGTCAATTCTCCGTATATAATTCCATTTGGAAAGACATTTCTGTTTTTCTCCTGTCAGGAAATGAACTTGCATTTCAATTTTTCTCCAATTGACCAAGTGACTACCACTTGCGCCAACTGAGCGACGAGTGGAAGCCCGACAAGGACAACTGGTGATTAGAACGGAGGGGAAGACCTTCCTCTGTGCGTTGTTGTTGCTGCGAGGTGTTTATTTGTCAATTGTCGTTCTCTCGGGTCTTCTTCGCCGATTTTCTTTTTATGATTGAAGTCATCCGATTAGTGGAAAATGATTCCAGTCTCACTGATTTTGGTGACTACATGATCCTTAAAGTGGAGCAGAGAAATTAACCCACCGAATTGCATCGTTTGGTAGTACTGCCGCAAGTCTAAGTTCTTCAATGATTTAAAGGGTTTTTCAACAAGGATACGGGTAGATGTGAAAATGGGGAAAAATATTCTTGTATTTGAAAGGCAAATGTATATAACGTCGGTTTTTTTTCAAAACCTCGTAGGTCCCGTTTAAAAATAATAATAACATTTAATGTCCCTTAATCCTGATGAAAAAAAAAAAAAAAACACTGAATTTAAATCTTAATACTTTGTAACTACATCCTAATTCATTTTGCCTCCTTCTATGTCGATCGGCCTTCAAATTTCCATTTAAAAACTCGTATGCCCGTCTTACGTGTTACTTTAGCAGTCTCCTTTTTAAGGTTCCGTACCTAAAGGGAACCTTATTAGTTCCGCTTTTGTCCGTCTGTCCGAAACCACTAGACCAATTTTGTACCTAGGTCTATCTTAGAAACTAATTGACGTGGAACATTTTACCACTTTGGAAGTGTCTCTCGCGCAAACCATTCAGTTAAGAAAAAAATGATATTAGAAACCTTAATATAATTTTTGAAGACCTATCCATAGATACCACACACGTATGGGTTTAATGAAAAAACAATTTTTGAGTTTGAGTTCTAAGTATGGGGATCCCCCAAAATTTATTGTTTTTTTTTTCCTATTTTTGTGTAAAATCTTAATGCGGTTCACAGTTTCAAGTTTCAACAGTAGGTATAGTTCTTAAAATTTCGGAAAAAAAGTGGCTGTGACATACGGACGGACAGACAGACAGATAGACATGACGAATCTCTAATTTAACTCATCAGCAAAAAAAACCTCGCAATTTCCAACTCTAAAGAAGTACGGGACCTTCGGTGCGCGAGTCGCACTCGCACTTGATCAGTTTTTTTATTTTTTAAATCGTTTTTTGCGCCTCTTCAAAAATTTGCCATTTTCGACTTACGACGATTTTTTGAAAGAAAACCGAGAACATCGTTCAAATCAGTGTTCCCAGACTTTAAAGACTGTTTTCCCCTTTTTAACTTTCTCGATTACGCAGCAAGAGTAAGATATTGTATTTGTGCAAATTTCGAACTCGAGATGTTAATCAGTTCTTATATAAGGATGATTGAGGAAGCGGGTCGCAAAATATTGTCCGTCTGTTCCGGTTACCCGGACTTACTTCAAAATTCGGATATGGAGTTTGTGGGCCCATATAGTTCGGGGCGTTTGTTTTTTCTTAAGTTAACCTCACTATACTTGCCATATAAAATTTTCATACCAATTTGATTTTTTCGAAAACGGTTCTAACAAAATTAAAGTTTGAACATTTAGCTAAAAAAAATCGAATATCATTTTTTTTGCTTTTGAAATTTGGACATACATATTTCGAAAACGGTTCATACGATTGTAACATTGACCATTACATAGGTCATATGGTTATTTATTACTTAATAGAAAACTCACTTTTTCTTTATAACTATTAACATACAATGTTTTTGAAAAAATATGCATTTTTTTAAAAATACATAGGTATTTTGATGTTCTCAAAATTATTACGTCCTTAATTATATTTCGAACCACCGAAACAGATAATTTTAGAAACTGCTCATATCTCGAAAACCCCATTTTCGAATAAGATAAAACTTTAAAAACCAAGTACAAAACGCTTATATCCCGCGAACAATATTTTGTACTCAGTTTTCAGCTAAATAGTTAAGCAATGGTATTTCTTAAACTAAATATGTAGGGGAAGGTCATGTACCTTGGACCGCTTATACCTTGGAACGAGTGACAATTCCTGGCAATTGGCTGAACATGTTGATAAAAGTTCTTCCATAAATTTTCCTGTATATATAAATATGGGATTTATTTCAGTTTGAGTTCATTTGGCGGATAAGCACGGATGTGTAAAAAAACATACAAAACAAATCACACGGCCCGTCGAAAAGACACGCCATTAAAAATCGAGAGCAGCAAAGCAAAAGGCACAGGACTTTCTCGCCAAAGATGCTAATGGTTTAAATGATGACCATGATGATTTCGAAGCTGAAAGTGACTGGCCGATTTCGGAGTTGCTTACAGCTGGCAGAAAAAAAAATTGAATTTTCTTACGTTTTCCTTTTCAGTTATTTGTTGTCTTGGTGTACATACCCACTCACATTTTATTTTCAATAACTTTTGTTTATTAAGTTAATAAACGGATTTATATTTCTGTAATGGAAAAAGGTAGTAAAATATACATATTATAATGAAAACAACTGATTTCGGTCCAAGGTACATACACTAAGAGACCAAGGTACATTCACTGTATGTACCTCGGACCGTTCAAGGTTTGCTTACGAAGTAGGATTTTTCAGGCATACGGTAACTTCTTTAGAAAACATTTTAACACCAACTCATATCCAATATAATAGTTGATTGATAACATAAACAAAAATAAAATTGGAAGATTTGAGCTTCCTTCGTTCAGCAGTTAAAATTGTGAAATCCCGTCCAACGTACATGTCCTTCCCCTATTGTTAAATTTTATCTTTTTTTTTCAACGATTTTAATTAAAATGCATATTTAGTAAAACAAAGGAATTCTTATTAAGAATTCGTTTTTCTCCAATAATTTGAATAAATACGTTTTCCAATCATTTCTTAAAAATTACTATACCCTAATCCCGATCTGTATTCGTATATTTTTGTAAAACTCAATACCGTACTGCCAATGCTTAAAACTCTTTAGCCAGAACTTGCGAAAATTACCTGTTACTGAGAGCTAAAACTTATTAAAACTAACATTGTTATTTGATATGTATTGCCATATCGAATGAATATAACCTAAAAGTGATTTTTATTTAACACTACCTCAGTGTTGCCAACCCTAATTTTCAAAAGTCTGTAGATGAAAGATAAAAATTCTGTAGAATTCTGTATTTATGCTTGTCGAAATTCTGTAGAAATCCAGACCTTTTTTTAACATTCTAAAAGTGTTAAAAATGTAAGTTTGAATGGCATAAAATTTCAGCCTTTGATTATACTTAATAATTTTGCACAAATACATAATTTTTATTAACCGCTGGTACCGTTGCAATCGATAATACTTGTCGTAATTTTGGCCTTGTTAAATCTTGATCATCGATTCCATTTTTGTCTTCATCCGTCAATTCTAGGTACCTACTCTGGTTTTAAAAAAAAAACCTCCAACATGTTTTTAAACGTTATGAATATTTTGTCGTACAGCAGAAAGATTTTTGGGTTCTCCGATTGCATTTCTTTATTTAGGTCAGTGAAGTATACCAACGCAAAACTAAGGAACTCAAGTTTTTACTGGAATCAAAGATTTCTGTAGGCAATGTGAAAATTCTCTAGATATACAAAAATTCCGTAGGGTTGGCATCAGTGCACTATCTTTTCTTACATTTTATGTACGGTTTCTTCGGAACTTTTTACCTACCTACCAATTGACTCAACCAAACTTTTGATGAACGAGAAAGTTTCGTGCGACCCAGTCGTTTTATTTTTATACTTATATAGATGTTTTTTTTTCCAAATAAACATTTGTGCATCATTTTCTATTTCAAATTCGGAAGAGTTAATTAACTACAGGTCATACATTGAAGCAGCAGTAATGTAACAATAAAAGTCATGTATACGTGTCGTACCGCTAACCCTACTAACAATAAATAAAAAAACAATACCCACATCGCGACAATTGTCAGACGAAATTCCGCGGAGTAAATTTAAACCTGCGTATCTTACACATTTTAATTAGTAATTTTGCCATCGCCTTAACACTTTCCAGGTGGAAGAATATTAATAGCCACTGTTCATTTGTTTGTGTCTGAGAAAAAGCCAATTAAATCATCCGCAACCCACCTGCGTAACTAATGGCTTCAATTTGCGAAGTAAAATATGTTAAAAGCGGTTCCACAGCAAAATAAGCGCGAAAAATATAAATAAAATGTTAAATTAGCATAATTTAAAAGAACGTCAGCTCTCCGCCCAAGGACCCACCCCGTTTTGTCCCGTTTTCGTTGTTCCTTAACTGTCTTAGTTTTTTGTTGGTAGATAATAAATCGCACCCAGGATATATGTCAGTAAATTGTGAACCCTTTTTTGTTGTGCTCGTTTCACCCTCGACAGGGCGAGAAAAAAAAAAGCCAAATTAAAGAATCCTTGGGGCAAAAAACCAGGTGAGTGGTGGCTGTTACATTTCTTTTGTTCATTTTCTGATGGAACAATTTCCCATCGAAAATGCCGAGATACAAAATAAAATAAAAATGCGGACAAACACGGTGAATATTTTCTGTGCAATTTGTTGCCCTAAATTGAATGCCATTACGTACAGCCTACTGGGCACAGGCGGATGATGGAATTGGCGAGGCTCGTTGGAGGGGACCACCAACCAAATGCTATTAACAATTTGGAAATATTCGAATTTCGAACCGAAATTGAAGTGTACAGTTTTTTATGACAGCCATGTAAATGCAATCAAATTTCGTGGTCCTTTCTGTGCTGTCCATCATAAGGAAACTTCACTTCTACAGCCATGTGTTATCTCCATTTTTGTTTTCCAAAATTGTTTTGCCCCGAATCCAATTTAAATTCCCTTCTCCCAAACCGAATTTACTATCTTTGCAAAAATCCAACTACCACATAGCAGAGCAGAACGAAAAGTTCAACTTTGTGGCGAAATTTATTTGCACATTCTTCGGGACATTCAACTTTTTCAACTATCGTATGCATTATCCCTCCCCATTTCAGTGCACATCTCCAACGGAAAAGTAGTAGTATACCGTGATGACGCTGATGATGATGATGATGATACTACCACTATTTATTGCATACAGATAATAATCATTTGTTGTCAAACTTTTATTCGCCTGAAAGTGCATTCTCTACGAGCGAGAGTCCTATTGTAGTATGTAGTGTGTAGGTATAGGCGAACATGGGGTATAGGTTTGCAGAACTTTTGGGATTAATATTCATGCTTTGACATTAAAAATCTCAACGGGTTGAGATCTCAGTGTGCAACTTGATGCTCGAGAGATATAGTGCCCAAAACTTTTCACACAGAATCACTTTGGACTTGAATTTCCAGATTTTTGCGGTGATGTCGCCTCTCTTGCTGTATACATCCTTCGTTTTTGCTTGTCTCCTTGTGACGTTTAGTTAAAAGGACCGGTAAAAGTTGTTCTTGACTTTTAAGAAGGTTTATTCTTGCAGAATAAAAAAACAACAACAAGAAAAAGGACTTTGTTCAAATTAGTTTGCGTCCCTAGAAGGATTATAGTTTTAAAGTTTAAACTCATATTTCAGTTTCAGTTGCCTAAGGGGTGCAATAGGGTTTCGCCAGTATGGGGAACTATCTACTGAGGTCTAGATTGAATACGTGCATGAGTGTTTAGGTACGCGTAGGGATGCACGCATCATAAAATATCCATTTACAGTCGGGCAGGATATTGATATTGTTTCCTATTTTGTGTATCATGGGTATATTGAAAGAACTTTTACGGCAAGTGAATTTATAAATGATAAATGCGAATTGAACGAAAGTTCCAGTTGAGCCTGTTTAATGCCCGGCCGGTCAAAACCCTGTTTTTGTGGAGTTTGTCGGCAAACACGAATAAGCGGACACGCAAGCCTTTTTTGTTCAACGAAGCTTAAGGAGTTTCCATTGCTAAGGAAAGAGGAGTTTATTCATTTTGTCCGATCACATTTATCGTGAAGATTTATAGCTTTTTTTTTTTTTTGTCTGGTTAGGAAACTGAGAGCACTCCAGACGCAACTGGCTCATTGTACCACTAGGAAACAAATCCCAAAGTGGAATTAACATTGTTTGATATCATTTTTTGTATTTCGAAATGCTGATGATGATTGAGGAGCATACGTTTAGTCTGCCCGCATCCTGGGGAGCCGTGCAAACATACAATTGTGTTCTCACAAAACTCAATCGACAATGGTAGACTTGACTGTGGCGCAGGAAGGCTCATTGCCGGTTTCGGTCCTGAGAAAACATCCTCTACAGCCTTGCTAAGCAATCTAGTCTCATTTCCTACAATGGCAGTGCCACCTGGGCTATACAAAACTATACAAAAGTCAAAGAGTTTAGCTTTGCAAGTATTCTGGAATGAATTACAGGGATGAGCAAGGCCTTAAGTGCAGCCCGACAGTCGCTACAGACGTAAATACTCCAACACCGCCACCTATTCCTAAAAATATAATTGACAGCCATTAGAATAGCACAAATATCCGCTTTAAAAGCAGAGCCATGCTTGCCTAATGAGTTGGCGTCGAGTGTCTTCTATTTCCAAGAAGACAACTTTGGATTAAGCGAATTTTCAGTGCATCTGATTAGGAGCTATCTTTCGAATCGTTTTCAAAAGGTCTTTGCTGAGCAAAAATATTCTCGGCCTGAACGTATTCTCGCCGGTGTGCCTCAGGGTTCAATTATTGGCCCAATCCTGTTCTGCCTTTATATAAATGACCTACCACAAGTTTGCTGCAACTCATCTATACATCTATATGCTGATGATGCACAGATATACATTTCTCGACCAATTGGATTGGTGGAAGATCTCGTGGCTAGATGCAATTCAGATCTCTCTTCAATAGTAAAGTGGTCCCAAAATAATGGTCTGATTTTAAATCCGGTTAAAAGTAAACCTCACGGCGGCACACCTCCATCCGATGGTCCAAATTTTCGATGACGCTGAGGCATAATTGAGGTTCTATGCCGTTAATTTGCCGAATCATCTCATCCTTTAGCTCGTGAATTATTGCTGGCTTATCGACGTACACCTTTTCTTTCAAATAACCCCAAAGAAACAAGTCCAAAGGTGTCAAATCACATGATCTTGGCGGCCAATTGACATCGCCACCACGTGAGATAACACGGCCATTGAATTTGTCGCGCAAAAGAGCCATTGTTTCGTTAGCTGTGTGGCAAGTGGCACCGTCCTGTTGAAACCACATATCGTCCACATCCATAACTTCCAATTCGGGCCATAAAAAGTTCGTTATCATCTCACGATAGCGAACACCATTCACAGTAACTGCCTGACCGGCCTCATTTTGGAAGAAAAATTAGGCCCGATGATGTCACTCTCACACTCAGTCACGAGCTGTACGAGCATGCACTGGTGTTTTCACATCTCCTACAGACCCGGTTTGCTCAAATTTTTGCACGATTTTTCCGATTGTACGCATATTTGGACGATTAAATTGACCGAAAAAATCACGAAGTGCACGATATGCATTTTGATTTAAACACCCATTTTCATAATAAGCCTGAATAACTTTAACGCGTTGCTGGATTGTGTATCTTTCCATGGTTCAAATTGAGTTAGTCTGAAATTGAGAAATGTCAAATGAAATGCAGAAAAAAACTTGACATTTAGTTGTGGTTCACATCAACATCGGCCCTTAAAATTTACCACCCTTTACATACCACAAAAATGTTGTAAGTGAGACTTGAAGCTGATGGCTCGGTCTCTTTTTTTCTATTGAACCACAGCCGAATAAAGCTCTTGAAACCAGTCTAATTTCATTAATAAAACATCGTTGAAGTCCCAAAAACAATTACGGACACCACCTTTTGTTTTTTTAATTTATTTGAAAGAAGTAATTGTGAGCATATGGCGATATTTTCAAATCACATAACTGCCGTGAGGATAATTGGATATAAATCTGCCTCCAAAGTAAAAAAAACACTTGCAAATTATACGCAAAAAGTTTTCGGAATGAATAGGTTCAGTCCCGAAATGATTTATCTATTTCCATCCAGCTTACTACACCATTCTCTGACCACTAATACGAACGCATTTGTTTGAAAAGTGATATTCCCCCAGAATCAGGGGGTTTTCCAATTTAGCAACCAACTTTGACCATGACATGGCCCAGCAAATTGTATTCCCCCATCCCGCAGACCTGAACATACACAATGGCCTGAGTCGAAATCGAAAATTGAATTTCCGAGAAATTACATCTCCAGGTCCAACTTTCGCCACAGAAGCAGATTCGCCCAAAAATTACAACATTGTTGCTAGATCTATTGTTTTAAACTAATTGCATTACCTAACCGCAAAGAAGGCAATACACCATAGTGCTGAGGCTGAGGTCCTTGTGAAGTTTGTATAGGTATACCCTCAATCATGTTGAATTCGATGGATCAAACCAAAAGCAATTTGCAAATTATTCAGAAAATGACTGATTGATTGCAGGAATTAAGAAACTTCTCTGATGCGGCATAAGCAATTCGGATAATAAGGTTTCTCCAACTACAAACACCAAACATTGGTGCTGGTTGTGGGTTGTGGCATTACTGGGGCCTTGTGTGGATGGGAGAGAACTACTTCACAGATGCAAAAGCAATTTATTACTTTACACACATATGGAACCACAATTGTCTAGATTGTGATTTGGATGAGCTGGGGTGAGCTGCTTTCGTTTGCTTTTTATATTCGGCACCTAATGATTTTCTCCTTCAAATACTTTGTGATAATTAGGAGGAAGCGTCCATTCACATTCGCATTACATCTCTATGCCATTTATACGTGTTCTTGACCACAATAACCTTGGTGTGCGAATACTGGAGCGAGCTAATACCGATTGTGGTTAAGGACGCACAACGGAAACTTTTCTTAATTGTTTGTTGTTCTTTTTTGGTGTGAAACGTTTTTGCGTTCGAATATTCAAGTTTTCAGAGTGGGGGATATTTTCGGATTTTGAATGTTTTCTAATTTTTATTTTTAGATTGATCACACCAAAGGCGGCGGACGAATTTAATTAGTCACCCTGAAAATATACGAGAGAAGTACCTATGTAGGGGAACCTTTGGACACACACACACTGTGAGTGTGCTTTTGAGGACAAATTTTCCACGACTCAACGAATGTGACAGTGCGCGGAATTTTCAGAGTGATTTGAGTTAAGCAAAAAGACTGATCTGAAAAAGGGACCAGACGTGAATGGTGGGTAGTGAAAGTGATAGATGAATTGGTAAATTTCTATTAGCGCCGGATGCGGCGGCAAGATATTTCAACTGTAGTCAGTTTTTCGCTGACATCTTCAAAGTTGCTCCCGGCCTCCGAACTCGTCATCGTTTTCAATTGGGCAAAAAGAAGCGTCCGGAAGAGTCCGGAATCGAAAATTTCGCTTCTGAAAGCGTTTCATTGGCATTGGAATCCACTCAAGAAGCACTCACACAAGTGCAATTTATGTATTTTATACAAGGCAGGTGGCAGTTGCTGTAGATTATTTGTTGGCATTTCAGCAATACTTATGGACCTCACTTACTGAAAAAAAAAAAAAAAACTGAACATTCTATTTCCACAATTCCAATGTCAAATGCTAAGATAAGTTGATGGGGTAACACTGTAAGGCCCACGTTATAGCCATACGTAAAATGCAACCGAAAAAGTTGGAACAGTATGAAAATGATTTTTTTTTTCGTTTCGGCGGTCATAGCGAAAAATCTGTCAGAAAAAAAGTTTCCGTACTAAGGGCCGGTCTATTCACAGCTGGTTAAAGCCTTGGTAGGTTACCACTGATTTAGCTTATAAATCAGTGATAACCAATGAGTGTCTTGAAAGTTTTTTCACTTCGGTCACCAAACCATAGCTTTGCAGAAAATTAGTGATTGACCGAATCCATGGTTATATTTTTTTGTTTTTCGGGTCCGTTTGTTTTTGATAAGTAATTTATTTAGGTAGGTATTTTATTATTGTATTTATTTTTACTAAGCTTAATAAACACAAAAATTAATATCATAACCAAATTATACAGGAATTTCTTAAGAACTAAAGAATGAAACTTTGTATTTGTTAGTCAATGATTTTTTGAGAACAAAACCGAAATAAAGCTAAATCCAATAAAATGTATTACAAATTAACAGGCCTCATGTTAATTTATTCAACGACAATCGCAATTTCCTCGTTCTCTCAATACCTATATAAAAAATCTTGAACAAACGAAATTACAGATAATCAGCTCAAAATCAGCTGGTTATCGATTTCACTGGTTAACTAACCAAACTACTGATTCTCTGGTTAATATTTTGCTGAACAAACGCATTCGATGGTTATCAGCTGGAATAAACGATGATTACAGATAACCAAAATTGAAGAAACCGGGCCTAAGACAATTACCTACAACAAACCAACCCCCACTGATTGGATTCCATCAGAAAAAAAGTTCCTGACAGATGGAACAGTAAAGAAATGAAATACTTCAGTGGAATGATTCGGTTTTCTTTAGGGGAATTGACTGAGAAGTTGATCAGTAAAAGTTTTTCGTATGTAAAAACGAATAAATTATTTTTCTAGAAAATTTAAAGATCATTTACATACATTTTTTTGATAATCTAACTTTATAATTCATAAGCAACATTTTAAGACCAAGATTGAGTTAAACCACCAAGCTTAAGTGGTCAAAAAAAGCAAAAGAAAATTTTTACGGATTGCTATAACTGGGGCCTTAGGTAGGTACCATATTAAAATGAACTTTACTATATGTAAGAAAGAGAAAGGGGTAGAAAAAAGGTATGTGGGTGGGCTTGTGTTGCTCCTGCACAGAGGACAGGTATTCAGAATTCAGGCAACAAGTCAGTTCAGTGCCGCAGTGTGCTAAGTACTAGGTTGGTAAGTGATGACAAGTTTCACTTTTATTGAAAAGTGTAATTTTTATACCTTTGATGAGTAACAATAGATTTTTGTGAGAATAAAAGCAATTATGCTACAATTTTTAAAGAATGTGCAAATTATCATACATTTTGCGTATGATAATGGGTTGCTATCATACATCATACAAGACCTGAAATTATCATACATGTAGCATAATTATCATACGGTTGGTATCGCTGATAAACGTATAATAAATTATTTTGAAACCCTCGATTTTCTCAATTTAATTCTTGAAAACAAAATAATAACGCACATACGTGGTTTTCTAATTAATTTTTGACGTAAAAAAAAAATTTAAATAAATATTTAATAGGATGCCAATTTATTGGATGCCAAATCAGGACCACACGGCGATTTTCCGAAATTTTCTCTCTGCCTAAACCTGAAATACAACAATACGAACAAAACCAAAAAAGAATCATGAAAATCGTCCCAAGGGTTATCGAGTTATAACGTCATCGAGTTTCATCCCGAAAGAATTATATACATAGAAGGTAATTCAATTGAATTGAAAAACTACATTTTAAGAATTTTCCGACTTTTCTTTTTTTCCCAAAACCTTCGCATAGGAAATACCAACAAACCCGCAGCAGGAAGTTTCCAATTTCGGCCAGTCGTATTCAAGTTTTAAGCATCCGAAAACGTCAGCATCCATTTATATTTATATATATATAGAATAATTCATAATAAACATCGTCTTCAAATACAGAACGGTTCATTATTATAATAAGGAAGCGTAACTATACTTACAAATACCGAAGGATATTCCTGCCATAATGCGTATCGAATCATCAGTAACCAGCAATTACTGGAATTGATCCTTCTGGTGAAGGACTGAATCGTCACTGAATCGGACTAATATGGTACATCGTGTAGTGACAGTTCTCTATACTTGTGCCTAAGAGTTGTTTTTATAATTTTAACAACCGCGATTAACATTCAATCCTTCTTTTACAAATATAGATCGATCCAGATTTTTGTCAGGAAAAATTAGAGTTCTAAAATAAAGTCATACGTGCTCAATAGAAAACCACATATTTTTTTTTGACAAAATTTTAATTAAAATAAATGTTATTCATTTTTTATTAGCTTAAATTTTCAAAAATTCGCTAGTTTTCCCTTTTTCTCACGGGGAACTTTGCGAACATCGAAATTCCCACTAAAATCTCCACATTATGACAGCCCTATTCAACAGTTTCTTGAAAACAAGTGGGTATTCAACTTGGGACTTGGTTTATTAGTCAAAAAGGTGCCCAATTATCGTGATCAATCCATAATTGAAGGTGCAGGGAAATAAGTCCACGGGAACTAAGTCCACTAAGGGACGCAATTTTTTTTTTTATTATTTTCAGATTCTTAATTATTTGATTATTTTCAATCAAGAATTCCAATTCTTAGTGTTGGAAGTTAGTTGCTTCTTCTCATTTTTGAATCTGTACTAAGTTCCCATAAGAAAGTGGACTTAGTTCCCACCTTACATTGGAACTAAGTCCTCTTTACGAAAGTGGTTTTACTTCCCACTGGTTGGGAACTTAGTCCCTCAGTGGATTTAGTTCCCGGGGACTTATTTCCCTGCACCATAATTCAATTCTTCATTAGATTGTCCCACATTAGAAGACAAATTTAAAGGGATCACCCTTAAAATCCTATCCATTGGTCTACCCCTACTATTCGAATACATCAGCATCATTTTTATGACTCTTAGGAGAGGAGTCATACGCATCTACCGCACTACTGACCAAAAATGCTTTCAAGGACTCCTTTCCTTACTACTTATATGAAATAACTTGAAAGGTATTTCCAAATCAATTTGCTTCAAAACGAAATTGCTCTTGTCCTTATCCAAATTTTATTGATAACTATGTGATGCCAACCCTAATTTTCAAAAGTCTGTAGATGAGAGATAAAAATTCTGTAGAATTCTGTATTTATGCCTGTCGAAATTCTGTAGAAATCCAGACATTTTTTTTTAAACGTTATGAATATTTTTTTGTACAGCAGGAATAGTTTTGGGTGCTCCGATTGCATTTCTTTGTTTAGGTCAGTGAAATATACCAACGCAAAACTAAGGAATTCAAGTTTTTACTGGAATCTGAGATTTCTGTATATTTTAGTTTGAATTCTGTATTACAGAAAATTCTGTAGGGTTGGCATCAGTGGTCTCCATCCACGCATGCAACAATATTTTACTTATAGCACCTCTCCACTTAATTCGAAATTCAATTTTGTCTCAATGACCTTGCCTTCAAGATATTTGTTTTCATGATACTATATGAATGGAAATTTACGAGCTCCCAGAGAAATGCAAAAGTCACATTAAATTGATGTGCCACGAGATTGGCTATACATAATTATGTACTCGCTCACTGACAGATTTTCGAAAGCAATGCCTTCTGCCGCCCAATTTACTGTACCAGCCTTACACATCGTCAATCACTCATCTTATTGAATTGATATCTAATACTGCTTAAAGTAACACAAATCCCATTTTGGTAATCCTCTTCTTTGCTACCTGCACAGTCCACAATGACATGCTCTACCGTCTGTTGAGCTCCATTTTGAGTCTGTCAACTTACAGATGAGCTTATGTGTAACCCGATTAAAATACTAATTCGCATTGAATTAAAATTCAAATTCAATCGATTGTCGATGATGCCACCCTCCCGGACGAATCATCTCATTTGCATAGAATTGCCTGGCTTATGGAGCAAAACTAACGCTTCATTGTCTGCATAGTAAGTGAAACCGGTGCCCTCGTCCGAGAAGGATATAATTGAAATTCACCAAAGGTGAGGATGAGGATACTTTTTTTTTCTGTAAGTAAATATCCTATTTATTTATTTTTGTGTCCAATGGTGTGTTGATAGCTTATAGGTGGATGGCTCCGAACACACACTGTGGTAGTCAGTCCGTCTTAAAGTTTTGTTGTGGTCAGGATGTGCTACTTATGCAAGTAATTGTATTTTGTTAATCAATGTATGTCTTCCCTATTATCGTACGAGTACCTACTCGGAGTTGAGTGAAATATTTGCCATTTAAGTTGGTATTGAAATGTAGAAAAAGGGTTGAAACCTTTGGCCTACTCATTAAGAGGTTTCGCTTTCAATCCCAAACAGTTTGGGTATGGCAAATCATTTAATCTTTTGAGATGAACGAATTCCAGCGATAAGGATCCTTACAGAGTGCATGAAAAGTTTTGACGCATATTCCGTATTTTCAATTTGTATATCGTTTCCTAAGTATCTTGCATAAACTTCATGTATGCATTCGCAGAAGCTTCCGCTAGATGTTCGCCTTTCCTTCTTCTGAGTAAGTTTTTGGCGAATAGTAGCCAATTTTTCAAGCGATACCGGCTGGAAAAGTTTAGCTCGAAATATGCTGCCAAAACAAGGCGATTCGCATTTGCTTTGCTTCAAGTTTACCAAAATAAGACTTTATTCGTAAGTGGGTTCTTCTGAGAATCCCAGGCAATACCTGCTTCGTGGGAATTGTTAAATTCCACCGCGATTGCTGTGGATGACAAAAGGTAACGAAGAAAGTGCAAACTTTTAAAAAAAGCTTATGTGAATGTTTGCAGGAAGACTATGCAAGACTCCTTTGGAACGTTATGTAAATTTCCGAGGTCCTTTATATCGCAATTGATCCAACAATTTAAAGAGTTTAACAGCATGTAGCAAACTATATAACAACATACAATACACGCTGGGTATTTCTTTGTCAAATACAATTGTATTTATTTAAGATATCGCTTTCGCCAGTGGCATCTATTACCCTAGGATTCTCAGATGAACACCCCCCTGCGGACAATATCTCCTTTAGGGGAACTCAAGGCGAGCGAAATGCAAAGGGCAGTTGATCTCTTGGACCTATTACATTCATTTGGGAACAGTTTTGTAAGTGGAATATGGAGTAACACATGGAGTTTTCTGCAGACTGCTAAACGCTGTTCCGCTGTTAGGCAGTACGCTGGACGGTGAAAGCCAAGATTTCCGTCCACCTGACCAAAATGAAGTGAGGATAGCAATATCTAAGCTTAAATCCAACAAGGCTGCTGGACCGGACGGCTTAACTGCCGAGCTGTTTAAGGGAGATGACCTGGTAGAGAGCGTACACCAACTCGTCTCCAAGATTTGGTCAGACGAAAGTATGCCTGATGAATGGAACCTCAGCATCGTTTGCCCGATCCACAAGAAAGGAGACTGTCTAAACTGCGCCAACTATAGAGGCATCAGTCTCCTGAACACTGCGTATAAGATCATGTCTACCGTACTGTGTGAACGCCTGAAACCATTCGTCAACGATCTGATAGGTCCCTATCAGTGCGGTTTTAGGCCCGGTAAGTCCACGACCGATCAAATATTCACACTATGGCAGATCCTGGGGAAAACCCAAGAAGTCCAGATCGATACTCACCATCTTTTTATCGATTTTAAGGCCGCATATGACAGCATTTATAGAGATGAGCTATACAGAGCCATGTCTAGTTTTGGCATCCCTGCCAAACTTGTCAGATTGTACAGAATGACGATGGAGAACGCTCGCTGCTCCGTTAAGGTCGGAAACAATCTCACCGAGACCTTTGATGGCAAAAAAGGATTTGGACAAGGTGACGCGCTGTCATGTGACTTCTTCAACATCATTCTTGAGAAAATTGTGCGAAACTCACAAGCCAACACCAGAGGCACAATTTTCCATAAGTCTGTGCAACTGCTTGTATACGCTGCGACATTGACATTGTTGCCAGAACACAGCGAGCTGTCACTGGTGCGTTTGCAAGTATTAGTACAGAAGCGGCAAAAATGGGTTTAGTGGTGAATGAGGGTAAAACAAAATATATGCTGTCAATAAGAAGGGACACACAACATCGACGAATCGGACAGAACGTCACGATAGACAGCTATAACTTTGAGGTAGTTAGGGACTTTGTCTACCTCGGCTCCGCTATAAACTCTGATAATGACATCACATCAGAAATCAAGCGAAGAATCACACTTGCCAACCGCTGTTTCTTTGGCCTAAGACGGCAATTGATTAGTAAGGTCTTGTGAAGAAGCACTTAGGAGATTCTATATAAGACTCTCATCATTCCTGTCCTGCTCTATGGCGCAGAAGCATGGACCCTAGCAAAAACGGATGAGGATCTTCTTGGTCGCTTCGAACGCAAAATTCTTCGAGTGATTTTTGGTCCCGTTTGCGTTGACGGGATTTGGAGGAGAAGATTTGGTCAGAAAAGTACGCATTAGTCGTCTAAGATGCTTAGGACATGTAGAGCGAATGGACACCAACGCTCCGGCCCGGAGAGTCTTCAATTCCAACCCGGAGGGACAACGCAGTAGAGGAAGACCCATCTTTAGGTGGCGCGCGCAAGTGGAAGGGGGCCTCAACCAACTTGGAGTGCGCAACTGGAGGCAGTTAGCCAAAGATCGCGCTAACTGGAGAGGCGTATTGGTTGAGGCCCTGGTCCACCCCGGACTGTATCGCCACCTTAAGTAAGTAAGTAAGGCCGTCCACTATAACTACATGGATCAGCATCAAAAATAAGTGCAACAAAATATCGTGAAATTGCTTTTCAAAATTGGCAGCATTTTACTACAGAAACGAAGCTGGCTTCTATAGTGGAGGGTAAGGACATCTCACGTCGCTTTTGGATTGCCTAGGGCACCTTTATCCAGTAAAATAAAACAATTCTCTGAAATGCACCCTTCACACAGCAACCTTGACTAAAAAACTTGCACTTGGCAGTAACTCTGTCAGTGGTTCATTCATAAAAATCCCCGCAAAAGTCCTCACTCAATCCAAGTGCCATTTACACTCAAAACTAAAATCTCACCCGAGCATAGAATATTCTTCTCCCATAGATCCTCTCACCGGCAATCTTTCCGACGCTCAATTTAATACCACTCCTCCTCCTCCAGATGCCCCCCTACAGCCCAACATACTATGCATCCTCTCAAACATATGGTATTTTTAATTTGCTAAATAAAAGGTGTATCGGACTCGACTATTTTTTCCTCTTCTCTGCTATTCTTGTTGTTGTGCTTGGAGACTGTGTGACTTTTCTATTCAAAAGACAACTGAAAAAAAAAGTTCTTTTCACGTTGAAACGATCTCGCATTAGTACAAGTTAGGCCTTCGGGCCATTCAAATCATCAAGTGGAAATCAACCCGATACCGTCTCAGTTCCGCCCCTAAAAATACACGCCTTCGGTTCTCTACCATTTGATCTGATAGCCTATTTTTATTTCTGGTTGTCGAAAAATTATCTGTTCTGTGAAACTCAATAAAAGTTCCTTTCAAAAATAGAAGATCAATCAAAATTCGGGTGCGTTATTTTCAGTGTTTCGGTTTGTTGAGATAGAAAATTAATTTCTGTGCAAGTGAACAAGGATATAATAATTGGAATTTCGCGTGCCGATCCACACCAGGCATCAGATGCCAATCATCACGCTAGATCACATAGCAAGTTCAATAGCACCGGGAAACACAAAACTGTACAAAAAGTGAGTTAAAAACGCCAGTTTTTCAAATTCAATTATGTAAAGGTTTTTTTTTTTTTTTGTTGTTGAATTTCTTGTGTGTGCGATTGCCTCCTGCAGTTGGATATAGGTATACTCGTATATAATATCCAACGCCACCGCATTACTCAGATGCTTTGGTAGAACATCATTTTGGTTATTTTTAGTCGGGATGGTAGAAAAGTTCATTTAAATATCTTCTGTCACGGTGCCAAAATCTCGCACATAGGTGGATGGATTTTGTTTTTTCACTCGAAATGTTCGTATGTCCGTCTGTTGTGTTGTTGTTGGACGGCTTCTTGTTTGTTTAATAATTAGAAAATATTTTGGATTAATTATTATTCGTCCATGATGTCATCAAGCAGAAGATAAACTGTGAAGTGGTAGTTAAAATGATTTCTTTTCCCAAATGAATTTTAACAAAAATTCGATTTTCAGGGGATGGTAAAAAACAGATAAACTAAAAAAAAATGTTATTATGTTAAAAATTCAAGCTTGCTGATGTTTCTAAATATAACCAGATTTATCAGCAGATGAGGCTGGCAGATGTCATGTTAGAGTGGGCCGAGTCATGCTCTTGATGGTCGTATAAATTTGCCACCAAGGACTTAAATTTACTTTTCCGTAAAGTTTATTCCTACATACTTTGCTTCGCTACTTGGCTTTGCCGAAATCGGTGAATTGTTTTGAAGCAGCGCCGCGCCGTATTGATGCTTTTACACCAAGTACCTCTTCCTTGCTTAATGTTTGCCTACAATTTATCCCGTCTCTAGAGATCATTATTATGCCTCATTATAGTGGGTAGACCGGACAGGGGTCTGGTTCTGGAGTCTTCGTAGCAAGCGAGAACATTAGACTTCACTACCCCTTAGGTAACCATGCGTCTGTCTTCCAAGCGGAGATTTTCGCTATCCTAATGGCCTTGCGCTATATTGTGACAAACAGGTGGAGGGCTAGGAGTATATGCGTTTGCAGCGATAGCCACGCTGCATTAAAAACCCTCTTATAAATTAGTGCTCGAACTCAAGCTTTCTCTGAACTTGGTCGGAAGGCTAAATACAGCGTATCTTGTTTGGGTCCCAAGTCACACTGGCATCCAGGGAAATGAGATCGCTGATGAGCTTGGCAGGCTGGGTTCAGAAGGAGCATTCTTAGCACCTAAACCTGCGTTGGGTTTGCCTACATCGGTAGTTAAATCATCCATTGATACTTGGGTTTCTCGCGAACACGAGTATCGGTGGCGTGGCTGCGCTGGGTGTGGACAGACCAAACCACTGCTTCCGGACATCTGCAAAAGGTCGGCGGCTTTCCTTCTGTCTCTCAGGAGAATCGACTGTTCACCGCTTGTGGGCATCATTCATTTTTTCATCGGCCCATCGGAGAAACTTTAAACATAGTCAAAACTACTTCCTTTCCAGCATGATATAGTGGAATCTCGCCAAGGAGATGGCCCCTTGTCTACCATGTCGCAAGTCAGTTAGTCTATAGGCAATGTCGAAATAAAAGAAGCGCGGTATTGAATATTGATCATCACACATTACTTAGAAAAGTTAATGTCCAAAAAACTCTGCCCTGAGTGACCCATGACTTCAAGAGAACGGAAACATCAGTATAACAACTGAATTTGTAAGCATACTTCGTCGAAAATCCTCAAGTGGACGCTGGAGTATCAACTTGTATACTGCTACTGCTCTTATTCAATGGGAAAGCTGTCTGAGAAAATAATACCCTACCCATCCAGGGGAATAGACAGACGTGGTTCTGTTAAGCTACCATAGAAAGGCGATCTTCAGAACTCTGATATCACAATTTTGTATGTATTTAAAGAGTTGATGCAAATATTATTCTGGGACCCATTCTGGTCTAAGATCCAGGCCTCGCTAAATAATAAGCAGCAGCAGTTGTCACAACAAGTTCTTATATGATCCTATCCCAACCATTTGATTGCGTGAATTTTTATTTTTTATTTTTGGTACGATTGAAATGAAAGGGATCTACAATTTTGAACCACATCCGAAATACTGTATTAAGAAGCAAGCTGTCAGATGCTCGAGATAGGTAGTGTTTTTTTCTGGCGATTGAACTTGAGACCCCTCGCTCTGTAGTACAGCTCCACCACAATAACAACTCAGCCATTGCTATACCAGACAAAAAAAAAAAAAAAAATAGTTGGCGCAGTGGCTCCGTATGGACCCTAACCCTAGGCCTAGCTCTTCACAACTATTTTTTTTGTGTGAGTTTTTCATTTTCTGTCCTTACATTCTATGTATTCCATTTAAAATTGTATGGCGAGTCTATCGGATTCGATATAAATGAGTTTGCTCGAGTACAAGAGTACAAAAGTACAAAAGCCTTAATTCGATACAATTTATTTACCTGTACCTATCTTTCAAATTCTCTTGCAGTTTGTGCTTTCCAAAAATATAAAATCAAATAACGGATAACTGAAAAGCTCTTTCATGACAGTTATATACTATCATATGCTTGTCAGACGTTCCCGAGAGGTGGCGCAGTGGAAAGAAACAAAATAAACTGGGGCCCTTGCTTACAGTAAAGGGTTATTCAATAAGAGGTGTTATTGTGAGAGGATATGGTCCTGTATGCGTGCTCGTGGTGGCCATTTGACGTTGTTTTTCATTATTAACGGCATATCTTCCTCTTTATTATGAAATAAACATCCGATCATTTATCTCAAAAAATGACATTTTTCTTTGAATACCAAAATAACACCTCTTATTGGAAAATCCTTTAGCTTAACACACTAACCACTAAGCCACGGCACCCACCAGAAATCAAATATTAATTGTTTTATTTTTGTATCGAAATAACAGCTGCTGTATGTCCAGATTTAGCGGAATGTAGACATCGTATACTTGGCGGTCCGTTCTTTGACGACACTCTAAATTTTAAACATCTCATTCATCTTTTTCAATAACAACATCGATTTCTTCAACTCCACTTGTTGGATTTGATCTCCACTATAAATTCCTTTCTTTACCTATACAATGTCCTGGGAGTTGTGATTTCAAAACAAGAGTTTAATTACATTTCCCCCAGCGTCATATGAATTAACCCATCCATTGGTGGATTATTGGATTGGGATTACTATTTTTACCACTACAAATACGAATTTTAAATTGAATTAAATTGGAAAAAAAAGTTTACATAACCCAATTCCTTAAATTAAGGATATTGCTTTATTCCATCCCCTTTAACTATAGGTTGACGTTGGTAGTAAAATATATTTTAAACGAAAGCATGCACAGTGAAACATATTTTATTGAAAATTACTTTTTTTCCAGTCAATAAATTTCAAAATGGTTATAATCAATATGACCAAGTAAATTAATATTATTATTATTATTATTGAGTACACAATTTTCGGAACATTTAAATACTGAGGCGTTAATTGTCACTAAAGCCACAATGTTTTTTTGTGAAACTAACCTTTATTCATGTGCATTGTATATGAGAGAGATGTTTAAATTAAGTCGATAATGAATATAACAATTAAATTTTTAAATATATGAAATTTAAATTCCTGTGAGGGCAAATTGAGAATTCTGCAGTATTTTCTCTGCATAGTGGCCCAAACCTATGTACTCCTCACTTTTCATTTCTAACGAATTGGTTTTAATGAATGCATTAGATTGAATGTAATGGAAATTAATTTGAATGATTTTTGGACTGTTTTGCAATTAAGTTGCCAACATACTCGTGTTGTGGAGCTTCTTGTCAGTTTCTTGTCAGTATACTTTTGGGTGACCACATGTTTGAAATTAAAATGCTAAAAAAAACAAAAAAGTCAAGTTAATAAAACCCAGTTTTAAGTTTTTGAGTAGGTTTATTATTTTAAGACTGACTTAAGAGAATGATTTTCCAACTATTTGCGATGTATTTTGGATTGTTTATGTTTTGAGTATTTTTGGATAAATGATCATGAATTCAAAAAACCCAGAGGCCAAGGAAAAGTTAAATAGTTATATTTTAAGATATTAAGACTGAAAACTATTTTTAATCACCCACCACGTCAAGTTATCCCTTTAGGGTGCGACCATAGTATTCTTACTTGTTCATGTTTAATACTAATAACGTCCATTAATTTTGAGCTCGTTTTTGCAAAATCTTTAGAAAATAATTATAGCTTCTTAATAAATAAGTCTGAGGTAAACTGAATAAATCTGAGCTAAACTCTTAGCAACTTTCAGTAATAATGGGTGGCACGCATTAAACGTAGCAATTGCTTTTCCTCAAAAGAAATGCCAAATCGAAGTTTCGTTTAAATAAAAACGTAGGTATTTGAGTTGACACCAACTTTTGGCAAGTTTGAAAAGCGGCACCACTTACCTTTTACTCCAGGGGGTTGATTCTGGTTCTGTGAAAGAGTGAATCGAATAAATCGTTTTCACATTCGCTTTCACGCATTGCTTTCATTTTTTCGATTCACTTTGTACTAGAATGCGATTCTGGTTCAATAAGTGAAAATATCGTGGTGAATTCAATAACGCACACTGTGTTGTATGAAAGAGGGTTGTCAATTTTCAAACTCTCACTAAAACATTCACTTGCAAATGGGGCCGTGAGAAGAAATTATTCATATGAAAAATTTTGACTTTTGGTTTCAGATTTTCATAGAACGAGAATCAAAATTGCGCGTGAAAGGGTGAAAACATTTCCGTTTCACTTTTTCACAGAACCAGAATCGACCCCCAGATCGGTGTAAATAAAAGTACCGATTGCTACGGAAATCCAAGTCTGCTATATAGCTGACTCGACCTTTTGCTAAATATTTTGTACGCATATTTTTTACATAAAAAAATGTAAGCATTGTGCACTAGTATCGATGTTTTGTTTATAAATAGTTAACTTAAGTTTTGTTTGAACAGGAACACCAACCAAATACCTATGACGTATTTGCAACTGAAACTGCAATTGTTTCGTGGACTTTTTGTCATATTTTTTCTTTTAGATATTTTCTTTTAGACGCATTCACAAGGTTTATTGTATATAGGACATCCGGGCTTTGAGGTTAGCATATTTTCAAAACCTCTCGGTAATTTATACATAGTTTTTCAACTAACTGGCTAGTGTGTAAACAAAAATATTTCCCAAAAGGCGAAGATTGGACACAATTTCAGTGCTGCCAACCGTGAGGTACAGTTCTGCGCTGAAATTACATGAAAAACCGACAAAAAAGCGCTAGATTTCGCAAACTAGCGCTAGATTTTTGTTTTGCTAAATATATTATATTTCTTGAGACATATGTTATGTAATGTATTTATTTACATAGGTATTTTATTTAAAAAGACAAATTATGTAGGCATAGACACATTCAAATATTACATAAAGATTCAGTCTTAGTCCTCTCTGTCGATTTCGTTTGCTTAAAAAAATAAATCACTTATCCCCCTTATTAATAAAAAAATGTTCACAAGTAAGTTAGTTAGCAAACGTCAGATATATGAATATCCCAGAAACAGCACGAGGCTTGGCGCACGCGCTAATCAATTTGAATGTAAGTCGAAAACAATTGAAAATGAAATAGCTAATTGGTATCTGTCTCTGACATGTCAATGAATGTATTTAGTGCACATTTAAGGATGGACGCATTCTGTGATTGTCGAAGGACAAATTAATGAAATACCTACAAAATTTCTGATATATTTCATTTCGCGCTGAATTTTTCGCTATGCGCTAAATCTATTTTTTACGCGCTGTCAGACCCGAAATTCCGATAGATCACGTTTCCCGCTAAGTTGGCAACATTGCCGGTATCTAAAGAATAAATAAAACTGAAAAAAAAAAGAAAGAAAAATTAATGTTTCCATGTGCAGTTGCAGGTATGTATAGATATTTTTTTCATAACTTTTTTTCAAATTTACAATTTTGTTGTTAATGTAGGTACTTAAGTACCTACATAAATAAAAAAAATACGCACATGCCATTAAATTTTATCTGAGAAATCGGTTTTATGTGGTAAAATGATCTTTACTGACAGAAGACTGAATCCGTAAGGTTTGTTGTTAAATATCGTTTACCAAAGCCCTAAAACGCAAACGGGGGCTAAAAAAACATTTGAAGAATTTTGCGCTCAAAACGTCCTTCGTTACTTCAACTTGTCCGGATCCTTTTTCACAGCAGCGAGCGATCACCGTCGTCAAAAGGAACCCGACAAGTTTGGAAGGGATGCCAAAAAACAGATATGTTTCTAAAAATTCTGTTATATGCGGCGTCAAAATCGATTAAAAGATTGTGGGTCTGGGTACCGATCTGAACTAATTGCGTTTTTACAGGATCTAACGTAGTGCGACTGTTTGTGGACTTAATGGGCTTAAAAAAAATAAATAGTTGGCGCAACAGGTCCGGAGAGACCCTAGGCCTAGCTTCTCACAACCATTCGTTTTGTGTGAGTTTCTCATTTTTGGAACGAATGGAAGGGATCTACAATTTTATGCCGACTCCAAACGGCTAATTGAGAAGCTCTTTCAAGACATTTATACTCTCGGATGTTTGTCAGACTTTCGCGAGAGGTAGCGCAGCGGAATGGGCTTAAACTGCACTGGAAAGGATCGATCAGCTTGTCGAAAAATTGTGTGTCAGGTATTCATACAGTAAGCTGAATATGACTTCAGATTTCTGAATGGTTTTTAGAAAGAGCAGCACCTCTGTATTGGCTCTTTGGCGAGCTTCTCGTGCCTTTGTTCTTTCTCGGAATCATTCGATGCTTTGACGCTTTTTGATCCAGTTCTGAAAATGCAACGATGCATTTTTGTTGGTCAACGGGGCCGGTCCGAGGTCAGGTAGCGCCCTGTGCAAGTCCCATTTTTTGCAGGTCTCATTCCTGTTTGTTGACTCAATCAGCTGTTCTCTCAGTCATTTACAATGGGCTGAATTTTTTGCGCCGCTCAAATCACACGAAAAGTGAGCAAAGACAGTCGATTTTTAATAGTTCTTATAAGGGTCAGCGCCCTTTGGATTTGTACTTATTGGCTTACCTTGAATTTATGGACCAAATAAAGAACAACTTTCTTGGGCTCGCATGTCATCAAAGTATCGGAATTGATTCATATTCCTAGTTCGAAATTTTGCCCGACAACAGTACCAGTACCTGAAAACAAAAATGCACCGGCTAGTTCGCTCTTATTCCAATTTCGACAGATGTCGAAATGTTATATATGTGGCGAAAAACGAAATATGTACTATCCTGCTCGGGACACGCAGTGGTGTATACTCGCAAAAGTAGGTAAATTGTACTCCAAAGATTAGTTCAGCTCCACTATATAAAATGAATTAATTCTTTGAAATGATTAACTTGAAATCATTTATTAAGATTTAAGATCAAGGTATAGATAAAACGCCGCCCGTGCTCGCCTGATAGCAGCCATTTGGAATTCTGACTATTTTCGAATGAAATATCACATGCATGGGTGGGATTATATTTTCATATGTCACATATGCAATCCCACACAGATATAAATAAAAAAAACCTGTCTGCTGCATTATAAAGATTTCTCTTTTAGATAAACATAAACTCTATTCATCAAGATTTGAATTTTTTCTGTTAATTAATTTTGAGTTGATTGATTGACCCATTTTTCTTGTTGATAATGTATGTGTCTTAAAATAGACGCATGCAGTGCTTTCGTTCGCCCACCCAAATGCTGTTTTTCCTTTCATCTTTTATCGCAACACACTCAACAGCATTTTGTTTGACGATAAATAATTTAAATCCCTTGACGATAGTCCTTACAGGGGATATAATAATATATATATATATATATTCAAAGAAAATCCAAATTTGGAATACCTATCTCATATTTATTTTTAAAGAAAGGTAGTTCCAACCTCAAATTCGGTTCAGTTCAATTTAAACCTGACATCTGTTAGAAGTTTCGTATTTTTAGCCATTGTGTCAAGATCCCATTTGCAAAGGCACATCTTCATTTAGCCTTACCCACCTGAGAGAGAAATGAGAATGAAAATGAACAACAAATTCGACACAACAAAGAAACAAGACAACATTTTGACGTTTCATATGCGTACCTCAATGAATATTTCTATTTTTATAAAAACCGCCTCTTCTTCATTTCTTTTTTTAAACCATTACCAGTTTGTTTGTTTTACCAATGCTTATTGAAATTTTCGGCAAAAAATAAGAAGCTCTTTGTGTCATTTCGAAAGTGGAAAATTCGAAATGTCACTGTGAAAGCTCTAACTTGTGCGCCTAAGAAGATGCCA
This sequence comes from Cheilosia urbana, assembly GCA_946477585.1. Classification (NCBI taxonomy): domain Eukaryota; kingdom Metazoa; phylum Arthropoda; class Insecta; order Diptera; family Syrphidae; genus Cheilosia; species Cheilosia urbana. The sequence goes on from OX297856.1 coordinate 26,014,899, forward strand.
CGAATTTCCGCTAACCACTTGTGGAACGTATTCAATACGATCATCCGCAGAGTGGACTTCCGTCATTTCTCGCCTGTCATGTGTGCTTTTAGAGAACAACAAAGGTGTCACTATTATTTTTGGATTCGTCTACGTGGCCTTATTTCACCATCTTTGCACATGTTCTCTTCCGAAAATGCGGTCTTTGTACGTACTACGCATTAGGTTCAATGTGTTTTTGCTTTATAATATTTCCTTGGAAGTTGAAACAAATTCTTTCAAGTTGGACATTGTGTCGGTTTATTTATGTGTCTGCAAGTTGACTGTCCATATAAAGCGTAGTTGTCAGGACAATACAAAGATTGTACATTTAAAAATAATTACATACACAAAATGAGTATTAAAAACAATGCAATACAACACCGATGTGAGATGATGGTGACCTCTGACTAATCACCTGAACGACAATTACGTTCAGACGGCCCCTTGACTTTGATTTAAGAGTTTTTTGCTTTATTCAGGCAAACAAGATGCAAATGCAAAAAAAAAACATTTTGGCAAATCATCAAAATGTTTTTTTTTTGCATTTGCATCTTGTTTGCCTGTTTTGCTTTACATCGTTTAATGGTGGCTTGTCAAATAATTAATCATCAATTTTTAGAGTGGGTAGATTGTGTTTTTAAACTTCCGTTTCATTTGCATTTCGTTTCAGGGAAATTAGATAACAAATTTAGAGAAGGGCCCTCAGGGGTGCCTCGGAATACTTAGCACCGAGAAGAGTTTCTTAATTTTATTTTTTTTTTATAAAAGAGGTAAGTTTTTACTTTTAAGCAGCAAACAGAATTTTTTTTCTTTGTAAATTGGAAAATATTTTTTTTTAGTTTATGAATGCTTCGATCTCAGTAAAGCAAAGTAAAGTAGGATTTTCAGGCGCAACTACAGCAACTATTGTGAGTGAGTCCTAGAAGTGTCAAGTAGTTGTTGTAATTGCGTGCTGCAAATCTTACTTTACTTTGCTTTGCTGAGATCGAAGCTAAAAAAAAAAAAACAGGCCTATTGAAGGAAAACAGAACTATCTTTACTGTAATATTTTATATAAAGAATATATGCATTTAAATAGGTATATTTTGTATAGAAATACTTTTGTGAAAGAAGGACGACTGGGATGTATGTACTACCTGTATTTCAAAAACGATTTTCTATATTTTACATTAATAACTTTTAAGTTACGCATGTGCCGCTTGCAATGCTCGGATGAACTTGCTGGCGAACAAAATGCGAATCGGGTGGGTTGCTGTGTTGTTAATAAGCTTAAATAGCTGGTCTGTTCGACATAAAGCACTGAGATTGCGTCCACTTCATCGCTAGTTTCTTGTATCTTGTCTAAATGATCACAATGTCTCCTTATACGACCTGTCAAACAACCAAAATCCAATCAAGTTCTGTTTTAAATATCACCTGCCCAATAAAAATCAAATATCATGTGGCCCCACGATCATCCGATTTTATTTAAAATTAAATTGGTAGGTACTAGCTACCTAAGCTAATAAATATAAAAGCCCTGATCACACTTAAGTTCTCGCCTTCCCTTGGCACGAGCTACCGCAATTTCCCCATTACCCCCATAAACTATTAATAAACTGGTGCAATCTCTGCTTTTCTCCTGCTGCAAACATTCTTAACGCATTCACTTTTGCCGCTGAAATTTGATTAGCTTGCGTTCGCGACAAATATATTTGTGAAGTTCCTTTTCGGTTTTTTTGATTTTTATCCACGCGCGAACTAGCCGGGAAAAGAAAGAGAAAAAGCGCGCGTACTATTTTCGAAAAGAGAAAAATATTTCACTTAAAAATAGACAGGCGTAGGCTATTTAGAGAACGCGTATGCAATTTCAAATTTATTTCTATTTATGTAAGTCCATTTGCGGTTTGAAGAATTTTAAAGGAACCTACATTTGTGAGAAACGGCAGACAAAAGGACTTTTTGAAAAAAGTGTCACATTCAACAAGTATTAGGTCTGTTCCCTTACGAAAATGAATTCGAATACATTAGTAAAACCTCGTTTCCTTACACAAAAGTTGGGTAGAAGTGAACGAAGTTTGACTAACGTATTCGAATGGATTATCGTAGGGGAACAGACCGATTGTGATAGAGAGGAACGCACAGCTGGAAAGCAAAATAGGTATAAATCAATCTCAAGGACGAATGCCCTTTATTCAAATAAATATTACAACTATATAAATTACAAGAAAAACAAAACTAAAAGCTCACTGCTCGTCCTCCCCGAGAGCTAGAACTTCCTTAAAGTCAAAAGGTCTGAAAAGAGTCCCAGAACCGGCATAGAATTTCGACTGGAATTCCACCCAATGCAGCCGCAGACTGTGCAAAAATGCCGAAAGTCCCTCCATCACCACCAAAATTGACACAGTCAGCGAGGACCAAACGCAAAATGTGAACACCAGTAGAATCCCTCCCTTCCAGTTGTCCGATTTCAAGCCCCCTCTCAGCACCATATTCCACAGCACACTCGACAGTTGATCGTGGGCTAGGGAAAGGGCCCACAGCCGCAGGTAGGAGGCGGTGTGCGAAACTGATCCTAGGACACTTTCTATAGTTCGAATGCCTTGGATGATGAAAACCTCCGAGATGTCTTGGTTATGCCACTCGTCCTTCATAATGCTGTCGTTTTCAGCACTGTAGGTGGAGCCGCTCGATTGGTCGTCTGCGTCGGATTCCAATATTCGTACTACCAGACCGTCTTCGCTGCCGTTGTTTTTCGTGTTGGTCGCGAAGGTGACCCTCTTTTCACGTTGTTGCCGGGAGACTTTGTGGGTCCCCTTGGGCGTTCCTGTCTCTCTCTGCCACAAAATGTATAGAGGTCTGGCGAAGAGCATGATGGGGATGCACAACAGGGCAAGTGTGACTAGAATATTTTGAAAAACACCCTGAAACTGGAACATGTACCTTTGACAGCCAACGGGGATGTCACCTGACTCCTTGAACAGGACCATGTCGATGAAGATGATCAAGATGGATGGAGCGCAATGTGAGTTGTAGGGCATCGCCCCATCAGCCGAGTACAGTATCCACTTGAGGAAGATCAGAAAAACCAGGTAGAGGAAGAGACTGAAAAATACCATCTGCGGGATGCACATCCCCATCAGGTCGATGTAGTTGCCAAAGGAGATGTGGTTCCAGGCGGCGAGGGACATTCCGAAAAACATATGCAGCACGCCCAAGATGATGGCGACTTTCATTTTGAACGAGTTCATGGCGACAATAGCACTTTCCCCACTGGCATCCCACACCGGGTCGATGCCAAAAATATGCGGCCTACCTTCAAACGCGGTTGCGGGATTCAGCTGAAGGCCATTGTTCGACAGGATTGTAGACTCGTTAAAGCGTACCTTCCAGGCGGTGCGAAATATACAGAACGACTTGGAGAAGACGTCGTTGTAGATGAGCCCTGTGAATATTGAGAACAGTCCCATTAGCAGGATGATGTAACGTCCTCCGAACACGATATTCCAAATCTCATTGTCGACCTTCTTCCTCGACAGCTGTTGCTCTTTGAGCACCATCCAAGTGGCGAAGAGCGCTATTAATGCTCCGTGACCCATGTCACCGAACATAACCGCAAATAGGAAGGGGAACGTCACAATGGTGTACGGAGCTGGGTTCAGTTCTCGGTAGCCGCCAACTCCATAAGCGTCGACGAGCGCCTGGAAGCCGTGTGTGATGCGATTTGTGCGATTGAAGGTCGGTGGAGTCCTCGCATTCCTTGGCAACTCAGTCAGAATTGGAGACACTGAAGAACCAGCCTTCACCGCACCCCGGTACAGTGCCTGCTGGATCACGGGAATGTCCGCTGTAGGTATCCAGCACTCGGCAATCGAGTACTTTTCATCCTCATCCATACCCATGTGGTTCATCACATAGTACACAGCCATCACCTTCTTAACTCGTACACTCCAAAGGGCCAGGTCAGCAGCTGCCACAGAGAGCACCCTATGCCGGTGATAGTCGGTCTGCTCTAGCACAATTTGTAGATCCTTGATTGTAGTCTTCATCGCTAGCAACTGCTTGAGGCGATCTCTCGACGACTCTGGACACTGGTAGAGCGAAGTCCGAAAGCCTTGACATATCAGACGAATCCTATTCTCCATCACATCGCCCTGAAAGAACACCATAAAGACGAACTTCTTTATCGTCTCCTCTTGGTGGACTTCTTCGATCTCAGCGTGACGTATGAAGAAATTTCCGTGGCACGCTCGCCACAGCAAACGTTCGAAGGCGAAAAAGTTCTCAAACGGAATGGTGCCCGTCAGATAGCCCAGCTTTAGGCCATCGTCCTTTCGCAGTTGAACACCCCGAAAATCGTTGGTGTCGAGCAGCAAGGTCTTCGTCAGCGAATCACTCCATGCAAGCGTTGATGCATCCAAGAAAAATTCATCAGCCTTCTCCAAGACCTCGCTGACCTCCAACAAGTTAAAGTACTTTGTTCTGAGTGCCTTATAGGTTGTGATGATTTCGAGCAGCTCCACTTCCATTTTCTGCAGTAACGTGCGCAGTTCCATCATGTCCTTGGCGTTCGGCGCTATCGGGAGGGTGTCCTCTTTTATGTCCACAATTGCGATAGCAGCCTGCTCAGCTTCCTGACGTAGGAAGCGTAAAATGCGTTGCATTTCGGCACAATACGACATTTCCTGGACGTATCTCAAGCGGTGAACATTTTCGCTTTCATTCAGATTATTGAAGTGAACCAAACCGACTTCGCCCAGCTCGCTAACACAGGAGTAGGCAGCGTCTTTCTTTATGTAGATCTGACAAAGACTCATCTCTTCGCTGCGGAAGCACGACCCGTGGACAGTTGTCATTGTGAAATAATTACGAAAAATGTTTTCTGTCAGCGATTTACAGTTACTTTGTTTCGATTGTGTAGAGCCGACTACTGACGGGTTCTATAAAACTGAGTGGCTTCTAAAGTATGCTCAAAATGGCTTTAGGTTATGTTTTTGAGAAGTCCACGTTTTTGTAGTCTATCAAGTGGAGCGAACGAAATGACGTTACCACCTTTAAAACCGGAATTTTGTGGCTCAAAGTTCAAACTGTTCGCGTACGAAAAGTACGAGGTCTTGGAAAAGTAGACCTTTTTAGTTCGAGATTTCACCACGGATGTGCTATTACTTTGGTGGCCAGCACAAATTTAAGCTAATCTACTACAAATTCATATTTAGTAGGAATGGCAAAAGTTTTTCTTAACAAGGATGACGACAAATCGACTGTCAGCTCTCAAATTGTCTGTCGCTGTAAAAATTGTTGACAATTTAAACAAACCAACCTTCAAATAAATACATTTTTAGTTAAATACATATTGTGCCTTACCAGTAAACATTTTTAGTTTCGACTCTAAATCTTAGCAGTTCACAGTGGTTATATTTTCCATACGAATTTCGCAATTGTGAGCTTCCGTTAACTTAAAATCGAGACTAATATTTGTTATTAGTACGGCGGATTGTCAGCTATTATAACTCTGTCCAGTAAAAAATGTTGCAGCAAGCTGCATTGACATTTTAACACAACTTTTTACAAATGACTCGTGACAACCAATGTTGCTTATAATGGGTTTTCCAATAAGAGGTGTTATTTGGGTATTCAAAGAAAAATGTTGTTTTTTTGAGATAAATGATCGGATGTTTATTTCGTAATAAAGAGGAAGGTATGCCGTTAATAACGAAAACATCAGCCAAATGGCCACCACTAGCACGCATACCTTTCCATATCCTTTCACAATAACACCTCTTATTGAAAAACCATTTACGTTTTTTCACACAAAAGTCTTAAATTGACGAGCGTGCTAAAAGTCAAAACAAATTAAAGTGATCAACTCGACAACTGTCGATTGAAATATAAATAAATTCCAATAATATTTTTCTAATTTTTATAATAATAGCACTCAACACGCGCTAGTACAATGTACCTAAGCGAATTCCGTTTAACAAGTCCACACAATTCTAATAAAATTGAGAAAAAAAGAAGAACAACCCACACACTCTTGTGAAGCATATTTTATATGGGTGTACGCGTCACTCACTCGACTGATATATTCCTCCGTCGCGTTTTCTATTTTCGTTTATATTTCCCATCGACGAGAGAACAATTTTTTGACGCACTGCCAAAACTTGAAGTTTCATGCAATTTTTATATGATTTTTTTTAATGGTTTTGTTGGTTTTATACGTTTCTACTTGTATATTTTTTTTGTTGTTCACTATATTTGTAGGAATAAAATATTTTTCAACTGTGACAAGTTCAAGTGGGGAGGGGGTGGGGACAGACAAAATATTTGTTCAATATTTTATCAATGAAAAATGTATTCCAATCAAGTGACCAAACAATGAAATCACGTTGACGTTAATGCAGTTCGAAATATTGGCAGTTAAGAGCGAGCACGAGCTATGATTGGGTAAAATTAAGAGATGCACTTTGTTTGTCCTAGTTATATTTTCTGCAACGTAATTATTTAAAGTAGATTCATCCCAAAAACAAAAACTACGCAAGGAACGGCTGTAAGGAGCTGAGTTTAGGTTTATGCAAGGAGTTTATTTAATAAACGAAGCTCCGGTTTTTCTTATTATACAAGGTATTTTTTTGTCCGATTTCAGGTCCTTGAAAAATGAGAAGGGAGCATTATCCTATACTCATAATAAAATTTGATTGACCTAGTCCTAGATCGATCCCATGAAAAGTTTTTTTTTAGTTCGTCTTTGGCCGACGAATTTAGTCAAGAATTTTGTGACTAAAGCTACGATTACACGTGCCATTTTTCGTGGCGAATTTTGTCATGTTAACGTTACAAAAATTCGGTCATTCGTGTGTCTTTCGTGACCAGACGCTTGACAGGCGGTCACACGTAGCGACAAACTTAGGAGAAAAGTTCACGTCATAATGACGTCGACAAGTCAAAATTTGAGATGAAAAGAGGCATGTGTATTGTGTAATGTAGCTTGAGTAGGAAGTTGACAGTACGTATAAGTGGTGGATGTAAGAAAAGTTACGTTACCGACCAATTAAGTTCTTGCGTTTAGAGTATGGTCCTTTTTTTTAGACAATAGCCGTTTTAAGTGGGAGGCTATTTCTTATCTAAAAAGTCACATCTCCTTCTTCGCAAACAATTAACGACTAACTGGAAACAAGGGCGATAATAAAGGGCGGTTAAATTTTAAGGGCCGATGTTGATTTTGAATAAAACACAAATTATTTAGGAAATTATTGTCATTTCTTTTTATTATGATAATATTGGTATGGTTCAATTATGTATGGAACAAAATATCGGCCAAATGGCCGCCGCGACCTCGGCGGCACACCTCCATCCGATGGCCCAAATTTTCGACGACGCTCAGGCATAATTGAGGTTCTATGCCGTTAATGTGCCGAGTTATCTCATCCTTTGCCCCTTGAATTGTTGCTGGCTTATCGACGTACATCTTTTCTTTCAAATAACCCCAAAGAAACAAGTCCAAAGGTGTCAAATCACATGATCTTGTCGGCCAATTGACATCGCCACCACGTGAGATAACACGGCCATCGAATTTGCCGCGCAAAAGAGCCATTGTTTCGTTAGCTGTGTGGCAAGTGGCACCGTCCTGTTGAAACCACATATCGTCCAATTTGGGCCATAAAAAGTTCGTTATCATCTCATGATAGCGAACACCATTCACAGTAACTGCCTGACCGGCCTCATTTTGGAAAAAATACAGCCCGATGATGCCGCCAGCCCATAAACCACACCGAACAGTCACTCTTTGTGGGTGCATTGGTTTTTCGACAATCACTCTTGGATTATGATTCGCCTAAATGCGGCAGTTCTGCTTATTGACGAATCCACTGAGGTGAAAATGGACGATTAAATTGACCGAAAAAATCACGAAGTGCACGATATGCATTTTGATTTGGACGCCCATTTTCATAATAAGCCTGAATAACTTTAACGCATTGCTAGATTGTGTATCTTTCCACGGTTCAAATTGAGTTAGTCTAAAAATGAGAAATGTCAAATAAAATGCAGAAAAAAACTTGACGTTAAGGTGTGGTTCACATTCAACATCGGCCCTTAAAATTTAATTAATTAACCACCTACATTCCGTTTCCCTTATTCTCTTTGTGGCATCCTTTTAACCACTTAATAACTTTTTGTTGCCGAACAAATGCACATCGGCATGACACATAGTGACAATCAGTAAAATTCCATCATTTAGGACACAGTTTTTCTGGCCGCCAGCCCGACCTCCACAATTACGCATATCCATTCGCTGTTAAATTGCCCAACGTTAATCACTTTCGTCCTCCAAAAAATATTCCCGATCATGCAATGCCCAATAACAATAAATAACATTTTTCAATTGACCTCCTATGCTCCCTGTCCCCATCCCCATCCCCATCCACGATGGTAAATATTCTGCCAATCATTTTGTTGTCGCTTATTTTGATATATGTGTATTCCCCCTTGGTTTAACATCCCTTATGTACATACTGAAAAACTCTGTGCAGACGACACAATACACCATCGCTTGCATTGTGTTAAATAAAATTAAATTTTGAAGCCATTGTTTGACTCGATTCGCACGCAAGGCACCAAGGAAGCGGGTAATTTATCCTTCTTTTTTTTTTGTAACCAAAGGGACACTTTGAAACACTGTAGTAGAGCATACAACCATTTGTATGCCCACTTAAAGTGGTCCTTCGAGCCGCGTTCTATTTGATTTCGTTGTCGGGAAATTATTTCTTTTTCGTTTTGCATGTCAGGATATTTTCCCTTCCTCTTGTGTGTGAAAACAGTAGGACAGGTGTATTTTGAACAACGGTGAGACACTATAAAATTCTGTTGCAGGCAGAGGAAAAAAAAGAAAGAAAATGAAACCGGTCTTCCGATGAAAGCAAGTTAATTGAAATTAAATCCAAATATTTGAATAATTGACTTTTGTTCGCGTTTAATCCCGTTGAGTAAAGTATCTCGCGGGCGTCATTGCATAATCATAAAATGGCGTCATGTCAAAGTTGTTTAAGCGGAAGTGTTGACACAGTTTATAATCTCCTTTGCCGAATTATATTCTATTCGCATTCGCTATTATAGCGCACAATTTCTTAAATCGCTGCGGTAAGCAGTTGGGAAGAACAAGATATTTCGAAATCAAGGTACTTCTAACACATTACCCTTCAGAAAGGCCGTTAAGGGGTCATTTCGAAGCGTTTTCAAACGGGTTTTAACGCGTTTCTTGAACTCTTTTTTAGGCATTTTCTGGTACTTTTTTGACGCGCTTTATGAGGCTTTTTTCCGGCCCGTTTTTAAAGTGTTTTTTGAAACGTTTTTTTTCTTGTATGCATTTTTTGACGCGATTTTTGACGTGCTTTTTGAAATTTTTTCTGTACCGTTTATAATGTGTTTTTTGACGCGTTTTTTACGCATTTTTTTGACGAGTATTTCCACGCGTTTTTACGGGTACTTGTAAAGTGCTTTTTTTTTAAACACTTTTTTGACGTGCTTTTTGAAGCTTTTTTCTGTAGGTACTGTTTTTAAAGTGTTTTTTGGCGCGTTTAACCCCGTACAAATCAGGAACCCCAGACCGAGCTTCTCAAACAATTCATTTCCGTATAAGTTTTACTTGGCTTACAATAGGCGTTTTTCTTTTTTAGTTCAGAGCACAACCTGAACTGTTATACAAAAAGTTTGTGTTTCTTTTTTAGCTCAGATACATCAGAGCTCGAATTTGTGTTTCTTTTTTCGTTCCGAGCATGATCAGATATACCTAATATACATACCTATTTTTTCCATCAGTTTCACAAATTGGCAGCAACGCATCAACTATAAAAAAAAGGTTTAAAGTTCGATGAATGAACTATTTAAAGGAGAACCTGTCAAAATCGGTTTCGCTTGATTGCAGGTATAGCTACACCCCGTTTTTAATTTTTTCACGGAAAATTAATAATTGAAATTGTAAGAAAATGAAAATGCTGTTTTTTTGTTCTTCCCTCGGCTGGAACTTAAATTGTGCGAATGCGGTTTCGACGTATATTCACACAGGTAAAGGCAAGGGGGCGATGGAAAACTGCATTGTAACGAAACCCAATTTTATTGCAACGCTGTGCCTTTTGTTTTCGATTGCATCGATTTCTCAATACATGAAACTATACAAAGCCTTTCAAATGAACCGATTATTTAGAGAAAATATATACAAAACCCTTTGTTATCCTGGATTTGCGATGTGAAATTAATTGCTTATTGGCATGAGCATTAGATGAGTGGTATAATGGATGAGGATACCTATATGTTTGTTGTTATTTTTTCGATGGAGCGTTTGCATTTCAAATTTAAAATTCGATTATATCATTAGTTTGTGCAAATGACATTTTTGCAATAAGCATTAAGGCGGGTTGTGCGTGTGAGCAATTTTTATGGTGGTTCCGGACCGTAGTTTTTATGGCGCAAACATAACAGCATCATCTGCTAATAGGGGAAACACCAATTTCGACATTTTGTAAAAAGAAACAAGACTGGCCCTTATACACTACCTTGTGGTACTAGTACTAACTACGATGTTTTCATTTGAGCGATTTCCAATTTGTGGTGAATCGAGGCTTCAAAAAGAGGCTCCCCAATTTGCTTGGTCCCTGACTAACTGCTTCCAGTTTCGCACTGCAAGTCAGTCCAGGTTTTATATTACTTATGCCACCTAAGGCAAGGCTCTTCTCCACTGCGTTGTACATCCGGATTAGAGTCAAAGACATTCATTCGCTCTACGTGACCTCCAGCCATCTAAGACGACTGTCGTGCAATCGATATCGCTATACAAATCGTATATTCGTTATTGGATTTTCACCCCCAAAACCTGTCAAGGCAAATGCGACCGAACACTTGACAGTAAAAATTCTCCTCTCCAAGCGACTAAGGATATCTTCATCTGCTTGCGACTAAATCCAACCTTTAGCACCATAAAGCAGGAATGGGATTAAAGGGGTTATACAGAATTTCGTTAGTTAAGCCTAGTCCGCAGCTGTTCCGGAACGAAAAATCCCTCACAAAAGTGTCACGACGAAATTGTGAACGAAAAATGTCGCTTTCCTTTACACATTTTGCAGTACGCTGCTGATGCGAAATGAGGGGGGAAAAGTGGGTAATTGTAGTTGATTGCTTGGTACAATTCCCCACTCTCTTTTCGCACACAATTATTATCCTGGACATTAATTATTGCTTGTGAATATTTGAAATTTGTACTGCAGTGCTGCCAGCTTTTATAAGAGGTATTGAGCCAAATTGAGAAATTTTGGAGCCAAAAATATCCAAACTCAAATATGAAGACCAAAAATGCGTATTTTTGTAGTTCATAGGCACACATATTCTAATTAAATTGTATTTAAGGACGATATTAAATTAAAAAAACAACACATGCTCGTAATTGAGAGACTTTCAAGCTCTAGTTTCCATTTTCCAAATGTAACCAAAATATAAAAGCTGGAATGGGCCATACTTGGACAGTGTGTTTTCATACTCATGCATATCTTGTGAGATGATTTTACTGCTGAGATATTAGAGTCTGTTCAAAAACTGTATGAAAATGGAGTTGGCGCATTTTTTTATAAATGCCTAAGGAGCCCAAAAATCGCCAAACCTTAAAATACATATAGACTAAATTAGGATAATTCCCCAATGATAATTTGAGGAGCCAGTGAAAAGTTTGAGTATCCAAATCGGAGATAAAAAGCCAGTGCTTGTAGCACTACTACTTTTGTAGCAGCTGATTACACCCTCCACAAATTATTTTCCGCTGCCTTTTGGCAGACTCTTCGCTGTCCTTTTGGAGACCACCGGAAGGTTTCGTTCCGGAACAGCTGCATACTAGGCTTAAGCCGAGATAGGGCTCTACTACAATTACTCTATTACTCAATTCTGAGGTCAAAGAAACAGCGATTGGCAAGAGTAGTTCTTCGTTAAGTTTCTCCTAAAGTGTTGTTGTCAAAACTTACAGCAGAGCCCCAAGTAGACAAAGAGCCCCTCCACCTTGAAGTTGCAGCTGTCGGTTGCATTTGCGGTTGTAGTTTTTTCCGATTCATCTATATTATTTGTCCCTTCTTAGGCCCTAGTTATAGCCATACTTAAAATGCAACCGAAAAAGTTGGAACAGTATGAAAATGAGTTTTTTTTTTTCATTTAGGCGGTCATAGCAAAAAATCTGTCAGAAAAAGGTGTCCCTACGAAAACAATTACAACAAACCCACCCTCACTTATTGGATCCCATCAGAAAAAAAATTCCTATCAGATGGAACAGTAAGGCCCCAGTTATAGCTTTCATTTAAAAGCACCATTGAAAATTTTGATTAACGATTTTAATACGATTAATCAAACAATATTGGCTTCAGTTGGTATCAAAATAAAGCTAATCAATTGTGGAATTTTTTTTACGAGAAAAACAACTTAATTCTGATTAAAACTTTTCTTTAAATCCACTTTTATTATTTCACTGATTTATTGATTTCAATGAACAGCTGATTTTCGTTCCTCTAATTTGGAACCCAATCGTTTCACTGATGTGTTCGATTCTCTTTCTGTTCTCAGCTGTCAGTTTTGCTTTCAATGATCAACTCCAACCTCGAAACCTGAAATTGTTAATTGCAAGTTGTTCTTTTGTACTGCAACTTTTTCTTTTTTTATTAAACTGAGCATTTTCAATAATAATAATAACATTGTATTACATTTTATTTATTTTATGCAATCCCATAATCCCGATTATTAAATAGTCTTACTTGCTTTTCGATTTTTGGAGTTTCCTCTGTTTAGTTTCATTGACAGGTCCTTCCACTGACAGCAACTTTTCAATGATTGCTATAACTGACTTGTCAAGAAAAGTAAACCATTATTCCACTGATTTGTTCCAATGATGCATTTCAATGATAGCTATAACTTATGCCTAAAGAAATGAAATATTTCAGTGGAATGATTCGGTTTTCTTTTGTGGAATTGACTGAGAAGTTGATCAGAAAAAGTTTTTCGTACGGAAAAATGAATAAATTATTTTTCTAGAAAATTTATAATAGGTACATAAGCAACATTTTATAACAAAGATTGAGTTCAACCATCAAGTTCAAGTGGTCAAAAAAAGCAAAAGAACAATTTTACGGTTTTTTTTTTTGTATATTTTTTCATTTTAAATTCATTTTTATTTATATCTTTAATTAAACTTACATACTAGACAAAAACGATTAAATCTAATTTAAAACTAACATTTATCTTATTCTAGCTTACTGGCTCTTAGCGAGCACTCTAAACTTAACAATATGCTTAAAATGATTGCCTTTCGGCCTTTTTTTTGTATATATTGCTATAACTAGGGCCTTAATGAGGACATATAGCTACTTTGCTTCATCGTCATTGAGTGCTAAGTCCATTTTCACTACCTTCATTTCTGTACAATCAAATTCACCACTGACAGCTCGGCGTGTTCAAACAATTATTTCAATGTCATCGCCGTATGCCAGTAATTATACGGAAAATTGAAAGGTCGTTCGTTTTGTTTAGGACTGCGAGTTTCACACAATTCTTGTCAAGATATTCATGAAGCTTTACCCTCCGTTGGCAGTTTCCTATTTTTATCTGATAATCTTGATCTCTAATAACCAACAACATGAGCAACGACCCATAAAATTTCTATATACCTTTCTTACAGCCTACCTATTTGCTAAAAATAAATTCCCGCTAAAAACGGCAATATGACATGGCATTAAGCAAATCACTTTGCGTTATCTCCAATATGACGGTAGTCCCCTTTCGACAACAAAAATTCCCAACTGATCTAACATCTAATCCACGGCTATATTTATCCCCTTCGAGGAATAGAACTCGTCACTATGCCAATTGGGGACCATATACAATATTACACACTTTTCCAAACTCATCTACTGATGGAAAAAAAAAAGAAAGAGTTCCTACAGCACATTTAAGCGTATCCCATAAGCCCATAACTACACCAAAACAGCGATTCTTTAGCTTTCTCTTGAAATTGTCATTAGCAGGGCATCATCGTAATCGCAATACCTTCGAGATTAAGAGAACGATTCGTGTTCAAATTTTATATTTAGAATTTCCCAAATAAATCTCTGCAATTCCTGTAACGTACCCGTGTATTAGGTATTGGGTCTATTTTTAGATAAAATTCACAAGAGATGGGAAATTTTGTATTTTCTTTTTTCTTTTATTCGATACATTTTTTAGATACATTGGTAGAGGTAGGGTTGATTCGATACCAGGTCAGTACTGATATCAGTACTATTTTCAGTACTTGCAACAGGGTATCGATACCCATGGAGTATCGAATAAAAAGTATCGATACCTACTCGTATCGAAACAAATGAGTCCTTCTTACTTTTTTCAACAACTATCAAAAACAACAACAACTATGTGATGAATGTTATGTTGTCTGGTGGCTGGATCACTTCATACTTAAACGGGGGGAATTAAACAACACAAATATTTGTAGTATATTTGTTATTCAGATAATAATTAAAATCAATGTATAGAAAAAAAATTCATTTTCAGGAATTTCGTTCAAAAATATCAGCTATTCCAAATGTTTGCCGCTTAGCCGATTTCTGCTCTTGGAGATGATTGTCCCTACTTTGGAAAAAAGTCGAGCACCAAATATGCAAATTCCATATGAGTATTTTGGATGGGTTTGAGAGATATAGAGTGTGAACTATAAATGGGATTGAGAGTGATAGAGTACTGTATTGAAATGAAGGTGCAGGGAAATAAGTCCCCGGGAACTAAGTCCACTGGGGGACTCAGTTCCCACCTAATGGGAAATAAAACCACTTTCGTGAAGTGGACTTAGTTCCCATGTAAGGTGGGAAATAAATTCCGAAAACTCTGAGTGGTTTTATTTCCCTTTTAATGTGAAGTTAATTCTCACTGTCGACTAAGAATAAAGTTAAATTAAAGAGTTAAGTTGGTACTTTGCAATTTTTATTAACTAAAGAGAAATTAAATTTTAACTGAGGCAGAGCAATATAATATAAAAAATTTCAAAAACGAAATTCGGTTTGCAGGATTCTGAAAGTAATCAAAGAAAAATGACCGGTCGTGCGAATTTTTTACTTTTATTTTCTAAAAGTTTCGAGGGCTAAAAATGCCAATTTATTTTCTCAAACAACTTTTTTGTTTTAGCTTTCGAAAATTTTAGAAAATAAAAGTAATAAATTCGCACGAATTTTGTACTTTTATTTTCTAAAATTTTCGAAGGCTAAAAATGCCAATTTATTTTCTCAAACAACTTTTTTATTTTAGCTTTCGAAAATTTTAGAAAATAAAAGTAATAAATTCGCGCGAATTTTTAACTTTTATTTTCTAAAATTTTCGAACGCTAAAAATGCCAATTTATTTTCTCAAACAACTTTTTTATTTTAGCTTTCGAAAATTTTAGAAAATAAAAGTAATAAATTCGCGCGAATTTTTAACTTTTATTTTCTAAAATTTTCGAACGCTAAAAATGTCAATATATTTTCTCAAACAACTTTTTTGTTTTAGCTTCGGAAAATTTTAGAAAATAAAAGTAAAAAATTTCGCGTGAATTTAGTCTCGTGGACTTATGTCCCTAAGCCAAAAACCACCGCGATTTTTCTTTGATTATTTTCAGAGTCTTGCTAACTGAATTTCGAAGAGAGTATTTTGTCATGCAGAATAAAACTTAAAAAATTCAGCTTACAAGACTCTGAAAATAATCAAGGAAAAATCGCCGTGATTATTTTAACAAAATTGTATCCAATTCTAAATGTTGGAAGTTATAAATAAATAATAAGAAGGGGGAACTTCTTATTTTTGAATGTGTACTAAGTTCCCATAAGAAAGTGAACTTAGTTCCCACCTTACATGGGAACTAAGTCCACTTCACGAAAGTGGTTTTACTTCCCACTAAGTGGGACCTAAGTCCCTCAGTGGACTTAGTTCCCGGGGACTTATTTCCCTGCACCTTGAAATGAAAATGATTTCAGGTGTATATATTGGTGTTTTGGTTATGCATAAATGAATGAGAATGAGAAAACAAGCTACTGTACTAATTCGCACGTTAACGTGGTGTACCGTGTACAGCATGTACATTGTAGCAATACAGAAACACACTCATACAGATAAAGGGCAAGCGTATTTTCGCATAAAGAGTAAAAATAATAATTTTGATTCGATACGAGTACTTTCATTCGATACCTACTTGAATCGAATCAGAAAGGTATCGATACCAATTGTACTTGTATCGAATCCAAAAGTATCGAGTATGTACTCGTATTTACTTGGATCGAATCAACCCTAGGTAGAGGTAATAATACGAGACCGTTTGGATTGGTATCGTGATGACGTCTGTAAAGATGATTTTTTTTAGATGAATTATTTAGATTAAAACCATTAACAAAATATTGTGACACTTAAGCGGCTTAGAGAGGAAGACCAAAATGTTTAGAGCGCTCGAATTGTTTTTATTTTAGCGGGTTCTAGAACCTTCTGCCTCTTCTTCGTTACATATTTGACACCCTGTGTTGACACCCTCAAACACGCAGTCAATTCCGGGGATATGGCCTGCTGGCAATTGGCATTGAAAGATCTGCATCTGTATTAGACAAGTCCTCAGCGGTTTAGTGGGCCGTTTTGAGTTTGAGATCCACTTTGGCCAGCTAATGAAGGGATGCAGCCTGCAAGAGACAGTGGATAGTCAATGAATTCCTCCTGTAGACATAAGTGAAGAAATTGACCCAACCTAAGTGTGAAAAGGCAGCTGTGTCTTTTGTAGAAAATTGATTTTTTTTAAGCGCCTTTTTTCTGGCGCATACTTCTTTTACTGTTTGAATTTGAAGTAATAGCGTTTTATACCATGTTCCCACCAACGTGATTTAGCTAAATCATCTCATAAATTACGTGATTTATCATACATTTTCGTGATTAAGATTTACGTAATTTAGACGTGTTTAAATTTTAATTACGTACCTGTCATCGCAAATCCACACAAAATAAAATCGAACATACCTCTATTAAGTTCAGCACTTTATTCAGCAAGCGAAAGGTCAGTGATGGGACTTGAGGAAGGTGAAACGGTGGTAGAAAAGTGGTAGAAAAAAAAAAAAAATTGTCCGTGATAAATAATTCATTTATTTATACCGATGAAATACTAATAAAAAAAAAAAAAAAACGCGGAAATAAAATGAATATAAATAAGTCATTTCTAATTATTAATTTCAATTATTTTTAAAATCACATTTGTTGTTCAAAACAAAAAACTTAATTATTACTTCGTATGGCAACCGTCTGCGAATTTATATTTTGAAACATATTTTACCAATAACTTCGGGGGCTAAAAATCTTCCCCGTTCTGCAGAAGTTCCTGGCAGCTTTTAAATTTTGAATTAAAATTTTGAAAGAACTACAGAAAAAATGGCATGGATTCAACTCATCATTAAATACAAAATATCACAACTTAGCAAAACAGAAAACACCCTCGCACTAATGCAGTCAAATAATGAAGTAATGTCGCAGTAAATGGTGTATACTGGACTGGAAGTTTTTACTGATGCGATTCTTCGAGAAAAATACTGATAGCTGAGTGTGTATGGGTAAAAGTAAGGCGAGTAGCAGTAGCCAGTAGGTATAGAAGGTACAATTTTCAATTTAATGATGAAAAATAAATATTAATAGCGAATAGCTTTGTTAAAATGTGGTAGATTTCGAGTTCAGGTTGGTAGAATTTCCGAAGGTGTAAAAAGTGGTTGAAATACCACTTAAGTGTTAGAAGTCCCATCACTGATATGGCAAAGTTGGCGTAAATTTCACACTAAATCACTACTTTCGTGATTTATAAATTACTTTGGCTAAATGACGTTGTGGGGAACATGGTATTAGAGTCAATTTTGGTCTTCTTGAGTTGCTCATACGCAAAGCTCCATTATAAGAAGGTAAAAGCTGGTCGTTATTTCATAGATTTAAGATGAGATATTGTGCCAGATCCATATGAATAAAACGTAGCAATTGCTACGAACTCCAAGTCTGCTGTTTACCTGACTCAGGCCTTTCGCTAAATATTTTGTATTTAAGCATTGTGAATTAATTCGTTTTTTTAAATAACATTATATACTCCTGGGAAAGGAAACCTTAAAAAAATTCAACAGACAGATCTTAATTCCGCTCTTATCTGGTTCTGAGTAACAGTCTTCCGAAAATAAATTTCCACGAGGGTTTACAAATTCCCTTGTCTCGTAAAAGATTAGGTTGGGTTGGTGGGCTTACGAGGAGTAGTCCGCGACACACTCGGGTTAGTTTTGACCCATTGTGATAGACGTCCGGGGACAGGGTTCTTCCCTTACTCGTTGTACCCTATTCTATAATTCCTGCAATTAATTATTTAATTAGTTTGTTGGATAAATTAAACTAATTTACGTTAGTTTGTCTTAAAAAAATAAATTTATTTGCTTACTACGGAGGTAATTTAAAGACTGACCTAACAATATTTGAATACCTAAAATCTAACCTATTGCAACTTAATTATAACGCTGACGACTGCATCGTTCCCACGCTGCAGTGTCGCGATTCCAGGAAGATGACTGTGGGATAATTCGTGTAATCTGCTGACGATACGTCTACGCCCGCTGCAGGTGAATGATATTTGTTGCGCGTGTCGCTGGTTGTTATTTAAACTAAATTCGCGTTAACTCATACAAACCAACCGGAGGATTTGATAAAGTTTATGATTTTGTCTGTTGGTGTGCCAAGTTATGGAAGAAGAATTTTCAAAGGTCTTTGTTCCTGGTGCGTTAGTTACTCCCAGTGCAGAATATTGTTCTTAAATGGAAGGGAAGTTTCAAAACCTCCTGGCAGACGCCAAGTATGTGACTGAAAATGATGTTCACATGCCGTACTTTCCTTTGTGCCGGGTTCTTTGAACTTTTTTTTTTTAAATTCAATTTTAACTTTTGGATTGGTGTCTTTACATTGAAAGTCTGCAGATGAACTCGAGTTTTTTTCAGTTGGGGCCCCTACCTAGAACAATCCATACCAGCAGGATGGTTTAAGCAATCGAGGAAACTCAAAGTGGTTATAAAATTCTGAAGGAAATGTTTTACAAACAAAAAAATGCACAGATCCCTCGTAAATTAAAAAGAAATCCATCTGCCACTTGATGACACTCTAAAGGAACCCGGATATGGATTTTACAAGTAAATTCAAAAATCAAAATGGGGTTTTACCTTATACTAATTTTGTATGAAAACAAATCCGGCTCGAAGGACCAAGGCCCAGAGGTTATTTAATCAAAACACAAGAGGGTAACACTAATTTATCAACAGCTAATTGGAGAGTGAATATTAACTTATTTTACACATTTGACAAGATAAAATGTCATTCTGAGAAATGATATTTAACAATTTGACCGTACAGACATAGTGAGCAAGTTACATTTAGAATAACAACTTCACTGTTTTTTTTGACACTTCATATAGTTGACACAATACGCTACTAAACGTACCAACGTGTCAACCGAAATGAGATTTTATGAGCTTAAGCTTATGTCAAAAAAATCAAGTTAAATTGCAGTCATATAGTTTTCAATGATGACTCCAATGAAATTCAATAATTTGTCCGTCTTTAGACTTATTTTTTACTTGGAAACTCACAAGTAATGAAACGATGTACTCGAAAGAGGTGTGACAGCGATCATGCCAATCATCTTCACCAGATCTGTCAAAAAGTCGATGTAGTTTCATAGCTCCGTTCATAGTCCTTCTACAAACACTTCCCTCTCGCGAGCATGTTTTGCTAATTTGTCTCTCCTCTTCAACTCGGTATCACTACATTCTATCTATAGATCAAAGTGATCTTCAGATCCGGTCTATCTTTAGGAAATAAACAGAATTTTTTGAACATTATTCTGCGCTGGTATATGTGCATTGAACTTGTGTAGAAAATTATTTTCAACGCACTTTCCATACACACAGCGCTACTCACTCGCTGCTCTTTCTTCAGTACGATCTCACATTATGTGTTTCAGATGTTTTTTTTTTTTCTGCAATCACACATTGCTACATATTGGCTCTTTCTTTTGTAAATACGGGTATGAAGATTTTTTTCGTCGACTCGTTTTTCCTTGGCCAAGAATAACTTTTTCGCCACACACTTTGCTAACAAGAAGGAAAAGAAGAGAAAGCGTATTACCGAACGAAAGAGGCGGAGCAGGAGCACAGGGAATTATAATTTCCTCTTCTCGATGTGCGGCAAAAATTCAATTTTTATAAAGTTAGTGTGTTACTTTCGCTAGTGCTGTGCTAATTGCTCTCGCCAAAACGATATTTTGCTTAAAGAAATTTTATTTTACCCCGGCTAGTATTTAAAAAAAAAATTATATATCGAATAAAAAATATTTTAAGAAGCAAAATCGGTTAATGTTCCGTATTTTTACATATTCATCTTAATTGTTTGTAAGAATCTCGTAAAGATGCCTCTGGAATGTGTTACGATTTTCGGTGAAACAGTTTTTGAGGTGGAAAATTCGCTTGGAAATTTTGTGCGAAAAGTTATTTAAAAAGAAAATTTCGCAAGTTTGCCAGAGCAAAAAAAAAAAAAGAAACTAGAGGATTATTTTTTTCTTCATTATAACAAATCGAATAGCATTCAATACAAATACACACAATAACACAAAAAGAGAGAGAGAGAGAGAGAGAATAAGGACTTGATAGAAATTTGTATCCTGGATCCATATTGTAACGTTTGTTTTTATTTTACAAGAAAGGGAAAATAAAACAAAAGACGGTGAGTGGCACATTTTATTATTTTTTATAATTAGTAACTTTTCAAGTTAAAAGACTCTTACTGACAAAAGGTTCTTTGTTTTTGAAAATCATTCAGGTTATATGTATAGTGCACAGTGTGTTTCAATTTCAACCCCAAGAGCGAATTGGGAGGGCGATGTTTCTATGGTTAGGCGAACGGCAGACAATGGAAAATTCGCAACTCATTTTCCAAGGACACAAATCCGAATGGAATGGGAGAATTTGTTTCGAAAATTGGATGGGCATAGCGGTTACCGTTGGGTTGGTGTAGTAATTCGTAATAGTTTCGAAGCAGGAATTACCATTAAGTTTTATTATTCCCTAAACAATAGGCGGTACGGTACCTACGTATTTTTGGTTTTCCGCTGTATATTTCGGCCAACGAACAAAGGATGCAGTTCAGATGGCAGTTGAAATGTTTTGTTTAGCGATGACAGTTGAACACTAATTTTTGCTGGATTATTATGGTGGTTGTTTAAAATTCTCTGTTGCGGTGTGGTTGTTCTTTTGCTGTATCATTAAAAGTTACTACCTCGAAAAATTTTATTAAGTGACGAGACTCACTGTTGGCTCAAAGATATATGAGCAAGCGAAACTGCCCTTTATAAATATAATTAAATGAAAAGTCGTCAAGCTGGTGGACTCAACGGCCCTTACTTTGTTTTTAATGAGTTAACATCGCTGGACTTAGATTGGTGATCGTTTTTTTTTTTTTAAATATTAAAAGTTGTGGACTACATTGACTGGAACGACATTTGGATATAATAGATCCGCGCTACGCATCACTTCGACATTTCATTGCAAAATGGACCAGTGCATTAGCCTTTATATATATTTTTTTATATTAGTTTTTCACAGTAATCCATCACAAGAAGAATTAATTCTTAAATTACTATTATACATTTACAACGCACCTATTTTCAACATTTCAGAAAAAAAAAAAAAAAAAAAAAAAAATCCAATTGGGCATTCCCATTGAAACTTCAACATTTCAAATGACAGCTAGTGTCAGAATTGATAATAATAATGAATGAATAAAGTAATGCATACAGTCAACCACTTCCTTCATCTTTCTTTATACATTTTTCTGTTCCATATTTATAATTTTAATAATAACCTGAAATAATTGATTGCTTTGTTGACAGCTGTTTTGAAAAGTCATTAAATGACGTGTGGAATTTGTAAAGAGGTTTGTTCGATATAACAAACTTACAAATGCAGCGATGAAATTCAACATTTCACTGAAATTCAACATTTGGAAAATATATGGCGAAATGCTGGACATTTGGCTGAAATGTTGAATTTAACCGAAACGATGATTTTAAGTACGGTGTAAATATACCTACTAGTTATAAGGTTGCTAAATCTTATAGCGTTTATAATTTTGCTTCTATAATAGTCACCGCAGTCGGCGTTTTTTAAATAAAAATTTAAGCGACTGATTGAAGAACGATTAAGGTTTCCATACATAGAGAATTTATTTAAACGGTCTTTTTATTTAATTTTATTTAAATGGTGATTCAGCTTATCAGTTGATGAAGATCCATAACTGATCTCCATATCGATCACTGTTTCATTGATCTTCAGTTGTAAAACACACTGTGGTTTTAAATTTGTATCTAATTAATGAAGCCTTAAATTTTAAAGGTGTAAAGTTGTATTTACGATATTTTTTAAATAGTCTTTTATATGCAAAAAAAAAAATATTTTTTTTCCAAAACGAGAACGGGTTCCACTCCTCTCACCTCAAAATAAGTTTAAGAAAAAGGCGTCCACTCGTCCTATCCATTCTATCAGATGATTATTTTCTATTTTAGAGCACCTTTCTCCGAACTCTAATATAAAATTAACCGTGTTGCCAGACGTGTGATGAGAAAATTCCCACACTAATAGTTAAAATTTCCCTTTTTTTCAAGCACAAAATTATCAAAAAATATGTTTCTTACTTGTTGAAACAACCTTCAATCAGTGAGAAACAATTTTCATCAACAAAAAATTAAGAAAAGAGCCGCCAGTTATTTATTCCAATTTTAAGTTCAAAGGAAATTGTTATTCATTGTGAGCTAGAAGTCGCATAAACAAATTTAAAAGTGTTGGATATTTTCGGACACACAAATTCCAATAAGAGGGTTTCTGATTTTCGCTTTTCTAAGCGCTAATAACTCTGGGACCTCTATTAAAGGATGTAATAAGGCCTTTGTCTGTTAAAAAAATTGTATTATAAGTGTTTGATTTTTTGCAAACCAATGCAAAAATTGTACGAAGAATCTTCTGGCACATGAAATGTTATAATATTTTACAGCAATCGATAATTTGTTTTAAAGGTTTGAGTTCACCTTAAGGTTACTTTTGGTTTGCCTTAGATAAATGTTGGACTACTTAGCGAGGGGTCCGAGGTTCGAATCCCGCAAAAAAAATCCAAATTCCAACTTAGGGCTTTTTTTCCACTGCGCCACCTCTCGCGAACGTCTGACAAACATCCGAGAGTATAACTGTCTTGAAAGAGCTTCTCAATTGGCCGTTTGGAGTCGGCATAAAATTGTAGATCCCTTCCATTAGTTTCGAACTTGAAAAACCAGAAATTCAAACTCATTTGTTTTGGCGGACTAAAAGTTTTCTCGTTTGTTTTTTGTTTTATTTCGATATGTAAACGATTTCCTTAAAAAGGGAAAAGTCTCACAGTTGTTAAGTACTGGTTTCCTCTTGAACGATAATAGTACGACAAGTACTTCGCCAGACAACGACTGCACCAATTGTTTGTAAAGATGGTGTAGTGTCCCGCATAAAAATATATTTTATGCGATTAATAGACAACCTTAATAGGTGTTGGCTACTTCCTTCACTATTTTATGTTATAGAAGAGATCCGACGTCTGTCGTGAAACAAAGCCATTGCGAGCTACAAAATATTTAGTGTGAACGATAAAACAAGGATAGAAAACAAACACTAAAAAGTTGTGTAGGTATTTTTATAATTTTTTGAAAAAGTCATGCAATTAAACCTTAAACGAGATTCGTAGTGCGATGGAAATGTGTTTGATCTTAGCGCTATTGTGATCTTGTAAAGTTCCCAAATGCGAACTATTTTACATGTTTCTGTAAAAACACTTCAATTGTTAATAAAGAAATATCAATTTTTCAGGAGGACAAAAAACTTGGTATAAAAGTATTGAGGGCGAATAGAATTGATCTGGTTTTGATTTCAGAAATTTGAATTGATGCGAATTTAATTTCACCACAACTTGTTACCAAAATTATTATTTTAAGTTAATATCGTTGGTTACGAGGTATTAACTTGCGTTTTTGCTTTGGGTTAGGTTAGGTTAGGTTAGGTTAACGGGTTGGTAGAGCAGGGTAGACCCTACTATACCACACTTAAGTCCTTGTGGACCCATTGTGATGCCCTTTTCTTGGGTTTGATCGTTGGTGCTGTAGATAGTTAGCACATGTCTCTCCTGCATGTATTTACCCGACGTTGTCCAGTCATCCTGATGTCCTCAAGAATAGCTTCCAAGTGTTCTTTTCCTCAAGTGACAGAGGCTCGGGCAGTGACAGAGGAAGTGAGGTGTGTCCTCATGAACCTCTTCGTCCCCGCAGCCTCTATTGCTCTACTTGCTTTGGCTTACGAGGTATTCGAATTTTTTTCCCTCCGTGGTATTTTTGTCCTGTCCTGTACAGGTATTTAATATGTACAAGTAATGTGATTAAAAACACAATAACGTATTTTATTCAAAAAGTAAGGTTAACATTATAAAATATAAAAATGAATGAATAGTCCATAAATAAATGCAAACTAACATTTTAGTTCATCGTAGATTTTAGTTTCTTTCTTCCTGATAAATTCTTCGCCAGGTTAAGAGAAAGAGAAATATTTTACCGTCTTTTATCTTTGAGGTAGCGGTAACCAATCATGTTCATAATTAAGCTTTTCAGCAGTAAAATACCTTAAGGCACGTAAGTCGGGTGCCATTGGATCATTGACAACCTGTAACTAAGAAGATAGAAGAAGATTGCTGATATCCATCTCCTTATTGTTATCAATCGCAAAAAATAAAAGTGCGTTGGATAGGATCAGTTTTGATAGGTGCATCCATCACTAAAGAATATAATAGGAATAGCTGCCAATCTTCTTCGGAAAGCTGGCCTACCTCATGTTTCACACACGTGTCGTACTTGTCTTTTTTCTTATCGGATGTATAGATAAGTTCATTTCCTGAAAAAGATTGCTAATACACCATCTTACTTATGCTTCCAATAAAGGGCTCAAAATATAGCTTAGAAGATGAAGCCCATGCATAATGCGATGGAAGTTTTGGAACACAGTTAAAAAAGACCCGCCCAAAAGATGAGCTTGCATTTGCGTCAGAGCGTTCTGCTTTCTTCCGTTGTCAATTTTTGTACTCAGTAGGTACTCTTTGGAATACCAGAAATACTGGATTCGTCGGCCTTCACCCATGAAAGCACAGCGAATAGTCCAATACCGGTGGTACTTATGTAATTTACTGGTACTATTTCTTTGTTCGATACCGTTATTTGTTCGTGTAAAAGTCGAAGACATGAATATCAAAGATAGCAACATGAGAAAACGCATAATCTTTATTCGCTCTAATAGATTTGGCCCTGGGATACGAGTAGGGTTGCCATATTTTGCTCGCAGCTCGACGGGACGAATCGCATAAATATGGAAAAAACCCGGGATTTCTAAATTTCTCCCGGGACAAAATAAAAAATAAATTTTATTTGAATGACAGCTGTCAAGTTACAAAAAATTACATTGGGGACTTTCGGATTCTAGCCCAGTAAGTCTGACACCTGACTGACTAGATGGATTTGGATGTATAGTTTTTGCAGTTGACAATCGGGTCAAAAAATCCTGCCTGCGTACTCAATTCACATTTCGAAGAGTCAAATTTAAAATAAACAGAGTGGCCACTCGCTGCAGAATTCTGAAGAGTCGAGAAAAGGTCCGATGAGAGAAAAAGTCAACAAGGTGTCATTTCTAAAGCTACTCTGCAAATTTAGAACTTTCGCACGATATTTAACAACCATTAGTTCGCATAACAGTATAATAGTGTTGTGGTAGGCAACCGTATCACATTTTAAATGTACTTATTTCAGAATACATTTTTTTTAAAATGTATGAAGAGACTTTTCTAAATAAAATAAGGGCAAAATCACACAAAGGTAACGCTGACCGCGAGAATATAAAAACAATTCAAGTCGTTGAGTCAGGCTTTCGGATATATGTACCTAGTCCCGACATATCTAGTAGACGTTTTACAGAAACTAGGCATCCGAACGTCCCTATTCCTGTATGCTAGCTGTGCTGGTTGAAAATGTTAACGAGAATTTGTTAAGCCCGCATGATCGCCATTTTTCTCTCATGTTTTCCTCATTTTTTTTTACATTAAATCAGGCTAAAAAGACAGCTGCGTGTAAAAGAGACTTAAGTGTAATAGAACAAATTTCCAAACGAATTTATTTTTTAATAATCTTGAAATGTCAACAAAAAAAAAGCTGCCAGCTGATATGTTTACGTTAATAAGGTTGGGGTGCACGCACTCGCTCGTACTGCTCCTGTTTAATTTTAAAAGTCTGAAAAATGTAATAAAAGATGTTTGAAATAGTTTTTTTGTTTATGCATTTTAGTCGCAAACCGGGACAACCAAAATTCTGTCCTAAATCCGGGACGTCTCGGGCAAACCGGGACGTCTGGCAACGCTAGATACGAGGTATACCAGCAACGAAAACGCATGGGGGATACGATGTATTTTTATTATTCGCATAACTTTGAAATTATCGTTTCTGGGTTTACGAGGTATTTTCCATTAGATCCGGAATTTTTTTTTACAATATAATTGCATAATTACCTAAAAAGATGACTTTTTCAGGTTACGAGGTATTCGATCTACAGCGACGATATGGTTCCTAAACGAAATAGATGGAAAGACTGTAAAATTTTAGAATTGAAAAAGAGGGCATGTCGAGTCGACATGCGCCTTTTGACTACCGCAAATGGTAGCCCTACTCTCGATAGTATTCAAATATTTTGTTTTAATTTTTGCTTTACTCTTTATAGTATTCCCATTCAAAACGTTGACCCGAAAATGTGCTCAATTAGTGTCCTAAATACGTGCCATACGTACGAGACAATGGCACCTCTTGCAATTAGTTTAGTGGGACGAGTACTCGCGGATACAAATTTGTTTCTTTTAAAATTGAATCAAAATTCTGCCGACAGACATCATTTCTGACGTGGGCGCCAAATATACGTACAAAAAAAAAAAAAAAAAAACATTTATTTAAACAAATCAGCCATTTAAGCGAGCATATGGTGTGGGTGTCCGTGTCTAAACGGGGGTGTGGTGTGGGCATATAGCGATTTTCGTTTAAAATTGATTTATTGAAGCGGCGTGGATAATGCTTATAAATAAATCGTCGGAGCAGTTGTTCTATTTTGCAATATATTCTGTTTTCGTTTCTATCTAATTGGAAGGACTTACAAGTTACGAATTTTAAGGCAATTAAGGGATGCATCTAAGAATAAAATGGTGTCAGGGATTATAGTCTCAAGACACCATTCGATATAAGATTTAAGAGCTTTTTTTGTTCTGCACCTTCCCACGTAAACAACTCGTGCATAAACTGAAAACAAATTATTTTTCTAATCTTCTTGTGGGCGATGTAGAATTTACAACATAGTTTTCTTGGGGACATATTTTTTTTCTTTGTATGTCGGCTGGAAATTGCGTTGCGGTTGCGGTGAATTTTTCTCTCACTTTTCGTCTTAAATTTTCTTCACATCCGGCCGGTGTTTTGCAAAACGCGTCAATACAAAGAAAACATTGGAATAAAATGTGATCGACAATTTTAAGAATACTGTAGGTATGTTTTTCAATTAGTTTTGGACAATTTAAAAATACTGGGACACATGTCATTGTATAGCCCTTAAACGTATTTAGTTATTTTTTTTTTTCACCGAACAATTGACGTTGGAAATTTTTTAAAACCATTATGCGTAGCATAGCAAAAATATGAAGTCATTTGATCTCAACTTTAAATTGCTAGCGGGTTATTGAAATACATTGGTGAATAGGGACGTTCAACAATACAGTTTAGTAATTCTGACAGCTGAATGATTTGATGTGTCTCAGTTTTGATTGGGGTGATCGATCGCATAAAATCTTTTCTAGTTGAAGTTTGTGCAGGGGTAGCCGACGAATCTAATCAAGAAGTTCGTGACTGAGTACTAAGCTGACAGTTCGTATATCGGAATGACATATTAAAAGTTACGTGAGCCATAAATTAGGTTTTCGCTTTCAACGTACATTTAGTCCATCCAGATCAATCTACTCGACTTAAATTGAGTAGAATTTCGAACGTGGCCATTTTTAGAAAACAAATATGAAAGATTCCAACATCAAACCGATTTGACATTTTGTTTCCGGAAATGTCAAAAACTTTTCAAATTGAAAGAACACGTTCACCAGACACTAACAGTTTGAGTGATATTTTTTAAAGAAGTCTCAATTAAATTCGTAGAGGTACTTACAAGAACAAGGCAAAAACCGTGTGCAAAGTTTGACACATTTGTAGAGACACTACCTATATATATATACATATATAAACAAAAAATTTGTCTGTTTCTTTATTTATTTTTTTACCCGACTGAACACAGGGAGGGTTATGTGTTTCGCGCGTTTCCTATGTACGTTCCTACGTGACGCCTTGTAGCCCGAACGGCTTGACCGATTTTGAGGAGTGAGGTGTCCTTAGATTTATATTATTTCCGGGAGTGTCATAGGCTCAACAAATAAATAAAAATAAACATAAAAAATAAAAAAAAACAAAAACAATTGTCACCCAAATGTCAGTGAGATATTTTTTACAGTCAGTCGGGTTTTTTGTTTTTTTTTGGGTTTTAAATTAAATGCTATAATTACGTTATACGATACTATACTAAAAGTTCCTGGGTTATTTGGCCCGTACTATTTAGTTGGCTTGCTCATATCGCTCACTAAAATACAAATTTTGACGTTAAAGCAAGTGAAGATCAAGACGAACTGTTGCGTGATATGAAAGGTCAATGAAAAACTATATAGCCCAGCTTCTTCTATTTTCTTTTGTTCCGGGAGCTGCTGATGCAGCGACCCTTCAACTCCTCCTGGAGTATAGGGCAACAACCAGGTCCTTCCATCTCTCTCTGTTTGCAGCCTCTGTTTGCATACCTCAGCTGTGTCCACGATCGTAAATTTTCCGATTGAGCTTCCGTCAAAACAGTTGACCTCCATGTTGTTCTTGGCCTACCAACTCGCCTTACACCTTGAGGGTTATATTGGAAGCACTTCTTCGCTATGTTGTCATCTGGTTTCCTCAGTGTATGGCCAATCCAACGCCATTTTCTCTGCTTGATGTCAACATCCACTTCTGTTTGTCCAGTCCTAAGCCACAAATCATTGTTGGAAATTGTTTGTGGCCACCGGATCTTTAGGATGTAACGCAGACAACGATTAACAAAAGCTTGTAACCTGCTCGAGATGTTGGCGGAGCAGTACAGATTTTACATTGGATTCAAACAGTTTTGACTTAGTGATATTTTGAGTTCCACACTGGAGATAGGATGCCAAATGCACTACGAGCTTTGTTCAGTCTATTTGCGACATTCAGCCTCGTTCCACCATTTAGTGTCACGTAGATACCCAGATAGTTGAACTGCGTGACCTCCTCTATGGTCTCCCGTCTCAAGACAACCTGCTGTTGTTGGTCTCGGCTAGTGTGCATAATTTCTGTCTTGTTGGCATTTATCCTTAAGCCAGCCACCTCCCAATTCTGTTGCAATGAATGACTCATTTAATTAAGGGCACCAATTGTTTCCCAGGAAACAGATATCATCAGCGTAGTCCAAATACCCCAGCTAGAGTGAAGCAATTATACATCCTATTGAGAAAGCTCTGAATTACATCAGTCCGTATAATACACCACACACATTGCGGTTCATTACCAGTGTTGCAAACCATCCCAACAATTTACGCAGTTGGTCCTTTAAAAAGAGTTTAGTAATTTGGGCAGTAGATTACTTTTTTACAACAAAAACAGTATTTATCAAGTTAAAGCTTAAAATAAATACAATTTTGTACAATACAAAAAAAAAAAAAAAAATGTTTTGTGAATGGGTGTGTTTAGAGAAAAGTGGCTGCGTTCGAAAAAGTAGTGGTTTAAGGTTGCGCATGATTTTATAATGTTTGTTTGACAGGTCTGACAAAAGGGCAATAGATTGGTAAATAAAAAATATAAAATATCTGTCTCCATCTCCACCTTTCATTTGGTTCTTACTTACTTAGGTGGCGCTACAGTCCGGGGTGGACCTGGGCCTCAACCAATACGCCTCTCCAGTTAGCGCGATCTTTGGCTAACTGCCTCCAGTTGCGCACTCCAAGTTGGTTGAGGTCCCCTTCCACTTGCGCGCGCCACCTAAGGCGAGGTCTTCCTCTACTGCGTTATCCCTCCGGGTTAGAATCGAAGACTCTTCGGGCCGGAGCGTTGGTGTCCTTTCGCTATACATGTCCCAGCCATCTTAGACGACTGATGCGTACTTTTCTGACTAGGTCGATGTCGCTGTACAGCTCGTAGAGTTCGCTGTTAAATCTTCTCCTCCAAAGCCCGTCAACGCAAACGGGACCAAAAATCACTCGAAGAATTTGGGTTCGAAACGACCAAGGAGATCTTCATCCGCCTTTGATAGCGCCCATGCTTCTGCACCATAAAGCAGGACTGGGATGATGAGGGTCTTATACAGAGTTTCCTTAGTATTTCTCGACAAGGCCTTACTTATCAGTTGCCGTCTTAGGCCAAAGAAACAGCGGTTGGCAAGTGTGATTCTTCGTTTGATTTCTGATGTGATGTCGTTATCAGAGTTAGTAGCGGAGACGAGGTAGACAAAGTCCATAACTACCTCAAAGTTATAGCTGTCTATCGTGACGTTCTGCCCGATTCGTCGATGTTGTGTGTCCCTTCTTGTTGACAGCATATATTTTGTTTTACCCTCATTCACCACTAAACCCATTTTTGCCGCTTCTGTACTCATACTTGCAAACGTACCAGTGACAGCTCGCTGTGTTGTACCAACAATGTCAATGTCGTCAGCGTATGCAAGCAGTTGCACAGACTTATAGAAAATTGTGCCTCTAGTGTTGGCTTGTGAGTTTCGCACAATCTTCTCAAAAATGATGTTGAAGAAGTCACATGACAGCACATCACCTTGTCTAAATCCTTTTTTGAAATCAAAGGTCTCGGTGAGATTGTTTCCGACCTTTACGGAGCAGCGAGCGTTCTCCATCGTCATTCTGCACAATCTGACAAGTTTGGCAGGGATGCCAGAACTAGACATGGCTCTTTCATTTGGTTCATATTTTATAAAATTCGGTTTTGAAATAGCACCGTAATCGGTATAACAGAAAAAAACAAAAACTAATTGTGCATTAACATAGAGATATAATTGTATTTATTCTGGAAATCAAAACACAAATCATTATTGGGGTGGGCCCATTTAACCCATTTTTCTCTTAAAAAACTTCTCTATTCCTCTTTAAGAACTTCTTTCAATTTTCGTCTTTAGGTTTGTTCCTGATGTCAAAGTTATTCACTCAGTCTCAGTCTACAAAGGAACAATTTTTAAAAGAAGTTTTAGAAAAAACCCATCCATTTATTTGTCAATGTCCATTTGCTCTTTGAAGTGAAAAATTAACAAACGTCAAAATGAGGCGAGACATTGGGGACGTTCGGATTTCGAGCTTGGCAAATCAATAATTTCAGTTTTGGCCTAGTTTGGTCACGTGAATAGTTTTTTTCAGTTGACGTTTATGGAGGTTAGCCAACAAATTTAGTCAAGAAAATTCTACCTACTCAGTTGGCATTTCGTGTTAAAATTGAAAATTAATCGCGAGAATAAAAGAACAATTTAAGTCAACACTTTCGTATAATTTTCCCATTGAGCACATTCAAAGTCAATTAAATTTATCTCTATACGAAAATATCATTTCCACTAATGTCAGGCATACAATTGAAAAGTCAACTGAGTAGTCAGTCAGGAAATTCCTAAGCAGATAGTTAAAAAATCTGTGATGATTCTGAATCCAGGCCCATAAAAACTGAAACACAATACGTCAACCAGCTGTCAGACTTAGTGATCTTTTGAACGTCCCCATTCTTAAACTAATCTTACATGACATTTGCACTGGACCTCTCACCTGTAGACTGTACATCATTATAAAGCGGCGGTGACTTGTGCGTACTTTGCTATCAGCTGTCAAAAAGAAAGAGACATTTTGACAGTGGGTGTGTTCAGTGTTCAATCTGATCAGTCACCTAAGTAATGAAAAAAGATTGCACTGTATTACTGGTGGTAGAAAAAGTTATGTTAATGTAAAACAATGTAAACTGTTCAAAAAGAGCCAAAGTGACAACATCTGCGCTATTCACATCGTTATTATCAGCAAATATTGTTTCAACTACAGTCGGTTTATAAGTTTCATCCTTGTGTTACATCACTAATACGAAAATCCCTACACTCGACCACACTGCGGTTACATCATCGACCGTCATTTACACCTTAGCTTTCTGTCATCAATTTAAATTTCGCTTGCATATCAACGAAAATAGACTCCCTTCTCGTTGAGTCCTTTTTTGCATCCGAGAAAATATTTAAATTTCAATAAACATAATATCTCTCTCTCTCTCACACACTGCAACCAGGAAGCCAGTGCTAACAGATTCTCATATTCATATTCGAAATTTTTCATCTCGCTGCTGACAAATTTGAAAATGCTATCTATGCTTCAGGTGCATGTCCCAATTAAAGTGCATAACTTGAAACTAGTATGCCGGCATGTGTGCCTGTGCAGGTACCGACCGTTGCAGCCAGCTCCTTTTCACACATGAACTATACTCGTACTGTGTGGAGTGTATGGTGAGGCGAGGCACTCCCCCAGTCGTCGTCTACTTCGTCGTCGTCGTCGTCGTAGTTTGTGACGCCAAAAATACACAATTTCCCAGATGAATTATGAAAATTTATAATGTGTCGCCACAAAATGTCTCCACACTATGCCAGTGGCACCCCGCCATCATCAGTAGCAACAGCAGCAGCAGCAGACTTCTCATTCTTCTCTTAGGAAAATTTGAATTCTTCTCAGCTCAGGCACTCGTGCCGCTGCCGCCAGCGGCGGTGGGTAGATGATGGTCCGAAAGAAAGCGGAAAATCACAGAGATTTACCTCGTTTTCCCCCATCTTATGCAATAAAATCACAATTTGTTGGCAGCAGGCGTCAGCCGGCAGTTACTCGGTAGCATAAATTTAGAAAGACAAACACACTTAAAACTGGCAGAGACAGAGAGACAGAGAAGAGGACGTCCTTCATGTATGCGAAATGCCTTTGTGTTATATATGAGCTTCAGATTATGTCTTCCTTCATTATGTTGTCTAGTAAGGAAATGTATGTAGAGGGAGAGAAGAAAAACCCACCAACAATTCGAAAAGACTTGTTGACAAGAAGAATGGAACCGGCGCGCACAGATATTCGATCTATAACGAGCCGAAACTATTATGTCCGTTGCCTTCGTTTCAGGTTGAGATGCCATCTAAAACAATGAACACAATGTAGTTTAACAGTGATTTCGTCCTTCTGGCGATACACAAGGATGTAAGGAGGTTCCCTCATCTAACTTGAAGCATTTATTGTGTGTGGATGCTGATGCACTTCGGCAATAAGCTTTTGTAGGCAATTTTCGGATGGGGAATATGTCACATGGTGGAAACACTTTGAATGCGATATGACATTCATTATGAGCGGTCAATGTCAAACTGATTGTCATGCTTGAAGTCTGTTTTAGGTTGGAAAGTGCTACATAAGGTTTGCATACCCTTCTGTACTTTTGATTAATAGGTTCATAAAGCTTTTCAAAATCTACTTATGTTACGTGTGACAGATTTACTCTTCTTGTAAGCCAGGAAATTTAAGCACTGTGACAGATAAGTTGCGGTTAGTAGTTTTCAGGGATTTCAAAGTTACAGAGAAAGGTGAACTGTGGAGAGGTATATCAAGGCTGATGGTGTGTGAGTTTTGAAAAGAAATTTCAGTCTTAAAGGTTGGGCCGCAACAAGACGATTTAGAAAATAGTAGTGGATCTAAATCTATCATCGAAGAGTTCCTTCAATAGTTCGATGGTTTTTGTCGGTAGTATGACGGCTGCAGGAAATAACCCCCAAACGAAATAACACCCCAAATGGAAAATGAAATAATCCCCCAACATTTGTATGGAGGTGGGGATTTATTTCATGGGTTTTTGGGGACTTATTTCATGCTTCAAACTGGGCGCTCGAGAAATGCTACCTTTGTATTATGCATGCTGCTGCCCCCCTGCAACCCCCTGCTTGGGCTTACTGTTGGATTACGGGGTAGGTGCGAGGTTTTTTGCTTACAATTTTTTTTTTTTTTCAAATTGTTCATTTGTTTCATTTAAATATAAGGAAGTGGAATTATGTTTGATGGCTTATTTCATAGCATTTCGGGGGCTTATTGGACTCCGATTTAGGGAAATTATTCCCCAATTTTGGGGGTTATTTCATTTTCTATTGGGGGGTTATTTCTTGGAGCCAGTTGCCAGTATGACACCTGCAACCAAATGTACTTCAAACAATGATCGTCAGAGACTAAATGCCTTTTTATCAGAGGTCCAGCACATTTTTGGGGTACATCGATAGCTGGATGAATGCCCTTTGAATCTTTCTCACTTCCGTTACCGGCAAAATTTGATTATAAAAAAAGGCAAAAATACACCTCGTTACTGAGTAAAATTTGACTTTTTTAGATCGACTTCCTGCGTCCAATGACTGCAGTTTGAACTCACAACAATCATCTGATAATTTCTCAAACAAAGATAATGAGACAATAATAAGCCACATTGAAAAAAAAAACTTGAAAAAAGCATCAGATGAAAACGAAACGAAAACCACTTTCGCATTTCGGAAAACGAAATAAAATCATGCGAAAACGAAAGCTTGGGTGTTTTCATAAGCGTCGAAAATCTGCGCTAGTACAATCGTCTTTCTTTTTTGCTGCATTAATGAATACACTTATTCTGCAGCACGTGTGCAGGCCTGCTTTAGTTCAATTTGAAGTAGTCACTAAATGTTCATAAAGGTCACACAAAAATCAAAAAAATCATCACAATAGTTTGGTTTTCATGACATTCCACGCCGCAGCTTCTTTTCCTTTAAAAAAATTTAAATTTAATTGTGAAAACACATAAAAAATTGCCCATAAAACTCTTTTTTCGCACTTTACAATTTTTTTACCTCCCGCGCTCTTTGCAGTCAAAAAAATATGGATGCACAATCTGCCAGACGCTGATGACATTTATGACGTTTACGAACATATCTTCTGCAATTCATCTGCGTTTGTTCGATCAAAAATATGACTTTATAAACACGTCGTACGCAGATCTTAGTTAGGCAGACGTTTATGAAAACACCCCTTGCTTTATGTGACTCTTTTCATTTTCCTCTTTTTCTTCGAATTTATTTAAGAAGTAGTGACAAAATAAATGCATACATTTAGGGTAAGTTTCGCTCTCCGAGGAACTCTTGACACCTTATGTTGAGCTTTGTTAGGTGTAAGAGCCGCAAGTCGTTTTCATGCTTTATAGGAATAAAAGAAACTGGACGCACCGTCTGAATGATTCGTTTTTAGTTTTTAAAAATTGACGGCATATCGCGACTGAAATGTGTGGGTGGGAATGGGAACTATTGTTGTAAAGTACCTTTTGTGGCGAAATCGTTCGTTCGACTATCACCCTTGTTACGCACATAGTAAGCAAAGGCGAAAAATGGAAAGAATTTTTATTCGTAACTTATAGATACCTACGGTTTCATTTGCGTTCAAAGGCCTTATCTACCCTTCTTGTTTTAAAAATATGCAGATCGAATTGCTCACTCAATAATTCTCTGCCAGCAGGATTATTTTATTTTTAGCATCTTTATTTTCAAATAATGCAAGCATTTTTTTTTAGCAGGGTTTTGGTTAGCCAAATTATGAGTTAAATAAATAATAAAATAAAATCAAAGCAGACGCACCTTTGTTTGAACAAGCCATTACAATTGTCATTTGACAGTGAACACAGCCATTCAACGAATTCAGCAACACTTTGTTTAATGTTATTTTTGTGAAATATATTTTATTTTTTTCGAAATCATCGAAAAATCATCAAAACATAATGTTGTTTTGTTAATTTTTGGGGTTTTTAGCAAATTTTGACTTAAAGAAAATACTTAGCATGATTTTTAACACTTTTTTATACAAAAAATGCTATATTGCTGAACTTAGCATAATTGAAAAAAATGAATTGGTCACACTGAATAGAGGGCCGTCGTTCGATCAGAGTATAAAATTGTACTGGGAACCGAAACTAGACCCGTTTTATTGTCTCTTCTCAAAAAAGAAAGGCCTTTCACAGCAATCTTGTCTTTAATCATTAATTTTTAAAATATGTGGATATTATATACTACTTGAACTGTTCTAAAAAAAATATTCTCTAATTATACAGCGATCAAATTAAATAAATAAATAAATTGAATATGAGGAAGGAAAGCTTTAACGTTGACATTATCCAATCAGTCGTACTCAGTTTTTTTTAAAGCCTTCATCTTAAAAAAAAATAAATAAAATTCCTCCGTCTCAGCAATGCGTAAGAAACCCGCTTCTATCTTTCAAAGTTACCTACTTATGGAGTGCTACACCGTTCTGCAGCAGTTTCAAGTTTGAACATTCAGTTCAATTCGAACTAACGATCCGCCATAATCCCGGGCGATTTTTCCACATTATCCTTAATCTCCAAGTGGAATAGCTGTTATAATTCCACTTCTAATCTGTGTGGTTTAAACTTTAATTGCAGTCGTAATGCTAACGCACTCGTACTCGTTTATTTAAATTATACTCTGCACTTTGGACATACAAAGGATGTGCAAACTTTTTCTAAATAAATTGTGTACACACACTCTAAAGTGTGGCGAGGGGAATGCACTTTCTCAATAGACGTAACTAGTATTCAG
Source organism: Cheilosia urbana (assembly GCA_946477585.1). Taxonomy (NCBI): domain Eukaryota; kingdom Metazoa; phylum Arthropoda; class Insecta; order Diptera; family Syrphidae; genus Cheilosia; species Cheilosia urbana. The sequence goes on from OX297856.1 coordinate 26,051,825, forward strand.
TGGAACAAAGGAGATAAAACAAAGTCTCATTTAGGATAGCATTTAATGAGTTTTATTCATTTGCTAAATGACTTTTATAGGTGTGTGAGCAAAACCTTGACCGTCGCCGCCGCATGCAACCTTCAGCGAACTCAACGTTAAAGTGGTTTGGTAAAATCCTCGAGGTGAAATATTTCTTGTTACTGCTGCAATATAAAATTCCCTGCTCTTGGGATATTCAATGGTTTTCCTTTTACAACGTATCGTCCACGGTACACCAGTCAGTTTTTGTTGCGGCCATAGGGTTATTACACTGTTTTTGCTAAGTAGAGGTCCTCAGGGTTTTTTAATATATGCCATCTTAGTTTTACATAGTAGACGGTTCAATATCAAAATAAAAGAAAATTATGTAACAAAAAAAAAAAAAAAAAAAAAAAACACCCGCCAAATTGATTAACTGTTTCAAATGTAGACACTCACTCGCTACAGGAGGTAACCACTTATTCTGTGTAATAATTTTGTATAATTTTAACCACCGTTTTTTGTTTTAAGAAGACAAAATTTGCAATGTCCTTTTTATAGATCCGTTCGCGGTAATATTAAAGAAAAGATTTTTATAAAGCCAGAATGACCATTCCTATCGACTACACATATTTTATATAGCCTAAGGCTTTAAAGTGGCGCAAAACAAAGGTGTCGCAGGTAAACTAAGGACAGTGAGTTGGTGTTTTCCGATGAATTTTAGGTTCTGCGAAATAATTCCCCAATGAAATAAGGCCCCAAAACAAAAATGAAATAATGCCCCAACAAATTATACAGGAAACAACAACTACGATTTTTAATAAAATGTGTTGTGTTATTTCCTTTATTGGGGTCTTATTTCCTGAAGAAATTAAGTAGGCCCCCAAAACTAATTTTTGGGGCCTTATTTCCTGCGGCCAACTGCACTTACGCGCGAATTGTTACCCTTCCGACATGGAAAACGTATGGGGGCCATGCTGCTCCCCTGCAACCCTCCTGCTTGCGTTTGCTGTTGGATTACGGGGTGTGTGCGAGGTTGAGAATATACAAAGTTCCTTTAATCTAAAATCTAATAAAAAAGTACTTTTCGTTATTTTCAATTTCATTATGAAATAACACCCCGGGACCCCGGGGCCTTATTTCATTTTTTTATGGGGCCTTATTTCACTGCAGTGTGGCTTTATATCATATTTAAAAAAATGGGGGTATTATTTGATTATGAAATAACACCCAAAATTTGGGGCCTTGTTTCATTTTCTCTTTTGGGGAACTATTTCATTGGGGTCTGTTTTCCTGCAGCCGAATTTTAATGGGCGCTGGGGTTTTGTGGCTGAGTCTGTGGGCACTCATGACCTCTTTATGGCTGAAGGTTTCCAGGAAATTGGCGTGCAATGTGATTGCATGTGCACGAGTATTAACATTAAGAGCAAGCTGATGGATTTGTGCTTGCCAATCCTTTGGGTGTTAGCTTGTAGCCTAGTGTGGCAAGTCCAAACGTCAGTGTAGCAATAACTTATTTGTTTTGTACATTTTTTATTTCCAAACGACTAGGGAACATACCTTTTAGATGTTTCGTAGATATTTTCCGATTTGAAGAGAGAGTTAGCAAGTCACCGAAAAATTGCTCAAAACCCCTGCCGTGATCATATTTAAAAAAATGGGGGTACCGTTAGTAGGAACAATTAGGTTTAGCATTCAGGACAAGCACTGGAATATCAATTCTCAAAAAGGGTTCTTCTCCCAATATCTCTAATAACCTGCCTACGAAAATTGACTCCAAAGGTGAACTACCTGACATGAAGTGGTGGCAACGTCAGAATGCCATTCGTTACAATTTACGGAGGGTGCAGAAGGACCCACAAAAGACTTGCAAGCCACTTTATGTAAACTTAACATCGCTACTCATATACCTAACCTAGTACCTACCTATCGTCCGATTAAATTACCATCCTTACCGGTGCCTCGAAGTATTTCCGGCACACTTTGTGCATATCTTGTAATATCTGAACAGGTTATAAAATAAAAGATATGCTTCCAAAAATACACCCAAGTCAGTTATTCTGCAAACGAATAAAAATGTGCATATCTCACGTCCGCCAAAGCCCGCTTAAGTATACACAAGTATAAAATATACTGTCGGTTCATACAAAAAAAAAACTTTAAAGCCCAAACATGCCATTTAATTTTCTCTCACGAAAAGTGCGCATAAATACACATTTTCCAACCCTGCTTGGTACGGTACCATGAAAAGAACAAACAAGCAAAAAAAAAAAAAAAAAAGAAAGGAAAAAGTAGCAAAGCATTCTTTCTCGTTTTTTTTTTTTTTGTCAGAAAATCCCCTCGTTTGCAATGACACCTGTGGCGTTAAGGCTTTACAAACAAGCTACCACCATCATCAGCAACACCGTCATTCGGGAGTGTCCTTCTTGCGTGTCCCTTGCAGCGATTATCTCTGTGAGTTCCGAGGAATACACAAGCTTTATTCATGGTCGAACAAAATTCTGTTAAATGTAAGTTTGTCTTTTTTTTTTTAATTTCTCCTGTGTAATATATCGTCCTGTTGGAGCTGGACAATATCTGCTAATCGCAATGTACGCTATATAACGTATGGTGAACAAAAATGAAAAACACCAATAAAGATCGTTGTAAAGTGGAATTAAACATTTCAAACGAGGCTCCTAGGCAAGTAACTGAACCTGAACTTGATATGGACAGGAAGGAATAAATCAATCATTTTCCAACAAATTAAAATTGTCACTTCGTATGCTAATTTGTTTGTCGTAAAGAGGGTTAGTTTGCCGAAGCATTACGGTGCTTGGTGGCAAGTACATAAAATTAACTTCTAACTTGTCCAGGCAATGAAGGGAATGTCGTCCTTAAAGATCTATTCTGTTTCTGACAAGTGGTCACAAAAGTACTCAGCTAGTTTCCATGTGCCATACTTTGAGGTTGGAAAAGCTCTTTCCTTACGCAGTACTTCGCCTTTCTGCGAAGAAGATTGCGTCCCGTTTGTTGACTGCTCTTCCTATACACAAATAAAGTTGGCAGTATTTGTCGTTGTAAAGTGCGATTTGCTTGGCTGACGAGTTTGCAGTTAGACAACCAGGTATGTTTTTTTTTGTAGAGCTCAAGCCTTGCTTCGAGCTAGACTTATGAATCTCTCAGCCTTCCCCTTACCCTCGGATGTAGATCAGGGGTCGAATCGCCACATCCGTGAACGAGCTATAAGTTAACGGAATTATGAAGGTTTTGCACACGAAACAAACAAAAAATTCCATCAGGTATTGCTCGTTCACGGAAGAGACGATTGGCTCCTCTGTATTTATCTGGATCATCACGTTTAAATTTTCTGTTCTTGAGTGATGTGGTTTATATCTATGTCGAATGAAAACTTAAGACTGGAATACAGTGGCGGCGCCCCTCTCACATGTCAAACCAAGAGATCGCCACTATCAGAGTCGACATGACCATATATACAGACAAGGGTGACTACAAGTCTTTAGTAAGACCTTCGTGGAGATTGAAACAGCCCCAAGACAGCATAGAAAATTGCGTTCCTAGGTGGTCAAGAGCTAATTGACTTTCCAAACGGGCGTAGAAACGGGGTGCCCCGAAAATATGTCTCTACAAATACATGACCCGTTGAAGATTTTTTATCACTTTTTCAATAACATAGCTATTGGGAATTAGTCCCATTGGCTCTAGCACTGGTGCTACAAACTTTTTGCTTTTCAAAGTTTAATGGGCACACAGGACTATCATAACTTTTCTGAAGAAAATATGCTAAGATTTCATGTAAAGTTAGGCATAATTTGAGGCTTGACATATTTAGAAGCTTAAAAGTACTGAGACTAGCTTCATTCTTTAGACGTGAAGACGTTTGCATTACTCTTTTCAGCTTCTTGGCAATATGATCGAGGTTCCCATTCTCGGTGCTGGGTCTTATGTAGGGTTAAACCTAGGTATTTGAACTCTCAGGCTCAGCTTGATAGGGTTTGGTTCTAATTTGTTTTAATTTCGATGAAGTGAAGTCATTTTTGCCACTTTTAGTGACTACCAGATCTTCTGGAAGGCTTTTTGTTATATACTTTACTTGTTCAATATACTTACTTACTTAGGTGGCGCTACAGTCCGGGGTGGACCTGGGCCTCAACCAATACGCCTCTCCAGTTAGCGCGATCTTTGGCTAACTGCCTCCAGTTGCGCACTCCAAGTTGGTTGAGGTCCCCTTCCACTTGCGCGCGCCACCTAAGGCGAGGTCTTCCTCTACTGCGTTGTCCCTCCGGGTTAGAATCGAAGACTCTTCGGGCCGGAGCGTTGGTGTCCATTCGCTCTACATGTCCCAGCCATCTTAGACGACTGATGCGTACTTTTCTGACTAGGTCGATGCCGCTGTACAGCTCGTAGAGTTCGCTGTTAAATCTTCTTCTCCAAAACCCGTCAACGCAAACGGGACCAAAAATCACTCGAAGAATTTTGCGTTCGAAACGACCAAGGAGATCTTCATCCGCCTTTGATAGCGCCCATGCTTCTGCACCATAAAGCAGGACTGGGATGATGAGGGTCTTATACAGAGTTTCCTTAGTATTTCTCGACAAGGCCTTACTTATCAGTTGCCGTCTTAGGCCAAAGAAACAGCGGTTGGCAAGTGTGATTCTTCGTTTGATTTCTGATGTGATGTCGTTATCAGAGTTTATAGCGGAGCCGAGGTAGACAAAGTCCCTAACTACCTCAAAGTTATAGCTGTCTATCGTGACGTTCTGCCCGATTCGTCGATGTCGTGTGTCCCTTCTTGTTGACAGCATATATTTTGTTTTACCCTCATTCACCACTAAGCCCATTTTTGCCGCTTCTGTACTAATACTTGCAAACGCACCAGTGACAGCTCGCTGTGTTGTACCAACAATGTCAATGTCGTCAGCGTATGCAAGCAGTTGCACAGACTTATAGAAAATTGTGCCTCTGGTGTTGGCTTGTGAGTTTCGCACAATCTTCTCAAGAATGATGTTGAAGAAGTCACATGACAGCGCATCACCTTGTCTAAATCCTTTTTTGACATCAAAGGTCTCGGTGAGATTGTTTCCGACCTTTACGGAGCAGCGAGCGTTCTCCATCGTCATTCTGCACAATCTGACAAGTTTGGCAGGGATGCCAAAACTAGACATGGCTCTGTATAGCTCGTCTCTATAAACGCTGTCATATGCGGCCTTAAAATCGACAAAAAGATGGTGAGTATCGATCTGGTATTCTTGGGTTTTTTCCAGGATCTGCCGTAGTGTGAATATTTGATCGGTCGTGGACTTACCGGGCCTAAAACCGCACTGATAGGGACCTATCAGATCGTTGACGAATGGTTTCAGGCGTTCACACAATACAGCAGACATGATCTTATACGCAGTGTTCAGGAGACTGATGCCTCTATAGTTGGCGCAGTTTAGAGGGTCTCCTTTCTTGTGGATCGGGCAAACAATGCTGAGGTTCCATTCATCAGGCATACTTTCCTCTAACCAAATCTTGGAGATGAGTTGGTGTATGCACTCTACCAAGTCATCTCCGGCTGCCTTGAAGAGCTCGGCAGGTAAGCCGTCTGGACCAGCAGCCTTGTTGGATTTAAGCTTAGATATTGCTATCCTCACTTCATTTTGGTCAGGTGGACGGAAATCTTGGCTGTCATCGTCCAGGTTGAATGGATCGTTCTGCCTAACAGCGGAATTTGTGTCGTCTTCGCCGTTTAGCAGTCTGCAGAAATGGTTTTTCCATGTCCTCAGCACCGACTGTGACTCTACTACAAGGTTTCCTTGCTCGTCTCTACAGGTCTCCGTTCGGGTCTTGTTGCCATGACACGTTCTTTTTACCTTTTGGTAAAACTTCCGAACATTGTTCCTGGAGTAACACCTCTCTATATCCTCGATCGCGCGCTTCTCATGCTCTCTCTTTTTTCTCCGGAAAAGCCGATGTTCTTCCCTCCTTTTTTGCTCGTAGAGCTGACGAGCTGCTCTCGTCCTTCTATGCAGCGACGCTTCGTAGGCACTTTGTTTTGCTGCATGTGCTTGCCGGCACTCTTCGTCAAACCAGGGGTTTCGGGGGGGTGGACTGGTGAAACCGAGCACATCAGTTGCGGCGTTTTTGATGGCATCTTGGCATCGGCGCCACTGGTCTTCGGCACTTGATGCTGGCAGCATAGGACTTCTCGAGAGGTTGAGGGATACGCGATCGGCAAAGGTTCTGGCGGTTTGTTGCGTTTGTAGTCGTCCAACGTTAAATCTCCTCACAGTATTTTCTCGTTGTTGTGGCGTCTTGGATATCCGCATCCGTACCTTGGCTACAACAAGGTAGTGGTCCGAGTCTATGTTGGCCGCTCGGAAAGTTCGGACATCTAGAATACTGGAGGAGTGCCTTGCGTCGATCGCAACGTGATCAATTTGGTTGACGGTTTGATGATCAGGTGACCGCCATGTTCCTTTGTGTATATTGAGGTGAGGAAACCGTGAACTAACTATGGTAACATTACGTCCCGCAGCAAAATCAATCAGCCTAAGTCCGTTTCCAGACGTGGTGTCGTGTAGGCTGTGTTTTCCGATTGTGCTACCAAAGATGTCCTCCTTTCCTATTTTGGCGTTAAAATCACCCAAGACGATTTTAACGTCATGCTTAGGACATTGCTCATATGTTTTGTCGAGGAGCTCGTAGAAAAACTCTTTGGTAGCATCGTCTTTATCTTCTGTGGGGGCGTGAGCGCATATCAGGCTGATGTTGGCGAATTTAGCCTTGATGCGGATAGTTGTAAGGCGTTCACTAACGTGTCGAAAGCTCAAGACTTCTTGCCTAAGTCTGCCGCTTACAACAAATCCGCATCCAAATAGACGCTGCTTTTGTTCTCTGTAGCAGTCACCGTAGTAAATGTCACAGTTTTTCATCCTCCTTTTGCCCGGCCCATCCCACCGCACTTCCTGGATGGCGGTGATACCTGCTTTGTAGCAGTCTAGGGCCTCCGCTAGTTGTTCGGCTGCACGTGGTCTGTTCAGAGTTCGAACATTCCACGTGCAGATCCGAACGTCATTGTCCTTTTTTCGTTTTGCAGGGTCGTCAACAGTGAATCCGTCCTTATCCGTTGTTCAATATATAAGTTCGTAATATTGGTACCCAAAGACAGCTCTTCAGACCTTAAATTGCCTTTTGTGAGCCTCTGATAGGCTGCCTTTTAAAATGTTTAGAATCAAGTTTTTGAATAGACGAAAGCACATTTTTGATGGTATCAGCTGCGGTATAGTCAAAAGCTTCTTGAAATCCTTTAAAGGCATGGATAGCCGTCTTGTTTGTTGATAAAGGCTTTCCGAATAACATTGCTCTGCTGTGTATGATTAAGTCGATGGGCTTGCCAGATAGAGCAGATAGAGCTCTTACCACCTGCCTAAAATCATAGGCAAGATCTGAATACTCCTATTCGCTGCGGAGTTAGTTACCTGTTGTAACAACCGCGTTGCCGTTTGGCCCTTTTTTGAGTCTGAGGACTCTGGACCACGGTTTTTGAAAAATGATCGAAACTGTCCCTTTTTTTTTAACTCTTTGTTCAACGCAAAAGACTGCAAACATATGAAAAGAGGTGTTTTTATAATGAAAAAAAAAAGATTTTTGTTAAAAAGAAATGCCTTTGTTGCCCTGTTTTTTTTTTCCTTTTTGCAATATTAGTATTTTATGTTGAGGCCTCTTTTTTTCGGCTCGGGCCCCATTTTAGTCCTCTTTTTTAATTTTTCAGTGGCAACGCTGGGCAGGTATCCGGATAGATGGGATCTGATCTTGGACAACGGAGGAGATTGCCCATCTCACATTCTCGTTCTGGAATATTTTTCCGGTTAGACTATAGGACTATAGAGGTAGTCGCAGTGGCTTAGTGTTAGTGCATTGGACTACTAGGCAAGGGGTCTCAGGTTCGAATCCCGCAAAACCCAAAATTCCAACTTATGGTTTTTTTCCACTGCACTACCTCTCCCGAACGTCTGACACACATCCGAGAGTATAAATGTCTTGTAAGACGTTTGGAGTCGGCATAAAAACTGTAGGATCCCTTCCATTCGTTCCAAAAATGAAAAACTCACACAAAACGAATGGTTGTGAGAAGCTAGGCCTAGGGTCCCTCCGGACCTGTTGCGCCAACTATTTATTTATTTTTAGACTATAGGACCGCTTGGATATTATTAGACCTTTTTGAATATCGAGCGTTCGAGTGGTTTCAACAATATCATAAAAGCATGTCGAAATGGGTGCTTGAGACTTGTGTTTTTTTTCAGCGACTTGAGTTGTTGGGACTTTAGTGATGCTTATGCTGTAGGATGATAGATCTTCTCTGGCTTTAATAGCATCTGTGGGGCAGGCTTCGTTGTGTTTCGAAAGTCCCACTCATGCACGCTCTTCAAATGTAAATTTGTGGTCCATTGGTCCTTGCTCAATCATATGAACAGAGGTATATCTTAAGATGAGTCTTATCGTCCTTTCGCAGATACTGATGTGGGTGGTGTTTGTAAAGTTATCACCCGTAAAACCTTAGCGGCTTTTGTAATCTGTTTCGTTCTATAAGTTAAAGACAGTTGTTCATCAATAGATCACCCAAACGATTATAAGACGCATCCCCAGCAATGGACTACCACTTGTAATGGCAACCTTTTCGCAACATTATACCCACCACCGAATGTAACGTTTACCAAAAACACCCGCACAATATCCCATGACCTTCCGAAACACATATCCTCGCCATATATAATCAAAAACCCACATCAAGGCATCACCGTTTCCATGTTACCTTCACACAACATACCAACCCAATGCTAGCAAACTTTCTTGACAACTCTGATACCCTTTCAAGCCTGAAGTTTCCACCAGAAAAAAAAAAAAAATACATTGTGCACCTATAGTCTCTCTCACTCTCTCTGAACCATCGTCTGTGCAAAATTCAGGGGTAGACCTTTACACACTATACCCAAGGTCATGCTTACATCAAATTAATTACACTGTATCAGCGGCAGAGGGAGCTTCACTCACCTGCTCCTCTCACAAAAAGTCAAACAACATTCTTCCATGGGAGTTAATTGTCACGCAACGTTATCAATGCCATAGCCACATGCCAGCCGGGCTGTCGACTTCATCTCTATACGACCATAACATCAGCCAATGTAAACCAACCCTCACAGCCTAAGGCTTTGCTTAGACTCCCTAAAATACTCTCAGTCTGTACATTGAGCTGGAAATACATCATGCAACACACTTGCCGCGAGCGCTCATATAAACGCGGTAGGTAATATTTGCATGCAACTCGTTAAAAGTTGGTGTGACTATAAACGACATTGATAGACGTAAGCTCTATCGATTTCTTCGACAAACAAATTTCGTGTTCTTCTCGTTCGCAGCCGAAATTTGCGATACGCCATACACGAGTAAACGATGAGTATGGGGAATTTCTGAAACTGAAAGTAAACTTGTTCCCTTTGAATGTTGTGTAGGGGAGAGGGGGTCACCTTACGACACTCTTTACAAAAATCGCTCTAGATCCATTAAAAAGCGGAGCATCCCTTCGGATCTTGATAATTATTATTACATGTTGTTTTATCTTTGAATCTTTTATCCAAATAAATATGTATAGTTATGATTAATATATTTTTTATTTATTTTAATAATCTCTTTAAAGTGTCCCTTAGGACAACCATGGGACAGTTTTGGACATGTCTAAAAAAACGCTCATAAGGAGCGGTTTCCTTCTTTTTCTTGTAATTTCTGACCATTAGTGCAGAGATAAACCTAAAAAAATAAAACCAAAAACAATCACACTGAAATAGATTGTTCAAAGTGATAAAAGGGGGCAGATTAGGACATGTCCAAAAGTTCCCCTCGCGCATTGTCCAAAAGTGCCCCGAGAGGGATAAAAAACTAAGAACTTCATATTTTTTTAGAAACAATGTAAATTGTTAATATTTTGGTTGAATAACACCGCTACACATATAAACATTATAATTGAACACTTTTAATTTGTAAATTGAGCATAATTTTAGAATAATATGCTTACGTCTAGGAATAAAAAAAAATTAAACTGTCGTCTGGAAACACACTTTTTTTTAAAGTTGGTATAGTTTCGATATCCATCAGATATTTGTTTGAAGTGGAGTTGCCACTGTAAAACGTTATTAGAGTATTAAAAAGTTTTTTTGTAGTACTTTTTTCAAGTTGTCCTAAATTCCCCCGTCCTAAACTGCCCACCTCTCCCCTAATGCTACCTTTGGGCGGCAGGAGGCGTTAGCGGCGTGCTTATTATACTCATGCTGTCGGAAAATGAATGACAGAGCAGGCATTCTCAGAATTCAGCGCACGTATCACAAATAACAAAATAAAGGGTGAAGTTCACAATCCCAAATTGAAGTTACCACCGACCGCCATCACACCGTTACCATTAGCATTTTTGGCGGGTGAAGACGAAATTAAATTTCCGAACAATAATCAAGGAATGATTAAAATCTCGCTTAAACTTTGCACAGTCGAGGTGGTGGTGGGGGTGAGGTTGTATGGCAACATGCTACTTATCGTTTGTCTGTGATGATGAAGTTTTATAATGAACCAAAGACGCATAATATGGCCGGAAGATGGATACGATAGATAGATGCTGCTCGTCACTGTTGCTCTGTTCTATTCAGTTTGCTTAGGCCCAAATGTGTATGTCGAGGCAAAGGAAGCCAATCTCGGTGAGGGTGAGAAGACTTTGTGATCTATTCACAGATAGTTTTAACTTATCCCACAAGCGTAACATTCTATTACTTGGCTATTGATTCGTCGGGGTAGAAAGCGACTGTGCGGTCGGTTGCAAGTTGCCGGGAAATCAATGAGGGATTCATAGGTATATTCGTCGAGGTATCAACTATGAGTTTCTTGGCGGACATGGATGTGCCCGATTGTAGCAATAAAATTGTTGTACATACAACTGAGGCCAGCCCTTTTTAACGCAACAATGCGAATGTGCCTTAGGAGGGGGTCTTCTCTGAGCCCCCGACTTTCTAACATTAAGCTTCAATAAAAGCCATAAGTGTTTCTTTGCTAGATACAATGGATATAACAGCTTAACAGCATAATCGCTTTCTTCGATTAGCCCTCCGAGGTCTGCATTGGGACGATGCTTTCATCTTGCCACCGTACATAGACCGGCTCAATCTCATTAACCTGAATACCCTTGAGGAACGCAGAGACGCTGCGGACATTCTTTTCATTTATCGTCTTATCACAAGCTCCGTCGATTGCGCGTCTCTTTACAACTCTATTTTCTTTAACACAAACCCCCGTAATTTACGTTGCCTCGACTCTTTTACCCATCAAACCACCGTCCCTCATATGGCTCGAATGAACCAATCTCCCGTATGCTGCGAAAGGTTAATTCCAACCTTTCAATTTTCGATTTGAACCGCAGCTCTGCCCACCTCAAACTTGATCTCCTTCACCACTCTCCTTATCTTTAACTCTAAGTTCTAAGGCTTTTCATGTCTTAGTTTTAAGTTGTTACTTTAAGCCTAACTGTTAGTTTTAGCTTGTATTAAGCGAAATATATGGGGGTATTGCCCCCACTGAAATTAGTCAGAGAAGAAAGGCTGGCACTTAAAAACGCCTTTAACTCGGCGGACTTGTCTTAGATCAAAGGCTGTGGATGCTCAATTAACACCTCGTGAATATATATAGTCACGAATTATATTACAAAGAAAAATGGGACTACATGATAAATAGTTGGCGAAACAGGTTCATAGGGGCCATAGGCCTAGCTTCTCACAACCATTCGTTTTGTGAGTTTTTTTTTTTTTTTTTTCATTTTTCGAATAAATGGAAGGGATTTACAATTGTTTGCCTAGTCCAAGCGGCCAATCGAGAAGCTCTTTCATGACAGTTAAGCTCTCGGATGTTCGCTAGAGTTGGCAAAAAACCATAAGACGTGATTTGTCCTTTCCCTGGGATCGAATCTACGACCCCTCGTACTTAAGTGAAGTGCCTTTCACAAAATATAAAAGTACCAGCTGACCCCGGCTTTGTTTTTTTTTGAATGAGACGTGTCAAAACTAGCCTATAGGGTCAAAAACGATCCGATCTTTAAAACTGGAAGCAACCATACCCATCTACAGAATTTCAGTCCACTCGGTGGAGCTGTTTCGGAGATCGGCAACAGCGCCACCTATCAGGTTCAAAAGTATCTTACCTTTAAGACTACCTAAACCTAAAATACAACAATAAGAACAAAACCAAAGAAGAATCATGAAAATTGGCGCAGTGCTTATCGAGTTTTATCGTCATCGAGTTTCACCCCGAAAGAATTATAGATATAAAAAGAAGATTAATATTGAAGAAAACTGATTTGAATTGAAAAACGAAATATAGGCCTATTACGCCACATGTTGAGGATTTTCCGACTTTTCTTTTTTCGTAAACCATCCCTGATTCAGGACGAACAAAACAAAACAAAAATCATTCAAATCGGTCGAACCGTTCTGGAGCCTTTACACGACTAACGCACAGCAATTGTAATATATAGAGATTTGTCAGATGAATATGCCTTAAGATATAAATTGTGTCAGTATGTATATCGAACCGCAACCCTGCCCATGAATTCCTACACACTTCCTATCCAACTTGTCTAGTATCTCCGTGCGACGCCACAGTTTTTGCTGCCCCACTCTGTGGTTATTCCCGGATCGACCGACATTATACTTAATACATAGTTGGAAAGTTCTTCTCTTTGTTTTTTTCTTTTTTTTTTTTTGAAAGAGAGGGAAACGTGCAACCATCATTAAAATGGAATTTTCTTGATGCTCTAAGCCTCTGGTAATGATTGTCTAAGGGATGGATATTCAAACAATATGCTGGCTGTTTGTATAGATTGCGGCAGACTGCTGGAAATGTAAGACCCTGCAGTCTTGTTTTGATGGAAATAGCCATCCGCAGTAAAACTTGAAATTAATTTAGAGATATTGGTGTAAAGCCTGTTACATCGTTGTTAGTGGGGATTTCAATTTGAAAAGCTTACACACTCTATTGTTGTTTATGTTGGTACCATGTCCCGCACTCACACAGAGAGAGATACATACAGACTGGGATGCTTTGGAAAGACAGTAACTCTTGGCTAAATGGTGAATGGTTGTATTGAATAAATGTTTCTCATGCATAATCCCCCAATCTAATCGTATCTGATTGACGACTTAAGACTTATTATACCCTTGAGGAGACGAGAGCACAAAGAGGGCCATGCCACCGCCACACGTCACCTTCACCAGATACATATGCTATCGTCTGGGTGTCGTGAGTGATGCCATTCTCTCCCATCAGCCATTATTGTGTGGTGTTTTGTAAAATGGGAGAAATCCTTGAGGATTTTCGATAGATAACTAAATGAAATATTCTTGCGTCGTGAACAAAGGAATGCCTCGGAGGTGGATCTGGTTCTCAAATCCAAATCGTAATAAATTGAAATTAAATTTCCAATCGTAACGAATCCATTTGGTGTGCTGATTAAATTCAAGTGTTGCAAATGGGTCCTCGGAGCTAACGCACACACGCACTTGTGTATACTTGTCGAAAATCAACAGTAGGCGTTTCTTTTACTGTGCCCACATGATCTATATAGATCATTAATTTCGAGATCAATACGAGATCCAACTGTTGTTGTAAACCATGAAAATCAATTATCTATATCAAGCATGTCAAGGGCCCAACCCAGCAGGATCTTAATTTGTATGGGCCGCAAAAAAAAGAAGGAGAAAAATAAATTAATTTTAAAATACAAATAACCCGACTGACTTTAAAAAGGATCTCACTGACATTTTTGTATTGAGAATTTTTTCTTAATTTATATTTTTAATATTTATTTGTTTAGCCTATGACACTCCGGGAAAGAATACCAATTTAATGAGACCTCACTCTTCAAAATCGGTTAAGCCGTTTGGGCTACAGGGCGTCACGTAGGAACGTACATAGGATACGCGTGAAACACATAACCCTCGCATGTGTCCAGTCGGGTAACAAGAATCACTTTCACCTTTTTTTCGCTCGATTTTTCTTTCGGCCCTAGCGAGGTAGCTTTCGGACCGAAAAATTCTCCGCAACGCATACTCTTTCGCAGGCTCAAATTCCATTCGAGGTGTCCGACTTCAGAGGAGAAATAATCAATTGCGTTGGCGCACCGCACTCCAAGTCGTAAACAAATTCCGCAACCAATTTCTGTCGAAGGATAGCAGAACTTAGCTGTCAAAAATTTGACAAAAAAAAAAAAAAAAATTCACTTCAGTACTCGTACTTCAACGTAATTCGCCAATATGCGTTACAAAATGGCGAAAAAATTCTCCGAACAGTTGTTCCGAAAAATAAAATAAATAAAATCGGAGAATTTTCCGTTCCGCCGGATACCTCGCTAGGACCGTATAATTTTTAGAAAACATTTCGAAAAAAAAACAAGAATAATAGACATAAAAGAGAGGACCACTTTAGCGTTCTCGAAATTCCTTTGTGTGCATGAGGTTGAAATTGAGAAATTGAATTTCCCGTTTTGTTTATATTAATTATTAGTATGGATAAATGATGCTAATTTCTCATTAAAAAAAATTAATGTGTGTGAAAACCTGAAAACTTAAAATGCAAATTATAAACTTAACCTCAAAATTATAAATACCACCGGCTGGGCCGCACAATTATTCTTAGTGGGCCGCATATGGCCCGCGGGCAGCGAATTTGATATACCTGATCTATGTGGATCATGCGGGCATAATCAATAAAGTGCACGACTGGGTCGAACAAAACTTTTCCTTTCGTAAAAAGTTTTGTTGGTTGTTTTCTTATTTGATTAGATAGGTAGGTAAAGATCTGAGAAGCAATGCTAGGTAAAAGAAACGGTTTATGAAATATAGAAAAAGGAATACATAGGGTTAAAAAAAATTCACTTTTAGTTTTTAAACGTTAAAGCTCTAGAAGCAGACAATTGTCGCAAGTTCTTGTTAGAGAGTTATAAGCGGCTACTGTTCTATTTTATAGCTTTTAAAAATTTAAAAGTTTTTGAGTACGAGAACAAGTGTAGTAGGAGTTTCTGATTTTTGGTGTATTTGGGAATGATTTTCTTTTTGATCGGAATAGGTGAATGACGCTGATTTAAGTTGTCAATAATTGAATACTTCCAGATAGATCGATATGTTTACTTACCTATAAATATGTATGTATATGCAAGAATTTGGAGATTTGCTTAAATTTGTATATATGTATCACGATGAACGTGGGTGAGTGTGCAAATTAAGTGGGATATTGTGATTGTTGGGATTACCTATTTTGAGGTGCATATTCAAAAAGGTTGAAAAAAAGTAGAAGTGGGAAATATTTACTGAAAATAAGTCTTGCGTTGCTGTTGCATTTCTAATGGCTGTTGCAATTTTAATTTTAAAGTGCGATATTGAGCTTTTAAAATATGTATATATGAACAGAGATCGGCTTTTGGGTAGTCATTTTTGAGAAATAATTAAAAAACAGATTTCTTCGAATTTTTGGAGAAAAACTAATCACGGGATCTTAATTAGAATATTGATATTAACGTTAGTATGTATTTTTATCGAAATCTTTAGAGCGTTTTTTGTAAAATTTGGCAGACAAAACAGTACCCACCAAATATTGCAATGTTTAATTTGAAAAATACATTTTTTAAACTAAATTCTGCACTGTTCTTCTGAGATTTCTCATCGAGCTTGACCACCAGCTATAAACCGATTATAAGTTCTTAATCGCGATATAAGCATAACTTGATTTTTAAAGTTTTATCGAAGTAAAAAATGGGGTTTTCGAGATATGAGCAGTTTTTTTTTTTAATTAGCGTTTTCGGTGATTCGAATTGAAAATTAAGGACGCAACAATTTTAAGAACATCAAAATTACTCTAAGTTTGCATTTTGGTCAAAATCGTTATTGCCGTTTTCTGGTAAACTAAGGAAAACTAAATTAAAAAAAAAAATACTTTTTTCAAAAATCCATTTTACGATAATACCGGGAAAAACTGGGTTTGCCATTAATTTGGAAATTACCATATTACCATAGAAATTATTTTTTGTTATAATCGTATTGACCATTTTCGAGATATGTCCAAATTTCAAAAGTACCGTTTCTCGATTTTTTTGCGAAAAACTGGGTATGTAGTCATGGTAACCTCACCCAAATAAGCTTAAATATCAATTTTGGAGCCGTTTTCGAGCAAATCAAACTGGTTCGAAAATTTTGTATGGGAAGTACCATTAATATTGAGGTTATTTTGTAAAATAAAAAACGGCCCCGAACCCTAAGCCCACAAAATCCAAATCCGAAGTTTGAACGAAATCCAATCAGCCGTTTAGGCTGTAGGCTTGAGGGACAGACAGATAGACAGAAAGACAGAAAGACAGAAAGACAGAAAGACAGACAGACAGACAGAATTTTGAGACCCAAGTTTTTTGAGTTCGTGTATCATCGTAATGTCAGAATGGAGAAAGTTAAAAACGCTTAACACAGTTTGCGAAAAACATAATTACAACATTTTATTTTATTTTATTTGCAGTGAACAATGGAACAATTCGAGCAGCTACTAACGTGTTGCGTGTGCCTGGATCGATATCGTAATCCGAAATTACTACCATGTCAGCATTCGTTTTGCATGGAGCCATGTATGGAGGGATTGGTTGATTACGTTCGCAGACAAGTAAGTTAACAAGAACAAAACTGGTTTTAAGTAGCATTGAGTGGAAAAAAAGAACAGCACACCAAAAAGAATGCATTGTTAATGCACAAACTCGAATTACAGTTACAGATTACAGTCGCATCGAATGGCGGTTGGAATCACATTAAGGATAATAATACGGTAACATGTGTGCAAGTGCCGTTTGCATTTCGATTGTTTGTTGCTGGCAATTATTCATTTATTCTACTTATTTGTGACAAGGAAAGTGCTTTTGTGTTGTCTTAATTAAAAATAATTGAGTTTAATTGTAATTGATGATGGCAGTGAAAATATATAATTTCACTTTGCAATGAATCCTTTGTAGGGAATTATGAGGGGCTGTGCATCCCATTGGGTATATGGTGTCTCTGTACAACAGCACACTAATTGGAGAATTTAATTACAGAACGAATCATCTTGTGGCAATCAAAGCATAGTCCGCCTCGAATAGCAAGGTACTCAATCTCCTTTGTTGGTGTATAACTGTCGTCATTGGTTTAGCAGTCGTTAAAGTCTGTTATCTGTTTGACGGGGGAAGTGGTTGTCTAATGAGCCCGTCGCCTTTAGTTGAAACTGCTATACACCGGTACCAAGTGGAAACATCCCTGCTAATCACAATAAAGGTTGCCATTCGCAAAGGTGGGACATTTAACAAAGATCTCATTTGCCGTTATATATATTAAGATGCTCCCACAAACAGGGGAAGCTTTCCGGTGAGAACTGTTTGATTTTACTGTAAAACTGCTTCTTGTCGGTTGGTTTCTTAGGATTAGAATGAAACTCCGCCTTTGGCAGTTCAGGCAAATATTTAGGTCACATACTTTTGGGATCACATTTAAAAATGTAACTTCAAGTTGACAGCATCTGTTTGTCCGCCTCTTAAAGGGTTCTTTTGTGAGCCTTTTGGGCGGCCATGTTTGTGCAAACAGTAGGTCTGTTTCTTTTCTTTTACATCTTACGAATTTTCACTATTTCTTACGAATTCTTACGAATTTTTACTCACCGCCGTTCCTTAACTGGAAAAATTCGTAAAAGAGAGCGTCATCGAGAGAGCAAGAAGATCTTGATATTTCATAACCCTCCACTGAGAATCACAACAATTTTCTTGGTGTAAGAACAGAAGTGGAAAAGCTGTCAGCCACCTTACAATTAACAGCTGATTTGAAATTTGTTGTCCGAATTGGCATATATGCATTTATTTTGATTTCTTGCGTATAAAAATGGTACCAACAGGCGGCAGAATAAAATTGAGATTATCGAAATGTGGCAGAACTTTTGACAAATACGATCTCACTGTATATTAAAATTAAAATTAAGAACCAATTTAATTCCCCGTAAAAATGTATGGAAAATTATTTATTACAAATTTTTTTTTCCACCGTATGAACCTTCCTTAGGCATAGACAAACAGAACAAAGGAAGATAGGTCAAATCGGACAATCCGTTCTTTAGTGATGGGCGTTCTTACCGAACATACAGCACACGCTCATAGGCGCCTACTTTTTTTTTTATATAGATAAAAATAGATGTTGACATGACTCACGAACGCGTTGAACAATTTCCCTCAAACTTTAGATAAACCAATTACACAACCATGCAACCAAACCCTAAAAATTTGATCAAATTGGGTTTGACCGTTCGTGAGTTATAAAGTCACAACGCTTTTGCAACACTATTTTACATGTATAGAGAAGAGAGGAGAAGAGAAGGGAAGATGAGAGATATTGCATAGGTTGTATACAAATTAAAGTCAGGAATTTTTTTTTATTTCGTAAAAATAATGACCAAATTTGGTTACAAATAATCAATGTAGCAACGATGTCTCTTCACATAATTTTAAATGCAGTTGCGCTTTTTCCTCTTATCGAATGCTTGTAGTTCAATCAGTACTAACTCTTCCACATACATGAATTCATCCAAAAGAAGTTCGATTAATTCCAAATCACTTTCATCGCTATGTAGATAATATAACTAATTTTCTTAGTAAATTAGCAAATTCGTCGAGTTCCTCAATTTAACGGCTTTTCGTACTAATTTTTTTGAATATATGAGCGTGGCATGTATGTACAACGGACTTCTAAAAATCTAAAAAAGACTGCTGGAAAAAATGGCCTTTCGAGGTTAGTTGAGTTGCCACCTACGTATCGGCGTTCTAAGCCCTGCCAGTAAGCCTTTCAAAAACTGGTTGGCTGCCTGTGACTTACAAAAATGACAATTCGCTGGTAGTCATCTTCGTCGATAGATAGCGCAAACGGCAATGAACGTTTTCCCGTTCTGCTAGGCAGCTTGTTGATATCAAAGCACTTTTCCTTTAGATGATCGAGTTTATATGCTTTAAAACGAAAGACTGTGTTCAAAGGTGGAATGCAGTAAAAAATGTACCATTCCGTGGTATTAACAGAAGCTATTTGCTAGTGGTTTGTATCCATTGTTGTTGTCTAAGTCGATTTTCGTCTTAAGCGTATTGTATTGCCTTCATAGGATTGACTGAACGTGCTTGCCAAGCTCACTGAAGCCGGTGGTATACCTTTTCACACTGTGATATGGAAAGAAAACAATAAGGCGACTATAGTGAATTTGGAATGCACTTGGAGCAAAGGAGACAAACCAATTAGGACGAAAATCGACTTGGCTTGAAAAAAAATAAAAAATTGTTGGCGCAATAGGCTCTTAAATTTGTAGAACCCTATATTTTCTAGGTTGTCAAAGGCGTTTGGTTATCCAAATTTTAATTATTGGGACGATTCCAATGAACCTAGAATTGCATATGGACTCCAAACGACTGAATTGAGAAGCTTATCCACGGCACTTATACTTTGCGATGTTTAGTTTTAAGTTGTAACTTAATTTCCACCAGATCAGAACTAACAGCTGAGTGAACTAGCTCAATAGTATAGCCACTATAAAAATGCTATAAAGGGTGTAACTATCTCTTATGCAAACAAAGTCAAATGCTTCCAAGTAATCTTTGGTAACAACCTGTTGTGTCAAAAACCTCAAAAGTCTAGTTTCCCTTCCGATTACCGTCTTTTTGATCATCAACAAAATGGTTACCGATTTCCTTCTGGAATACTGACATTACAGACGTACGACCAGCGCTGCCAACCAATTTTGACGAAAAAAAGCCTAACTTGAAAAAAAAAGATGCCTTTTTCAATAAAATAATGCCTAAAATATTTTTTTTTATGTAAATTGGAACAATAAATCAAAATATAAACACAAATATAAAAAAATTAACAAAAACAATTTTTATTTACAAAAAAAAACTTAAATTATATATAAATTACAGAAGAAATAGGAACAAAATTCATGATCATGACTTTTTTTGTCAAGATATTTTAATAATGTTTAAAAAAATAAAAAGTCAGTATACGTTGAATCCAAAAAATATATATATTTGAAATAAAAAAAAAGATGCCTTTTTGGAAAAAAAAGAGCCTTAAAGCCTTAGATAATGAAATAATGCCTAAAAGGCATGAAAAAGCCTAGGTTGGCAGCGCTGCGTACGACGTACATAAATGCCGAACTTGGTAAATTTCTAGGAACTACCTTAGCTTACGGTCCATCTTAAGACACTCCCCTATAGTTGACTCGGATCTGCCTTAAATATAATGGCGAACTGGTGTCCTTCCTCTCTCATGAGCTGTACGCCAAATGATATCACTCGGGTAAGGAGACACAGGTTTTGGTAATTTATACACAGACGTAATCGCACCGAAAAACGGTATCTTACCATAGCTGTGGCGGAATAATTGGACCTAAAATGAAATGCCAATAAATTAAAAGTATACAAGCCTTCGCTTCTAGCTAGGAAAACATATGCTTTCAACTATAAGCTTTTTGACTTAGAACCAGCAACATCAAGGCAGAGCTAGATTCTTGGAGCTCCGAATGAGGGCATCGAACTGGACCCAAAAACTCGTCAGCTGTGCTAATAAGAAACGGTCATAGTTCTTTTAACTATCACATCTCCACAAAATATAGGCAAAAACTCTTGTGATGTGTATGAACTCTCTCAAGCGTATAGAGCTGCGCTGATTGTCCAATGTCCAATGTAGTAAAAAGACTGAACAACTGCAGCTGATTGAGTGATGTCTGCACAGATCGTTTTATATTTGCCAAACTTTTAACCCTGATTAAGGTTTGAGAAACCCTTAAAAAAACAGCCACGATACGAGTGAAACTTCTCCTCTCCTACTGCCTTATACTTTCCGACAATCAAAGTGGCGGATCAAGGCTAAAATCCAAGAATATTTACATCTGAGCGCTGGTGTCCACTCAGTTTGTATCCTCAAGGCAGCCAATGGGTCTTATTAGATTACCATATAAAATTATTTTTTCTGACGTTTTTATAATAGCTTTTCGGCATCAGTGACAATTAGGGATAGTAAGAGCGAGCGATACAGCAAGGACTGTTTACTGGTTGTATTTCCTAAATATGTGTGTAGAACTCCAAAGTTTATTACGACAAGTCGAGGTCTTGTGCAAGCTCAGCCCTAAAACCATTTAAATCGCCTTCAAAAATATAGTTTCCATTGTACAGGTCTAAAATTGAGATTGCCAACATTTTACATTATTTTTCGGTCACAATTGTTGCAGATGGCTTGCGTAATTTGAGCAGAAAATAATTTACAACGAGAAAATCACTGAAAACAGTCGCCAACGCACCCAACTTTATTAACATTTCCCAGCTACAAACAATCTTCGAACCACAAACCGAAACCGAAAATGAAAGTGACACCGATCCGAAACCAAAAACCACACCGTACCTATCCAGAGTTACATAGAATATCTGGACATCCTTTGCACGCAAAAACGACTTATTCATGACTGCAAACACATCTTCTGCATGCACACTAATATATACAATAATGTGTATTAGTAGTTTGTCCTTTTATCCAGTTCTTTGCTAACGATAATCCTGTCGCAAAGTGAAAGGACATAAGAGCCAATTATGAACTCCCACCCATCGTATGGCGTGTCCTACCATTCCGTTAAATATTAAAATTCTAATTGCATATCCATATCTAGAACAATAACGATGCGTAACTTCTCCCACACATCTACATATTTTCTAGTTTCCCGGACTTGTATAATAAATTTATGCTGCATGAAAACATTGATCCTAATTAAATTACGTTATTTCCAGTGCCACTCTACTCGTCGCTGCCACTGCCACTGGCAGTGGCAATGGCACCGACTGCGTGTGTTCTTGAACTTCGCCTGGATATTTTGCCTTCGCCAACCCTCCGCTTCAGCGACAAATAGTAGAAGTACCACTACCAGCCGCTTGTTATCCATGCCTTATGCAGTATCTACGATGGTTCAGCTCAGCACTGCGTTTGCCTAATTAAGTATTCAAAGAAGCCATCATAACCGCCTCAGAGAAACTTTCATCCTGGTCATTTGCCTTCAACATTTTCCATACAATCACATACAGCGAGTGTGAGAGAGATAGACCGTTCAGGGGGTTTTCTATTTTCTTTCGTTTTTGTCTTTTTCTGGCAAATGAATACAAACGAGCGCACATATTTTCGTCCTTTGACAGTGGCAGAGGTTTTATCAAACTTTCAACGCTGCAACGCTTTATCGCAGTGGGAAGAATTTCTTAAATCATTTTTATTCCGGCATGTGCAACAGATATTTCCATATATCGGTCGTCGTTATGCCCGAGAAGAAAAATTACGAATTTAAAGTTTTTCCCAGTTTCCTTATGGGTGGTCGTTTGTTAAAAAAGGCAAAACACACACACACTGTCTGATTTTCATGGAAATTATGCGAAAATAAATTATTGCCCACAAGTTGAAGAGAGTATACGTTTAAGATGGTTGCCATTGATTACCCAGTTAACTGTAAAGGTATTGCCAAGGACCATCGTTTCGTTGAATCAATAAAAAAAAAAAACCAAAGAGTATCTAGGACTCGGGTGAGGGAAAAAACAACAAAAAAACCAAAAGAACCTTCCTAAACGTCAGAGATACCTGCCAGCATGTTGCAATCACTGGTAGCTAAAAAGAGTCCATGGCAGACAGTGTGGGGTACTAGTGTTGCACCCAAAAAATTGGAAGTAAAGTTAAGGACTTCAACATAGATAAACGGTGGCTTTAAATAAAATTTGTTGAAAATTTAATGAATATCAAGTGAGGTGTTGGTCTTTGGAGGCAGCTCGAAAGACTGAATGTAGACCAAGTGTGTTGGTTTTGAAAGACAGCTCGAAAGACTGAAAGTCACTGATGCGTGACATTTTGTTCTCTATTCCAATTTCAGTTCAAACAGCTCTGTGTTTATTTAATTTATTGTGGCCAAGGGATTGTCCTCCTTAGGTTTCTGAGAAGCTTTAAGCAGGTAGTAGCAGAATAGAAAAACCGGATTGCAGGCGAGTTATCCAAACAAAATGATTGTTCAAATACCTACGAGTGAAATTAAACAACAACAGATTTGTTTGTCTATTTACAGAATTAAACGCGTGGTGTATAAAAGAAGGCTTTTAGAGAATAGGACATCGAGATAATAGTTATAATATAATTATATACGTCGTAAAAAAATGGAAGAAGTTAAAAGAAGAAATTTATAGACAAAAAAAAAAAGAAAAAAAGTAGTGATGCCAAGTTTCGTAAGGGCGCAAACCGCAATCACAATCACAACAAGGCCTCAGTTTATAGCCATACGTAAAATGCAACCGAAAAAGTTGGAACAGTCTGAAAATGAGTTTTTTTTTTTTCGTTTAGGCGGTCATAGCGAAAAATCTGTCAGAAAAATGTTTCCTTACGAAAAAATTTAGAACAATCCAACCCCACTGATTGGATTCCATCAGAAAAAATTATTTACAGATGGAACAGTAAAGAAATGAAATATTTCAGTGGGATGATTCGGTTTTCTTTTGTGGAATTCACTGAGAAGTTGATCAGAAAAAGTTTTTCGTACGGAAAAATGACTAAATTATTTTTCTAGATATAATTGAAAGATCATTTGGTAGGCGCAGTGGCTTAGTGGTTAGTGTGTTGGACTACTAAGCGAGGGGTCGAGGTTCGAATACCGCAAAAATCAAAATTCGAACTTCGTTTTTTTTCCACTGCCCCCCCTCTCGCGAAAGTCTGACAAAAATCCGAGAGTATAACTGTCTTGAAAGAGCTTCTCAATCGGCCGTTTGGAGTCGGCATAAAATTGTAGATCCCTTCTATTCGTTTCAAACTTGAAAAACTCACACAAAACGAATGGTTGTGAGAAGCTAGGCCTAGGTTTGAGAGACGAAAAGAGACCCGACAATGGTGGTCTGAAACGAATATCTCTCGAATATATATACATACTCTAATTTACTAAATATCTTTTGCATATTTTTTTTGATAGTCTAACTTTATAATTCATAAGCAACATTTTAAGACCAAGATTGAGTTCAACCATGAAGTTCAAGTGGTCAAAAAAAGCAAAAGAACATTTTTACGGTGAGGTCTTACGTATTTCTGTAACTCGGCCCTAAAAACCTCACAACAAAAAGTGTCGGATTATTGACTATATGATTTTAGGTGTAAATGGCTGGCACAACTGGTCCGTTCCATTTAAGTACCCCAGACCTTGCTTTTGATAATTGACAATCGAGACTCTTTAAGGTCAATTATACTGTCGGATGATTGTCAGATTTCGCAAGGTGGATAAAATGAATTTTGCCTTCTCTGGGGATTGGACCTAAACCACTGCGCGCACCAACCTTAGTAAATATAGAAAAAGCTTCCACTCAACTGGTCTACATAGAATCTTAGGTCTAGATCATTTTTTCGGACTGGCAGGACCTACAATCTTAGGCCGTTTCCGAATGTGTAAATTGAGAATCTTTCTTCGGACAATTGGTTATATTCTCAGATTTTGTCAGTATTAAAATAATTAATAAATAGTTGGCCGCACAGGTCCTGAGGGACCCTAGACCTAGCTTCGCACGACTCGTTTTGTGTGAGTTTTCCATTTTTGGAACGAATGGAAGGGATCTACAATTTTATGCCGATTTCAAACGGCGAATTGAGAAACTCTTTCAAGACAGTTTTACTCTCGGATGTTTGTCAGACGTTCCTAAGTTGGAATTTGGTTTTTTTGCGGGATTCGAACCTGGGACTCATCGCTTAGTAGTCCAACACACTAACCACTGCGTCAGTGTTCATAACCGGTAAGTCGTGCACGAATAATTGAGGAGACGTTTGCCTCTATATTTAGAGCACTCCAAGGGATCTCGTTCCTTCAGGAATGGGCACATGACTCTAAACTTGTTTGTAATAAGCTTACTGATCAGTGGTTTATTTCATTCCTGTTCTAAGTTTCGTTGGGTTTTTCGAACTGCTACGGGGAATTTCATTCCTTCATTTCATTCGACCGACCACAAATTTTGTAGCTCTGTAGACATACACCGATCAAATCATTAACTCCAGCCTCTGAAAGCTCTATGACCGGAATTTTGTAGTTAAAAGGAATAAGCCCACGAGTAGAACAAGTACTTGTTAAGTCTAACTACAAGTGACAATAAACTTAGCATTGGACGTGTAGCTTTGTGGTATGAAATTCAGCTGCACCTGCAGAGATTTACTTGTACTGCAAGTACTTGTAAAATCGACCCCTGGACTGTTTCCGCAGTCCTCTGGGTACGCTCACTTCCTTTCAATAAGATTGACGGCACTCTTGTTCATCATCGTGAATATGGAATGGAATATGACTGCACCCCAGTAGCTGCTGAATAAATAATTTAATTATTTCTTCACAAACGAGATTGACGCCTGCCCTAGCAGATGAAATGCCTTCGAAGCAAATTTAAAAATCCTTATGGCCATAAGGGTTTGCCTCTTGGGATTAACCTTTTCCATTCTAGAGTGTGGATAATATTGAATATATAATTTTTCACATGAGTCCGATTGGGTAAACGTTTGAAAAAAAAAAGAAAAACTCTTGTAACACAAGATGATATGACCATATGGCTGCCAGCGGGCAACTTCACCCAATAAGCCTACCGATTATAAATTATAATAAATTCGATTTCAGCAATAAAAAATCTGAAAATAATTGCCGTACAACGCTGATGCGAAGCAAAGAAGGAAGTTTTGTATTTTTTTTTTAATTATTCGCTTATGCTTTTGCTTATGTCCAATATTTGCTTGTGGGTCCTAGGGTCTCTACAACGCCTACGCGCCATCGTGTGCGGTGTTGCGGTGTCTGGCAATGTGTCTTAGCTCTCCCCAGCTCTTTCCCTGCCGTGATTTCTTCTCGGGCCAATTGTCCAATTTAAAGCGCATATATCCGAGGAACGCAATAACGAGAATCCCACCTAAGTGCGTGGTCGACGCAATAAGGAAAACCCCGCAATAAAGAATTTCTTTATTATCATGTTCTTGTTCATATATCCGGAACAATCACGAATCTTTATTTATTTTGGCGCATTCTGAACATATATGTCATGTCAATTTGACAATTGTCTTGAGAACGGTCTTTGATTTTATTAAATCTCAAAAAGTTTTCAATGCTTTTCGTAGATGTGTGCTTATAACCGGGAGAATTTGTATGAAGTTTTACGAGAAGCTTTACCTTTAGGAGCGCAAATCAGTGTTGTCTGCTATTTACGCGTGATATTCCACAAACAGACGGCACTACCGTAGCCACTTTTGCCGATGACACTGCTATACTAGCAGTTAGTACAACGACCAAAGAAACAAACAAAGTATTACAAGGCGCGCTTAACCGGGTCAATGAATGGACAAAATCATGGAGGATCGCTCTTAACGAAACGAAATCGGTCCACGTGGATTTGACATGTAAAAAAAAAAAAACAAAGAACTTGCTTGTATTTAAAAATGCGGTACAAGTTCCGTTTGCAAACGAGGCCAAATATCTCGGAATGACTCGACACAAAATTAAAATGGAAACCGCACTTAAAGAAAAAAATGCGAAGAACTGAAAATCAAATACAGAGAACTTTATTGGTTACTCGGAAAACATTCCAAGCTTACCCTCGAGAACAAGCTTTTATTATATAAGTGATAAGGCCTGTATGGACAGATGGTATACAGTTATGGGGCTGTACCGCGAAACAAATCTAAACATTTTACAAACTTTTCAAAATAAAGTGCTAAGATCATTCGTCAGTGCACCGTGTTACATTAGAAATGAAGATCTCCATAGAGACCTCGGAATACCCACCGTTAAGGACGAAACGAAAAAATAAGCTTGAAAGCATAGAAATCGATTATTAGGACATATTAATAGGTCGGTCCGTTAAATTCTCGAATCGAGAATAGGGATGTTACGGAGGTGGTTTTAACGGAGTCGGAGTCGGAGTTGAATCGGAGTCGGAGGCGGAGGTCGCAAGCACACACAAATTATTACAATAGTTAGATTCCTCAAAATCCCACGATTTGGTGCTTTTTCCTTTTATCCCACGAAAGACTTTTCGGACATCGAAATTCCCACAAAAAGGGATAAATCCCACGATATAATAACACTGGCGCAAATAACCGGTCTACGCATTTAAGCGGTACTCATTTAAACAGGAAAAGTTCTGTACATTTCTTATGGAATGCTTTATTTGCTCAGTTTTCGGAATGCAATTAATCGAGGGTCACTTATCTGGGGATCACTGTAATGTGAAAGAGCTAATTTCGCAGTCGCTGCACTCTCATACTTTCATCTATGGACAGCAACTTTTGACCGGCTGAAACTTTTTGAATGGGCAACTTTGTTAAAAACACCGCAATAGAGAGATGTCGAAACGCTCATGAGAAAGTTGAGCTTATACAATTTGTACGCAATGCCAGTGAAAACGCGGCAAATTTGAACACGCAATTCAGACATGCAAGGAACTACTGTACGAGCGACAAAATCACGGAATGGAAGGATGGCCATTTTTAGAATGTAAATCGCTGGGTAGACATATTCAAACATCTTAATAACGCCGATTGCGAATACAAAGAAATGGCTACAATCGTTGAGTATACATTCTATGCTTGCCAGGAACTTCAGCATCGGTGGAACGAATCTTTTCTGCAGTTATCAAAACTTGGACTTCAGACAAAACTCGGTTAGAAGCGGAAACGGTGAAGGTGGTTTTACAGAACAAAAAAATTTAACTTAAGGTATTCATGCGTTCATTTCGTTGAACACCGCAAAAAAAGCCGGAACTGCTTCGTCATATTGCTTCAAAGGACAAATACAAAACAAAAATGGTTTGGGGAAATAATCTCGAAAATCGAAAACCCCGAAAACCTACAATCCCGTAAAGCCAAAATCCCGAAAACGAAATTCCAAAAAATTATATAAAATGTAAAATTGGCGCAAATATTGTGCTAACTCGCGGAGTGCAACTCGCGCAATTCAAACAGTGTTCGTATTCTGAGAGCAGCCGGCTGCGAGTACCTATGGCATCAATTTATTGGAATGCTGAAAATGTTAAAAATTGATAGAGAGGTATGAATCCGAAGAAATTCTTTGGAATACATACCTTCCTGAATTTCGGGATAGAAGCAAAAACAAATAAAGCAGTAAAGAAACTTAGTGAATAATTTTCATGTACCGAAACAGTAATTAAAGGAATGGTATGGCTTTCCTTAATTTTGTATGTTTATTGTATTGTATTATATATTCCACTTGACTACTTGACAACCGACAAACATTTTCTGAATTGTTGAGAATCCCCGATTTGAAGCTCTCTTGTGAGAATATATCCCGCACCAAATTGACATCGACGATCCACCCATGGTTTGTTTAACCCAGCAAGTTTTTTTTTTTCTTGTACACTTACATCGCTTTTTGAGAGCAATATCAATAACAACTGTTGCTGCAACTTTTTGCATGGGTATATGAAATCATGATGTCTGCTCTCAGCCGATAACTAAAGTGAAGTGGATATGTGTATGAGAGTACTATACGCAAATTTACTATCAGAAATCTCGCAAACAACTCTCGATAGTAATATCTCAAACATTTCACTCTCAAATGGAAGGCTACTTGAGAACAACTCTCGAGAGTTTACTAGCGAAAGTAAGTCTCAAATGGACAGGCACCTTTAAGTATACATATACAAAATCAGTTAAGGTGTTTTCTAAATTCCAACCAAAGTGTTTCTTTGGAGGAAACTATTTTTCTTTATGTAACGAAGTGCATACTTGAGTACTTTTTCCAGGTGTATTGTGAAGCAACGTTTTGTAAGCAACTAGTGGTTAAAATTTCTGTGACTCCAACCAAAGTGATTGTTTGAAAAAATATTTGTGTTCTTTCAACAAAGAGCCTCAAGAAATTTTAACTTTAATTGGGAAAATAAATTTGTCAAGGGCCGGTAATGAACTAGTGGTCTTTCTTCAAACTGCTATAGTTGCAACCAAAGTCATTATTTGGAAAAAGTATTTTAATTCTTCAACAAATTGCCTCAAGAAATATGAGTTTCCTAGAAATGGCTATAGTTCCAACTAAAGACATTGTTTGTCAAAAAAAATTCATTTTTTAACGAATGGCCTTACAGTAGAACCAAAAATATTACCTAAGTTCCTTTTGAAGGTATTTTGAAAAGCCGATGAAAGCTTCTGATGTTTTTTGAAATTGTTACGATTCCAACCAAAGTGTTTGTTTGAAAAACAATTTTGAGCTCCCTCAACAAAGTGTCCCAATTAAAGAGGAGAAACGTCGTTTGAGTTATTGTTGTACTGCTTTGACTAGAAACAATTTGACAACAAATCCAAACTGTTTGTCGACCATAAAAAACCGTAAGCAAATATAAAAATTTAACTTTTCAGAACCTCTACTTTCCGTCCATACTGTATACCAGCCGGTTGGTATGGGTTTCGTGGACTACTTTCCAAAGCAGGTGCACGTCGTATAAGAAAATTTTGCGATACAAAAGTACTTTGCAGCATCCCAAACCTTTTAAATTGCCACAAAAAATTACGTTCTCATCGTCAGAAAGACATTAATTGCAAACGCTCAGAGTGCGAGGGGGGCAAGAGTGCTTTTGCTTTGGCAATGTTAACTTTTTGACTTCAAGTCGGATATATCTGTGCCTGTTGAGTTGTTTATTAGAAGTGAGTTGTAGGGGTATCTTTAATGGAAAAGAAATCCTTTACATTCGAACAATTTCCAACAAATCGGATATAATAATTCTTGTTAACGTTTTCAACGTAACAGCTTCAAATAAATTGAAATTGCGAATTGCCAAACACCTCCAAGTGAAAAGTTTGTGTGTGTTTGTGTGTGCGTGTGCGTTTCAAGCATCCTTGGTAATAAATCGAAAGGATGCTTGATCAAAGTTAATGCGGTCAATATTTTAAAGTGGTTTGTGGCTTGGGGGCTTTGCCGTTCATTTTTTTTAACCGACGACTTGTGATTTTGAGAGCTTTGCAAATATGAGCACCGGTAGCACTCAGGAATCACGTACCTACAGTCCAGCATTGGACAGGTGATGTAAATTAGTTGAAAGTACCTACAATTCCTTAAAATTAAATACAGGTGCCGTTCGGTGTGACATGGTAGGCTTCACTTACTAAGCTAGGCTGCATCACAATCACAAGAAAATCCCTCCTTCCACACAACTTTCCTTTGACCGAGGCACATGAGTAACATTTCATTGTAGCCACACAATGCGCCACTACTCAACGTCAGGACAAATGCCATTTCCATTGACGGTTAGCAAGGCTTAGGTATAGGTATTCCTCTGGCAAATTTAGTGCTCTCCTCTTGGATGAGGTCCCTCCCTGCAGAACCATAACACCTACCAAGTTCACGGTAACAAACTGAGTGTGAAAAATTAATATTGTCTAAAGCAGTGCCGTGTTTAATCATTCAAGGACCCCTGCTTTGACTGGCTGTGATGCAGGTTCCTTAGCAATTTGTTGCACCTGCAAGAGAAGATGTATCTTTATAAAATCCTTGTGTTGACGAATGAGTTGGCATCTAGTTCTGAGTATAATTTATGCTAAAATGCATTTGGTTACATGAAAGATGTATTGGTCGTTCCCCCTCGGAGACATGGTCTTACCTCATCAAGTGGACTTAAATGAATGCCCCGTGCTTAAGGGGGATTTTCTAGAATTTTCCTGTACATTTAGAACGCATGAATAATTGAGAAAATGTCATAAAACTCACAGTCAGTGCGCAAATGTTTACCGTAGGCGTAACCGAAACTCCAGCGCCAATAATGTTTATGTAAAGGTAACGCCACCGATATGCTTGTGATTGTGATGGCTGGCAAATATTTACATTGTTAAATGAACGGGTTAATGTGATCAACCAATTAATTCTTCAAACAATAGCAAGCCATTGGTGTCGGGGAGGAGGTCCTGTTTAGATTGGCCCGCAGCGTGTATTTGCATCTTTGAATTTCTATTTAAATTTTATGGAAACAACATTTACATTCGGTTTCAATGGACTCACTGGCAAAATCCCAAAAATTTAAAATTCGCTAATCTGTGTTCCGCTTATAATATGTACATACGACGGCGCTGGCTTTCTATACAAAGTTTTCTATGCCTTTGTGATTTGTATATTGGTGGCAATGAAAGTTTGAGAAAAATAAAATACCGGAAATCTATATAAATAAAAATGAAATGATGTTCGTTGGTAAGGGCATCACGAGAGAATGGCTGGACCGATTTCGCTAATTCTTTTTTTGTTGTGTTTGTTATTGTCAGGAGAACAAAGTTATGAAAGAAAAAATTAAGAAAATTGCGCGGAAAATTAGAAAATTAAAGTTTGAATGGGGAAATACACTTTGAAAAAAAATTAACGGGATAGAAATCAAGTAGTGACACTTCAAATAAAAAAAAATATATTTTGAATTTTAAGAGCAATTGTTGTTGTCAATTATTTTAATTATTTTCCAAGCAAATTGTTGTTGTCAACAATTTTGAAATTTTTTTTTTTTTTTCTTAAATATAGGTATACCCAAAAAGTTTGTTCTAATAAATTATGTTTACTATGTTACATTAAGTAACTTTTTGAAATGAAGTAGATAGATACTTTGATTATACAAAGATGATATTAGGTATGGCCGACGATATTTTGCATCGAATTCGCACTGTGACATCGGATAATGAACTGGAGATGTCAGATGAAATGCGCAACAAAGCTTTGATTTGACGCAGTTAATCGAGAATTGGAGCGAGAAATGGACTTCGAACGAATCGCATTGAGTCAAGCTGTTCGAACAAATGTGCCAATGCTGAATCTATATATATAAAAATGAATCCCTATTTCCCTTGGTCGCGGCATGACGCGTGAACGGCTGGACCGATTTCGCTAATTTTTTTTGTTGTGTTTGTTATTGTCAGGAGAAAAATCTTATGAAAGAAAAAATTAAGAAAATTGCGCGGAAAATTAGAAAATTTAAGAATACTTAACCACCATATTAAATTATATCTAATGTAACCATAGCGCTTTTACAGTTCAAACTTTTTTGATGTAACCTTATGGCGTTG
Organism: Cheilosia urbana; assembly: GCA_946477585.1. Lineage (NCBI taxonomy): Eukaryota > Metazoa > Arthropoda > Insecta > Diptera > Syrphidae > Cheilosia > Cheilosia urbana. Next base: position 26,083,987 of record OX297856.1, read on the forward strand.
GCATAACATTGACAGAATGCGTGCTGCAAATATCGTCAACGAGGATGTAAACAAAATAAATATCGTTTAAAACAGATGCTTCGATCGGAGTTATTATATTGATAAAATACATATAAAATAATTAATTTATTATTTTTAACAAAAACTGAATTTCTTAGTGCACATCGTCGGAAAATCCTCAACATGTGGCGTTGTAAGCGTATGTCGTTTTTCAGTTCAATTAAATTTTCTTTAATAATAATCTTCTTAATTCATACCTATAATTCTTTCGGGATGAAACTCGATGATGATGATATAACTCGATAACCACTGGGTCAATTTTTATGATTCTTCTTTTGTTTTGTTCGTATTGTTGTATTTCAGGTTAACGCAAACTTAAAAGATAGGATTTTTGACCCGCTATATGGCGTTGTAATCGATCTCCGAAACCACTCACCCGATTTCAATGAAATTTTATAGATTTATATTCTTCGTTCCCGCTTGAAGGATAGGATACTTTTGGACTTGATAGGTGGCGCTGTTGCCGATCGCCGAATCAGCGCTACCAAGTTGATTGAAATTTTGTAGATGGATATGGTTGCTTCCAGTTTTAAATTTCGGATAGTTTTTGACCTATAGGTGGAACTTTGAAAAACACAAGCGGGATAAGAAAACGGATTGTGGGCACGTCCCACTCAAAAACAAAATCAAACGCTATTTCTAAAGTCATATGATGAAAATTATTAATGGACGCTGTCCAAATAAAGCAATTTGCGAAATGTGAGCATAATTTAATACGAAAGGTACGGGCAAAGCCGGGAGGGTACAGTTACCTACATATAAAAGAGACTGACGTCCGTATGTGCATCCATAACTCGGGGACAGGTAGTTCGATTTTTATGATTTTTTGGTTGGAAGGAAGGGCATAATTCTACCTTTTGTTGTGAAAAAAAACTTTATGGGGATTAGTTGAATTTTTGAATTCTTTAAATGTTCCGGGCCTACCTCAACATAAATTGGATTTGAAAGTCGGCTCAGTTAAAATTTTGTTGCGCAACATCAATGTACCGAAACTTTGTAACGGATCGCATTTGATTCGTGGGGAAGGATCTCATATCAAATATCATGCAAGTGATGAATTTGAGGGGAAAATTCAAAGGCAAACACTCTTATTCCGCAGATTTCGCTTATTCAGAACGATTTACCATTCGTTCGACTTCAATTTCCCGTGCGTCTCGCTTTCACTATGACAAATAATTTATTGCAAGGATAATCGATGGATGTTTGTGCATTTATAGCATCAGTCTTGATTCCCCATGTTTCTCACATTGTCAATTTAGTGAAAAAGCGGATGGTTGGACGACACGTCAACATCATTGCCGAATTACATAAATTAGTTAGTGCATTGTGCATGCTCGGAATTATTATTTTCATTACATTAACAAATTTGGGCGGAACGAAGTTTGCCGGGTCAGCTAGTTTTGTATAAATTTCTACATGAGCGTGAGATGATTTATTTACAAAGATATTTTCGCTAAATAAATTCGTTTGTTTTTAATGATTATAAGCAGCTGTCGACGGAAGAAAAATAATAAAAAGGATCAACTGGAAAGTTTAATCTACTTACTTTTTAAATTGAAAACAAATATCCGAAGGCGGATGTTTTCAAATAGCTCTGTGCAGATATTGTAGCCGAATAACTGCAGTTTTAAGGTGTAGTTGTGATGGAATGGGGCGGGTCGACAAATGTAGTGTAGATGAAATATAAAGAAGCATAGCAAATTTAGCAGAAAATTAATAAAATCATCATCATCCTAATTAACGTGCTAATCGGTTTAAGGTTTCGTTTATTATGACCTCAATACTTTCCGAACTTCCAAAAAAATCGCATCCCAACCCCAAAAACATTGACTTATGTTTTACAGTGGCCAATACAGTGTTGTTAGCACTCTCTCTTCATTTATCCCACGAAGCGTGGTTATTTATCCCTTTTTTCCCATTTCACCGTACCTACTCAAATTCCCTTTTGAAAACCCACGATACTTTTTTGCCTCAAAATCCAGTTTTTAAAAGTAAAATTTGTATTACAAGGAAAGAAAATCGCGGTTAATATAAAAATTACATTTTGTAACATTATTACGGTTATTTTGTGGTACTAGAAAATTTTGATAACAGACAATTTATATGAGCAGTTTTTTATGCACATTCAGTGTGTTCATAATAGGCGTTTTTCTTTTTTAGTTCAGAGCTGAGCACTGAACTGAGCTCGAGCTATATGAGCGCGCTCTGAACCGAGCGTGCTCAGATCGTTCTGATGATTTTCTGTTTTTCCTGTTTTTCTTTTCTCTCAAATAGGACTGGAAGTGTGAACGTATATGTTTAATCAGCATTTTACTCAGCCTGCTCAGTCAATTAATTCTGAGCTCATAGAGCGCGCTCTGATCACGCTCTGAACGAAAAAAGAAACACAAATTCGAGCTCTGATGTATCTGAGCTAAAAAAGAAACACAAACTTTTTGTATAACAGTTCAGGTTGTGCTCTGAACTAAAAAAGAAAAACGCCTAATCATGGTTAAATGTAGGAGTTTTCATGAAATTTCAGCAAAAATTTATAGTTTTAATAATTTTTTGTTAGATTCCTCAAAATCCCACGATTTGGTCCTTTATCCCTTTATCCCATGAAAGACTTTTCAGACATCGAAAAAGGGATAAATCCCACGATAAAACAACACTGGGTCAGTACCTACCAAATTGAGACCAAGAATGTCCCCAAAATTGTGCAAAAAGACAATAAAACTTTAGAAACTGCTTCTGTGAAAAATATTTCCGAAAGACTAGTTATAGCTCGGAGCAATTAAAGTGCCTTTAGAACTATTTTGTATCTACGAGATTATGGGGCCTGTTAAAGTGTTACGTTCCTGGATGGAATTACCTTAAAAACATGTTGTCTTCGTTCTAATTACTTTTTTCCAATTAAGAAATCCAGTTCTGGCAGTCCAAACTAACTACTTCCCATTTGCCAGGATGCAGCGTTGCCAGACGGTCGAAATATTTCTCCCAAATAAATCTAAAAAAAAACCTTAGGCTATTTAAAACAAATCCAACATTTTTTCATTATTTTTTTAAAATATGGTTAATACGGACTTAAAAGCAGGAATTTCAAATTTTAAACGCGAAAATGTTCGGTCTTGGGCTAGGTTTATGGGTGGATACGGCAGAGTGATCGCTGCAGTACCCCACTTAGTTCCATGTGGAACCATTGTGATGCCCTTGTTGGGGGGTTAGCCGATGTTGTTGGCGATGGTATTTGTTCCCTCTTGGTTACTCGACCCTGTGTTCGTTCTTACTTATGCAAAAGTGTGCGCCCCAGACAAATACACCCGAGACAGTGTCAACTCATATTGCTTTTTGAAACCATCTTGTGGGAATTTACACAGCCCCAATGCAACTTTAATAAAATTGTTTTAATTATATCTTATGAGGTTGGTGCTTAAGTCCGGAAAAATATTTAAGAAACTATTACAAGACTATAACTTTTTCTGACATAAGCTTTTTTTTGAAAGACTTCTTTCGTAAACGAAAATAGTTCAAAGATATTAGAAATTTCACATGAAAATATTATATCCTTAAAGAATTGATCATTTATTTTATAGCATTTTAAAATAACACACACATTTCATCCTCGATTGTCGTCATGTTTAAATTTGGTAGTGGACATATAAAAGATCGAATAATTGCTACGTTACCTCATTCTTAAGTTTAAGTTACTTAGCGTTTCTTACTTTCACAAAATCCAGATGCACATTTTAAGGTTATCAAAAATAATATTACAACAAAATACGAATATAATAGAATTAGAAGAAAATCCCCAGATTTCCCTCCGTACCATAAAAAAAAAAAAAACTGAATCTAGAGCTAGTAAGACTGGCAACACTGACCAGGAAGCAAATGTATGCGATTCACCTAAAGGGGATGCGACTACCATTTTTGAATAGAGAGGTATTTGAAATAGCCAAGGAAAAACATCTTCCTCGCACGGCTGATGTTCAAAGCCAAACGAGAAAATTCCGATTCAAGAAGAAAAACTTTGAAATGTGATTCGATTTTCCTCTACAAGTACTGCAGTCTGATAACTTACTTAAAAGGCGCTTTTCTTTTAGTTCAGACTTCAGAGCTAAGCACTGAACTGCGCTCGGCAACAATCAACATCATCTTACAGGAGAGCCTAGCGAAACTCAACAGTCAACAGCTGAATTATCTTAATCAGTGTTGCCGGAGAGAAATATTATAAGGGAGTACCGCAGCCAAAAAATGGGAGTAATTTGAAAAAAAAAAAAAAATAGTAGTACACACATTTTTTAGTCTTGAAAAATAAATGTGGGGACACCATTTTTTTAAACTTTATTTAGAAACAAAAAAATAAGATAAATATATACAGTTGAATCCCTCTAAGTCGAACCTCCTTTGACTGGAATTTTTCGACACAATTTTTGCATTTCCTTCAATTTTGCATAGAAAAGTCATCCTATAAGTCGAAATCCCTCCAAGTCAAAAACGCTTAAAAAAATAAATGCACAACATTTACAGGTGCGCAACACTTGTTTTGTTGTTCTAGTTAGAGTGGGGAAAAAAGTAAAAAAAATTTCAGGTGCCCAAAATTATTTGTGTTGTTGGTTGAGTAGCAAATTTGAAATCAAAAATAACTATTTTTTTTAATTACCTAATTTTTGTTAAAAAAAAAAAAAAAAACAGAATCACAAAATCACAATCTCAGTTGAAATTTGCATGAAGCCAACGAAAAACAAAAACGAATTAGAAAGAGGGAAATTCTCTTTTTAAAGTCAATTTGGCAGATAAAAGTGCATTAAATTTTAAGTGAATTTAATTTATTAAGATTGACATTACACTTTCGTGCAAGTGTAAGATATTTTAGGTCTTTAAAAAAAATAGGAATACGAATGCGAAAGGAGGAGTACGGGAGTACGGAGGGGCTGAAAGGAGTACAATACTCCTATGGGAGTACTTTAGGCAATACTGATCTTAATCCATTGAGAAGAGAAGAGAAATGCAACCAGCAAGAGCATACACCAGAGGCCGCTAACAGTAACAGTGCTCAGCATATTCTGTGACATTTTGTAAAAAGAACAAATAAGCCAGTGTTACCGCCGCTCGTATCGTAACACGCGCTCTGAAACGAGCGTGCTCCGATCGTTCAGATGTTTTTCTGTCTTTGCTCTTTTTTTCTTCTGTCAAACGTCGCTAGAATGCAGAACTAGTCTAAGTCCAAAATTTCGAAATTTACGAGTTTTACATAAGAAATAAACTAAAATAAAAATGCTTCTTCAAAAATCTAGTGCCGTTAAGATAGAGCTCAAATAAATAATGTACCTAATGTCTTTCACGCATAGGTGTTTCATAAAATTGTTTAGGAGTAAATAAATTTTCAAATTTAAAAAACGCTCTACTGAATTTTTGTTTAAGGACTTAGTCTAGTTCTGCATTATAGCGACGAAATGTGCCTGGAAGTTTTTTTACTCAGCCTGCTTAGTCAAGTCATTCTGAGCTCATAGAGCGCACTCTGATCATATTCTGAACGAAAAAAGGAAAACAAATTCTAGCTCTGATTGTGTCTGAGTTAGAAAAGAAATACGAACTTTTGTATAACAGTTCAGGTAAAAATGTACCACTTTACAGATTCCCCTTTCCCCTCCATTTCGGAAAGTTTATTTATTAAATTAGTTAATAACTGGCCTTTCCACACTCGCCTGCAAAATTATGTGTCACATTTTTTTCTCTGTTTTTAATAAGCATTTATAATTTTTAATTTTTTGTTTCCCATTCTCTTTGTAGGTCAAATGTCCAGAATGTCGTGCCGAACATCGTATCCCATATCAAGGCGTGCAGGCATTTCCCACAAATGTCACTCTGCAGCGGTTCCTGGAATTGCACATCGAAATCACTGGGGAACTGCCAGATCCGACATCTGGTAATTACAATATTTTATTAAAATTAAATTGAAACTGCCATTCGTCTATAGGAAAGAAAATAGTTTATCCTCTGTCCATAGGCTTTGTTCCCGTATGTGCGGGTGCAAATCCAGTCTACCATAAATGATTGAGTAATGAAGTGCCCAACAAGGAATTTGAAACCAAAAGAGATAAAGGCATTAAAAGGCCGACACCAGTTTTGTGTGTTCTCCTGTGGTTTTGTTAACACCGAATCCGAGATGATAACACTGCAGGCGTATTGATATTTGATAGATTGTTTTTCCCTCGTGTGTGTGTGTGTCATATAGATATTGCGTTGGTGAAAATGTCTTTCACACTCAAATAAATCGATACGTATTAATTATTCTGTCACTCAATCCGTTAAAGGGCGGCTGTTGCTGGTGCCGTCCTTATTTATTCAGTGTTTCCATTTTCGATGTTTGTGGAACTAATTAAGTTCGGCAGGGTAGATAAGGATAATCACAGCAGGGTCCCATTGTGTGAATATCTGCTCGAGCTTAGGATTGATATAATTATTTACATGGTGAGCTTGTTAATCTCCCAGCAGCAGTGGGTCTGGGTGTATTTGTTATGTTTGTAAGAGCGTATTCTCTAAGACGGCTGCCATTATCTTGATGGCTTGTATTTGTATATGATAATCGTCGCTGTAAGTCGCCTTGTGGTAGGCAGTTCTTATTCAGATTTTCAATGCATGTACAAGTGATACAATTACATTTGGATACAATTACTGATGGATGTCCTTTGGAATACTCGTTTTTGTAGTGAAAATGCACCAAGTTCGGACTAATTCAAAATAGTCTCGATAAAGCAATGACTTACCCATATATTTAAAGAGGAACAATGAACCTTACACATCGCAGTGGCAATTGGTTTGGTCAGACATAGAAAGAAAAATCACGGATGTTGCTTTTCAAGCAGTGTGCGGGCCAATATTGACCGACTTGTGAAGCCACTGGTAACCATTTGCCTACTTAATTTGATTTCGTAAAAAAAGTAATGCAAAACTATTTTTCAAATTTTCCAAAAGGTCGTCCTTGTCGGGATGTTTTGTTGGTATGTGCGCATCCTGCTCGATGTCAAAGTATTTTCAACACCAAATTCCCCTACCCGATTTATATTGTCTCGAGAACGTACGTCTTGCAGTTTGTCTCTGACTGGCAACAGTTACTTCTTCCTGAAAAATGATTAAAAAACGCTTGACGAAAACTGTAGACTGGGCCATCCTTTCAATAACTTACAGTTTAAATCCTTGCGGTGTCCCTATGAAAAAGAACTTCTCCTAAATGTAAAAGGCATTCAAAATTATTAAAGTGCTTACTTCGTTCCACAGTTAAATATTTTTTAATTTCTGTGGCCACAAGGAAAAACAGCATAAGTCACTTTTTGCAATTTTTCAGGAGAGCGGTTTGAATGTTTACCTTTCCTTGTGCGTTGTATGGCGCATGTGGTTTTCTTTCTTCTATAATTCAAAAACCGTAATAGATAAAAATACAAAAAAAATATGGCAAAAAGAATGGAATATTTCGCATACGATGGTGTAAAAAACTCAATTTCGACATAAGTCGACTTATGTTGTTTTTCCTTGTGGCCACAGATTTGTTAGTAATTTGAATTTTTTGGGCTCATCCTGTGGAAAGTTTCGGGCGATCTAGTCTAGATCTAGATCTAGATGCACTTAAATTGTTGTAATAGCTGCAAAAATGGGTAAGAAGGACCCAATAGATAAAGCAAGATGGAGGAATTTTTTGTTTTTGGACAAGACAAGTGGAATTTAGGGCTATGTGCAAAATCGCCCAAAACGAAATGGCCTAAAATGAAGAAACCTAGTGAACCACCGAAAAATAAATTTTAGTAATTTCTCATTCGCTTTGGGCGAAATTTCATTTACTGCTGTTTGGCTGAGATTTTTCATAGTGAAATATCGCAGAAAATGTCAAAAATGAAAGTTCACCCAAATCGATAATTTTCGGTTTATGAAGGATTGCAAAAAAAAAAAAAAATAGTGAACCAAAACTGGAAAGTAATAAAACGAAAGTAGTCCCAAGAAAAATGAAGAAATGACCAATTGCCGATGAAAAATTGAAAAATCGGTAAATTTTTCTGCCACTCTTATCAAATTAAATATTATTTATGCAATAGAAAGTTAATAGGAACATGTTTTACAAAATTTGTTAAAAATGATTTTTTTTACTATTATTTTCTAAAATATGTTTCTATCAACTTACTGTTGCATAAAATATTATTAGTTAAGGGTTAATAACAGCTCTCCCAGCACTTTCAGAACATTTTCCCTTCTGCTCAAGACTCAAGTTGATTGTCTAGCCTGAAGCTGAAGGTTTGAAGCTGTGCCGGTGGTTATAACTTCTCGACCTTGTTTAGAAACAATAAAAATCAAAATTCCATTGAGAAGAAGTTGCGAATCGTCCGAAAAGTTACTTGACATACCACGGTTAAGTACTCCTAGAGTAGCTAGTAACCAACAGAGGGCGCCTGAGTTAGAAGAAGTGAAAAGATTAAGATTTTACCTATGCAGTCGTACACTTCTAGCTCAGAGAAATGGAAGATTCTTGCTATACAGCAGCCAAACGTTTTTCGATAAAAGCATGCAACTCACAGCTGGACTTAAGATCGGAACGAAGGCCCTTCGAATCACCGAAGGCAACCTTGTTACCAAATCCCAATTATTACAAAACTGTGTTCAGGCGGTTCTTCAAATGAGCATCCTGCGATAAAGGGGGGTGGCTTATTTATAACGAAGATATATGAGCAGCAAAACCTTAGCATGATAGAACAGCATATAGTTTTTCTAACCAACTCATTCAGAAGATGGAAGACTTTAGAATCTATACAAATATTACACCTTCTTAAAGAGGGCAGATGCTGCATGTCTCGGCTACATCGAGCTAATGATCAATAATGCTCTAGCCCCAGAGCCCATCTTCAAGATAGAACTTCGACTTTAAAAGTCCAAGAGTTTTATTTATGAAGACTGCTCTCTCCAACTTAGAAGCCCTCTCTTATACGATTATCATCCTCTATCCATTAGCTCAGACTACTCAAAAAAATAGCGACAACCCTAATTTCCACATACGCCGACATTTTTCAGACAAAACCTTACTTACTTACTTACTTAAGGTGGCGCTACAGTCCGGGGTGGACCTGGGCCTCAACCAATACGCCTCTCCAGTTAGCGCGATCTATGGCTAACTGCCTCCAGTTACGCACTCCAAGTTGGTTGAGGTCCCCTTCGACTTGCGCGCGCCACCTAAGGCGAGGTCTTCCTCTACTGCGTTGTCACTCCGGGTTGGAGTCGAAGACTTTCCGGGCTGGAGCGTTGGTGTCCATTCGCTCTACATGTCCTAACCATCTTAGACGACTAATGCGTACTTTTCTGACCAGGTCGATGTCGCTGTACAGCTCGTAGAGTTCGCTATTAAATCTTCTCCTCCAAATCCCGTCAACGCAAACGGGACCAAAAATCACTCGAAGAATTTTGCGTTCGAAGCGACCAAGAAGATCCTCATCCGTTTTTGCTAGGGTCCATGCTTCTGCGCCATAGATCAGGACAGGGATGATGAGAGTCTTATATAGAATCTCCTTAGTGCTTCTTGACAAGGCCTTACTAATCAATTGCCGTCTTAGGCCAAGGAAACAGCGGTTGGCAAGTGTGATTCTTCGCTTGATTTCTGATGTGATGTCATTGTCAGAGTTTATAGCGGAGCCGAGGTAGACAAAGTCCCTAACTACCTCAAAGTTATAGCTGTCTATTGTGACGTTCTGTCCGATTCGTCGATGTTGTGTGTCCCTTCTTGTTGACAGCATATATTTTGTTTTACCCTCATTCACCACTTAACCCATTTTCGCCGCTTCTGTACAGAAAGTTGCAAACGCACCAGTGACAGCCGCTGTGTAATGACAAAACCTTACCCGCTTTAAATTTGCTCAAAATAAAGTCTTCCCTGTTTTACCTGCCCTCTTTCCGATTGAATCAGATACACCGTACATTGACTGCGACTATCAATGTGCCATCCAGTAAACGAAGCGCAGATATCCTCGTCTGTAGTGCAGTCAGAAATAAGTTTCAAAAGTTATATCCTTCCTCTTGAGTTTTTCCATTTTTCCCATTTTTTTTTGTTGTGACAAAAAATTTCAATCTTATCCATCCAACGATGTGCCCATAAATTGGATAGTTGACTGCAGTGCAAATGCACACTCCTCTCAATGTGAGAGATAGTTGAATAAGGATTACATGTATTCGATTTTTATCCTTTGTACTTTGGAAGTTTTCTCTATTTGCAGATATAATGCACGCTATAAGTGTGACGTCAAGTTTAACTTGTTCACTTTTGAATTTCGTTTTGAATACGGATTATACTTTTGTTTGACAAAGGACTCGCAAATATGAGAACGTTGATGTGAAATGGATTTCAAGGAGGTAGATGATGTTGTGTGCGCATACATTGGATACAATGTCAATGAATGATAAGCAGCAAGGATGTGTACAATGTACATCCACGTAATAAGCTCTATCGAAGTCTTTTGTTAATATTTGATCCTTTTCTAACTTCGATTGCGTATGTCTGTGATAGAATTCATTCAAGCTCATTTATACTTATGTACGAACTGGAGAGCCCCATCACCAACGTGCCCACATCTTGCAGCAATAAAATTCCCATTAAAGCGTTTCCAAAACACTTTTCAAGCCTTTAAACAAGAGTATAGAAGCGAAATTTCCATGTCCTTCATTCGGGTGGATTGTATGTATATTCTCCCTCACATGCGGCGCCCATCAACCTCTTCTTTGGGGCTTAGCTCCAGCGTCGAAATCCATTCCATGCATAACAATGAAATTTATACAACCCTCTGGAGGTGGATGTATAAAAAAAAGCTCAATAAAGCCCGTCCTCCATGCAGCAACTTTGCATTTAAATAAATATTTAAATTCAGTTTTACTTATTCGTTTTTTCCTTTCTCATTCTCTATTCGCTATACCCGAAGGTCAAGTCATGGAGCGGTGTAATGTCTGCTCTGAGAAGTCGTACCTGTCGCCCTGCGCCCACTGTGACAAGAAGATTTGCGAGGACTGCAAGAGTGCACACATGGACATACTGAGACGTGAAATCACCCGGATCAATAGTCAGGTGAGTGATAGGGATACCGCACTGCGCCGGTTTGACGTCCTTGAGGCAAATTTTGACCATACTTGTTTTGATTTTTTGATTTTCCAGATTCGTCGCAGTCTTCATCGTTTGCAAGATTCACTGGCGGTGATTGAGAAGAACACCCTGAGCTTGCAGACGAATTGCATTAGTGTCTCGGAGGAGATCGAGCAGATCTACCGTCGGGTCACTAAGGCGATTAAGGACCGCTCGGAGCAGCTCAAGGGTGAGATCGATCGCTACCTAACGACGGAACTGAGAAATTTGACGTCGTTGAAAGAAAATCTCGACTCAGAGATCAATAATATTGCGAGCAACTGCGACGTCGCCGACAAGTACATGAACGAGACCGTCGAATGGGACGACTGCGAGCTGATGGACACGAAAGAGATTTTCTTGAAGACCGTCGAATTTCTTAGGAACTTTGAGTACGAAAACGCTGACTACAGCCGACGAGTCCGATTCCTTGTATCCATTGATCCGAATCAGCTGGTGATGAATTTGGCCACTTTTGGTGATTTGAATATAACTCCACATGCGCATACGAACAGCAGTGTGAGTAGTTCGCATCTGGCTCCACCGAGCACCCTTCAACCGGGACTAATGCGATCGAAGAGTGACCATCGCCTGGCTACGCAGTTCCGCCAACAGGAGGAGCGTGGATATGACGATGAGCCAGCGCTGGGTGGAAGGAAGTTCGGTGAACGAAAGGAGCGTCACGGCGACACTGGTAGTTCCAGATATGGGCGCACCGGTGGCGACTACGATTACGACTACGAGAGCGAGCAATCACGTCCCTCAAAGTCCCGATTTCGGTCAAGATTCGTGCGCAGCCATCAGAACGAAGACTCCGACACTGAGCCGCAGAGGACTGCACGCAACGAGAAGGAGACCAAGGACCGCGATCGGGTCTTGGACACCGAGGATGTGTCACGCGGTCAGTTGAGTGGTATCATCCGTTTGACCGATTGTCCGCGTGTGATCAAGCGCCTGAACGAACAGGGCAAGGAAAAAAAGGAGAAGAAGGAAACTCCCGTGGCGCCGCCCACACCTAAGCCAGTGGCGGGTCGCCCAAAGGCCACCCCACCAGCGGCCGGAAGGCAAATCTCCGAAGAGGACGAGATCAGTCGAATCAAGCGTCAAAATAAGGGCGCCACATCGACCGCAGCTGTGGCAGCCGCTTCCGCAGCTACAACCGTAGCTGAGCCAGACCGCCCGACCGCCGATCGCGTGGCAGCCTTGAAACGCAACCCAACCGCCTCAAGCACCACTTCCGCGACAAGCGAGGAGAGTGACAGCTCGCACCGTGCTTCTCCTGCCCGCCGGACCCCATCCCGGGCTGAGGTGAGTTTTGATGATGATTAGCTTTGGCGAAGATGATTACAGTCTCTCTATAACAAATAAACATAAAAACTCTGACACCACAACCTCCAGCATAAGCCACATTACACTAAAGTATATATAGGAGCAGCTTAACTTAGTCCCGTAGGCTTCGTCTCATTTCAGCAAAGTACCTTTATTAACATTAAGTTTGTGCATTGACACATTTCACATAATATTACACAACAAGATTGGAAAGCAAAAAATATTCATATCCTAAGAAGGACATCAGAAAATCCATTTGACATATTGGCTGATGAATGTTTATATCGAAATATGGTTCTTCGAAAATTATTACAGATGGCACTGTTCCTTTGAGGTGTAAAACTTAAGTCAAACTCACCAGCAGCACTTTTTGTACTTCCTTCTTGTCTTTGTTTAAACATTTAAATTACTGCAACAGTAGATCTAACCAATCGCACACGAATGTAAAATTTTCTAAATCGCAATAAACGTTTGTTTTTCTTAAGCACACACATCTTGGCCATTCTTTCTTTGTTTTTGACTATATGACTGTTTGTCGTCGGTGGTAATCTATAGGTAAGCATTACCATAGTACCGATGTAGGTCATGGTGATGAGGGAATGCTTTTAAAGGAGGGGGCATGGACAAATTTATCGATGTATTTCTAATGGAAATATCCAATTTGTTTATTAGTTATTTATGGTTTTCTTTATATTCTGTTTGTTTATGGTAATCAATTACATACCCATTACCTAGTAATTAGTAAGCAGTTTTACCAAACCAAGTTTGAGTTCGTTGTTATTTGTTTTGCCTTTAGTTAAGTAGGAAAGTTGTTCCCTTATTCAGGTGGTCCAATAGGTACACGGCATTTTTTGAATTACCTATGTAGTTAGTAACGGGTGATTTTTTAAGCGTAGTTTTTTTTAAAAATCGAATAAAACACTTTAATTTGCATCAAATATTCAAAATTTTTTATTGTAATCGATAAATAGGCCTTTGCCTTTACGTTATAAAGACAACTTCATGTAAATGTTGTCCGCGTCTCCGTTTCAAATGGTCCATTCGGAAGGTCCAGTTTGCCGTCATTTCATTTCCGAGCATTTCGGCCTGTGTTCCACGAATTACGCGTGTTACGTTATCCTGTAAGGTTTCAATCGTGTTCGGCTTGTCCACATAGACTTACGACTTTACAAGAAATAATCAAGAGGCGTTAAGTCGCATGATCTTGGCGGCCAACTCACAGGGCCATTTCGGGAGATAAGCTGCTCACAAAATTCATCCTTCAACATTTCCATTGTTTCACGAGCTGTGTGGCATATGGCACCGTCTTGATAAAACCACATGTCAATCAAGTTCAATTCAGCCAACTGGGGCAAAAAAAAAAGTCGCGTATCATGGCTCGATATCGTTCGCCGTTGACGGTAACGTTTCTTCCACGGTCGTCTTTGGTGCACATTTTTCACAGACCACGAATTTTTATAATAAATTTCAATCATTTGCAATCGTTGGTCGTTTGTTAGTCTTTCCATGATTAAATGGCAGAGTATACTGAAAACTTTTCACGTTGACAGATGATGTTTGGACGCCATTACTAACCAGTGCAAGTGCTGCCAAACTGAAAAACTTAACTCTTAAAAAATCACCCGTTAGAAGTAATGGGAAATATTTATATGGCAAAACAGTGTTCCCAGACTTTGAAGACTGGGGTCAGATTCAGTAAGGCGTAACGATCAAACGTTTTCGTGCGCACGAATGATTGCCCTATTACACCAGAACAAGCAAATTTCTTCGTGCACACGAAAACGTTTGAATGTTTCGCCTTTGAGAATGTAAACCCTGTTTTCCGCTTTTTTTATCAGAAAACTCGAAAAACCTTTTTTTTCCTCCTAAGTGAAATTTTTATTTATTTTCATATATAAAAAAATTAAAAAAATCATAAATTCTATAACAAAAATTCAGACTTTTCAAAGTTAAAATTAAAATGAAGTAGAATTCAGTGGCGGCGTAATGCTTTTGGCAAAAACCCTAAAAATTAAAAAAAGAAAATAGCCAGAATGCCAGTAAATTACGCCAAATTTTTGAGAAAATAGCCTAAAAGTGAAATGGAAATTACACCAGGAAAAGCTCTTATTTGTTTGGTAGTCAGATTAGAAAAAAAAAAAATGGAAATTAGGCCCAAAACTCGTTGTATAATAAATTACCTACCTGCACCGACTACGACAAATTTATTTTGTGCTAAAATTAAAGACGCGTGAGGACTGTGGCGCTGTTGAGTTCCTTTTCGGTAATTGGATCCGGCTCGGATATTTGATAAAAAAAGGCAATAAAGCGACTTGCTTCTTAATCTTTAATTCATTTTAATAAAAATTAATATGGAACAAAATTATAACCTCTTAGCAGGTTAGAGAAAAAAAAGGCAATGTGTTTTTTGACGTTTACAATTAAAAAAGAGAAAACTATATAATGTGGAAGTAGAGAGACTTGATGGCCGTATTCAGAGATCCAACAGAGCGAGACTTGATGGCCGTATTCAGAGATCCAACATTCTTCCCCACGATGATATTCGGCAGAATATCATGATAATCCAATCTCATCTGGTTGATAATTCATAAAAATGCTGGGCGACCTGTAACAAATAAGGTAATTGTGCAATTGATATCTACTGTTTCTGGCCTTTCGATGAATTTTGCCAGTCATCTTGTATGGGCAACGGGCATAACTTTACGATGGGGCGTTTTACTAGTCCATTTTTCGTCTTCAGAGTAACGACTCTCACCAAGTTATCCGTACCAGGATGCAACTCGACAATTCGACCTAGAGGCCAATGATTACAAGGGAACCTCTCATCCCTTATCATAACGATATCGTTGATTTTCAAACTGGGTTTCTGCTTCAGCCATTTTGGGCGACGTTGTAATCGTGACAAGTACTCATCGCTCCATTGCCGCCAGAATTGTTGAACTAATATTTGACAATGATGCCAACGAGTAATGAGGCTAGAACGATCAGTTTCGACTCGAGGGAGTGCAAGCAGGGAGTCCCCAATTAGAAAATGTCCCGGGGTTAGGACCATAAGATCATCCGGATCATTCGTTAATGGACAGAGTGGCCTCGAGTTCAAGCATGACTCAATTTGAGCCAAAATTGTACTCAGTTCTTCATACGTTAGTTTTTGCTCTCCAATTGTTCGCCTAAGGTGGTACTTCGTCGATTTTACACCCGCCTCCCATAGACCCCCAAAATGTGGGGAGGAGGGTGGTATGAAATGCCATCGCACTTGTTGCAGAGCGAGGTGTGGGTGGATTTTCTCAATAAACCGTTGATAAGTACTCCTATCTTCCTTGAGCTTCCTATTAGCGCCTATAAAATTGGTCCCGCAGTCACTATATATGTCACTGCATATACCCCTCCTAGCAATAAATCGGTTTAAGGCGCCAATGAAGGCATCCGCCGTTAGATCTCCGACCAATTCCATATGGATAGCCTTGGTGGCCAGGCAAATGAAAAGCGCTATATATCCCTTTAAGGAAGTGCGGCCTCTACCTTTGGAAGGCAACACGTTAAAAGGTCCAGCGTAGTCCACTCCAGTAGATGAAAATGCCCTTGCTGGACGAACACGCTGAGCTGGTAAGGTACCCATCATCTGGCTACAAGGCTTTGGCTGGTTCTTATAACAAACAATGCAACGATGAATTACTGAACGTACAATATTGCGTCCGTTTAAAATCCAAAATCGTCTCCGGATATGATTTAACGTAAGTGTCACACCACCATGCAAAGTGCTCTTATGACTGTATTCGACGATCAAGTTTGTAAGGTGATGTTTGGCAGGTAAGATGAAGGGGTGTTTTTGATCCGTGTGTAACAGCGCATGTTTTAATCTACCTCCAAGGCGTATAATCCTCACCTCATTGTCAAAGAATGGGTTAAGGGGATGTAAAGTACTATTTTCTGGAAGTGGCCTGTTTGAAGATAACGAATTCCACTCAGACGAAAAGGCTTCTTGCTGTACTAATCGTATAATATAATTCATGGCTACCTTAAGCTCATCGGATGACAACCTTCCCGTTGTTTGAGGTCCAAACCTAGGACGGCAGTTTCTACTAAAACGTAAGCAGTATGCGGCTATTCGTACTGTTTTGGAGAACGATGACCATTTGCTCAAAAAACAATTACAATTAAGCTCAGCCTCCCCGGTCGAGTTTAAAAACGTATTCACGCTTCTCTTCTCTTCTTCAACTGCTGAGCATGGTGTATTTAACGTTGATTCCGGCCACTCATTAAACGGCAACTGAAGAAAAGCCGGACCATGCCACCACAAGTCGCAATCGGCTAGCCGGGAGGGAGTAATTCCGCGACTGGAAATATCAGCGGGGTTATTCTCCGATACGATATGTCGCCATTGATTTGCTGTGGATTCCGATTTAATTTTGTTGATTCGATTTGATACAAATTGCTTCCATCTACTGGGATCCCCTCGGATCCAATACAAGACAATGGACGAATCGGTCCATAAGAAGATTTTAGAGGAGTCGATATCCATACAAATTCCTTGCTTGATAAAATTCAATAGTCTTACCGCCAAGGCGGCTCCACACAACTCAGCCCGAGGAATAGTTAGTTTTGGTTTTATTGGGTTTACCTTGCATTTTGCCATCAAGAGATTAACTTCGAATCGCCCATCCTCCTTACGAATTCTTAGATAAGCAGCCGCAGAATAGGCGTACTTAGATGCGTCGCAAAATATATGTAATTCATAAGTACCTGACCCACCGCCACCGTCGCTGCCGCCTCCCAGCCATCTTGGAATACGCAATTGCGAAATTGTTGAAAGCTCCTCACCAAATTTTGTCCAAGAATTTTTAATGTCCATCGCTATTTGCGTGTCCCAGCCTGTTTTGCTTGCCCACAGTTGCTGTAATATAATTTTTGCCGAAATGACTACCGGATTGAGCCACCCTAATGGGTCAAACAGACGGGCGACAGAGGATAAAATCGAGCGCTTAGTTGGCGAATCGAGTGCAATTTCGAAGTTTATCTTGAATTTGAATTCATCGGTGTAGGGATCCCAATACAAACCTAATGCCTTTATAGAGTCTGTAGATTTAAATTCCAACATGCCATGGGTATACCTGTATTCCGGAGGGATACTGTCCAATAGCAAACGATGATTGCTTGCCCATTTTCGCAATTCAAATGATCCGCTCCGTAACATATCAACAACTTGTTTTTGTTTTTCCAAAGCCATCTCCATTGAATCGGCACCAGATAAAATGTCGTCTACATACATTTGACGCTCTATTATCTCTACAGCCCTTGGATAACGTTTCCCTTCGTCGCGAGCTAATTGATGCATTGTACGTATTGCCATGTACGGGGCTGGCGCAGTACCGAACATAACTGTCGAACAATAGTATTCGCGAATTGGCAGACGAGGGTCATCCCTCCAAAGTATCCGTTGATATTGAGCATCCTCCTCATGCATATCTATACGCCTAAACATTTTTTCAATATCCGCCATGAATACATACCTCAGCATGCGCCAGTTCGTTAGGATCGCTGATAAATCTTTCTGAAGGGCTGGTCCTGTAGCCAAAATATTATTCAGGGATTTTCCGTTGGAAGTCTTCGAAGATGCATCGAAAACGATGCGCACCCTTGTGCTGGTAGAGCCCTCCTTTATGACTGGATGGTGAGGAAGGTAGCAACAGGTATAACGCGGCATTTGATTATCTCCAAGAATGCAGTGTTGATCCTCACTTGTCGTGACCGGCTTCATTTGACCCATTTTTATATATTCGTTGATCGATTCAATATACGCGACCCTAAGCTCTTTATCCTTTAGTAGTCGCCTTTCTAGATTTCCGAATCGCTTCAAAGCCATGGCCCTTGACTTGCCTATGATTTCCGTTGAATTGATTTCTGTCTTTAAGGGCAACCGAACGATATATTTCCCATGTTTTGAGCGCTCATATGTCTCGCTGTAGAATTTTTCACACCATTGATCCTCCTCTGACTGGTTTAAAGGCTCAGATATCTCCTCCAGTTCCCAAAATTTTCTTAACAAATGGTCGATTTCAAATTGAGTGTGTAAAGACGACAACATAGAGGACGAGAAAGATTGCCCGACTCTTTTCCCTGAGACGATGTAGCCAAATGTTGTTCTCTGAGCAATAGGCAAGCCACTGCCTCCTCTTCGAGTGTCATCCAAGATACAGTCGTCGTATACGTCGCTACCTAAAAGAACATCAATAGCTTTAGGTTCAAAATACCTAGGATCCGCTAGATCTAACTTCTCTAGATGGCCGCAACCTGTCGTATTTATTTTCCTTTCTGGCAAAACACCAGCTACCTTAGGCAACGCATATGCAACCACTTTATAATTAATAAGAGGATCTACTCTAGACCCAATTGATAATTCTACGCTATAGCGTCCGGTCGTAACTTTAGACCCGGATACTCCATTGACATTGATAAAAACTCTGTCGCGACGAAGACCCAGCAATTGGACTACACGTTCCGTCACAAAGGAAGCTTGTGACCCTTGATCCAATAGTGCCCTAAAATTATATAATTGTCCTTCTGTCGACTTGATAGTAACAATAGCTGTTGGCAAAAGCACCTCATATGTGGGTGGTTGTTGTCTCCCTCCTGCTGGTGTCGATCCCCCGCTTGTTGCTACATGTGTTGTCGATGTCGTCAGAGTAGGGACCGTGACCTCTCGATCAACGTGGATCAAGGTGTGATGCTTTCCTCCGCAGGTTCCACATGTTCGGCGACTACTGCACTTCGAAGAACGATGATTGTAACCGAGGCAGTTAAAGCAAAGCTTGAAATTTTCCACCGCAACTCGTTTCTCCGCCACAGTCATTTCGATAAACTTTGAGCATTCCCTCACAGAATGAACGGCGTTCTCACATATGGGGCACATGATAGCCTTTTTGACAGTATGCAAAGATTTAAGATCCTTCTTACCAAATGATATACCACTCGTTCCTGTGGATTTTCTTTGCACGGCAGTCGTCCTTTGTTTAGAAGATGTCACCATCATTAAATATTGTTCATCTAAAAGAGATAATAATTCGGTAAATTTCGGTATACTAGTTTGCTTCCGAAGAGAGTGATCCCACTCATTACGTATTGAATTGGGTAATTTCTTAATCAAATAATATACCAAAAGCTGGGTTTGGTCATCGAGATTGACGCCAAGATTTTTAATGGAGCTAACACATGAGCGGCACGTCTGCATAAAACGTTTCAATGAAGTGGGATCATCACGAATCACATCCGGCTGCTGATCCAAAACATCCATATAATGCGCGAAAAGTATGCGTTTGTTGTCGTACTGATTACATAACATTTCCCATGCTTCCAGATAATTTTCTCCTACCAGGCCAATATGTTGAATATCTTGTAAAGCATCGCCTACTAACGCCGACTTCAAATAGTGAAACCGCTGCAAGGTACTTAAGCCCTCATTCTGGTGAATCCGGTCCAGGAATATTTCCTTGAATGCAGGCCAATCTATATGATTTCCACTAAAGGAGGGTAGTTTGACTTCTGGTAAAGCAACACAATTAGCCACATGATTCGTTGCGCACGACACCGTAGCTGCATCCGATATACCTCGTTTCGATTCTGCCACCGTTTTTGTCATGGCTGCAAGGGAGTCGCGAATGACAGCAACAGCGTCGATGTACGTTTCCTCGAATTTGTCACAGACTTCGCAATCTAAGTACGCTTCCTTTACTTCTGCGTCCTGGTACAAGCGAGCCAAAATACGATGGTTCCCACGAAATTCAGCTCGATATGATGCCAATGCATCCAAACGGGCATTGTGATAAGCTGCTGTTTTTCTCGACGCAGGATCCTTCTTGAAATTCCGTAGAGTTTTCTGCACTGAATCGAGCAGTAGTAGTTGCTCTCCGATCACATCGCCCTGCCCAATTTCCTCCGTATCTCCGGTCATAATGTTTATTAGGAACCAGAATAAAGATATCAATGCACTTACCCCTTTGTTACGACTCGGTCATGTGTATACAGGTATATACAAATGCCAGACGATTCCCACTGATGAATTCCGCTGATGTCTTCCGCTGCTTCACTGCTCAACCCAAGAATAACCGCTCCAGATCCTCACAGGAGGCACCAAATGTTGAGTTCCTTTTCGGTAATTGGATCCGGCTCGGATATTTGATAAAAAAAGGCAATAAAGCGACTTGCTTCTTAATCTTTAATTCATTTTAATAAAAATTAATATGGAACAAAATTATAACCTCTTAGCAGGTTAGAGAAAAAAAAGGCAATGTGTTTTTTGACGTTTACAATTAAAAAAGAGAAAACTATATAATGTGGAAGTAGAGAGACTTGATGGCCGTATTCAGAGATCCAACAGAGCGAGACTTGATGGCCGTATTCAGAGATCCAACAGGCGCTATTCTCAAATTTCCGTTGTTCATAGTTCGAAACAGAGACAATACTGAGATCCCCAACTTCGACCGATTAACAGTTATTTGCCTACAAGCTAAATTTTACGCTCCCAAAAAGTTTAGGTGCGCTAGTATTGTTGCATAGAAATTCGTATTGACAAATGTCAAAAATCCTCTCAACCAACACATTCGCACCTAATCTTTTTACATTTCACTGTGGGCAAAGCAAAACGGATAGGAATTGGCGTACACGGATAGGACAACAAAATGGCGGATTCCTGGCAAAAATTGAGGGGGCCAGCGGCAAGACGATTGTGAGTTGGAGGTCTCAGTATGATTTGTTTATGGTTCGAAATCCGCGCGAACTTCCCCTCTAGTTTTTTCAGCATCTAGAATTCGCTCGAATTTTGAACTATGCATTATTTCCTTAAATTTCCCCTATAGCTATTTCAGCAACAATCACCAACTTTTATACTAATCGCACCTGCTACAACAATGCTCTTGCGAAAAAAAACAACATATACATTTACATATAATGAGTCATAAAGTGCAACTTTGAAAAATGAAAAAGTTTTTTGGTGTTTTTTCAAAAACAATTTTTTTGGCGTTTTCTCCGTTTTCTTATGTCGTTTTCCATTGGGATTTTCAGATTTTGCTCTCAGATTTCTGATTTCGTGCCCAATGGAACATAAAACGAGATTTTTCTTCCTTTGCATCTATGGTGGTGCGTGTTTTAAAAGTCAGCTGTTCTTAAATTGTAATTTGTGTTTATCAGAATCTGTTCAATTTATGCTAATATCCTAAATAACTTCTCGTCTTAAAACGTTAAAGTTTGACAAATGATAAATGTTTTGGTGTTAGTGCAAAAAATTGCTCTGACTCTCTGCTTTTTTTGCGGCCAATGGAACATGAAATCTGACAGCCAGCTGATTTCGAGAGCAGAAAAACTGCTCTGAATCTGGAAGCTTTTTCTGTCCCAATGCAAAACGAGAGGGAGAGTTTCGCACAATCGTGTCAAGTATGGTGTTGAAGAACCCACATGATTTTGCATCTTCTTGTCTAGAACGTCTTTTTTAACAAAAGCCCTAAGGATTCTGCAAGCTCACCTAAGTACAAAACTGACATCTGCCTATAAGCTTTTAGGCGCGCATATAAATCGTTAACGTTTTTCCTTTCTTGCAGACATATTTAAAAAAATGAATTCTTCCTTAAAATCGATAAAAAAGATGCGAGTGTAGATCTGGAATTTCGGGGCTCTATCCATGAACTGTCGTCGGTGTCGTAGTACGTATATCGGTGTGGGTCTAAAACCGCCTATCAGTTTATAAATAGGTTCAAGAGTTTCCTCAGAACGACAGACATGATCTTGTAGGCATAGCTTCCATTCATGATAAAGGGTTCTTCAATAATAGGTGTTAATTTGGTATTCAAAGAAAAATGCCATTTTTTAAGATAAATGACCGGATATTTATTTCGTAATAAAGAGGAAGGTATGCCGTTAATAATGAAAAACAACATTAGCCAAATGGTCACCACGAGCACGCATACAGGACCATATCCTTTCACGATAACACCTCCCAGCAAACATTTTATTCATCAAAACTGAAGAATATAAGGTCATTCAGTAAAAATGAAGAACATACATTCATAAAACATTCATTTATGTGAACCAAATCTGGTTTTAGATAAAAAGGAATACTGACATTGGATTTTCATTCACATAAATGAACAAAAATGATTATGAGCTAAGTTTTCAGAACTCGAATTTAAATTTCCTTCACTTAAATGAATAAAAGTGAATAAAAAAATATAAATAGTGAATGTTTCTCCAATCATTTATGAATCATTTAAGAGATTCAGAAATGAAGACCGATTTCTCAGGAGATTGGATTCATATTGAATTATAAATGAATTCATATCTGAAGAATTTCTTCATTTAACTGAATCATTATGATTCATTTTTGAAGAAAAATGTTTGCTGGGGCTCTTATTGAAAAAACCTTTACCTACCAGTGTTGTGCCAACGAAATTTTAGAGCCGTTGCACACAAGTTGCATCCACCCACGTTAGTTAAATGAAAAGGAGGACGGAGTTTGCTGTAATTTCTTAAAAAAATAAATGCAAATTTTATGAATGCGTTCACTTGGTGAATTTTTTAAACATCTATTGATTCTATGACGGCGTTCAGTCGAGTACATTCTCATTTCCTGATTTTTGTTTTTTGTTTTTCAACATTTTTTTTTTAAGAAACTGATGTTTGCACAAATTTGAGACAAATGTGAGCCATTCCTTTTTGGCTCGGAACATTGAGCCAAATTACCCAATTGGGAAGGTACTTAAGCACAACGCGAACTTACCTTCCGTCACCTCTTGGATATGTGTTGATGTCCTTTACGAATTATTTCCCACTGTTTTAATTTACTAGGCAGGTAGACCGTCTGTAGAGCAATCTTGCCGAACCTAAATTTCTATTTGGGTCTCCTTCGCAATACAATAGCCTAGGGATGCGGTGTTTCCATATCCCAACTGGTCTCGTTTACTTATTCATCTTTACCGTGCCTCTTTTGGGAGCCTATTGCATTGACATATTCACGCTGGAAAAATCAACCAGCTTTCGGTTAAAAACTACTTATATAACTCCTACAGAGATAGTGGATTCAAACTAGCCAAGTCCATTTGTTCAAGGAAACTCGGTTAAAAAGAACCGATTCATCAATTTCCCAACCAAAATAAAACTTTTTCGTTGACATTAACTTGATGGATAACAACTCAAAGTGCGTTTTTTTTTTTTTAAAGTAGATATGCATTTAACCTTTTTATCTCGTTTTTAACAACAAATACTCGGGTTTTTCAACAGAGAGTTAGTTAGGGCCAATTTTTTATCGTGTTCATTTCGTTTTCCGAAAGTTGTCCTTGGAAAAGTACTTTTCAACATTTCCTCTTTTGCAAATTTTTACAGATCGTTAAGTGCAAATTGTAACGCAGATAAAGTAGTTTGTATATGATCACTACCCTCCTGTACGTAATTTTCTACCCTTCAAATATAATTACTAATTGCGAGCCAAACGAGATTGTCTATACAATCCAAACACCTCATAGACCATATTTTCACTTCCCCAGAGGTTAATATCGCCGTAAAACCAAATGACCTGCAAATAAACATTAGCGAATATTACACAAATCATTGGACAGCGAAATATAACTCCCTCGGGTGTCATTTGTAGGAAGTCGACCAGCTTTTTATTGCACAATCATTTTTATCTGGCGAACAAATTAAGAAAGCTTTGCACATCCTTAATGGAGTGACAATAGCCATTTGGTGATGGACCACTGAACGATATTCTATATTGAAGGAAAAAGTCTCCCACTAAAATGGGGATAATTTATTGGAAATAAATCTTAGGGCTCTTAGAAGGTTTTTTTTTTGAGAAAATATACAGCCATTTGTTGGGAAATGATTGAAAAACTGAGTAGGGCAAAACATAAGAGAAGAATGCGATGAGCAAGTATGAATAAAGCAAAATAAAACCACTGTCAATAACCCCTAAGACAATAAAATTGCAATGATTCTTTTTTTTTTTGTATACACCACCACCACGATTTTTTATTTTACAAGAAAATGGGCACACTCCAGAATCTATTTAGTTATCTTAAGTCGACTAGATTGGTCGGGATACGATGTAACCTGAACGCAAAAACTAGACTGTTCGGGAACTTCACTTTTTCTACGTCAGTTGCATATTCGAAGTTCGAACTGTCAGCTTAGTACTCAATCATGAATTTCTTGACAAGATTCGTCGGTAACCCTTTCTATAAACGTCAACAGAAACAACTGCTGACCGATTTTAGGTAATCAAAGACGAGATACGTCTATTCAGACAGCTGTCAGACTTACTAAACTAGTTACTTGAACTACCCCAATGGTTCAGTGAGTAGAATACTTTTGCTTAAAGCAGTGGAACTCATTCAGTGAATGCTATCGGGTTCAATTTTTTCAATAAAAATTACCCCATATTACCTTTTTTCTACCTTCTATTACTTATTTATATGTTGCATGCACATCTACTTTAAACATAGTACTTTTCGAAACGTTTTTGTTTGTTAACATTACAGAATGTAAACTAGAAAATTCAATCAATTAGGAGTTTGTATTGGGTTGTTTTCATAAACGTCGAGAATCTGCGCTAGTACAATCGTCTTTCATTTTAGTTGCATTAATGAACACACTTATTCTGCAGCACTTGTGCAGGCCTGCTTTAGTACAATTTTAACTAGTCACTAAATGTTCATAAACGTCAGACAAAAATCACAAAAAATTACAAGAATTTGGTTTTCGCCACATTCCACGCCGCAGCTTCTTTCTCCATTGAAAAAAAAGGTGAATTTAATTGTCAAAACACATAAAAAATCCCAATTAAACTTACATTTTTCGCACTTTAAATGTTTTAACCTCCCTCGCCTTCTGCAGTCAACAAAATATGGATGCACAATCTGACAGACGCTGATGACATTTATGACGTTTACGAACATATTTTCTGCATTCCATCTACGTTTGTTCGATTAAAAATCTGACTTTATGAACACGTCTTACGCAGATCTTAGCTAGGCAGACGTTTATGAAAACACCCTTGTTGTTTTTTTTGTTAATTTAATATTAGGCCTGCTTTTTTGAGCTTCCATCGCAGCAATGGAAAGTAGGATTTCAGTACGCAATTTCAAAAAACTACGCTCTACTTGACACTGCAGTACAAATGACAAATTTTCAAAAGCGATGAATGTCCCGGACAATAAACTTGTGTGTGAAAAGAGAGTGGAGAATTGTACCAAGAAATCTACTACAATAACACACTTTTCCGCCATCCATTTCTGCAAATTGAAAAGGAGAGCTAAATATTTCATTCACAATTTCGTTTTGTCACTTTTGTATGGGATTTTTCATTCCGAAACAGGTGCATACTGGGCTTAAGCAAAGAATTTGAAACTCAATGCAATTTTTAAAATCCACCCCAACAATAGGCTTACTCACTGTGACCTACCATTCACTGGTACATTAAATTTTCAAGTGGCATTTTGAGAGCTTGTGCTTTCGACCATAGTGAGGGTTGCCTGATTTCGTGGGGACATTTTTAAGCCCAACACAGCAGATGTAGTCTGTCGCATTTGAAATTCTTGCCAAGAAATTCTGTGATTCTATTACTTTTTTTTTTACTGAGTTTTTTGTTCATTCACTACGTCATGTCATGTCGATATGCATTGCCCAAAATTATATAAATAATGAATCAAGCATTCCATTTCGTGTCGACGAAACTTTCTATAGCCAAAGGCAGTAGTGACAAAGTCAATATCTGTTCCGTTGATTGCAGTAATTTCCGTACAGTAACATCCGAAATGGGCTAACATCACCCAAAGTTTATTTTTCCCATTTGGAGTTTGATTGTACTTTCTTTCGAAGGTTTAGGTTGATTTCCAAATGTAACAACTGTCCGAGCGAGCTATCCGGTTTTTGACTAAGGCAAATCTTTCCCTCAAAGCAAGCAAAGGGCTAAAGGAGAAATTCAATCGGAAACTTGATGCAATCAATAGACCCATCCGAATAGACGCAAAAAGGTACAGCGAACACAGCTGATTAAAAGACACCAAAAGAACAAAGTTGAATCACACGTTATCCTTATCCAGTAACAAACTTTCGGCATTACGCACATACGCGTCCTTGGAATATCAATTCGCACAAGCTGCCATTATGTTGGCTAACCACAAAGTACGACCATTCGAAAAGTGCTGGTATTAGTAGATGTCCGTTAATAGCAACAAGGTGTACCCATGTGTGTTTAAGCTTCTAAAAAAATATAATTTTCCCTGTCTATGGAACTTTCGCATTCGGGGGGTATTCGGGGATCCTTTCGCCCATTACGTGCAATCACACTAAGCTAGGTATATCTGACTTGTCGCCATATTGCTAACACAAACATTGATTATAATAATATCTTATCAAAAAGCCAACATGTCACATCGAGAATCTGATGTCCTTAAAAAATATCCCAAGCACCCATAGAAAAAAAAACACGAACATCGAAAACCATTAAGCAAACGAGTAAACGACCAAAAACAATCCGGTTTCATCAAATATCACTTCCGACACATCGCAGCTAACTCCATCCATCATTCCTGCACATAAAATGTCCAATTTGGTAAGAGTCCTCCCAATGGTGTCCGTGTATATTCCTTGATTTAATGTGCTATTAATGTGCCAAAAAGCCGTCTTAAATCTGTCATCGCTGTCAAGCTGATGTGTCACTGTGCGCCCGTATGTTGTTAAGTCGCCAAATTATATCCTCCACACATCCATGCCTTTCATCCAACATCCCAGTCCAAGCACATTGCAAGCAATTTAAATGTTATATCATGTCCGCATCATCATTTTGCGTCTCCATCTATTATCTCTCTCTGTTCAGGCTGACAGCGATTCTGAAGAAGAGTCTGATGGATCAATTACATCTCCCCAACAGTCAAAACCGCCAACACCAGCAGCGGTGACCGCTATCAAGAAGCCAACCCGTTCGGCCAGCAGTGATTCAACCGGATCCACTGAGAGTTCCAGCTCTGCAGCTGCCCCATCGACACCATCGAAAACGACATCGAGTGCGGCGACTGGCGCCTCTGACAAGTCCCGATACACACCCAGGGAGTCAACGGTGCGCGAGTCTTCAACATCGCGTTCCGTGGCCGCCACTCCAAAAGTGCCCGAGAAGAAACCATTTGTCAGTCGCTTCTTGCCGCAACACAATCACACTACGCCGGAGAAAAAGAAGCCCGAAACCGAGTCGAGTACAGAGGAGGAAACCTCCTCCGAAGAGTCCGAAGACGAAGCCGAGAAGAAACCAGCTGCCAAAACTGCGCCACCACCATCAGCCAGCAGCTCTACCACCTACAGGGAGCGTCTCGAAGCTAGACGCAACTCACGAGATGAAAGCAACAGACCTTCGTCGTACAAACCTTCGACGAGCACTAGCTATGGCAGTTCGTCGACTAGTCGCACCCGACCGGTGCCACCCGCACATCATGACACTGAAGATCGCTATGGCGCCACTGGCAGCAGGTAAATCACAATTATTCCCAACAAAATTCGTTTCTTTTGTTAATTTAGTTTTTGTCTTTTTATTATTATTTTTTCTACTAAGCAAACACATACGACACATTTGACAAAATGGACACGAATAATACTAACACGAGATATAGATTGTTTCAGTTCTATTATTATTATTTTTTTTTGTTTGTTGTCTTTGAGTTCAATTCAATTGCACGGTGTTTTGTTGAACTAAATTGACTTGTTACAGGTTTTTGTTATTTAATATTTTTGTATATGTATATCGCTTCGAAGCACATGTAAATATGTATAGCAAGAAGACATATATAGTTTCTTAAAAAAAAATTAATAAAATCTCTATTGTGACTTTGCTTATTTCATTTTATTTAAATCTATAGAAAACTATAAATTAATTCAAATCAAAGTAAATCTATGTAAGCTTCGCACCTTTCTAACAACCACTTGCAATCTTGGTTTCAAATTTATGGAAGATCACAATCGTGAGTTTTGTATGGAAAATGAAGCTATTGTGAACTCATCAAATTCAAAAGTCAAAACTAAAATTGATTATCAGTCAAACTGAGAGAATTTTTCGAGTTACAGACAAAGGGCAGTACACTTTTAATCTGCTTAAAATTAACACAGTTCACAATAGCTGTATTTTCTGCGTATGTTCTTTTTTTGGTGAGCTTCTGTTAATTTAAAGCTGAGATTGGAAGTGGTTGTTAGAAAGGATTTGGACTTACTATGATTTGAATTAATTTATCATATTCTATTTAAATAAAAATAGCTAGCGAAGTCACAATAGAGATTTTTTAAGCACCAAGCTGTCAAAAAAAATCATGGGCGGGGAGGAATTGAGATTTTTGAGTAGGTAATGGTTTTGGGACAGTATGTAATGTACCTACATATTAAGTATATCAAATCGAAGTAGATCTGATGGACTTTGGAGCCTAAACTTTCTTCGACAATTGCTAGACAATCGTTGGTAGATTGTGAATGTGGGTCAAAAAAACTAATAGATCAAAACATCTGATCCGTTTTACGACTACAGTTCTGCAAGACCTTAAAATAATAAATTGCAACTTGGAGGGGTTTGTAACAATCATTTAAAACCTTCAACCAAACGATTTTGAAGTTCACAATGGAACACTTTTTATGAAAAAATGTTCTATTTTGAGTTCGTTGAAATATGAAAAATGGACTCGAAATTTAAGTCTTGCTTGGGCCATCTGCAGGCTTATATTTTTAAACTAATTTCTAGTAAGGCACTGACAACTGAGAGCACTGAAAAAATAACACAACCACAGTATGAGGTTTACGCGTCAAAAAAATGCAAGTATATTTTTGGAGGCACAACAGTGCGAACTTTAAAACAAAACTTTGGTCAAAAATCAAGCATCAACCGCGTCGAAATGTACGATGGAGAATTTCTCAATTAACGACCAAAGTTTAGTTGATTTTTCTGAGCGGTTCGCCGCTTATTCAACAGGTCTGAACCCAGCGGCCCTTCGGGATGTCAAGACGCCGACTCTCCTATGGATCTGCGTCTACCAGGTTCTTGTATGGCACCATAGGGTAAGAGACTAAATGCTGCTTAAAATCGAATTACAAGCTCGATTGATATTTTGGTTGACTTAAACTCGCCGAAGAAGTTTTCTTTTTTCAATTTAGCCTTAGAGAAGTCCTTGAGTACATTTTAAACCTTACGCTTTATATAGGGTTTGTAAGCTCCGCCCAGTATTTTAAGTATTTGTATAGATCATCGTTTGTACCCTCTTTTGACTTGTTTATTGGGGGAAACTGTGAAACGAATACTTGGTTTTATGTACTGCCGAATATTTAGGTACCTACCTCTCATTTGTGGCAGAGAAACTCTGATACTCCTCGTTTCTGCGTTTGATGGCTGTGGTATTGCGTTACTATTCTGTTTTGAGGCAGCGAACTAACGGCGCCCAATTCTTGTGCCAAACAGTCTATAACAACTTCCGTTCGACCGGGGCCTGAGCCAACAAGTCACTCCAGCCAGCTCTATCCACTCTATCGACTTTAGGCCACTGGTTATTGCGGACACAATCGTGTATGCCAAGTTGAGACGACTTATGCTTCTTTTCTTCAGGCTTTAGGGATATCCGAATATTTCAGGTACGCACTCTCATGTCGCTGTCAGTTGCCATTTAGAGAATAATTTCCTGGGGAATCTACTTCTCAAACTGGAAAATCTCAAGGTCCTTACTTTGGTTGTAGAACTCTGCAATCAGGTAGAAACAATATTCTCCTCCATTTATGCAATTTAAAATCCAGCACTAAAAGGTCTGTTCCCAAACCAAAATTCCACTCTCCCGCAACAAAAAAAAAAAACCCTATAACAACCAAAATGCTGCTTCGGAGCGATTCAATATGCAAACACATCATGTTTACTATAACCCTCACTTTTGTATTCGTTAAATGTAAGTTTTTCGTGTTTTTGTAGCGTCTCGGTTATTCGCGAAATAGGACTTTTTATATTGGCCATAGCACTTGCGATTCGAATAGTCGTGCGGCTTTTGCAATTCAAAACAACGTCCGTAGCATAGGTAACAGACACAGAAATCCCTTGCACCCCGATCATGTTCATCTCAATTTTATATTTTTACTCAACAGGGCCAATAACGACAGAGTACATAAAACTATTCTAAATAAATAAATAAATCGAATAAAACCCATCCAAGTTTTTGTTTTGCACTTTTAGTTTGCACCATCCCATTTCAAATGCTTGTCCTAATGCTGAGCGCCAAATTGACAAAACGCAATAGCCTGCTACTTCTTAATCTAATATAGGCAACCTTTCAGATCTTTGAAATACGAGTGATTTTTTCTTTTTTTCATAAACTTTAAATTAAATTCCCTACCAAATTGACCCTTGTTAATAATAAAAAGGGATATACACTATATAGCCAAGGAATATTCATTGTTATAGGGGTCGGTTTGGGTTTTTTCTTTCTTTTTTTTTGGTTCGAAATTTCAGGTATTTATGTCGGAGTTAGAGTAAAGAAATTCCCGCTGGAGGTAGTCTTGTGCTCTTTCTTCTTAGAAAAAAAAGTTCACCTGAAGGGCAATCCTTTTATTTGTTTCCGGTTGTGTGAGTCTAATGGCCAACCGCTCTGTATGCCTTTGTCAACAGGAGAACCCATTAGGAAAGGGATTTTCACGACAAGTTTTCGTAATTAAGTTTTTGTTTTGCTTAAAATGAAAACGTGTTCTAATAACGTATTTAAGTTCGGTAATGAAGAAATTTGTGGGCTGGGTAAAAACCGAATTTATCGAATCAACCACCGGTGCAAATTGAATTGAATATTCATTAAAAAAAGGATACATTCTGTATTTTGGAGGCTACATAAACTAACGACTAATGCACTTAAATACACACCAGCACACTAATAAATCGTTAAATGCATATACATCACAATTTGTTTATATTTATATTTATAATGGATTTTTAAAATTTCACTTTTGTGTTTATATGTGTCTTAAAAAATAAATGTGTGTACATCACTGCCAATCAGCAAAATGCAATCAACTGTTCACACCTTCAAGACACTGTAACAGCATTTTTTATTTTTTTATTATTTTTATTTTCTTATAGTTTTTTTTTCGTCTTTATTATAATTTTATTTTATTTTTGTAGATATTCGTGTTTTAAATAAAAAAAAAAAAAATTGTTTGTTTGCCCAGGGTCAGTCGTGCAGACAAATTTCAGAATTAATTTTGAGTCAGTTTAGTGGAGGTGGAGTTTAGGAATGGTATAACTTTTGTAGGCGTAGAAAATGTTGTTGTGACACGCGAAGGACATTGTTTTGGATTCTTACAAAGCCTTTGCTGTTTCCCACCTTGCAGTCTTTAAATTTGTACACAAGAGCTGTATAGACGTTGTTTAAAGTCCATTGGGGTAGCTTGTTATGACCATAAGGCGTTTTTTATTATGCCCGCATGATCCATATAGAGCAAATAACACGAGATCCAACTGTTCATGGAAATCAATGATCTATATAGATCAAGGGGGCATAGTAAAAAACGCCTATTGTTGCCATAAACTAAGACGGGAAATGCTTTATCAAGTTTTAAGTTGGCTGAAGAAACTAGCAACGCCAGGATATTTAAAATAAATTCATGTAAAATGAGTGACAAAATGTTTTACGATGTTTATAGCATCAGGTATAATATTTAAAGTCTGGTCAAGCCTTAATCGTGGATTTTTATATTTCCGTTTTCGATTTAGTGAAAATGTTTTGGCAGTCGGCACAGATGGTCAAACTTCTAGTCACATTTTAAGGGTTTTGCACTACCCCACCACTGGCGAACTTCTAACAAAACAACTTGTTTAGAGAGTTTCTTAGTTGAGCGGTTCGGATTTGCCATAAAATTGTAAGTCCTAAAATTAGAAAAAACTTCAACACTCAACAGGCAAATGGTTGTGAGAAGCAAGGCCTTCTATATGACCCTGTGGCACCAGTGAAGTCTCTCTTAAGGGGACAGCCACGGACCGGAGGTTTTTATCCACATAAGAGAGTGTCCGCTTAAGAGGAAACATGTTACCTTACAAAACACAAAATAATTCATATGAATAATTAATTAGGTTCTCATATATTCCGCTTAAGAGAACGTTTTTACCAAGAGAATGTGAAAAAACTTCCCACTGTCCGCTTAAAAGAATCTTCCACTCAAGAGGACGAAAACTCAAGCTAAATAATAGCAGCCAACCTGATCACGCTACATCTTGTCCGCTTAAGAGAATCTTCCACATAAGAGAGGTTTCCGTTAAGAGGGCGTTCACTGCATTAATTTTTAGTTTCGTAACCACTAATAGGAGCCATACAAGACACAGACGTTTTTTGTCTCTATCAGCGTCGTGTGTATCATGTGTCTATCCTTTGCAACGACCGTCTGCGTGAATTCAAAATTTTCCTTGGTCTGCAACGACATGTCTGTGTCG
The DNA here is from genome assembly GCA_946477585.1 of Cheilosia urbana. NCBI lineage: Eukaryota > Metazoa > Arthropoda > Insecta > Diptera > Syrphidae > Cheilosia > Cheilosia urbana. The sequence continues at coordinate 26,116,962 of OX297856.1, forward strand.
TGTATGGCTCCTATAAGACTGTCCAGCGACAAACAGCTCTTCGTCAGATCACCACATTAATACTATATATACAGTAGGGGAGACCGGGGTTGGTTGTAATTTTTTTTAGAACATTATCAGATGTAAAAGTAACAACTATCAGTTTTTTTTATTTTATTTATACTTTTTATTTAATAAACAAAAACAATTAATTTGGCTACAGTAAATAGCCTTGTGTCCAACGTCGATTGCTGAACCACTTTCTGTGCCAGTTTTCCTTTTCTTCAAATATCTGTAGAGCTTCACATACTGTAACAAGTTGCAACCTGCCCCAGGCACATGCTACTTTTAGCCCCTTTATGGAAATTTATAGTTCAAACCACAATCAAACAAATCCCTGAACTTCTACAGTATCGACAAGTACATTCATGCAAAGGTAGACATGAATGTTTACGTAAACCCACAACATAATATCGTGCCTAGAACGTGCTAAAAAGGTACAAAAAAGTTACTTATCCGGCGATTTTCACAGCTACACTTAAAAAGTCTTCAAACGACGGTCAAACGAAAACTGACTTGCATGTTGCGGTTGCTATGGTCAACGCAAAGTTTTTTCTCTTTCAGACATTTTTATACCTCTATCATGACACATTTTTTTTGTGGTTGTTACAACCTGCCCCTGTTACAACCAGCCCCATCCTCCCCTATGCTGGCAAACTCTTTCCACTTCTTTGATTAGACTGAACAGATTGACTAGGGCAGGTATAAAACGGTCAAAAATTATTTGCGACTTATTATTCTCCGAGCCTGTACTCTTGCAATAGCTTCCTTCGTTTTTCATCCATTCTAGGTGTGCATTCAAGTTGACAACTATGGATAGCTGACGAATCCAAGCTTACCGATAAAGAGTTGCATAGGCATCTGTGACCTAAAATCTTCAATATGCGGTTTCAAGTTCAGCCTATTGCAAGGGCTTACACCCATAGTCAGGTCTGATGCGACAGTCTTAGATCCATTAGTGTCAAATCGGAACATTCTAGCAATTTTTAGAAAGCTTAGCGACTGCATCACTTGTAGCGGGATCCATGTAGTGGATGCATTTTGTGACATAAAATCCGTCAAACTGTCGCAGAGTTCCAAGGATCGAGTCTTATGGAACTACGGCAGTGACATTTAGTACTCATTACCATCGTCAGACTGGTTTTTAGCTCTCGCCTTGCAAAGTATTCAGTCGGTAGTAAGGTATATTCCAAATCACCTTTTTGGTAGGTAAAGCATTTTGCTGCATTTTATTGATTTATCTATTTTACGTACAAGTTCGACACCATCAAAAGGACGTTTTAACATTTTGCTACTTAAAATATTCACCACATCTACCTGTATTGGTAAAAAACAATTTAACGCTCAGATTTTTGGTGAGAATTTTCAATAAAAAAAATCCCAACTCCCCCCACTTAAATCGCTCAAAAAAACTCCACACTGTATTATTGCCTTTCCGTTCTTCCTTTTTTCAACTAATTTCGTTTCGTTAATTTGACTATTTGCCGGCTGTAGATATTTTTGGCAAAATTTTTAATTAACCAAAAAATTAAAAAAATAATAATAAAAAAAAAAAAAATCACCGAATGGGCTGCAAAATAAAATAATTCCCAAAATCATATATATAAAAACTGAATAAGATCCCATAAAAAAAAAAAGAAAAGAAAAGAAAAAAAAAAAATCAACAAAATAATTTGCAGCTATACAAGCCGCTTTTTAAATAAGAGCAAGAGCAGTGCAATCGTTCAGCCGGATGAGGATGCAAATGGAACTGGAGACGACTCGGATAGCCGCTACGGTACAGGCCGTTCCCGGTATCTGGCCATGAAGGAGCGCCGCAATCGATTGGCACGCAGCCGATCATCGCACGCATTGGGCATTGAAGACGACGATCTTGATGACGCTGTATCGCCAACAACAGCTTCACCATCTGCTTATTTAGCTTCAAGGTGCGATTCCAGACTACTACTACTACTACATCTTATTTCTACTACTATTCTAACTTCTATCACTACCTCAGAGACATGTACTAAAACAAATGAAATTCAAAGAAATCTAACCCCTTGCAAAAACTTAGTGATCGGAGTTGGAAAGAAAATTTTAGTACTCGATTTCATTCCCGTTTTTTTTTTTTTTTTTTTGTAAAATTAGAGGTTAGCGACATTTTTTCATCCATCGCTTTAGTTGTTTTGTTTTTAGTTTTAATTTTTATATATACCTATCTATAAATTGAAAATTAGTCTCATTGTTCTGTAACGTTTTTTTTTTTCGTTTGATCGTTATCGTTTTCGTTTTCGTTTCGTTTTCGTAATTCGTTGTCAAGTTTATATTTACTTTATTTTGTTAATACATTTTAATCGTTCGCGTCATTAATTAAGTTTTACAAATATGCGTAACTGTTTTAAATTAGACTGCTTTTGTGCAACTCAATCGACTTGTACCATTTAACGTGGTTGTTTCGTTTTAGGTATGGCGGATCGTCGTATGGATCCGATCTGGCACGTAGCCGCTCATCGCACGCACTCAAGTCACGCGATAGCTCGCCAGATCGCAGCGCAACATCGGCTGCCAATAAGGATGGTGAGGCTCTAAGCTCATGGGCGCGATACCTTAAGAACAAATACGGCAACAAAACAGCAAAGGACACACGTGACGCACCAACGACCAGCAGTCATCTACCATCGTCAAGTGGCACATCGGCCACATCGTCGGCGGCATCGCGCCGATTGAGCCTAGGCCTGCCATTGCGTCAGGCAAACGAGATTGCGTCATCTGATGATGATTCAAAAAACGGGCTAGGCTCCCCTACCTCCCCTACGGTAGCAGCCGGTATAACAGGAGTAACAGGTACTTCCCCTAGACAGTTATACCTACGAAAGCGTCAGCAGCTGTTCCAATTGGGGGGCCGGGGGAGCGAGCCCGGATCCTTTACATGGCCGCGCGGCCTAGCCGTCGGCCCAGACAATAGCATCGTGGTGGCGGATTCATCGAATCATCGTGTCCAAGTGTTCGATTCAAATGGCATTTTTGTCAAGGAATTCGGAGAGTACGGCAACGGTGAGGGTGAGTTCGATTGCCTAGCCGGTGTTGCTGTCAATCGCATCGGTCAGTACATCATAGCCGATAGGTGAGTTTGTCGATAATCATTAAATAAATCAGATATGGACATTCGACTAATCAAATTGTAACGCTTTGTGTTTGTTTCGCAGATACAATCATCGTATTCAAGTTCTAGATCCGCAGGGCAGATTCCTTAGAGCATTCGGCTCACAGGGTACTGCGGATGGTAAATTCAATTATCCATGGGGTGTTACCACAGACGCCTTAGGGTTCATCTACGTATGCGACAAAGAAAACCACAGAGTTCAGGTATGCCAAGCAAAATTTTGTTCATGTCTATTATGTATTTAGTGCGTATATCTGTTCGACTTTGGGGTGAGCAAATATTTTCATGAAATTTTGAAAAGCCCACCCTAAAATAGAGGGGGAACGCTTTTGCAGGACCAAGTTTGTGCTATTTTTATTTTTTCTATATTTTTCGACAAAATCGCAAGTGTAGTTTGTGTGCTATAGATGTAGCCTGTCAATTAGAGGTCGTCTTGCGGGTGCAACTTGCTTGTGTTTTGAGGAAGTTGATGTATACGCTCCTTGAGTAGATGCGTACCTAGTACCTATGCACAAGTGTTTACAAATTTGCATGCGAGTTTGAAAATATTTTGGTAGAGTTCTCGAGAGCTATGGTTGGAAAGTTTAGGCCAACTATACTCGTAGCTGGAGCGTAAAGCATATACATAAATGTACTTGAGAAATTTCTTTTTCAATTGTTTCATTGCTTTTTCTGAGATTTTATGTCTTTAGTTTCATTATTAGTTTTTCTTCGTGTAGGTAAACTATTGGAAAATTGAAGAAAGTTTTAGTAGGTGGAAACTAAACAAATCAACCAGATGGTTTGCGAAGAGGGAAACTTTTCGGTACATTATTGTCCATGTAGTCTATATGACTTATAAATCGTCTATATAATATAAAAATCAATTGCTGTGCGTTAGTCGGGTAAAGGCCCCAGAACGGCTCGACCGATTTGAATTATTTTTGTTTCGTTTTGTTCGTCTTGAATCAGGGATGGTTTAGGAAAAAAGAAAACTCGGAAAGTCCTCAACATGTGGCGTTATAGGCCTATGTTTCGTTTTTTAGTTCAATTCAGTTTTCTTCAATAATAATGTTCTTTACTATTATTATTGTTATACCTATAATTCATTGGAGTGAAACTCGGTGACGATATAACTCGATAACCACTGGGCCAATTTTTATGATTCTTCTTTTGTTTTCTTCGTATTGTTGTATTCCAAGTTTAGGCAATCGTAAAAGATAAGATTTTGGACCCGATAGGTGGCGTTGTTGTTGATCTCCGAAACCACTCACCCGATTTCAATCAAATTTTGTGGATATATATGCTTGATTTTCTATTGCAAGACAGGATACTTTTCGACCCTATAGATAGCGCTGTCGTCTCAAAAACCGCTCAACCGATTTCACTGAAATGTTATGGCTCTGTATGGCTAGTTGAAGTTTGAAAGGTAGGACTATTTTGGACCCCATAGGCGGCGCTGCCGAAAACAGCTTTATATAGGAAACCGTGAAATTTATTTTAATTTCTGATATTTCCTTAAGTCTTCAGAGTTCAGAGAAACTATAAGAAATGTGTACATGTACATAATTATCATTTTATCATAAGTCTTTTAAATTCAATAAGGTACATTATGCAAGTATGAATTTTTCTAGACTTTAGGCACTTTCGACAACGGCTATTATATAAAATAAAATAAACAGGACGTAACTTTCTAAAGTACTAGTAATACTTTTAATCCGAACCACTGCGGTCAGAAAAAGTAAGGCGGCATTTGCATATGATAAAATCGAGTTCGTCAATTTGGTGATCCTGTTCAAAAAGTTACCAAAACCAGATGAAAATTACCAAATTACCGAAAATCATCAACTAAGAAAAGAACCTAGACCCCAGGGTGCAGGGATCGGAGTCGTCGTTCTTGGAGAGCGGACCAGTTGTCTGCTTCATTGCGTTCATCCCAATCTTGCGAGCTCATTCACCTTTTCGTTCCCTTCGATGTTACTATGTCTAGGAACCCAGCAGAGATTGATGATGTGGTTGTTGATGCTGCTTAATCAGTTTCGACAGTTCTTTTACAACCTTTGATTTTCCTTTCTTGGCTATAATCGACTTAAGGGCGGCTTTACTGTCTACGAAAATATAGTAATGTTGGAATGTTGCTATTACGTATGTATCCAGCTGCCTTGTCTGTGGCTAGTATTTTTGCTGGAAAAACGCTGTAGGAATCGGGTAGTCCTTACGACTGCTTTGTTTGCATTGTTTCTGAATAGTTACCTTCTCCAGTACCTATCTCCATCTTCGATCCGTCGGTGTAAATAGCGATTTCATGGTCGCTTTATATTTTGTTTGTCGCCCATTCCTCTCTGCTTGGGAAGAGGGCTTGAATTTTTGTGTTAAAGTCATTGTAGAGAATGATGTAGTCTGTTTTGGCTTTGAGGCTTTCGAAACCGTGTTTTCTCGTTCAAGCAGGGAGGGCTCTCTTAGTCTGAGAGCTCCCTTTGCTGCAGTGCTTTTGATGAGCATATCAAGGAAAAGAAATAAAATAAATGAAGTAAACAATCGTCAACATTTTTGCGCAAGAACAGACTTTAGAAGAACTTTTTTATCCTAGGCTGGTACATTAAAAAGCTCCCAGGACTCTGTCAGATAGAGCACCAGTTAAGGAGGTTGGCAAGCATTGGCAAGCAGATTCAGGCTTAAGTTGCCGCAATTTAGAAGAACTCCTTTCTTGTACATCCATAGCCAAGTTGTTCTAAATATTTTGGCCTTCAGGCCATCTGGTTCAACAGCCTTTTTTGTCTTGAATTTAGATAAAGGTGTCCTTACTTAAATTTGGTCGAAACGACAAATTCTTATGGCAATCATCGCCTCGGTTGAATATTTCGTTTTTTGCAACTGCGGTGGTACTCGACGATTAGCAGTCAGGCAAATATATATTGACTTATATATTATTGGGCCACCTTCAAAAACCGCCCTAAACTGAAAAGAAATAAGAATGTGAATTTAAAAAACCCAAAAACCCAACTGACTGTGAAAAAGGTTTAAAAAGATTAAAACAAGACACTTTCAAGTATAACTAATTGGCAGTCGGAGGCTGCGCATATTTTTGTCACATTGTGCAGGTAGTCTCCGATTGTCCATTAGTTATACTTGAAAGTTGCTGGGAGGGTTTGCAAATTATTTTTTTTTAACACTAGCTCCTGAAAGTCCTCAGTGATTTTAGAAAATCTACGGAGATTGTCAAAGTGATTTAACCACCCTCGCATCTCTGCAAGCTCCGATGAATGTATAAAGACTGTGTTGCAAAATTTGAACAGCGCTTAAAGCATTTTCGACATGGGTAACATTCTTGTCCTTTTAGTTACTTTGCAAATCTATTAGATGTTGAAGCAAATCTGAAAACGCTGTTTACCTCATGCATTCGATCAATTATTCAAACTGAGTTACATCTCCTTAACATATAGGATATCATTCAATGCAAGTGGCATGGTGTGTACTTGAAGTTGAATTTTATCCATTTAAAACATATTTGCCATTCAGGATTACATAAAATCCATGATGGTCTTGCTCATATTGATTCTAATTTCGAAAATGTCGTTCTTGTGGTTTTAACAGGTTTTCCAATCGGACGGCTCTTTTGTTGGGAAATTTGGTTCATGTGGCCGTGGCGAAGGACAACTAGAGCATCCACACTATATAGCCGTATCGAATACGAATCGAGTAATTGTTTCCGACTCTAACAACCACAGGATTCAGGTAACAAAACCGAATGCAGAAACTATAATCGTCCAACGTTTATACATTAAGACTTTGTGTATCCAAGACTATATACCATCTATCCGTATCTAACCATGCAATCTCTCTCTCTCTCTCTTTTTGATTTGCAGGTATTTGACGTCAATGGCAAGGTACTATCTACATTTGGTGGAGAAGGTTCCGACGATGGGCAATTCAAATTCCCAAGGTGAGTCTCATGTTACACACAATGCCCGAGGACATTTCGAAATTAATTAAATTCAACTTTACAGGGGTGTCGCCGTCGACGATCAAGGATATATCTTTGTTGCCGATTCGGGCAATAATCGAATTCAAATCTTCAATCCAGATGGAAGTTTCATGAAGACCTTCGGCTCATGGGGCTCCGGAGATTGCGAATTCAAGGGACTCGAAGGAGTTGCTATTATGTCAAATGGAAATATTTTAGTTTGCGATCGGGAAAATCATCGGATTCAAGTTTTCTAAAAGCAAACAAACAAAAAACTCTGCAACACTGGACTACTTTAAATCTGTCATAACTATTTCAATTTAAGTTTACTTATGTATATCAGATGGATAGCTTGTTGTTGCTTTTATTTCTATTTAAAATACTGAATTAGATGTGAATTTGTGTCTGTGTCTGTGAAAATGGTAACTATAACCCCTTGCTTAATGCTTCTAAACAAGAAATATATTTGACTTTCTGTTCATGTATAACTATCTCCTTCTTTTCCCTAAAAAAAGAAAGATCGATGAGACCGCAAATACACAATTCAACTCAAAATTCAATAGCTGCCATTTTTGAAGGGAATGATTAAATTTTCCAATCGATGGAAAATTTCTTATCATTCGATTTGAGATGCTTTTCCTAAAATGTTGTTCTTTTTTTTTAATTTAATTTTAACACTAAGCGTGTTATGTATGTCCAGCCCATGTTTGAGAACATTTGTACACTGAGAACTTTGTTTTATTTATTTTAGTTTCCATACGTTTTTTTGTTAAATCTTAGAGTAATTTGCATAAAAATAAAAAAATATATGAGAATCATGTTGTTCATGTTTGAGAAGTCATTAATATTGTTTTTACATTGAGTAATAAAGTAGAAAAAAAAAAAAAACATTGCACCCTTTTTCTGTTTATTTGCAATCAGGTCTGTTGAGTGGTTAGCTTAAACGAACGGCACACTCTACGTAAGAAATCTTGTGGTAAGTTGCTTATGAAAAACTTGAAAACGCAAAAACGCAAAACGCTTCAAAAGACCTAAAGAAGCAAGTTACAAAAAGTGTTTAAAAAGACGTCAAAAAAGTATTGGAAAAATTATTAAAAAAAGTGTCGAAAAACTAGTCAACTATTAAGAAAAAAACAAGTTAAAAAAATGTTTCGAAAAAGGCACTAAAAACGGGTCAAAAAAAAAAAAAAAAAGAGACGAAAACTTATTCAAAAACGGGCCGAAAAGCCAGTGAAAAAACCTGTCGAAAAGAAATGAAAAAATACTTTAGAAAACAAGTAAAAATCGAGCCAGAACAGGTAAAATACGCGACGAAATAAGCATCAAAAAATGCCTCAGGAAAGCGTCGAAAAACAAGTGCAAAAACAAGACAAAATAAAGTCAAAAAACGTTTCGAAAGAGTACTCGAAAATACTTTCAGTATAAATTAAAAAAACATCGTTAAAAGCAAGTAAAAAAACCCGAAGACCAATCAAAAAACGATTTAAAAGAGTAGTCGCAAATACTGTAAGCACAAGTTAAAAAACTCATAAAAAACTAGTAAAAAACCCGATGAAACAAGCGTCTAAACACGTCGAAAAGAACGTCGAAAAACAATTCGAAAGAGAAGTCAAAAATATTAAAAAAAAAAAAAAAAAATACGCATCAAGAAAACATCGGAAATCACGTGCAAAAAAGAGTCAAAAAACCTTTCGAAAGAGTAATCAAAAATGTACATTCGTACACATCTATCTAGATTACGCTGGAAGACAGCATCGATGGTTGTTCCATATCGTGTTGTTGAAATTTTCCGGTTGAAGTTCATTTGAAGATTAAATTTATCTTGCATAAAATCAATAAATGGTTCAGCTTCTGGAGTTGCAAAATTGATATTGAAGTCTCCGCTTATGATCATTGGTAAAAGATGATAATCTCCCTGCAGAATTCTTGAAATTTCTTCTGAGTACGCTGCAAGGACGAAATGGAGTAATTTTATTTCACATCAACAAAAAGCTGAAATTAATATGCCCCAGCTCATAAATGTATGCAATGACAAAACACAGTGACGCATTTCCGTCCCCGCTAGTTAAATGTGTGGAATTACTCCACCAGATTCCAATAACGCGCGCTTGGATATTTGCACATCAAAAACGTTTTAAAAACTGTAAAAAACAAGTCAAAAAAAAAACTTCCTAAATTGAGTCGAGAAGTAAGTCAAAAAACTTATCGAAAAAACAGTCAAAAATACCTACTTCAGAGAACATGTAGAAATACGCGCCAGAAACACTGAAATACACGTGCAAACACAAGACAAAATACGCGCCGAAAAGTCTGCCAAAAAACGATTCGAAAGAGTAGTCGAAAATACCTTAAGTATAAATAAAAAAATGTTGTTAAAAACAAGTAAAAACCCGATGAAATGCGTTTTAGCACGTCGTAAAATGATCCGAAAAGCAGTAAAAAACGTGGTCAAAAATATTTCAGAAAAAGCAAAAATACGCGTCAAAAAAACGTCGGAAAATAAGTGCAAAAACGAGTCAAGAAACGTTTCGAAAGAATAGTCAAAAATACTTCAGATAACAGTTAAAAACAAGCGTTAAAAGAAGTAAAAAACAAGCAAGAAAAAACGGCCAAAACTTGTCGAAAAAAACAGTCAAATATACTTCAGAAAACAAATAGAAATACGCGCCAGAAACACGTTAAATACACGACGATATAAGCGTAAAAAAACACGTCGTCAAATAAACGATTAAACACTTAAAAAACATATCTTAAAAACGAGTCAAAAAACGCACCGAAAAACACACTGCCTTCCTTACTTAATTCGTTAAATTTCAATAGCACCCTTACCTACGCTTCCTAAGTACCTACGACTAGAAAAGTAAACTCCAAATTAATGCAGTAAATAAAGCACACAAACACATTTACCTAATTATTTCCACTACTTCTATTCCAAAGCAGAAGCCTTAGCTAGCACCTCCAATAAAACGAACCAATAAAAAGCTATTGGTGCGCCTTTCTACCAATACCATAACCACTCACTTTGAAGCGGTTAAATTTTACATGACAACATTCAGCGAATGGTAAATCAATTACAGGTAAAACGCTTCGAAACAAATTAAATTCAAACAAATAATATCCTTGGCAGCTGTCGCATATCCCTCAACTAGACCGACATCAGCTCCAGCGTCATAAACAAAACTAAAACTTATGGTGCGGACCATAAAATCAAGCGCCGTCATCGGTGAACAAATTTTCTGATTTCACTTTATGGCTCCCAATTTCTGACTTTGTTGTCAAGGCGAGCTCCCAGTCCCAACTCGTGTTGCAGGGCGAAATATATATCGGAGACGGCAACATAACATCTTGTGAATGTTCCTATTCCCTGACTTTGAATCGTCTTCGAGATTTGGTATTCGGTTCTGGTTCCCTGCACCCTGTTTGCTTTGGACATTTTTACGATCGCAAAGGTAATTTCAATTTTCCTGCTTTATGAAACCTCCCAATCGGGGATGCTGAATGGAATGGTATTAAGTTTGGCTGCGAGGTGATGTGAGGGCTTTGCTATGCGACAGTAATACGGCGAAATTCATTTTGGGGTCACTGGATTCGAAATATTCGCCTGTACTTCACATTGTACTTAGTGGATGTGTTAGGAAGGTAAGTGAGGTAGAAAATTCTGCGTCGAAATAAAATTAACATAAAGTGTGACCTCAAGACGTTACATATTCAGCGCAATTAAGGGCAGGACATGTTGGTATAAGCAAAAATGTCGCAAATCACTACAAATAAATGAAGCTCGAATTAATACTTCTAATCGTAATATTCAACAAACAAAATTTGATATTCTTCGACGTTTTTAATGCCGAATTACGAATTTTTGTATCAATTCAAGACAAAATCGTTGTGCTTTGCGAAAAATATATATTACTAGCTGACCCGGCGAACTTCGTTCCGCCCAAATTCATTAATGTAGGTTATGAAATTAATAATACCGAGCTATCGCTTCATTCTGCTTCATGTAATTCGGTCAATTCAAATTTTTTATTCAAAAGGTATATTAAAATTAAATAAATAAATAAAATCAAATACTTGTCGGCCAACCTACCGCTATTTCACTGAAATGCTTTATGGTACACAACATTTTTTGTTCTATTTCTATTATCGGGGGTATACACGTATAAAGCGAGAGCTTTGCCGACACGTGAAATTCAAGATTTATGCCACACACATCCAGCGATTGTCCTTGCGACTTATTAATTGTCATAGCAAAAGCGAGACGTATGGGAAATTGAAGACGCTTAAATACGAACGGCAAATCGTTCTGAATAAGTGGAATCCGCGGAATAAAACATCTTCGCCTTTGAATTTTCCAATAAAAATCATTGCTTGAATAATATTTGATATTAAATTCTTCACAATCAAACGCGTACCGCTACAAAGTTTTGGTTCATTTAGGTTGCGCAACAAAATTATAACTGAGACGAATTTTAGTTTCAAATTGTGTGGAGGCAAGCCCGAAACATCCAAAGAATTTAAGACTTCCGTGGGATAGTTGGTGGCTTCGTTTTCATCCATCACGGAGTCGACTGATTTGTATGAATGCAACTCACCAGCGCAGCGATTTGGTTTTGAATGGCGAAATTCAAATGATCGACGTTCTTGTTTATCGCAACCAAAATCATTCTTACACTCAGATATTCGGGAAATCATTCATGATTAGTTCTTCCGGTGTCGTTGTAAAGTTGTAAACATTTTGTGTAAACTCAATCAGGCCGGTGATTAACTTTACTGGAATCACACCATTGCCCATCGCCAACAATTGCCTTCAAAACTCTGCAGCGGACTGGTCATTTTGTAAAGAAACTCGCATGTTTGTTGTCAAATGAAATTTCTTGACGTATCGCCATAAAGCAGACGCCTTCAGGCAAGCATTCAATTCATCTGCCGGAGTTGATCTCGAAATGACAGGCAGCGTTTGACGGAAATCGTCTGATGGCAAGATCATTGTTCCACCGAAAGGTCGCTTATAATTACGTAAACGATTCAGGGCCTCCAATGCGCGTTTGTAAGCCATTGTGCATTCGTCCTACATAATAATCTTACATTGCGGCAGTACTTTCGCCATCGCAGCGTTTTTTGAAATGTTGCATGTAGGTTCTTCCTCTACTTGCAGATTCAATGGCAATTTCAATGCAGGATGAGCTGTTCGACCGCCTTCTAACAAAGTAGCCGCTATCCCAGAAGAGGCTAGGGCCAAAGCGATCTTAGATCTCGAACGAATTGTAGCCAAAATCAGTGAAATCAGGAATGTATTTCCAGTTCCGCAATTTTCATTATAGACTGCTTGCATCAATTCATCTTACACTTTTTTTTATTCTTGATTGAACATTGGCACATTTGTTCGAACAGCTTGACTCAATGCGATTCGACCGAAGTCCATTTCTAGCTCCAATTCTGGAATAAATGTGTCTTGCATTGAACGATTTGGCTGTGGCATCCCCAATTTGCACAACAAATTGCCACTCATGAGCAGACACATATCCTCGATCGAAATCAAAGCTTTGTTGCGCATTCCATCTGACATCGCCAGTTCATTATCCGATATCACAGTATGAATTCGATGCAAAATATCGTCAGCAATATCATCTTTGTATAATCAAAATATCTACTTCATTTCAAAAAGTTACTTAATGTAACATAGTAAACATAATTTATTAGAACAAACTTTTTAGGTACCAATAGGTATTTAAAAAAAAAACGTTCAAAATTGTTGACAACAACAATTTGGTTGGAAAATAATTAAAATAATTGACAACAACAATTGCATTTTTTTTTTTGTATTTGAAGTGTCACTACTCGATTTCTATCCAGTTTCTTTTTTTTCAAAGTGTACAAAAATGAATTTATTGGAATGGCGGTTGCGACTTCTTTCAAAAATTTATCATACTAATATATGAACCTTCTCTGCATGGTCTATTAACCAACAAAAAAAACTAAATCAAAATCGGATGTGTGTGGCAGTCAGTAGACTGTCACACACACATTTATCAAGTTATTTTTATATATATATGTTACGATATCGGTGTATAATAATCTACTACTTTATTACATTGTACCATTATACGTGTCACTCTATGTACATACTTTTGAAATTCTTAAATAAACGCCAGTGCTAATCTGGACTCTGAAGTGTAGACATCTCTTATTATTGCTACAAGCACGTAACATAACATGGTGTCAGATGTTAGGCGATGAGGATATCGATGAAGTAAAAATTGAAACCGCGGAAGACCATTTTGATATAGGTGTCAATAATTTTAAAGAATCGGTAGCAATGAATATACCACCTCCAAATAGTATGAATATCAAAGGCGATACGGCGGCTAATTGGATTCTTTTTCGCAAACAATGGGAGAATTACCAAATCGCAGTGGACTTATCAACCCAGTCTGAGGAGAGGCAAGCAGCAATATTAAAAGCATGTCTAGGAGATGAATGTTTCAGCATTCTTACAAAATTGGACATATCAGAATCACAAGCGAAAACCACAAAAGGTATTCTAGATGCGCTGCAAAGTTTTTTTAAACCGTCAGTAAATAAGCGTTATGAGAGGTTCATTTTCAATACTGCAAAACAAACCGAAGGAGAATCGGTAAATGAATTCGTTTGTCGACTCCGTAACTTAATCAAAAGCTGTGAGTATGAAGAAAATCAGTTAGAAGATTTTATATGTGATCGACTCATTCCCGGTATTATATGCAACGATATGCGAAAAAGTCTTTTGCTAGAGCAAACTCTAACGTTAAAAAAAGCTCTACAAATATGTAAGCTAGCAGAGCAGACGAGAGAGCAAGTAAAGCAAATCAACGAAAAAGCAGATGAAGAAAAAATTGCAATGGAAGACATTAACTATGTGGAAAGAAACCGAAATAGAAAAGGCGTTTATGATAAAGAAAGAGGAAACACACGTAACACAATGCAAGCAAAGACAACGGACGAATGCAAGTACTGTGGTAAAATACATAACAGAGGCAAGTGCGCGGCGTATGGAAAGAGATGCTCGAAATGTAAGAAACTGAACCACTTTGCGGCAGTGTGCAGATCGGTGAACTTCCAAAGGACAGTTAATTACGTACATGAACAGACGAGTGATGAAGAAAGTGAAGAGTCGTTGATGTTCACAGTTATTACAAATATTGGTTTAATGGAAAATCAAAAGTCAAATATATTAATGAAAAAAATTAATTTCAGTATGGGAAAAATAACTAAACTAATTCCGTGTGTAGTTGATACTGGTGCGTCATCAAACGTGATGAATTTACAAGAATTTCGGTTGCTTTGCGACAAACGCAATTATAAATTGAAAAAAAGCTTCGTGAAATTAAAAGGGTTTGGTGGCAATTTAATTGTACCCATTGGCGTCGCGACGATAAGCTGTGAAAAGAACGGTGTGCGCAAAAATCTTAAGTTTGAAATAGTTAATCAAAAGTGCGCTACTATTATTTCAAATAAAGACTCTCAAGAGCTCAAAATAATTATTGTAAACCAGGAGGACGACGATGCCCATACAAGAAGTATAAATAATATGGTAACAACAGGTGGTATACAATGTGGCAACAAAAAACAACAACTACAATTAGAAAGTATCATGAAAAGTTTTAGTGATGTCTTTGACTGTGACGGAAAATTAGCTAACCCATTACATTTACAGGTGGACAAGTCGATACCTCCTGTTCAAGCTCACCCTAGGCGAATCCCTATATCGTTCAGAAAAGAGTTACAAATCACGTTGGAGGACCTTGAAAGAAGGAATATCATCAGCAGGGTACACGAACATACTCCATGGATAAGTAACCTAGTACTCGTGCGCCGAAACAATAAGATGCGAATCTGTCTCGATCCGAACGAACTTAACAAAGCACTTAAGCGGAGCAACTATCAAATTCCCACTGTAGATGAGGTTTTACCGAAAATTCAAGATGCAAAGGTTTTTTCGACACTGGACGCAAAAAACGGGTTCTGGCAAGTCGAGTTGGACGATGAAAGCAGACTTCTTACAGCATTTTGGACACCATTTGGCCGATTTTGTTGGAATCGTTTGCCCTTTGGAGTATCACCGGCTCCAGAGGAATTTCAAAAGAAACAGCATGAGTTAATTGCGGGCCTACAGGGAGTAGAGGTCATTGCAGACGATTTTTTGGTGTATGGGAAAGGTGACACAGAAGAAGAGGCAATGAAAGACCACAATCAAAAGTTATTTAAATTGCTAACGAGAATCAGAGAAGCAAATTTAAAACTTAACAAAAGCAAGTGCCGAATGGGAATGCGACAAGTACCATTCTTTGGGTTTTTGCTTACTAATCAGGGGCTAGCGATTGATAAAGGCAAGTTAGAAGCCATCGAAAAAATGCCAAAGCCTCATGACGCTAAGAGCACCCACAGGTTTGTAGGACTGTGTACTTATCTTTCCAGGTTCTTGCCGAGCCTATCAGACATTGCCGAACCTTTAAGAAGAGTTATTCGTGAAGGTACTAAATGGCAATGGAGTCAGGAACAAGATACAGCATTTGGAAAACTGAAAAGCCTTATCATGCAGGCACCAGTTTTAAAATACTTCGACGCGTCCCAACCGGTAACCATTCAATGTGACGCAAGTTCCAAAGGACTCGGGGCCGTACTACTACAAAACGATCGCCCAGTAGCATTTGCGTCAAGAGTTTTGACAACTACAGAGCAACAGTATGCTCAAATTGAGAAAGAGACACTCGCAATCGTGTTCGCCTGCAGGAAGTTTGACCAGTATCTGTGTGGAAAGCCAAACATTATCATCCAATCTGATCATCAGCCGCTGCAAACCATATTTAAAAGGTCGGTTCTGGAAAGTCCAAAACGTTTACAGAGGATGAGACTTGCCTTGCAAAGGTACGACATTCACATAACATACAAAAAAGGAAGTGAAATGATATTTGCTGACACGTTGTCTCGAGCTTTTTTAAAGAATGGACCAAGAGAGCATATTGAGGACACTGAAGTATATGCACTAACTAAAATAAAGTCTATAAATAGAATCTTTCGCGAGATCAATGAAATAAATACCGTTAAAGATATCAATATTAAAGATTCGCGACTATTAGAAATACAGGAACAAACGAAAGAGGACACCACCCTGCAAGGAGTTTTAAAATTTGTCAAGAAAGGATGGCCAGAGAATCGAAGTCGTGTGCCACAAGCAATTAAACCGTACTGGAACTACAGAGAACAGCTGACAGTGCAGGATGGTTATCTGCTAAAAGGTGACAGAATTGTGATACCCGAATCGTTACGAAAGAAGTTCTTACAACGTATTCACTATAGTCATCAAGGAATCGAGTCATGTCAACGGCGAGCCAGGGATACAATTTTCTGGCCTGGCATATCAAACAACATTCGAGACGTCTGCAACAGCTGTGATATATGCATGAAGAATTCATCAAGTCAGGCAAAACTACCACTCCAAAGCACCACCATCCCGGATTTCCCGTTTCAAAGAGTTGGCCTGGATATCTGCGAAGTCTTAGATGGCAACAAGAAGCGACAAATGTTGATTACAGCTGATTATTACTCTGATTACTTTGAAGTAGATGAACTGAATCCAGCAACAGCAGACCAAGTCATCAGGGTCTGCAAAAAGAATTTTAGTCGGCATGGCATCCCTGAAGTGGTCGTCACTGATGGCGGGACTCCCTTTGTTAATAAACAGTTCTATGAATTTTCAAAGGACTGGGAGTTCAAGCATTCAAAGAGCTCCCCAAATCATCAACAAGGAAATGGTAAAGCGGAATCGTCTGTTAAAATAATGAAGTCTCTTTTCAGAAAAGCACAAAGTAGCAATCGTTGTTTCTGGAGGGCCCTTCTGGAATGGAGAAATACAGCAAATGAGATTGGTTGCAGCCCTGTACAGCGCCTAATGTCTCGGCGTACCAGATGCATCATTCCCACATGTCAAAAGAGGTTATCACCTGAAACACATCGTTATGTTAAACATTCCATTGAAAGAAGAAGGAGGATGAGCAAGTATTTTTATGATAAAAAGTGTCGACAATTGCCAAAGCTAGAATTCGGACAAGATGTCTGGGTTCAACTTCGTGGTAAGCCAAACAATACCGAATGGAAAAAGGGCAGCATTGCAAGCGTACCATCAGATCGTCAAGCAGTTGTCAGAGTAGACGACGTTGACTACACCCGCAACCGTCAGCACATTCGGCTTTCATCAGCTCCCCCAATTGAAGCCAACACTGAAACAAATGAGCCATGTCCTACCCTCGGTCAAACAGAAGAAACCATCAGCCAGAACGATCCACCAACTACGAGTATCCGTCCGGTGACCGAAGCATTGCTTCCTAGAAGATCTAAGCGGATTCAAGAAAAGTTAGGACAATGCTAAAGGGGTATAAAGATTATATGAACTATTATTTCTTTGCTAACTAACATCATTCTGAAATTACTAACATATTATTATAAATGAATTAATTTTATATTCATCTACCAAACTAAACTACATATTTGAATTAAAATATATATCTACCTATATGTAACTATTGCATACTGAAAAAAAAAAAAAAAAAAAAAAAAGGGAAAGATGTTACGATATCGGTGTATAATAATCTACTACTTTATTACATTGTACCATTATACGTGTCACTCTATGTACATACTTTTGAAATTCTTAAATAAACGCCAGTGCTAATCTGGACTCTGAAGTGTAGACATCTCTTATTATTGCTACAAGCACGTAACATAACAATATAGAAGAGATGTATTCGTGATTTGTAAGTCAAAATTTTGCAATTGGTGACTTTCACGTTCTTTCCGTGTAGTGTGTTGGACTAATAAGCGAGAGGTCTCAGGTTCGAATCCCGCAAGAACCCAAATTCCAACTTTGGGCTTTCCTCCACCTCTCGCGAACGTCTGACAAACATCTGAGAGTATATCTGTATTGAAAGAGCTTCCCAATTAGCCGAATGGTTATGAGAAGCTAGGCCTAGGGTTTCCTAAGGACCTGTTGCGCCAACTATTTATTTTTCAAGTGAATTCTCTTCCATAACAAGAAGTTTGACAGTTTCGAAAAATGTAGTCGATTTTTGCGGTGCAGGGAAATAAGTCCCCGGGAACTAAGCTCACTGAAGGGCTTAGGTCCCACCTAATGGGAAATAAAACCACTTTCGTGAAGTGGACTTAGTTCCCATGTAAGGTGGGAAAAAAAGTTCACTTTCTTATGGAAACTTAGTACACATTCAAAAATAAGAAGAGGGAACTAACTTCCAACATTTAGAAATGGATATCTTTGATTATTTTCAGAATCTTGCAAGCTAAATTTTTAGATTTTTAATCTGTATGACAAAATACTCTCTTCGAAATTCAGTTTGCAAGATTCTGAAAGCAATCAAAGAAAAATTGCGGTTATTTTTCGGCGCAGGGACATAGGTAAGTCCACGAGACTGAATTCGCGCGATTTTTTTACTTTTATTTTCTCAAATTTTCGAGAGCTAAGTCAAACAATAACGCGATTAGATGTTTACACATCAAAAATTAATTGAGAAAGTAAATTGGCATAGCCGTCGAAAATTTGAGAAAATAAAAGTAAAGAATTCGCACGACCGGTCTTGGTGTGCGTCGATTTTTCTTTGATTACTTTCAGAGTCTTGTAAACCGAATTTCGATTTTTAAATTTTTGATGTGTTAACATCTAAGCGCGCGTTATTGGAATCTGGTGGAGTAATTCCACACATTTAACTTGCGGGGACGGAAATGCGTCACTGTGTTTTATCATTGCATACATTTTATCATTGCATACGTTTTTATCATTGCATACATTTATGAGCTGGGGCATATTAATTTCAGCTTTTTGTTGATGTGAAATAAAACATGTTTTTGATATTTCATAATATATCAAGAATACGGTTATTACAATTCCCTCTTTTCTCAATGACGTATATCAAGCCACACACATACCGCACGCACGGTGTTTACACATATTTTTTATATGTTGTATTACTCTGCCTCATTTAAAATTTAATTTCTTTTGAGTTAATAAAAATTGCAAAGTACCAACTTGACTCTTTAATTTTACGTTGTTCTTAGTCAACAGTGAGAAATTATTTCACATTAAAAAGGAATAAGTGGTTTAATTTCCCATTAGGTGGGAGACTTATTTCCCTGCACCGATTTTTGCGATGAGTGCATTCAGATCAAACAAATGACTTTTTAGATTAGCAAAAATGAATCAGTTCAACACATATTAAATAAAACTTTGATCGTTATATAAAAATAAGTCAAACGAAGTAAATAATAAGTTGCTACGTAGCAAATGGATACAAAAAAATAAATGAAGTAGATCTACTACATATATGAAGTTGGTAATCCTGACTGTCGGTATGTAGTAAAATAGAGTTCAGTCCAATAGTAAAATGTCACAGCGAATGGTCGGTAGGTACTTTAAAACGTGTCGTAATCGTTAACCCCCTTATTAATAAAAAAAGTAAGACAAGTGCGAGTCGGACTCGCTCATGAAGGGTTCCGAAACAGCAAGTAACATAACATAAAAGTTCTTGTAGTTCGTTGTAACTTTGATCGATATTTTAAAAACTACTCGCTAGATCTCGTTCAAAAAATTATCGTTTGTAGTTTACATGGTAATGTATATCATATATTTTTTTAAGTTTTATCGTTCGCTTATTTTAGAAGTTAGGGGGGGGGGGGACCAACATTTTACCACTTTGGAAGTGTCTCTCGCGCAAACTATTAACTTTAGAAAAAAATGATATTAGAAACCTAAATATCATTTTTGAAGACCTATCCATAGATACCCCACACGTATGGGTTTAATGAAAAAAAATGTTTTGAGTTTCAGTTCTATGTATGGGGACCCCCAAAATTTACTGTTTTTTTTTTTACTTTTGTGTAAAATCTTAATGCGGTTCACAGAATACATCTACTTACCAAGTTTCAACGGTATAGCTCTTATAGTTTCGGAGAAAAGTGGCTGTGACATACGGACGGACAGACAGACAGACAGACAGACATGACGAATCTAATAGGGTTCCGATTTTTGCCATTTGGCTACGGAACCCTAAAAATGTGCACAAGTAAGTTAGTTAGCAAACGTCAGATAGCATACAAAAATTGGACATAACTGCTGAGTAACAAGTTGATAACTTTTACACAGTGTTCATTAATACGGGGGTAAGTGAATAACGAAAATATATTATATAATCGCAAGAAAAGGAATTTCGTGTTTTATTTAGCCATCTCTCACAATAGCAAATATATTTACGTAATGCAGACAAAGATATTCCCCAAAATATTGTGTTTCCTCTCCAGCTTTAAAAGACAGTCATTGCATTTGCTGACATAAAAATGACCACTACCAAGTCGGAAGCACTGAAAATAGGTCTTAATTTCCATAGGTCATCTCACACTCATTTTTCATTGATGGAGAAAAATAACAACAACATTTTATTCAGGAACTTACTTAGAAAGGACTATGCCCTTTTGTGCAACTGTCACAACTGTCCTCCTCGGTATAAGAATACACTCGCACTAATAATTTGCATTTTATCTGAATGCCCATGTGTCTTGTCTTGCAGTCGACTTCCCGCTGCTGATAGTGAAATCCGACAGCGTTTCAATAGGAAACGCCAAAAACATGTAAACCATACAAAGCTCCCTCAACAATGGCAATGTTGGTCCAGCTCTGCTTCCGAATGAATGGACATCGCCTAAACATTCACATTATACAGTCTCATTCATAACATTTCGGAATTTATATTTTCCTCCATTTCGATGGACAAAAGGGCTGTCAAAGATGTACGCAGATGGGTGCACTGCAAGTAGGGATCAAGTGGGTTTATATGAATTTTTTTGGAGACCCCTGGGAGACTCTTTAAACGCCTATACGTGGAAGTGACTTATTAGAGAATAAAATTCATTACATTCCCACACACTAAAGGTATCGACAGGACCTTTTCGTTTTCGTTGTCTCACCTTAATCCTATCAAAGTGCACCCCATTGCTCCCATCAGATGGCACAGCCACTCGGTGGGCGCTCGGTGGCTTAGGGTCCAATCAAAAGGGAACACAAAACCGATCTTCTCCCCGGGCTCTCATCCGCAATGAATGCGGATTAAAAATTCAATTTCATTTCGTCATCAAATACGCCGTCGGAAAGGGAAAATAAAAATAAAATCGAAACAAAATAACAACATCGGGAGAATCTTGAACTATGCAGCACAGCCTCTCACACAACCCGACCTCCGACCGTATCGGATGCAGATGCGGTGGCACGAATACATTGCCCGATATTTCGCTTCCACCATGTTTTCATTTTGCAAACGCGTATAGAAAACTGTAATTTGCTTCTCGGTAAAATTTGAAATTTCACACTGCACTCCACCCTCGCCACCGCAACAGCAGCAGCCAAATACAAGACACACACAATGGCAATTGCAATCCACCGCCCTTCGTAAAAAAAAAAAAAAAAAAATTCATCAGGTTACCTTGGTAAGCTGATTTCTTACTGGGAAACAGTGAGTGCTTGCAAAACAAAGAATCGGTTTTCAATAAACGAGGGCACGAAGCTGTAAAATTTGTGGACTTTCTGTTATTGGTTTATCGATCTGCAAAAGGTCGAGTCGAATATGAGTACCTTACCTACGTATGAATTGGGGGCTTATGTTCCACTCCCGCCAAATTGAGTCTGTGGCATTGCTGTATCGATGGAATTGTGAAAAGCTTGCAAATTGTTGGACCCCCTCATCTAATCCGATGGGTGGAGAATTTTTATTTCAATTATTGCCTGTTTGGGGGTGAAATTGCTCGGGTACTATTGTCGGTGGAAAAAAGGGATTCCGCTGCACGTGAACGACATTGGCGTTTATTTTTAATTTGAATACAATTTTCATGCCAACAAACGACTTGAGTGCTTTCAATAAAAATTCAAATTAAATATGCAATCAGATGGGAGTACTGTACGTGTACAGTGTGCACCCCTGAATGCGATGTGCAGTAAGAACATCTTTGAATTACTTGCGCTTGGAGATTCGACGATTACTGCCGAAAGGGTAGTATTGATACGATTTTTCTTCTATAATGAACAAGTAATTCAATCTTCTATATAAAGGGTGGTTAAATTTTGAAGGCCGATTTTGAATGTGAACCACACCTAAGCGGCAAGTTTTTTTCTGCATTTCATTTGACATTTCTCAATTTCAAACTAACTCAGTTCGAACCCTGGAAAGATACACAATCAAGCAACGCGTTAAAGTAATTCAGGCTTATTATGAAATTGGGCGTCCAAATCAAGATGCATATCGTGCACTTCGTGATTTTTTCGGTCAATTTAATCGTCCATTTTCACCTCAGTGGATTCGTCTATAAGCAGAATTGCCGCATTTGGGCGAATGATAGTCCAAGAGCGATTGTCCAAAAACCAATGCACCCACAAAGAGTGACTGTTCGGTGCGGTTTATGGGCTGGCGGCATCATCGGGCCGTATTTTTTTTTTCGAAAATGAGGCCGGTCAGGCAGTTACTGTGAATGGTGTTCGCTATCGTGAGATGATAACGAATTTTGTATGGCCCGAATGGGAAGATATGGATGTGGGCGATATGTGGTTTCAACAGGACGGGGCCACTTGCCACACAACTAACGAAACAATGGCTCTTTTGCGCGACAAATTCAATGGCCGTGTTATCTCACGTGGCGATGTCAATTTGCCGCCAAGATCATGTGATTTGACACCATTGGACTTCTTTCTTTGGGGTTATTTGAAAGAAAAGGTGTACGTCGAAAAGCCAGCAACAATTGAAGAGCTAAAGGATGAGATAATTCGGCACATTAACGGCATAGAACCTCAATTATGCCTCAGCGTCATAGAAAATTTAGACCATCCGATGGAGGTGTGCCGCCGAGGTCGCGGCGGCCATTTGCCCGATATTTTGTTCCATAACTCTGTAGATAAGTTTTAGCAGCTCTGTACGTTGGTGTGATAGCTAACTTGGATGTCGTCAAATATATTTATTTGGTTCCCGCAGCTAATTTTTGGTTAAATATAAGCCACGATATTAGCACAGCAGTTAATATACTTACATAAAACAGAGGTGGTGCATTAAGTAGGGCCATCGAATCCCTGTAGTTTTCTGAGTGTAGATACATCAAGACCTGAAATCATTATATCTACATCTAGCGTAATTATCGAACTCTTTTCAGAACTGAGTACACCTCTCTTTCTTTCTGACAAAACAATTTTTTTTTACGCCACTATACTTTGGATTTAGTAGTAAAGGAGAAGCACTCATCATCCTGAGACACATATGGGGTGTAAAGTTATAGCCTACGTAGATGACATCGCTATTGCGGTATCTGACAAATCTCCAATAAGATACCTTATGGAATCTGCCCTGTACAAGTTAGTTAAATGGACGGAGACGATTGGACTTGATGTCAATCCATCCAAGATAGATCTAATCTTGTTCACAAATAGACATAAAATTCCTAACATAAGTCCTCTAAAACGTACAAATAAAGAGCAACAATTTAGTAATCATGCCAAATATCTAGGTATATTAATATTAGACAGCAAGCTCAATTGGAAGCTAAATATTCAGAGCCGCACAAGAAAGGCCGTGATCGCTATCCATACCTGCAGGAAGGCCCTAGGTCAAAGATGGGGTCTTCAGCCTAAAAAAAATAAATAGTTGGCGCAACAGGTCTGGAGAGACCCTAGGCCTAGCTTCTCACAACCATTCGTTTTGTGTGAGTTTTTCATTTTTGGAACGAATGGAAGGGATCTACAGTTTTATGCCGACTCCAAACGGCTAATTGAGAAGCTCTTACAAGACATTTATACTCTCGGATGTTTGTCAGACGTTCGCGAGAGGTAGCGCAGCGGAAAAAACCCTAAGTCGGAATTGGGTTTTTGCGGGATTCGAACCTGGGACTCCCGCATAGCAGTCCAACACACTAACCACTAAGCTACTGCGACTGCGGTCTTCAGCCTAGGGTATAATAAATTGGCTCTATACTGCGGTGGTCAGACCTATTCTGTTCTACGGAATCCTGGTTTGGTGGCCCGCACTGGAGAAAAAATGCAATTCCAGATCTTTGGAACTTAAACAAAGATCAGCAAGTACAAGCACTCAGATCCACACCTTCGGCCGATCTGGACACAATCCTACACCTTCTCCCTGTCGATATTTACGGGAAATTAGTTGCGTCTATGGCAGCCCTAAGACCTAGAGAATCTCAGAAATGGACCAAATCTCTGATAGGCCATATCAGTATTCCTTTCGAGGGCTTGAACATAAAATACAAAGCAATAATCCCAGAATGTTCCAAATGGGAAAATGACACAATAGAAAATAACTATGCACTTGGAGTTTATACAGATGGATTCAAAATGACGGAGTCTTCCTCAATCGCACGAGATGTAGCGTCTTTCAGGCTTAAATAATGGCCATACGCGAGGCAGCCTGCAGACTTGCCTTGTTGGCGATAGACGGTAAAGCTATCGCTCTTTACATAGACAGTCAGGCAGATATAAAATCCCCGAAAACATCAACAACCAGATCAAAGTTGGTAAAAAAATGCTGTGAATCTCTCAAAGAGATTGCGGACAGGTGTCCAGTAACCCTTCGCTGGCCACAAGAGAGGCGAATGCAAGATGGACCGCCCTAGAAACCTGTCATACCACAAGAATGCTATGGCCAACCTTAAATGAAGCCAGAACTGAGAGCCTCCTATGAAAGGGTAGAAAATCTCTTTCCACCCTCGTAGGAATCCTAACGGAGCACAACACTCTGCGGTATCACATGAAGATGTTACGCTTGACGGAAGAAGAACTTTGTAGAGGCTGCGGTGATGAGGAAGTTGTTGAGGACACAACCCACTTCCTATATCACTGCCCAGGTCTCCAACACAATAGGCACAGATTCCTAGGGAGACACTTCTTCCACGCCAACCCGCCTACCTAACCTAACCCAGTGTTGAGTTGCAGGTCACAGCGACATTTCGGCCAACTGTAAAGTGGATGAACTAGCCAGACAAGGACGCGGCCTTCACTCAACCAACAACAGTGAACCGAACGCTGCTATGCAATCTATCAAATTCCTTCTATACAATAGGCAACAAAGATCGCAAACAATAGGTGAAACAGCATAGATACCTGCGTCATATCAAAGCAAATCTGGCCAAAACTAGATGCTAAAAGGACTCAGAGATTTCTCTCTATAGGTAGAAACAAAATCAACTCCGTAGTGGGGGCATTAACAGGACACTGTTTGAAACGCTCGTAGGTTGGGCACACCCTAAAATGACTTTTGCGGGAGCTGCATGGATGAGGAGGAGGAAGAAACCGTTCTTAGTCTTCTTTGCGCAAAACCAACTTAGGAGACTACTTCTTCGATGACCTCAGTACAGACATACGCTGTATCAGCAAATACATTACAAAGACCAAATGGCTTCAATGATCTTCCGCATATACTCAGCGTCAGCAGTTGGTCCTATCGACTACTGCTCGTTCCATCCGCACCTCGTAGACGGGCTGTTCGTAGATTACAATCCTGGGGGGACTGTTTCGGTTACCCTTCGTATGTCCAAAACAAACTGTCACTCGGTCAAACTCACCTTTTGACCAAGTTGTAACACCCCGCAATATGCGTAGAAGGCTGATTGCTGCAATCGCCACTATTACTATGCTTTTTGCTACATCCGCCCTATTTGATAAGTTGCCAGAGGACACAGGCGAGGGTCTAACCGATACGGTCGCCACCCGCCCATCCAAAGGCATACTGTAGACCTGTCACTTCCTCCTTGACCAGCCTTTACTAAACCTCAAGTAAGTTACACGACGAAAGGGCCGATCTACTAACCACCGATGGCGCATACGGTTTCCGCCATTATGACGAAACGTTAAAGGATTATAAGCGAAGGCACATATATCCGAAGACATCATCGTCCAATAGTTATTCCCAGTCTCCTCTCTTGAAGGAGTTGTTTGAGGATTTCAGGCGAGGGGAAGACTGTTTCGGTCACCCTTCCCCTATCCGAGGATAAACTGTCCCGATGCTCTATACGAGCCATAGGAGGATTGCAGATAAAGACTAATAGTCATAAACACAAAGATAGTAAAAATGCGCCCACTAGCAAGTCCGGCCTAGATAGCACTCTGTTCTTCTCTCCAACCCCCCCCCCAGCCCCCTCACCGTCCCTTAACTTATGTGGTATCACAAAGGACCTAAATGAATTTGGTCTATGTGTGTCAACTGGTGCACTGTAGACGAATAAAGCGATGAGCTTGTCAGTATTGTCACCGTCGACCTTTAAGGAACACGAAAATTGTTTTAAAAGTCATCAATTTTCCCATTTTACGACGCGCATTCGAAATCCCAAGTCGACATCACAATGAAAGCGATGGTATTTTCCAAGGATCAAACATCAAATTTGTTTCTCGCTTGGTATTATACGACTCCCGATCCATCACTCATCATCCAATGCAACCAAGATATTTTATAAACTGTGCGATTAGTTTTTATTGAAACATTTATTCCGGTATAATAGGCACATTCCCCACTACCCCTTCATGGTATTTATACACACACCTATGCACAAACCACTGATTCCCAGACACATTGACGTTCCATTGGATGTAATTTGCTTAGCCTTCACTCTACTTGCAATCCACTCTGTGATTGACCATAAATCCTGCAGCCACTGATGTACCACATCTGTTGCAATGGGTGTTGACTTTGAAGCTCGAAGGATACCTACTCTGGAAAAAGCCATTCACCCACAGAATGCTGTGTTTTTAATGACCACTCAAATATGGGGTAACTCGAACGTGTGGTGAATTTATTTCACTTGCATTTGTAATATGTCCTTGTTTACGGTCACACTGTGGCTGGACAGACAATCAAAAGCTACAATAACTTGGTTTACTGCGCAAAGAAAGAGACGGGCGAATTAAATGTAATCAACAGACTCATGGGTTGTGTTATCCTGGGAGCATGTTCAATGCAACTACATCGATTCAATCTGGCGCCATTTACTGAGTCCATTTCGATTCTAACTCAAAGTGCAATAACACAAACAACGCCAAGCGCAGCCATTAATTGCGTTGTGGAAATAAATTCAAAGAACCACCGGCCGTCACTTTTAATTAGTTTTAATCCGAATACATAGATGTAGACTTCATTTTGTATTTTTCCTTTAATCAACTCAAGAAGATTGCGCCCACTCATCAGTTAATTTTTTTTTGCAATGATTACTGCTTGAAGTGTTGGAAGATCTTAATTAAAAGTTACGCCATGCTGGTGCTGTTAATACTAAACTAAATGGGAAGAGCCCATTGAAAGGGTTATCCAGGCAAAAGGACTTCAAAGGGAAAATTCTCTTTATGCAAGTTTTTCTTGAAAAGCGTTTAAAGTTGTATACTGAATGCAATTAGCATGAGCAGTTGTCATAGAAAACTGAATTGACTTGGGAATTACAATGAAAACCGGGAACAGGTACTGAGTACCTACGGGCTTATGGAATATATTGGTCAGCTTCTGCTCGATGTTGACCGGAAGCTGGCAACGTGACTTTGAGCAGGGTTTTCGAAATTAAAAACGGCTTACAACAGGGAGCAGTGAATTCTCCGGTCCTGTTTAGTATTTACACAAGTGATTTGGTGGGTTCCCTCAGACACGCTATCAGGACCAAAAATCGAGGTCATCAACATCCTTCTGCAGCGTGACTTTGAGCAAATTAAGAGGTATTGCGAATTGGAAGTTGAAAATCAATTTCCAAAAATCGGAAACAATCCTGTTGAGGACTCCATTGGCTGGAGAAAATTAACAATTATTGGACAGTAGGGACGACCATTGGTGGTGAAAAACGTGGGCAGATATCTCGGCATTCGGCTCGACCAGTATCTGTATTTTGACAAACATATAGATGCTTGTCTTGCTGGGGCTAAGAGGGCCTACGCTCGCACAAAGAGACTGTTTCGCAGCAGTCAACTTGACTCCAGGGTGAAGGTCATTTGCTACGTGGTCCTTATAAGGCCTATCCGCCATCCTATATGGAAAAGATTCGGGTGTTTGAGAGGCAATGCCTCAGGGCCTGTTTAAGGTTGTTTAGAACTACATAAAATACTATCCCAACAGGCTCGACTGAATAGGAGAACATTTTCTTATTAAGGTGATTCGGAGGCACGTTGCTAGGGCGATGGCTAGTGATAATAACCTGATCTCAGGGGCTTACTACTTACTTACTTACTTAGGTGGCGCTACAGTCCGGGGTGGACCTGGGCCTCAACCAATACGCCTCTCCAGTTAGCGCGATCTTTGGCTAACTGCCTCCAGTTGCGCACTCCAAGTTGGTTGAGGTCCCCTTCCACTTGCGCGTGCCACCTTAGGCGAGGTCTTCCTCTACTGCGTTGTCCCTCCGGGTTAGAATCGAAGACTCTTCGGGCCGGAGCGTTGGTGTCCATTCCCTCTACATGTCCCAGCCATCTTAGACGACTGAAGCAGGGGCTTACTACCCCAATTTAATGTACCACGAGAGTACGCTTCGGTCTGGCTTCATCCCTCCTGAGACATTTCTTCATGTAGACATGAAAAGGTTAGTCCATCAGACAATAGATGGTGTGCCGATATTGTACCACAGCCACCCCAGCGCGAGGGGTAAGCGGCTCATCCACGAAGGGGACGCCGCCAATGCTCAGGAGCTCCTCCGTTTTAGTACCGCAATTGCGGAATGGGACAGGGTCGATACGATTGTGTTCCATTCAGATGTTTTGCCTATTTGATATGCGACACTTGTGAAAAACTCTTTCGGGTATTTTTCTAGCAGTTTTTCATTGAACACTTCTCTTGGGAAAGCCGCACAAATATCGCCTTAAACAGGCCACGAAATGCTCGCACTTGGAGCGTTAAGTTAGCTTTGTTTTGGCAATCAAATTGACAATTTTTATCCTCGTAGGCACACTGAAAGTAACGGAAAATACATGGACTAAGTGCTGAAATCGATGTCAACATTTGAGACACATTTGCAGGAAGGTTTTATTTTTCTAGACGTTTGGAGGCATTTCTTACATATATGATGACAAAGTGTAAGACTTTTGGTCTGATTTAGTTTTTTTGAGACAGTCATTCGACGCGCTATTTGGGTTGATTTTTTACGGATATTTCAAGGGCTTATCGATGCTTTTTTGACGGGTTTTTGAAGCGTTTTGACTGCGAGTTTCTTTAAAACCGTTTCCTGGGGCGTCTTCTGACTTAAATTTGGATGGGTTTTTAAACACAACCTTGAAATAATTTCTGACGCGTTCTTTTTTTTTTTTAATATGTATATTCGTCTCTATACTCCATTTTGGTTTATTTTAAGGTGCGTTTTTGACACGGTTTGCGACGGGTGTTTATAAAA
The DNA here is from genome assembly GCA_946477585.1 of Cheilosia urbana. NCBI lineage: Eukaryota > Metazoa > Arthropoda > Insecta > Diptera > Syrphidae > Cheilosia > Cheilosia urbana. The sequence continues at coordinate 26,146,514 of OX297856.1, forward strand.
ATATTTTTGACGCGTTTTCAATATATCTTTTGGCTCACTTTCTGTGTCGTATGTTTGACTTCTTGCGACTCATTTTAACAAGTTTCTTTATTCGGATGCCTTTTTTGACCCATCTTTCCATCTCGTATTTAAACTCGTGTCTTGAGATGTTATTCTGACTTAATTTCGGTTGGGTTTTTAAACATTATCTTGGACGCGTGTCTGACTTTTTCCGACTCCATTTGATATGCTTTTTTCGGGTGCATTTTATGACGCATTTTCCCGCCTTTTTGACGCTTTTATTCGCATGTTCTACGTCTTTTTTGAAGCGTTTTCGGATGTCTTTTATGACCCTTCAAATCTCGTGCTTAAACTAATTTTTTGAGATGTTTTCGAGTTTAATTATGGATGGGTTTATAAACAGAATTTTGGAATCATTTCTGACGCGTGTCTTTGAAATATTTTCATTTGCTTTTAAACGCATCTTTGGCTCGTTGTAGGATCCTTTTTTTTCAAACGGTTTTCGAAGAGTGTTTTGAAATATTTTCGCCTGCTTTTATAAGTGTTTTTGGCTCGTTCTGTGAGTGAGTTTTTTTACACGTTCTGCGACGCGTTTTTATAAATAAATTTGTTGCATTTTCAATATAAATAGTTTTCGACTTAATTTCAGTGACACGTGTTTGACTTTTACCAAATCATTTTAACATTTTTTTTGGGCGCATTTTATGGCGTGTTTTCTAGTCTTTCTGATGACGTTTTTGGATGGATGTTTTTTTATCCTTTTTAATGGTTTTTGGTTGCGCATTTTTTAAAGCGTTTTTAATTAGTTTTTCATTGGCGAATTTTTTCGATTCATTTTGAATGGTTTTTTAATTGCATTTTATGCATTTTATGACGCCTTCTCCAGTCCTTTTTGACATTTTCCAACACATATGTTCTACATCCTTTTAATTTTGTTTTGAATGGTTTTTGTTTGATCCATTTTTGATGTTCTTGGACATTGAAGTCCTAAAAGAGGAAATAGTCGTGCGCGTAGATTTGGCATTCTGTCGGCCTTCCTAGTATATCAGAAACTTCTTCTATGTCATCGAGATAGCAACTTGCAAGTCTTCTTTTTTTTCGAATGATATCTGCAGTCCTGGAAATTCAGTCAGTCAGACATTTCCAACAGAGAAGAGAAATATAGATACTCTTCCTCTCAGGATGCCAATGAAATAAAAAATGTGTACACTTTAACGCTCCTGAATATATTTTCAGTAGCATGTCCTCCTCATGATACATATTAACTGGTCTGACTCTGAATGGCTTCTACTATCTTCAAATGCCGGCTCAAAAAGTTTTAAGTCGACATTTAACGATTTAACCTTGACCTAACTGAATTTTAATTTTAAATCGAATAAATTATAAATGAACTTTGAATCGAAGAATCTAACTAACCATGTGAATGAGCACCTCGAATATATCTTTCAAAAAACAGCGTGTGACACTTGCATGCATATGCAACAGCATGCAACCACACCATTTGCAACTAACACTTCATTAATCTTAATTCTTTATCCGCATCAAGTTGAAATTTAGTGCACATACCAACGTAACCGTATACCTTCCGTTCATGTGTGCAGGTATACATGTTTTTATCAGACCATCAACTACTATCCATTTAATTAGATAAACTTTTGTTTTCCACTCAGCGAACGTAAGCTCGGGCGGCCCAGCCTTTTGAAATGGAAATGTTCTCTCCTTAATGAATTCGTTAGTAGGTGGTTTACATTATTCCTTGAATATAAATGAGCGGAACCTCGTATAATTCAAAGCAGTTTACCTGCCGTCTCCTCATCGCTCTCACACCAGCGGCCACGAGTACAATGTACCGTCAGCTAAGAGGTGAGCTTGCGATAAGAAAACTGGGCTGGGACAGGTCGAGATTTATTTTGTAACTCTGTCTGTTTTAGCAAGGTTTCTTAATTCCTTACTCACCCATCAATATTACTCTAGGACGAGCCAGGAGAGTTCTGAACGTTTCGTTTGAGTATGAAAATAGACACTTGGAGATACATCGGCGATATGCATCTAAGCTATAGATATATTGCAATAATTATCTCCCGGATTTGATTTTGTCTACGATGAGATTTAATTCTATCCATTTATAAATATGCAAAAACCGGACGCTAGTCTGTCAGTAAACACGCTATGGATACCAGGAATTGGTGGGAGCGAAAGGTACACATTTCGTATGCAGATGAGCATTCGACTTGAAAATTCAGTTTAAATTGTTAAATGGATTGGAAGTGACTTAAGCGGGTGATGGGTCGATGGTAAGAAAAAATAAAAGTTCCTTGCGATGGATCCCCGTCGGCTATATATATTTTTTTCTTTTCTTTTTTTTTTCAGCGTATTTGAACGGTATGCTGGCAGTTCTTAGAAATGAAAAGGTCTTTCCGGTTGCGTTTCGGGAAGTAGTTCAATTGAAAGTAAGCTATTCGAAAGGTCTTTCAAAAGTAAAATTAGATAAAATGGGATATGTTACGAAAAGGTTTAAATAGAAAAATATCTTCCTTCTTGCCCTGGGAACTGGAAGTAGCAGCATCGTTACAACTCGTGCTTTGCAGAAAAACAGATTTTCCACGAATCATTATCCTCGGTCTCCACTACTATAATAAATTCTCAAGATATTTTATTACCAGCAATCTTCCACCATACTAGTGAGAATAGCGGAAAGAAGTCGGACTTGATCCGAAAACCCTGATAAAACAAATAATATTAAGTTGGCGCAACAGGTCCGTAGGGACCCTGGGCATAGCTTCTTGGAAGCTTACAGCCATTCGTTTTGTGTGTGCTTGTAATTTTTTCGAGTGCGTGCGGAGAAGAATGAACAAAGTTATCAGAGAAACGCGGATATAACTAAACTCTAGGTCTCCCAAAAGTCTTGTAATATTCAGTCGTTATAAATACATAATTGAAAGTAGAGGAGACAAAACACAGCCCACGTCCACTGAAGAAGGAATTTATTTTTCGAAGCTTACTTGAATAAAATCTTTAAAAGTTGTTACAGGGACTGAAAGGCGTCTTTGTGCGCTTCAAAGGTGGATACACTCCTATGTTTAATCTACTAGCTGACCCGACGAACTTCGTTCCGGCCAAATTCGTTAATGTATAATGAAAATAATAATTTTGAGCATGCACGCAATGTATTTATACATGCTACTTTATGTAATTCGATCGATTCGAATTCTTTATTCAAAACTTATATACAATAGGAATAACTGAAGTATAGCAATATCGATGTGTTTCATTCAAACCCCAATTTATGGTACATAAAGGTTTGCTAACACGTGAGCACGCCACATAGGTACAATTGACGATGTGAGAAACATATGGGATTTCAAGATTGATACCACAGATTTCCAGCGATTGGTATAGCGAAAGCGAGACGCCCGGAAAGACCACAAGACCCTTAAATACCAATGGCAAACCTTTCTGAATAAGCGGATTCAACGGTATGAGAATATTTGCGTTATAACTTCCCCTGTAACTTTTAGCGCCACCTTTCAGGTCTAAAAGTATCCCATCCTTCAAGCGGGAACCAACAATATACATCCCCAAAAATTTATTGAAATCGGTTGAGTTGTTTCAGAGATGGACAAGAGGGCCACCTTAAAATTTATTTTGGTATTATATATTTCTTATTTTGTTACTTCCTCTAAAAATGATAAATGTTAAAATATACTGCATTTCAAAAAAAAAAAAAAACACTCATTGCTTAATTTATTTTAATTTTCTTATCATCCCGTTTTTATAATCAAAAACAACTACTTTTGAGGCGTGATTTTAAAAAGGGAGATTTTAAAAAAGCGGGATTAAAAAAGCGAGATTAAAGAAAGCGGGATTTTAATAGCGGGATTTTAAGAATCAGGATTATAAAAAGCGGGATATGGAACCCAACACCTTTTTTACAGGAACAAACTCGGGTGATTTTCGATCCCCTCTATCTTCGGTACCAATGAAGTCAGAAACTTTAAATTCGGAATATTTGCTAAGCTGATCAAGCACGGGCGTCTCAGTAAACTTTTTAGCATTAGTGGTTCCTGAAACTGTAACTGACTGACTGACAGATAATCAAAATTATGGAGTACTCCGAGACATCGTGGAATGTCTTGTGGCGCGATCAAAGGAATAAATAACTCGAACATTTGTGATTTCTTTATAAGGGGACATAGTATCCGCTTACCTTCTCAGAATTGTTGTCAATTATACAGAGGACTTCTGATTGCTGTAGAATAATGAAATGAATTTGGTTGATCGGTAGAGTTTGAAAATCTAAGATTTTTCATTCGAAGTGTCTGCCTATTGTCATTTTGAAAATATACATGCAACTTAAAAGTTCATGACTTTTCTAAGAACTTATTACTGACTAAAATTTGGTGGGCTTACTTGACAAATTTTCTTTTTATCACGCCAAATTCGAAAGGTTTTAAAAACTTGATCAGTGAACCCACCAACTTTTAGTCAGTAACGATTAAATAAAAAAATTTCTCTCTTAATTTTCAGTTATTTCAGTATTGTTCTACTTCAAATATTTCGTATTAAACCTTAATGAAGTTAGAACTTACTGTACTTTTATATGTCGGTACTTTCCACGACTGATTTTGTTATATAGAGTTTTTTTTTTATAGAAGAACTCTCTGGTTCTTTTTTTAACATTTATTTTTTGGTATGATGTCTGATCTACTTATCTTCACGTACCCAATAGACATGATTCATCGGACTCACACATTACTCGCTCACATTTCACATTTCATATGATGGGAAACATTTTAAACTTCGATGCATTGTATATTAGTTTAATCTAGGTACACGAATGACTAAAATTCCAGAGCAAAAGCATCTGGCATTTTTCTTAAAAAAAAATGCTTTCAAGTTTTCGAAAATGCTAGATCTATCATTAAAAATGCCAGAAAGGCATCACTGTCCTGCGACCTCATACAGGTTTCCAGATTATTCGAACAGGAAAATCAGGGGTGGGATTCTGTAAAAAAACGAAACGAAAAACGATTTCGCTTTACAAAAAATGCTAGAAATCATGCGATAGCGAAAATTTGCTTCATGTAACTCCTAACGTTTTTTCCTTCACATTAGTTTAGGTTTGAGAAACTGCGTGACAACAAAATTATAGTTTGGCAGTCTCAGTCTGGTCTCAGTATGTTGTTTTATTTTCGTTAAGTTATTATGACAACGAACAGCTGACAATTGAAAATATTTTGAATGTTGAATTTGTTTGTTTACGAAGCGGACGTTTGTTGTGAAAATGTAAGTTAAATAAATAAATAACAATTTACCGTTAGATTTCAATTAAATATTTTTCAATATGCGCATATTTTATCCATCAATCAAACTTAAAGGCGGCTTTGTTCAATCGAAAACGTTGCACAAAACTAAATGGAAAAACGAACTATTTAACTAACTAATTAACTAACTTTTAAATCAATATAAACCAACCTTTTGTCAGGTAATGTGAAAGGATTTGAACAATCACGCAGATTTTTTCTAATATTTCTTAAGTTCACATCTTCAATTTCAACTTAACTTTCTTCGCTATCGCTGGTCAACAAATAATAATTTGTAGCATATCTAATAAAATATTCAGCAAAATCTTAACACCACCACATTCAAAAAGAATAAATACGAAAATGATAAACATCAGGAAAAAAGTGGTCGTTTGTTTTCTTTCGTTTTTGATGTTACATGAAGCAAACCGTTCGTGCGCACGAAAACGTTTAAACGTTTTCGCCTTACAGAATGCCGGCCCAGCATTTTCATATTGCTATTCGTTTCTTTTTATTTCATCCAGCTACCATGCTAGCAGGCGTTCCAAATGGTATCTCCGGGCGGATCTGCTAAATCCTACTCACTTGCAGCCATCATCGTTTACACTTAATCATTTCCTTATCAAAAACGATTTATCATCATCATCATCATCATCATCATCATGACCATCATCGTCACCATGGCCATTAATTAATTTTGGTAAATGTTCGAAATCCCTCCATCTATGCGGCCATCAGAAGGCTGTGATTTTCCAAATCAGAAACAGCCAATTCAGGTCTAAATCTCCTGTCAACACTGCCTGATCCGAGTATGTACGTGCACTGGTGTCCAAGTCCATGTTTCCCATCTGCTGGCGATGTATGTGCTATTTGCACCCATATATTAAATGGAGATGACAATATTCGAATTTGGCATTTTTGAACCACAATCGGATTGTGTTAAACCTTTGCCGCGGCTTTTGTCATTTAATTTATGAAAGTATGTAACGTTGGTGTGTCGGAGACAAATGCACTACCACGTCATTAGCAAAATCATGCAATAGCTGGTGCGCGCAAGCAGATCGAGGGGGGGGGGGGTGCTTGTGGCGATAAATTTATGCAATCACGAAGTAGTTGTTATTCATTTATGCACGCAAGTTATGACAGTTTTGACTAAGTATCGACGACCCCAATTAGTTTTCCCTGGGACATACTAATGAGCGGGAATTGATGACCTTAAGATGGAGTACATATTAAAAAGGCTTTCGGATGCTCCATCGAAATTCGATGAAAAGAAGAGAAATCGGACCTTGGTGGGGTACATTCTCGATTTATGTATCGATGGGAACCTCCAATTTCTTAGACCTCTTTTTGGCTGCAGATTCATTCAATCTTCTTGGATATGCTCCCTTGGCTCATGAATTAATCCGGTGAATGTGATTGTCTGCTGCAAGTAAAATCATCACATCAGTTGATTAGAGATATTGAAAAAGTTGCCACCAGTATCTCACATGTCCCAAGTTTAATCCACCCGCACTCAACGATCACTTTACCCACATGTGCAGTGTACCTTCTACTCCAGTGCTCACCGTACCTTCATGCTGGCTCTATTTATCAACATCTCCAACCTTGTACAAAGCATATCGAACTCATGTTGAAAGACGCACCCTCATAATTGTATCTGTAAATGTATGAAAATGAAACCCATGTATCTCGATTCGCAGTCACCCCCTCCAACATATTGGATACGCTTGAAAAGTAAATCCTTAAATGAACTGGAAACAGGATAAAAATTCATCAGCCAAATGAAAAATGGAAATGAAGACACTTCACTCCTCCTAATGGTTTCGTTCATTAATACTCATGTACAATACGTCATGCGTATGCCTTCCCCGCCCTATCCAAGGACAAAATGGAAAATATTTCAATTTAGGAAAAAGAGAACGTTTTTACCCGCCTGTAAATTGATTGTCAATGCTATGACAAGTTTCATACAAGTTTACCATATTTTCGATTATGGCCTCGTTCCATGCTCTCACTTAGAAATTCAATCAATCAGAGCATTTATCTTCATCAAAAATTGAAAAACACTCACTCCGTTGACGAGGCGCTTCGTCTAGCACTAGAATAAAACGAAGGATAATGCTCGGTTAGTGTCATTCGCCTATCGCCTGCAGTGCGGATAGATTCGATTGAATTGTAAATCGGTTCTCTATTTGGGTATACACGCAAAAATACTACTGTAGGTCTGAAGGCTGTAGCCCTGGCAACAAGGGGCTTCTGCGATGACTTCAGGGAGGGCTAACTAAAATGTTGAATGACTGCCAGAGTTAAGGGCGAATCTGTGTCACTCTTTGGGAAATGGCATGTTGTGTTTTGAAATAAAATGTCAACAGTTTCCTGTGTCTCAGGATCTCTTGGTGATAAATTGCATCTGCATAAGGATATATGCAATTCCCTTTCAAGATTCTATCGCAGTGTAAGTCAAGGCAACTAACTCAAGAATGCATTCGTCTCTAAGGGAAATGCATTTAAATTACCCTGCCTGGAAGCAAAGAAATGTCACAATAAGGAATGCAAAACGGATGACAGAATGACGACGACACGGAGTCACACTGTGACGCAGAAACCTCTTTGGATGGATGCATGCTCTTAGAAGCAGGATGGATCTTCATTGCGATAGCAATAATGACCTAAGTTGGGTTATTCAACTTAGAAGGGTAAAATGACTGTCTGAATATGTCCCTCAAAAATTAATGCTAGTGACTGACACAAAACAAGTGACGCAACCAACTTTTTGTCCCAGAAATCACGCTTGCCAACTTGGTTTTTAAATGTAAATTGGGTTGTAACTTAAATTTGTAAGGACGTAGAAATGGAGAGTTGAGGCGAAATAAATTTAGCACCCTGGAACCTTCTCCTTATAGCTAATATTTTATTATTATCAGGACCGACTGGCTTCTTGGTGGTTGGGTGCTGTATGAATAGGGTAGGCACTGATTGGCGTCAACTTGGCGATGCCCAGTCGTTGTAACTGTTCATACACATCAATTGTGCTTATTTTACCTCCGCGTGGTAGCCACCGGGTACTGGTCCTGTCCTTCCGGGCATGACTTGCTAAACTTATAAGCGCGAGTGTTGAACACGAAGAAAATAGCAACACTATAATGCTCTGTCGGAATGACTGCCTGATCGAGTCTCAGAGGTCTTACATGAGCCCCTCAGAAAGAGGACGTACGGCGGATGAATTCACATGGTTGAATCAACGGTGGCGTCAACAGTCAACATGGCAGATACCTCAATGAGCTACTTTGACGTATTTAGAGCTGAGGTCATTGAGGATTTTTCAGCACTAGTCAGGGTGTTGAAATAGAGATGGTGGCGGAAGAGCCCTTAATGGGTCAACGGCAGCTCTCACATCCCCGCAGCGGGTTACTGACTCCGGAATATTCCGGCTCCTTTTGCTTAAGGGGTTACAGAAAGGGCCTGGTCCTCCAGGTTGGGGGTTGTGCGTGGGGTTAACGACCCTACCACGGAAAAAAAAAGAATTGTTGCGAAGCAACCAAAAGCCTCGGATAAGGACGGATTCACTGTTGACGACCCTGCAAAACGAAAAAAGGACAATGACGTTCGGATCTGCACGTGGAATGTTCGAACTCTGAACAGACCGCGTGCAGCCGAACAACTAGCGGAGGCCCTAGACTGCTACAAAGCAGGTATCACCGCCATCCAGGAAGTGCGGTGGGATGGGCCGGGCAAAAGGAGGATGAAAAACTGTGACATTTACTACGGTGACTGCTACAGAGAACAAAAGCAGCGTCTATTTGGATGCGGATTTGTTGTAAGCGGCAGACTTAGGCAAGAAGTCTTGAGCTTTCGACACGTTAGTGAACGCCTTACAACTATCCGCATCAAGGCTAAATTCGCCAACATCAGCCTGATATGCGCTCACGCCCCCACAGAAGATAAAGACGATGCTACCAAAGAGTGTTTCTACGAGCTCCTCGACAAAACATATGAGCAATGTCCTAAGCATGACGTTAAAATCGTCTTGGGTGATTTTAACGCCAAAATAGGAAAGGAGGACATCTTTGGTAGCACAATCGGAAAACACAGCCTACACGACACCACGTCTGGAAACGGACTTAGGCTGATTGATTTTGCTGCGGGACGTAATGTTACCATAGCTAGCTCACGGTTTCCTCACCTCAATATACACAAAGGAACATGGCGGTCACCTGATCATCAAACCGTCAACCAAATTGATCACGTTGCGATCGACGCAAGGCACTCCTCCAGTATTCTAGATGTCCGAACTTTCCGAGCGGCCAACATAGACTCGGACCACTACCTTGTTGTAGCCAAGGTACGGATGCGGATATCCAAGACGCCACAACAACGAGAAAATACTGTGAGGAGATTTAACGTTGGACGACTACAAACGCAACAAACCGCCAGAACCTTTGCCGATCGCGTATCCCTCAACCTCTCGAGAAGTCCTATGCTGCCAGCATCAAGTGCCGAAGACCAGTGGCGCCGATGCCAAGAAGCCATCAAAAACGCCGCAACTGATGTGCTCGGTTTCACCAGTCCACCCCCCCGAAACCCCTGGTTTGACGAAGAGTGCCGGCAAGCACATGCAGCAAAACAAAGTGCCTACGAAGCGTCGCTGCATAGAAGGACGAGAGCAGCTCGTCAGCTCTACGAGCAAAAAAGGAGGGAAGAACATCGGCTTCTCCGGAGAAAAAAGAGAGAGCATGAGAAGCGCGCGATCGAGGATATAGAGAGGTGTTACTCCAGGAACAATGTTCGGAAGTTTTACCAAAAGGTAAAAAGAACGTGTCATGCCAACAAGACCCGAACGGAGACCTGTAGAGACGAGCAAGGAAACCTTGTAGTAGAGTCACAGTCGGTGCTGAGGACATGGAAAAACCATTTCTGCAGACTGCTAAACGGCGAAGACGACACAAATTCCGCTGTTAGGCAGAACGATCCATTCAACCTGGACGATGACAGCCAAGATTTCCGTCCACCTGACCAAAATGAAGTGAGGATAGCAATATCTAAGCTTAAATCCAACAAGGCTGCTGGTCCAGTCTACAGAGGCATCAGTCTCCTGAACACTGCGTATAAGATCATGTCTGCTGTATTGTGTGAACGCCTGAAACCATTCGTCAACGATCTGATAGGTCCCTATCAGTGCGGTTTTAGGCCCGGTAAGTCCACGACCGATCAAATATTCACACTACGGCAGATCCTGGAAAAAACCCAAGAATACCAGATCGATACTCACCATCTTTTTGTCGATTTTAAGGCCGCATATGACAGCGTTTATAGAGACGAGCTATACAGAGCCATGTCTAGTTTTGGCATCACTGCCAAACTTGTCAGATTGTGCAGAATGACGATGGAGAACGCTCGCTGCTCCGTAAAGGTCGGAAACAATCTCACCGAGACCTTTGATGTCAAAAAAGGATTTAGACAAGGTGATGCGCTGTCATGTGACTTCTTCAACATCATTCTTGAGAAGATTGTGCGAAACTCACAAGCCAACACCAGAGGCACAATTTTCTATAAGTCTGTGCAACTGCTTGCATACGCTGACGACATTGACATTGTTGGTACAACACAGCGAGCTGTCACTGGTGCGTTTGCAAGTATTAGTGCAGAAGCGGCAAAAATGGGTTTAGTGGTGAATGAGGGTAAAACAAAATATATGCTGTCAACAAGAAGGGACACACGACATCGACGAATCGGGCAGAACGTCACGATAGACAGCTGTAACTTTGAGGTAGTTAGGGACTTTGTCTACCTCGGCTCCGCTATAAACTCTGATAACGACATCACATCAGAAATCAAACGAAGAATCACACTTGCCAACCGCTGTTTCTTTGGTCTAAGACGGCAACTGATAAGTAAGGCCTTGTCGAGAAATACTAAGGAAACTCTGTATAAGACCCTCATCATCCCAGTCCTGCTTTATGGTGCAGAAGCATGGGCGCTATCAAAGGCGGATGAAGATCTCCTTGGTCGTTTTGAACGCAAAATTCTTCGAGTGATTTTTGGTCCCGTTTGCGTTGACGGGTTTTGGAGGAGAAGATTTAACAGCGAACTCTACGAGCTGTACAGCGACATTGACCTAGTCAGAAAAGTACACATCAGTCGTCTAAGATGGCTGGGACATGTAGAGCGAATGGACACCAACGCTCCGGCCCGAAGAGTCTTCGATTCTAACCCGGAGGGACAACGCAGTAGAGGAAGACCTCGCCTTAGGTGGCGCGCGCAAGTGGAAGGGGACCTCAACCAACTTGGAGTGCGCAACTGGAGGCAGTTAGCCAAAGATCGCGCTAACTGGAGAGGCGTATTGGTTGAGGCCCAGGTCCACCCCGGACTGTAGCGCCACCTAAGTAAGTAAGTAAGACTGGCTTCTGGTCAGCGTTTTGTCCATTAAAAGTTAAACAAAACTGAATCGGTGAGTTTCACCTGATGTCACCTTTGTGATTTTTAAATTTAATGTTGTATTCCTCTTAAGCAGACACCATATTTACAGCTGGTTGTAGAGGAAATAGACACACTTCAGAGTCTTTTAGTGATTGACTAAAGCCCTATTTTATAAAAATGTCAGTCGTTGCAAATAAAACCTTTACCTAAGTAAAGATGGACAGTCTGACGTCTAACCCAACAAGAACTGGGGCCAAATTACCGCATCCGTGAGCGAGCCATACGTGACTGAATTTTGCGGATTAACAAGCAAAACAATAACAAATTCAGTCACGTATTACTCGATCAAGGATGTGGTAATTCAACCACTGTACTGTGGGCTTAAAAACAATTTCTCAGTTACGAAACCAAAATAGTTATCAGACAAGTTTTAGGTCTCATCGAAGATTTTTGGCCTCCGGTAATTTTTTTTTGTTTTAGCCAAAGCAAACAGAAATCTTTAGTGGAACACAAAATATTCGCCTGATTAGTTAGTACGTAAAAATGGTTTATGATTTTTAAGCATTAAATAAATTAAATAAAAATTGTCAAATTTACCAAACTTAGTAGCTACAACTACCGGGGCCTTCAACAACAACGAAACTGACGCAATTCTACGCAGCTTGCGTGGAGCCCACCTAAATAGCAGCCTATGTGACTGGATTGGGCACACGTTCGATTAAGTCACAGCTAAGGGACGTGAGCACTGAGCGGAAGGTTAATAGAGGAAGGTGGAGTCCTCTCACCGCTCATATAGCTCCTCGTAGTTGATGAACTACTAAAAATACTGGAAAAGGAAGGCTTCGTTGTGAGTGCATACGCACACGATGTCTTGATTCTGGTTCCAGGTAAATACAATCCAGTTTTCAGCGAAAGACCTACCTACCTACCTATACCTACCTACCTTTCTCGTTAGTTGAACCGACGAACCCGCAACCCAACAAAACACAATACCTCACGAAACATACCTACTGTATATTTTGTGAGAGTTTTTTTTAGTTTTGTTTTTTAAACCATTTGCTTAAGTTATATCCTTTTGTCTGCTCAGCCTTTGGGCGGAGCAGACAGATGTGTGAGAGCTTGAAATATTGAAATACTCGGGAAAGTGTTTGCTAAAAGCGATTTCAAAACTTTATTTTTCTGTTAAAAACACAGATTAAGGATCTCTTTAATCTACTCTTTGATGGACTAGAAAGCGGGCTCTAAAATACTCCTTGATTTCATATGCACATCTCGGTTGTTCCAGTAAATAAAAGCGTACTGCAATCACTTCCGTACACAAAGAAAATTGGCATATGGATTCCAGTTACTGGATTAAATGAACTGTGAACTGAACTTCAACTCAAATTTTAACAACAAGTTAGTTAATTAGTTAAACGACCATTTATTATTTTATTCATTATATGGTTATGTTGTGTATTCTTGAGCGATATCAGCGCAAATATATACGAGAATATTTACTGATATATCGATACTTCCGTCGACATATGTCAACTTGACACATGAGACATGACCCATGGAGTAACCTCGATTCCCATTTCTCCATTATATGTATAAAATAAATTTTAAGTTACTGAATAAATCACTGAATTATCATTGATCTGTTTTCATTTTGGAAGCCTACAGGTATGCTGGATATGCAACAGGTTTGGCCTTTTATAAGCCGTCTACCAGATTGACATTAAAGAGTACAAAAAGAAATTAGTACATAAGATACATATTTAAATTGAAAAAGGATATCATTTGTATTTTATAAGGTACTGACTATTTAAAAATTTCCTTCGATTATGTAGCGCAATGCGTGCGCTGCATAGTTGTAGAGCAGGTCCCAACCTCTGCCATCATTCAAGATATGGATTGCATCCTCAATCCCAAGTGTTTGCGAACCGAAGAAGTTATTGCGGATTTCCTCAAATATGGGACACTTAGCAATGAAGCGAAACACATCATCTCGTTCCCTGAGGTTGCACAGGTCGCATAAAATTGATGCGGTATGAAATTAGGATTTCGCCTCTGATTTTGAAGATGCTACCTATTTTAAACACTGGTTGCTGTTCAAAAAATACGTTCTTTCCTGAAGACGATTGTCAAACTTGCTGTAGTAAGCTCTGTATTGAGATGACTGATGCGCTTCATTTACAAGTTTGTCATAAGCTCATTGAATAGTTTTCTGAAGTATCGTGTTCACATTTTGTTTTAGCGATTCGTGATGATCATTTGGTGTGAAAATAAAGCTATATCGACATGCACCTTTTCTTTCAAATAATCCCAAAGAAAGAAGTCCAACGGTGTCAAATCACATGATCTTGACAGCCAATTGACATCGCCACCACGTGAGATAACACTGCCATTGAATTTGTCGCGCAAAAGAGCCATTGTTTCGTTAGCTGTGTGGCAAGTGGTACCGTCCTGTTCAAACCACATATTGTCCACATCCATATCTTCCAATTCGGGCCATAAAAAGTTCGTTATCATCTCACGATAGCGAACACAATTCACAGTAACTGCCTGACCGGCCTCATTTTGGGAAAAATACGGCCCGATGATGCTGCCAGCCCATAAACCGCACCGAACAGTCACTCTTTGTGGGTGCATTGGTTTTTCGACAATCACTCTTGGATTATTATGCGCCCAAATGCAGCAGTTCTGCTTATTGACGAATCCACTGAGGTGAAAATGGACGATTAAATTGACCGAACAAATCACGAAAGGCACGATATGCATTTTGATTTGGACGCCCATTTTCATAATAAGCCTGAATAACTTTAACGCGTTGCTTGAGTGTATCTTTCCATGGTTCGAACTGAGTTAGTCTGAAATTGAGAAATGTCAAATGAAATGCAGACAAAAAACTTGACGTTTAGGTGTGGTTCACATAAAATATCGGCCCTTAAAATTTAACTACCCTTTATATCTCTACTGCTGTTCTCATCCTCTCTGTTCTATTCATTTTTATTGGTGGCCTCGTGTTGAAGTTTATCGATTAATGGGCGCATGCGCAAGTAGTAAGCAATTGTTCAATTGATGCTGATGGCAAGCCTCGCTTTTCGACTGTCGAATATAAATCATGCATTTTTTAGAGGAAATCAAAGTGGGAGAAATGCCAAGAAATTAGCTAAAATCCCCAAAAGTAGTTTTATGATGATGATGATGATTAATGGGAAATAGCGTTTGTAGGAAACTTCTCGCAAACAAAACATAAAGTCGAAGCACGGCAAACATTTTCAATCCGAGATTATCAGTAGCAGCTGTCTATTTTAAAGTTATTTTGTTATTATTACAAAGTTAGAAAATGGTGACCTTCGATAAAATTAGAGCGAATATTTAACATTGTGTGAAATTACAGTGGGCTCAACTTCACGACCCTACTGTAATACTTGGTGAAATCCCAGCCAGTCATGCTTGAACTACGTATTATTTAAAATAGGTCCCGCACATTCAGCTGAACTGGGTGAAGTTGGTATGGATAGAGTTGATTATATTCATTCCATATCGACGGTTATGGGGGCTCTGTTGAGTTCGCAAAGTGTGCTCTTCACAATTGCAAACATTTAGAACTGGGATCCATTCGTTTGAAAAAAAAACAGAAGTAAGAAACTGAACTCAGGATCCTACATGGACCTGCTGAACAAACTATTTATTCACTTATGAGGGAAACTCACACAAGCATTTATGTAACAGTCCAGTCGCACAACAAGCCTGACTTCATACACCATTCCTTGGACGTGTTCACATTAATTACAGCTTCGCAGCGTAATATAATAAACCCGGAAGCTAATACTTCCAGTGAATCCCCGCATACATGACATATAATCAACCAAACAAACATACTGACGAATAAGCGCAGCACACTGTTACCACCTAAGTACCTATGATGGCCTAAGTCCCCCTTTACGGGGACAATCCGTTTGTGTTGCTGTATCCTGGCGAAGTCGTATTCCCAATTATTCTGTGTTATAAAAATGAAATGCGTACAACACAAGTTGGACAGATGTCGTAGGGCTTCCACCTTATTGAAGCAAAGAGGACCATTCATTTCGCTTCTGTCACATCCCCACTCTCTAACCTCTGGCATAATGGGCTTACGTGTTGAGAATCTACAAAAAGACACTAACAACATCGTTTGGCACCGGTATGCATTGTCGACATTACGTTTGAGTTCCAAGAAAAATATGTACATATACGGTTTGGTCAAACAAGAACACCAGAGCATTGGACCATTCGGCCAACAATGGGTAGCATTGTCCGGCTCACAATTCAAAAGATTATTCGTTGACAATTTCTCCATGCAGAGCATTTCAGGGATTTGTCTTAGTTATCCCGCATAAGGACGAGTGATGTTCTAAATTTGTTTCGCAGTATCCATCGTTAGTCGAGTGAATATACGTCGTATGCGAAACGTGCTTCGACCACTTTGCCTTGGTATGGGTCTTTAATTTCAAGGAGGCGTTCACTGCAATTTACAATCTCTCTAATGGAAGCACTACAGCTTGACCATTCTCGGAGTTTATGTATCCGTTTCACACAGCCACACACATCCCGATCCAGGGACTAATGGGCAATAGTATGGATTAGCCAGTGAGACAAAGGAAGAATGGTGGGCACTGGTTTGCCAGGGATGGAGAAATTGGTGTTTTGAAATTGTCATGGGCTCTGGGCAATTTATAACTCCTGTTTCTATTCAAAAGCTGCGACAAATGTTCAACTTTTCAGCTTGTATATTTTTGTCAATGAGATAATTCGATTTGTTTATTATTCGAGGGCGAGTTTCGTCATTTAAATCTATGACGAGTGGAGGAACTTTAACAAATAATACATAATTAATTATAAATAATAAATAATAAATATAATTTTTAAAATTTTAAGTAATTTTTGTTGTACCTATTTGACTCCCCGTCTTATCCAGTTTATTGTTTTCAAAGTGCGATTCTCCACACAAACTTTAATCCCCTATTTCGTCCCTTTAAAGTTTTGTGTTCGCCTATGTCCTTCCTTGGGCCAATACGAATCCATCAGGCCGAAAATCGTAAAAATCGAACGATCGGCTCTCGAGTTATGCGTGCACAAACGGACGTCAGTCTCTTTTTTTATAAAGGGTTTTCCAATAAGTGGTGTTATTTTGGTATTCAAAGAAATATGCCACTTTTTGAGATAAATAATCGGATGTTTATTTCATAATAAAGTGAAAGATATGCCGTTAAAAAGTAACATCAGTCAAATGGCCACCACGAGCAGCATACAGGACCATATCCTTTCACAAAAACACCTCTTATTGAAAAACCCTTTGTAAAGAAGATTATTTATTGAGCTGAATCCACAAATCAAAGGCATGGACTTGAAATAGCGCACTTGTTGGAAACACGCAACGAAACAAATTATTTGCGACACAGTAAAAACATGCTTGCGACACTTTTACAAAAGAAAGATGTTTTTTTTTTTCATAATACCGAAAGTGTCCAACTGAACAGATCAGAAACCACCCTCAGTTTCTACTTTAAAAATAAAATTAAATAGCTTCCGCAGCATGCTCGTACGAGTAAGGGACCTTAGGCCTAGCTGCTGATAATTATTCGGTTTGTGTGAGTTTTTCAGTTTTGGGACGAATGGAAGGGATCTACAATTTTATGACGAGTCCAAGCGCCAAATTGAGAAGCTCTTCTTTCATGAAAGACAGTGAAAAAAAAAAACCTTTGAGAGTAATTAAGTTATTCCGGGGATCGAATCTGAGACCCCTCGCTTAGTAGGCCAGCACACTAACAAGCCAATGCGTCTACAGTTTCTAGTTGATAAGATAAAAAGACTGCGCTTCAGCTTGTACCCTGTTAATAGTTAAAACTTCGCTTAGCGGGGATCACTGTTTAATGGCACTTGGTAGTTGGTAGTAAATTTTATTTTGAATACGCCTTGTTGTTAGAAAGGTCCACCAAGGACCAAATTCTATCACTGAGTTGTCGGAGATATATATATATATTTTTTAAATCACCATACTGTAGGATATAGCTGACTATCTGTTGGCAGCTCACACCTTTGGTTTTAGATTACCGTTAGGAGTGAAAAAGTGACAGGAGATGAGGATGTGGAGGGGAGCTAAGGAAAGGAAAGGGAGAGATAGCTGAGTGGGAGGGACGTGGCATGCTTGGGAGGCTATACTCGCCGGAAATGGGGTGGATCTCGCCCCCCACACTCAACTGAACCTACAACAAAACTTTAATCAAGCCAAAACATTTTTATTTCGTAAAGACATCGGACGGACGGTTACCACCTTAAGAAGCGCTCGTGGTTGTTGTAAGCGCGGCCAATACCCACCCCATCTGGAAATTCTCGGCCTCACTTCCCCATTGAAATGTATGTCCATCCATTTTATATTTATCAAGCCATTTAGATTGTAAATGGCCGATTGATTGGTATATATTGACTGAACTTGTGCTCCGGAGACGTGATTCACGTCAAAAACCATAGGGGCTTTTTTGCCTGCTACAGGTTGTCGTGAAAACTACGATGGAAAATTTTTTTTAAACGTGTCTTAGGACTCCAAGAAGAATATACTCTATGCCGTTCATTGCCCCGCCTACTTTTTGGGGGCGTTTTTAACCAAATTGTTTTTTAAATGTGTGTATTTAAATTTCAAAGACAAAGAGAAGAAGAGTTTTGTTTATCTAAGGCGCTTTGTTTTATCCGGTGTGGAAGGAAGGAAAATTTTAGTCCAGTGAACTTTTTCATGACTATGATGAAACCGATTTCGTCAATATGATGAACTTCGAAAATTATAAAATGTGTTCATCATTCATCAACTTTGTTCATCAATATTATGAAAAATTCATCAATATGATGAACCGAAATTCCCCTTTAATTTCATAATGTGATGAATGTATTCATCATATTGACAAATTTGTTCATCAATAATGATGCACACTTTCGGTGCTGTCAAATTTGTTCTCATGTAGTTGTAAGATTTTTCACAAAAATAAAAACATGAAAGAAAAATACTGACGCCAATATAAATCGTAAAGATATAGCCTTCCCACTTTCATGAGGATGCTAAAATACTTAAACGAGCATAATGTCATGAAAATGGTAATGGTAATACATAAATATTATGCGAATTTAACAATAATAAAAATGAATGTCTGTTTCTTGACGAACGCGGTCATCAATATAATAAAAGCCGTCATCAAAACGATGAACGTCGTTATCAATATGATAAAAATCAAAACTTGGTAAACGTACTTGAATATGATGATTCCATTCATTAATAAGACGAATAAATCATCAACTGGATGAACCAATGACTAAATTCATCAAAATAAGTGTTCTCGGCATATTGATGAAATGTTTTGATGAAATAATGAACGTAGTTTATAAGAACATACGCCAAATTCTCTTCAGAATCCTGTTGAAAAAATTGATGAATGCACTTTCATCATATTGAAAAAACGGTTCATCAATTGTGAAAAAGTTTTCATGAATTTGTTCATCATATTTATGAAAAGTACGTCATTTCAATGAATATCATGTTGATGAACGCCATTCATCAATACGACGCCGACTTTTTTTTTTTCAGTGTACGTATCCAAAAAAGAATAATGCAATAATGCCAGACTGGTTTTGTTTCGTTTTCTTTAATAAAAAAAAAAAACTAAAAATTTATATTTATTTCGCTTTGGAATACCAAATTTGCCAAATTTTCGGAATTTGGCCTTTTTTCGTTTGGCTTTGTCTCACGTCACCCTAAGCGAAACGACACAAGACCGCAACCATTTTTTTGTTGGCATTTTCTTGGAGATAATTATGCAATAAGTCGAGAAAATGTAACAAAAAGTTTGAATTAATTTTATATACTCTTCGGTTGATGCCTTACGCGGGCTATCAAGCTTGACCTGCATTGCATATAGTTCTTACACAAAATGTTGCTGTTCGGATTTTTTTTCACATTTCGGTAGCCACGAAATAAATGCAGTTAATGCTGCTCAAATTGCCGATTACAATCCCTGCTATGTACATTCGTTTAGCCCTATGGGAAAGGTCGGCACTTTCCTTACAACCGCCATGCCTTTGTACGTCCCCTTTGGTTCGGCTGTGGCCGCCCTCAAACACATTACTGCTCGTCTGTTCTATTTGAAGGTTTATAGCCCTTGGTGCTGTCCGTTTCATTGGAATCTCTGGTTTGTGCAAATATCGTCGTGCTATACCTCTAGTGGAAAGCGCACTTAACCCGTTCTGACCCTCTTATCGGTACTTGTTCCTTTAGTTGTCCTAGCTATGTAGGATTGTAGGTGCATAGGTGGCTCTGGTGGATTGTAACTATGCTCCGCCAGAGTGCTGCAATAACAATGATCTATGTGGGTGGATGAACTCACAAGTGCTCAAGTGTTATAAATTGACCTTTACGGTCAAGTTAAGATGCACTTGCACTTACCCCAACACCAACGACGGTCCTCTTAGGATAATTGAATCACAATAAATGGAGTTTGGCTGCGATTTCCCTCACTCGGCTCTTGCTTGCTCCAGTAGCGTGTTCTTGTTTCATGTGTTTAGCAGTTTGATATTTTTAAGTGCAAGAGAAGTACGACTATTGTGGAGTTGAGTCGGGCACTCGTGTATGGGTAGGTACTTATTATAACAATTTTGGACGCCTCTCCACCAACGAGAGTGGCAATAATTGGAATTTGATTTTGAAACTCTTCGATATTGATTATATGAAAGTAGCAAGTGCATGTGTTGGCATGTACCCAAGGTGCGGAAATACCCACAGAATATTAAGCTGACATCAAAATCTCGTAAATGGTGCTAGCGCCAGCGTGACCGTTGTGCGACTAAAGTTGCAATTCGGCACTTTTTCTGAGAGTCAGCATTTTTTGCTATTTTGGCCCTTTTTTAGTTGGAAAAGGCGCTTCAAAAATTTTTCAGATGTTGCTATTTCCAAAATAAAACTTTGAAAATTAAGCGCAGAACGCAGTTGCCTATCCCAACACTATTATCGTATTTAGTGAGCCAATGCTTCAAACAAAAACCAGACTGATTGTAAAAAAGACATTTTTGTGAAAATTGAGTTTTTTTTTTTTTTTTAAAACACTTTTTTTTTTTTTAAAGACACTCCGGAAAAGAATATCAATTTAATGACTTCTCACTCTTCAAATTCGGTTAAGCCGTTTGGGCTTCAGGGCGTCACATAGGAACGTACATAGGATACGCGCGAAACACATAACCCTCCCTGTGTCCAGTCGTGTAAAATTAATAAATATGCAGAATAGCTTCAGCAATGGCTTCTCTTTGGCCCTTTTTCTTGCGACTTTTTAAAATTGTACAGCGGTCACGCTGAGCTGGTTCTTCTTTTTGTAAGGTTTAGCGATGGCGAGCGATTACAAGCGCTTCCCAGATTTGATTGAGTGTAAGCCTGACATTTGTTCTGTTTGTTTGTTATGGAGCCCCCCGATGGTAATAAATAAATAAATAGTTGGCGCAACAGGTCCGGAGGGACCCTAGGCCTAGCTTCTCACAACCATTCGTTCTGTGTGAGTTTTTCATTTTTGGAACGAATGGAAGGGATCTACAATTTTATGCCGACTCCAAACGGCTAATGAGAAGCTCTTTCAAGACAGTTATACTCTCGGATGTTTGTCAGACGTTCACGAAAGGTGACGCAGTGAAAAAAACCGTATGTTGGAATTTGGGTTTTTGCGGGATTCGAACCTCGACCCCTCGCTTAGTAGTCCAACACACTAACCACTTAGCCACTGCGCCTACGCCCCCCGATGGTATGAAAAATTAAAAAAAATCCTTCAATGTAAGAGCCCACGCCTGATGGACCCTGGTTAGCAGAATTCTACGGGGCCTCAGATCCGAGAATTATCTTCTTGCCTTGTGAAGCCTTTTCTACTGGAATTTGTTACAAACCTGTAGTCGTATCCTTAGTTAAAAATATGTGCTTCGCAACTTGGGAATTTAAAGACTACATAACCTTCCGCCTGATTATCTAGACAGCTTCGGTCTTATGATCTGCTATAGATCTAGGCCATCATTTCTGTATATGGCGACTGAAAGATCCGCGGCGAACTCTATCTTTTGGATGGTGTTCAGCCACTGTAATCTAATCTTAGCCAATCACCTTAATTGCATGTTCCACATGGGGATGGAAGGTCCCAAAAGCATTGAAGTACATAATCTTGAGTATAACGTTTTAGGTATTCGGTGATTTAGTGGTTGTTGTGCTGGCTAGTGAGTCAACTCTCTATCTTGTCTACAAAATTGCCTCAGTTGTACTCCGACACCTCAACCATTCAGCGTGTTATCCAGGAAAATATCGGCCGACACTTTTGGTTTTCTGTTTGCTTTTTTTCGCTTTTTTGGTATAAACCAGAGTTTCCATCGTTTATATATACGTTTTCCTTTTTAAGGCACCTTTGCATCATTGCAATTAAAAGGTCCGGTCGTGCTGGAGGCGATCCTTTGAGTGCCATCGACGCTTTCTTGCTAATAATTCACAGTGTTCCTTCTGCGTGATTGCATGGATGCGTTCCGAGCCCTTCAGCTCATTTATCAACTTCCGATAATCCATCCCCTAGGAGCCTAGGTCTGCTATATTGTAGAATTGTTTAAGGCATCCTACTCATTTTGGTGGCCTTCTGTAAAAAACGTTTAACAAGCCTTCTGGCTAGTCGTTCTTGAAACTGTGGCCTACCTCTGGATAACTGGGTTCTACTTCGGGTCTGGATGAATGTTGCTCTGGGCGTTTAAACGTCATCTTTCCATCACACAGTTCACATATCTCCCAGGCATTTCTGCTTCGTTAGCTTTGACGATTTGCATCAATTTGTTTGACAAGGTCTTCACTGTTCCGCTGCTGGGTTGAAAGTCGGTATTCACCATTTCCTCGAACATGTCTTTATCAAAGAGGGTGTCGCTTTAAGGGTGCTGTCTGAACCTATCTTTGCTCATGTTGAGATCGGTTAGCAGACGGTTAGAGAATGTTCTCTGCTTATACCTATGATGGACCCTCAAGCCAGTGTTACCTCTGAAAATTTTCAGAAAGAGTCCAAAAAAGAGTCCTGGATGAAAAAAAGGAGTCCCATTCCGATTTCAAAATTTTCTTTCCTTTTTTAAATAAACAAACTCTTCAATTCAAATTCAGGTAAACCCAAATTATTTCGAATTCAACTAAATCTGAACAATTTTGAATTATAGGAAAAATATCCTACATTTTAAAAGGAGTCCGAATTCACTGATTTTCAAAAAGACGAGTCCGGAGTCCAGGCGCTCTAAAAGGAGTCAAAATGACTCTAAAGCGTCCCGAAAGGTAACACTGCCCTCAACCTGCGTTCCGGAACCAAACTTTTTTGCGAATTGCGAATTTTCTCACCCCAAGTCGTCGTTGAAGATGCTTCCTATACTTGGTTTTCGCAATTTCTTCGTCAAACGGATTCAAATCAGATTTTGCTTCTCTGAGGGTTTGGTGCTATTGACCACAAACAACCAACCACTCAGTGAAACCGATCGACTTACAAATTGAGCTACCCTTTGATATCCCAGACATCATTGATACCTTGTTAGGTAGTATAAAGCTCAGCTCGTTCCCAATTTTTCTATGACACTGATATACTGTGCTGTGTTGACGAACGTTAGCCTAATCCAAATAGTCCCCCAATTATTAGGAAACTAACCTTTTTTATTACTCCGTTATATGCATGGCTAATAGGAGAAAATTCGCCCTACAAATGGAAATGTTCCAATGTATTATAGCCTCCCTTGGATTCAGTGTAGGCAAATGTATTGGTCCATCACCGGGAACAGCCATCATTCGGCAAGGCTTAGAGGGGTTTATGTTAGTCAAAAGAAAATTGGAAAACATTTTTCGAAAAAATCAATTTGCGGCCAGCTATCAGCTCCTTGCCTATAACTTCCTTCGTATCCACCTTGCCACAACGTCAATAAATTTCTTCATCTGTTATTTTTATTTACTTTTTTTTTTGTGTGTCACCCACTATACAAGCTCACTTTCTTTTATTTGACATTGTTATAAGCCAAAACACCTTGACAGAGACACATTTCCACTATATATGCCGTCGTCCTCGTTGTACCGTCAATGCGAAATGTGTAAGGATGGCAAATATGAAAACGCTAAGCTGAAGTTTTGATGAAACTGCTTATGAGAATTGTGCGCCAATGTCACTGGGTTTCTGGTTGATGACAGAATAACCGACGTACAGGGATGAAGACTGTGAACGTATTATAGTGTAGCAATAAATCGTATTACTTTGGTATTTGTGAAGAATGTGTTATGTATGAGGTGGCCTTAACATGGCCCTAAGGCGCCGCCACCACCCTCTATTGTGTATGGAAAGAGGTGAAAACAATTGGCGGCATAAAAGTAAATTGTTTGCGGTTGTTTTTGTGGTTTCGTGTAGATTGTGAGTAGATGTGTGCAGAAAATGAATGATGTTGTTTTGGGTATTGTTTCTGTATGGAAGTTGGTTTGTGCTACATAAAGATGGTACATACCATAAGACGAGGTTAAAGATGATAAGTATTTTATGTGGTTCGCATTTTTTTTTTTTGATAAGTTTGCTTGCGATATTAGTTTGGCAAAAAGCAATTTACGAGGGGACTCTTATGGATGTCGAAAAGAAAAAGGTCGGTAACGCCATTAGGCAGCAACCAGACTATGGTCTGATTCGATTGGAGTCTTCATGCCAAACTTGTGTTGAGTTGGAGAAAAGTCGTGAGTGACCTCCAAAGTATTGCAATTTATCTGCCCAAAGAAGTAATAGCCAAAAAAAAAGAAAAAAAGAAGAAGAATAAAAAAGTGCTAAATACCATTAGGCACCTTTCCCTAATGGGGCTATTGAAATTGTTCTGACTTCTCCGTTATAAATTATTATATTCGGTAAATGGGCCTTAGTGCATTTGAAAGCGCCAAATATATATATATATTTTCTTAAAGCATCAGCATGGGTTCGAATACGGTTTATGAATCAGTATTTCATTATTCTGAAACGAGTCGTTAGTTAAATGAAGAAGCGTGAAAAGTAGCACGGGGAGAGAGATAAAACAGCGTTAATGCCAATTTAACCAGTTTCAGAAATGCCGACTTTCCCATCTGCTCATAATGAAAACTTCATCTCAGTCTTTTCAAAATAAGCCACATACATCATACTTTTTTACTAATAACTTATAACTGTCTATCTGCACTACCTAGGGAGATCAGATGCCTAGAACGTTTTAGATCCAGCTTTGGCCAGATCTGTTTTGTCGCTAGACAAGTCGAGCCGGTTGCCCAGCTAAGATTTGTTCTTTCGATAGCGTCCAACTTTGTTTTGAGTTTGCAAGTAGCGAGTGGAATACCTAAGGAATCCTTAATTGGAAGCAGAGGTATTGTAGTTCCGTGTTTGGCGAGTTCATCAGCCCTGCAGTTACCTGGGATGTCCCTATGCCCCGGCACCCAACAAAGGTGAATGTTGAACTGCTCCGCCATCTCTCTGAGAGACGAACGACAGTCTTGGGTTGTTATAGAATTCGTGGAGACTGAGTTCAGGCACTTGATAGCAGCTTGACTATCAGAGAAGATACGGATATCTTTAGCAGATATCCCGTTTTCCCTTAGCCAAGATAAGATCTCTTTTATCGCCATTATTTCCGCCTGAAAAATGCTACAGTGATCAGGAAGACGGAAGGAGAGACTAAGATTTAGTCTTTTAGAGAATACACCGCCACCAACACCGTCCAAAGTTTTCGAACCATCTGTAAAGAAATGGATCGATTCATCATCCACGGATGCTTCCTCCTCCCAGAATGATCTAGTAGGAATGGAGACCTGGAAGTTTTTATCAAATTGTAGTTCTATTGTGGTGTAGTCGATGTTTTCATGAAGGTTCCTAATGTTGTTGAGGATAGCGGCATGGCCAGTTGTTTTGCTTGTCCATTGTGAAAAAGCTTTGAGGCGTACGGCTGCGAAGAGCTCCGCCGATGCACAAGCAAGCCGTTCTTTGGACTTTGCTTAATTTATCGCGATTAATCGCTTTTTCTAAGGCAGTCCACCAGACAACCACACCGTACGTGAGTATAGGTCTTATGACCGAGACATATAGCCAGTGAGTGACGCGGGGCTGTAAACCCCATTTGTTCCCTATGGCCTTTTTGCAAGAGAAAAGTGCCACAGTGGCCTTCTTAACTTTTTCTTGGATGTTAGGCTTCCAGGTTAACTTTCTGACAAAAATAAGGCCTAAGTATTTAGCTTCATTTGAGAACGTCAAGCTAGTGCCATTTATAGATGGAGGGTCAATGTGTGGAATCTTCTACTTCCTAGAGAAGAGGACAAGTTCAGTTTTGTGAGGGTTTATTTACGCCCAACCCACAACTGTTTGCCCATTTTATTAGCTTGTTAAGAGCGTGTTGTAGAAGTTATTTCAAAATGTTAAGGTACCTTCCTGAGACGGCAATAGCAACGTCGTCCGCATAGGCAATCACATTGTAACCTTCCGCCTCCAGGGATATCAGCAGTTCATTCACCACTAAATTCCAGAGAAGGGGAGATAGTACGCCACCTTGTGGTGTTCCTCTACTGACAGATCTTCTGGCCGATGTCTCAACTAGATTTGAGTTGATAATTCGGCTATTAAGCATCAAATTGATCAGCTCGCCAAGTGAGGTATCAACGTTCAGGGCTGCCAAAGCACCAGCGATTGCAGATGAGTCGACGTTGTTGAGGGCGCCTTCTATATCCAGGAATGAAACCATTGTATACTCCTTATGACGAAGGGAGTCTTCTATGGAGCGCGTTAGCGTGTGTAGGGCCGTTTCTACTGATTTGCCCTTAGAGTACGCATGTTGCGCTGTTGACAGACGATTTTTGTCAATGCTTTTGCGTAAATGGATTTCAATCAGTCGCTCTAAAGTTTTTAGGAGAAAAGATGAAAGACTATTAGGTCTGAGATCTTTCGGACTCACGAGAGAGCATTTACCTGCTTTGGGTATGAACACCACTTTAACCTCTCTCCATAGCAATGGGATGTACACCAGATCTAGACAGCTTCTTAGGATTATCATTAGCGTTGGCAGGATGATATCCGAGGTGTTTTGAAGCTCGGCCGGTATTATGCCATCTGGTCCCAAGGATTTGTATGGTTTGAAGCTATGCAGTGCCCAAAGCACTTTTTCTCTAGTGATCAGACCTTGTAGGTTGGTACATTGCAAGTTTGATCTGTTTGGATCTGTCTGGGCAATACCTATACAGTTGCCTTGGAAATGGGTATCGAACAGCAGATGAAGCGATTCTTCGCTAGAAGTCGTCATCTGTCTTTTTCAGACAACTTGACATAGTTGGGTTTGTCGAGAGTATCATTCTTAGCCTTGATGCTTCGGAGGATTCTTCTATCTTACCACAGAAGATTCTCCAAGATACTCGTTTGGCTTTTCTTAAATCTTTCTTATACAATTTAAGGGCTTCCTTGTAGGAGTCCCAGTCAGTCGCTTTTCTTGTGTATTTGGCACGATTGAAAAGTTTTCTGCAATTTGATTTACTAAGTCCCAAGTCCGAGCAGTAGGTAACTTATGTGAATTTTTAAATAAATTTGCAATAGACTGACTAAGAAAAAGAAACACTGACTAGGAGCTATCCCTGACTATCCATGAACAAGGCGGCCTTGGGATCAATTCATAGAAAACCAAACTTGTTTTGTTCAAGAATAAAAGAATAATACCGCAATTCGATCCACCAACTCTGGAGGGATTACCTCTAAGGGTAGCAGATAGTGCGAGATATTTGGGAATTATCCTCGTGAGGAAAGTTAATTGGAAGCCGAATGTCAATGAAAGAGTCGAGAAAGTAGCGAATGCTGTCCATGCATGCAACCGCATCTTTGGTAGAAATTGGGGACCAAACCCCAAAATTATCCTCTGGATGTATACAGCAATCGTGTGACCAAAACTGATATATGGCCGTATATAGTCTGGTGGTAAGCCTTCAGCACAGCGATGAATCTGAAGTGAACGACAAAATTGCAAAGATCAGTATTTAAACGGACAACTGGCGCTATGAGAACCACACCTACAGCTGGACTAGGGGCGATTCTCAATCTGATACCTCTAGACCTATACATGGAAGAAACCGCTGCCAAAAGTGGCTTAAGGATCAGCCAAGATAAGACTTGGAACCCTTGCATATTTTGGCAGGCCTAGATCTTATGGAAACTCTTAGGTCACGCTGTCACCAGTAGTGTCTTCCAGGCGGAGGTTCTGACAATCGCTGAAGCGGCCCGTAAGGCGTCAATATTTTCAATACCTCGTAGCGTAAGCTTTTTTTATCCGTTTTTTGACGCGATTTTTGTCGCTTTTTTGACGATTAGTAAGACATATTGAGTGAGCTTAGAAGGGCTTTTTTGCTCGCTTTTTCTGACGCGTATCCAAACCAGTCTTTTGACCCCTTTTTTTATTTCGTTTTAAGGCGCTTTTTCTGATGCGTATCAAAAAGCTGATACCCGACTTTCGACCCGATTTCGTTTGCAGTGTTTTGAACCGCTTTTTTATATCGTTGTAAGGCGTTTTTTCTAATGCGTATTTAAATTTTGATACCGGTTTTTCCACCCAATTTTGAACCATTTTTCGGCGCATTTGTTAGATTTTTTTAGATTCGTTTTTCCAAAAGTTTTTTGCCCGTTTTTTTTGTTTTTTTAATAATTCTGACGGGTTTTTAGACGGGTTTTCAACTTATATTTCAAACTTCTTTTTTCGAAGCTTTTTATAAGGGGTTTCGGATGCGTTTTGTTGACGATTTTTCATACACATTTCTCAGCGTGTTCTTTGACGATTTTAAAGACGTATTTTCGTCAGTTTAGACGCGATTCTTGACCCATTTTTTTTACGGTTTTAGACTCGTTTTCTGATGTAGTTCTCGGCATTTTTTTACTTTTTCTTCGAGGGGTTTTTTGTTTTGAAAAATTTGTTGTTTCTAGAAACATCGAAATCGGCAAGCCACTCTCTATGTGATACACATGGTTCCATGAGAGATAGGAATAGGTCCTTACGAAACGCCTGAACCGAAACGGTACATAACATACCCAAACACATACTCTCTGTCCACTATAGAGCGCAAAATCGAATGCATCCACTCATAGTCCATGCCGCAGGAAAACATTTAGAGGTATAATATAAATTAGTAATGTCTCACACTTTTTTAGGACTTAATCTCGGCAACAATGTTGCTTAGAACTTGGATTTTTAACTATTCAGCCCTTAGCAATACCTACATCAAATTAGATGAACATTTCCGACTGATTGATTAAGAACATATTCCATAGGAGCAGACATCACCAGCTTCAACTTTTACCTTCGAACAAAACGGATTTATTTCATATAAGGTTCTCACTTTTCCCAAATTCATTTGAAAGCACCAAGGTAACGCTAATTGGGTACTAATTCTTAAGTCTAAAGACGAATTTCTTTAAAGAGAACACATTTGGTTCAGATCCTAATTGTCTGTCAAATAAAGTATACACCTAATCCCGAATAGCTCAGTTACACCACCGACACACTAGAATACGTAATTAGCATCCTCCCTCTGTTTAGTGATAATTATTGCTAATAGCAAGGCAGATACAGCACATATACATATCACACTTTGTAAATTCTTGGCTTGCTGGGGAAGTTTGGCTGAAAACTTTTCAATTTCAGGTGAAAACCATTTTAAAACCCGCGAAGAAATCCATAGCATGTAATCCTTGCGACGAGCACCTCATTAACTGAATGAAGACAGAAGGCTCGTTTTGTTTTGCCCTTAAATAGGTACATATGTTTCGTCGTTTGTTTTGTGAGAAGAGGCTATATAAGCAAAGTGTTGTGATATGGA
The DNA here is from genome assembly GCA_946477585.1 of Cheilosia urbana. Classification (NCBI taxonomy): domain Eukaryota; kingdom Metazoa; phylum Arthropoda; class Insecta; order Diptera; family Syrphidae; genus Cheilosia; species Cheilosia urbana. The sequence goes on from OX297856.1 coordinate 26,176,112, forward strand.
AGGTAACTTTAGAAGTTTGAATGCTTAAGTGCTCGTTTGGGATTTCAATATTAAATAGGAACGCTCCTGTAAAAATTAAATTCGGACAAATTTTGCAAGAAGAATTTTAGGTACACAAATACTTAGTTGGATGTGAACGGAATGTTTAAGTCAACAGTCAACAGACTGCAACAGGTTTCTTCCACGTCATCAGTACCTGATATAGTTGCAGTGGCAACACCGTCAAAGGAACAGCCCTACTTTGGGCTCCATATATACCTTCAAGATAGGTGGTTATAATGGTTGGCTTCGAATCAGTAACACACTATTGGACCATAAGTTCCTCTTCTGTGATACCACATAGATCCATTGCCAGAGGGTGGTAACACCAATCAACATTTAAACCAGTCGGTGAGGAATTGTGTACCTCTGGACTTATTTTATTTTATAAACACTTATTGCTAACCCACTATTATTGATCGGTCTCGAAAAAAGATACATGAAAGTCTTCACACAGCATGATCAATGAATGTTTCAACGTAAGTACGAAAAAGCACTTGGACGGCTCGGCAATGATAAAGGAGATGTTCCACGGTTTATATTTCCTCTCCGTCTCTGAAACTTCTGCAGAAGTCATTTGTAAAGATGCCCATTGCTTTTGGGCATTTTTCCAATGATGCATATTTCCCGGTGTTTACCCCGACTAGCACTTGGTTTTTTTGACTTCAATCAAAAGATGTTGGTGACTCGGTCTACTTGAAAGTTATAAGTCTACCATTCAAGGCATTAGAACAATTTTCAAGATTTTTCGGCAAGCATTTCGGAGATCTTTCAAATCTTCGTTCCATATAGGAGGTGGGCCAAAAGAGATCACCCTATTGGAAGATGGTTTTATTTTTGCAAATGGCCGCCAATGTCAAGTCTGTTTTGACATTTGTGGAGTAGACAGATGTAGAATACAAGTAAACAAGGCATGGATCGATACACTCCCCAAGAACGAGGAATAATTTCGAATTTTCGATTTTTCGACATAAATCATAATGAGCAATGAGGCCCATTTCCACCTCAGCGGGTACGTGAACAACGTGGGCACAGAAAATCTACGATTATTGCACGAGGAGCCATTACACCCGCTCAAAGTTAGTGCATGGTGCGCTGTTCACGCTGGAGGAGTCATCGGGCCATTTTTTTTTTTTTTTTCGAGAACGCCGCTGGTCAAATGACAACAGTGGACGGTGCACGCTATAGGGCCATGTTAACCGATTTTTTTCTGCCGCAATTGAACGAATTAGGACTGGAGGACATGTGATTCCAACAGGATGGAGCTACGGCATACACTGCGCGAGCCACAACCGATATTCTGAAGGCGGCGTTCCCGGATCGCCTCATCTCTCGTTTTGACGATTTGCACTGGCCCGCAAGATCGCCCGATTTAACCATTATAGACTTTTTTGTGGGATTTTTTGAAGTCCCGTGTTTACGTGAACAAGCCCGAGACCCTAGAAGCCCTCAAGGACAATATTCGACACGAGTGCGAGAATCTGTAGCCCGAAGTTCTCGCCGAAGTGATGAAAAATGCCATAAAACGAGCAATCAATTGTGACGGCCGATATCATCTTCTCGACTTGACTAATAAAATTCTAAAGGTTCCAATAAACATAATCAAAAAACAGAATCGAAGTTTCTCATTTAGAGAGAGCCAATGAGAGCCAAACAACATCGGATGACTTCTTTTGGCCCACCATGTATAATTTACTTAAGTAAATTCAGACAGATCTTTAAAATAACCACCGTCCAAGGTAGGGTTTGCTGAACTTCGACTGGTATCTGGACCTTCCATTAACAGCCCGCTAATATAGCTTAGCAAAGCTATAAGTCAGGCTTTGTTAAGTATATGTACCAGTAAAGTTAGCTTTATTTGTCGCCTTATTTCAAGTAGTCCGTTTTGCATGGGGCCTCATTCGATAGCTGAATATAAAATGAATTTTAGCAAGGATCTTCCGAAGCCTTAAGCTCTCAAAACTCGTTTCTATATGTTTCCAAAAAAGGGACTCGGAAGCGCTCGCTGTTTCGCCTTCCATATGTTTTTTTTTTATGACCAGACCATTTTTTGGCTTCCCACTTAGATGCTTTTCTGTAGTCTCTGACTCTTTAAAAACGTTATCTTTAGCTTTTGCTGGGTAATGAGCTCCAACTTGTAGTTTCTTACTATTGCGGGGTCTTCGGCTAGGATAGGCCACCACTAGCGAACTGTTAAAAGCCTCGGTAAGAGTTTCAATTATTGAGTCGAGTTTCTTTTTGTTTGTAGCCTTCCAGAGTTCCAGCTAAGGAACATACAAGCTTATTCTTCTCTCTTTAAGTTCTCAAAATGTACTTGTTCTGAAGGGCAGCAAATGATATTCACTTAAAGTTTTTTTGCGAGAGAAGAAATATTTACCCAGCTTTAACTAAATTGTGGATACAATTAGAATCAAGGGTTTTATCTCAAACCTTGATTAATAATTCGACTCTTACAATACAAATCCGCTTTTAAAGAAGCTCAGACTCCGCTCATTAGGGCAGGGACACGTAGTTTAACTTACTGATTTGCACAGTTATTATGCCTTCTCCATTTCATTGAACTTTTCCTTGGTACTTACCCAGGTTTTTCTTAAATTTTGTTATACTGGATAAAAGTTCGCAGTCCAAGCTCGTATTTCTGCCACTAATTTCATCAAAATGTATACATCTAATGGTTGTTATTGATTCGTAATTTAGAAGACGAGCCTACACCAAAACATAATTCCCAACTGTGTTGCAGATTTCATTGGAAAGTATTGGGGAATTTCAGTCTGTAGCTGAAATAAGATATTCGCCAAGCAGCTTGACTTAATTGGAACTACAGCACCATTTGATTCGTCTACCTCTGAGTCATTGAAGAGCCCCCTTTTGAAAAGATATTATTAGCAACATTCTATCCAACTTTGCCCTGCCTCATAGCTCAAAGCAGAATTATTGTAACAGAGACTTCTAGCCAGCGTTGTTCTAAAGTTCCCAATTGGGTAGTTTGTTTCTAGTATTTTAGCTTTGGCTCAACGCTCCAAGCCAATTAGAAATAGCTCACATTTGTCTCAAAACTAAAACATCACTATCTTAAAAAAAAAAAATTGGTGAAATATAAGAGATCGGCTTTCTTCGATTTTTTTGAGAAAAACTAAGTACCTACGGGATCTTATTTAGAATACTGATATTATCGTTAATATGTATTTTGAGCAAAATCGTTAGAGCGGTTTTTGTAAAATTTGGCAGACAAAACAATACCAAATATTGCAACGTTTAGTTTGAAAAATACTATTTGTTAAGTATATAGTTAAAAACCGATTTAAAGTTTTATCGAAGTCAAGAATGGGGTTTTCGAGATATGAGCAGTTTTTAAAATTAGCGTTTTTGGTGATTCGAATTGAAAATTAAGGACGCAGCAATTTTAAGAACATCAATATTAGGTAATCTAAGTTTGCATTTTGGTCAAAATCGTTATTGCCGTTTTCTGGTAAGCTAAGAAAAACTAAATTTTAAAAAATGACTTTTTTCAAAAATCGATTTTACGATAATACCGAGAAAAGCTGAGTTTTCCATTAAGTTTGAAATGACCATATAACCTTAGAAATTAATTTTTGTTACAATCGTATGGACCGTTTTCGAGATATGTCCAAATTTCAAAAGGACCGTTACTCGAATTTTTAGCCAAAAACTGGGTATGTAGTCATGGTAACCTCACTCACTTATGCTTAAATATCAATTTTGGTTAAAATCGTTAGAGCCGTTTTCGAGCAAATCAAACTGGTACGAACATTTTGTATCGGAAATACCATTAATATTGAGGTTACCTTGCAAAATAAAAAAAAACGGCCCCGAGCCCTAAGCCCACAAACTCCAAATCCGAAGGACAGACCGGACAGAATTTTGCGACCCACTTTTTTGAGTTGGTCTATCATCGTAATGTCAGAATTGATTAACATCTCGAGTTCGAAATTTTGTACGAAAACAATATCTTTCTCTTAATACGTAATGGAGAAAGTTAAAAAGGTAACCAATAAATGAAAATTTATTCGACTGAAGGCTGTCACAAAAACAATAGCTGGTTAAAAGATTCACCAAGTGAACGCATCTATAAAATTTGCATTTATTTTCTTAAGAAATTACAAAAGTATCCCTCCTCCTTTTCATTTAACTAAAGTGGCTCAACCTTGTGTGGAATGGCTCGGAAAATGGCACAACTCAAAAACTTCTTCGGCACAACGCTGCTCCTAGCCTCGGAGTTTGCAAATCAGTATCCATGTCCGAATAGATGAAATACCTACCATTTACCATTCAGACGCTTTTAAAAATGTATCAAAAATTGAATACACTTCGCAAACACCTATTTGTTGTATCTGCTTCCTGTCATCATTTATTGACAAAATCATCATGATGGTCTCTAGCGTGACTTTTCAAATACCACACGTTCGCTGTCCTCATTAATTTTTAGCTGTTTGCCTTTTAGTCATCATTAATTCATCAACAGTTTCATTCACCGTTTAACTGTAACGAATATCGTTTCGTATCCCAGAAGTCATTAATGCAGCACAGTTTTTAGCTCGCACCCATCATGACTGTTCTAACGCCAGAATCAGTAAAATATTTTATAGGTGCTCGAAACATACACGAGGATTAGAGCTACCGCATGTGATGAAGTTCGCAAAAGAAAATGTAATTTTAAATCGAATTTCGTCGAAATTAGATGACCTTTACCAAACACAATCCTCCTGTGTATATATGCGTACATCATGTCGTAAAATCGAAACCGAAACCGAGACCGAAACCTCATGTTGGCACGCAATCATCCTGCCACGTTCACTGTTGCCAGCATACTCATAAATGTTCATTAATAACATATACGAAGGACGAAGGAAGCATCACCCAGCCGGATGCCTAATAACATCGGGTATTCTGATGGCGTTGGCGACCTTGAAATGGCAAAGCAGATCCAGGTCGGGTGAGTCAATCCTCAACTCAAACAACACGGCGTGTCATTTACTTTGCTTCACAAGCACTTCATCTGTGTTGTTTGTTTGGTTATGGGGACTTTTCGTGTTCCCGTGGGTCAGTCCACGTGCGAGACAATTACGCCGGATGCTCGTCTCTCAAGCAAGAACCAAGAAAAGAAGTATTGATTTTATCGCGTCACATCCGCATCTCATAAGTCATTAGTGGGCCTTATGGGTACTTCATCAGGAGTCCAAACTGTAAGCATTATGGTCTTCTCACAATAAACTCAGACCGTTGATTAAACGTTCCCGTATAACAAAGACCTTTTGACAAAAGCACCAAAATAAAAGCATCATGATAACCGAACAATGTGTATATACGAGTATGTGCGGCTAAGTCGTGAACTTTTCAAAAGGCTGTGCTATGCCGTGTACAAAATTGTAGCCTCATAAATAATTTAAAAGCAATTTTACATCCTCCTTATAAAGGATTATGAGACAGAGTTTGTTGTTGCTATTTATTTATTTATTAATTTAGTTTTTTTTCATCATTTTTCTTTTTACGCTGGAAGGTCAAAATATATATGTACGTATGTATGTAAGAAGAAACAAATTCACGGTGCGTAGGGAAAAATGCGCCGAGTATGTCATCAATTTTCTTTGGCTAAACTTCCTGTTATAAATTAAATTGATATTTATGTATATCGGGTGCATAATCCTCCCGTTGTTTTAATTATAAAAATAGACGGTGGCGTTAACCTTTAACAAAAGCAACGACTTCTCCTGACTGTCAATGAACGGGTGAGAAAAATGAAAAATGATTGGCCAGAATTATGATTTAAGGCGGCTGTAGGTTACGAAAATCATTGCCACAGTCTTCAAAAATGGTTGACAGGCTGTGACATTATGTAGGTAGGTATAGGTTTTGTGTGGGTGATGGATTTAGGTGAAATCTCCTTTCTGTTTTGGCTTTAAGTGTACCGATTTGAAAAACAAAAATATATATGGGAGAGTTTTCTTATTTGTAAGTATGAAATACACGTCAGAGGGCTTTGAGGTTATGTTATGTTATGTTATGTTAAAGTGGCTCGATGAGAGAAACACTTAGGCCGTTCATCGGCCCATTGTGCGTACCACTGGTGTTTAGAGGTTCCTTATCTGGTTACTCATGTGAACCATTTGCTTCCGTTGATAAAGCTAAGAATGTTAGCAGCGCTAGTGTCACATGGATCGCTAAGATCATTGAGGAAGTAGTTTTCTAAGTACGTCATTTTTAGATTGGATAGGGCAGGGCACCTGCAGAGAAAGTGGGTGACGGACTCATCCTCCTCCTCATCCCTGCAGCTTCTGCAAAAGTCATTGTATGGCAATCCAAGTTTATACGCGTGTCTGCCCCGAATACAATGACCGGTAATGACATTAGCAACCAACGAGATGCTAGATCTGTTTAGTCGCAGTCGCAGAAGCTCCTTGGATCTTTTAAATTTAAAAACGATAAAAAAACAGGTCGAAGTATTTGTCAAAATAGTCTGAAAATTGGTTAAAATGATCCAAAAACTGGTCAAAATATTTATCAAAAAACGTGTCAAAAATGAGGACAATACGTAAATATGCATACGTATCTAAAAATAAATTAAGAAACGCGTTTTAAAAAATCAACAAACGCGTCGAAAAAAGCGAAAAAATTGCGTCGAAAAACAGATCAAAAAAGATTACAAAATTACTTTAAGAAATGGGCCAAAAATTCGTCAGAAAAAGCATCAAAAAAGCGTCAGTAAATGAGCAAAAAAAAAAGTCTTCAAAAATGAGCTAAAATAGAGCACAATTTGAAGAATTTCATCATCAATGTAATAACTTGGCATAGTTGGATTCTGACGTTTAAGGCCCCTTTAAAATCTCATAAAAAAAAGGTCGAAGTGTTTGTCAAAATAGTCTGAAAATAGGTTAAAATGATGCAAGAGACTGGTCCAAATATTTACGTGTCTTCGAATATTAACGTGTCAAAAAACTTGTCGAAAGTGAGGAAAATACGTGAGTACGCACGTATCTAAGACGCGTCAGCTTACAAAATTGCTTTGAAAAACAGGCCGAAAATTCGTCAGAAAAAACATTAAAAGCGCGTCAGAAAATGAGAAAAGATATCTTCAAAAATTGGTACAAAAACACACTCAAAGTGTTGAAAAAAAAAAAAAAGTTAATGATGCACAATTTGAAGAACTTCATAGTTTGACATAGTTGGATTCTGACGTCTCGTAAACGACATTCTTAATATTAGGCGCATGTTGTTGTTCTAAGATCATTCCTGCATATCGTCCTTATCACTACCATGAAAAGCTGCTGTAAGCATGTACAGTCGTACACGACATAAATCATTAATAAATAACAGGAACAGGAACAGTATTGGGTCAAAGTGGCTACCCTTAGGGACACCAGTATTGATGACAATAAATAATTTATTTTTGAAACCTCATAAAAAAATATTTAAAAAAGAACTAACAAAGTTTTCCCAATCGCCTGAAGTAAACTCTCCACCTTTTCTTGTAATTTTGGTGCACGATATTCGTATAGGGGCCATTCAATTATTTCACGACTTCTGCATGCCCAAAACTTCAACATCTAATTAAAATGACGAACAACTCCAGCCGATTTTTTTCGTCGCAGCTTATAGACTTGACTATACAACATAATTCGTTCTAACGACAAATTTCACTCCTGGCCAGACTTCAAAGACCGACAATCCTCTTTCGTATTTGACTTGCCGCCTTTTTTTTTTTAGCTCGAAGTTAGAAATTGTGTTCATAAAGGGTTCTTCAAAGTTTCGTCGCGTTCTCACTCTGACGTCTATCAAGTTCTAAGTCTGCGCACACCCCCGCATCGCCAAAAGAAACTTAAATTTGAATTTTTTGTTTTTCTTTGTTTTTCATTTCTCTCGACCAAGTCTGTGTGCAAGTTTTCACATTTGACAGCTTTACTTCCCGATGAAAGCGAATGGATAGATGGCTGCCATTCTATACCTTCTAACTCTTCGTGATGCGAATGCCGTCGTAATGCCGAAAGTATTTATTTTGAATGGGTAACAAAAAAGTAACTGGAACTCCATTAAAACTTTGCAAATTAATTATTAACGGTTAATGGTTTTTTGAGGATTGCTTAATCAGCAGTTCGCAAAGTAATTTTCAGCACGCCTCGCCATCTATATATACAAATGCGTATATCTGTTTGTAGCCTCTGCTTTTGGTTTGCATAATGCGAATGCCTCGTTCCATCAGGCGGAATGATGCGGAAAAAGAAACCGAGATAGTCGTCTAATAGAGACAGCAATATGGACGAGTGTGTCTCACTGGGCTGGCAATGGCATAGCAGTGGCCTGGCAACTGGCAATGGCAACCACCCGCATCACGGGTCAGATCAATACGACGAACAGAGAGGATAATTGAACTGAAATTGATATTCTGATGTTTCACTGAAATGGATTGCAGTTATAATTACTGGATTCTTCCTGCCAGCTGTTCGGTAATTAAAATAATTCCACGAATCGGTTAAATAGGAATACGACTGATGAGTAAAGAGCAAGCCATTGTTTCAGAAAACCGATTTTCGTATTAACGTTGATAACCCTGATGTGGATACCTGCTGCAGGAGGAATGAGTGCTGGCTTATTCCAGAGAACTAGTCTGAATTCGAAGGTCAATTGTGTAAAAATGTCTGAGGACTTTTGCATCATGTTACCCCACATTAATTAAGAAAATTTGTGCGGCTATAACTCGCAAACTTCATCTATTTAAAGAGAATAGTCTCATGTTAAATCCTCCCTGGAATTTATCCATATGTACTTGCTTTTTTAGTTGAAGTTGAATAGCTACTCCTACTAACTGCCTATCGTAATCTTCACATGGCATAACCATCAGGCGTAGGTCCACAGCAGCCCCAAGGACACCACTCTTACATGTTTGACATAGCACTTAAGAATGCACTCGCTCTGACAGTAAAAACCTATTCTAAAATAACCCCACAGGAGCGCTCTAGGTAAAGCCTGCTGACTGTGCTTTACACCCCTTAAAAATTGCAAACGAATAGGTAACAGGTTGCAACATTTTATTTGAAAAAAAAAAAAAAAAAAAAACAATAAAGATATAAATAGCCATAAAAAACCCCTTTCAGGTTTTGAATCTTATTGGGGTTGAAAACATCTTCATGTTATCGGTAAGCACAAGCTCTTGTACTGGCATTTCGACAAGGCAGCAAGCCGTAAATTAACTTCTTAAATATTATGATTGAAAGAGTTGAGCAAAACTCATAATCCAACACGCGATGTGCGACCTAAGGACTGAACAAGTAAAGGCGTATCGGCCGATGATATTGGTTTAATTGATAGAACCCAGCGCGGTGCCACTGGAAAGAGAGGCTTCGAAAATGGACTTGGTGCTGTACGAGGGTAAAGTCAATTACGTCCTGTAAACAAGATTGGATTAATAAATCTGATAGAATGTCACACTAGAGACCTACCTATCTATAACCTTGAGGTAGGAAGTTTTTGAATCTACCCTGGCCCTGAGACCGACATCTCATCAGGAATTGCGTGTAGAGCTTCTCACAATTGGTTTTCAATTCGAGTGAGATAGGAGCTGTGTCCCAAATAACTGAGGAGAATATGAACAAGACCGCAGTAGTTGCAGCTGTATGAAACGAAAGGGTGAATGCCTTCAAAAGCAGTCTGGTAGCGGTAGCGCAGGCTTTTCACGGTGCAAAAACAAGAAATGCTAGACAATTTTGCTCTTGCAGTGTAAGCCTTTATGGATCAGGATCCACACACATATACCTAGCTGTGAGTGGCCAGGACGGAGCTATCACTTCAATATGAACATGATTGGTATGCTGCTATTTTATGTTAAAGTGGCTTTCGATTAGAGAAACACTTAGGCCGTTAATCGACCCATTGTGCGTACCACTGGTGTTTTGGGGTTCCTTAACTGGTGAACCATTTACTTCCGTTAATAAATCTAAGAATGGTAGCAGCGCTGGTGTAGCATAGATCACTAAGATCATTGAGGAAGTAGTTTCCTAAGTACGCCATTTTTAGATTGGATAGGGCAGGGCACCTGCAGAGAAAGTGGGTGACGGACTCATCCTCCTCCTCATCCCTGCAGTTTCTGCAAAAGTCATTGTATGGCAATCCAAGTCTATGCCCGTGTCTGCCCAGAATACAATGACCGGTAATGACATTAGCAACCAACGAGATGCTAGGTCTGTTTAGTCACAGAAGCTCCTTGGATCTTTTAGTATTCAGTGTCGGCCAAGTAAGCTTGGCAACGTCGCAATATCCCAGATGTTTCCATCTATGGTTTGCCATTCTTGTTGCGGTCGCGTTAATGATTTGTTTAGCGTAAGACAGCGGTGCATGCACGTTGTACAGACTAACGCTATCAACACCGGAGGAGCCTAATCTTGCAAGTTCGTCAGCTGCACAGTTCCCTGGGATGTCACAGTGTCCCGGAACCCAGCAAAGGTATGCTGCTAGCTCCAACCTTGGATTCAGTGATGTACCAAGCTTCCCGATGGATCATAATCCGAAACACCTTAGATTAAATTAGGAGTCCCATAAGTCAAGGTTTTTCGCAGTTTTAAAGTAGCATCCAGAATTTCAGTTTTGCGGTCTCTCCTCACCACCATCCTCGTTCAAAAGGCACATAACCCGCAACAAAGACCAAAACAAGAATCGCACACGGAAACACAAGCAAAATGTCGACCTTCTGCCATACACTGATCCTCATCTAATCTTAGACCCACTTACAAGCCTAACTAGATTGCACCATAACAGCCTATTCCTTAGAAAGGTCCCAGTGCCCAGTCACGCATCAGAAACACACCAAACAACGTACCTTGCGTGTTCTGATTAAATAAAAACCGTGCCGGCAATAAATTTGCACGCCAAACCGGACTTTCCGTGATTAATGTGCTCGAATGCTACAATCACAAATCCCACTACTGCATGTTGTATGTAATATCTTGTCGCCTCTAAATCCTTGCTATCCCCTGGCCACTTCCTGATGGAATGCTAAAGCCATAAAATAAAAGTATATACAATATCCATGTATAAAGAGCTCTCTCGTAACCGCGCCGTGCTGGGGAAATGAAAGAAAAGTTGTTGAGAGAAAATGACAGACAGCCAGAGTAATCTTAAACGCTATCCGTTTCCACTGACTGGGAGCTGGGACTGCTGCCTTTATTGTGTATATACTTGCTGTGCATGCCAAAGGCGATAAAAACCGACACGATAAAACGGAACCCCGACCAAAAACTGCTGAAATCTAAAACCAACACGCAACTCGCACTCGTATGTGTATCCTTTTATTGAATGTCACTTAGAGAACACCACGCTGGCTAGCGGTTCTTATCGCACACTGTGAGTGCTAAAAGGATGTCCTCGACGTCAACGAGAACGAGTGTGGTCAGCAACACAGTTTCGCTGTTTAATACTTGCTTATCGCCAACGCCAACTGTAAACGAAACGACTGCGTTGGGGTAATCTGTTCCCCAATTTCCATCATCCCCCGAGGGTTGATCGTTTGTTGTATCGATTTAAACGTTTTACTCCGCTCCCTGATGGGATTGAAAGTTGAATCTCCTTCGTCGTATATCGTACGTGGCAATGATTTTAATTGCCGCATGTCGGTCTTGTTGGTTGTTGCTCTTACTTTATAATATAATTGATTGCGTTGGATTCGATGAATCCAATTGAAGGCGTCAAAAGGGGCTTTCACAACCCTTTTGTATATATGGGGCGCTGTGCGCCTCCTTCCGCATCCAATCATCACAAGTCGGTGTGAATGGAAAGGAAAAGTTTCCGCTCGTGCTGCCGGTGTGCTTAATAATTCCCAGCGCACTTTTCTCCTTCGCATACTTCTCTGCTGTTAATACTTCTTTAATCATTTTCAGCACGTTCGTCCCCTATATAACCTTCATGTGATCCTTTTTCTTTTTTTTGTAAAGAGTCCCTTTCCAGTGACGGGGAATGGGAACAAAGTATAAGTATTGTCGTCGTGAATTCGAACTCGGTGAAGTGTTCAAACACAATAGAAAGGGATTTGCTTTTTCTCCCCCTTCTTCCTTTTTTTGTTTTGTTTTTAATTCTCAGTTTCAATTCTAATAGCAAATCGATTTACAGTGCTGTACCAACAGAAATGTTCATCCTGATTACAAGTCCGCAATACATCTAGTTAGGATGCATGAGTGGATTTTATGAAACTCCTAGGGACAACTATAGTCGCTGAACGGAACACAAAATGAAGTGTTTTTGCTGCGTGCACAAAGTTTTGAGATCCTTATGAAAGTTCACTGGAGTTGCGGTACGGGTTGGACGGAAAACATTCACGCAAGGAACTTCCATCAGAATGCAGTATGCTCCAAACAAATCACAACTGATGCAGTGCAGTTGTGGGTTCAGACAGTGGGGCTGGGGACGCACCAAATTGCGCACTTGTGTAAACCAACATACGAGTCAATCGGAGGCCAATGAAAACTGGAAACGAGCAAGTTAGAGGCAGACGACTGAAATAACTCCAATGGCCAAGTATGGAAGATTTTGTTGATTTAGTTGCTGGAGTGTTAAATACTTGTTTAATTTTTTTGATGACTGAAAAGAACTTGCAACTCTCATCGTGAAAAACATTCGCATAATTATTTCGATACCTATTGTTATTGGTAGGGGCAACATTTATATTTTGTTAAAAGATGTAGCTACTTTGTAAAGGTCTTCTTGGAACAGACGAGTCAAAGAGTCCCTCACCTGCACTTCTGTAAATTGTAGTGCACTAAAAATTGTTATTTATTTTGAGTTCTTCAAGCTTGAAAGAGCAATTTGAAAAGCCATCAATCGAATATAAAACATCTTCGAATGAGGAAAGGCCCCTGCGCTCTTTATACAACTAAAGTGCTCAGTGTGTAGCAGATCAATTGCCCGAAAATCAAAAGTTTGCACTTTCAGCAAGAAGAGAAGGAGACAAAATATACCAAATGATCAAGATATTTACCTCTGTAAAGCGCCCCAGTGCCACCAAAGTGCTCTTGCAATAAAAGAATAAGTAATGCTAAGAGATTTAGCTCCAGGAAACTCACCGAGGCAATCTCAATACTGCCATTAAATTTAACGAAGAATTACTCTTTCCAATCGCAGTGTTTCACTGAATTGAAACCATTGAAAAGTAGTATCCTGTATAGGATTTTGATCACCCTAGTGATGGCGCTGAAGATCGCACTCTTTTAAAAGCGGCGAAAGACTCCTCGGTCGTAGGTATCGAAGGAAAAATTCTTCGTAAAACGTTATGTCCCGTTTATACTGAGGGGCGTTTTGAAGGAGATTCAATGATGAACTATCCGAGCTGTAGAGGGAGATAAATGTGGTCTTCGAAAAACTATTACACCGAGGCTAAGTCCTTCAGACTATATGGAGAGTACTGCGCTTAAGATGTATCCTTTGAATAGTAAACAGCATTCCTACAGGGCAGGCATGTCAACGGAAACAGCACTACATCAAGTAGTACGCGTTGCGGAAGAAGAGCTAAATACCGGGGGCATGGCGATGACCACCATAATGGACATTGAAGGTGCCTTCGATAAGATATGCTTTGAAAGTCTGAAACAAGCCTTGAAAAACGTAGGATTAACCCACTGGTGGTAAGATGGGTGGACAATATGTTGAACACGAGGGCGATAAATGTTCAGACGGGAACCGCAAAACTCAGAGGAAGGGTAAGCAGAGGTTGTCCACAAGGAGCTTTTTCTCACCTGCACTGTGGAATATCACTGTGGACTCTCTTCCCGACAGACTAGAGGCGACTGGCATTCACACAGTGGGAATGAGATATGCCGACGTCATAGCAATAATGGCCAGAGGCAATTTCATAGACGTCACCGCAGATATCATGAGAAAACAGCGGCCCAACAAAGACTGCTCGACTGTTTGGCAAAACCAACCAAAACCGATTTTATTTTAGATAAAATCACCAAAAACCTCCGCCAGTCACCACTGTGCAAAATTGCATTCGATTTAATCATCCAGATTAAGCAGCGAAACTTTTGTAGCGTGACAAAATTCTTCATTTGACACCAAGGGAAGTAAAACGACGCGAGGATAGTAATGAAAAGAATTCCAGAAGAGGAAATCCTGAAAAGTATCACTGGTCGTCACGGCTTATCGTACCGCATCCTCTCCAGAAATATACGCGATACCCCCGTCACTCTTTAAATACCCCGAGGATCATGGAACACACAGTGAAGATTGCAACTTTCAGAGAAAACTTTTGCCTCACGGATTTCACAGGCACACCCAATGCAATTGAGGTTCCCAGTATCGTTCCTATTTTTGAGGTCCAATTGGTACGACTATCTACATAGAACTTTCCACTACTGTAATACAATTTTCTGCTATGGGACGACGCCTTTGTCCGCCCCAAAATCACAAACTACTTTGACACTGATTGCACTGCAAAGTTCAAAATTAAATTTTCAAAAAGAAAAGGAGAAGCAAGACCAATAGAAACGACAACGACAGAGATTATCCACTGCAGATATGCAAGGTAATTTAATCTGCGCGTCCTGGGTAAAAAAAAAAAAAAAACCCAACGCAAATGAAAACAATTAAAGGATTAGACTCTGCTTGTTTTAACTTTTCCTGTTTGTTCTCTGTTGTCGAGTTACTGTCGTCGGTTAGGTTTTTTTTCCACGAAACGAAACTGATGGGAAACACTATGTCCCTTATACAAAGTCCGAGGCGCAACGAGAAAACTAAATAAGCTAAGGGGATTTTCCAAATTATTTCCTCTTTGTTGGATAAATTTCCTGACATTTTGTAGCGACAGATGGAAATTATTGTTCTGTCCACTTCGTTGCAGCGTTGGTATTTGCATGGATGTACCTGGTGGGCGTCAATTTGTGGAACAATCCGACTCGGCCTTAGACAATAGAAGAAAAGCCTAAAATTTATCTTCCTTGCGGGCGCGTATATTCAAAAGGGTTTGTATCTTTGTCGTGACCCACATCTAAATCATCTATCCAATATTCACTCAAATTGACCTAGAACAAATTTTGTCTTGTGCATCTGTACAGGAATTTTATATGTCAAGTTTTCTAAAGCTTCTTGAAAATTAAAAAAAAAAAACAAAACAAAACAAATTAAATATATGTCGATAGATTTAGGGCCGAAAGGCAATAATTTTAAGGATAGAGTTAAGTTAAGGGCGCTCGCTAAGAGCCAGTATTCTAGAATACGCTAAATGCTATTTTTTAAATTAGATTTAATAGTTTTTGTCTAGTGTGAAAGTTTAAGAAAGAATTAATAAAAATGAATTAAAAATTAAAAATAAAAATGCTATATGTCACATTGAAATCATACAGATGTACATTTTTTTTTGATCAGGATAAAATTGGTTGGGGATTTATTTATATTCTTGTTATTTTTACCCATACTTTCACTGTTTTCGAAAAGAAGAAACGATTTTATAACCACTCCTATTCCATCTCAATATCCTCCTGTGTCAAATCAATTCCCCTAAAACCCCCTAATTTTTTTATTGTTAGGGAAAGTCTATATAGGTTAATGAAAGAGAATGAAGTCCGTGTATGCGCGCATAAATCGAGAACAAATCGTTTTAACGATTTTGGGCTTGATGGCTTCGTTTTGGGCCAAGGAAGGATATAGGCTACTCTTTCTGTCGCGAGAACAAAACTTTAAGGGGATGAAATAGGTAATGAAAGTTTGTATGGGGAAATGTAAAAAAATAAACTGGATCGAAATCGAGGAGTGTCACTTCAAATACATAAATTAATTTATTTTAAATTCTTATTATATTATTTTATATGACCATATATAATATACATACCTATAATATAAAAAAAAAAAAAAAATAGTTGCAAAAGCAACAGATCCGGAAAGACCCTAAGCCTAGCTTCTCACAACCATTCGAGATTTTCATTTTTGGAACGAATGGAAGGGATCTACAATTTCATGCCGACTCCAAAACCAAAGGGCTAATTGAGAAGCTTTTTTCAAGACAGTTATACTCTCGGATGTTTGTCAGACGTTCGCGAGAGGTGGCGCAGTGGGAAAAACCCTAAGTTGGAATTTGGGTTTTTTGCGGGATTCCAACCTAGACCCCTCGCTTAGTAGTCCAACACACTAACCACTAAGCCACTGCGCCTGCACCTATAATATACATTTATATAAAGTATCCACTCTATATTATTTCTTTGCGGGGGAATTGGGTAGGTGCGCGCGGGAGCTGACGGTCTTGCCGACAGGTGGCACCGTTGTCGATCTCCGTGTGGCGACACCTCGACGAACACATCCGCGCGTCGGCATCGGTAAAATAGCGCAACATTACCCATCCACTAAAACGAGCTCTCGATCAATCCACTAGCAACTCTCCATAAATACTCGATAAATAATGGCGTGGCAATTTCCGCCGCCGCATGTTCCGCGAAAATATCTTTCTTTTTGGGTTCCGACACGAAGCTGGACGGTCGCACTAGAGTGTGGAGGCGTGAATATAATTTTGTACTAGTGTTAAGGAAAAGTAAGATTAAGGATTCATTGTTAAAATAAATTAATAGTGGGATAAGAATAATTCCCCAAAGATTTCAATGGCATTTTGTGGGTGTGTATGGTTGGTTGCAAACAGCGTTAGGTTAGGTTAGGTTAGAGTGGCAGGCCGCCTCAAGTGCAGCCTCACTTAGGCCAAATTAGGCCCATTGTGTTACCACAGGATCGATATCGACTCCTTATCTACCCGTTGAAACAGCCGGAGCTAAGAATGAAGCGATGGAGGCAGTTGATACCTATGTTTGCGAGTTCGCTGAGATTGTCGAAGAAATATTCTCCGAGGTATAGTTTTCTACGGAGTGACAGTGCTGGACACGTGCAGAGAAGGTGAAGAATAGTCTCCTCCTCCTCCTCGTCCATGCAGCTTCTGCAGAAATCATTTGAAGGGAGGCCTAATCTGAGAGCATGTCTCCCTATGATGCAGTGTCCCGTGATGACACCTACTAGAGTGCTTATTATGGGTCTTTTCAGTGTAATGAGACTTTTTGAGCGCTTGGAATCCAGCTGAGGCCAGATCTGTTTCGAGGTGTGGCACATTAAGCAGCTAGACCACCTGCCATTAGTAGCGCTTAATGCGTTTTGTTTAATTAGGAGCTTGCAAGTAGCAAGAGGCATATAGAGACTCCTTTTTTCTGGTAGAGTCGACATAGTAGTGCCTTGTCTGGCGAGCTCATCGGCGATGCAATTACCTGGAATATCTCTGTGGCCCGGCACCCATATAAGGTGAATTTTGAATTGTTTCGCCATCTCGTTCAGAGATAGTCGGCAATTGAGGGCAGTTGTTGAATTGAAGACGACAGAATCCAGGGATTTAATCGCGGCCTGACTGTCGGTAAAGATGGTGATATCCTTTACAGATATTACACTATACCGAAGCCACGACAGGGCCTCTTTGATCGCCATGACCTCCGCCTGAAATACACTACAGTGATTAGGAAGGCTGAATGAGATTTTACAATTTAGATCATAGGAGAAAACACCCCCCCCTACTCCTGTTTCAGTTTTGGACCCATCTGTATAGAAGCAGACAGACTCCTTGCGGGGTACTATTTCGTTCTCCCAGTCACTCCTGGAGGGTATGTAAGTTTCGAAGTCATTTTCGAATTGAAACTGAGGGAGGGTGTAATCAGTATCTTTTGGAATGCATTCCAATGTATTTAGAATCGATGAGTGACCAGTTTGGCGACTGGTCCACAACTGAATTGCTTTCATCCGAGTGGCTGCATTTGCTGCCACTTGTTTGCAATAGATGTCCAGCGGTAGCAAGTGGAACACTACGTCCATGGCCGCTGTTGGAGTGGTTCTAAGGGCTCCACTTATGCATATGCATGCCGTTCTTTGGACGCGGCTAAGCTGATTATGATGGATGGCCTTTTCGAGGGCAGTCCACCATACAATAACGCCATAAGTGAGTATAGGTCTGATAACGGATACATATAGCCAATATGTAATTCGAGGCTGGAGTCCCCATCTGCTTCCAATGGCTTTTTTACAGCAGTACAGAGCCGTGGTGGCTTTCTGAACTCTCCGCAGGATATTGGGTTTCCAGCTCAATTTGCTGTCTAAAACTAGGCCTAAATAGCTAGCCGTATTGGTGAGCACCAGGAGTGTGCCGTTTAGTTTTGGGGGTTCAAAATTGGGAATTTTGTATTTTCTTGTGAAGAGGACCAGTTCAGTTTTCTGGGCATTGACCGCCAGACCGCATTTTTTGGTCCATTTAGAGAGCTTAGAGAGGGCATTCTGCATGAGATCTCTAAGCGTGTTTAGGTGTTTTCCTGAGACAGCGATGGCAACGTCAAACAGCAAACAGCGTTACCACTTCAAAAAAAGCGAAGTAGGAAAGGGAAGTAGAATTCAAAAACATAGTTTTCATAGCCTTTGTAAAAATTCCTTTATGTATTTGGCTAAACTTTTCAGGACAGACCGGAACCAAAACAAACGTATCACCTCTTTGACAGAAAATTAAAAGGAAAACAATAATAAACGTCAGAAAATTGTAATAAATTATATCAAATATCAAATATCAAAATATGAATCTCGGCATAGTTTCATGAAGGAGTGTAAAACATATTTTAAATAATTTTTGTTTGGAAGTAGATTTAAGTTTTTTTTTATTAAGATTGAAGCGGATTAAATAAGGGTTTTCTAAAGTGAAGTATAGATAGATCAGAGCAGATTTAAATTGTTTTTTTTTTTTCCAAAATTAAAGTAAATCTACTTAGCACCTCCAATTAAAAAAAAAAACCGAAAATTCAAACGATATTTTTAAAGTTGTATAAGTGAAATTATTATTGGCACTTTACGAAATCTGAGCGGGATTTAATACGATATAAAAAAGACTGTCGTCCGTATGTGTATTCATAACTCGGGAATGGATCGTGGTAGGTGTATTCGTATTGGGCCCAAGGAAGGACATATCTACCTATGAAACTTTTTTCGAGAAGATACAAATTTAAGGGGATTTAAAAAAAAAAAAAAATAGTTTGGATAGAAAAACGGGTAACACTTTAGTGATAAAGCGGAAGATTGGTCGATACGTCAATTACTTCTATTGCATTTAATATAACTTATGAATAAAGAATTTTGTATCGAACTGCATGAGTATTGCAACTCTGCGGTCGATAAAAAAACGTATAAAACTTAACGAAAGACCGAGAAGGTTCTAATAATTGTATGACGAAAGTCAGTCAGATAGCAGGCACCAATATGAGAGGAGCAAATATTACTGAGACGGAATAAATATAAGTGGTTTCTTATAACATTTTTTCACTATAATTATCTTGTGTTTTTATTTATTCTGACGCGTATTATTTTTGTGCCGGTCTGTTTTCTTTTCTTTCCACTAATTTCCCTGAGCTGCGATACAAACTTGAGTTGCATGTGCAAATGTGCATTGCGGATGCTTGGAATTATTATTTTCATTACATTAACAAATTTGGCCGGAACTAAGTTCGCTGGGTAAGCTAATTTTTATTTAAAAATAAAATCGTTCAATAAACATGAACATGGGTGGCGTTGTTCTGCGGCATAACTCTTGATTTTACTGTAATTGAGTAAGATCAGAAATCTAAAACGCAATTTTTTATGACTTTATAGAAATAGTTTCTGTTTTATTTTTTTTTAGGTAAATGAAAGACTTCACTAAAGACGGGTGCGTCTGTTAATTCCCTAGTTCGACAAAAAGTAAGAACCACTTTCACACATAACATATGCGAATTATTTATTTTTTTGTTGGGAAGACTGTGAAGAGATGCAATGCTGTGTGTAATTTTTTTTTGCAATATGTTGTGAATAACCATCAAGGTCACTATAGTTCTGCCACTGGGTGAAGTCTAGTAATTTTAAATACCAAATGGAGTTTGGCTTGTGTTACAAATGTCTTTTTGAGACACCCAAGAGTACGAGGGATTCTGAGAGGTGAAAAAATTGTGATCAATGCTCCAATATGTAGGATTAGGTGCTATATTTTCGAAGTCATTAACGCAACTAATTTTTCTCTAAGACTTAAAAATATCTGAATCTTTCTTTCTGGGCGCCATTTTTCTTACCAATTGACAAAATTAGATAATCTGTCGAAATGTATTCTCTGTATAAATCCCTGACATCATTCTATCGCGAATTATGTCAGGCACAAGCTCTCTTTGTACCTGAATATAATAATTGTAAATTTTGTCAGCTTGCACGTGGATTGGTTTATACATTTCCTCAAAATTCCTCATCCTATCCGTTTCACAGAAATAACATAGGGCGCATCAAGGGCCAACACTTAGTTTTTGTTTCAATTGACTATAATGCCTCCACACCCATACCTGTCAGCACGTAGCTGACTCTTGTAAGGAAAAATGTGACCTCATGGACTAATTGTAACCGTGTGTCACATCGTTTTCATATTATCCGTCTTGGACCCTAAATTGCCGGCATCTGATTGACATGTCCAAGAAACTAAAAAATAGTTCGTTTCCTCTTGAAAAAGTAGCTTTTCAACATACAACGAAGATATCTAATTTTAAAAACTTGTACCCGCGATCCTCTTATTTCGTTCATTGCCCAAATTCAATGACCATAGGTATGCGTTGAGCCAAGTACCGAATTAAAGACCGATAGATTATATAGCTTTGATACCTTAGTTACGTCCTCTTGACAACAGAGTAATCTAGCTGTCTGTAAGGGGCGTACAATATGTATTTCATAAATACCTACCACCATCCTACCGGGATCCGTCTGCTGAATGTCCTTCCACACCTATATACCTATCAGCTTGGGAAGGTCATCTGCTCACCCCAAAACATCCATGAACGTCGAATTAAAATTTTGTACGTAATGCCGGATAATGTGCCCGATATATAATAATCAGATTCTACCTGAAATCCCAAGAAGAATCAAATTTATTCATCTAAGTTTTGCGCATAAAGCGTACATCAACAAGAAATTACCACCAAATTTTGACGTTTCCATAAACATCTCAAACAAGAAACCCAAATGATTAATCTTATCAATTCTTGTAAGTCACATTTTTATCCCCGTCACCATTCATCAACACAAATGTAAGCAAATTACCATGCCCCTCTATGTCCAGCAATCTATAGAGACACACACTTTAACAACTACGGAGAAGATGAAATATATCCTAGATAGCGGCTGTAAATTCAATCGCACGTAACTAATTCCAATTATGAGCGAATGCATCAGCAAATCTGCCATCTCATATACCGCCCCAAAAACACCATCCTAAACAAATTCGTCCTTAAAAGACATCAAATACCCCGGCAGGGAGATGCCACTGGAGACCACCACGTCACGCACATACAGCCATTTCGCCGGTATCTCTAAATAAGATCGAACAAAAACAACGAAGGAAAAAATGGGGGGAAAAAAAAAAACCCACAGGATAAAATGATGAAAGATTCTACGGAAACGGGATAGATGGCCATGGTAGCGAAACTCTTCACGAAAATAAACCATAAGGACATGCTTGAACCCACGACATCATGGAACTTGTTTCAAGCCGTCATCGCCCATACAAAAAATAACGACGGAGAAGAAAGCACAAATAAAATTTGATTTAATGCCAACCAGCTTCGGATATGATGATGATTGGAGGGTAATAAAATTTTCGAAACCAATATAATACACATGAACAATGGATAACCACCATCTATACCGCAGTCTGAGCCATGGAGTGGGAGGAAGAATTGACTAGAACTCAATTTTACTCGAAGCCTTGACAGAAGAAAAAGAATATAACCAAAGTGTGTTGGGGGTGACCAAGTGAAAGCCAAGAAGGAAAATGTTCAAAACCTCTATAAGCGAAGTCCTTTGCAGGATTAACTTGGAATGTCGGAATACCTGGGCAAAAGCCTGAAATTACTTTTGGTCAAAGTATTTCAATCAATTTACAATTTACCTCTCTCTATAGCCATGGGCGACGAGCATCACCATTATTGAAGGGGCGACCGCACAACCACCTGAGATATCTGGGTAAGGAAGCGGGTCAGTGTTCCTTCAGTAGTGTTTTGAGGTTTCGAAAGGACTTTTTTTTATAGCACTGGATATCATCCTTCTATTAAGATGAACGGTTTATTGAATTTCAACTTAGGAGAAGGAACAAAAAAATGGATCAACAGTCGACAAGAGTATTTGCAACGATAAGGACGTTAGAAGACGATATAAAGACATGACCCTAACTACAACGCAATACTCGTCCTTTACTTTTGCGGTTTGATTTTTTAAGCCCTTAAGAGTCCTTACTGTTGTGGTCCTTTATTTAGGTGTCCTTGCCAGCTCCCCGTGTCCTTTATTTTGTGGATTATTCCGGTTTAATAAAAAAGAAAATGCGAGAAAGGATTAACTATTATAATGCTTGGATGTTTTATATTAAATTTGTCCTTTGTGAGCACCGCACTTGAGTAATAAGTGCGGTCCTTGTATTTTGTAAATATTGGTATTGATGTACATAATATGGATGTTTTCATTCGAGTGGATCCTTCGGCGAAATTAGTCTAATTCTGTTTGTGGTAAGAGAACAGAACTTTGAAGATACCCTCCGCAGCATGTGTGTACCTTCTTTAGATTAATGAACTGTGAGTGGTAGGACATTTATGGGAAATAGGTAGGGATGTAAATTTGATGAAGAACCGAATTTTCTATAGGAGAGTAGGGACAGAAATCCATAACCCGATTTTTGATGTGTAAACATCTAAGCGCACGTTATTGGAATCTGGTGGAGTAATTCCACACATTTAACGTCGGGACGGAAATGCGTCACTGTGTTTTATCATTGCATACATTTTTTGGAATCTGGTGGAGTAATTCCACACATTTAACTTCCGGGGTCAGGGAATGCGTCACTGTGTTTTATCATTGCATACATTTTATCATTGCATACGTTTTTTATCATTGCATACATTTATGAGCTGCGGCATATTAATTTCAGCTTTTTGTTGATGTGAAATAAAATTTTCTCCATTTCGTCCTTGCACCGTACTCAGAAGAAATTTCAAGACTTCTGCAGGGAGATTATCATCTTTTACCAATGATCATAAGCGGAGACTTCAATATCAATTTTGCAGCTCCAGAAGCTCAACCATTTATTGATTTTATGTAAGATAAATTTAATCTCCAAATGAACTTCAACCGGAAAATTTCAACAACACGATATGGAACAACCATCGATGTTGTCTTCCAGCGTCATCTAGATAGATTACAGTCTCGAATGTACATATCTTACTTCAGCTACCACAATCCGATTGTATCTATTCTACCGAAACTAGCACAGAACGAATAAGTTGTTGTTATTTCATAATATATCAAGAATACGGTTATTACAATTGACGTGTATCAAGCCACACCCATACCGCACGCACGGTGTTTACACATACACATATTTCGGGACTGTTGGATACAGTCGCACCAATTTTTTTTTTACTTCACGTTACTCCAAAAATGAAATTTATTTTCGTTTCGTTCGCAAATAGAAAGAAGAAAACGAAATGCAAAATGATGCAGATTTTCGTTTTCCCACGATTTCGTTCGTTTTCTTAAATACGAAAGTGGTTCCGTAGCCAAATGGTAAAAAAACGGAACCCTTATAGATTTCTCATGTCTGTCTGTCTGTCCATACGCATGACACAGCCACTTTTTTCCGACTTTTTAAGAACTATACTATTGAAACTTGGTAAGTAGATGTATGTATTATGTATAACAATAAACAATAAATAAATTTTGGTGGTTCCCCATACTTAGAACTGGAACTCAACATTTTTTTTCATCAAACCCAAACGTGTGGGGTATCTATGGATTGGTCTTCAAAAATGATATTTATAGGTTGTTAATATCATTTTTTTCTAAACTGAATAGTTTGCGCGAATTGGCACCGCCAAAATGTTAAAATGTGTCTTAAGATTTTTTCTACACTGCCGCACCGCTTTGGAACGTCCGACAAACTTCCAACTGTCTTGAAAAATCTTTCTTTCATTCGTGCTGCAAATCCACTTACGCGAGTGGATGTGGGAAGCCGAGGTTGGGGTAATAAAAGGAACCTCGTTTTGGAGCTTTAGCTATGCATCGATGCATCCACTTGACTGCCCAACAAAAGACAATTTCATAATACCCCTGTTTCGACTTTTCACGGTTTGTATGCCCTACTTTAAATCAGTTTACTTGTAGAAAGATTTTTTTAACGAAAGTTCGGCCGTGAACTTAAATAGAACAAGTTTAGAAGAGAGTCGGTGAGGTGACTGATTATACGGCGAATGGTTTTTGCACTAACAATTTCAGAACTTAAAGTCTGACGAAAAATCGGTCAAAGACGGCTCAAACTTTTTAATTAAGGCTAACATTTTTCCAACACCACTGGCTCACCAACACACCCTCAAAAAATATCAACAACTTCCGCTGACTTCCGGTGTCGGCAAAGTTGCTGCCAGCGTTCATAGAATTTTGTCCGTTAAATTTGAAATTATTCGTTACGTGTGAATAGTATTTTACTTTGGGAATAAGTGCACTTTTGCTGAAAATATTTATGAAAAAAGATTACTGCAGAATGGTTGTAGGAAAATAAAAATATTTTGAGCAATTTTTTTTTCAGTTAAGTATTTAAGAAAAATTTACTCGTGAATTCGAAGTTAATGATCTACACAACCATGTTTGTCCTAATATGTTTCCAGTATATAAAACAACTTATTTAGATACCTAGTATTATTAACCAAACCAATTTTATTAATCGCCTTTTAAAAATAAATAATACAGAACCAATAACATTTAGTTTTGTTAGGATATCGTATTCCCAAACTCTATCACATCATGGTTGGTAGCGGTTGGCAGCATCGATTTTATATTTTTTGTATGTTTTTACATGTCACACGATAGGAAAACAAAATAGCGAATTTGAAAAAAAAAAAAAAAAAAAACTGAGGGGGCCAGCGGCAAGAGGATTGTGAGTTGGGGGTCTCAGTATTGGATCTGGTTGATATCGCGCTGTAAACCCTCTGGCCGTGTAAGGGTATACTTTTCTCAACACATAAATTCCATCATTGACGTTGGGTCTAATGTGCACCATTTATATTTCCATTTAAAAATCGACTTTTTAACTCCTACGAAGTTTTCAATGTCCGTCATTAAACAACTCAATGCGATCAAAATAGTTGAACCTTGTTACTCACTGTAAGTCTGTAACTGTTTGGTACGAACACGTGTTTCTCATAGCTGCTGCACTATGCCTCATGCCAATATTTATCCCCGTCAGAACTTATAATATGACTTTTCTTATAATTTCGACTACGGTCAGTCTATAATGCTGAGAGTGAAATAAACTTCGTCGCTGTGTATCTGATATGATACACTATACAGCCAGCGATCGGCACACATTATATGCACCTATGTATAGGGCTATAATCCTTCAGCAACAAAGTCGACCGCCTTCTTAGGAGTAATCCCTCTAAAATTATGAAAAGGATCAAAATTACGGCGCACGTCTAAATAAAATTTAACAAAATAAAAAGATAAAGCTGAGCTGAGTTCAGTTGCTACCACAACTGACCGTTTGCCGGACAGCTTTGCCGTACTCAATCAGATTGCGGTTTACTTAAATCCAACCCTTGACCTTATTTCTTTTTTTTTTATTCAGTGCACTCTGATTAAAAGTTTCTATGGACTTTCCGCTTATCAAAATCTGTTCATCTTTATATATGTCAAAAAGCTACAACACATATACTCTTGATAAGGGTGAATCCTGAGCTGGCAACAGCAACACAACAGCACACCAACACACAAAGGCATTTCTAGAAAGGATTTATATGGGCCGAAAAGTCGCCTGTTGGAAACTTGATTTGATTCCACCCTATATTTAAACACTTGGCAGGTGTTTAACTTCTTCCTTGTGCGCTGCGTCCATACAAAGCCGGGACCGGGACCGGCTTGCCCACTAATATTAACAAGAGCTGTATTAAAATCGCATCTACCCCGAACCACACACATATAAACTTTAATCTGAGATTATAGTGGCGTGTGGACTGTGGACCAGTATGCAAGGATAATAAAAAACATATCCCTTTGAAAATATTGGCAGTATCAAATTTTATTTGTTTCAATGAAATTCAATACGCGACCAATCCGGAGGGTAGGTGATCAGATGCTGGCGAAATGATTTGTTTCATAGATGGCCATGAATGACGATGACGACTTCTTGTAGGCCCATTCCTGCTCAAGAAGGATAATGAAATTCGAACTTTCAGCATACACACACACACACACACACACACACACACACACACACACACAATTTCGGGGTAGGGATTTTCCATCTTTTGTTTTTCCTCTCTGTGTGTGTCCCTTTTTTCTTATAGTCAACACCTGGTCCTGGTCAGATATCATTTGATTGAAATGCCCAGCGAGTGCTTTTAGCCCTAAGATGATGATTTAAAATCATGTATTTGGACTAATGGAGTCGTTAGCCTAAAGCATATGGGACTGTATTAGACTGTTTGTTTCTCGGGAGGGGGAAGATCGATTGTACGCATTATTGTTTCACCTGGCCTATGGCAATCTCTCTGGAAAAATGTCCCAGAATGAGAAAGTGTCACCTGTAATTTGGGTAACACCATCAGTGTGTTGAAAAAGTTTTTCTCCCAATTTGACTTTGGGAATAATTTACATTCGTAAAAGCTGCTCAGAATATTTTTCGTCTTTAATGGGGCATAAAAAACTTTTCAACCGGAAATCGAATTATGAATTAATGGAAATTCCCTGGGGGAATTTTAATCCCGAATAGGGTAAGCGTATAGGAGCACAGGGTTTTCTTAAGAGTTTCGAGGAGTCAATGACATAACATTTTCATTTTGCTTTTTATTATCATTTCCCATGACTTGCTAATATAGTAATCACTGTATTTTGGGAGTGTCATTTCGACCGAAATTTAACAACCACTCATGTCAAAGCGGATCAATGGGATTTTGGTGTATCTACGACTTTGGGTGCGGTTTTCCATTATTATGGGATTTTAAGTCATCCGCTTTAAGAGATTAGTTTGAAAAAAGTGGCATCCAATATATTCTAAGGCAAACTTCGACATTATTATTGTCGGAGGTATCATATCATCGATGCCGGATGTCAACCAAGAACCATTCAATGCATCTTGAAAAACCTGGATTGTAAAAATGCAATGGAACGCTACTGGTACAGCAGAACTTGCCGTAAATCGTACATCCAAACCCAAAGGTGCGAGCAGGTTATTGGTCTCAACAAAGATCTGGAAAATTGTAAAGTTGGGCAAAGAAAACTCGTGCAGAAGAGCCAGCTACAGCTACCTAATACTTTACGGCGAAGTGTATCGGCTGGCACGACCTCTTTTCAAGTACACGCTGGGTCAAGGTCCTCAAATTTTCATACTCATGTTTAGAGCAAAAAGCTACTTCACGTTTCAAAATGTAGTGCTTAAGAATCAGTGAAGTTAAGCAGACGACCTTTGTAGCGTAGCAGGAATAAGAGAAGGGCATGAGTATGTAGATAGAGGTATTACCGGTGCTACAGGCAGGCGAACTATGTAAAAGAGAATTATTATGTGAAAGAGAAGAAAAGAATTCATTCGAGACGCAGAAGCGAACGAGTGCGGTCGATATTTTTCAGACGATAATAAACTAAGAAAAACAATTTGAGAGTGCGTTATTATTTGGTGAACGGAAAAGTAAAAGGAAAGAAAAAGAGGCAAGTGCAACAGTTTATAACGTTTAAAGTAGGTAAAAAAAAGTAAAGTATATAGATCCGAGAGATATTCGAATCAGACCACTATTGTCAGGTCTCTTTTCGTCTCCCAAACCCAGGCCTAGCTTCTCACAACCATTCGTTTTGTGTGAGTTTTCAATTTTGAAATGAATGGCAGGGATCTACAATTGTATGCCGACTCCGAACGGCCAATTGAGAAGCTATTTCATGACAGTTATACTTTCGGATGTTTGTCAGACGTTCGCGAGAGGTGGCGCAGTGGAAAAAACCTTAAGCTAGAATTTGGGTTTTTGCGGGATTCGAACCTCGACCCCTCGCTTAGTAGTTCAACACACTAACCACTAAGGCACTGTGCCTATGCCTTATATTACTTACCTCTCACCATTTTCCGGTAAGTATTTTGAAATATTTTACTTTTCCTATCGCCCACACACCAAACACTTGAAATAATGTTTCCCCATATTTTATTTAGTTTTCAAATTATAAACACTAGCAATTCAATTTTCTTTTCTATTATTTTTTTGTACAATATGCACTGTCACTGAACACCCTTTGTTTTATCAATTGATGATATTCAACAACTGATAACAATCCAATTCGAGCACGCATTTAAAAAGACGTACGAAAAAAAAAAAAAAACAAAAAAAAAAACAATCCCCTCTAAGTAATTAGTGTGACCATCTGATATGAAATTTATTTCTTAAAATGTGATGGCAATAAAACTTAAAATAGTAAATATTTTATTTAACGAAGTCATAGCAAAGCAAAAAGGTTCAATTTCGTAGAATAGAAGGCAACATTTATTTTAAAGATCCATAACTAACCTACTCAATCAATAACCAATGGAAAAAACTTCAAATATAACACAACTTACGAAAGCAAGGCTGGTTACCTTCATCCCTGCTGGCTAAGAAAGAATATGACTACACTGACAATCATTTCAGAAAGAAAAGCCTAAAGAAAAGCATTACGGGAAAACGCATTTACAGTGTAGCTCAAACATGTCAAACCCAATGGCCACAACGGGCCAACCCACCAGGATCTAAATTTGTAGGGGCCGCAAAAAAGAAGAAGAAGAAAAGCAAGAACCACTTCTACTTTTTTTCTCATTTATAAGATTACTTTATTCTATAATACCTCGCAGCAAAAATCCTATCCGAATCGTATAAAGTCCTAGAATTTTCCGTTCCGACGGCTACCTCGCTAGGGCCGTATAATTTTTAGAAAAAAATTCGAAAAAAAAACAAGAATAATAAACAAAAAGAGAGGACCGTTTTAGCGCTCTCGAAATTTGTTTGTGTCCATGAGGTTGGAATGGAGAAATTGAAAATAATTGAATTTACCATTTTGTTTACATTAATTACTGGTATAGATAATGGATGGTAATTCTCATTAAAAAAAAAGTTAATGTGTGTGAAAACCTGAACACTTAAAATGCAAATTATAAACTTAACCTCAAAATTTATAGATACCGCCGGCTGGGCCGCACAATTATTCGTAGTGGGTGGCGTGTGGCCCGCGGGCTGCGAATTTGACATGCTTGGCTGTAGCTGCATGCGATGGTGTAGGACAAATTTTGGGGTGTACTATTTTCACCCGACTGGACACAGGGAGGGTTATGTGTTTTGCGCGCATCCTATGTTTGTTCCTACGTGACGCTCTGTAACCCAAAAGGCCTGACCAATTTTGAAAAGTGAGGTGTCATTAAAATAGTACGGAATTTCGAACAAATAAGTATAAAAAAATTAATTAAAAAAAAAAAACAAAATAAAATAGTTAACTTAAAAAAACAAAAACCCCGACTGACTGTAAAAAAGAATTAAAAAGTTTAAAACAAGACATTTTCAGATAAAACTAACTGACAAGAAGACTACCTACACAATCTGCCAAAAATATGCGTATCCTCCGACTGACAATTAGTTCTTCTTGAAAGTGTCTTGTTTTAATGTTTTTAGATCTTTTTTTTTTACCGTCAGTCGGGTTGTTTGGTTTTTTAAATACTTTTTTATTAGCATAAGTTAACGAATCGCACATTAGGGTAAAAGCAATACTTTTTACCTGTTTTCGTTTTTTCACGTTTTTGTTGTTGTTTTTTTTTTTTTTTCTGTGTTTGTACGATTTGCATAATTATGTAGGGAGAGTGTCCTTACTTATTTGAAGTAGATATATTCTGCTATAAACCACCTAACGGCAGACGTAATTTAGCATGCAAATACTTTAGCCACCAATTTTGATTAGCAGGACTTTTGCGAAAACGCTCTTACTCAAAGGGGTGGTGGTTTTATTTTCCATTCTACAGTTTGAAGTTTAAAATCCCTTCCAAGGGGAATTTCAACGAAAATATTATGCAAACTCGAAAGGCATTTTCTTTTGCGTATATAGTTTCAGAACACATCCTTCGTTCGTGTCTACGGACAGTATTCGCAAGCCTAATCCTAATTTAATAACCCTGAATCAAATGAATGGGTTTTTCGATTCAACAAATTTTCCCTCACATATCCTATCCATATCCATATCCATACATGTGTATATCTATTCATAGAGAATCGTAAAAAAGGAACGATATACACAGACACATAGTCCAGGCTTAATGTAGCAGGTGAAAGATGTGACCGAGAGGTTGAACACTGCACAAAAGAAACAACAAAGTAAACTGTCAAAGGTGACCGGCTAGGGAATTGCTGTGGGTTTGGGAATAGCCATAAACAGAAATCCTTGCAATCACCTGCTACACTTGGAAATTATTATATTTTTGGTTGTTTCTTTTGTTTGTGTTCTTTTGTTGGTTTTTATATTTTTTTTTTTTGTATTTATTATTTTTTTCGTTTGGTAGCTTTGCGAGACTCCCTTAATAGGGAACATATTCATTGAAGGCAAAGTCATATGACCGTTATTTATTTTTTGTTTACACCTACATTTTGCTTATCCAATCGGAAGAGTAAATAGTTGCTTCCTTACCTTTTTTGTTCGTGGCGTTCACTCAATATGAGTTCTATTTGCAAACTGAATTTCTTTTATTTAAATTATGTGTTCTGTTGATTGAAAAAAAAATCCAGAACTCTGAGAATCTACCAACAAAGTGGGTAAATATAATCAGCAGAATTTAAAGTCCCAAAATAAAGAAAAGGATTAAATTGAATGTTTTCGGTGCATAGATGGGAAAACGGTGTTACAAATGACCCAAAAACGAGTTTTCTAATAGTTTTTTTTTTTTTTTTTTTATGTAAACACCAGGGCACTCATTCCGTATGTCGATTATCGCCAGACGATAGCGTTTCGACGATAGCTTTGCTTCACGTAACTTTAATAATCGTTTATCGTCCAGACGATATCGTTTTGACGGTTGAACATTTGCTTCACGTAAGTCAATAATCGTCGAAACGCTATCGCCCAGACGATACAATTTGAGCGATACCTAATGAGGTGTCGTTTTGCATTGATTTGTGTGTTTTGCAATCAGCTTAAGATTTTTTATCGAATTTCAAGAAGAATAATAGACTTTAGATATTTTTAAAATACATACTACTACCAAATATATAAATACCTACCTTTTAAACTTATTTTGTATGAAGCTCATCCAAAGGTACAAAACGTAAATCATTTCATATGGCATTAAATTACATATTGTCATAATCCTCAGGTCGATGTGGAGTTCTGCTTGAAAAAATAAAAAGTATAGCTACGAACCCAGAAAAATTGCGATTTTTGCAAATGTGTGTTCTGCCCTCCATAACAGCAATCGAACAATACGAAGATTTGGCAAGTGCAATTTTAAACGACTCGCAAGCTCTAAGTGGGAATAACCGGATGAGACAGTTGGCTTCAAAAATGAGGGATGAAATAAAACAGTCGCTTTAACTTTAATTATTTTATTGATGTTTTAATTTCCTTGGTAGCTGTTTGGCTTATTACCCTTGGCCAAGACCGGATGGTCATTCATGAAAGCTATTAAAATTGTCATATGCATTTGTGAAATACATTTCTTCGGTATTATTTGTGAATTTCAATAATGAATTTAATACACTTTGCAAGTTTGAAATTTGCCGGCATCAAACACAAAATGATTGAAAAAAAGGTCATTTATGACATTTTAAAGGACATCTGATTGGAATTTTCACTATAGTTTGAAAGTCTCTGAAAGAAACTCAGTGCTCTCAATGCTCTCTCTCGTTGTATACAAAAAACGATAGACGAGAAGATAGTGATAGAGTTACGGAAAGCAAATTGATGACGAGATCGTTGACTACTATCGCGCAAACGATTATCGTTCTCAGAGTTACGGAATGAGTGCCCTGTATTTCCCTGCATATTTCTATAACTTAACCATCAAATAAAAGGAAGGGACTTCATATATTCTGCATGCTTTGGATTGAACCTTATATTTGCCAGGATATGTGAACAAATTTATCAGAGATATAGTTTTTTAAACTCCCTTTTAACTATACGAAGATTATCACCTTCGCGGTCGACAAAACTTGTCAGACGCTTTCAAAGATCAAACACCCATTTCGTTATATTAAACACATAAGTAACTGGGATTGTAATTTCCTCAAAAACAATTCACAGAAAATTCGACAAAAAGTTCTCATCAAAAATTGTCAGGTAAAAGACCTGATAAGAGCGAATGGTTGTTACCCCTCGCCCTCGGTTTCGATTCAGGAATATTAATAGCTGATGGGTTAAGTTAGGCAAAGTGTAAAGTAAAAAGACAGACTTACTTACTTACTTACTTAAGGTGGTGCTAGAGTCCGGGGTGGACCTGGGCCTCAACCAATACGCCTCTCCAGTTAGCGCGATCTTTAGCTAACTGCCTCCAGTTGCGCACTCCAAGTTGGTTGAGGTCCCCTTCCACTTGCGGGCGCCACCTAAGGCGAGGTCTTCCTCTACTGCGTTGTCCCTCCGGGTTAGAATCGAAGACTCTTCGGGCCGGAGCGTTGGTGTCCATTCGCTCTACATGTCCTAACCATCTTAGACGACTAATGCGTACTTTTCTGACCAGGTCGATATCGCTGTACAGCTCGTAGAGTTCGCTGTTAAATCTTCTCCTCCAAGTCCCGTCAACGCAAACGGGACCAAAAATCACTCGAAGAATTTTGCGTTCGAAGCGACCAAGAAGATCCTCATCCGTTTTTGCTAGGATCCATGCTTCTGCGCCATAGAGCAGGACAGGGATGATGAGAGTCTTACATAGAATCTCAATTGCCGTCTTAGGCCAAAAAAAACAGCGGTTGGCAAGTGTGATTCTTCGCTTGATTTCTGATGCGATGTCATTATCAGAGTTTATAGCGGAGCCGAGGTAGACAAAGTCCCTAACTACCTCAAAGTTATAGCTGTCTATCGTGACATTCTGTCCGATTCGTCGATGTTGTGTCTTGTGTGTCCCTTCTTGTTGACAGCATATATTTTGTTTTACCCTCATTCACCACTAAACCCATTTTTGCCGCGTCTGTACTAATACTTGCAAACGAACCTGTGACAGCTCGCTGTGTTCTGCCAACAATGTCAATGTCGTTAACGTATGCAAGCAGTTGCACAGACTTATGGAAAATTGTGCCTCTGGTGTTGGCTTGTGAGTTTCGCACAATTTTCTCAAGAAGAAATTTACGGATCAGCGAGCATTCTCCACCGTCATTCTACACAATCCGTCAAGTTTGGCAGGTATGCCAAAACTAGACATAGCTGGTGAGTATCGATCTGGACTTCTTGGGTTTTCTTCGGTCTTGGACTAACCGGGCCTAAAACCGCACTGATAGGGACCTATCAGATCGTTGACGAATGGTTTCAGGCGTTCACACAGTACAGCAGACATGATCTTATACGCAGTGTTCAGGAGACTGATGCCTCTGTAGTTGGCGCAGTTTAGAGAGTCTCCTTTGTTGTGGATCGGGCAAACGATGCTAAGGTCCCATTCATCAGGCATACTTTCGTCTGACCAAATCTTGGAGACGAGTTGGTGTATGCTCTCTACCAGGTCATCTCCCGCTGCCTTAAACAGCTCGGCAGTTAAGCCGTCCGGTCCAGCAGCCTTGTTGGAATTAAGCTTAGATATTGCTACCCTCACTTCATTTTGGTCAGGTGGACGAAAATCTTGGCTTTCATCGTCCAGGTTGAATGGCTCGTTCTGCCTGACAGCGGAATTTGTGTCGTCTTCGCCGTTTAGCAGTCTGCAGAAATGGTTTTTCCATGTCCTCAGCACCGACTGTGACTCTACTACAAGGTTTCCTTGCTCGTCTCTACAGGTCTCCGTTTGGGTCTTGTTGGCATGACACGTTCTTTTTACCTTTTGGTAAAACTTCCGAGCATTGTTCCTGGAGTAACACCTCTCTATATCCTCGATCGCGCGCTTCTCATGCTCTCTCTTTTTCCTCCGGAGAAGCCGATGTTCTTCCCTCCTTTTTTGCTCGTAGAGCTGTCGAGCTGCTCTCGTCCTTCTATGCAGCGACACTTCGTAGGCACTTTGTTTTGCTGCATGTGCTTGCTGGCACTCTTCGTCAAACCAGGGGTTTCGGGGGGGCGGCTGGTGAAACCGAGCACATCATAGTTGCGGCGTTTTTGATGGCTTCTTGGCATCGGCGGCACTGGTCTTCGGTACTTGATGCTGGCAGCATAGGACTTCTCGAGAGGTTGAGGGATACGCGATCGGCATAGGTTTTGGCGATTTGTTGCGTTTGTAGTCGTCCGACGTTAAATCTCCTCACAGTATTTTCTCGTTGTTGTGGTATCTGGGATATCCGCATCCGTACCTTGGCTACAAAAAGGTAGTGGTCCGAGTCTATGTTGGCGGAGTGCCTTGCGTCAATCGCAACATGATCAATTTGGTTGACGGTTTGATGATCAGGTGACCGCCATGTTCCTTTTTATGAATATTGAGGTGAGGAAACCTTGAGCTAGCTATGGTAACATTACGTCCCGCAGCAAAATCAATCAGCCTAAGTCCGTTTTCAGACGTGGTGTCGTGTAGGCTGTGTTTTCCGATTGTGCTACCAAAGATGTCCTCCTTTCCTATTTTGGCGTTAAAATCACCCAAGACGATTTTAACGTCATGACCAGTACCCGGTGGTGACCACTTGGAGGTAAAATAAGCACAATTGGTGTATCTGAACAGTTGCAACAACTGGGCATCGCCAAGTTAACGCCAATCAGTGCCTACCCTATTCATCAACACCCAACCACCGAAAGACAGACTTAGACCATAAAATAGCTGATAAAACAACGCTAAACTTTAACAAAATCTTGCATAAACTTCACTCATTTGGTCTAAAGGAGTTTTTGCTCGCCTTATTTTTTTTTAACCTTAATTTTCAAAACTGTTAAAGAACATTTTGAAGTGTTCGCTGATATACTATAATAGTGACTATTTGTCATTTTCCACTCATGTATTGGGTAGCTATTTCAATTTTGACATCTCAATTTGCCCGACTTTCCACGTAAGGGGTGTTCTCAATAAAAGTTTATTTTAAAAATAAAATTAAATCATTACCAAAATTATTATTTTTGTACCTAAGAGTTCATCAAAAGCGATGTAATACTGTCTGATAGAGAGAGAGGTAGGGGAAGAAAAAGTGCTGTCAAAGTAACATATGATTCTCAAACAAACTTGTATCACTAATTAACGGAAAAAAATAACTATAAAGAACTGTTGGCATTAAAAATCTGCAATTCATGTTCTGCCAGAGTAAGTTATGAATAAAAACTGAAAATATAACAGCGCCCTCTGTTGGATTTCATTCCAACTATTTTCTAAACATGGTTAGCACAAATTAAAATAAAATGTTTAATTTTCATCAAAATCGGGACAGTCGCAGAATAATACAACTAAATTTATTTATTTATTTATTTTATTTTAAAGCAAGTCAGTTTTGATAATTTTTAACTGCGTTTCAGGAAGATTTTCAAACATAATTTGCCGTGATTTTGATTTGTCTTTCATCAACATTTTAGATAAATCGTTCTTCTTTAAGGTACTTCTGCGCCACCCTGTTATTTATTTATTTTTAATTTATTAAGTCTATATACCTAAGCCCAGGAATCGAGATTTCCGGATAAAAAAATAAATGGAGAGTGCTACAATCTGTATTTCTATGTAGCTGCATGTCGTCCATTAAGTTTTAAAAGTGCGTTTTCAAATCAGTATGCACGTCTGTTCAGTTTTCTTAAAAATAGATCAGTCTTATAAAAAGACATAACTCCAAACAGCATACATCCTCAAATCAACGAGTATGTAGACTTACTCTATCCCGTCTGTGATAAATCCGGCCAGAGGACTAAAGCGCTGCGAAGTCTTTTAGGGCTGTCACTCGAAGTTGAACACAACTTGGGGAGTTTGATATATAAAAATCCCCAAGTTGTGTTCAACTTCGAGTGAATAAAACGGCCCTTAATCCATTCTATTAATCTATTCTAACGCCACTCCACGGCTGGTGTTAGCTACAGTGAATTGCACCAGCCTTCTACTGGTACCGGCTACATTTATGTATAAACCCCCAGCCCTTACACAATATCTCGTAATTTTCTTATACCCCAAATACAATTTAAACGTGATAGGTACCTCCATTTCATAAAACCATTTAAACAGATTAAATTTAATGGGAAAAGTAATTACATCGGGCCTTCAAGGAAAAATGGCACCCAACATCCCAATATAATTAGACCCACCAGAATTCAAAAACTTATTATCCCTTTTGTAAAAAAAAAAACATTAGTCCCATACATTAAATTTAAAAGAACACCACCTCCATTTAAAAGTTTTCAGTCATTTCTCGTTCCCTATTCTTGGGTCTTAGATTCAGATTTTGACAAATGGCAAGAATGTCGGGCTTGGATTAACAATGTGTAAATAGATTTGAGTAATGAGCTTGAACGTTGGATTACCGCTGTTAATTAGTATCATAGCACCCCACCGGAGTCATGCATTTTTTCAAAATTATGTACGGAACAGATGGATGGAACAATGTAGGTAATGTGTTAACGTCTACACCTTTTTTTTTATCGAGGGTCTGCTTCATTGTGATCTGCTGCAAAAAAGTGTCAGTCATTTTAATCAAATTTCGCTTACATAGGGATGTGCGGAATTTGGTTAAATATATGACAGAGGAGATAGATAGATTGAGGTTCAAAGTAAGTCACCACTTGAAGATGTCGTTGTCAATTCATGCGAAATGGGTTCACTTAAAGACACCTGTTGCATAAATCTCTGAACACATTTAGGTGAAATAATTGAATATGATCTCGGTTTCATCTGGGACAGGTGATTGAAAGGGTTTAATTGAAAGATTGAAAACAGTGAACGGAGCTAGAGCTGATATTCATCCCATTTGACAAGTTTTCAAAATGATTAATTCTAATGAGAAGGTACAGGGTTCTAGGCATTTTTGCCGGGTGGCAGTTGAGAATTGTTTGCTTTCAATGTGTGAGGAAGGTTTTCTGCCGAAAATGAAGATACGAATTTAGGGGAGAGTTCACTTATTTGGGGTGTCTTTTCGTAAATAGGGTTAAAAATCGTTTTTTTTTTTTTTTTTCAAGTTTAGTTTTCTTGGACAACATTTAAAACTGCGACGCTTGATAAAGTGAAATGAAACGTCTATAATATGTCTTACTGAATAATTTTACAAGATGGCCCTCTCTTAAAACTAATGAAGGAGGTCGTGGTTCAAAAGCTCCACGGCTGGCAAAGGTGGAACGTATGGAAGCGCAATGAATTGCTAAGGCTGATACACAAACTCAAATTATTTTAACTCAGCTTCTTACACCTCATATAATTTAAACGACACCCTTCTGTCAACGACGAAATTCAAATCAAATAAACACAGAAAATAGAATAGAAAATAGAAAAGCTAGAAAGAAGTGTAACCGTATGGAGCTTGTTGAAAAGTTAAAATGAAGATGCTGACTCTAGATTATAAGGATTTTAAAACACGCAGTCGATCTTTGTATCGGGTTTTTCAATAAGAGCGCTACAAAATAAAACAAAAAAGGTTTTGGATATCAATGAAATTCTTTATTCCTGTGAAAGTACGTTCGATGCCATTATGTGTATGGAACTCGATTTCTTTTGCATGGTCACCACGGGCACGCTTGCAGAAGTCCCGACGCTAAATCGGCCGATACTGCTGCAATTTCACGTTCGATATTCGTACGAAGTTCATCAATCGTCGCTGGCTTGTTGGCATAGACCATAGACGTGACGTAGCCCCACAGGAAATAGTCTAACGGCGTCAAATCGCAAGACCAAGGCGGCCAAGCGACTGGACCATTTCGTGAGATAAAACATTCTCCAAACTTGGTTTCCAATAAATTGATTGTGACATTCGCTGTGTGGCTTGTGGCGCCGTCCTGTTGGAACCACATGTCCTCCAAGTCTATATCATCCAATTGGGGCCAAAAATATTTGGTTATCATTGAACGGTAGCGATTACCATTCACAGTAACGTGCCGGTCTTGATCATCACGGAAGAAGTATGGCCCAATGACACCGCCGGCCCATAAACCACACCAAACCGTAATTTTTTCGGGATGCAATGATGACTCATGGAGAACGTGTGGATTGCTGCCTGACCAATACCGCATATTTTGTTTATTGACGAAGCCATTCAGCCAGAAATGAGCCTCATCGCTGAAGATGATTTTTCAAGTTGTTGCTCAGCCCAATTCACGAACATTTATTTTTAATTTAATCTTGTAAGGATGTAGGCCAAGATCTTTTCGCATAATTCGCCTCAACGATGTCACAGAGATGCCCAACGCTTGAGAACGACGTGTGAGAGACACATTTGGACTTTCTTCAACTGAAACCTCAGCGGCAGCAATATTCTCGACACTACGGGTACTTCTTTGTCTCACTGATACGGGAACATTTTGTACTGTGCCTGTGGGTTCAAATTTTTCCACTAGACGCTCAATTGTTGATCTGCTAGGACGATTATGACGACCATAAATTGAACGTAGCGCTCTTAACGTTGAGGCCACTGAATCCGAATTTCGGTAGTAAATTTTAATAATTTCGACTCGTTGTTGGCTCGTATATCTTTCCAAATGGCAAACCTTACTAAAGAGAAATGTCAGAACAGCGGCAAAAAATTCGGCGTCGTTTGCTGTCCCTGTTGCTCTACTTTTGTAGCGTCCCTGTTGAAAAACCCTTTATATACACGACTGATCTTCTGACTAATGTATGATTTGCACTGGCAGACAATTTCTCAACGATTTAACAATTTTTTTCCAATTCTTTATAAATATATAGCCTTTAAGACTTTGGAAAACTAGAGGGATACCCTATAACTTATATATAGATTAAAGTATCAGTCTTCAGAAAAAAACAAAACAAAAAAATATCAACAGTAACTACAGTGTGTGAATTTTTTTTGGTGTTTGAGGTCCACCATAGATAAATAAATCCTTCACCACATGTCTCAATTAATAAGCTCATGTATCAAAGGGCATGGTAGTACCCAGCGAAGTTCTAGCACTACACCCTTTTTACAGGAATAAACTCAGGCGATTTTTGACTCTCCTCTTTCTTCAGTATCAATGAAGTCAGAATCTTCAAATTCGGATTATTTGCTAAGTTGATCAAGCACAAGCGCCTCAGTAAACTTTTTAGCATAAGTGGTTCCTGAATATAGGGCTTCAAAAATCACAAAATCCGTACCTGACTGACTGACAGATCATCAGAATTATGGAGTACTCCCCGATATCGTGAAATCTTCTAATTTTGCACAACTCACACATTATCACATTTTATATGCGTGGGAAAGTGGTGGGAAACATCTTAAACTTCGATGCACTGTATATCAGCTTAATGTACACGAATTGCAAAAATTCCAGAGCAAATATCGAAACATACAAAAATCCAAAAAAATGCTAAAACACCATCTGTATTTTTCTTAAAAAAAAAAAAAAATGCTTTCAAATCTTCGAAAATGCTAGTTCTGGCATTAAAAATGACAGAATGGCATCACTGATTGTACCTAGACTTTCCTGAAAAAATTGCTTTTTATTGAAACTTCCTTAAAAAGGACACATGACCAACAGTTTTTTAAATAACTTTAGACTTAGATTTCCATCCATATTTTCCCCTGTGGTTCTTGAAGTCGCAAAGAAACTCAGTTCCGTCAGAACCAAAAAATTGTTTTGCTAGACATATTTAAAAAAGCCTTCTAAAGCCTTCTTGGACATTTTTCTAAAAAAAAAAAAAATCTTTTTAAGTAGGTAGATACCTACCTATTTATCGAGCTTTACTGATTCTCAGATCTATCGCCTAGTCTTAATTTTTTCTTTGTTTGACGCTCGGAACAACATTTGCTCCCGCCAATGTCTGCTGTCTGCTTAACTCAGAAATCGAAAATGAAAATCATTACTTGCATTTCACATCAGACGCGTAATAAAAAAAATATGACCTTCCATGTAGACGCTTGAATCGCTGCACACAATGAGCCCCTAGAGTTTCAGTAACCGCAAAGCTCTACTGCATAACAACCAATACTATCCCAGTGATTGGGAGATTGGGGCAATTTTAATCAATTTTTAATTACGCTCCATACGACTATCCTTTGGCCACAGGATAATTAAAACATTATTGCGCGTCTGCTGTTGCGATACACATACCATGTGTTGATCTCTGAAAATTAATTTCAGTCTCTCGCCCAGCACTGCTCACCAACAGTATCTACCATTCACTACATCACATCGTCATCGTCTGACCAGAAATTCATAAAAGGTCATCGTAAATAAAAAAACCAACATTCCCAGTCCCAGGACGAAATTGTCTGCAAAAAGTAAGCTTTGGTTTTCCCATCCCACATAGTAGGTACTAGTGCGTATATAAAGTAGTGTGTCAACCACTTGAAAAAAAAAAGGATTGCGGGTCGGAGTTCGGGGAGGATCGTGAATGAAAGCAAAACCTCACTTCAATTCGGTCGGGCATTACTTCCACTACACCGAGACCGAGAGCGAACCACACGAGAGACAAAAATTAATGACACTGTCAACAGGTCTGTCCTATAGTAGTACCATTCCATACACCGTTCAATGTGAAAAGAACTTCACCCCAAATGGGTTTTGATGGCCGTACGAAAAATCCTTGCCAGAGAAAGCAGTCACCGAAAATTAAAATCACCGAATGGTGAAAACAATGAAAGCCGCCATCGAAATATATATTTGAGTGTATTGGCGTGTGTACGGATATCCTGCTGCCAGAGAAACGAAATATATTTTGTGG
Organism: Cheilosia urbana; assembly: GCA_946477585.1. Lineage (NCBI taxonomy): Eukaryota > Metazoa > Arthropoda > Insecta > Diptera > Syrphidae > Cheilosia > Cheilosia urbana. The sequence goes on from OX297856.1 coordinate 26,217,123, forward strand.
GAAAATGGACGTTTCAAATAAATGTGACGTCATAGCAGACTTTATTACAAGGACTATCGCGTACAATGGTAAAATTGGAAAATGTGAAACAAAAGGAAGCAACTGTTCTGCTCCTCTCCCAGTCTCCATGTTTATCTTTCTCATTTTCTAATCACAAGGTTGCTCCCGCAACGGTTCACCTATCACCTTCATGGGAATAGAAAAGCTTCGGCGAAAACTACTGATACCAGTGGAAACTGGAAAGTCAGCATGGGAGCAGTCTCTGTCTCTGTCTCTGAGTTCCACGCTTCCATTTGCACATGAGCAGAGTTTTTCTTGTATCTATGGGTACTCCGTTTCCATGCGAAATGAATTTAGTAAATCCCAGTCACATGGTCGTAGATTTGTTGCAAAAGTTCCTTCAACTTTGTTCCTGTGAAAAGGTACTCGAAATGCACTACTGTGTGCGGTGATTCCTTTCAAGGCTGGAAGCTGGCTAAGAGAGAAATTAGTTAGACTGCATAAGAGAACGAGAGTTATCTTGGAACTTGGAATGGAAGATAGATTGTTGGATGTCGGCATGGAATAATGGAAAACTTACCTCTTGGGCTTGGCTTTTCAGACTCGGAGCTTAGTACAATATAAAAGTTCCAGTGGCGGATTAACAGAATGCTGGGCCTGATTTTTTTTTTTTTGTGTAAAAAAGGTAGCCCAAACCGAATATTTTTTCTACTCCCAGCTATTTCGATAATGTTTTGGGCTGGCATTCAGGTTGTCGCCCTGAGCTGAAACAGAGGAAACAAACAACTTTTGTACCTCAGTTTTTCAGCTGTATCTGTTTTTACAGCTCAGAGAAATCCACTACAAATCAGGGCTCTCATCGCGTAATTTATGAAACGATAGTCGTCGGAACGATAGAACAAAACGATCTCGTTTTTGGTTTACTTCGTATAACGTCATCGTCGTATCGTTCAATCGAATCGTGCATCGTTTTTATTTTGAACAGTTTGAAAATGACTGTAAACAAAGGCTGACACCTAAAAAATCAAAAAACCGATAGAAATTGTGTTTTTTTTTTTCTTGAATTTTGTTTATTTTTCTTTCTTGTCATTGATTATATTTGACAATGACATGGATTTGTGCATTTAATGGACAAAATTGAGGGGTGGCACGGAAGAATACGGAAGATGCCCAACAGTGTGTACCTAGGAATCGACCAAAGTCCAATGGACTCTGGAGTGAAATTTCAAAGCCAAACAATTGGATGACGAACCGTATTCGAACGGGTAGGAAGAGTTGGAACAATATACTCAAGGTTTTCGAAATGTTGCATGTATTTCTTAAAACAAATAAAACGCCAATAAAGATCTTGGATTTCGTGGAGCAGATGAGAATTTTATTGCTTAGGATCGAGTTGTAAACAAAATTATAAAACAAACAAATGAAATGAAATTGCAGAAACATTTCTTTTTTGCAAAAAATACATTCTTTTACTACGCGGATACGAGCGAGTCGTCTCCAAAGAGAACATGTGTGAGAACACGTGTGTATCTTCCTTTAAATATTTGCTTATACATCACTCAGACCTAACTTAAACGAGAAAAAATGCACCAAAAGCAACCAGAAGCAACAGAACAAAAAAAGATGATCGTCCAATCGTTTAAAGTTTCAACGATTATCGTTTTTTGGTTGTTACACGAAGTAGAAGCATCGTCGAGACGATATCGTTCAATCATTTTGTGCTTACGCGATTAGAGCCCAGAACTAACAGAATCTACGCAGTTGTCATTGTCAGGAATTTTGAATTTCTGAAATTTATTTGTTTATGAAAAAATAAAATAAAATAAAGTGCACGACTGGGTCGAACAAAACTTTCTCGTTCGTCAAAAGTTTTGTTGATTGTTTTCTTATTTTATTAAATTGGTACCTAAAGATCTGAGAAGCAATGGTAGGTAATAGAAGGGGTTCATGAAATATAGAAAAAGGAATACATAGTGTTAAGTAAAAATCACTTTTAGTTTCTAAAAGTTGAAGCTCTAGAAGCAGACAATAGTCGCAAGTTCTTGTTAGAAATTTATGAGCGCCTACTGTACTAGTTTATAGCTTTTACACTTTACAAGTTTTTGAGTAGGCGCAGTGGCTTAGTGTAAGTGTGTTGGACGACTAAGAGAGGGGTCTCAGGTTCGAATCCCGCAAAAACCCAAATTCCAACTTATGGGTTTTTCCCACTGCGCTACCTCTCGCGAACGTCTAACAAACATCCGAGAGTATATTAATGTCTTGAAAGAGCTTCTCAATTAGCCGTTTGGAGTCGGCATACAATTGTAGATCCTTTCCATTCGTTCCAAAAATGGAAAACTCACACAAAACGAATGGTTATGAGAAGCTAGGCCTAGGGTCCCTCCGGACCTGTTGCTACGGTTGCCAGATTCAAAAATACGAAAAGGGGGACATCGTGAGTTTTCTAGGGGGGACAAGTATTCAAAAAGGGGGACAAATATTTTCTTGTTAGTTTTTTCTTTCGCTTCGCACATTTTATCAAAGTAAATTTTGATTTTAAAACAAAAACTGAAAGAGAGACAGATGACAGTACAAAACAAAAACTTACAAGAGAACAACTTTAGCACGTGATGTGAGATGTATGTAGTTCGTGAGTGGATGCATTCAGCTTTGAAAGTGTTCTTGCACTTTTAAATTGATGTGTCAACCGATAATCTTGTTAAAAATATTAAAAGAAAGTATTTTCAAAGTTTTTAATTTTAACTTAACAAGGGGGACAGTGGTTTGTACTAGGGGGGACAAACAGCATTTTTGTATGAAAAAGGGGGACTGTCCCCCCTAAAGGGGGACGTCTGGCATCCCTACCTGTTGCGTGAGTACGAGAACAAGTTTTGTAGGAATTTCTGATTTTTGATCTTTTTCGGAATGATTTTCTTTTTGACTGGAATAAATTAATGACGCTGGCTTAAGATGTCAATGATTGGAAGTATTGTTCGTGATAGATCGACATCTTTACATATGTATATGCCGGCTTCAGAGATTTGTTTTTGTATTTGTATTAGCAGTTATAAACTGAATATCCACTACAAATCAGGGCGGTGCACATGAGGTCGGATATTCTGATTGTGTAGACTCCAAGTGGTTGGAATTATTTTAAGGTGCATATTCAAAATGGTTTAAGAAAAGTAGAAGTAGGTAATAATTGCTGAAAATAAGTTTTGCGTTGCTGTTATTGCATTTCTAATGGCTGTTGCAAAATTTAAATTTTAAAGTGTGGTATTTAGTTTTAAAAATATATATTTGGGGAGTCATTTTTGAGAAATAATTAAAAATGGATTTATTCGAATTTTTTTTAGAAAAACTTAGTACGGGATCTTACTTAGAACACTGAAATTATCTTTAATATGTATTTTGATCAAAATTGTTCGGGCGGTTTTTGTAAAATTTGGCAGACAAACCAATACCAAATATTGCAATGTTTAGTTTGAAAAATACTTTTTGTAACCATATAGCTTGAACCCGATTAGAAGCTATTTTTCGTGATATACCTAAGCATTACTTGGTTTTTAAGGTTTTATCGAAGTCAAAAATGGGGTTTTCGAGATATGAGCAACTAAGAAAACATCAGTTTTACTCTAAACTTGCATTTTGGTCAAAGTCGTTATTGCCGTTTTCAAGTCAACTAAAGATTAATTTTTAAAAAATCGCCTTTTTTCGTAAATCCATTGTACGATAATACAGACAAAAAATGAGTTTGCTTAATCACTGTAGTACCTACGATCTAAAACTAGTGCTGTTCTGCGCCAATCTCATGCTCTTCCTTTCGATATCTACGTTCTGACTGAAACCAACCTAATTCCCGATATAAAGAACCAAGAATTATTCCCCCCTACATTTAGCGTTTTTCGAGATGACGATCCTACCCACCCAAAGGATAACTCTCCTTGCCGAGGCGTGCTACTGGCCATACACAACGACTTCGACTCTACCCTTATTTCCATTTCTTCTTCTCCTAAGCTTGACTTTGTTTCGATAAAAATAGTACTCCCCCGCAGATCGCTGTACCTTATGTGTTTTTACATCCTACCAGCTCAACCTATTAAATCCTACCAACTCGCTATTAATGCGATTGATGAAATAATCGAGTTATCTGACTCCCATGACGACATCCTCATATTTGGCGACTTTAATCTGCCTCTGCTACAATGGGGCCCATCAGATGATGAATCATTTTTCATAGCTTCAAATCCCAAGTCAATAAAGGAATGCCTCTTCTTAGATCACCTAACCGACTCAAGTCTATGCCAAGTTAGTGGTATTACAAACTTTATGGGTAGGCAATTAGACCTTATCTTCACCTCTGATCCCATTAACTCCTCTGTCTCACTTTCTCCTCTATTGCTGTCAACTATTGATAACTTACACCCCCCACTTCTTCTCTCTTTTTTTCATAACACTCCACCGCAGCCCACACCTTCTACAGCTCACCCTTCCTACGATTTTCATAAAGCCAACTTCCGCAAAATCAATGAATACCTCAGCAGAGCCTCTTTTGACTTTACCAATCTGTCTTTAAATGATGCCCTCTCCATGTTTTATAGAGAATTATTTAGCTCTATCTCTCTTTATGTCCCCATCACTCGCCCTAAAACATCTTCTACATCCCCGCCTTGGTATAATCGAAGACTTCGCTCATTACGCAACAAGCGTAATAAATTATGGGCTGTTTTCCTTCGCACTAACTCTTTTTCTGACTTTTCAAATTACCTCGGCTCATACCTTCAATTTACTCAGGTTTATAACTCTCTCTACCAGCGATATCTCCATAACGCGCAAGCCAACATTATTAATGACCCTAAATCTTTTTTCCGAATCGTTAACTATAAAAAAAAATCCGATGGTTACCCATCTTCCCTCTCTTACGAAAACATTTACTCAAGTGATCCACACACAATTGCTAACTTTTTTGCCACCTTTTTTAAACAATCTTTTGCCGACAACTCCTTCGTACCGGATCCCTCTTATTTTAAATACCTACAGAACTTCTCCATTGGTCCCTTTCTCTCTCAAACTTTTGAACCCTATTTAATTGAAAATAAATTACAAAAACTTAATGATGAATATTCACCTGGTCCTGACGGTCTTCCCGCCATTTTTCTTAAAAAATGTTCCTTCAATCTCTCCATCCCGCTTTCAAACCTCTTTCAGCTGTCGCTTTCTCAGGGCGAATTCCCTCAGATATGGAAATCTTCCTTTATAACATCAGTTCACAAAAAGGGATTAAAGAGCGAGGTTACTAACTATCGACCTATTGCTAAACTTTCACATATACCCAAACTCCTCGAAAGTATTTTGTACGAAGCCCTAAGCTTTCAGTGCAAGTCTTTACCCTACCCAACACGGCTTTCTTAAAGGTAGGTCAACTACTACTAACCTTATCGAATTTGTGTCCTCTACACTCTCAGCCTTAGAAAGTGGTAAAGAAGTCGACGTCATTACAACCGACTTCAGTAAGGCCTTTGATAAAATATCCCATAAATTAATCCTTTTCAAATTGTCAGCATTTGGCTTTGAACCTATTTTGCTAAAGTGGTTAAATTCATACTTGGAAAATCGCTTTTACAGTGTTCGCTTCAGGTCCGTCCTATCGGCCCCTTTCCTGGCTACATCTGGCGTGTCCCAAGGCAGCCACCTTGGTCCCCTTCTTTTTATCCTAACCATTAACGACCTTGAAACTGTCATTCAGCACTCAGCACTTTCTCTCTATGCTGACGATACAAAATTTTTCAAATCCATTTCCTCACATCACGACTCCCGTCTCCTTCAAATAGATCTAGATAATTTTTCCACCTGGTGCCTCAAAAACTGCCTTGAACTCAATGTCACCAAATGCCAATCTATTACCTTCTCACGCAAGTGCAACAAGTCTCCTCCTCGAACTTACCTCCTCCACGGCCAAGCTATATCCATAGCCCAATCTATTCGTGACCTTGGTGTATTATGCGACAGGGAACTTAATTTCCGCTCGCATATTGATGAGATAATTCTTAAAGCCAACTCATCGCTTGGCTTCGTTAAAAGATGGTCCAAGGAATTCTCCAACCCGTACGTGACCAGATCTCTGTACGTCACATTTGTTCGCCCCCTGCTCGAGTACGCTAGCCAAGCATGATCTCCCTTTCAACGTGTTCATATAGACAGAATTGAGAGTATCCAACGTCGTTTTCTTCGATTTGCGCTTCGGGGGCTTTCTTGGAATGATCCTTTAATCTTACCTCCATATCAAGACCGCCTCAAACTTATTAACCTCAATACCCTTGAGGAACGCAGAGACGTAGCAGACATTCTCTTTATCCACCGTCTACTCTCAGGCTCCATCGACTGTATGTCTCTTTACAACTCTATCTCCTTTAACACTAACCCTCGGAATCTTCGTTGTCCCCGTCTCTTCTATTTACCAATTCACCGAACCTCATATGGGTCAAACGAACCTATCTCCCGTATGCTGCGGAAGGTTAATTCAAACCATACTGTTTTTGACTTCAACCGCAGTAGTCCTTCCCTTAAAATTGACCTCCTTCACCATCCTTAGCTTTTAGTAGTAGATTTAAGTTAGTCTTAGTTTAATTGTTCGTAGTTTTTTTAAGTTAGTAGTTAAGCAATGTTATAGCTTGTAATAAGCCGAATAAATGGGGGCGTTTGCCCCCACCAAAATTTAAAAAATTTAAAATTTAAATTTAAAATTTGAAAATATTGTTAAAATCGTATATCGAGATATGTATGACAAAATTTCAAAAGTACCTACCGTTTTTTTTTTTTAACGAAAAACTGAGTACGCCTACGCAGACATGTTAACTTAACTTCTTAAGCTTTAATATAATTTTGGTTGAAATCGCTAGAGCCGTTTTCGAACAAATTTATGAGAATTTTATATGGAAAGTACCATTAATTTCGAGGTTACCTTGCTACAAAAAAAAAACACGGCCCCCAACTGTAAGCCCCCAAACTCCAAGTCCAAAATTTAAGCCAAATTAAGGCAGAATTTTGCGAACCACTTTTTTAAATTCCTCTATCATCGTAATGTCAGAATCGATTAACATCTCGACTTCGAAATTTTGTACGATTACAATAATCTTTCTCTATCTACGTAATCGAGAAAGTTAAAAATATATAGATATTCTTTCATTTAACGAAAACGGACTAAAGTCCTTTCTATACATACAATTTTGTTTTTAAATAACGCCGTAAAAGCCATGACAAAAAATGCGTAGCCTTTTAACATAACGATTGCCTATATAAATTGAACTTCTTGTGTTCTTGTTCTCCGTTTCAACCACACTCTGAAGCAGCTTTGGAGCGATTAGTTACGCTTTCTTGTTGGGTCCGTTATAGGAAGTGATCCTTTCGATGTGACGCTTTCTGTTGGTTTTCGAAAGGTATAGCAAGATGGACCGGGTATGATGATACCACCAGCGTTTAATAACCACTATAGCTACACTGAGAAAGCGTCGTTCGTATTTCCCCATCGTCCTTCAAATAGGCTTTATTCTTAAGTTCCAGGCAATGTCCTGGTTATAGTGCAAAATGAGTTGAAACACTTTTTCGTCTTTGTAAAGCCCCCCCAGTTAAAAGACTGTCACTTGTCCCCTGATCCTCGATGCTGAATGGGCATTTTTCTTAGAAGAAAAGTTACACCGACAATCAACACAAACGGGACTCCTCCACGTTACATTTCATACCTCTAAGATGAGAGGTTAAGATACCAGCGTCAGTAATCAATTTCGAAGATTGACTGTGTTGCCATTGCCCCCTATATAGTTATATAACCACCTCTTCTATGGGAAAATACTAAATAAGCTGCTGCGTTCAGGAGATATCAGCCGGTGCCGCCTGATTCAACAGAGCAGAACCGACAAACAAAAACTCTTTCCTCCAACGATAATAAATCCTACACATCCCCATACACATAATTAAAAGACCCACTTCTCCCAACCCCCTATAAAAGATGACCTAGAAAGTTTAACCTTAAGGTAACACACTTTCTGCTTTTCACGGACGCCACATAAAACGGACATAGCTTTTTATGTTGCGTATTTCTGCCGTCCTGTTTGTACGTTGCCTAAAGGCACTTTTAAAAGTGTCGCACCTCCATTATTCCGCTAAGCTCAAAAAATAAAAATAAAAACTAAATGCGGATTGAAATTAGTATGCCCTATAGTGGCATAGAACAACAGTCTGTAAACTGTAACTGTATTTGCGCTACTGAATACAATTAAAGGACGAAAAATTGAAATGAATATAAATTTGTTGATACCGCAGCAAGAGGAGCGACACCATGAATGGAGTATGGGTAACAATAATTTCTCGTTTAAGTTTGGTAAAAGTTTTTTTCTGTTTTCTCTAGTTCATGGTCTTACATGGAGTGCAGGGCAGGGCGGATGAAGAAAAACTGCACCAGATGTTGCGGGACAAGTACCTATGCACTTAAGAAGTTTCAAATTAGATTTTTAGTGAAATTTTGCGCGTTTTTCTTTCAGCAATCTTGTCGCTATTATGGCAGGCACCCCTCAACACCCGCGGCTTCGCCGGCCAATGGAAATGCTTTGAACAGCAAGACTCTGTGTCTGATGGGTTTCCTTTGTGCGGTGGAACTTTTCCACAGAGCTATAAACAAATTAAAGTTGAAAAATGGTCGTAAGTTTCGAAGTAACAAATTGTCTTTCGTGGAATTGCGAATGGCGGCGGAGAGGGCGGCGGGAAAAGAAATATGTGTCAGATTGATATGAGAGAGTGGCACGAGAAATGGATGAGTTTAGTTGCAGCCAAGGATGTATACCATGTACATGTACATCACAGTGAAGAGTTTCAAAAGTTGGCGGTAGTGCGAGGGCGTGCTCATGCACCTGGTCTCTGTACCAAAGACAAAACGGACGGTTGGACGGTAAATAAGTTGAATGACAGTAAGTTTGGTTTAAAGTGTCTAGCGACGAGCTTGCATCTCAAATGGGATCCGCTCCAGGTGGATGATGATTTATGGTGCAATTCGTTAATGTAATTTCTGTAATTTGTGTTCTGCTACCCTAAGTTGAAATGATGTCTTAGGTAGGTATATATATATAGATAGGGCCCACCTTGACGTGAGAATACAAAATCGAGAAAGTCTTGCAATCTATCCGAAGTTTTGTTCCAAATGCGCCGTGCATCCAAAAGAGCTGTCGCTCGCACAAGTCGGCCTTCTTTACAACCCTCGATCTTCCATACCCTCTGTTCTTCTTAGGCTGTAAATTTTTGCTTGGAAAATCACAATACTCTGTAAACACATCGAGTAAACAGTCGGCGGTTAGAGCAGAGATGTAGTGGACGTCAAGTCACCACGAAACCCACGGGACGAAACGAAATTTTGGAGTTGGGTTTCAAACTGTTGGATCTCCCACGCCTGTCATGAGCAAAGCCGTTTAGCACAATATGTATAATATGTATGTAGCTCGTTTAAGTGGTCTTGTATGCTTTGCTATCTAGTTTATGAAAATATTTTGTTTATCTCTCTTTTTCTTAATTTAATATTAATTTCCTTTCCTGAAGGAATTTCAATAAAATGCTTCTGTTTGTGCGCCTTTGGGCATTCGGCGGAAGTTTGTTTCGTCTACGATAAGATAATAATATTTCGATTCTATGTCATAGGATTTCCAAATAACGATGGCAACTATACAGCTTGAAGAACAAGAAAAAATTCCATCAAACTCAAATGAAAATATTTGGCTTAAGCAAACAAAATAATTTAGATATTTAATATCCAAAGGCCAAATTTTTCTTTTTTAGATTTTCGTTTATTATTATTTCCTACGAAAACAACATCATTGTCAATTGACCATACCATTGGATTTTCACTTAATTTACATTTTATTAAATTTGTAAGGTACCTTCCTGAAAAACTGATCAAAAGAAAATAGCTGGCGCAACAAGTCCGTAGCGACCCTAGGCCTAGCTGCTCACAATCACTCGTTTTGTGTGTTTTTCATTTTTGGAACGAATAGAAGGGATCTAAAAATGTTTATGCCGATGCCAATCGGCTAACTGAGAAGCTCTTTCTAGACAGTTATAGATACTCTCGGATGTTTGTCAGCCGTTCGCAAGAGGTGGCGCAGTGGAAAAAATGCCCTAAGCTAGAATTTAAGTTTTTGCGGTATTCGAACCTGGGACCCCTCGGTTAGTGGTCCAAAACACTAACCACTGAGCCACTTCACCACTTGATAAGTGGCCTGGAAAACTTATAAGGCCATTTTATTGCCAGAGTTCACAAATTTACATTATTCTTCAGCTTAACATGTGTCATTGTCATGTCATTGCGTTCATTCAAGGAAGATTTGCCATTCACGCATAATTAAAGTGTCGAACAGCATAACAGTCGGGCTTTGCTCTTTATTCTTTCTATGCTTCATGTGAAATTAGTTGACCTTTATTTCGGTTTTGGTGACAGTCAGTTGATATTTGACAGTCGTACAGAGTAAGGCAATGCAGCCAACTGTCGCGCACCGAGAAAAATAATATTTGAAAATTTAATATAAAGTTTTGTAATCCTCAATGACAAGACAAAATGATTGCCTTGTTTTTTTAATATTACTTTTTCATATTTAAAATTGTTATAGAACTATATCGACCATTTTAGAGCTTATAACTTATGAGACGACGGCACGGCAAACAAAAGAACCAGCAGCTTTTTAATGCAAAGCGCTTCAAAATTTCATTGTGAATGCACAAGTTCTGGTGTAAAGTAAAAATGTACTCTATGGTCTATGGCATAGCCACATTATGAAGGATAGCAATTCTACTAATACTGGTTGGAAACGGGTAAACGGCCGGCTCCGCGAAATAAGGTGCCAGAAAATTATTTAATTAATGGTTTCCAACGCACGATATTTTCAGTGATTCCATGACATACTCACTTATATTAATGTAAAATGTAAAATCAGGAGATTTTTTCAGCTTTCAGCATCAGGCATCAGCGCTAAAAAAAAATGTTCGGAATAGCTTTTTTCAGCCATGTTTTATTTTTTAAATTAAAATGAAACTGGTCACCAAAAATAATGTTGGACCTGAATTCAATGGGGGTGGCGCAGTGGCTAAATGGTTAGTGTGTTGGACTACTAAGTGAGGGTTCGAGGTTCGAATCCCGCAAAAACCCAAATTCCAACTTAGGGTTTTTTTCACTGTGCCACCTCTCGCGAGGTGACTGACAAACATCCGAGAGTATAACTGTCTTGAAAGAGCTTCTCAACTAGCCGTTTGGAGTCGGCATAGAATTGTGGATCCCCTCCATTCGTTCCAAAAATGAAAAAAAAAAAAATAAAAAAATCACACAAAACGAATGGTTGTTAGAAGCTAGGCATAAGGCCCTCCGGATCTGTTGTTGTTGTGGTGGGGCCTGATAAATCTAATTTAGTATACCTAGGAGCTTAAGGCCACTCACTATTCTTCCTTTATTGCGGTCTACATTTTTTGCATAAGTATTGAGTTTGGCCTTGACTCTTATTCGCAATTTTATTTAAAACTAGCTGTTCCCGCAACTTCGTACGCGGCGTGAGACTGTGTTATTTCCAATAAAACAGATTTGACCGTTTTCTCAACGGCATATTTGTTTAAAATCAACAGTCTAGCTTAAAAAAAAGCTGTGAACATTGTCAATGTGAAACAATAAATCAAACAAATCCATTTACCTAAAACACCAATTTAAGAAAATTAAATTCAACAGCGTAAGTACTAAAGTTCCACTTCCTTACTGTAGGTACCACGTAGGTAATATCAAAACAACCACTTAAACAAAAGCCTTAACGGAAATTTGTATCTACACCAACAATAAATACATCAAACAACATAATTCACCTATACCGCCTTTACTTCTTGAATTCTTCAATTCTTCACTGTAGGTATCAACGTAGGTACTATAACAACCATTAAAACAAAAACCATGAACTCAATTTCTACCACCTTCACCATAAGTCCATCACTACACCACACGTCATCAGCCATCTGCGCATTTCCTCAGAAACACATTGTCGCTATTTTTTGAACGTGCTTGTGCGATGTGCGCCACCAAACCACCCCAAAGCATAACAACGATCAAGAACCGCGGCTGCTGATAATATTCGATTTGAGAAAATAAATTAATTTTTTTCATTTTAGATTTTAGCTTTTAGGTTGAAGCTCAGCTTCTAGAGGACATAGAAAGCTGATTGATGGCTTGAAATAACTAAAGAAGTGTTGGCTTTCCTAAGTATTTTGTTTTGTTTGCATTGATTAAGAATTATTTGAGAATGGCGAGTTAAAGGCAGTAAAGTCAGAAAAAAAAACACATTTAGGTCAGAAACGCTCCAAAAAATAGGCATGGCAATGAAAGGAATAGCCTATATGTTGCACAGAATCTTAAGAAACATTTCAAAAAAAGTTTCATCGAAATCTGTGCAGTAGTTTTCACGCCATTAGGTAACAAAAAAATTGCCTACATTTTTATTATAAGTATAGATATTTCTCAGTTCCATGTAAGAAGCAAGTATGTCCTTTCTACTTTATAAACAGAAGCCTCAACAAATTGACTGGAAACGAATTAGATTTTTTTTGCAAGGTAAAAACAAATAATATAAAAACAATAAACCTCAATATTAATGGTACTTCCCATATAAAATGTTCGTACCAGTTTGATTTGTTCGAAATGGCTCTAACGATTTCAACCAAAATTGATATTTAAGCTAAAGTGGAGGAGGTTACCATGACTGCATACCCAGTTTTTGGCTAAATATTCGAATAACGGTATTATATATTATATGTATTTATTATTGCGTCCTTAATTTTCAATTCGAAGCACCGAAAACGCGAATTTTAAAAACTGCTCATATCTCGAAAACCCCATTTTCGACTTCGATATAACTTTAAAAACCAACATCCTAACTCATTAGAAAACAGAAACTTTTACTATAAGCTTACAAGAAAGTTCGGTATGCGCTTAAAACTCTCTAATCAGAAGTTGCAATAAATGCCTGTTACCAGAGCTTCAACTTATAAAAACTTTGTTATTTGATGTAATACTACCATATCAGATGAATAACTCAAAAGTGGATTTTGTTTAACGTTATTCCATCGCTTCTCAGATTTTTACCTACCTACCTAATAAAATAAGAAAACAACTAATCGAACATTCGATCAACGAGAAAGTTTCTTTCGACCCAGTTGTGCACTTTATTCTCCCAGTACCCGTATACTTGAATCGCTATTGCTGGCTGGCGATGGCGACCCCCTGCAATCGCCCTGCTTGGATTACTATTGGATTACGGGGTGGGTGCGAGGTTTTTTATTTGTATTTGTTTTCTTTAATTTTCAATTGTTTATTTGTATAATAAACTATGTATGAGGGGTTATTTAATTATCCATTTGAGGAGCTAATTCCTGGAGCCGAATATAACATTTAGCGTGTTTTTCACAGTGTACTTCATGCAGCAAGTAGCAAAGTACATTTAACATAGAGCATCACTCAGAAAACTACAGACCTACGATAGCCCTACTAAATGCGCCACCTCCGTTTACATTGGCATCATCAACTGCACTTTGCAGAAATGAAGGTGTTTTCATGAAATTTCAGCAAAAATGTATAGTTTTAATGTTTTTTGTTAGATTCCTCAAAATCCCACGATTTGGTGCTTTTTCGACGAAACTCCCACGAAAAGAGATAAATCCCACGATATAACAACACTGGTACAGCACATTAACAGAGCTGCAGTAACCAACAAAATATATTTGAGGACATCCACGTTTGCTATCAGACCCGCATACAGAGCTGCTAATACCTCTTTCCAGAGCTAATGGGAAACCATTGGAGGCTGCCACAGCCTCTCAACAGATTTATTGTACCCATATACAGAACTGTCCGAACCTTCTCAAAAGCTGTCACAGCCTCTTTTAAGATTTGTAGTACATACATAGCTATTAATAACTTATTGAGAGGTTCTGATAACCCAAAAGGGAAGCCGCCCATTATTATACTTAATCTGACTTCCTAAGAAATTTGAAAGTTCACTGTTTTACAGCTGTCTCTTGAAACCCGATTCATAGCTGCATATATTTGTCCTTATCTGTTGTATTTAAAAAAAAAAATTGAAAAAAAATCGGTGTCTTTTTTTCACTCTTGATACATTTACATGCAAACAAAAATATTAGAACAGTTTTAAAAAAAATTGAACTCTTACCTGGCGAAATTAATAACGCGTCTGAACAGCGCGATGTCTTCGATACTAATAGCAGTAGAAACGAAGATAGAGAACTGCTTAGACCAACACAGAACTGTCATAGCCGCAAGTCAAATGTTATACCTAAAACCACTCAGTTGTCACTTATTCTACGAGCCAGAACAACCTTATAGCCTAACCAGAACACTGTACAAAAAAGAGCTATCATAGCCGTATGGCAGTGCTTGTACCGTAACGACTAGGTTACGCAGCTGATAAAAGGTTGTTGTAAACAAACATAGCAAATTAAGCGGGTAACAGGACATTGGTGTACGGTGCTCATACCCGACCCAAATTAAGTTCGTTAACAACCACGTCGTAAAGAGCTATGGTAACTCTTTCTTGGCTACAATAGCCTCGATTCGGGAATGACATCTTAGACATGGGTAAGCTTGCCAGGTTATGGGTGTAGGAAAGAAATTTTCGGGTTTGGTACCCATATTTTTAAATGTAGTTTTCTCAGTGTACTACATGAAGCGCAATACCTGTAGCGTACGCTGGATATAATACCCAACAGTAAACAAAGGTATGAACGCCCTCTTTAAATAAATGGGACCAACAAATCAAAACAGTTGAAAATTTTTAGTTTTACTTTTGTTGTTACAATAGATATGAACAGCGTCCCTCTTTTCTGCTCAGCACCATTATAATTGTGACATAATGTAGTGTATTAGTCGCAAAGGATACATACTGCAGATTACACACATATCAATTATGGCCAATGAACATTATGTTTGGGTCAGCGTTAGCAGTTTGGGGGTTTTCCCCCCAGATTTAGGGTTTTTTTTTTTGGTCGACGGGGGGAAATCTGGGGGGATATATTGTTTAGGGGGAAATCTGGTTTTTTTTTTAAATTCTAATTTATTTGTATTTTGTTATAAAATCCTTTTTAGTAACCCAAAAATGAGCTTCCGCAGAAAAATGAAATTTATAGGCATTCGGTGAACGTATAAGAAACGCTGAGTAACTTATTCTTAAGTATAGGTACCTTCGTTCTGCTCACAACAACACAACATTGTTGTGTGTGTGTTATTTTAACCTTCCGTTAGTCGCGCGCACCTCACAGGTGCATACATTTTTTATTTTTGGCGCCAAACTCATTTACAGTGGTTTAGCACCCCGCCCTTTCGAATACCTTCCTAATTTCCGTTGCTCTAGTTGCCTGTACCATCGCGACCTCTGTCCGTGTTACGTCGGAGTCAAAACGGGTCTTAACACGCCTCACAGGTGCAACGCGCCTATATAGGTAATTTTTTTTAATTGTGTGATTTTCAATTTTGCTCTTCTTAATTTTGTGAATTGTTTTGTGAATACATATTTGAGTGGATTTTACTAAAGCTATATAAAAACAGGAAGTTCAATGGGCAGCAGAACGGATTTTTTGCGTAAATGGTTCCACGAAACAACGAAAAAGAGTCTAATTTTTTTTTCTTTTAAGTTTTTTTATTACTTAACTATTTACATCTTTATTTATTTATTTTAAAATGCAATAAAATATATTATTTTTATAAATTTTGTTAACTATTTTCTTTTATGGATTTACGCGTTGTAAAATGTGTTTAAAGTCAAAACTTGAGAAATCACCTCACAGGTGTAGCGCGACTAACGGTGTGAGATAATAGGGCGCGCCTAACGGAAGGTTAAAATGCTGTTGATCGATCCTCCAAAGCCAATATCTCTGGACTATTTTTATTAAAAAAACACTTCTTTCAAAAAAAGCTAGTGCCACTTTCATTAAAAAAAGTCGTCTGGATTCTTAATTGGCCGTTTAAACTCGGCATAAAATTGTAGATCCTTTCCATTCGTTCCAAAAGTGAAAAACGCACACAAAACGAATGACTGTGAGAAGCTTGGCCTAGGGTCTCTACGGATCTGTTGCGCCAACTATTTACTTATTTTGAAGTTGTACATAAAACTTGTTAAACAAATCTGGGGGTTTTCCAGACTATCTGGGGGAAAATATTTTGACCGTCTGGCAACGCTGGTTTGGGTGTACTTAAGAATATCTTTACCTTTATTGAGTCCTTGTAGTTCGCCTTTCAATTTTGGTGGAAATCATTGCGTTACCAATTCGGAGTGCGACAGAAGCTCGCAACTATAGCAGCAAACATGAATAAAGCTGCTGTTTTCGTTGTGAAAGTTCTTAGCGTGATTTGAGAATTTCCGTTCGGGGTTTTTTTTTTTTTGCTACACAAAAAGTGCATGCTTTCCTTTTGAATGACAGACTCATTATTTCTTTTTACAACCATAATTCCAGAATATAATTCAACGAAATGCTGGTGGAAATATATTTATGCAAAAAATAAGTTTGTGGGCGGCCAGGATCCACTACCGGATGAAGCTTGAATAATTGCACCGTACCAGTGAATGCAGAGTTATGCTACTGGCATAGAGCATTTGCAAATTACTCTTAGGGTAGTAATAACTGCTCTCCTCTGGTTGCCCTGATGCTAGAGTGAATAAATCCTCGAGATGGATAGTTTAAGTTTTTGTTTTATTTTTCTATTCAATTTTCATTTTTAATCAACAATATTTAATTGGCCTTAAGTGTTGTTCCTTTTGGCTGTAACCCTGTAACTTATTACGGTTTTCCTTCTTATAGCGCAATGTGAAAAGTTACATATTTGAGGATCTACATAAAGTATATGGAAAGTGTAGTTTGCCAACCTTCAACGGCATATAAATGTAATTGAAAAGTCGGGTAATGTTAGGAACTGGTGAAAGCTACAGCGATGCGTTGTGTGTGGTTGTCGGAATGCTTACTTTGATTTATGTTGCAAGCTCCGCCTTTTGTTGTTGCACTTGTTTAATATGCGAAAATGGGTTCTGGCTCTGGCAGGGTTTTATGACATTTGAGAAATTACATTTTGGTCATGAAACGATTCATTAGTTTGGCGCTAAGATAATTTCACTACGTTTGTTGCGTTGGTTTTGGTCGCTCTGGTCTATAAGGAGCATGTTTAAGTGCAAACGTCATCACAGCCAAATTATATGTGCAACATGGAGTAGGTGTTTTACTGAATTTAAGTGCTTTCAATGCAAGATGGGGAAAGACGAAAGAGATGAGTTTTAGTATTCCCGAAAATTCCCAACTTGTTAGACTTATGTAGGTATATGTTTGCAAGGGTCGAGCAGGAAGAAAATATAGCAACACTAAGCCTCTATTGGAAATGGCTAGCTGGGGGAATCTCAGAAGACCAATATGAGGCCAATTCCCTACATAAAGTCAACGGGGACATCGAGTGTCTGGACGACAGATACGTTATAGGTGCGTTCGCTACTTGAATCCTTATACTTTGTCAGGCTGGGGAAAAAGAAAACCCATGTCACATCCTTAAAGTAGCTTAACAGATATTCCGGCATGCAGTCTTAGTAAAATAGCAAGAGCCCGCCCTAAAACTGGATGTGCTGTGTGGGGTTATCTGCGGAAGATAACGTAAAACAGGCTAACCGAAAGGCTTTTGATGATGGATATTCTATTGAAGACCCTTCGAAATGCAAAACGGAAAGTAGATTCCTACAAAATGTGCACCACTGTCATTCATTGGGTGAAATTAGACAAGCGGTGACTACGGTGCCTTCTAAAGAAAAACGCTTCTATTTGGGAGTGAATCTCTTATAAGCGACCGACTCACAGTGAGCGTTCCTGCTGTCATTTTCCTTGACAATCATTTAGAGATAATTTTGTTTTATTATAGGAATTACACTTTTAAGAGTTCTGTGTATTAGGTTCAGTTTTATATTTTTTTTTTTTCATAAAGGGCTCTGAAAATATTTTTTTTTGTGTGAAAGTTTATTTAACTTTAAAATTTTATTAAAAAAAAAAACGTTTTCGGTATTTTGTACAATTTACTTAATTAAGTGCAATAAAATGCAAGTCTGACGTTGACTTTGCTATTGAATACATCTTAAAAAATCCGTTGCCTTGACAAAGTTTTGAATAAAGACACCCGCTTAAAAAAATAATTAACTACTGGTTTTTAAAATAATATTTTGTGATCTTTTTAAGTAAACTTCGGTAAAATAAATATCCACCAAATTCTTTGAAAAATTCATTGAATGACATAAGGATTCTGAAGTAAAATTTGATCTTTTTGAAAAAGTCCAAGGAATTGATAAAAAAAACTCTCCTCGGTTGATAAAAGAGACGTCAAAAACGTCTGAAGTGAACAGCTAGATGGGACATACAGAAAGCCATTTGGGCAAGCTCTAAAATCACATTTCTAACTCTGAATTACATTTTTCAGTTGGCATCTCTAATTGATTTGCATTTCAACAACATACTTAACAAGGAGGTACTCTTCCTGGACATGGAAATTTCGTCCTAAATGTTGAACTGATTTTAGAGAATAATCGAATAAATTTATTCACAAAAGTGTCCTGAAATAAAAAAAAAATATTCCAATCCCAAACTCCTTGCGACAGTATATTTGGATGCTCATCTTAAATTTGCATATTGCCATTATGAAGTCTGCAACGCAATATCAATGCTTTTAAGTGTTGAACCATATAAAGTAAAACATAAATGTTGGGAGACAAATTATGTCAATTTAAAAAGAGCTGATAGGTGAACGTGTTAGTGAGAGAGCAGTAGGCCCCAAACGCCGGGGCTTTGACAACATAATATGAAAAACGTGCTGCTAAACTACATTCGTTTGTTTTTATAAGATGTTCAAAAATCAAGTCATGTACCTACATTGAAAAGAAAGTAATCAAGTGGTATCAACATCTCTAAGGGGTCTTTCTGAGGGTCTCTCAAAATTCAAACAATGTGCCAAGCTGATACACAATTTAAAAACGTTGTAGCCAATTGTACACCTGGCTGTCTCAATTTTCACAATTCATTTTGTTCAGCTCGGTGAACGAGTTTGCTACATAAATTAGCTGCAACCATTCCACAGAGGTGAGTGTGAATATTTTTCATCCGCAACAGTCGTAAATATCCCTTTTCGGCATTCTAAATCTTTGACTTTGCAGAGATACCTGATCCAAATGAACGAGAGCAAAAATCCGATTGCCAATGTGACTACAAATATTTCACTTGTTCACATGAATTGCAAATACCCCAGTGGAGGGTATTTCATCCCATAAATCAGGATGCAGGACTTCAGCTACATGCAACAACCTCGCTCTCTCGTGGGGGCATAAGAAACGTCGCAACCACATCGCAAACATACTACATACTGTGAACAGTTCATGTGTGTACAATAACCACTTGACTTGGATAGCAATGCACCAGCTACCAGACAGCATAATCCTTATAAAAACAACTAAAATAACAAAATATGGTCATCGTTTTACAGTCGTCGTCTTGTGCTCACATTCGGGGCAGTCGCAGTCATATTGTCGGCTTCAAGTAAGTTAGTTTTATCGCCCTGAGCTTGAAAAT
This sequence comes from Cheilosia urbana, assembly GCA_946477585.1. NCBI lineage: Eukaryota > Metazoa > Arthropoda > Insecta > Diptera > Syrphidae > Cheilosia > Cheilosia urbana. The sequence goes on from OX297856.1 coordinate 26,236,764, forward strand.
TTATGGCTGAACATTCGTTTGCCCCTGGAAAGACAAAACTACGTACAGTCGCCTCAGTCGTAGAACACAAGGCGCCTTATCTTAAGCCGTTCGAAAGAGATACTTTCAAAATTGACCTTTTGTGATATGTTCGAAACTTCGCCTAGGCGTTTGCAGTTTCGTGAGAAAATATTGGCGATGCTGCGGCCGTGTTGCAGATTTAAAAATTAAAGCTTGATCGATATATTTACTCCGTGACTAAAAACAAATCTACTTGCAGCACACGTAGTGAACACGAGTATCTACCGACCGTGCAACTCCTTCGCTTTTGACATATATTATTATCGAAATTGCAGCAAACTGTTGCACGACAAACGAACGTCCTGGAAAACCATATAAACGAAAAGTTATTGATTTACATCTGGTCCCAGCATACAAGGACTCCTTAGAGGTGACAAATGTGCAAAGTTCCTGCTGTATCCACAATAGCAGGTATTATATTCACAATTAGTTTACAATGATCCCCTTGCGAGGACCGCACGAAAGAATGCCAATACAAAAGACACAGTTCAAGAAAATTAATAGTCAATAGTAGATATAAATACATTTGTTGTGGGATCAGGATAAAAAGGACGCTCATGTGCACACCACAAAACTGAGTAAAAATGAGTTTCTCTGAGCAACTAAGTCGCGGCAATAAATCGCGTTCCTTCACGGTGTGGAACGATAGTAGAAATATTTAAATGTCTGCGTCCCGGGTGGATGGTGTGTTTCGGTAGGTTATTTTTCACTTCTTACTGTCTGCTTTGTGTTCGCGTGTGGCATAGCTCTTGTTTGTGGCGGACAAACATACTCACTTAAGACAATAAATTTGGGCCAAAGTCTTGTTTAAATTGTAATCCTCACAATAAATCAGCCGAACGACTAAATGATTCTAACGTGCAAAGAGTTGTTGTTTTCCGCGGTAAGTCGGCCGAATTGAGAACCTTAGAACAAGTCAGCATTGTGGTTTGTGGTTGCACACAGGTTGAGAGAATTAGAGGTTTGGTTTTGCAGTGTGTATTTGATTTTCGAAGATTGAATATTTGTTAGTGAAAATTGTTCGGAAAGTTGTCATTTGAACAAAATTGTTGACGCAGCAGGTCCGTAGGGACCCTAGGCCTAGCTTGTCACAACCATTTTTTTGTGAGTTTTTCATTTTTGGAACGAATGGAAGGGATCTACAATTTTATGCCGATTCCAAACGGCTACTTGAGAAGCTCTTTCAAGACAGTTATACTCTCGAATGTATGTCAGACGTTCGCGAGAGGTGGCGCAGTGCAAAAAAAAATTCAGAATTTGGGTTTTTTCCGGATTCAAACCTGTCCCCTCGCTTAGTGGTCCAAAATACTAACCACCAAGGAAATGCGTAAAGTTGCCATTTGTTTGAGTTAATATTTGAAAATGGGTGCAACGACATATTTTAAAAATTTATAGGGTGACCGATGGCAACGGGGTGTAAAATGTTGTTACTTATAAGAAAGTACGTGGAAAACGTGATATCTGCTAAAGATGGCCGTATCTTTTCTGATAGTCAAGCTGCTATCAAGTGCCTGGAATCAGTCTCCACGAACTCTATAACAGCCCAAGACTGTCGTTCGTCTCTCAGAGGGATGGCGGAGCAGTTCACCATTCACATTTGTTGGGTGCCGGGGCATAGGGACATCTCAGGTAACTGCAAGGCTGATGAACTCGCCAAACACGGAACTACAATACCTCTGCTTCCAATCAAGGATTCCATAGGTATTCCAATCGCTACTTGCAAACTCACAATAAAGCTGGATGCTATCGAAAGAACAAATCCCAGGTGGACAACCGGCTCAACATGTCTAGCGACAAAACAGACCTGGCCAAACCTGGATCTAAAACGTTCTAAGCATATGATCTCCCTCGATAGGAAGCATATCAGTGCTATAATAGGTGTCATTACGGGACACTGCCTTATCGGCAGGCATGCAAAAAGGCTTGGCGTTTTATGCAACGATTTTTGCAGAAGCTGCTTTGACGAGGAGGAAGAAGAAACTATTCTACATCTTCTCTGTACTTGTCCGGCTCTCTCACAGAGACGAAAACTCCACTTTGGAGCTTTCTACTTTAGTGATCTGAACGATCTAAAAAACATAGACATCCGAAATCTACTACGCTTCATTAGAAGCTCCGATTGGTACAACGAGTAGGAGAAACGAATTATAGATTCACGTGGTATCACAAGGGACCTTATAATGGTCTAAGTGTGTCGACTAACCTAACCAGTTAGCCGACAGCCATTTCAACCTAACCTAACCTTCCTCAGACTTTCTTAAGTTTTTGTCATTTCTTTTTTAAAAGCGAGCACGAACAAAATTCTCATAAAATATTTTTTTTCTAACGATATGAGTTGTGTTGGGATCAGAAATACACCGAAGTGGTCTTAAATTATTTCACACATAGATGGAGAGGGAATTAGCAGAACAACGAGTAACGAGTGATTTCTCGCTTGACTGTATGGAGACATGAAAACCGCCTTCGTTACACAATAATTCAATTTTCAAATGCCAGAAGTGTTCATATAGCCTGACAAATTTCCTTTTTGTAAAATTCGATGAATGTACGAAATTTTGACGTTTTAAATTTCGACATGTCGCATGCAGATAAATTAAGTCTTATGTTTAAGACATTTTCTAGAGCGAAATAAAAAACAAAATTATACGACTTTTGCGAAACTTTTAATCGCTATTCATCATCAAGTCGCAACGTAACAAAGAAAGAAGTAAAACTGACACACCATCATCTTACATACATTTATTCATTTTTGTCCTTAAATAACAATCGAATTTATATCTCATCTCCTTTTGAACACTTGAAACTTTAACATGTCCCTTATGACAATACAACATTCTTGACGAAATACGCATTCCATGTAGCTGTGAAAAGTTTTAGACACGTGTGTGCTTGATATGCCTTTGGGTATATAAATTCTTTTGCTGGCATTGAGCGGGGAATATATGTCAGTATTTAATGTAGGACCATTCATGCGATTAATAAAAAGAGTTATTTTAACAAACTGCAGTCTTGGCAATTGAATTGTCTTAATTTTGAGGGACAGCCAAATGAAATCAAGACGAAGAGTATGTGAACGCGAGGGCGTAACTAGCTTTGGTTGGTGGCGAGGGCGTATCATGGAAATGTGTTAGTTTTTTAATTGAATGCCCTAATTATGTAGGCAGATACTAAAGAATGTTCATATGTAAATATTTCGGTACCTAACTTCTTATCCTTGCGATAGTGAATATTTTTATATGATTTATGATCCACTCGCAAGGTTTTTGCACGAGTATTTTGAAGGCTTTTACTCTTTTTCTTATGTGTTTTTTGGGATTTAGTTTGGCGTGGTTTTCGACACGCATTTTACGCCTTTTTCCAGTTATTTTATTTGTTGTTTTTTTTTTTTTTTTTTTGACGCGTTTTAACGTTTTTGTATGGAATTTTTGATGCGAGTGTATCACTAGTGCTTTTTTTTATTTTAATTTTTCGTTTTTCACATTTGTTTGCGCCTTTTTGCTGCGTCTTTGTCCCGTATTTTGCGTGTTTTTTTAACTTTTTCTTCGACTTGGTTCTACTGCTAGTTTGGCGCTTTTTCGTCTTGTTTTTCGATGTGTTTTTTGTCGCATTTTCACTATGAGTTCACTATGAGTTTGAAATTGAATTGAAATTTTCACATGTTAGGTTAAGACCTCGCAATATAGGAATGTTTAATTAGAAGTTTGGTGGACAAGGTATGGTGGAATTGTCAGATGCCAATGGCGAGTTGTGTCCTAGCTTCTCACTAAATTGTATTTTAAACAATTTCTGACATAAAGCATACAATTTTTTGATACAATAGATGGGTCATGTCTTAATAGCAAATTTTAGGGCTCTGCAAGTCCGTTCTTATACGCTTCGAATAAGTCTTTTCTTTAAGTGACCCGCTCTAGGGAATACTTTTACTATTCAGCTACTTACTTCCGTGGTAAGGGAAAGAGTTTCAAATACTTTGCAAATTTCATACGAGGGCCACTTAGCCTAAGTTGAGATTGTTTTTAAAACTTAATCGGATTGTGAAGATCCATTTAGAACAGACACGCTTGCCAAACTTAATTGTTGTTGCTCTGGATACTGTAAATTGAACATCATCATCATCATCTGAGTTAAGCTATTCCTAGAGAAATTGTGTGCTAATTATAAACGGCAGCTGAGCACATAATATGTGAGTGTCCAGCCCTATATCGAATCAGAAGTGCGATCTTATACAGGGAGCTTTTGAGCCCGAAGACGCCATAACATTTTTATTGCCCTATAGTACCTACATTAGATCCTTTTAGGTCGACGTGCCTTTTCATCGCTCAGGCGAGTCAGAAGCAGCGTTGCAGTTTGGACCCTTTAGGGGCAAAATGGACCCTTTTTGAGGCTCGGGACCCTTGGCCCCCACTTTTCTAAATACGATCAAATTGGACCCTTTTTCAATTTAGCCCTCACACGAACAGAAATTTAAATTTACTAAAGTAAGACTTGATTATTTTTTGAACGAAAAAGAATACAAGAAAAGTAAAAAGTATAAATGTCTAGAAAATATCTACGGCTGGACGAAGCCGTTTCATTTTCGTCGATAAGCGCACCCATCTAAACCATCCAAAACCAGAACTCAAAAATTTAACAGAAGAAAGAGATAACACTATTTTCCAAATAAAAACCTAGTAGGTATACGAAATAAAAAAAAATAAAAATAAAATAAATGATTATTACTATTAGTATTGCGCAGAATATTTATTGTTATTACTAGCTGACTCGGCGAACTTTGTTTCGCCCATATTCGTTAATGTAATGACAATTATAATACCGAGCATGCACAATGCACATGTCCTTTACGGTACACGATGTATAAAGCGAAAGGTCATACTTTTGACTTTAGGAGAAACATGGGAATTCAAGATTGATTTCACAAAAGTCCAGCGATTGTCCTTGAGACTTTTTAATTGCCATAGCGAAACGAGAAATTGATACGCTCGAATACGAATGGCAAATCTTTCTGAATAAGCGGGATCCGCGGAATTAGAATTAATGACATTTGATTTGAGATTCTTCACAATCAAATCAAACGCGATCAGTTACAAAATTTCGGTGGATTGAGGTTGCGGAACAAAATTTTAACTGAGACCACTTTCAATTTCAAATTGTGTCAAATGATTCAAAAGTTAATAATTCTTGTTGTATTGGAAGTGACACTACCCGTATTTCTATTCCATTTATTTTTTTTTTTAAATGCGGTTCTCCATACATTCTATCCCCAATCCCATCCCCGTAAACTTTTATTTTCACTCCAAAAAGTAGCATATGTTCTTTCCACCATTTTTTTTTGTAATAAATACGGTCATTTGTTTGGTTTTGTGACTAATAAATTTGTATAAAATGTTTTCACTGTTTTTTTTTTTTTTTTCTTTATTAGTAGATATTTTATATGAGGGATCCTTTTTTTTTGCTCGGGACCCTTTTTAATCCCCTTTTTGAAATTTTTCAGCGGCAACACTGGTCAGAAGTCCGAAGAGAGAGAGAGAGAGAGAGAGAGAGATAGAGAGAGAGAGAGAGAGAGGGAGAGAGAGAGAGAGAGAGAGAGAGAGAGAGAGAGAGAGAGAGAAAAAGGCAGCACTGTCTTAAATGAAAATCTGCACGCTATATATATGCCAGCTCCTTTTTCTAGCGAAATTTCACTGGAAGTCCTTTGCCAAATAATTTTTAGTTTCATTATGAAATAAACCACAAATATGGGGCCTTATTTATTTTTATTTTGGGGCCTTATTTCATCGCAGTGGAGCCTTATTTAATATTTGAAATTGGGGTGTTATTTCATTATGAAATTATTTAATTTTCTCTTTTGGGGCCTTATTTCATTGGGGCCTTATTTCCTACAGCCAATGATTCCCTCCATTTAAACTGGAAGAGAATACAAAAATAAAAAAAGTAAGACAAGTGCGAGTCGGACTCGCTCATGAAGGGTTCCGAAACAGCAAGTAACATAACATAAAAGTTCTTGTAGTTCGTTGTAACTTTGATCGATATTTTAAAAACTACTCGCTAGATCTCGTTCAAAAAATTATCGTTTGTAGTTTATATGGTAATGTATATCATATATTTTTTTAAGTTTTATCGTTCGCTTATTTTAGAAGTTAGGGGGGGGGGGACCAACATTTTACCACTTTGGAAGTGTCTCTCGCGCAAACTATTAACTTTAGAAAAAAATGATATTAGAAACCTAAATATCATTTTTGAAGACCTATCCATAGATATCCCACACGTATGGGTTTGATGAAAAAATTTTTTTTGAGTTTCAGTTCTATGTATGGGGACCCCCAAAATTTACCGTTTTTTTTTTTATTTTTGTGTAAAATCTTAATGCGGTTCACAGAATACATCTACTTACCAAGTTTCAACGGTATAGCTCTTATAGTTTCGGAGAAAAGAGGCTGTGACATACGGACGGACAGACAGACAGACAGACATGACGAATCTAATAGGGTTCCGATTTTTGCCATTTGGCTACGGAACCCTAAAAACCGACCGAAACCTGATTACAACATTCCGCAAACACATTGATATAATATAATATTGGCAATGCCTCAGGTCCTCAAAAGTTTGTTTTATTAAAACACACTTACCCACCCACGTGGCCGCAAAAAAAAAAAATAAAAAAAACACTCATACAATGCACATGTATGCCAAATAAACCGCACAACTTGACCACTATGTGGCTTTGGAAGTCTGTATCTTCCAGCTCTATTCAGCGGCCAACAATAAGTGGCCTTTCACTATGACCAACCTCATTGGATCAACTGGCCAACCCGTATAGTCTGCCCTGTACGTGCGTGCGTGCCCAGTAGAGTGGTCAGCGTTTATTGTAATGAAACAATTTTCGTTTTATTTATTTGTCCCACATATTGGCCTAGCAAGAGCCGCACCACGCACAACCCACCTATCCTCAGCCTAACAGCCCCCTCAATTTACAAACACACACACAAACCAAAAAGGGACAGATCGGTATAGTATATACGCAATCCGGTCCATACAATTATTGTGCAGTTCTGTGTTTCGCTCAGGAGGACAAAACATTTGGGATTCAAAGTTGGCCAGTCAACCAACAGAGCAAATTCCCAAACTAGACAATGACCGCCGCCGTCCGATTTGAATCGGGTAGTGGTTACGGCGATTGTTGGCTGGTATAGCGTATAGGCCAAGCCAAATGTTCGAGGTATATATATAAAATGTGAAAGGCATCTGTGGTTTCACTAGGCCCTATGGTTAGCCATTAAGTGAAATTTATTACCGCTAGGCAGATAAAAAATCGTCGGTTTCTGGGGCTTAAACATGGACGCGTTTAGTTTACACGTCATTTATGTGAGAGAGCGAATTTTCGGCAGCAACCAAAGTAGTATAGCAGCACGCGTGTAGTTGTCCTTCTTGCTTGTGCCCTGGTGCTTGGTGCACGGATGAAATGTGTTTAGTTTGTGGATTGGTAGCCAGTCCCTTAGGGATGTGTAGATAGGCCTCATTTTTATATAGGTTGAGATTCGGTTGCGGTTAATATTTTGACTGGCTCACTGGCATAGTAAGGACAAAATACTAAGGCGATGGCTCAAGGGCAAGGATGGAACGATGCTGTACGGTTGAGTTGCCCCCAGTTTAAGTTATTACGTCTACGATTTCATCGGCTGCCTGGAGGAGGGAAGTCATATACACAATTTGGAAGGTAGTAAAAGAAAAGAAGGAGCCAAATAGACGAATGGGAGGAGGGAATAGGGTATCGTAAATAGTGCATAAGTGGGTGACCGTCTGCATAATGGCAACTGGATTTAAGAGCTTTGAGCGTAAAGCTATTATATAAACAGTGAACAGTGCTTTAGGCTAGCAAGTATATCTATGGTATATTTACTTGTTTAATAAAGTAGATCAGTATAACAGTACTCATATGATATAAAGACAGTAGTGGCGACTAGAATTTTGAGTTGAGCAGGTCTTTATTTGTTTATTTTTTTGTTTGTTTGTCAACAAAGTACCAAGCCTATTCTAGACATGAAAAAATAAAATGAGAAACAAAAACTTAAGAAAAATGAATCAAATAAAAATAATTAAGAAAAAAAAAGCAAGTACAAAACTAATTTAGAACTGAGCAATACAATTAAAACTGGAAATAATTAAACAAGATGGATTTTATTAATGGTATTGTCATAATAATGTCAATTAAAGACGCACATTCATTATACAATAACATTAAACCATTTAACGAGGAGGATCTTCCGTAATTCGTACGAGAACGAGGAATATAAAAGAATCTGTTATTACGCAAAATAAGTGATGGAACATTAAGACCCACAAGACTTAAAATATCAGGACAGTGAATTTCCCCAATAAGTATTCTGTGGAGAAAAACAACTCTTGATACCTTTCTCCTAACCTCAAGAGACTCGAGTCTAATAAGTTTTAATCGGGCTGAATAGAGTAAGCGGGTAAGTTATTAAAATCCGACCAATGTAGACGTCTGAGGGCAAACCTGAGAGATATTTTTTGAATTGGACACCAAACAATAGACGTATATTCCAGCAGCGATCGAACAAAGGACAAATATAAAGTTTTTAGCGCATAGGGTCCGGTGAACGCCCTAGCATAACGTTTAAGCATTCCCCATGCTCTATTGGATTTATTTGTGATATATTCATAGTGGTAAATGTAGGATAGTTTACTATCTAATATAACACCTAAATCTTTTATCAAAGATACACGCGGAGTAACCAGCGTTCCCTTCCCTGTCGTTAGGCAAAGTTCTCATTGCGGTAAAAATTGGTACTCAAATGGGTCTGAAGGTAGTACGCAATAATGTACCTAAAGAAAACGGCTTTATGGTGTTTTTCAATTAGAATCGGAAATTTGTTTAACAAAATTCACTACTATACATTTTCAAATGTTTGTTTTATATGAACACACATTTTTTATTCATTAAAAAAAATATCACAAAGAAAAGCTTATTTTAATTTAACATAAATTATTTCATTCATCCACAAAAAATAAAGGAAAACGTAACCTATAAAGTTTGTCGGCATTTAATTGTTTGTGCAATTTTACTGTCATTAAATGTTATTGCCGAAAACGACCCCATTGTATCCGTTAGAGCAAATGGTAAGTTATGTTGCACACAATACATAACTCTTGATCTCAGCTTTTATCTGTGAAAGATCGTTTGATTAGCTTGCCGACGATAAGCATTCTTCGATGGTAATATTGTTTTTGGCTTCCTTCAATTTGTTCCTATGAATTTCGGATACATCGTGCCGTTTTAAGTGGGATTTGTTGTTTGTCAATGGCTTTTTACAAACGTTGCAATAAATTTGTTTACTATTGACACTTAACCAATCGTAACGCTGTTTCCACTCTACCCGAAATTTTTGCACACGCTTCGGGTTGTCCCCATTTTTATGATCCATTTCATTTTCTCTATCAAAATATGCTGAAGTTGAAGGCTGCATTTTATTTTCTTTTGGTGCAATGGCATCTTCTTCGCCGTCTACTACACTAAAGGCAATTACACACAAATAATTAACTTGTGCTTGAAACACTACCAAATTACAAAGCCGACTTACATTTTACGTTTGACCACAAATTTATCAATTTTAAATGTTTCCATAGGGAAAATAAACACCAAAAAACACCACATCAATCATCAACTAGAAGCAGAATGATAATAAATTTGAAGTTGGTTGTCATTGACATGTCATTGACATCAATCAAATTAGGTATGTATGTTCAGTTCAGTCTGAGACTTCACTACCACAGTTGTTCAGGAAAGCAATTCAGAAAAAGAGGCGCATGAAATGAGTTATTGATATGCAATTATAAAAAGTAGTACGCGGCGATCCAAAGTAGTATCGTACTCAGTTAGAAAAAATGTACTCAAAAACTAAAAAACTGTAGCACGGGAGAGAACGCTGGGAGTAACACTACTGACGAAGGAATAGGCGTGAATAAAAGGCGAGGAACTACGGGAAAAAGTAATGACCGAACATTTACTAACATTAAGGGACAAGTAGTTTTTTTACACCACAAAACGAAGTCTTGGACATGTGCATTCAATCTATGAAAACTATTCGGATCATTACATGAAGAGTTTATTTCAAAATCATCGGCAAACATTACGATATTGCAATGTGGAACAAATTTTACAAAATCATTAACGAATAAAATAAATAAGAGTGGACCTATGTGACTTCCTTGGGGGACACCGGATGTTACAATGATTTCTTTGGATAAGTGTCCTCGAAACCTTACAAATTGGTATCTGTTACTTAGATAGGATGATAGCCATCTAAGAAAAACTGTAGGAAACCCTAAACGTTCAAGTTTGTAAAGAAGAAGTTTGTGGTCAACTCGATCAAACGCTTTACTGAAATCAGTGTAAATGGCATTAAAATGATTACCCTTAGATATATCACTAATAACAAAATTTGTTAAAAGAAGAAGATTTGTAACAGTGGATCTGTTTTTTACAAGGCCATGTTGGTTATTGCAAATTAAATTTTTACAAAAAAAAAAAAAAATTCAACTTATCAGTCACCAACTCATCAAACAGTTTAGGGATGGACGATTGTTTTCAGATCGCTCTGTAATTTTCAATATTATTTTTCCTACCGGATTTAAATATTGGTACTATAAAAGAATGTTTCCACAAACTAGAAGCCAGTTCGGTGTACACACTTTTTACTCAGGATGGCTTAGGGTGCCTTAGGATGGCGATTAAAGATCACCGCCTCGCATAACAAGACCAAAAGCCAAGACGGGCCCTAGATTGTTCCTTCCTGTTACTATACTAAAGCTACTCGTATCACTCTCCGATTTTATATACGTAAACGTATCGCTTAAGGTAGGTCTTGCTCTACCTTATTGTTGCTTATGGGTTAATTCTATGGCTTGTTGGACAGATGGGTTATGTCTTATGTCTTATAGATCATACAATCATCTCACACTTTATGTCCCAATGTTTTGTCGGACCTACGTCACACAAAAATTATTTCCATTCCAAATAGGTGACGACTTAATTTATTGGCCATAATAGGTACTTTTCCTCAAAGTCACTGACACAGCGAACTTTTCCCATCAGTTCCCATTCAAGTTCACCCCCCATACTCAACTTATCACCGTCATGATATTTAACTCTCCCTCCCCTCCGAATAAAGAATCAAAGATTGCAAGCGAATTCTTAATTAAGTTTAATTGAGCTTTCGGGACCTGACTCCTATTGAATTGTTGAAAGTTATAATTGAAGTTTTATTTCATGGTCTTCTAGTTGCATTTCGCATACTTCTCCATTCTTTTGAGGATTTAATTTTTTAATTCTCTAAGATGGTTAAAAGGAAGCTTGCAGCTTTTTAATTCGAATTCCGTAGTAAATCCCTTTTTTTTTTATATTCAAATTGACAGATGGAAGCAGGGATTGGTTGGTGTACCTTGTGAGATATGACCAGTTTTACTTCGCTTAGCATTCTCCGAGACTCGTCAGTGAATGGAAGTTCGATGTAAGCCATTCCTTATATTTTAGTATAATACTAGCTGACCCAGCGAACTTCGTTTCGCCCAAATTCTTAAATATTTAATTTCGAGCATGCACAATTGCACGTGCTACTCAAATTCTTTCGTGTCAGTCAACCTTCCGCCTTTTCTCTAAAGTCCTTTAGGTTAGGTACACGATGTATAAAGCGGAAGGTTACGCCACATAAAATTGATTTTATGAGAAAGAATGATTCCACAAAATTCCAGCGATTGTCCTTGCGGCTTATTAATTGTCTTAGAGAAACGGTAAATTGTTTGCCTTTGAGTTCACAATAAAATCAAACGCAAAATATGTTGGAGTGAGGTTTGAAAGTCTGTTGGATTGGGATTGATTTGTTATTATTATTATATTACTAAATCAGGTAGGTATAGCTAAAAATGTTGCAGAAGTGTTTCCAGTCCTTACGAAGTCTTTTATTTTATATTGATTAAAAATTTATTGAGTAGTGGCAAGTCAGGGAAAAATATATTTTAATCAAAAAACTTTGCAAAAAAGAACAATAAATCAGATTATCCTTAACTTTCTCAGAGTCTTTGGAAACATTTCAAAAACAGTCAGTTTTATACGTCAACAGACATAGAACTCTCCATTTATGTATCTACCTGTCTGACATTTCTGCAACACTACATTTATATTAATTATTGCAAACATTTCCTATCGACCCGCTCCATCTTTTTATTTCGATCTCTATCGATATCGGTATAATTGGGAGGTGCTCGTAAAAGGATGGGTAAGTAAAAATCGTATTCCGGTTTTAAAAAAATGTATTTTAAGCGCGTTAAAATAAAGTCAGGCTTGAGCGTTTTGACATTCAGCTGATAAAGAAGTGCAGAGATCTTTTCTGATCAGATGTTGGATGATGCCCATAGCGCTGTATCCAAAAACGAATACCATTTAAGACTGCATAGCAGTGTGTTAATATTCACTCACCCCATTGTCATTATCCCCATCAACATGAATTATAATACCGCAGCAACATTAACACTGTCAGCTTATGCCTAAAATACCTTCCACAATGGCAACGGCTCAACAGAACCACGAAATTTCTATGATAATCATCAAAATGTTGTTTTAACCAAGCAATTGCGAAAACATGTTCTTAATGACCCAGAAACTACTCCAATCATCGTCTAGAAAATGTTATTTACTCGGCAGCTCTTGTCAACGACCTATCTCTTGCTCCTCAAATATACCTCACTCATTAATACCTACATACATTTGATAAACTTTTAAGCAAAACAAACTTCTTGAAAGAAAGCTTGTGTTAAACCGCAAAGGATTAGCGCAAATATAACGCACCAATTAAAAGTCAACGATGGCAAATATTTACATGACATTAGATGTGTTTCCTTCGCATCTTTTCCAGTCAACAGGCAGATGGGTAATTTACAACAAAATGGGAACCCAAACTGTGCAAATGTTTTCTTTTGGCCAAGAGAAGGTATTGTAGCTTGTAGGTATTACACTCCCACGTTCGAGTCCTTGTGCGTATGGTCGGTATTATCACAACCCCGCAACCGTTGTTATTGTTCTTATGCGCAAGTGGATGTCTGCGGAAATTCCGCAGGACTACATAAAACAACAACCCATTCGCAACTAAATATACATACTAGAATGAGGTTGGAGTAACAGATTGAACGCCTTGAACATCCTCATCCTTAGACTTATCAAATATTTATCTCATGTAGGTATACCGGGTTTATGTATGTATTATGTATGCAAAACACCTGGGTAGCAGCGAAATAAAAAGTAACTGATGCGTACTAGTTATGGGGAATTGGGTAAATATTGGCAGTTGCCACTTTTCGCGAAGATGCATGGAATGGTATGAGGTGGTGGATGGATATTTTACTGAAATGGGATAAACAGTGCCGAAGCAAATGTGGTACGAAAGATTTACGAAGTAAATTGATATGGGCAAAGGTTACACGCTTGCATTTTGAAAGGCGAAAATACTCCCCATCACCTTTTCGTCTGTTAAAAAAACACATTCGCCAAAATTTTAAATAAAATAAGGTACCTAGTTAGCAGACGATTTCTCTGGTTTGGTAGATACCCAACCTCCGGCCCAACGAACATTTAATAGGCAGACCTTCATGGGCAAATAAATAAGCGGTTGCGAAGAGGTTAAATTTTTGCCGGTTGAATGGAAGTTTCTGTACCGAAATCTGAAATAAATCTAAATCTAAATCTGGATTTATTGTTGAATATTGAAAAGGGGATTTTGCAAGGAATATGCAAGAATTCTATTTAGAAGTCGGAATATTATTTTGTTTTATTAGGTCATACAGGTATATAGATTATTTTTTTTTTTAAATATATATATTCGTTTCATAGTTCGTATTTTTTTCAAAAGCAATGCTGAATTTTCCTGTAGAATTGGTTAAGCTGGATCAATTCTGAGACAACTAGGCCTTTCTGTTATCAGGAGGACCGAACTTGGTGTCAAAGCTAAGTTGTCGGTCTTTAATCCGGTGTTTGTTCCCACTCTTATTTATGGTCATGTGATTTGGGTAGTGACCGAAAGAATAAGATCGCGAATACAAGCTGCCGAAATAAGATTCTTTCGTTGTATTGCTGGTGTGACTCGCAGAGATCATATAAGGAACACCAGAATACGTGAGGAACTGAATGTCGAGCAGTTACTTCTCCGGACGGAGCGTGTCATACTTCGATGATTTGGTCACGTTAAACGCATGCTTCCAACTCGGATCCAAGACGTGCTATGGAATCCGTGCCATCAGGCAGGCGTCCCCTTGGAAGACGCAGGGTGAGATGGTTAGATCAAGTCCGAAATTTCTCCTCAGCCCGTATGGGGATTGCCCTTGATGATCTAGAGCCGGTGGCGGAAGATCGAGAGCTATGGAGGGTCCACTTAGGCATCCTATGGCCGCGACCCTTTTTATGGAAGAGCGGCCATTGAATTGAGAATATCTACCACTGGGCGACCTTTATATTTAGTACATTTAATTTTCGGATTTAAGAAAAGCCCTAGGAATTCAAGAAAACTTTACTATTTCATATGGAACAGTCTATAATTAAATAACTGAGTTAAAGAAAATCATATCCTACTTTTAGGACTAGCACGAGAAAAAAATTGATCGCAAGTGCAAAAAGCAACGATTCGTATAGACTCAATGTACGAACCGATTCATACAAAATTACATTTAACATAGCTTTGAATGATTTAAATGTATGTACCTATGTTTCCATTTCATTCAGTTCTTCTCTATGTAATGCTAAACTTTTCGAATATAATATTAGCTACTTCACGCATTTACCATACGTCGTCATAAGAACAAAGTATTTTAGGGGTAATTAAAAAATTATCTTGTCAGGGGGCTTCACAAAAACACCCTGTTCCTTTTTAATATAATATTGTAAACACTCTTTATTAATTGAATACAAATAACACTCTTCAAGAATCACTCCACGTGAGCACGTCTGATCTGTTCAGTGGTCGAACTTCGTCTGTCTTTACAATTATACTTACAGCCGGCAATCCCATCGTAGTCAGCAAAACGTGTTTTGACATGTTGGCTTTATTTTTCGCCTCTCTTTCTTTTGCTTATGTACATATATAATATTATCTTCGTGTTTGTGGTCTTACAGTATTTAAGTACATTAATTATCCGACTCTACGCCAAGAGTCTCAACAAAAGAATTTAATTTGGTCAGGGAAATAAATCCACTAGAATTAACTCAATATGGGAATGTTAACCATTTTGAAATAAGTCCACTTTAGAAAAGTGTACTCAGTTCTCACCCAAAGTGAGAAATAATTCCACTCAAAAATTAGTGCAATTATTTCCCTTGTACAGAAGAAAAAAGTGAAGCAAATTCCCAGCAAAACAACTATTTGCGTTTAAACAGATACTTCAACATTGTATTTTTCAATTTAATGTTTTGAATAGCAAAAAAGGGAAATTCGTAATATGTCGAATATGTTTGTATTGAATTAAAAATGCAACCCCCCTGCTTGGGGTAACTGTTTGGAGATTGGGTATAGGTATAGCCAAAGTTTTTTTAAATGCAAGCAAAACGGAAATGTAAGCAACTTTGCATACACCCTTCCTTGGATTTACTTCAACCCCTTAACAGTGAAACCAGGCAGGGGGTTGCAAGGGGCAACATGCCCCCCATACGTATTCCATTGTTTTGTGGTTAAGTATTATTTCTATTAGTTTATTGGCATTATTTCGTATTTTTATTTCTAAATCGAGAGTGGAATTAGTTCTGACGTGCATTTTTAAGACGCGGGTTATGTCCCAATCTAAGTGGGAACACCTTTGCTGAGTGGACTTATTTTCTAATTAGGGTGGTGTTTATTCCTATGTGGAGTTAATTCCCGTGGATTTATTTTCCTGCACCACTAAATTCATCCGCGTTTTTTGCGAATTTATGCAGAGCTAGAAAAGCAAAAGTTGCTCAAAGTCACATTCAAGGGGGTAGTGTCAAAGCAGAAGTCCTTCGCACCGTAAAAAAAATCATCATACTTAAAATATTGTAAAAAGTAAAACATTTATAAAATTAAATAATAAAGCAGCTTTTTGGCAAGTCGCAAATACGAGTATGGTATATTTTAATTTCATGCAGCAACTGCGTGATTCAAACGCTTTTTTTATACCACCCCTAACCGTTCGGAAAAATAGAATTCTCGTTCGTTTTTCTCTGCATAGTGCATACAAAGCGCTTACAGGTCAGTTCACTTGGCTACTTGGCGTATAATTCAATTAACATCAATTGGAAAAGTAATTCCAATTCAAAATTAATCACCGCAAAACCAGTCCCCTGGCAAATGGCTTTGTGAATAGTTTTCAGTGTGATTTGAAATCGCTTCTTTCTCCCCATGGTAAATGCTATTCAGAACCGTTAACGAATCGGAAACCTTCCCCAACATTTACAGCACGCATACAGCACACAAATGGCTCAGTCGCTATGCCATATAGCGCTCTCCACAACAGACTGTGACTGCTGTGATTCAAAATCGCATCGTGTGTGTTCGCTATCACCGCTGTATGTCGTGTTCAAAGGTACCAGTACGATATGTGCAGGATCTGCCATTGAAAATATTCCCGGAACCCTGCTGTCGCGTTATACTACCGCAAATTGGCGCACGCAAAACGGATTAGATACACACTTTTGTGTTTGGGGAAAAATCCGTGAACCCACAACCGGATGTGAGTGCAAATAAACTGCATTATCCGACTGACTGGGTAAAGCTGGAGCAAGTCTGGAGAGCACTCGAGAGTGAATTGTATTTGTCATGTTGTTGGAGGTGTTTCTCTAGTTTACTGAAGGTCCCATTATGATGGCTGTTAACCTGGTTTTATCACACCCGCCTTTCAGTGGTGATGTCGGTCGCAATGAAGGACTTTGGCATTGTGTCTGGAATTAACCACACTGGTACAATGAAATTGTCAGTCACAGTTGCGAGTGTCATCGCGAAATGGAGTCTACATACGTCAAAATAAATAACCACTTCATTCTGTTGCCCTCCATGCTCCATCACACATCACAGTATCTGCACGTGATATACTCTCTCAATTGCTTGTGTTCACTTGAAATCAGTTCGTTTTAATGGTTTATTGTTCGTGCCATATTCGACAGTCGCCAAAGATCACTCAAGTGTGTGTTATTAACTCAACCGGGTGGCATATGGCTCAAGCTTTGCACACACAGGGCTAATAGTTCTCTTGTGGAGCAAATGAAACGAACGTTATACGTACACTACTGCAGGGTATGGTAAATGTTATATAGAACTTTGCGTTTTAAGACGATTCCGATTTCAGTGGCTGCCAACTGAGCAAAATTATATCAATGATGCGTGGAAAACCATATCGCCTTCGTCTATGCTCTATGGGAATATTCTTTTCAGAAAATGCTGCTCACAGGGAAGAAACAAAACAAGAAAAACCAACGGTTCCGACACTCGAAAGTGTCGATGTCGTTGAGTTTAAATCCTTTTCGGAGCAGAATAAATGTTTTCGTTTCACTTTTCAGCTCAGTGGGCTTCACACAAATTGAAAGGGATTAGTGCTTCCGGATGGCTTCAGAATGACTTGGAATTTATTATTTTTGTCTTCTGGTGAAAGTAGTTTTTATGGAGTTGGTACTCGCCCGATTTGAAACTAGGCAACTGCTAGATGTTTCTTAAGTTCAATAAGCTGATAAAATACTGTTTGTGCGATGGATATCTTTTAGAGATAAGTACTTGTATGAGATGGACTATAAAAGTATTAACTCCGAGAAATTAGGAAGCGTATTAGGTAGGTATATGACCAAGTTCACTCCCTTCAAGTCGGGTCGACAGGAATTCACTTTATTATCGGGTTTCATACTCTAAAAGACAAATATTTTCCAGTCAAATGAAATATCCAAAGCCAAACGCAGTATACAATCACCCAGCGGATTGGCACTCCTGAGCACTAATCTACCAGGAATATTAGGACTTAGCTATAATGGCTCAACATCTTCCCCTTGAATCACGATGTCCCTCTCGAATAGACATGCACCTTAAAGACGTTGAAATTAACTATTTCGCTCACTCAGTATCTCATACGCTGACGTAAGATGTACCTACGATTACTGTTCGATGAGCCATAAAAAAAAATTCCCAATAATTGTCTAAATGGTAAGCTCTAGAAATAGAAAAGCTCCCATTACAACGAGCGGCAACTATATTTGTTTATTTGTAAAGCGATTGAAGTTTTTGACGCCCATCTAAAAGAAACGACAAATGTTTTCTTCCCTTAACATATTTTCAAAATTCCTATACCCATACCACATGTGTTTCTTGGACAAAAACCAGGAAATTATTATTTTTTAAATACCTACCACAAGCTGCACTAAAGTTAACCATGTTTTGAGTCCCACAAGAATTTTAGAAAAATATTTTCCCGCTTTATTGTTCTGCATAAAACTTTTAAATTATATTTTTAAATACAAATTTTATACAGTAACTTAAATAAATAAATAAATAGTTGGCTCATTAGGTCCGTAGGAATTCAAGGTCTAGCTTCTCTCAACCATTCGTTTTGTGTGAGTTTATTTTTGGGATGAATGGAAGGGATCTACAATTTTATGCCGTGTCCGACGGCCAATTTAGGAGCTCTTTCATGGGAGTTATACTATCGGATATTTGTCAGACGTTCGCGAGAAGTGGTGCAGGAGAAAAAACCTTAAGTTTGTAAGAGCACAAACACAAAAATAATATTGTATGTACATAAGCAAAAGAAGGAGAGGCGTAAAATAAAGCCAACATGTCAAAACACGTTTTGCTGACTGCGATGGGATTGCCGGCTGTAGGTATAATTGTAAAGCCAGACGAAGTTCGACCACTGACCAGATCAGACGTGCTCGCGTAAAGCGGAATAATTCATATAGTCAATGAAGAGTGTTGTTTATATAAATTTTAATAAAGAGTGTCGATTATATTTGTATTCCAAAAGAAACAGTGAGTTTTTGTGAAATCCCTAGCCCATACAATTTTTAAACACCCCTAAAAGTTGGAATTTCCCACACACTAACCACTAAGCCACTGCGCCGAAAGTAACTTAATACAGTTAAATTGGAAATTCAATTTTTTTCCAATTTGAGATTGTAAAGTGGTGTTTGAGAAATTAAAACATTGAAGTGGTAAATTGCGCCAAACAATATCGCAAATTACTACACATAAAAGAATCTTGAATAAGTAGGTCTGTTCCCTTACTTTCTGGTTCAATATTGACAATATCGCAGTGTTGCCATAAAAATATTTTTACTAATCTGCAATTATGATAAAAAAAAATCTTTCTAAAGATTTCTTTAGAAAAATCTTACTTCACAATTTTTTTTTATTTATGTAACAATAACAAAAAAAAAAAAAAAAGAAGCTTAATACGAAAATGACAGCATACAGCGAAATCAAGAATGCAACAAATGTTACTGTACTTACTTACTTATCGGGCTCCAGACCCGTGAAGAGTCTCTGCCTGAGACACTGCAGCCTTCCATCCTCTACGATCCCGGGCACGCTGCTTCCAGTTGTCCAGACCAAGCGCTCTGGCATCCGCGATGGCTTGGTCTTTGAAACGGAGTCCTTATCTTCTCGAACCTGGGGGCGGTGATTCGAAGATCCTCTTAGCCGGGGCATTATTGTCCATTCGCACGATATGGCCGAGCCAATGTAGTCGCCGTGTTTTGGCTTTTTGGACTACCTATATCAACATCTTTGTACAGCTCATAGAGTTCGCGGTTGTATCTTCTCCTCCATTCGTCCTCCTCGCACACAGAAACTTTGGGCTTTGGGCTTTGAAGGAGCCCAGTATCAGCTCTCCCTTCCTTCCTATTCTGTAGCACTTGGCGCCATAAAACAGGACTGGCAAGATAAGGGTCTTGTAGAGCACACATTTTGTCCTTCGAGTTAGGAGTTTTGAACTCAGTTGTTTTGCCAAACCGAAGTAGAAACGGTTTCCTAGGGTAATTCTTCACCGGATCTACACTCTGATGTCATTCTTGAAGTTTATGTTTACTCCGAGATAGGTGAACTCCTTACCTACCTCGAAATTGTTGCTATCAATAGTGACGTTTTGTCCTAGCCGGTAGACAGATGCTTCTTTGTTTGTTGATAGCATGTACTTGGTCTTGCCCTCATTTACTTCAAGGCCAACGGATTTCGCCTGTTCTTCAATCGCCGTGAATGCTTCTATCACGGCACGCTGGAAGCGACCGATGATGTCAATATCGTCCGCATAGCCCAGCAGCTGGACGGATCTGTTGAAGATAGTGCCTTCCGTGTTGACACTTGTCCTGCGCACTATCTCCTTTAGTACGAGATTGAAGAAGTCGCATGATAGCGCAACTCCTTGTCGAAATCCGGTGCATGTCTGAAATAGTTCGGAGGAGCTACTTCCAAACTGCACCAGCGTCACGCGACAGAGTTGAATCAGTTTTGTCGGGATTCCGAATTCGGCCATTGCCATATAGAGCTCCTGACGATGTATACTACCATACGCTGCTTTGAAGTCGATGAAAAGGTGGTGAGTTTCGACTTAAAATTCGTTGGTCTTTTCCAGGATTTGCCTCAGTGTGAAAATTTGGTCTATCATCGATCTGCCGGGCCGGAAGCCAAACTGGTTTTACACGTTCACACAATACGTTGGATAGGATCTTGTATGCGACATTAAGCAGGGATAAGCCTCGATAGTTCTTGCAAGACATAGGTTCGCCTTTTTTGTAGATGGGACATATGGTGCTGATGGTCCATACATCGGGCATGTTTTCTTCCACCCATACTTGGTTGATTATTCGGTGCATGCACCCTACCAGAACATCACCTCCGTATTTGAAAAGCTCGCCTTGTTGTTCTTTAACCTTTTTATAGCTAAGCGCACTTCTAGGCTTCTGCTTCTTCATTGACTGGACGTGGGTTGTCTTCTAGCCCTATCACTCTCTCTACGAAGAGCCTGCGTTCCGGTTTTGTAACCAGCAGCTAGTTGCTTGGTTATTTTATAAAACCTTTGGATGTAATTACGATCGCGCGACTCTTCGATCTCCTTGAGCTGGGAAGCTGCGCAAGCCCTCTTCTTTCTAAGCAGGATCTTCTTTTCCTCCCTTCTCCTAGCTCGATACTCTTCTCTCGCTGCGCTTGTTTTGCACTGCAGCGCTTTCTTGTGTGCATCTTCTGTCACCTTTTTCCTGTATCATCATCATACCACGGGCTCTTTCTCTGTGGTGGCTGGTACCCTACAGTGGTTTCGGCTACCTCCTTGATGATGTCGCGATACTGGCACCACTGAGGAGTGTTTCATACTCAGGCGCTCGCTGTAGGCTCTGGGTACTCCATGTGTGCTAAGGTGACAGCGGCGAATTTCTTCTTCTGGGCGGTTCGCAGCTTCTTCTCGTTGGACAGTCGAGCTCTGAGTTTAGCCGCGACAAGAAAATGGTCAGAGTCGACATTTGCCCCTCGGAATGTGTGTACGTCGAGGATGTTGGATGCGTGCCACGCATCGATTAGCAGATGGTCGATTTGGTTGGGGTTCGACCGTCTGGAGAAAGCCAGGTTATGCTGTGTGGATCCTTTGCCTTGGAAACCTAGTGCTACTTATTACCGTATTACGAGCTGCAAAATCGATTAGTCGGTAGCCGTTGTCTGTTGTAGTTTCGTGGATTCTGTGCTTACCAATTAACCCGCCAAAGATGTTTTCCTTTCCGACTTTGGCATTGAAGTCCCCGAGTACAGCTTTTACATCATACTCCGGACAGGCTCCGTATAGGCTCCATCCAGGAGGTCATAAAACTCCTCCTTGATGGGATCTTCAGCTTCGGTAGGAGCGAGTGCACATATTAGACTTATGCTTTGATGCGGATCACAGAAAGACGATCACTTATTGGCTTGAAATCAATGACTTTTGTCCCAAGCCGATTTCCCACGACGAATCCGCATCCTAATACATGCAATCTTTTGTTGCAGCTGTAATAAATGTCGCAATTTTTTCTCTTCATCATACCCGATCCTATCCATCGTATCTCCTGGATCGCGGTTATATCTGCCTTGTATCGCATGAGGACAGACTCAGTTTTTGAGTAGCACCTGGGGTGTAGAGCGTTCGTACATTCCAGGTACATACTCTCAAATCGTAGTCCATTGACGTTCCGGGTCTTGTTGCCATTTGGGGAGTTCCGTTATCCGAGGCTGGTTGTGTCTCCAAGCCATTTATAGATAATCTGTTTTGTGTTTTCCTAAAAATGTTTGAGCTGTCGCTAAGTTCTTAGTCTTGAATGTTGAAACATTGAATACCTAAAAGATTGTTTTGAAAATCGTTTCCTTGGTTGAATGAGATTTGCCACAAGCACATTCCTGGTGGGAGCCAAATCTAGGATCAAACTCATTAGAGTCAATGACAGACAAAATCTGTTGAAAAACTTGTAGGTAGATCTAAGCCTGAAATTTATGCGCACATTATTTCTTTCTTATGTTGATCGACTTTGCCGCTCAACTATAGTGGCGGATTATTTATTTCCCATTCACCCATGGGATTTCTTTTCAATGCAAAAATGCCAATTTCCCACGGAATTCTAACACTGTCGATGCAGCGTAAGGCGTAACACGCGAAGTCGAACGGAACTCAAATATGAATGCTATGAGTTGTTTAATTGTGTACCGCCCTATGGTAAAACGCTGACAACGACAGCAGAATGGTTGCGAAATATTTTGAAATTGTTACAACAGTTTGCAGTTCAAGTTCCCTCATAACCATAGCTACCAAATGACTCTTTACATAATCAGATACTATCGGTTTTATAAATATTGTTTCAATGAAAACGGATATTGGAAAGTAGGTTTTCATTTCTAGCTCCAATTTTGAAATATGAACATTACATATTAGATATTATCGCCTAGGTCTGTTGCCTTCCTTCTTTTGTAAACAGAAGCAGTAGGAGACTGCGAACATTAATATTGTATACTTTTTTCAGGGACAGAATATGAAAATTGTACGCTTGTCGATGCAGATAGAGTTACTCATATATGGTTCTATAAATTATTCCATTCCATGCATATATGGATGCCATATTGTGTGCGACTGCGAGTGGAATAGGTAACTCGTACTTCTCGTGTCGTCGTTGATTCTCTATGAAAAAAAAAAAAGAAAAAGAGAAAGAGACTTGACTAGATCGAATTCCAAAATATTCATCTCATTTCTCATACAACCACATTCGTATTTCCTGTTTTCTTGGATTTATTAAATGTGAACGGCTTGGAGAAATGCTTAAAAAAATAGCAAGAAATTTTGTCTTTGGATGATCCAGATTCGACACGTGCGGAAGCCCAAAATATTTCAATATATCTTTTGATTATAGTACCTACTTTGTCGATATCTTCTTATATATAAAAATCATGTGTCACAGGTTGCTCCGCGATGGAACCCTAGACTACTGAACCGATTTTAATCAAATTTTGCACACTGTGTGCAGTTTTATCCAACTTGAAAGATAGGATAGTTTATAACTCAATTTGTAGTCGCATTATTTGCTTATTATTCAACAAAGAGTTATAACAATAGGACTCATATATAATTCCTTCGGGATGAAATTCGATGACGTTATAAGTCGAAAACCGCTGGGTCGATTTTCATCATTCTTTTTTTGTTTTGTTCGTATTGATGTATTTCAGGCAGACTTAAAATATAAGATACTCTTGGACCCGATAGGTGGCACTGTTGGCGACTTCCGAAACCACTCAACCGATTTCAATATAATTTTGTGGATGTACCTATGTGATTGGTTCCAGTTTGGAAGATAGGATAGCTTTTGACCCTACAGGTGGCACTTTGCAGAAGATAAGCGGGATATGAAAGCTGGGTCTTCTAGTTATGTATATTATGTAGAATTGCATACGACATTTACTTGCTAACGAGGAAATAAAAATATTCTTGATGTCTCAACACTATCGTCCTGCCACTACGGAGAAATGACAGTTGAAGTCACTAGAAGAGGTTTTCTTAAAATGTAATGTTGCGTACTTACAACAAATTTAAGTCTCGTCTCGACTTTAGATGAACGGAAGCTCACAGTTGGGAAATTTGTATGGAAAATAAATAAAAAAAAACGATTTATAAACAAAAGCAACTATTTTTGCAGCTATGTACTTTGGAGTTATGTAAATTGTGGATCAGTATGCTCTGATTCGTACTCATTTTCATTTTCATTACACTGTGATTATCGGAGAATGAGGTTGTTGATCATAACAGGGGCAGGATGATGAGGATGTTAAGATAGCAATACTGAAATGTCTGACAGAGAAAACTATTTGCATTGACCACAGCTAAGCTACACGCAACATTCAACAAAAGTTGCGAAGATATTCAATTGCTCTTGGTGAAATCACCGACTGAGTAATTTGTTTTATAGATTATTTAGGGTTAGGTATATTAGGTTTAGGTAGGTCTCATTTACCCAGGACTGTACTACAAAAAAAAAACCCCAGGGTCAAGACTGAGTGTAATACGAATTTTTGTTAGTGCTCCGACAGATTTTTATAACTAACATATCAGTTGGACACCAGACTTATTTTAATTTAAACAATTTGCCTTCAAAAAAGTTAACGAGTACATTTTCTGAATAATCCAATAAACCCCAGTCTCCCCTAATATTTAAAGAGCTAAATACTGGAAAAAGTAGTGGACAGTATGACTTCCAAATTGAAACCTCAATGGAATTGATTTAAGATGAGTCAATGCGTTCTACTCGTTACAATGACGTTTTTCGGTACGTGGTACAATCGCTACCAACGTACTAAAAAGACGAGAAATAATCATTAACGAACTTTTGATTTTATTTCCTTCTTTTATTTTTCTTTTTTATTCAATAAATAAATCACTATGTTATAACTATAAAAACAATTGCGCAACTTGTGCGAGTTCAATAAAACACGCCGACAACCTCCAGCCAGAGACGATTCAGAAAAAGTGATTAAACCAAAAAATGGATACCGGAAAAAACCTCGACGAAGAGGCCGGAAACAGAGAGAGAGAGATCATCTTCTTTTTCGCTGCACTCTGAATGCACTACTTAGTGCAGTGATCAGTGGGTGCATTCAGCAATTCGCGTTTGAATGACTTTGTGTTTTAATGAGTTTGTTTATGCATTTGATATGAGTGATAACCGCTTCAACGTGTATTTTTACTTCGATTACCTCTGAGAGCAGAACAGCAATTGGTATTTTATGCTCTTTACTGCGGCAACTGGAAATGCAAATACAATCTCTAAATTTACATGGAGTAAACAACAACAAGAGATTGTTAAAGGACTAATTTAAATCCTTAAAACTCCCTGCACAGCGTTTGTTCACTCCCACGCAGTCTTAAGTGATGACAGGTTGCTTTTAACGAGTACCTAGCTAACCTACCATATCAAAATTCATACAAAGATGGGGATGCCTTGACAGGTATAATCATAAACATGCCTCTACAAGGTTGTTTATGGCAACTTAAATACCAATTTGAATCTATACCTACCGTGGGAAGGACTCTATATTTTTTTGTAAGTTATTGTCAATGCCGATGATTCGCTGAACTGTGTCTATCCTTGGGTTTGGGCCAGGATACGTGTTCCAAGAAAAAAACAACATGACGTACAAGTCGCTGTGGAAATGGAATTAAATGAAAAGTTTTTAACAATTTTTGTTTACAAGTTTTCGACCTTTATTTTTATTTCTACGTCAGATTATCACACAACCATTCTTAAAGAACACACGCATCTATCCATAACCGTCCGACTTATGAAACTTTCAAAAATTGTCTCAGGAGTATTTTTCAAACATTCATTTTACCCAACCAAAGTTACATATTTCTCTCCAAAAAGAAAATTAAAATACAAATCTGTGCGTTTGTCATCACTTTTCAATGATATGTCATTATTTTTATTCGCCCATATCATTTTCAGGACATCAACAAAAACAAGTATGAAAATCCCAACAATACAATACAATGGAAATATAGGAAAAAAAAAAAACGTATTAACAAGGACAAAAGAAACTCCACTCTCCAACTCAATTCTTCACCCTAGGAAGAAAACATTCACCCAGCACCCAGCACCCAGCTAGAACATAGGCAGAGAACAAAATTCCAGGACATCAAAGGGACCCTTCTACATTTTCACCGCACGCTTCAACGAAATGAATTGCAGATTGGATCAATACTATCACGTTCCTCGCATTCTTTTTCCTTCTTTCTTCACATCCGCAGCTCGGGCTGGGATTTTATTTTGTCATGAAAGCAGTTTCAAAAGTGTCATGAGCAAATATATCCCGTTGTAGCTGATATCAAAAGCTATCATAGCACTGAATTAAGCCATTTTTCTGTTCTCTTTCTGCCACTTTACCTGTGTGTTTGGGTGGTTGTAAACGATTAGGAGGACATTTTCGACACACTTTAATTCTTTATGAAACGCAGTCAAGCGGTCGGCGCGTCGTCGTCACCCACACGCCAACCAACCCCCAGGCCACAACCCCAAATACACACTTGTGTGGGCAAAGAAATTAAATGGCGCAGAAGGACTTTATATTTTCGATAGCTTGTGTATGGAATTTGTTTCCGCTTGGCGAGTTTTGTTAGACAGCGATAAGGTGTACCGGGTGGATAGTAGAGTTTGATGTCCTCAAGCGTAATTTGCTATGAAAGTTGAGAAAAGGAAATAATGATTCCTTCTTCCTTTTTTTTTTTGGAAATTAATAACAGTTTTAGTTTGAGTGACTAATTTCATGGTTGGCGGCGTGGAGTATCTACTTATTCAACTGTTTTTTTTTTCATAATTTATGTGAGCAAAGTGTAATTGAATGGTAAAAGTGGAGGCGGAGAGTGCTAGTGCTGCACGTGCACGGTGGGCAAGTTCTCTCTCCACGAGAACACTGAGTGATAGCTGTTTGCGCATAAAATGTGCTCTGTTGCATTTTGCATACCTCACCAACAGGGTTTTCAGGTTATTTAAATCCAAATCGCCAATGTTAAATTTTAAACCGCCAAAAATCGCCAAATTAAAAGTTTTGTAAAATCAAATAAAACTAAGGGACTTACCGAGAGAACGAGGTTGGTCTTCTCCTCTGTTCTAATCATGAGTTGGCAGGCTCAGTTGGCGCAAGTGGTGGTCAATTGACAAAATCGAAATGCTAGTTCATTTCGGGAAATGGGAAAGCAACAAAATGTCTTCCCAAGTGGATTATATATATGGAGAATTTACTGTCAGAATTCAAACTATTCAAACAAAATAAATTATTATTCGCGATATAAGCATTACTTGGTTTTAAAAGTTTTATCGAAGTCAAAAATGGGGTTTTCGAGATATGATCGGTTTTTAAAACTAGTGTTTTCGGTGATTCGAATTGAAAATTATGGACGCAACAATTTTAAGAATAACAGTATTACTCTAAGTTTGCATTTTGGTCAAAATCCTTATTGCCGTTTTCTGGTAAGCTAAGAAAAACTAATTTTTAAAAAAATTACTTTTTTCAAAAATCCATTTTACGTTAATACACAAGTACCGAGAAAATCTGAGCTTGCCATTAAGTTTGAGATGACCATATAACCTTAGAAATTAATTTTTGTTACAATCGTATGGACCGTTTTCGAGATATGTATGTCCAAATTTCAAAAGTACCGTTACCCGAATTTTTATCCAAAAACTGGGTATATAGTCATGGTAACCTAACCCACACAAGCTTTAGTTTAAATTTTGGTTGAAATCGTTACAGCCATTTTCCTTGCAAAATAAAAAACGGCCCCGAGCCCTAAGCCCACAAACTCCAAATCCGAAGTTTGAACGAAACCCGCTCAGCCGTATGGGCTGTAGGCCTGTGGGACAGACAGACAGACAGACAGAAGGACAGACGGACAGACGAACAGACCGGACAGAATTTTGCGACCCACTTTTTTGAGTTCGTCTATCATCGTAATGTCAGAATTGTTTAACATCTCGAGTTTTAAATTTTGTACGAAAACAATATCTTCCTCTTAATACGTAATGGAGAAAGTTAAAAATTAGCGAAAAGGCTAAAGAAAGAGAAAATAGGCGGTGTGCAGCAGCAGCGTTAAAAAAGCACTAAAATATTTTGTAAAGCACTTAAAATAAAAAGCTCAAGCGCTAAATCTATTTTTTCGGCACTAAAATTAAATTTTGGACACTAAAATTAACGATGAAAGCACTGACTTGGTAACGCTGGTCACCATCACCACAGACGATGAACACTTTTTTCTGTCTCATCGACTTCAAAATATTGGCCTTCCTACAATTCATGGTCGTGAGCTAAACCCGTTTCGAAAAATAAGACACAAAAATCTTAAATTCTAATTTCGGTACTTTGCTGATTGTCTTCAATGATGCACATTTGTGTTTCCATTGACATTATATTTTATTTTGCATATTTTTTTCTCAATTGAGGTTGTATCCCTGTACTGTTATAATTCGTATTTTTGTTTCCAAATGCGCATACCAAATCGGAGCAGAAAATATGGTTGTTATATGGATGGTCTTGTCATCCAATTTTATTATGTCTTCCAGAGTCAGATCCAGGATCCAAGGCCAGTGGTATGGCATTTCCTTTTCATATCAATACAAGACAAAATGGGTATTTTCCGCCACTCGAATTATTAAGCTTTCATTTTGGGTGTACAAAATAAGAGAATTAGAATTACAGAGTCACTGACGGAAACGAAAATGATAATGGCCTCCGCGACCTCGGCGGCACACCTCCATCCGATGGTCCAAATTTTCGATGACGCTGAGGCATAATTGAGGTTCTTTCTATGCCGTTAATGTGCCGAATAATCTCATCCTTTAGCTCTTGAATTATTACTGACTTATTGACATACACCTTTTCCCTCAAATAACCCCAGAGAAAGAAGTCCAACGGTGTCAAATCACATGATCTTGGCGGCCAATTGACATCGCCACCATGTGGGATAACACGGCCATTGAATATGTCGCGCAAAAGAGCCATTGTTTTGTTAGCTGTGTGGCAAGTGGCACCGTCCTGTTGAAACCACATATCTTTCACATCCATATCTTCCAATTCGGGCCATAAAAAGTTTGTTATCATCTCACGATAGCGAAAACCATTCACAGTAACTGCCTGACCGGCCTCACTTTGGAAAAAATACGTGCCCGATGATGCCGCCAGCCCATAAACCGCACCAAACAGTCACCCTCACACTCAGTCACGAGCTGTACGAGCCTGCACTGGCGTTTTCACATCTCCTACAGACCTGGTTTGCTTAAATTTTTGCACGATTTTTCCGATTGTACGCACATTTGGACGATTAAATTGACCGAAAAAATCACGAAGTGCATGATATGCATTTTGATTTGAACGCCCATTTTCATAATAAACCTGAATAACTTTAACGCGTTGCTCGATTGTGTATCTTCCATGGTTCAAAATGAGTTTGTCTGAAATTGAGAAATGTCAAATGAAATGCAAAAAAAAAAAAAATTGACGTTTAGGTGTGGTTCACATTCAACATTCGCCCTTGTTTTAATTTAACCACCCTTTATTAAGCTATATGTGAATATGTATTCTTCTTATGCGTCGTCACGTCTCGATCCTACACTTCTCAATCCTACATAGATAGGTACATGTGCTAAGGAGACTATGGCCATCCCTTTGTAAAGGCGGAACAGAGAATTATACGGAACGACCGAATACAACACCTGCGGTAGCACATGAAGATTGAGGCAAGAAAAACTTTGCAGATGCTGCGGTACTGAGGCGGGAGCTCTTTAGAAAACAACCCACATCATACATCACTGTCCAGGTCTTCATCACTCCGGGAAAAAATTCTTTGAAAGATTCTTCATCCACAACCTGAACACGCTATCTAGCACTTCAACAGGCAAAAGGATGAACTTCATCAAATAACAGAACAGTAACTAATTCATAAACTAGAGCGCTTATAGAATAGGGTACTACGGGTGAGTGACAAACCTTTCCCCACAATGGTCCTGAGTTTGCCGGGAATACTCCTCGCCAGCCCACTAACCTAACCCAACCACAATATTAAAGCATGAACTGCTATAGAACAGTCAATGAAGGCGTTTTTTTTCTTCGGAAGAACCATGGCAATCTCTTGTTCAGAGAGCAAAGCACGCAACAGAATATTTAAAAGAAGCACCAAATCTTTATCACATGTGTTTAAACGTAAGAAAACCTTTTGAAAATTCATTCAAATTATAACACTATGCTCAGATGAATCCTTAAATTATTCACTGCAAACAGTGTTCGGTCCTCAAAATACAATAACCTTATTTTCAAGCTACGATAACCTTTTATAACGGCAAATAAATTCAGACTTGCCATCAATAAACACCAAAAGCACATTTAAGCCTCGAGTTTATTTATGTGATCCCCACAGCGTACATTCCTACATGTCGTCTCAATAAAATTATACAGCATCGCGCCTGATGTCAGCTCAATTACCCCATCTAAGCTCAACCATCAATAAAGTTTAAAGCGCTGTAAAAATAATAGAAAAACACATCCAAAGATGTTCCCATTTCAGATGTCTTGTAAAAAATATATTGCTCTGTCCTTTGTCCATGTTATTGTGTTTTCTATGCCAGAAGTCACCATCAAAAATCTAGTTACAAAAAAAAAAAAAAAAAAAATATATATTCAAAAACCCCATGATAATATTTTAAACGTTTTTCGATAAAAATACATACACCGCAGATCATACACTAAGGCACTTGGAATTGAAATTCCGAGACAGAAATGTCAGTCAAATCCTACATTGTGGTTGCACCACCATCCTATATACAGAAAAGAAAGAAATTCCATTTAAAAATGCATTAAAAGTATCATCATTTATGGAAAGGCTGGTCCTGGCAGCGAGTATGACTTGTGCCATCCCGCTCGACCACCATACCAACGAAACATTCCAAGGAGCAGCCCTACATCAAGTTTTATGCTCAAAAAAAAATGATGTGCACGTTATTGGATGAAACCTGGTACGACGCGACGATCCGATAGAGGCGCATAAACTCGTAAATCTAAACCGCTCAAGATTCTTATCTCATAACGAACCTATTGAAACATTCCAGATCTCTTCAAAGCGGAGGGCTTTACTTTTCTGCAAAATTGCACTGAAAGCTTACGCTATAAAATAATAGCGTCCCTGAGCTGAGACGGAATGGCTGATGGGTGACGCTCTGATGGGTATACTTATGATAAGAGCAAACACCCATATACACAGCAAGCAAAAATTCAATTCGGGGATATACTTATTCATGTGTGCCTGAGCGGGACTCAGGCAACCGTACTTGTCTGTAGAGCATCCTCACTTGTCAAATGTTGCCACAGTAATAACAATAAAACATATTTGGCCCAAACCGGCTTCACCTGAATGTATAACGACACGCGATGGCATTTAATCGCGCATTAGGGAAACAATTCCTGCCTGCCGAGCTTCACGAGGTGTTTATAGAACGGAGGCCTGTAGGTGCCGGCTTGAGAAGAAGTGCCATCGATTATTGCCGTAAATTAATTTTCAATGTAATTTGCAAAATAATACGCAAATAGCATTATGGGGGTTGAAACCTTTTTGGGTAAGCACTAAGCACGTCTGAGCTTTTCATTTGATTAGTCGCATACAATTGGGCGACCCATTAACATAAGGTGAGTGGACGTAAGCTTCATTGAATTAGTTCGGTGGAACGTGATGATTTTTTGAATTGTAATCTTGACAAGGGGACGTATCTCAAGCATAGGCCATTAGTGTATAGGCGATTTGAGTAGCTCTATTCGAAGAGCTTTAAAGGAAATGGATGTCGACTAATCATAATTTGCTCGAAAGGGTAAATGGTGAACATTTTTTAATGATAACCATCGGGCACCACTGGATCATATTTACTTTAAATCGTAAGTAGCGATTTATAGCGTCCTGTCTATGGAAGGGATCGGAATGCGAGTCACAAAGCTATCAGTATGACACAAGGTAGTTCAAATGAAATCAGAATTTCAGAAATTGCCGGACAGCGGACAATGCTCGCTCAAGGTATTATCCTCGCTGAACTGTGTCAGAGAATATGTTGGCTACCTCGGCACTGTGATATTGAGGGTAACAAAAAGGCCGACGTTCGAGTCACTGAAAGTAAAATACCAGGTAATATGACAAAATTCTTTTTTTTTAATTTCAACAAAAATAGTTTTGTTGAACTGAAAAAATGAAATTGTAATTATTATAAACTAGCAGACCCGGCGAACTCCGTTCCGCCCAAATTCATAAATGTAATGAAAATAATATTTCCAAGCATGCACAGCGCATGCTAATTTACGTAATTCCGTCAATTCAAATTCTTTATTCAAAAGTTATATTTAATACTAGCTGACCCGGCAAACTTCGTTCCGCCCAAATTTGTTAATGTAATGAAAATAATAATTCCGAGCATGCAAAATGCACTAACTAATTTATGTAATTTGGCAATGATGTTGACGTGTCGTCCAACCATCCGCTTTTTCACTAAATTGACAATGTGAGAAACATGGGGAATCAAGACTGATGCTACAAATGCACAAACATCCATCCATTATCCTTGCAATAAATTATTTGTCATAGTGAAAGCGAGACGCACGGGAAATTGAAGTCGAACGAATGGTAAATCGTTCTGAATAAGCGAAATCTGCGGAATAAGAGTTTTGAATTTTCCCCTCAATTTCATCACTTGCATGATATTTGATATGAGATCCTTCCCCACGAATCAAATGCGATCCGTTACAAAGTTTCGGTACATTGATGTTGCGCAACAAAAATTTTAACTGAGCCGTCTTTCAAATCCAATTTATGTTGAGGTAGGCCCGGAACATTTAAAGAATTCAAAAATTCAACTAATCCCCATAAAGTTTTTTTTCACAACAAAAGGTAGAAATTATGCCCTTCCTTCCAACCAAAAAATCGTAAAAATCGAACTACCTGTCCCCTAGTTTATGGATGCACATACGGACGTCAGTCTCTTTTATATGTAGGTAACTGTACCCACCCGGCTTTGCCCGTACCTTTCGTATTAAATTATGCTCACATTTCGCAAATTGCTTTATTTGGACAGCGTCCATTAATAATTTTCATCATATGACTTTAGAAATAGCGTTTGATTTTGTTTTTGAGTGAGACGTGCCACAATCCGTTTTCTTATCCGCTTGTGTTTTTCAAAGTTCCACCTATAGGTCAAATACTATCCGAAATTTAAAACTGGAAGCAACCATATCCATCTACAAAATTTCAATCAACTTGGTAGCGCTGATTCGGCGATCGGCAACAGCGCCACCTATCAAGTCCAAAAGTATCCTATCCTTCAAGCGGGAACGAAGAATATAAATCTATAAAATTTCATTGAAATCGGGGTGAGTGGTTTCGGAGATCGATTACAAACGCCATATAGCGGGTCAAAAATCCTATCTTTTAAGTTTGCGTTAACCTGAAATACAACAATACGACAAAACAAAAGAAGAATCATAAAAATTGACCCAGTGGTTATCGAGTTATATCATCATCATCGAGTTTCATCCCGAAAGAATTATAGGTATGAATTAAGAAGATTATTATTAAAGAAAATTTAATTGACCTGAATAACGACATACGCCTACAACGCCACATGTTGAGGATTTTCCGACGATGTGCACTAAGAAATTCAGTTTTTGTTAAAAATAATAAATTAATTATTTTATATGTATTTTATCATATAATAACTCCGATCCAAGCATCTGTTTTAAACGATATTTATTTTGTTATACATCCTCGTTGACGATATTTGCAGCACGCATTCTGTCAATGTTATGCCAACGCCATAATGTTACATCAAAAAAGTTTGAACTGTAAAAGCGCTATGGTTACATTAGATATACAGTCGAACTTCGATAACTCGAACCATCACTTGCCAGGAAAAAAATTCGAGTTATCAAGACTTCGAGTTATCAAGTAAAATATAAAATTGATAGGAATACAAAATATGTACAT
The DNA here is from genome assembly GCA_946477585.1 of Cheilosia urbana. Lineage (NCBI taxonomy): Eukaryota > Metazoa > Arthropoda > Insecta > Diptera > Syrphidae > Cheilosia > Cheilosia urbana. Next base: position 26,270,868 of record OX297856.1, read on the forward strand.
ATTTATTTGCGAATATATAAGACAAAAAAGTATAGGAAATTAGCATATTCAATATTTAAAATAGTCTGTTATAAATGATTGAAAAGTAATTTTATTTTGGTTTTAAAAAAAATCTTCAATGGAATTTATATTATAAACAGAATCGGTTGTCTTTCATTAGTCTTTAAATATAAACGCAAAATGCTTAATAAATTTGCAACCAACTCGTTTGAAGGTTGTTGAATCAAATCATGCTCCAAATTTGATTTTGTCTTCCTCTTATTTTTTTTCAATAATTCAAAAAAATATAGCAACCTGGAGGAAATTTGAAAATGTTTACTCACACATACGAAAATTACGATTTTCTACACGGTATGTATAAGGAACATTCAAACTCAGTGCCCCCGAAAGCGATGCATTATAAAACGAACTTGTTAAAACACGCAGAATTAGGGAATTCCCCTTCAGAATTTGGGATTTCCTCTTTAGAATTCGACTTATCGAAGGTGACGCCAAATAATCTCTTCGAGTTATCAAGACATTCGAGTTATAGAAGTTCGAGTTATCAAATACAAATTACATGCAAATTTTAGTGTTGGCGCTATTGCCAACCAATTTTATTCGAGTTATTAAATATTCGAGTTATCGAAGTTCGACTTATCGAAGTTCGACTGTAATTTAATATGGTGGTTAAGTATTCTAAAATTTTCTAATTTTCCGCGCAATTTTCTTAATTTTTTCTTTCATAAGATTTTTCTCCTGACAATAACAAACACAACAAAAAAAATTAGCGAAATCGGTCCAGCCGTTCACGCGTCATGCCGCGACCAAGGGAAATAGGGATTCATTTTTATATATATAGATTCAGCATTGGCACATTTGTTCGAACAGCTTGACTCAATGCGATTCGTTCGAAGTCCATTTCTCGCTCCAATTCTCGATTAACTGCGTCAAATCAAACCTTTGTTGCGCATTTCATCTGACATCTCCAGTTCATTATCCGATGTCACAGTGCGAATTCGATGCAAAATATCGTCGGCCATAATATCATCTTTGTATAATCAAAGTATCTATCTACTTCATTTCAAAAAGTTACTTAATGTAACATAGTAAACATAATTTATTAGAACAAACTTTTTGGGTATATCTACCTATATTTAAAAAAAAAAAAAAAAATTCAAAATTGTTGACAACAACAATTTGCTTGGAAAATAATTAAAATAATTGACAACAACAATTGCTCTTAAAATTCAAAATATATTTTTTTTTATTTGAAGTGTCACTACTTGATTTCTATCCCGTTAATTTTTTTTCAAAGTGTATTTCCCCATTCAAACTTTAATTTTCTAATTTTCCGCGCAATTTTCTTAATTTTTTCTTTCATAACTTTGTTCTCCTGACAATAACAAACACAACAAAAAAAGAATTAGCGAAATCGGTCCAGCCATTCTCTCGTGATGCCCTTACCAACGAACATCATTTCATTTTTATTTATATAGACAATAGAAATAACTGAAGTATAGCAATGTCGATGTATTTCAATAAAACCGCAATGATTGACGTGCCGGCCATCCTTCCGCTTTTGTACTAAAGTGGTTTGCCTACAGGTGAGCACGCCACATGCAATTGGACCATGTGAAAAACATGGGAATTCAAGATTGATGCTACAAATATCCAGCGATTATCCTTGCGACTTATTATTTGTCATAAGACACTTAAATGCCAAATCGTTCTGAGTAAGCGGAGTCCGCGATATGACAATGTTTGCCTTTTAAACTCAGAATCGTGATTACATGACATTTGATTTGAGATTCTTCACAATCATATCAAACGCGATCCGATACAAAGTTCCGGTGCATTAAGGGCAGTTTTATTCACTCGAAGTTGAACACAACTTGAGGAATTTGATATATATGTATAAAAATCCCCATGCCCTAAGGTTGTTCAACAAAATGATAATTGAGCCGAATTTTAATTTCAAATTGTGAAGCGGTAAGTTCGGAACATCCGAATTAGAAAATTAAAAATTTTAAATAATTTTTCTTGTATTGGAAGTGATACCACCCGTTTCCTATCCATTCTATTTTTTCCAAAGTGCGGTTCCTTTATTAGGATTGAAGACAAATCTGCGATCTTCTAAGTTCATTTTCTCTATCGCCGTTTTAAACATTGTAATGAAAGCGTTGATTGCATTATAATAATGGTTGCAATTGTCGAGTTATGTTTTTTGTCACTCCTCTTTTCCCTCTGTAACGCCTATCGACTTGATCATCCCCCGACAAAATGAAGTACACCTGCGAATTTTGCTGTAAGTCCTCATTTACTGGCAAAAAGGCACCCATCCGATGGTAAATTTGGCCTTGAATCTGTTAATCCGAATTTTGCGGCGTAGAATCCCGTGTCATTGTTAGAAAATGTGTGCATGATGTATAAGAGAAAATATTGCCCTGCCAGTCGGCACGAAACCAGTTTTTTTAATAATTTTTGTTCCCAATGTAGTCATACGAAAACAGCAGTTGTACTAACAAATGTTCTTTAGAAAATCCTCCGATTCAAATTGCTCTGCAGGTGCTACTTTTACTTTGCCACTCGCACAGCAGTTTTTTAGCGCGTTTTAATGGTGGCACACAATTATAGTCATCGCTCCAATATCGAAAATCGCATCACCGACATTGTTCTTTCTACTGAAATGCCAGTCCTTCGAATGTCAGCAACGACGTGCATCTTGCCACTCCGATTTGAACTTGCTCCCATCCCAGCAATGGTAGGATTTGACGCAGTTCTCATTACTTGCACTCTCAATTTTCTTGACGGTTGATCTGGTCTTATGCCATGCGATGTCCCACTTTTCGCTTTCTTCTGTAGTTTGGCTTCGTTGATATTTGTTGTTGAATTACTTGCCTCGTCGGCCAATATTTGTGCGCATACGTCTTGGCATTTTTAAAAAATAACTGAAATTTGCTTTTCAATAACTATTTTGTCCGTGTTTAAACTTTTTACATTTAATTTTTAACTTATCAACTGTGTAAAAGAAATGAAACTGTTGGAGCGATGCACAATATCAAAAACATCGATTTTATCAATCCACTTTTTGAAAAAAAAATCCGCACATAGTAGGTACCTACGTAGATTTCTAATTAATTTTTGATATAGAAAAGTCAAAATAAATAGCGCAGAAAATCAAAAAAATCTAAAATGGAAAAATTAAAAAATAAAGTAGCCTATCGCAATACTCTATCCCGTAGCTTTCTATTAGTAAAAGAATTTTTGAAATCGGTTCGGTAGTTCCGGAGATTACCTTCCCCAAACAAACATTACCTCTTTATATAATAGTGTGATTAAATCTATCAATACAACTTAAATTTTTTTCACTTTGAACGATATTTTGTTAAACGGATAAAATTTTTACTACAAAACTACTTTGTCAGAACAACAAAACACAATTTTCCAGTTTAATAAATCAATATTGTAAGAATTAAACATTTTTATTGTTGAATTAACAAAGTTTTTGTTATATATGTACATAAAAACAGAACCAAAACTCACTTTTGTAAATGTTTGTGAAATTGACAAAACTTATGCTTGTAGATATGACATACATTTTATAGAATTGATAATACACGTGTTGAATCAATAAAAGTACAATTTAAACATTATAATCCTTTGAATGCAATGCTATTGATGGCGTAATTCAGTGGGGCCGACGAAATTTATACTGCTCCTACCTAATAATTTGTTCACACACTTAAAAATAAAAAAATAGATTTTCTACGGTATCAACCAGTTACGAGTATGTATGTCAATAAACTTGGTAAAATTTCTCTTCAAAATTTGTCAACATTGTTGTTGGTACTACTTTCTAGCAAGTGAAGCAAAAAATGAAGCTGCAAATTAAAAAAATTCCAATATTGGTTAGTTTCCGATTTTCTAACCGGATACAAATTATTTACCTCAGGATATCAAATAAACAACGGTAATTCCTATTAATTATTTAAATTAAAATTCTTCAGAAAAAAAGGATTCGATTAATTTTTGGAATCTATTTTCCATTTATTTATTTTTAACTTTCTCGATTACGTAGAAAGATATTTAAATGGATATTTAAGCTTAAGGTAATATGGTCATTTGTAGCTTAAGAGCAGACTAAATTTTTGTCTATATTATCGTTGAATGGATTTTTTTTTTAAAGTAATTTTGTAAAAATTTAGTTTTCTTTACCTGTAACAATAACGATTTTGACCAAAATACAACCGTAGAGTAAAATTGATATTCTCAAAATTATTGCGTCCTTAACTTTCAATTCGAATCACCGAATAAACAATTTTTAAAATCTGATCGAATCTCGAAAGCCGCACTTTAAAATTAAAATTGCAACAGCCATTATAAATGCAATAACAGCAACGCAAAACTTATTTTTAGCAAATATTACCCACTTCTTCTGTTTATCAACCATTTTGAATATGCACCTTAAAATAATTACACAATCAAAAAATCTCAATTCATCTGCACTCCCACACACGACCATCGGGATATTCAGTTTTTAACTGCTAATGCAAATTCAAAACCAAATTTCTGAATTCTATGTAAATATACCTACATCAGTCTGTCGCGAACATTATTTCCAATCATAGACACTTTAAACGAGCGTCTTATCTATACCAGTTAAAAATAAAACAGGCACAGATCAGAAAACAGAAACGTCTAATATACGCTTACCCAAAAGTCTTGGGAAGTATAAGAGCTTTTAAAATAGTATACATGTAGGCGCTTTAAACTCTATTATCAGATAATAGAGCTTCAACTTATAAAAACTTACATTGAATAACTCAAAAATGGATTTTATTTAACACTGTTCCTAGCATCACTTCTCAGATTTTTAAGCAATACAAGGAATGTCTGATTACGTACTGTTAAGCAGTGTTAATGTTGGTAAACTTTGTTAATAAATTCTTTGGACTGAAAAATGAGTCCGTTTTGTGAATTTTATATTATAAAAAAATATGTTAATCGCTCCAAATTGCCGCCCCTAGCATAGCGCCGCTCGGCAAACATTTTAAAACTAAATAAATGGATGAGGACATAATTGCCAAACTAAACCTTTCATTTAATTTTCATTTTATTAACTTTAATTGAATGATAACACATTTAGGCATACAATTATTTTCTTCAGTAACTGAAAGCCGCATATGGTAATATTAAAATGGTAAATGAAAGAAAATAATATTATACCTAATATTAAAGGTAAATGTATATTGAAGACAAAACAGCTGCACTTACTTTTCTACGTACCAAATAAAAATTGTAAATATTTTTTTTCTAGATTTTGAAATCGATCAGGAAGCTCTGTCTTATATAACGCCAAAACATTTGGAAACATTTTTCTCTATAATAAGGAAATACCATCGGTAGAGTAAGTGCGGCAAATAGGGCCAATGGGGGCAATATGGCCCACCACTATATTTCCCAAACCATAACCCACAGCGAAAATTTTTCTAAAATTAAATAGCGTTAAGTATTTTCTTAATTTGTGTGATGTTAAAATTTAAAAGAAAGTTTATGAAGTGTGTTGAATATTAAAGTGAGTAAAAAAATCAAACTGTGTTTGATATGGCCCACCCCACGTGTTGGTAATAAATGACCAAGTAGGCCATATTTGACACGTTTTCTCGATTGAAATTTGATTTATTTATTTATTTAATGTAATTTTTGTTTTTTTGAAGGCTATAATGTCTAAACAAAGTCCACAACCACGGAAGACTTAGCGGAAGGAGGACATGATGAAAGCCATATCGGCAATCAACAACAAAATAATGGGATCTTTGGAGGCCCAACCAGGGCCATATTTAACACCAGGTGGGCCATATTATCCGCACTTTTTTCAAAACTGAATTATAAAGTTCCTTTAAGTTTTTGTTTTTAACTTTTAGTTATATTTGTTTTTTTTTAATTAAAGTTTCTAAAGACTGAAATAAAAATAATTTGTAAGACTGTTTAAAAAAAATAATAAATGAATTAGAATTATTTAAAAAAATGTTAAGGTAGGGCCATATTTGCAGCACTTACTCTACATTAGTACAAAATAATAAGTAGAATGAATTTGATTTAATTTGTATAATTACTTTTTTTTAATAAATATAATTATTTAGGTATTTGTTTTGCGTATGATTTATTTTTACATAATTTATTTTACAGGAAAAATTTGTAGACATATTTTGGACCAAATTTCTTTATTTTATACCTTCAAAGGTAAGTAAAAGGACAACTGCAAGTGAGTTTTAATCATATCGACAAAAAAAAAGTATTTAATTCAACAGAACATTTAATAAAGAATTGACAGATTATTTCTATTCACTCAACAATTCTGTTGTTGAATCAACAAACTAAAATGCTGGAGCTGACAAAATGTTGCTATGTAACCAATAATCTGTTTAAATATTCAACAAAACAGAACGGAAGTACTGAGAATTGTTTTCTTTGCAATCAACAATATTTGCCGTTGATTTAACTGCATACAATAGCTGAATTGACAAACTCCTTCGATATTACAAACTATTTTTTTGTGAATTTGAAAAAAATATAAAGACCAAAGTGATAAATTTCTTTGTAAAAACAACAGTAAGATTTGACAAAACAGCAGTAGTTGAATTGGAAAATCTCTTTTATAAAATTAATGACATTTTGATAAAATCTTACAAATTATTTTTGTACACACAGCAACAATGTTTTTATTATTACAATTACAACAAAAGTTTTAAGATAAGATAAAAAACTATATACATAAAACAAATACAAATATTTTGTCAATCTGATAGAAACATTTTGTTGGTCGTATATTGACAAGAAAAAAAAAAAAAAAAAAAATTGTTGAATCAAGCCTCATTTTTATCAAATATACCAGGGTTTTATTTTCAGTGATAGAGCTTACACTTACTGTAACAATTGACGGTAGAAGCCATGGCGTCGCCTGAGAATTGTTTTGTTCCATACGCCATTGGCACTTTTCCGAGAAAAACGCATTTAAAGGTTTGCGTACTTGGTACTCCGAAACCGAGTGATAGGATTTTGTTTTTATTTACCTATTTTATTTTAACTTGAAGTAAGTCTTATAAGGAGTTTACCTACCAATTTTCAAAGTGTTTTGCCAAACTGTTCACACGCTATGTTAATTTACGTAAAAGTCTACCTTTTTTTTGTCCATGTCCATGCACGTGAAACACAAAAAATGGATATGGCTTTTCTTTAACAAAGGTTCACGTAGGACAAACCAATTCTCAACTTCGTTAATACATATTTTGTCTATCTCTTGTCGCAGTGATAGCACGTGGAACAAAACAATTCTCGGAAAAAAATTACAAAAAATTATATGAAAAATTTGTCCCAAACGCCAAAAAATGGGAGAGGTCCCCGAATTAAGAAAAAAAAAAAAAAAAAACATCTTTAGCAACAAGGCACATGTTTGGAAGAAGGGGTATATTAAAAAGCAAAGAATTTTCTTAATTTTCTTGTTGGGTTTCCAGAAGTCGCAATAAGTCGCAGAGTTATGAAAAATGGGACCACTCGAATCGGTGCCACTGTAAAAAGTCGCGATGGACATTTGTCATAGTCCATACTATAAATAAAAAAATAAAAGAAGACACGTCTTTAATAAAAAAAAACTTTATAATGCAAATTGTCACATGGCTGATTTTAAAAAATCTGTCAAATACTTAAAACATTCACCCAAAAATGCCAAAATCTCCTGTAACCTGTAAGAGACTTCTGCACGATCCTTTTAATCTGAAAATTGCAAGAACTCGATACCAAATCGGTGCACAAATGAACATTATGTTAAGCGTAAGGTTGTATATCTCCATCCTCCACCCCTCTACTACGAAAACTGGGGTCAGATTTCGTAAGACGAAACGATCAAACGTTTTCGTGCGCACGAATGATTTTTCATATATTACATAAGCAAATTTCTTCGTGCACAAGAAAACGTTTGATCGTTTCGCCTTACAGAATGTCGACCCTGACTTTGTATTGTGTCACATTTCGCACTGTGTGACTCCATTTTCGTTATTGGAAAACTTTCGCCTCGTAACTATTATTGCTCATTAGATTAGACTCATTTAAAGAATTTACGGAATTAATCATCGGGGAGTGTTGTACTTCACCTCCTGCGCTCACTTTTAGCTCCATTCTTGCCACAGAGCCGCTTCGAGCTCATAAAGTCACGCGATGACTATTTGCCATTTGCCTTTTAATGTTTGCATTAGTGAGCGCAAACAACTTCCTCCTCGGCCGCTGTGCATCTGCACAAACGGACAAAGGGAAAAAGAAAGAAAAACCTTGTACGGAATTACTTTGAAATCCCGTTGAACGTGCTGCGGATTATGCTGGTTGAATCCCTAACTAGCTCGCCAGTCGTGTTATTTTATCCAATGAATTTGTTCAATTAAGATGGATTTTTTCTCGAATTCGGCTGTTTGGACATAGGCGCCTATTAAAGTCAGCACTGTATTGACATATCTAAGTGACGTAAATCTCGGCCGTAGTGGAGGCGACAAAGTTGGATCCCCAAATAAGTGTCACTCTTACTTTTGAATTGCCTCCCCTGACCTACTAGGTATATCGCTGTTTTTAAGACACTGGATGTGGGCGTGTGTTCAACTATTGAGTAACTGGACAAAAGCCATATATTCGAAGGACGGTCACAGCACGAGGAACCTCTGCTCGGTCGCAGATTATTGTGACTGCTGTAATGAACAGTACTAGACTTAACGGCTATTTCCTGTCCCTTGTGAAATGCGAAGGCGATGCCGTGCTGTGTAGTGTATCCCCTTGGGGTGCTAATACTGCCCGGGAATTAAATGTTAATCGTTTGCACGCCATCAGTGAGTTTTTGCGACTTATTGGACTCTACCACTCGCATTGGCTCTAATTGAATTTTTGGGATTAAAAGGACATAAAAAGGAATTTACACGTTTTTCAGTTTATTTATTTATTTTTTTTTTGTCTGACATACTTATGTAACTGACAATAAATCTCATGTATCATTTGTTTACCTACTTCACTGACCCGAATTGGGGATGCTTGCGCACCTACCCCCACCCAGCATCATGGCTGCTCGTAATGTGTGTGTGCACTGAAGTCCCCATTTAATTCGGCGATGTAATCTTTTGCTAGTTGGAGTAGGCATATCCGCATACCCATCGGCAGCCCTCTTTGACTTCTCGTGATTATTGCTAATTAAGAATTTGATTTTAATTAGGTAGGCTGGGGGAATTATTTTTTCGTTTCCGCTTTTTAATTTGCCTAAGACCGTAGGGACGCCTATAACGCCTTCGACTTTCTAATTAGAATTTTTTTTAAATCAATGAAACAGTTCATTGGTTGGTCTTGGTGAATAAGCGTATAACTTTTGGTATTGTAATTGGATAAGCGGCGCAGAATAAGTGATCTAGGGAGATTTTTTTTTTTGTGAAATTGATTTAAGCTGCACGGCTTTAGAGGGATTTTGCGATAAAAATGGGAAATTTGTTTTACAGGAGGTGGGGATTTTCGAGAAAGTCAAATGGATGGAGTATATTTCTACAATGGATTCGAATATTTTTTGATACGTTACACGTATAAGGTGAAAATAGGCATTGCAGCTGGGGATTTGGAGACTTGTTGGTGGTTCAGACGACGGTCAAGTCGAACAAAAGGTGTGAGAGAACTAGCTCCGTAAGTCAATCCAACTTTAAATTTGGGTATACCTACCATGAATGAAATGTTCGTTTATTAAGGCTTTATAAGTGATACTATAGTGCTGGCCAAATATATTTGAAATCTCGGATTGTAATATGTATCATGTTGGGTGCTCGTGGACTGTAGTGTTAATTTGTTTCAATGGTTTCAGAGAACTCGTTCTAGAAAACTGTAGAAACAGCTGAGCATTTTACGTATCTTCAAACAGAGAACGGACCGAGAAGCCTATGAAGGGTTTCTTTTATCAAAAAACAACTTACAGGAACTGTAGTCTTTAAAAAAAAAAAACGAGATTTTCAAGGCGTTTTTAGTATGGGTTTTTGAAAAATATTTTTTTTTTTTTAATTAAGACAACATACAACCATGTACATAATAGTATATGCAGTAATATAGAAAGTCTGACTTGATGTGTTTCAGTTGTTTAAATGTTTACGGCTCCCATAAACAGTGTTTTTTTTTTTTCAGTTGAGGTTTATGGAGGGGGTATCCGATTTGGATTTAAGAATGAAGTTATTGGCAGTGAAATAAGAAAATAGTATCGAAGAGAATATAATTCTTACGCGGAATACTTGAGTCTTGAAAACTTAAAGCGGGTTATTGTTATCAAAAATAAACAAGAACTTTTAGCTTACAATTTATTTAAAAATCTCAAAACTCTTCTCTATACAATTTCACATTCAATTCCTTTAACTTTCTCGAATACTGCGTAAAAAGAGAAAGATATTGGGCCTTACCAATAAACATTTTTAGTTTCGAAAATAAATATTAGTAGTTCACATTGGCTATATTTTCTATAAAAATTTCGCAATTGTGAGCTACCGTAAAATTTCTTGTTGGTATCGCGAATTGTATTTGTACAAAATTTCAAAATAGAGATGTTAGTCAATTCCAGTTATCGCGATTTTTGGCAAACTGCCTCCAGATGCGCACTCCAAGTTAGTTGAGGTTCCCTTCTAATTGCGCGCGCCACCTAAGGCGAGGTCTTCCTCTACTGCATTGTCCCTCCGGGTTGGAATCGGATACTTTTCGGGCCGAAGCGTTGGTGTCCATTCGTTGTACATGTCCCAGCTATCTTAGACGACTGATGCGTACTTTTCGGACTAGGTCGATGTCGTTGTACAACTCGTAGAGTTCGCTGTTAAATCGCCTCGTCCAGAGCCCGTCAACGCAAACAGGATCAAAAATCACTCGTAGAATTTTGCGTTCGAAACGGCCAAGAAGATCTTCATCCGCCTTTGCTAGCGTCCATGCCTCTGCACCATAAAGCAGGACTGGGATGATGAGGGTCTTGTACAGAGTCCCCCTATAGTATTTCTCGACAAGCCCTTACTCATCAATTGCTTTCTTAGACCAAAATAACATTGGTTGGCAAGAGTGATTCTTCGCTTGATTTCTGAGGCGATGTAATTTTCAGAATTAATAGCGGAACCGCGGTAGACAAAGTCCCGAACTACCTCAAAGTCATAGCTGTCTATCGTGACGTTCTGTCCGATTCGTCGGTGTTATGTGTCCCTTCTTGTTGGAAGCATATATGTTTTTGTTTTACGATGATGAAGGAACTTAAAAATGTGTCCGTCTGTCCATCTGTCTGCACAATCCTGAGCACTACGGCCTAAACAGCTGTCCGGATTAGGTTCAAACTTCGGATTTGGAGTTCTGTGGGCCTACAGTTCGGGCCGTTTTTTTTTTTTTTTTACGGTAAGCTCTTTATGAATGGTATACTTCCTACATAAAATGTTTATACCAGATTCGTTTGTTCGAAAACGACTCTGACGATTTTAGTCAAAATTTATATTTGAACTTACGTAGGTGAGATCAGTGTTGTTAGCACTCTCTCTTCATTTATCCCACGAAGCGTGGTAATTTTTCCCTTTTTTCCCTTTTCACTGTACTCAAAATCCCTTTTAAATCCCACGACAGTTTTTCGCCTCAAAATCCAGTTTTTGGAAGTAAAATTTGTTTATAACTACAAGGAAAGAAAACCACGGTTTATTAACTTTTAGTATAAAAATCACAGTTTCTAACATTATTACGATTATTTTTTGGTACTAGCAAATTTTGATAAGAGACAATTTATATAAGCAGTTTTTTATGCACATTCAGTGTGTTAATAATCATCGTGAAATGTAGGAGTTTTCATGAAATTTCAGCAAAAATTTATAGTTTTAATGTTTTTTGTTAGATTCCTCAAAATCCCACGGTTTGGTACTTTTTTCCTTTATCCCACGAAAGCCTTTTCGGACATCGAAATTCCCACGAAAACGGATAAATCCCACGATATAACAACACTGGGTGAGGATAACATGACTGCATATTCAGTTTTATGGTAAAAAATCGATTAACGGGGCTAATGAAATTTGGACATCCATATCTTTGAAATTTGTTTCCTTAGTTAATATGGTCAATTCTAACTTTATAGTAAACTCAGTTTTTCTCTATAGGTATGACCATACAACGCATCTTTGAAAGGGGCGTTTTGTTTAAATTTTACTCAAAAGTCGTGTAAAGTTTAAGAGCTTATACAAAATTATAGTACGAGCTTATAACTCTCTAACCAGTACTTACGACTATTACTGAGAGCTTCAAGTTATAAAAACTCACATTGCTATTTGATACATTCTGCCATATCAGATGAATAACCCAAAAGTGGATTTCTTAAACACTATTCCTATGTTTTATGAACTGTTTCTTCCATCTAGCATTGCTTCTCTGATTTTTACCAACCTACCTTAGAAAATAATAAACCAACCGACCAAACTTTTGATGAACGAGAAAGTTTCGGGTAAAACGAAACGAATCTTATTTTTTCTAAGTGTGAAATTTGAGGCTGATACAGAAAAATACGTTCCCGACCAACCTAAATTTTGCGTTCAGTATTCGCATTGTCCTATCGATTATTTATTTACGCAGTAGAAAGAAGGAAAAGCAACTCATATGACGAATGCGACGTATGAAGTTTATTTTTACTTTCTACTTCAGAATCCGTTGAATTCATTGATGGAAACTTCGAAACCACGATGACAGAGTTCAAAGGGAACTCGATTTTGAACGCATCCACAGTTTTCGAGGAGATTTTTCAAGATATATTTACGGTGACCATTTTTTCAATTACAAAAAGAGGACTTTTTTTTTTAGTAAAATTACAGTCCAAAATTGTTAAATTGTTTGACTCCAAATGTCCTCTTTTACATAAAAATCGTTGGGGGCATAGTAGCGAAAAAGAGGACTGCCTCTCCAGAACCGAGGACAAATGGTCACCGTAGAGAACAGGGCGAAATTGCTTCCGAAAATCCGCACAATTGAAAATTGCTACAAAATACCAACTGCCAATGATCTCCACCGAATGACTCTCACAATCGGCTACTAATTTAGATTCCAGCTAAAAGCGAGTGCATTCTCATAAAATCTCCCGTTCCATTTGTTGTTGTTCCAGTTTCATTCGAACCAATTGCTCGTCTGCTTGAATTCCGGAGTCCCGGAAAACTTTATTAGGTTTGAGTTTAATGCAAAGAACCTTTCGTTATTATAACAACCTCTTCTCTAAACATTAATTGGGTATCCAGATACCTTTTCCGCATTTCGCCGAAATCTGTTGCATGTTCAATCACTTCAACGATGTAAACACGGAAGCCTTTGTGTGCTCTTTGCAATTAGTCATTTTGCACAAAGGAGAATATTCCCTTGTGCAAAGGGTCTCGTATCTCTGAGACAGGGATTTCAGCTGTAAAAGCTTACATCCTTTCTAACATGTGTTAAAAAATGCAAAGTCGTTTCCACCTAATTCCTCGCTCACTTCAGTTGGTCTTTTGGCAGATCAATTGGCAATAAGCAAGTGCTCAGAATCCCACGTTATCCGGAATCTGTGGATTAAATTCTTGGCAGACTTCATGATACATCGTTGCTTACACAGATGGTAGCGAGATTAGGGTATATTCGAGGTGGTAGGGCGTTGTGAAGTTGGATGCTTTCCCAACATGTTTTCTAGATTGTTTTTTTTTTTTTGTAAACAATAAAGGTCTGTGGTTTAGGTGTCCTAGATATTGTAGGACGTAGGGTACGTTCATAATGGCGCTTATAGCTTGCATTACAAAAAAGTAATGAGCAAATTATGGTTACTTATTCTGACTTTACGTGGTTTAAAAAAACAATAACAAGACAAAATCATTATTTTTATAAAAGTTTTATTGGATCATTTTGAAGCGCATAGCATAGCGTGCGATGCAATAGGTTGGTCTTGGGTTACAGCTTCTCTGCATTGGTTAGGCTTTCGATTATGGTCTGGCTTCAGACTTCATTCAAAAAAAGAAGAATACACTTTTGAGGAATAAGCAGTAATGCGAGAGTAAGTTTTTGGTAGCGAGAAGGTCTTGGCAACGTTGAGGTGATATTTTTATGTAGCCGGCATTTATACTCGTATAATCGATGCGCAACGTCATGATGTCGGACTATTGGCCATGGTACATTTTTGAAATGTTGCCAATTATTTGACTTGTTTAGGAGTTAATATTTCATGCAACAACCATGAATCGTGTGGTCTTGCCATCGACTGACAATAATTGCAGTTTTCATACATTATTTGGCATCGATTTGACAACGAGGCAGCCACGTGTGCTCTTTTGAAATACTTTGAAAAAGTTTGGACTTTAAACGAGTCTAGGGAGTTTATTTTTCGAACTGCAATTTGCATTTTATTTCTAATGCAACGGGGTAAGGAAATTCTTGGCCCGGCTGTGGTAACTTTTTTGGCGCCCAAAGTGACAGTAAGCATAGGTATCATTAATATATCTCAGCGGTGCGTAATGTATGAATTTACTCTTGAAAAGGATTGCGAAACATTTTGAGACTTATTTACAAAGTTGTCAAAACGGCTTTCAAGAGTCTGAGCTAACCTTAGATATTTGCAAAATGGAAATTTTCTAGTCCAACAGAGTCACTAGGGAACCCATTTGCCTAACTTTACGGTCAACCTTATACATAGTTATGACCGATATCAGACAGTGCAGTGCAGGGAGGTGACACAAACATCTCAAGAATCGATCGATCGTTTGAGCAAGAAAATGCAATAACCATCAAATTTTGGTTACATCCCACAGGAGATAATTTCTTTCATAGTGCTTATCATGAGACGAAATATCTTGTGGAGTTACTCTGTTTCATCGCATGATTGGATGTCAGCGATATATCTCTGCGATTATATCTTGAGATGGATGAGATGAATTTGACATAGTGGCTGGTTTTTCGTTGCTTTCCGTCTTTAAATACCATTTTTTGACACCTATACAACCTCTCTTGATGTTGCGATACGAAATGAAATGTCATGGCATGATTTGCTCAGCACTATGAAAAACGAAGGGACAAAAGGCCACGCACGAGCCATATATCCGATATGGACTTATACAGGACCTTATAAAGGGTAATTTTTTAGCTGGTTTGGTTTTGGCAACACTGGTTTTGACAGCTGACGTGTGTTTAGTACCTTGTGTCACTGTCAAACAGCTTCAGTTTGGTTTGCAATTTAACCATGGATCGTCTTACAAATGAACAACGCTTGCAAATTATTGAATTTTATTTATTTATTTATTTATTTATTTATTCATCTACGGATATGAAATCTTACAGATTACTTACAATTCAATATGTTATTAGATAATACAAAAGATAAGTTAAAGCTAATGTACAATATTTTGTAATTTTATTTTAAATTCCAATCTGTTTACTGAGAGATCCAGTTCATTACATACAGAATTAAAGAGTTTTATACATTTAGAAAAAGATTCATTGCAACCATAATTGTATCTATGTTTTGGATTATTAAAAAGATGTCGTAGACGTAATTTTCTCTCTGGAATATAGATTTCAAAGTAGGTAAGAATTTGTGGACACTTAATACGATATGAAAATACATCAAAATTCGTGCTCGGTTCGAAATGTTCATCGCGCGCTGCTTCCATTTTATGATCGGCATTCTCGACCTTCTGAGCAGTCTATTCGGAAGATTGTGACCAAATTTCGCACCAAATTTACTTTGTTGGACATTAAACCACCAACACGTTTACGTACTGTGCGTAGTGAAGAAAATATTGCGGCCGTATCAGCTAGTGTGACAGAAGACCGCGAAATGTCGATTCGGCGCCGTTCCCAGCAGTTAGGCCTTTGTTACAGCACTACGTGGAAAATTTTGCGGAAGGATTTGTGCGTAAAGCCTTTTAAGATACAGCTTGTGCAAGAACTAAAGCCAGCCGACCTACCACAACGCCGAATTTTTGGTGAATGGGCTCTTGGAAAGCTGGCCGAGGATCCGCTTTTTTATCGAAAAATTGTGTTCAGCGATGAGGCTCATTTTTGGTTGAATGGGTACGTAAATAAGCAAAATTGCCGCATTTGGAGTGAAGATCAGCCAGAAGCATTGCAACAGCTACCAATGCATCCCGAAAAAGCCACTGTTTGGTGCGGTTTATGGGCCGGCGGCATTATTGGGCCATATTTCTTCAAAGATGATGCGAATCGCAGCGTTACTGTCAATGGTGAACGCTACCGAGCGATGATAACAAACTTTTTTTTGCCCGAAATGGAAGTTCTTGACTTGCATGATATGTGGTTTCAACAAGACGGTGCCACATGCCACACAGCACGCGAAACAATGGCGCAATTGCGAGGCGAGTTTGGTGAACAGTTAATTTCACGTTTCGGGCCGGTCAATTGGCCGCCTAGATCGTGCGATTTGACACCATTAGATTATTTTTTGTGGGGGTATGTCAAGGCTAATGTGTATAGGGACAAGCCCGCTTCGATTGACGCACTGGAAGCCAACATCCATGCATTCATTCGTGAGATACCGGCTGATATGTGTGAAAGAGTATGCCAAAATTGGACTCAGCGGATGGACTACCTGAGACGCAGCCGCGGTCAACATTTGCATGAAATTATCTTTAAACATTAAATTGCAAGGCTCAAACTTACTTACTTACTTAGGTGGCGCTACAGTCCGGGGTGGACCTGGGCCTCAACCAATACGCCTCTCCAGTTAGCGCGATCTTTGGCTAACTGCCTCCAGTTGCGCACTCCAAGTTGGTTGAGGTCCCCTTCCACTTGCGCGCGCCACCTAAGGCGAGGTCTTCCTCTACTGCGTTGTCCCTCCGGGTTAGAATCGAAGACTCTTCGGGCCGGAGCGTTGGTGTCCATTCGCTCTACATGTCCCAGCCATCTTAGACGACTGATGCGTACTTTTCTGACTAGGTCAATGTCGCTGTACAGCTCGTAGAGTTCGCTGTTAAATCTTCTCCTCCAAAACCCGTCAGCGCAAACGGGACCAAAAATCACTCGAAGAATTTTGCGTTCGAAACGACCAAGGAGATCTTCATCCGCCTTTGATAGCGCCCATGCTTCTGCACCATAAAGCAGGACTGGGATGATGAGGGTCTTATACAGAGTTTCCTTAGTATTTCTCGACAAGGCCTTACTTATCAGTTGCCGTCTTAGGCCAAAGAAACAGCGGTTGGCAAGTGTGATTCTTCGTTTGATTTCTGATGTGATGTCGTTATCAGAGTTTATAGCGGAGCCGAGGTAGACAAAGTCCCTAACTACCTCAAAGTTATAGCTGTCTATCGTGACGTTCTGCCCGATTCGTCGATGTCGTGTGTCCCTTCTTGTTGACAGCATATATTTTGTTTTACCCTCATTCACCACTAAACCCATTTTTTCCGCTTCTGTACTAATACTTGCAAACGCACCAGTGACAGCTCGCTGTGTTGTACCAACAATGTCAATGTCGTCAGCGTATGCAAGCAGTTGCACAGACTTATAGAAAATTGTGCCTCTGGTGTTGGCTTGTGAGTTTCGCACAATCTTCTCAAGAATGATGTTGAAGAAGTCACATGACAGCGCATCACCTTGTCTAAATCCTTTTTTGACATCAAAGGTCTCGGTGAGATTGTTTCCGACCTTTACGGAGCAGCGAGCGTTCTCCATCGTCATTCTGCACAATCTGACAAGTTTGGCAGGGATGCCAAAACTAGACATGGCTCTGTATAGCTCGTCTCTATAAACGCTGTCATATGCGGCCTTAAAATCGACAAAAAGATGGTGAGTATCGATCTGGTATTCTTGGGTTTTTTCCAGGATCTGCCGTAGTGTGAATATTTGATCGGTCGTGGACTTACCGGGCCTAAAACCGCACTGATAGGGACCTATCAGATCGTTGACGAATGGTTTCAGGCGTTCACACAATACAGCAGACATGATCTTATACGCAGTGTTCAGGAGACTGATGCCTCTATAGTTGGCGCAGTTTAGAGGGTCTCCTTTCTTGTGGATCGGGCAAACAATGCTGAGGTTCCATTCATCAGGCATACTTTCCTCTAACCAAATCTTGGAGATGAGTTGGTGTATGCACTCTACCAAGTCATCTCCGGCTGCCTTGAAGAGCTCGGCAGGTAAGCCTTCTGGACCAGCAGCCTTGTTGGATTTAAGCTTAGATATTGCTATCCTCACTTCATTTTGGTCAGGTGGACGGAAATCTTGGCTGTCATCGTCCAGGTTGAATGGATCGTTCTGCCTAACAGCGGAATTTGTGTCGTCTTCGCCGTTTAGCAGTCTGCAGAAATGGTTTTTCCATGTCCTCAGCACCGACTGTGACTCTACTACAAGGTTTCCTTGCTCGTCTCTACAGGTCTCCGTTCGGGTCTTGTTGCCATGACACGTTCTTTTTACCTTTTGGTAAAACTTCCGAACATTGTTCCTGGAGTAACACCTCTCTATATCCTCGATCGCGCGCTTCTCATGCTCTCTCTTTTTTCTCCGGAGAAGCCGATGTTCTTCCCTCCTTTTTTGCTCGTAGAGCTGACGAGCTGCTCTCGTCCTTCTATGCAGCGACGCTTCGTAGGCACTTTGTTTTGCTGCATGTGCTTGCCGGCACTCTTCGTCAAACCAGGGGTTTCGGGTGGGTGGACTGGTGAAACCGAGCACATCAGTTGCGGCGTTTTTGATGGCTTCTTGGCATCGGCGCCACTGGTCTTCGGCACTTGATGCTGGCAGCATAGGACTTCTTGAGAGGTTGAGGGATACGCGATCGGCAAAGGTTCTGGCGGTTTGTTGCGTTTGTAGTCGTCCAACGTTAAATCTCCTCACAGTATTTTCTCGTTGTTGTGGCGTCTTGGATATCCGCATCCGTACCTTGGCTACAACAAGGTAGTGGTCCGAGTCTATGTTGGCCGCTCGGAAAGTTCGGACATCTAGAATACTGGAGGAGTGCCTTGCGTCGATCGCAACGTGATCAATTTGGTTGACGGTTTGATGATCAGGTGACCGCCATGTTCCTTTGTGTATATTGAGGTGAGGAAACCGTGAGCTAGCTATGGTAACATTACGTCCCGCAGCAAAATCAATCAGCCTAAGTCCGTTTCCAGACGTGGTGTCGTGTAGGCTGTGTTTTCCGATTGTGCTACCAAAGATGTCCTCCTTTCCTATTTTGGCGTTAAAATCACCCAAGACGATTTTAACGTCATGCTTAGGACATTGCTCATATGTTTTGTCGAGGAGCTCGTAGAAACACTCTTTGGTAGCATCGTCTTTATCTTCTGTGGGGGCGTGAGCGCATATCAGGCTGATGTTGGCGAATTTAGCCTTGATGCGGATAGTTGTAAGGCGTTCACTAACGTGTCGAAAGCTCAAGACTTCTTGCCTAAGTCTGCCGCTTACAACAAATCCGCATCCAAATAGACGCTGCTTTTGTTCTCTGTAGCAGTCACCGTAGTAAATGTCACAGTTTTTCATCCTCCTTTTGCCCGGCCCATCCCACCGCACTTCCTGGATGGCGGTGATACCTGCTTTGTAGCAGTCTAGGGCCTCCGCTAGTTGTTCGGCTGCACGCGGTCTGTTCAGAGTTCGAACATTCCACGTGCAGATCCGAACGTCATTGTCCTTTTTTCGTTTTGCAGGGTCGTCAACAGTGAATCCGTCCTTATCCGAGGCTTTTGGTTGCTTCGCAACAATTCTTTTTTTTCCGTGGTAGGGTCGTTAACCCCACGCACAACCCCCAACCTGGAGGACCAGGCCCTTTCTGTAACCCCTTGGGCAAAAGGAGCCGGAATATTCCGGAGTCAGTAACCCGCTGCGGGGATGTGAGAGCTGCCGTTGACCCATTAAGGGCTCTTCCGCCACCATCTCTATTTCAACACCCTGACTAGTGCTGAAAAATCCTCAATGACCTCAGCTCCAAATACGTCAAAGTAGCTCATTGAGGTATCTGCCATGTTGACTGTTGACGCCACCGTTGATTCAACCATGTGAATTCATCCGCCGTACGTCCTCTTTCTGAGGGGCTCATGTAAGACCTCTGAGACTCGATCAGGCAGTCATTCCGACAGAGCATTATAGTGTTGCTATTTTCTTCGTGTTCAACACTCGCGCTTATAAGTTTAGCAAGTCATGCCCGGAAGGACAAGACCAGTACCCGGTGGCTACCACGCGGAGGTAAAATAAGCACAATTGATGTGTATGAACAGTTACAACGACTGGGCATCGCCAAGTTGACGCCAATCAGTGCCTACCCTATTCATACAGCACCCAACCACCATTCAAGGTTCAAACTATCGATTCAAAAAATATTTCATTCACTTTTTCGAATTTTTTGTGTTTTTTAAAAAAAAAAAGTTCTAAGCCTCTTAAAAAATCACCCGTTACAATGTGGCTCGACTGAATAGGATTGACAATTTCCTTATAAAGGTGACTCAGAGGCACGTTGCTAGGGCGATGGCCAGTGATAATATTCTGATCTCAGGGGCTTACTACCCCAATTTTATGTACCACGAGAGTACGCTTCGGTCTTGCTTTATCCCGCCTGAGGCGTTTCTTCATGTAGACTTGAAAGGGTTAGTCCAGAAAAAAGATGGTATGCCGGTATTGTACCACAGCCACCGCGGCACGAGGCATGAGCGGCTCATCCACGATGGATACGCCGCCAATGCTCAGGAGCTCCTCCGTTTTAGTACCGCGACTGCGGAACGGGACTGGGTTCATACCGTAAAGCAGTTCACCGAATTTTGGTGGCTTGAGGAAGAGGTGAGGGTGGATACGCTCTCCCGGGCCGGTGCGCTAGTTACGTAGCATCCTCCTAAGTTTTAAGCTAGATATAAGTTAGTAGGTTTAGGTTTAGAATAGGGGGTCTTTGGGATGCGCCGGGCTAGCATGAAAGAGTGCTTCCGAGACTTGACCGACGCTTATGGCCTCCAACCATGGACGCAATCAGGATGGTGACCAATCGATGAGATTGCTCATCATCCTGATTATAAGTAATGTAGGCTAAGTAGATTAGGTAGTTTTAAGTAGTTGTATAAGCAATACAAATAATAAAGAAATCAGGTTTTCAAAAGTTTCTTGAATATTAAAAAAACAAAACAAATCATAGATATAGCCAAATTTAAGGCCGAAAGGCAATCATTTTAATGATATTGTTAAGTTTAGAGCGCTCGCTAAGAGCCAGTAAGCTAGAGTAAGATAAATGTTAGTTTTAAATTAGATTTAATCGTTTTGTCTAGTATTTATATAAGTTAAAGAAATATTTAAATAAAAATGAGTTAAAAATTAAATTAAAAAAAAAAACGATATGAACTTATGTACCACTGAAGCATCGTTGCCGTTTTGCCCCTTTTTGAGTCTCAAGACCCTTGGCCCCCACTTTTTGATAAATGCTCCTTATTCAATTTAAGTAAGATTGTATTTTTTATTGAACAAAAAAGACTCATCTGTTTGCAGTCGTGTTTCGTAATTAAACATTTTTTTGTTTTTGTTAAAATTAAATGTCTTTGTTGCTCTGTTTTGTTTGGTTACATTAGTATTTTATGTGAAGGCCCTTTTTCGGCTGGGGCTCCTTTTTTTAATTTTTCAACCGCAACGCTGCGACTGGAAGTGAAGTTTTTTGAGAAAATGAATAGAAAAAAATAGCTTCAGAAAATTTAAGAACAATAAAAGTAAAAAAAAAAACGCGTGAATTAAATTAAAACAAAACATTTTTTTGTTTGAGAAAATTAATAGATTTTTAATATATTTGACAAAATAAAAGTTAAAAATTCAGAAAATTCGAAAAAATGAAAAAAAAATATCGCGCCAAGTCTATTTTTGAAGTTACCTCTTGTCTTTTAATAACTTTCGTATTTTCATTCTGATTTTTGCTCAGCTGTTGTTTTTTTGCCATTTCGTTAAAATAAACCCCAATTTTTTATAATGGTGGCTTAGAATGTGGGTTTTATTTTTATGCTTACTTTGTAAAATAAAATGTATGAAACGGTGAGTTCTTACTTTTTTTTTTATGGTAACATATTCATCTACTCATAAAAAGTTGGAATTAAGTCACGACCGTGTAAAAGAAAATAATTTATGGACTTATATTCCACTTTGGTGGGACATGCTTTATTTTAATGGATATGAATTACATAGCCTTCTTCTTGTCATGTTATTCTGTTATTTTGATAATAAACATATTCCCTGGGGCTTAATGCGACTTTATTGCCATGGTGTCGCTTTTAAAGGCTTGTTCCCCAGAGAGAATCATAAAAAATACAGCCACAGACCATAAACAAAAACCAGTGCAATTAAGTAGGTACTGCATCGAAAATGAGGTTTTTGGCGAGGTAGTTCTATTTGACCGGGAGGCTAAGATAAAAATAAATGAATATAATAATAGCTTGTAGAAGGAGCGCAGGAATTCAGGCTTGAATTTTGCAACCCAAAATTGTTAATAGTATGGCTTAATCAACAAAAACATGGAAATGATCGTTCTCGCAACTAGCTGCTGAATTGCTCAAAACTGAGCATTGTAAGAGAACTGACAGGTAGAAAGGGGACCAAGTTTTAAATACCTCCGTCTACAAAGTTGTCAATATTTTCGTATTACTCGCGTTAGTCGTTGTGAACCCTTATCAGAACTCCAGATGTTGTCCAAAATTCTGCGCCAAGGTGTGACTGTTCTTTATATAGGTTCCGTTCTTGCGAAAGCTATAACCTGCTAACGTGCTGCCTGTTATTGTATACTTATGAGTTATTTTTAAGATTCACTTGTTGCTACTCTCTAGTCTACCTCATTTTGTTTACGTTCCAATTCCAAGATAAAATAGCCACTTGGAGGATTCGGATACATGGTTGTATTTCAGCCATACCACGTACAATAGTAAATAATTGCTAGATTTAAAATTGCCAGTGTGACCGCATATTTCTTCTGTTTTGACACAAGCCAATGATTAAAGGCTGTCGAATTGAGATTGTAGAAATCTTTCCAATAAGGAACTTGATACACGACCTTTGCATATACGCATTGCCTAGATTGCATAGAGTTCTTCGCTTTTTGTAGTGAATTGCGGATCTTTTTTTTTAACTCTTAATAAAGCAATATTGAGAGTGTAAAGCCCTTCGTACCTGCGCGTAATGTTCCCCCTTCGGCCGTTTTAAAATTATCACTTTGATCCGAGAATATCTTCCGCCTTGACAATGTCTATCGCCTGTCAACTGTCAGATGTCAGAATATCAACCAACATTCATACATTTAATTTATGTACACGAACACGACTATTTCCCCCCACGAGCGAGCCCTGCTAGTTACATTCAGCAGACAATTAAGTTTCATTTCCGTCCTTTGTTCGAATTGTTATCGTTCGGCGAACAATTAAAATAACTGCTGATGACATCTCAACAAAGCACTTCATTATGAGTTGCCATGGAATTGTTCAGTAACAAACGTTGTAGCAAGTCTGCTATGGAACTCATTTCATTGTAAGTCTTCAATTTCATTTGATCCATCAATTCGGCTGGAGGTATACAGTACTTTATAATGGTCTGGTCGCTCCTAATCCTCCCAGCTGCTGGAATATTCATATTTTTACCATTCGGATTCGCTATAACAAGGACAACGACAACGACAAAGTCTGTTTTCGTTAAGCTACCAGAGAATTAAATTCATTTTGATAAATTTATTGGCAACCTATTTCCTGTGGGTAAAAGGCAGTGCTTAGCAGGCGAAACGTGACAACGTTCATCCTTATAGAAAATGTAGAAAATCATCTCAGGACTATTTATATATAGATACGTAGGGGGAGAATCTGCACGAATATTGAAATCACGATGGATATTGAATGAATATCATCTCTTTGATTATAATACACCGCGGACAAGTCGACAAGTTGAGCCGGATGAATGACTGCCTGTTGACATGGTGTGACAATGTTGACGGGTGCTTTTATTTATAGGCTACTTCAGGAGGTGGGCGTGGGTGTCGCTACAGCGACTTTGGGAAATCTCATTATTTTTCGTCGAACTGATATTTATCTTTTTGAGGGATGGAATCGTTAATCGTGAAATGATTTCAATTTCATATTAATTAAGCCGGGGTTAAAATAAGAAAGTTTTATTCGGGCCAACAGTAGATTGTATACTTGGGCCAGTTTTCATTTTCTTTAATATTGGCAAAGGAATGGTAGAACAGCAGAATTCACAAACACCTGAGAAGGTGTTCACAAACACCTGAAAAGGTGGTCAACCGTGGAACAATGCAAACAGGCTAAAATGGCAATTAAGTGGCCGAACTGTTTCACTTAAAGAAAGGGTTCTAAGCATGAGTCCAGGAAAATTGAAATGGATGGTGGCTTTGTCAACAGGACATGGTAATTTCGGGTATCACTTAAGGAAAATGGACCTTAGAGAGGATGATACCTGAGAGACAGCGGCACATATTGTGTCACTGTCCGGCGCAGGCTGGCAAAGAATGAGGATATTGGGACATCGTTGGGTCGCGACTCAGTCTATGAAACAGATCTCCCATCAACAGATTCTAGCTAGTTAACACTAGAAATTGAGCCCAGGGAAGAACTGTGGAACAGTCCAGAGATTTATAGTGGTAGAGAGACGAAAAAGACCTGACACCGACTATGGTGGTCTGATTCGAATATCTCTCGAAATCTCTCTATATATAGGCCGGTTTTTAAGTCACTATTATCTGAGTCGTAATTCATATTGGGAAGGTTGCTTAGGTAGTCCAAGAAGCCTTGGAGTCAATGAATGACTAACCAATTTGCAGTTTAAAATAATAAGCGACGCCCTTTGCTATCAGTACACCCTTTGTACATTGTACTTGTTCTGCGCTGATTTAGCAACTTTTAAGACCGCTCCGAGACGATAAACAAAAAATAAAAAAAATAAATAGTTGGCACAACAGGTCTGGAGAGACCCTAGGCCTAGCTTCTCACAACCATTCGTTTTGTGTGAGTTTTTCATTTTTTGGATCGAATGGAAGGGATCTACAGTTTTATGCCGACTCCAAACGGCTAATTGAGAAGCTCTTTCAAGACAGTCTTACTCTCGGATGTTTGTCAGACGTTCGCGAGAGGTGGCACAGTGAAAAAAACCCTAAGTCGGAATTGGGTTTTTGCGGGATTCGAACCTGGGACTCCCGCATAGCAGTCCAATACACTAACCACTAAGCTACTGCGACTACCGAGACGCCAAAAATCGAGTACCAACTTACTTACAAACCCTAATTTTGTCGGCTTAATTGAACTAACCGACTTAAATTTCGCAAAATCGACATTGATGTACTGATAAAATTCAAGTTTATTTCCATGACTCCTATAACCGTTGTATATACCCGATAGCTTTAGCTTATCGCCATTTTTTACTCGTCGCAGTTCTCCCATATTTATCCCATCAACTGCCACCACATTTAAGGACCAATATTCTTTGCAAAAAATTTAATTCGCTTCGTTCCACTTGGTAGTCAGTGTGACCGCTGCAGAATTCTGAAAAGTCGCAAGAGAAAGGGCCAATGAGACAAAAAGTGTCATTTCTGAAGCTATTCTGCAAATTTAGAATTTTTAAACAATATTTAACAAGGATTGCGTCGACTTATTAAGAAAACCTCGTAATTCCATTTTTGGCAAAAACTACCTACTTTTTGATGCTATCTTATAGAAAATCATTAGGCGCACTGTTTTGGAAAACCCCGTAATCTTCTATATTTATAATTCTTTCGGGGTGAAACTCGATGATGTTATAACTCGATAAGCCCTGGGACGATTTGCATGATTCTTTTTTGGTTGTGTTCGTCCTACTCTATACCAGGTTTGCCATCCTTTCATTCTTCCTATTAAATATTTATTTTGACTTTTCTATCTCAAAAATTAATTAGAAAACTACGTACTATGTGCGGATTTTTTTTTTGTTTTCAAAAAAGTAGATTGATAAAAACGAGATAAAATTAATGTATTATACGTTGGTCAACAGTGATGGTTAGTTTTTGATTTTGTGCATCGCTCCAACAGTTTCATTTCTTTTGACAGTTGATAAGGTAAAAATAAATGAAACAAGTTTAAGCGCGGACAACAGTAATTGAAAAGCAAATTTCAGTGATTTCTTTTAAACGCCAAGACGAATGCGCGTATATATTGGCCGATGAACAAGGAAAGCAAGTCAACAACAAAATTAGCAATTAAGCCAAACTGAAGAAGAACGCCAAGAATGGGACATCACATGGCATAAGACCAGGGACCGAATTACCGCATCCGTGATCGAGCCATACGTCACTGAATTTTGTGGATTTTACAAGCAAAACAATAACAAATTCAGTCACGTATTACTCGATCTGTGTCGAATGCAAATCGTACATTCGTACTGCTGTTGGGATGGGAACAAGTTCAAATCGAAGAGTGGCAAGACGCGCGTCGTTGCCGACATTTGAACGACTGGCATTTCATAATGAACCAACAGAAAATTATGGCCGTGATGCGATTTTTGATATTGGAGCGATGACTATAAACGCGTGCCATCATTGAAACGCGCTTAAATATAAAGGCGACCGGCCTTTGCTGTGCGAGTGGCAAAGTGAAATTGAGTCCATAAGATGCACCTCCGGAGCCATTTAAATCGTTTGAATCGGATGATTTTCTAAAGAACATTTCACAACTGTTTCCGTATGACTTCGTTGGGAACAAAAATCATTAAAAAAACTGGTTTCATGCCGACTTGCAAGGTAATATTTTCTCTTATACATCATGCAAACACACATGTTCTAACAATGGTACGCGATTCTACACTGAACAATTCATTAACAGATTCAAGGCCAAATTTACCATCGGATGGGTGCATTCTTCCCAATAAATGAAGCAATATCCGCAGGTGTATTTCATTTCGTCGGAGGATGATCAAGTCGATAGGCGGAAGGCGGGGGCAATACAGGAGTGACAAAAAACGTCATTTGACGATTGCAACACATATTTAATGACAACAAGAACAACGCTTTGATTACGATGTTTAAAACGGCGATGGAGAACATGAACTCAGACAATCGCAGATTTGTCTTCAAGCCTGGTAATACAGCCGCAATTTGAAAAAAAAAAAAAAAAAAAAAAAAAAAAAAAAAAAAATGAATAAAAATAGTGCGTGGAGTCCCTCCGTGCGGAAGAAGTGAAACTTTGTAATGTGGAAATTAAAATAGGAAGGGGTAGAAATTGATTTTTAGTGAATTCATATTGTTTCTTTAACCCTAGATTCATAAACATGGCTCTCACAGACGCTCTCAGTTGACTAATCAATCATAACATGCGGTGTGAAAGAGATTCAAACAGTACCTTTCTAAAACAGAGAGAGCTTAGTTTCGTTTTGTTTTCTATTATGTACTTATTTAAAATAAATGTTCCTTAAAGTAACCTAAAAAATCTTTATAGAGAGTAAAAATTATATCTTTGACTGTAAGGGGTCTCACAGACGTATGATTATGAACGATGTGACAATGAATATAGTTTGTGAATCTAGGGTTAAGGACAAACTTTATTATCACTACTGCTTACAATTCACAATTGATCGCATCTTTTAATTATCATTTTCGAGTGGAGAAATATCCAAATCCATAACATTTACAATGGGATAATGACAACTAAAGTAAGATACGATATGTTGGAAGTCGCATTAGAAGTTTCACTTCAACAAGACATTAATTGCCGATTTAGTCATTATTTTTGGAAATTAATCTTCACCACAGAATATTCCTCTCCCAGCATTTGGTGCCAATAAACTCACTCACCATTGCATACTCTGAAGCGTGAGCGGTACCCTCGCAACTTTGAGTATACAATGCTTATAGTAGCGTTAAGCGTTTAACACAACCTTGTTGGAAGTCGCATAAGAAGTTTTACTTCAATAAATCAAACAACATAATTCACCTATATCGTCTTTACTTCTTGAATTCTTCAATTCTTTACTGTAGGTATCAACGTAGGTACTATAACAACCATTAAAACAAAAACCATGAACTCAATTTCTACATATGTACAGGTACCACCATACGTCCATCAGTCCACGTCAACAGCCATCTGCGCATTTCCTCAGAAACACATTGTCGCTGTTGATTACATACACATTCACGTCGCATACTTCTCTTTCGTTTCACTTATTTTGGAGAAAACACCACTCAGTTTTTTTTTTCATATGAACGTGCTTTTGCAATGTGCGCGTTAAAACGTTCAATTTATTGCCTGTGGCGTTAGTATAACAGTTTTTGGATAGGGGACTGAGTTAAATTTTAATGGTTTTTATTTCGACATAAACGCATTTGCAAAAATTTTCTGTGCTTTCTGCAACTAAAAAAGGGCCAAAATAGCAAAACCAACAAAAGTGCCAAATTGCAACTTTAGTCGCACAACGGTCATGCTGTGGTAGTCGTTAATAATTGCAAACACAAGGAACATGCTGCCTCCAGTGCTTCATCATTTTCTATTTTGCAATCTCTTTGAAATCAATTCTATTTTTTTTCCATCCTGCCACAATGATATCCACCATCAGCGGTATAAGTTCAATATACTTGGACCGCACGCACACCTAAATACCTCGATTATCGAAAAATCATGCCGATAGGTATCCCGGTATATTATTTCCAATGTTCTTTGCTTATTCTTCGCTTCTCGTTCTATCTTACGATAACGACGACCAGAAGGGGGAGGAGTTCACTCCAAGCAAATATCCAGGATACTGATGTGAAAGTGTTGTGTTCTTGAAAATTAACTTTTCCTATCTCGTTTACAAAACCGGGCTGGATCATTTCTCTTCATTCTTTTTTTCAAGGCTATGCCACGGTTCGCTCTCTAAAATATTAAATTATCTTTAGTTTAAGGATTTTCTGTTGCTGGTTCTTTTATCTTTTATGGTCTCGCCTTTTAGGCGAGTTTGCGGCTAACGCGGTTCGCTCTTTGTAGTGGTTACTAGAGCCCGAGACAGGATATACGTTGACAATGAGATCGTGAAGCTGCAGATGATTTGATTTTAATCTTTTGTGAAACGCTAGATTGTGGGGCATTCGACGAAGAGCGAGGAAGGGTGAGGGAAAAAAACATGAACATTGATAGAAAAAGCGAAATTGAATGAAAATCGTTCTCAATTACCGCATGAATGGCACATTAAATAGGAAAGTGAAAAAAAGGGAGGTATTATTTAACACTTGGAGTCGAATAGGCGTTCGTTAAATGAGGATTCCAGGCAAGTCGATTTGTATGAAATTGAATTTTGATTTGATGATGCTTAGTAAGAGGTGTGGTTTTGGCCGGAATGTCGATATCAAAAGCGAATTGTATTTACGGTAATTGGAGGATTGTCAGCCTAATTATGAAGACGATGTTAGAAGATGATCTTCTATTGAAAGCAGTGCGGTGCGACAACGGTTTGATGGACTTTTTGCTTTATAATTATAAATACACACTTTGATGATTTTTTTTTTTTCGGGAATCTTTATTGAGTTAGGACTGTATAATAATTTTTCCCACGAAGCGTGGTTATTTTTTCCTTTTCAGCATACTCAAATATCCTTTGAAATACCTACCCTAAGTGTATTGATAATAATGATAATAATCAAAGTGAACGTGAAAATATTTGGTCAACTTCCTGAAATTCTGACGATTTTGCTGCTTTTCCCCCTTTTCCCAGGGAAGGCTTTCTGAACATCGAAATTCCCACAGGAATGGAGAATTCTCTCGATACGAAAACACTGTATTGAGCTTTGTAATGTGTCTTTTGTCGAGGCTGAGGTTAGCTCGCCGGTTTGCCAAGGTTCTTCCTAGAGAAACACGAACTCTAGGTAACAAAAAAAGTCTTTTATTATTTCTTAGTTACTACGTTACAAATTTTAATTTCAATGATCTTAACTTTTAAACAATTCTATGCTTTTAATGATTTATATACTTTCATACAATTTTATAATCCCAACACAATTCTACGATTCTTTTAAAAATTTTAAACAATTCTATGATCTTAATGATTCAAATTTATATAATTTCATATAATCCAAAACAATTCTACGATTCATATAATTTCATGTACTGTCTCAACACAATTCTACGATTTTCTACAATTTAAACCTACAATTCCACGGCGGCGGTTCGGGCCTCGGCTGGTAGGGACATCGGGGTTACTGCGGTCGTTCTGCTTCCAGTTCGGTTTCGTGGTCTAATGACCACGTTAGCTCTGAGCCTATCTTGCGACTAGCTCGGCGTTCCACAAGCCTATCTTGCGACTGGCACGGCGTTCCACAAGTCTATCTTGCGAATGACTCGGCGTTCCACAAGCCTATCTTGCGACTGGCTCGGCGTTCCACAAGTCTATCTTACGACTGACTCGGCGTTCCACAAGCCTATCTTGCGACTGGCTCGGCGTTCCACAAGTCTATCTTACGACTGACTCGGCATTCCACAAGTCTATCTTGCGACTGACTCGGCGTTCCACAAGCCTATCTTGCGACTGGCTCGGCGTTCCACAAGCCTACCTTGCGACTGGCTCGGCGTTCCACAAGTCTATCTTACGACTGACTCGGCGTTCCACAAGTCTATCTTGCGACTGACTCGGCGTTCCACAAGCCTATCTTGCGACTGGCTCGGCGTTCCACAAGCCAATCTTGCGACTGGCTCGGCGTTCCACAAGTCTATCTTACGCCTGACTCGGCGTTCCACAAGTCTATCTTGCGACTGACTCGGCGTTCCACAAGCCTATCTTGCGACTGGCTCGGCGTTCCACAAGCCTATCTTGCGACTGGCTCGGCGTTCCACAAGCCTATCTTGCGACTGACTCGGCGTTCCACAAGCCTATCTTGCGACTGGCTCGGCGTTCCACAAGTCTATCTTACGACTGACTCGGCGTTCCACAAGTCTATCTTGCGACTGACTCGGTGTTCCACAAGCCTATCTTGCGACTGGCTCGGCGTTCCACAAGCCTATCTTGCGACTGGCTCGGCGTTCCACAAGTCTATCTTACGACTGACTCGGCGTTCCACAAGTCTATCTTGCGACTGACTCGGCGTTCCACAAGCCTATCTTGCGACTGGCTCGGCGTTCCACAAGCCTATCTTGCGACTGGCTCGGCGTTCCACAAGCCTATCTTGCGACTGGCTCGGCGTTCCACAAGCCTATCTTGCGACTGACTCGGCGTTCCACAAGCCTATCTTGCGACTGGCTCGGCGTTCCACAAGTCTATCTTACGACTGACTCGGCGTTCCACAAGTCTATCTTGCGACTGACTCGGCGTTCCACAAGTCTATCTTGCGATTGACTCGGCAATTCACTGGTTCACCCGTAGGCTACTAGTGTTAAAAAACTTTATCAAGTGTCCGCAGACCCCTTGAGGAACAATATCAGTAGTACACGAGATTGGTACTGTTTCAACTCTGAATTTGCTCGATTGTTTGGGGCTATGACTGGTGGTCTAATGAAATTTATGACCACGAGCTGGTGTAAATTCTATGATATATAGAAATTATTGGGCCATTGTTGTTGGTAGGCAAAATATGCCGAACACACAATTCATGTACCAGCACTTTTGTGCCAGTGAATAACAAGTACTGGGCCATTGCGGGGCTTTCATTGTATATCGGTATGGGAGGGGGGGGGGGGGGGGAACAGTTGAGTAGAAAAAAAAAACAGCATGTAACGAATGCATCGTTACAGCTTACAAAGGGTTTTATAATTCATAACTGATTGTGGGTGGATTTTTTCTTTATGTCAGGCTGAGAGAAAAAAATATTGAAATGATAAAAATAAGTTGCTATTTACGATTAAGAATTTGTAAATTGCAACTACTGAAGTAGTATATCAACCCCTGTTGCAATTTACTAAGGGATGAAATCGTAATTGCAACAGAAAAGTGGTAATTTACAATTTTTTTTTTTGCATTTCACAACCACAGTAAAATCAAATTGATAACAATTTGTGTCAAATTTTTGTGATCGGTTGTGCAAAAATGTGTATTTCACGTCCGATCGCATTTTGACACTGAGAGGTGTTGATTCACGACTTTTGAGGATCAATATCTTCACTTTGTACAACTTCTAGAATTGCGAATAAAAAGTGGTGAATAAGTCAATCCTTAGCTAAGCTCTAAAGTGAGACAAACATTTCGTGATTCGGCGCTTATTTTTCTTGATTTGATCTTAAACTTTTTTCCGTGTACGATTATTTTTTAGAAATTTTGATAAGAGACAATTTATATGAGTTGTTTTTTTACGCACATTCAGTGTATTAATAATCATAATAATACGTAGGAGTTTTCATGAAATTTAAGCAAAAAATTATAGTTTTAATGTTTTTTGTTAAATTCCTCAAAATCCCACGATTTGGTGCTTTATTCCTTTATCCCACTAAATGCTTTTTGACATCGAAATTGCCACAAAAAGGGATAAATCCCACAATGTAACAACACAGGTGTATACCATGATTAACGTCATGAATTCATAATCTCTGATTACCCCTCTACTTGTTTTTGAAACCGCTCTCATATTTTCATTTCACGAAATAGCCTTTTTCATACACTTTCATTCACTGTGTGACTTTAAGAAAATTCCTCAATAGCCTTCGTCAATTGTCGGCACTTTAACACGTTAACTACAGGTAAGTGATTTTTAAAAACACTTCTTTGTGCCGCTTTCTGTTTTCCCCCTTCAGCTCCGTAGAATGTGATATCACCCTCAAGAATCATGAGCAAAGTGAGCAAAGGAAAATGGAATTCTCAAAAAAAAAAAAACCTCGTCCTGTTGCAGGAGCCGGGAATAATGGTGCACTAATTACGCTCCTTTGTAATTTCCCTTAGAAGGATGCTCAAGTGTAAAAAAGGAAACCGACCACAGTCGTTGGCGAGACGTTAAATGCGAAAGCACAGAGACACGAGCATACGCTAGACTAGATGCTGCCATGGAGCTAGGATATAAGCAAAACGCATAATGTCTGGATTTTATGTGCGAGCATAAAAAGAATACGAGAGTAATGAGGATTCACAAAAAGGGAGACCAGCGGAACAAAAAAATAGCTTTTACTCTCCACTATGAACTACCGCAAGGCATGAGCTACTATGGTACTATGGAGCCATATGCGGTGGTGACTTAAATCGTCGATGCATGATGCTGGGCGTTGAGCAAGGACTCTAGTTGTCGCCCTAGTTATTGTTAATTCGTTTTTTTTCTCCGTGCCTTGCGTTTTGCATTTTTATGATATGAACGGGGTCTTTAGAGCCATTTTGCATTATGCGGGCATTGTCTGTTTAAGCCATTACCCGGCAGGTATGAAGAGGTATTTAGTGAGAAAGAGAGAGGGATAGAGATACCAGTAATTGCAGGAAATGTCCTGCTGTGCGTCAGAGGACTTTAATGCTAATACGGATTTTAATTAATGATGTGGTGGCTGGTGGGACATTTACATGCTAAAGTGTGGAAAGTCTGTGCTCTCTTTGTTTTTTACTATATGCAATCGTTTTTGAATAAGTCCATTCATGTCCTTGGAGCTTGGTTTGCAGAATATTGGTGAATGGAAAAGTATGCACTGTGTGGTGACGGTACTTGGCATTGTTTTATAACCAGTTTTAAGCTTGGCATGATTATCTGAAAGCAATAAGGGTAGCACGGGACCTTCAAACATCCATCTTGGGTGGGCCACCTGAACTCTGTCTCTTTATCGGATAGATACTACCACAAAACAATTTTCTGGTGCGTTGTTGCCCATACGCTCCACGTGTCCCAGCCATCTCAGCCGTTGTATTTTAAGCTTTTTGACCAGGTCAGCGTCGCTGTACAGCCCGTATAGTTCGTCGTTGAATCTTCTTCTCCATACACCATCGTCACAAACTGGACCGAATATGAATCGAAGAACCTTTCTCTCAAAGCACCCCAGAAGGTTTTCATCCGCTTTTGACAGGGTTCATGCTTATTCTGCACCATAAAGCAGAACCGGGATTATTAAGGTCCTATACAATATCCCCTTGGTTCTATGAGAGAGGGCTTTACTTCTTAGATGCCTTCTTAGCCCGAAGAAACAGCGATTGGCAAGAGTGATTCTTCGCTTGATCTCTGCGCCGTTGTCATTTTGCGAAGTGATAGTGGATCCCAGGTATACAAAGTCTTTAACTACTTCGAAGTTGTATCTGTCCATCGTGACATTTTGTCCGAGTCGCCGATGTTGAGAGTCTCTTTGACAGCATATACTCGTACTTCGTTTTGTCCTCATTAACAGCCAGACCCATTTTCGCCGCCTCCGTTTCGATGCTTGCAAATGCGCCACTGACAGCTCACCGCGTTTTCTAAATAATGTCAATATCATCAGCGTAGGCAAGTAGTTGAGTAGTTTCGCTATCCTTATGGCTATGCGCTATATTGTGACAAACAGGTAGAAGATTAGGAGTATATGCGTTTGCAGCGATAGCCAAGCTGCATTAAAAGCGCTGCTAAACCCTCGTACCTCGTCTAAATTAGTGCTCGAACTCAAGTTTTCTCTGAACTAGGTCGGAAGACTAAATATAGTGTATCTTGTTTGGGTCTAAGGTCACACTAGGGGAATGAGATCGCTGATGAGCTTGCCAGGCTGGGTTCAGGGGAAGAATTCTTAGGACCTGAACCTGCGTTGGGACTGCCTACATCGGTGGTTAAGTTATCCATTGATACTTGGGTTTCTCGCGGACACGAGTGTCGGTGACGTGGCTATGCTGGGTATGGACAGACCAAACGACTGCATCCGGACATCTGTAAAAGATCGGCGGCCTTGCTTCTGTCTCTCCGGAGAAGCGACTGTAGACTGCTTGTGGGCGTCCTTCCGGTCCACCAAGCTTTTACCAAATACTTAAATGTTTTGGGCTTGAGCGTCTCCAGCATCTGTCCTGCTTGTGGAGAGGACGACGATACAGCGGAGCACTTCCTCTGTAGCTGTCCTGCCTTTGCTTGCATCAGGTGGCGGATCTTTGGGGCTGACGTGGTGAGTGCCCAACATCTAAGCTCTTCATCAGTGAAGCTCTTTCTCATCTTTTTTCGAAAGACGGGAAGAGCACATAAATGTAAGGTGTCTGTTTAGCAGTAGGTAAATACAATGAACCAGTAGTTGTGTCTGAGTGCTACATCGGATAGTAAAAACCTCCGACAAAAAAAAGGAGCTGAACGGACTTTTGAAAAATTGTAGCTCTGGTGTTGGCTTGCGTTTTGTACAATTGCTCCAAGAACGATGTTAACGAAAGTACATGATATAGCCCGTCGCCTTGTCTCAAACCTTTTTTCGACATCAAATGGCTCGGTGGTGTTTGTTATTTCTCCATCGTCGTCCTGCACAAACGGACGAGTTTGGCGGGGATGCCAAAACTTGACATGGCTTTGTATTATAATTCGTCCCTATATACGCTATCATAGGCGACTTTAAAGTCGATAGATAGATGTTGTGTACAAGGCCTGATCAAGAGTTCTGACCGCCCTAGGCTAATTCTGAAGACGCGCCCTTGTCAGGTGTGTTACGGACGGTCTAAAAAGTAGTAAATGGGTAGAGTAGTAGTGGAAAATTTTAACATGGTTTATAATACTCATAAAAGTTTCCAGATCGATCTGCAAGCAATGATGCTAGATTACTACATGCGAAGACATGATGATCCTCGCGCCCTAGGCTGCAGCCTAATTAGCCTAAGGGTTGATCAGGGCCTGGGTGTGTATCGACCTGGAATTCCTGGGATTCTTCCAAGATCTGTCGGAGTATAAAAACTTGGTCGATGGTTGACTTTCCTGGCCTAAAAACACACACCGACACGGGCCGATCAGATTGTTGGCGAAAGTTCTTAGGCGTTCACACAATACAGCCGACAAGATCTTTTATGCGACATTCTGGTGACTTATTCCTCTGTAGTTGGTTCAGTTTAGAGTATCTCACGATGCTGATATTCCATTCGTTGGGCTTGCTTTCATCCGAGCTAATTTTATCGATGAGTTGGTGCATGCTCCTTACCAAGCCGCTGCTTTGAAAAGCTCGTCCGGAAGGCCATTCGCTCCGGCAGCTTTGTTGCACCTAAGTTTGGATATCGCTATATCCTCACTTCGTGTAGGTGGGGTGGACGGAAGTTTTGGCTATAATCGTCCAAGCCGAACAGGTCATTCTGCCTGACAGTGGGTTGTTGGCTGTCTCCGCCGTTTAACAGTCTGCAGAAGTGTTCTTTCCAAATCCTCAGCACCGACTGTGATTCTTCTACTCTATTCCCATGCTCATCTCTGCAGGCTTCTGTTCGGGCCTTGTATCCTTGGATGGATCGTTTTACCCTTCGGTAGAACTTTCGAACATTGCCTCTGCAGCAGCGTCCCTCAATTGATTCCCTTCCTTTTTTGCCCGTAGAGCTCGCGGGCAGCTCTCTCAGCCACTCTGGTTCTTGTTTGCAGCATTAATTGATAAGCCTCGTTCTCAGCTGCATGTGGCTGGCGGCATTCCCCGAACACCAGTCATCTTCCGAAAATAAGTAGCCCAGCCATGGCACGAGTTTGACTCCCAAAATATCCCCAATAACCATTCATTCAAAAACGTAGACCCCCGACCCTTAATTTATGTGTGTGTCCGAAGGGCACGGGTTTATTAAAACCTCTCAGCTCCCACCCAATATCACACCCTCTCTTACTGCCATTGCCCAAATTAGGCAGACATTCTTTCCAGGAAAGAACAAATGCGACTACACTGCTCGTCCTTGCACAAAATTGAACAGTAATTCAATTAAAATATAGTTCACGTAAACAGAAAGTTTTCGCAATTCCCGGAACCCGGAGGACGAAATTTGATCCTAAAATCTAATTAGACCAATGTCACCTATATATATACATAATATTTGCTCTCTCATCATACACTCTATGATTCGGCGACATGTGCGCTGTGCCCCGTGCCAGTTGTTGTTGTGGCAAAAAAATAATACGCAGACGAACAACTTTGCTCACGAAACCCCAATTGAATTTATCAAAGTGAGATACACGGAACACAGAGTCCTGAATATAAAATTACACGCTAAAACGGATTAAATGTGTGCAAACTAATGTAATTCCTCAACTCAACCGCACACGTCGTTAGACGAATCCGAAATCGCATTACGGTGAATCCCCCCAACGATTTTGTGATGGGCGCGGGCAGAATAACATCGTCCTTATTTCAATTCGCTATATAGTATGTCGTGTGTAAGTTGGCGGGTGGCATGCTGCTTTCTAGCTTACGAATCCTTCAAACGAATGAAACAAAACTTAGGTATTCCAAAAGGTTAGATAATCCATCTGGGGATTATGGTTCCGACTGGCATATCTTTTGCGTCCAAAGACGTTATCCGTTGGGACTGCTGTGCTCTGTAGCAGTTGGCGAGCGCGCCGGCTGCGGAAGCGGCTCGAACAAATACATTATGCAAGACGCAATCAAAAGCCAACTAATTACACATAAATTTTGAAGGGCGTCACAGAGAAAACTTCCTGTAATCGTTGCAGCAATTACTATCACATATTAGACCGTGAAGTTAATGACAAAGCAAAGAATTTGAGTAGCTCAGGCGAAGTTTTTCGCAAAGAGATGTGAAAACCGCACTCGGGAATGTTTCAATTTGAAATTTGCTTTTGATTCACAGAGAAATTTCGTAAATTGTATGAGCTGCTGTTGGTGCGTGTGCATATTATACAGCATTCAAGATGTGTGCGCAAGACGCAACAAGGATCCGCTGTAGTATAGATAATTGCTTTCAAATGTGAATTCTCCATGGTAATACGAGTACACACGTGTGCACTGTGCAGAGGTAGTACATTCATTTTCGATGAATAACCAGAACGCGAAATGCTTAGTAATTGCGACTTCGCTGGCAGGATTGCGTCTCGGGAGAGAAGAATTCGGTTTTCGCTTGTAATTTTCATCAGTCTTTGGTCTTGGTGTGTAATTTCGAGAGCAGAAATTAGACTTGAGTGCATAGGAATTCGAGGAATGACTTGAATAGGGAATGATTGCGAAATATACATTTGTGTGCATAGCTAAATTGATTCAGAGCTTTGATTATTTGTGCGGGTATAATTGCACAGCAGATGAGATGAGAGACTTTTCTGAGTTTTTTTTTTTCATATGACAGGTGGCAGCTGATTTGAGCTCATTTTCGTTTCCGCTTTCAACGTGATTCAGGCTAGGTATGGACCTAAAAACAAGACGAAAACTAGAATCTATAGCGCAGATGTTCTGGAGTTATCGCATCGGTATACCTATCACTAAAACGCTATGAATTGTAAGAAAATGTCCTTAAGTTTTCGATGCAAAAATGTAACGCATGAGCTACAGAACGTGGGCACAGGTTTTATTTGAACCAATGGATGTCTTAACTTCTAAAGATAAGGTAGCCGTGCTACTAACATGCACGATTCGCAGACCCGAATAATTGATGTCAGGAGTGCGCCTATACGTACCTACTAATTGACACCACTACGTCCTTCAACCACTCTCTTCAAGGGACTGCCGTTAGGTATTACTTCGCAGGGCTGGTTAGCTTTTTATGCTGCATCTTGTATTATGTTAGCTACTTCTGACGCTTCTGTTGTTTGTACTCCTCTTCCGAGCTTTTCTATTCTTCGTAGTTCATGTTGAAGAGTCGTTACAGGACTGCACAATGTCACCCCATTTGTCCTCCGACTGGAGCACGCGGTCTATGAAGAGCTCCGGGCTAGGCAGATTCCTTCTCCATTCTGTGAATCTTCTGCAGTGAAAAACTGCATGCTCCGTATCTTCCTCTTGTTCTGGACAATCTGGGCAAAAAGGGGAGTTATCGTGTCCAAGTCGACGAATGTACTTACAATAGCCACCGTAACCACTTAGGAACTACGTAAGGTGGTATATGACGTTTCCATGTGATCTATTTGTCCAAATCTCAATGTTCGGGATCAGCTTGTAGGTCCATCTGCCTTTCGTAGTGCTGACCCACCTGTCTTGCCATATGACGAGTGAAGCAGTTCGCTCTTCAGTCTTTATTCTCGCGATTTATCTTTCCTCTTGTTGGCCCGAGGCTCTCCTGTTGTAGATCCTTAGCATCTCATCAGCGAGGATATCTATTGGGATTATACCCGCTATAACAAAGGCCGCTTCGTCGAAGATGGTTCGAAAACCTCAGTTCTTTATGCGCTGAGTCTGTATAAGGAAGACCGTTTTCTTCTTGCTTCTGTCATCGCAAGTGCACACGCCCAAGCCGGGGCAGCATACAAGAGTACTGAGCTGACTATCTTGGATAGTAGGATCCACCAAGCATATCCAGGTCCACCAATGTTCGGGAGTATCCGAGAGAGTGCTGCCTGCAGAGTGATAACGCCTTTTTACTCGAGTATTCCACGTGTGCTTTAAACTGTAGCCGGTTGTCAAGTGTAACTCCTAGGTATATAATGGTGTCTTTTGATCGTATTATTTGACGGCCAACCCGAAAGTTCGCTTATTCAATTCGATTGAAGTGGCTTTGCGTTATCGGCGAGATGAGGTCATCATCAATGGCATTCCTTCTCCAGGTTAGGATCGACGAATTTTCTGACAGTTGCCCATTTGTTTATCGAATTATAAACTCGATTTAACGTTACACTGCACGAACTCTTAAAGAGCCCTTGAAAGTCAGATAAGAACTGCGATCTTAACTCAATATGTTTGACTCACTTGACGAGCTGCATTGTGCAGTCCTGTTCTAATTTGATTTCCTTGTTCGATGAAGCTGTACCTGCTTTACAGGGTATAACAATATCCAATCTACCCTTACATGACTGATGCATACTTTCCCGACACATAACGATGTTGCTACGCAGCTCGTAGACTTTGCTGTTAAATCTTCGCCCCCAAGGTTGTCCACGCAAATGGAATTAAAACTCACTCAAAGAACTGGATGCTAAGTATCCCTTCTTGTGATTTACTGGGCTTTGCATTCATTTACAGCTAACCGCAGTGTTGTCACTGATTTACCAAGGTTCATAAATAACAGCTTACTCAGGTTTAATGTCAATTGGGGTTTCAGCTATCTACAACTCCCGTCTATCGTATCCCTCTTCTTGTCTTTTACTTATTTATCTGTAGATCTCTTATAAAAAGAAATGGTGAGCGCAGCAGGTACATGCCTAGCTTCTCACAACCATTCGTTTGAATTTTTAACTTTAGGATAGCAACAGGGGTGATACAAAAAGCTCTTCATTTCACACATTTCCGCCACATACAATCGCTCGCTGCTTTTCTCTATTCTAAAATTGACAGCCCAACTGTCAGTTCTGGGTCACCGTCACACTGTGCTGCGGTAGGTCGTACTTTTTGTTTTACAGGCATGGCTATTTATGTTACTATTTTTTTTACAGAAATTTGTTTTGAATTTCGAACCTTTTCAGTTCAAAATGACTTTTCGATCGATTAAAACTATGGAAGGGTATATGCGAAAGGTTTGCGGAAATATTTCAGATTATGAAGTGCTTTTTGTCTAGGCTGGGGTCAGCTCACCGGATCGCCAAGGTCCTTCCCAAAGAAACACGAACTTCGGGTAGGAGAGTATCCTTTATTACGTTAACTTAGGTTTACAGGATATAACGGATGATTTTTTAGCTGGTTTGGTTTTGGCAACACTGGTTTTGACAGCTGACGTGTGTTTAGTACCTTGTGTCACTGTCAAACAGCTTCAGTTTGGTTTGCAATTTAACCATGGATCGTCTTACAAATGAACAACGCTTGCAAATTATTGAATTTTACTATCAAAATTCGTGCTCGGTTCGAAATGTTCATCGCGCGCTGCTTCCATTTTATGATCGGCATTCTCGACCTTCTGAGCAGTCTATTCGGAAGATTGTGACCAAATTTCGCACCAAATTTACTTTTTTGGACATTAAACCACCAACACGTTTACGTACTGTGCGTAGTGAAGAAAATATTGCGGCCGTATCAGCTAGTGTGACAGAAGACCGCGAAATGTCGATTCGGCGCCGTTCCCAGCAGTTAGGCCTTTGTTACAGCACTACGTGGAAAATTTTGCGGAAGGATTTGTGCGTAAAGCCTTTTAAGATACAGCTTGTGCAAGAACTAAAGCCAGCCGACCTACCACAACGCCGAATTTTTGGTGAATGGGCTCTTGGAAAGCTGGCCGAGGATCCGCTTTTTTATCGAAAAATTGTGTTCAGCGATGAGGCTCATTTTTGGTTGAATGGGTACGTAAATAAGCAAAATTGCCGCATTTGGAGTGAAGATCAGCCAGAAGCATTGCAACAGCTACCAATGCATCCCGAAAAAGCCACTGTTTGGTGCGGTTTATGGGCCGGCGGCATTATTGGGCCATATTTCTTCAAAGATGATGCGAATCGCAGCGTTACTGTCAATGGTGAACGCTACCGAGCGATGATAACAAACTTTTTTTTGCCCGAA
Source organism: Cheilosia urbana (assembly GCA_946477585.1). Classification (NCBI taxonomy): domain Eukaryota; kingdom Metazoa; phylum Arthropoda; class Insecta; order Diptera; family Syrphidae; genus Cheilosia; species Cheilosia urbana. The sequence goes on from OX297856.1 coordinate 26,312,240, forward strand.
ATGGAAGTTCTTGACTTGCATGATATGTGGTTTCAACAAGACGGTGCCACATGCCACACAGCACGCGAAACAATGGCGCAATTGCGAGGCGAGTTTGGTGAACAGTTAATTTCACGTTTCGGGCCGGTCAATTGGCCGCCTAGATCGTGCGATTTGACACCATTAGATTATTTTTTGTGGGGGTATGTCAAGGCTAATGTGTAAAGGGACAAGCCCGCTTCGATTGACGCACTGGAAGCCAACATCCATGCATACATTCGTGAGATACCGGCCGATATGTGTGAAAGAGTATGCCAAAATTGGACTCAGCGGATGGACTACCTGAGACGCAGCCGCGGTCAACATTTGCATGAAATTATCTTTAAACATTAAATTGCAAGGTTCAAACTATCGATTCAAATAAATATTTCATTCATTTTTTCGAATTTTTTGTGTTTTTTTTTTTTAAAAAAAGTTCTAAACCTCTTAAAAAATCATCACCCGTTATTTCAAAACAATTATACAATTTAATAATTATAATTCCAATAATTTTACAATTATAAGTTAGCTGATCTAAGGTCTATAATCCAACTGCAGCGGTACCGTCGTTCGCTCTACCGCGAGCCCTGGTTGTTCCAGATCCGTCTTTCGACAGTCCCGGTGGTCTTCAGTCGATCGTCTGTTAAATGTACACACGATGTAGCAGCGATGTTATGCCAGTGAATAGCAATTGCTGTGCCACTGTGGGATTTTATTTTTATATCGGCGTGGGTGGCGGAACAGTCGACCGGCTGTTGAGTAGAAAAAACAGTATGTAACGGATGCATCGTTACAGGATTGATAGATAACATCAGTGTATCCGATGTGGAGTTTTCGTAAAACGGGTATAACGTCTCGGAGCATTCGCAGCAAGATGGTATCACTTCAAATAATTGTCTCATTGGCGAAGAGGACGCATTCCGTTAGCGCGATTGCAGAGAAATATGTTGGGAGGACAAAATGGCCACAAACGTTTTCAGTACCACCGCCAAGAATGAGGACACCATGGCGAAATCTCCGTATACCGAGCGAAATGGCGTATACAAAAAATGCAATGAACAAAACAAAAAGATTAACTACCCCAGGTGGCAGTCCAGCTTTACTGGAAAATCCACCCTCTTCGGAGGTCGGCTCTACGGATTCTGGGGAGAGCCGCTTATTGCAATCTATTAACCCTTTTATTAAAAGCTCAAGGGTATCTCGATCTCCTCCAACAAGATCGAATAACGCCGGGAAAAGAAGTCCGCCGGGAGCGCTAGCGCGTGAAAAACAGGACTCAGTGAAAGATAAAAGTCTTGAGGAAGAAAATAAAGAACTCCGAATCAAGCTTAAGGAAATGGATCTACTCTATCAAGATCTTAAGAAAGAGATAGAACTGCTAAAAGAACAAAATAAGGCTCTAAGGAACACCCATTTGCAGAAAGAACGCGAATGTACTCCACCACGCTTGGCTAGTCGGGAATACCACACCGACGAAGAAGAGCTAGCGCGCGAAACGAATTGGGTCATTAAAAAAAGACCTAGTAAGAAAAGGAGAGCCGGTTCTTCGCCTGAAGTCGAGCCCTTAAAAGAACAAACGCGTAAAGTACCGCAAGATAAACAACTCCGAGGGCATATTCGCGCACCGCCTCCAATAAACGTCGTTGGGGTAACGGAGTATAATAAATTGCACAGCCTCCTTAAAGGAACGATAATATCGCAATTTAAAGTTACATCTTTGAGGAATAATGCGTGGAAAATAAACGTCGATAACCACGAAGACTACCGGGCAATGTCCCAAAAGCTAAATACTGAGAAGATCCAGTGGTATACTTTCGAAGTAAAGTCAGAAAGGCCACATCGTGTTGTAGCAAGGGGACTCCACCCCTCATGCAAAAAAGAAGAGATTATAAACGACCTTCAAGCTAAAGGGTTTAAAATTCTTGATGCCGTTAATATCATCAAGAAGGAGAAACAGAAATCGGAAGAAGATAAGGATGTCATGATAAAGCGTGGACTACCGCTCTTTATGCTTACCTTCGATAGGTCTGATAATATCGAAGATATCTACCGAATTAAAACCATAGTAAATATCGTGGTTAAAATCGAGCCGATGCGCAGAAATTTGAAAATAATTCCACAGTGCAAACGTTGCCAGGAATTTAATCACACGCAAATGTATTGCAAAAAAGAGCCGCGATGTGTGAAATGCGCCGGAAATCATTTCTCCCAAGACTGTGGAGCAAATAAACAATCCTCCGCTACTTGTGCTAACTGTAAGGGAAAGCACCCTGCAAATTATAGAGGTTGTGAAGTAGCTAAGGAGTTGCAAAAACGGAGAGATGCGCTCCTTAAGCCTCAACATAAAAAAACAAAGCCGCTAACGAATACAAAGCGTAAGACCGCCCAGGATGTAGTAGGCAACACAAAACCTCCGGTTCCAGAGCGTAATAATGTCAGAGAAAGAGAGACAACAGAAAAGACCTCGACCTCTGTTGCCAAAAGAAACGCTACTGAAAAGTTACCATCAGTAAAGCCATCGAATAGTGGCCCTCGGACAGCCAGAGTGCAGACCTACGCTCAGGCCGCGGCATCCGAAGGAGCAAAAAACGTTGAAACTACGCCGGACCCTGCTTCACATGTTTTCTCAGTTATTCTCCAGAAACTTGAAGAACAAAGCAAAATAAATAAAATTATTCTCGATCGCTTGGTTAAGCTCGAAAATAATTCACGGAAAACGCGTACATCAAATAAAATATGAATGAAAAACCAATATTAAAAATATGCACTTGGAATGCAAACGGACTTTTGCAAAAACTCGACGAATTGGAAATATTCATACGCGAGAAAGATCTTGACATTTGTTTAATTTCTGAAACTCACGTGAAAAAGGGATCGAGCTTAAAAATAAAAGGCTATAATGACTTCCACGCTTGTCACCCTTCGGGAAACGCGAGAGGTGGATCGTCATTGTTTATTAAAGACTGCATTGAACAATACGAAGACCTGAAGATAGAGCTTGAAACTATGCAACTGTGCACGATTCGAGTAAAAAATAGTCAGCGTACTCTTAGAATTTCATCTATCTACTGTCCACCGCGTTCCGCGCTTGAAAAAACTGATTACACTAACTTGCTTAAATCGCTCAAACCAAACTTCATTATTGGCGGCGATTTTAATGCAAAACACACGTTCTGGGGTTCTAGATATATCTCGCGAAAAGGAAGAATGCTATATGGGGCAGGTATGGAATATAGTTGTGATTTCCACTCGACGGGCAAACCGACCTACTGGCCAACTGATACTTCAAAAATTCCTGACCTGATCGATTTTTTCGTCGTGAAAGGAATATCTACCAACCACATTAAAGTTGAAGAGAGCTTTGATCTGTCATCTGATCATTCACCGGTTATTTTAACATTGAGCGTAAAACTAGTAAATAACCTTGAGCCAGCGAGATTAACTGGTAGAACAACCAACTGGGAAGGCTTTAGGAACGAAATTGAAGAGAATGTTGAACTTAGCGTTCCACTTACGACACCCTATGAACTTGAGGTTGAAGTAGATCGCTTCGTTGAGATCGTACAGCTCGCTTCCTGGAATAATACGCCTAATCCAAGGAAAGCGCCGGCCAAATACGGTCTACGATATCCTCCCGAAATAAAAGAATTGGTCAACGAAAAAAGGAAGGCGCGTAAAAAATGGCAACAGAGTCGCGCCCCGCAACATAAAACACATTTGAATTATTTGTGCAATTTGTTGAAGACAGCTATTAAGGACTTTAAAAATCGTGCGATAGGTTCTTACCTTGAAAGTTTAACGGCGAAGAAAGATTCCAACTATTCACTTTGGAAAGCTGTAAAAGGCACCAAAAGACCCAAAATCCCCGCGCCGCCAATTAAAATAAATCAAAATGAATGGGCAAGGGAAGATAAGGAAAAAGCCGACGTTTTTGCCGCCCATTTAGAAGAAACCTTTAAACCGTACGATGGTCGGGCGGTTCACGACAGTGTTATTGCGGCGGAATTACTATCCGACGATTCAATACTCACAAGTGCAACGCTAAGGGAACTAAAACGTGAAATTGAATCCCTAAAACCTAAGAAAGCTCCTGGTTATGATTTGATCACGGGAGAAGTTCTCAAAGTTCTACCAAGAAAAGCATTAATTAAGCTTCTTCATATTATAAATGCCGCGCTCAGACTAAAACACGTGCCGAGCCAATGGAAAGTTGCGGAGGTCATAATGGTTTTAAAACCAGGAAAACCGCCAAATGAAGTAAAGTCGTATAGACCAATTTCCCTTCTTCCAGTTATATCCAAAGTTTTCGAGAGAATTTTACTAACGCGCCTACAACCGGTTATAGAATATAATAATCTTATCCCTGACCACCAGTTTGGGTTCAGAACCAAGCATTCCACGATTGACCAAGTGCATAGAATTACTGACGTAATTGAGAAAGCATTTGAAGAAAAAAAGATATGCTCAAGCGTATTCCTTGACGTCTCACAAGCCTTTGATAAGGTGTGGCATGACGGCTTGAAATTTAAATTACGACAAGTTCTTCCCGTACGCCTATATGATATTTTAGAATCATATCTCGGGAATAGACTCTTCCGTGTTAGACATGGAAACGAATACTCTGAGCTTAAGGAAATTTCGGCCGGCGTGCCGCAAGGAAGTGTCCTTGGGCCCCTTCTCTATCTGTTATATACTCGCGATATACCAAGAGAAGATGGCACTACTCTCGCTACCTTCGCCGACGACACCGCTATCCTAGCAGTAGGTAATACAATTGAAGAAACGACTGCAAAACTTCAAATCGCGCTGAATAAGATAAATGAATGGACGAGGGAATGGCGGATCGCCCTCAACGAAACTAAATCTGTTCACGTGAATTTCACGTATAAGAAAACTAATGACATGCCAATTTTCCTAAACTTGGCCCGAATACCCTTTGCAAACGAGGCCAAATACCTGGGAATGACACTCGACGCAAAGCTGAAATGGAATTCGCACGTGAAAATGAAACGTAAAGAACTCGATATCAAATATAGAGAAATGTACTGGCTACTCGGAAAACATTCCCAGCTCAGTACCGAAAACAAACTGCTTCTATACAAGCAAGTGCTAAAGCCGGTGTGGACCTACGGTATACAACTCTGGGGTTGTACCAAGAAAACAAATGCCAATATTCTACAAACTTTTCAAAATAAAGTGCTTAGAGAAATTGTACAAGCACCATGGTATATTAGAAACGACGATATCCACAGAGATCTCGGAATTCCAATAATTGAAGCTGAAACAAAAAGCTTCGCGAGAAAGCATAGAAACCGACTAATCGGACATGTCAACAATTCAGTCCGACAAATTCTGGACGAGAACAATTTATTGCGCCGGCTTCAAAGAACGAAACCGTTCGACTTGGCAAGATAAGATTAACCGCGTCTAAATTGCGGAACATGCAGGATCTTTCATTGGAAAGTAGCCTGTCAAAAGTTGTTATTTCGTTATAGAAAAATTGCTTGATAAGTTTATCTTAGTTGCAGTATCTAACAATCTTTCGAAGGGTGGTGTTTTTAGTCAGTAAAAATCTGACACTACTATGAGCACGCGCTTGCTATTCTCATAGTGTCTTTGGAAGATTTTCACCTACCCTCGGTAAAAAAAAAAAAAAAAAAAAAAAAAACCATGGCGAAATATCGTCACTGTGGAGCCGATTGCAAGCAAATTTTCCTCGTGAATTATGTGCTAATTCGAACAGTTCTAGGAGACATCCAGGAGACAAATTTTAAAGAAGCGCCTTTAAAAATCTAAGAAGCAGTTAATATGTGCCATTTGTCCATGAAACTGCGACAGAAAAGTTAGTCAGCTTGCGAAAAATGCCGGTTTCCAATGTGTCGACAGCACCGAAGTGAAAATTGCTGTTTTTAATAAAAAAAAAAAAAAAAAAATTTGATACATTTTCCCAAAAATCTAGTTTAGTTAATTTTTCTTATGAATTCGCTAAAATTTTGTTAAAAATTAAAGTTAAATTTTGAGTTAATTTTTTATTATTTATTTTAGTTGAATACATTGGGGTGGCAGCTCACCCCTGTTGCTATTCGCGCATGGAAAAAGTGAGTTGCTATCCTAAGGTTCAGACAAATGGAAGGGATACTTGATACCTCCCAGTTCAAACTGGCTGAATGGAGAATTTATTTTTCGAGCAATAATTATACTCCAAGATATCTGCTAGAACTTAGCGAGAAGTGGCGCAGTGGTCGAGACGACCTTAAGATGTAATTTGTATCTCTCCGGTTACCTAAGGTTCTTCACTCGGTAGTCTACTAAACTAATAGCTCACTCATTCCACAGTTCTTCCATGTAGACCCCTTTTTGTTTGCCCCACCTTCATTGGAACATCAGTTTCTAGACACATCTTTGCTAACCATGACCATACCAAATTGGGTACTCTTGGAAATTTATTTTGCTTCGTTTAACGTACAAATTATATCGGTCAGATGAATTGAATGTCCTAAGAAGGAAGAAGTATGACCTCATCGCAAACTGAATTGATTTTTCAAGTCTTCGACCTCTATAAGTCTTCTCGTCTTTAATTTTTGAGGATATATTTAAGTAACGCCGGTTTTTCAGGTGGCATTAGCCTTCCAGGTAAGCCACCCATATGGAAATCTGACACGAACTCATTAGCAACCCGTCGAAGTCGGACTTTCAAAACTCTTCTTCGTCTTCCTCTTCCGTAGAAAAGTAGTTCCAGTGCCGCTTTCTATATCAAAGGGGATCTCGCAAATCAGGTTCATGTTTCTATTCCAAAATTTTCTATCTCCCCTTCGAAAAATGAATTTTTTACGGTCCAACTAAAACCGATGTCGAAGTAAAAAACAAATTGAACCCGTTAGTCGATGTCATATCCGTCTGAATGCACTCTTTCGTTGCATCTAGTCAGGAACATAAATTTTAAGTTTTTGTACATTGGCCACCATGATCGGTAATGTTTCCGGTCTGGTCGTCCATCATTAATAAAAGATTACCACAGTCGCAATACTGCAATGGGATCCCAAACTTCTAGCATAGGAACAAGAACTATGCAATGGACAAACTGGAGGCACTTCAGTCTTGGCACTCACTGCAGTCCTTTTGATTGGTTAACTGTATGTGCAGTTATATTTTATATAGTAAGAGGGAATTAGTAATAAATGGTTTTCCAATAAGAGGTGTTATTTTGGTATTCAAAGAAAAATGCAATCTTTTGAGATAAATGATCGGATGATTATTTCATAATAAAGATGAAGGTATGCCGTTAATAATGAAAAGCACCATCAGCCAAATGGCCACCATGAGCACGCATTCAGGACCATATCCGTTTTATGAAATTTTCCATAACCAATTCGCAAAGTGGTTGCCCTATGTTCTCAATAGCCTCTATAATTTTATCTTTGAGGTCTTGAATCGACGCTGGGCTGTTGGCATAGACCTTATCTTTCACGTGGCCCCAAAGGAAGAATTCGCAAGGTGTTAAATCACAAGATCTCGGTGGCCAATTGTGATCACCTCTTTGAGAGATAACACGGTCCGGAAACTTTTCCCGTAAAAGATCAATGGTTTCGTTGCTTGTGAGGCACGTAGCGCCGTCTTGTTGAAAGTGAACGTTGTCCAGATCAATACCATCCAACTCCGACCATAAAAAATCATTAATCATCTCCCGATAGCGCAATCACCGTCACTGTTGATCCAACCTCATTTTCGAAAAAGTGAGGTCCAATGACCCCGCCGGACCATAACATAACCATAACCGCACCAAACAGTCACACGTTGAGGATGGAGAGGCTTCTCAACAATAACTCTTGGGTTTTCCGAGCCACAGATGCGACAATTTTGCTTGTTGACGTAGCCACCGAGGTGGAAATGGGCCTCATCAGTCAAAATGATTTTTCGATGGAATTCCGGATAATTTTCATGCATTTCAAGGACCCAATCAGCAAAGACACGGCGTTGTTGATGATCGGCCGGCTTGAGTTCTCATGTTAACTGAACTTTATAAGCCATAAGACCCAAGTCTTTATGCAAAATACGGTGTAATGACGTTTGCGGAATGCCCAACTCCAAAGAACGACGAGGAATGGACAAACCTGAGTTTTCTTCAACACTTTCGGCTACAGCAGCAATATTCTCAGTTGTTCTTGAGTGACGTGCATGGGTTTTATTCTTCACATCACTTGTCCCAACAGCTCGAATTTTCCCACCAATTTCTGTATTGCGGTCCGACAAGGTGCTTCACGACGACCAAAAAATGGTTTAGTTTTGCGCACTGTGACTGCAAGATTGTCACCATTTTTGTAGTGAATTCTAATAATTTCAGTGCGTTGTTGAAGCGTTTATCGTTCCATTTTTAGTAATGGCGTAGTTTCTACTTGTCAAATATCAAAGAATAAAAGCTTCAAAAGTGACAGCTACCGAAATAGCGGGTCACTCACAATAACTCTCTTATTGGAAAACCCTTTATAAACATTTTTTCATCAGGAATACTCGACTCAAAACGGTTGTTAAAATTTGTTGTATCGGTATCAGAAAACCCTTCGCCGTAATTCCACTTTCTAGCTTCATAGTTCAAGTCCGTAGCCCGTTCGTTGAATACCTATTCCTGATCCCAACTCCGTATTTAATTTCAAATTAAAATAGAATTTCTACTGACAGTGAGTTGCGTCGTACAATTTCGCATGACACAATCCGCTTAACTCGATGAAATACTATTTCGTTAAAATTCGCTTAAATCTTAAATGCTCTTAAGTAAATGTGTAACACCCGGTTTCGTTTTTCCCTAATGAAGCTGTTCATTTTCAGAAAACGACGCAGCCCTTTTTTTTTTTACACAAAATAGAAAAAGAAAAACAAAACAGTGAGCATTTTATTTAATATAGGAACTCAAATATAAACGAGAGGCAAATGAAATGAAACTATGTACACAGCATCGAGGGAGTCCTTTGCACAAGCATATCTGCGTACATTTGAGGCGAAAAATTGAAATGCTTAACTCTGCAATGGCTCTTCTCGTTTTTGCTACACCGTATTCATCTGCTCGTATTCCCTTTGTGGCTAAGAAAAAAAAAAAAAAAAAAAAATCGGACTTACGATAATCCTTTGCCCCAACCAGTTGACCCACAAAATAGTACAGTGGCCATACAAAAAAAAAAAAAAAAATCGTCCACGCCGCAGGCAGCATCCGGTGGCGTTGCACTAACGGATTTTAATTATCCTGATTGGTTTTTCTTTTTTTTTGAGAATGAAGTTGGAACGCTTGATCATTGCATGTTATGTATATCCACCTTCCAATGGTGCACTGTTTGCGAGCCAGGAGGCATCAGGGTAATGGGTCATAATTAAAATATGAAAATAATGAACAAACGCGTCCTCTCTTCCTGTGAGCTGAAAATGATTTCATTTCTTGGAATTTTTGGAATAGCAAAGCGAACAGGGGATGACTGCTGTAACGTAAATAATGCTCGAGGGAATTTATGTACAGATATACTGGGATTCGTAGAAAAAGCACGCTAACGAGATGTCTATGGTTTTGTTTGCGGTTTTATAGATTTTGAGCCGTAAAAAATACGAATAAGCCTCTTGTGAACTGGGAACGCAGCTGGGCGGCTTCCTGGCTCGAGTCGTAATAGTTGAAAACTGAAAGGGGCTATAGAGCTTAATGTGGCCTCGTGCAATTTGGTTAGATTTATAGGCGAAAAGTCGTTCAATTAATATGAACCTAGTTTGGTCTGTTTGCCAGGATGTAACTCAATGAAATAAAAAACAAAAAATTCAATTGCTGGAGGAATATTTTTTTGGCAGGATTCAAACCCAACGACTGAGTGGATTGATGGACCAACGCAACGATGGCGCTAAGAAACACTAGTAGAATCCTTGATTACTTGGATTGTGCGCGTCCTTGTAAATGGAGCCGATTTATGCTCATGCAATTTGGGTTATTTTTCGGCTCTATTTGGGTCTTGGATTGGAGATTTAATTGGCCCTTATTTAATTATTTATATCCGATTATACGAGCAACGAAGGCTGTTTGTCTATCAATGGAGCTATTGGGCTTAAATCGAAATGGCTTTTGCGAGTTGAATGGGCTTTTGAGTCGAACTATGTGGCATTAAACTGAAACGGTTTCAGTTAATGTATTGAAACAGGAAGGCATAGGCGCATCAAATAGACTGGACGAAATTAATCCATTTAAAATGGGGCATTTAAATTGTTTATCACCAGATTGTATGGTGTGTTATTTGCGGGAGCAGTTGCGGACCGTTAAGTTTCAAAAAAATGGCTGATGGTTCTTCTGGGCATTGATGCATCGCACGCAATAGTGAGGACGCGGACGAGTTGTTGCATACAGGCTTCAGCTGTACCGCTTTGAATTATGTTTCCGGTATTTATCATTTCTTCAAAAGCGTCCAGGTCGAAGTGTGTGTCCTTCCATTTTGGGCCCGTTCGTTTAGTGCGTTGCACGGTACTCTTCTCCTTCGTCTCAAAAACGATTGCTTGGTGGTCACTGTGCGTGTATTCCTCGCTGACTCGCCATTTTATATTTCGCAAGAGGGAGTTGCTTACGAACGTGATGTCAATAATCGAGCCCGTTCCTGCCTTAGGGTATGTATTTGCACGACCTTGGTTTGCAATGCCTATGTTAAGAGTTGCAAAACTTTCTAGCAGATTACGTCCCCTGGCGTTTATAAGTCTGCTACCCCACTCCGTTGCCCATGCATTAAAGTCGCCGCCGATAACCACAGGGGCTCTACCACGAACATCGGCGGATAGGTTGTCTAGCATTGCCTGGTACTCGTTCATGGTCCAGCTTGGACGTGCATAGCAGCTGTAAAAATATATGCCATATATTTTTGCCCGTGCAAAGCCCTCCATTCGTCCGTTAGTTTCTTGAAAAGCATGCCTTCCACATGTCCATATAGCAGCATGCTTTGTCCTATCGCAGGTCCATATATTGCTGTCGAGAGTTTTATATGGTTCACTTATCAAAATAACGTCCGCTTTTTCTTCTCTAGCCGTTTGTGTCAGTATATCCTGTGCAATTCTACAGTGATTTAAGTTAATCTGTATTATCTTCATGTTTTTTTGCTGTTGATGGCCTTCCTAAAAACCGGACACTTGCTGCTTCCGGCTACATGCTTCGAATCTTTACAAAGCATGCATGATGGCTCCTTATCGCAGTTCCTTGCTATGTGGCCTTCTGTTCCACACCTTCTACATAGGATGGAGCGGTCCTCGCTGCTTTTACAATGCCTGGCTATATGCCCAAATTCAAGACATTTGAAGCATTTTTGGAGAAGCGTTCGCTCCCGAATGCGACAAATGACCCATCCAATTTTTACCTTTCCTGCGTCTAACAGTTTCTTTGCAAATCCGACGGGAAGGCCAATTGTTGCTGTTTGGGTTCCACCGTACGCTTTTCGCAGGGATAATATGTCTGCTGGTTGTAGTTCCACCCCGAGTTGAGTCCTTATTGCCTCGCAAATGTCCTCCTTTCCGGTGACTTCGTCGATGTCTTTGAGCTCGATGGTAGTGCGATTGTGAGTGTCCTTACACTCGCTCGCTCTCCTAAAACCTCGCCAATGACACTTTTAAACTCTTCTGTCTTATTTCCAGTTTCCTTGAGCTGTATTAGGAGCTCTCCTTTCTGGGTCCTTCTTATCCTGGATACCGCTTTTCCAATAGCCTCTAGTTTGGGGTCTGCTTTTACGCTACGAAGAATCTCTGCGTAGGATAGTCCTTCACTTGCTTCGATGACGAACGCGTCCGGCTTGGTTCTTTTCGCCTCAAGCTTCTTTTTGTTAGTCTCCTTTTTAGTTTTTCTCAACTGTTTGCCATCATTTGACGTCTGTTTTGTCGGAATGACGGCGTTTTTCTCCTTGCTCCTTGGAGTTATGCTTCCAGTATTGTTTTCCTTTTGTTTCAACTCTACCACCTGGGGTTTTTTTTTCCTCTTTGGTTCCGGGGTTTCGCCATTTTGACCCTGCCTTTTCTTAGGTTCTTGAGCGTTTCTCAGCCAGGGAGAGGTTTGTGAGGAGTTGTTTTTTCTTATTGCCTCTTTTGCTTTTTCGTCCTGCAGTTGAATAGCAGAAAGCTCATATAGAGATCTAATGCTTTCAATTGCGTCTCTCATAGGTTGGTGTATTGAGCGCCTTTTCCCATCTTCTAACATTTCCACCAGTTGCTGTATCTGCTCACCTAGTTTTTGGAAGGCAGATAGCTGCGAAGTTGTTTCGAATGCCACCTCTCTTATTGCAGGAGAAACACTGCTTTCAGTGCTTCTCCCTAAAGGTGCTGGTGCGGTATCTGTTGACCTCAGCATCCTTGAGCTCCTTTGAAAGGGATTTTCCTCATTACCTTTCTCTTCCACTTGTATTCTCTCCGTTGATTTGATTTTTGTTGAATTCATTTCAATTGGGTCCCCTCTCAAAGCCGTTATCGATGTCCGAGTGTGTAGTAACCTAAGGATTCCATGGTTGTCTTTGCAAGCAGTGAGGCCATGCTAGGGTTGACACAGACCCTTATGAGGTGTTGTGCCAGAGCCAAATCGGTTTTAACAAGGAATGTTACATCTTGACCTACACCACCAACTTAATGGCGACGAGGCATCGAGCGTTCTTTGAGTCCTGCCAAGGTTTTAACGGGACGGGGGCGTTTGCAGCATTAGCCTGAAAGCCATTTCCGCAAAATTTCACTCTTGCTTACTCAGGTAACAGAATACTACAAACGTCAGCCCTCATAACTGTCGTTCCAATTCTTTTTCCAGTATGCCATAATTAAGACCTTACTGGGCTCAGTCTTAATGCCAAAAAGGTACCGATTCATAACAGAGACGGTAAAAGTTATTACAAAAACACGACTGTTCCGCAGGAAGCAGAATCATCGCGCCGCTGTTTAGATACTTGTATATCCAACGTTGTGACGGGTACGTCTGGGTCTCGCCATTTACAGTGTTCTGTATCCCCCGTAGCCACCTTGCGAGGTGGGAGGCACTTTATTAAAGACGGTGCCTATACGTCTTGTCACAGAAAGTTCATAGGGGTTCCTGTGGCCTTTTAAGCCACGCCCTCCTCTTCTGTCGCTCTTGGTCGGGGACTGCTTATTGGGTATTCGCAGCTAACCTACATATCTGCAGGCCGTTCACCATCCGCCACCTGTGACCCCATAGTAGCTCGGCCCTCCCATCCTTGATGCACCGGCCCATCTGCCAAACTCCGAAACATAGTCGAGACTACTTCCCGACTACTTCACGGAGCTTATAGCATGATGTGGTGGTATCTCACCGGGCGACAAGGGGATGGGCCCCTGTCTACCACCTGATTACTGTGTTACTGTGTTACTGTGTTACTGTGTTACTGTGTTGCTGTTTTACTGTGTTACTGTGTTACTGTGTTACTGTGTTACTGTGTTACTGTGTTACTGTGTTGCTGTTTTACTGTGTTACTGTGTTACTGTGTTACTGTGTTGCTGTTTTACTGTGTTACTGTTTTACTGTGTTACTGTGTTACTGTGTTACTGTGTTACTGTGTTACTGTGTTACTGTGTTGCTGTGTTGCTGTGTTACTGTGTTACTGTGTTACTGTGTTACTGTTTTACTGTGTTACTGTGTTACTGTGTTACTGTTTTACTGTGTTACTGTTTTACTGTGTTACTGTGTTACTGTGTTACTGTGTTACTGTGTTACTGTGTTACTGTGTTGCTGTTTTACTGTGTTACTGTGTTGCTGTTTTACTGTGTTACTGTGTTACTGTGTTATGTTTTACTGTGTTACTGTGTTACTGTGTTACTGTGTTACTGTGTTACTGTGTTGCTGTGTTGCTGTGTTACTGTGTTACTGTGTTACTGTGTTACTGTTTTACTGTGTTACTGTTTTACTGTGTTACTGTGTTGCTGTTTTACTGTGTTACTGTGTTACTGTGTTACTGTGTTACTGTGTTACTGTGTTGCTGTTTTACTGTGTTACTGTGTTACTGTGTTACTGTGTTACTGTGTTACTGTGTTACTGTGTTGCTGTTTTACTGTGTTACTGTGTTACTGTTTTACTGTGTTACTGTGTTACTGTGTTGCTGTTTTACTGTGTTACTGTGTTACTGTTTTACTGTGTTACTGTGTTACTGTTTTACTGTGTTACTGTGTTACTGTTTTACTGTGTTACTGTGTTACTGTGTTACTGTGTTACTGTGTTACTGTTTTACTGTGTTACTGTTTTACTGTGTTACTGTGTTACTGTGTTACTGTGTTGCTGTTTTACTGTGTTACTGTGTTACTGTTTTACTGTGTTACTGTTTTACTGTGTTACTGTGTTACTGTGTTACTGTGTTACTGTGTTACTGTGTTACTGTGTTACTGTTTTACTGTGTTACTGTTTTACTGTGTTGCTGTTTTACTGTGTTACTGTTTTACTGTGTTACTGTGTTACTGTGTTACTGTGTTGCTGTTTTACTGTGTTACTGTGTTACTGTTTTACTGTGTTACTGTTTTACTGTGTTACTGTGTTACTGTGTTACTGTGTTACTGTGTTACTGTTTTACTGTGTTACTGTGTTACTGTTTTACTGTGTTACTGTTTTACTGTGTTGCTGTTTTACTGTGTTACTGTTTTACTGTGTTACTGTGTTACTGTGTTACTGTGTTACTGTGTTGCTGTTTTACTGTGTTACTGTGTTACTGTTTTACTGTGTTACTGTGTTACTGTGTTACTGTGTTACTGTTTTACTGTGTTACTGTTTTACTGTGTTACTGTTTTACTGTGTTACTGTGTTACTGTGTTACTGTGTTGCTGTTTTACTGTGTTGCTGTTTTACTGTGTTACTGTGTTACTGTTTTACTGTGTTACTGTTTTACTGTGTTACTGTGTTACTGTGTTACTGTGTTACTGTGTTACTGTTTTACTGTGTTACTGTTTTACTGTGTTACTGTTTTACTGTGTTACTGTGTTACTGTGTTACTGTGTTGCTGTTTTACTGTGTTACTGTTTTACTGTGTTACTGTGTTACTGTTTTACTGTGTTACTGTGTTACTGTGTTACTGTGTTACTGTTTTACTGTGTTACTGTGTTGCTGTTTTACTGTGTTACTGTGTTGCTGTTTTACTGTGTTACTGTGTTACTGTGTTACTGTGTTACTGTGTTACTGTGTTACTGTTTTACTGTGTTACTGTGTTACTGTTTTACTGTGTTACTGTGTTACTGTGTTACTGTGTTACTGTTTTACTGTGTTACTGTGTTGCTGTTTTACTGTGTTACTGTGTTACTGTGTTACTGTGTTACTGTGTTACTGTGTTACTGTGTTGCTGTTTTACTGTGTTACTGTGTTACTGTTTTACTGTGTTACTGTGTTACTGTGTTGCTGTTTTACTGTGTTACTGTGTTACTGTTTTACTGTGTTACTGTGTTACTGTTTTACTGTGTTACTGTGTTACTGTTTTACTGTGTTACTGTGTTACTGTGTTACTGTGTTACTGTGTTACTGTTTTACTGTGTTACTGTGTTACTGTGTTACTGTGTTACTGTTTTACTGTGTTACTGTGTTACTGTGTTGCTGTTTTACTGTGTTACTGTGTTACTGTTTTACTGTGTTACTGTGTTACTGTTTTACTGTGTTACTGTGTTACTGTTTTACTGTGTTACTGTGTTACTGTGTTACTGTGTTACTGTGTTACTGTTTTACTGTGTTACTGTTTTACTGTGTTACTGTGTTACTGTGTTACTGTGTTGCTGTTTTACTGTGTTACTGTGTTACTGTTTTACTGTGTTACTGTTTTACTGTGTTACTGTGTTACTGTGTTACTGTGTTACTGTGTTACTGTGTTACTGTGTTACTGTTTTACTGTGTTACTGTTTTACTGTGTTGCTGTTTTACTGTGTTACTGTTTTACTGTGTTACTGTGTTACTGTGTTACTGTGTTGCTGTTTTACTGTGTTACTGTGTTACTGTTTTACTGTGTTACTGTTTTACTGTGTTACTGTGTTACTGTGTTACTGTGTTACTGTGTTACTGTTTTACTGTGTTGCTGTTTTACTGTGTTACTGTTTTACTGTGTTACTGTGTTACTGTGTTACTGTGTTGCTGTTTTACTGTGTTACTGTGTTACTGTTTTACTGTGTTACTGTTTTACTGTGTTACTGTGTTACTGTGTTACTGTGTTACTGTTTTACTGTGTTACTGTTTTACTGTGTTACTGTTTTACTGTGTTACTGTGTTACTGTGTTACTGTGTTGCTGTTTTACTGTGTTACTGTGTTACTGTTTTACTGTGTTACTGTTTTACTGTGTTACTGTGTTACTGTGTTACTGTGTTACTGTTTTACTGTGTTACTGTGTTACTGTGTTACTGTGTTACTGTGTTACTGTTTTACTGTGTTACTGTTTTACTGTGTTACTGTGTTACTGTGTTACTGTGTTGCTGTTTTACTGTGTTACTGTTTTACTGTGTTACTGTGTTACTGTGTTACTGTGTTACTGTGTTGCTGTTTTACTGTGTTACTGTGTTACTGTTTTACTGTGTTACTGTGTTACTGTTTTACTGTGTTACTGTGTTACTGTTTTACTGTGTTACTGTGTTACTGTTTTACTGTGTTACTGTGTTACTGTGTTACTGTGTTACTGTGTTACTGTTTTACTGTGTTACTGTTTTACTGTGTTACTGTGTTACTGTGTTACTGTGTTGCTGTTTTACTGTGTTACTGTGTTACTGTTTTACTGTGTTACTGTTTTACTGTGTTACTGTGTTACTGTGTTACTGTGTTACTGTGTTACTGTGTTACTGTGTTACTGTGTTACTGTTTTACTGTGTTACTGTGTTACTGTGTTACTGTGTTACTGTGTTACTGTGTTACTGTGTTACTGTGTTGCTGTTTTACTGTGTTACTGTGTTACTGTGTTGCTGTGTTGCTGTGTTACTGTTTTACTGTGTTACTGTGTTACTGTGTTACTGTGTTACTGTTTTACTGTGTTACTGTGTTACTGTTTTACTGTGTTACTGTTTTACTGTGTTACTGTGTTACTGTGTTACTGTGTTACTGTGTTACTGTTTTACTGTGTTACTGTTTTACTGTGTTACTGTGTTACTGTGTTACTGTGTTGCTGTTTTACTGTGTTACTGTGTTGCTGTTTTACTGTGTTACTGTGTTACTGTGTTGCTGTTTTACTGTGTTACTGTGTTACTGTGTTACTGTGTTACTGTGTTACTGTGTTACTGTGTTGCTGTTTTACTGTGTTACTGTGTTACTGTGTTACTGTGTTACTGTGTTACTGTGTTACTGTGTTACTGTGTTGCTGTGTTACTGTGTTACTGTGTTACTGTGTTACTGTTTTACTGTGTTACTGTGTTACTGTGTTACTGTGTTACTGTGTTACTGTGTTGCTGTGTTGCTGTGTTACTGTGTTACTGTGTTACTGTGTTACTGTTTTACTGTGTTACTGTTTTACTGTGTTACTGTGTTGCTGTGTTACTGTGTTACTGTGTTACTGTGTTGCTGTTTTACTGTGTTACTGTGTTACGTCATTTTGCCATAACTGTGAATTGCCTGGGTATTAATTTCAAACCTACCTAACCTTGCTGATTGTGGCTACAAAAGTGCTCCTAATTTTTCCACTACCTATATTTGGCATACCTAAGGCTTATCGCTCAATTGTGCCACAAAATAGACGTAGACATTAGGAATTGATCGTTAGATACTTACATATATCCTAATGATACCTTACACATATTTTTTGAAAAGGAAGATCTATATATCTCTTATAGGTATAATTCATTCGGGGTGAAACTCGATGATGTTATATAGGTACCTAACACGATAACCCCTGGGACGATTTTTATGATTCTTTTTGGATTTGTTCGTATTGCTGTATATCAGGTTTAGGAAGAGAGACAATTCCGGAAAATTGCCGTGCGGTCCTGATTTCGCATCCAATAATTCTTCTATAATACTATGTGCTTGGATTGATAAAATCGAGACAATATTAATGTATTACGCTGGGTAAACAGTGATAGCTTGTTTTTGATTTTGTGCATCGCTCCAACAGTTTTATTTCTTTTATACAGTTGAAAAGGTAAAAATTAAATGTAAAAATTATAAACGTGGACAATATAGCTATTGAAAAGCAATTTTTTTGAATGGTTTTTGGAAAATGCCAAGACGAATGCTCGCATATATTTACGGTGACCATATTCGCTGAAAAAAAATAAAGGACAATAATTACTTTGCTTCCAATATTTTTGTATTTGTTTACAAAAAAAAAAAAAAAAAAACACTAATGTAGTTTTCGATTTTGGCTTTTCAGATGTTGAGCTCAGATTTCAAATTTCTGCTGGCAAATCGAACATGGTATTACATTTACACCGCACCAAAATTCCACATTTCTGGAAAAAAAAAATTCAACATTTCAGATGACAACTAGTTTCAGAATTGATAATTGATCTTTTTTCTGTTGCCAAATCGAACATGGTATTACATTTACACCGCACTTAAATTCCACATTTCTGGAATAAAAATTCAACATTTCAGATGACAACCAGTGATGCCAGACTTCAGAAGTAGGTTCTCCCACGGTTAAACCCAAAATATCCCTTTTATTCCTCCCCAAAATTTTAAAAATCCCAAATTCATCCCACGAAATATAAAGTTAAAAAACAACATGTATTTCATTTAATTTACAGCCAGATTCTGCCGTTGTGAGCCCTCACAAGTCACACACAATACCGTGTGAGGTTGATTTTCTGTGAGGTTTATTGTGATTCGCGAATACGCGAAATATTAACACAGAAATGTTTAAGAACTAAAGAAAAATAATTTTTATATATGTGAAGATAGAACGTAAGTGACAATGACGACAGAAGCACAATATAATATCTACCAACCTACATACTTACCTCTAGATCAATAATTTCGATTCGGATTGTATACCTATTGCCTAAACTCCACCCATTTGACATCTTCGATTTTTGTGCTAAACGAAAGCAACAACGATCAGAAGAAGATACAAGCTACCTATACTACACACCCAGCCACCATTTTGTTACCCACTGGATTATCATTTTTTTACAACTACAGAAATCGTATTGCTTAATGCTTCGCTAAATGTCCCGTCTTATTCTCTCTCCTTTCAAAGGGTTAAACAAAAATTGTGGGTCAATGAAGTTTTCCTTTACGGAACGATGCCCAATATACGTAAACACACACCCAAATATCAACCCCGAGACGGTGCTTTCCCAGCTAATTCTATATTTAGGTGTCCTTCAGCTGTTTGCCTGGTACCTACGTACGATCGTGGTTGGTCAGCCACAAAACGCAACCTTAAAACGACAATACACATTTCCATTCTTCCTGCAAAAAAAAAAAATAATCAAAACAAATACCATGGGGGCATGAGTGTTTAAATTCTTGGAGCACATAAATAATAACAATATTGATTTCGCTTAAAAGGCTTAACATGGAATTGGCATACCTGTTAAGAATTAAAAGAGTGTTATAATTGCGTTCGTTCTTTTGATTTACGAACACATGCGCACATCCACCAGAAATTCGCAATGGTCATGGTTTGTGGATTCTTTTCCTTTCCCACCCCCTTCCACCCGCAAATAATCTTGTAAATCAGTTCAGTCTTCTGTGTATACGAAGAAACGCGTTTTTTTTTTTAAAGGCGCCACAATGTCGATCCTCATTCATATGCTATCAATATCAATACACCAGGTAAACATAATACCTACTTGCAACCTACCGTAACTTAATTTTCAACGAACATTCTCACCCTCGCATATTCACACAATTTGCTAAGCCTAGCTTACAGTGCGCAATGGAATGTATTTATTTTGCAAGGATTATTCTACCCTTACCTATACCTACTTAAATTTGCTGTGCGCCTGGTTATATGGATTGTATTTACCTTATTATGTTGACAATTTCTATTTTTAAATGCCGTTTTTGTTATGGCGCCACAATGTCGACACGTGCTGCATTGTGATTTTGTTTTCTTCCAACTGACATTTTTAGCAGAGCTGTAAAAGGGCTTTTATTAACAGAGATAGACCTAAAAAATTGATTAGAGGCTAAATTAGGACAGCACAAAAATCAATGACTAAGCAAATCAAAAGCACATAAATCAGAGATATGTATGTGCTTTTTATTTTTTTTATTTTCGTCCGTTTGCGATTTCTAGCTAAACGGCTTGAGCTACGAAGCTGGAAACTTCGCACAAAAAAAGCACATAAATCAGGGATTAGTATGGAGTATTAATTTTTTAATTTTCGGCCGATTTGACTATGTGCTCTGCTGGCTTGACGTCAACTTGGCAGAGCACTTTTCAAGGTCGATTTTCTCCAAAACCGCTGGAGCACAAAAATCAAAAACTTATCACAAAATTAGCACATAATTAGCACATAATTCAGAGCTTTTCAAAATCGATTTTTGACATATGTGCTCTGCCAAGTTGACGGAGGTGCCAAATGCATTAAGGTCACATCAGAAACCAATTACAGACCGGTTATGCGATTTGTGTGTGAACCGCTGTTGGGGGCGCCCAAATCAAGATATTCCGCAGTGTTAAGTAAAAATTAAATACGAGTTTACTTAAGTGCCTCGCAGAAACGCGCCACATATGTTACATGAGCAATTAGGTCATTACTCTCACTCCTGCCGCCCCGAAGAAGTAAAAGTAGAAGCTAGAGGCAACACTTGGTAGGTATGTTTATTTGTGTTTGTTTCGAAATTCAGAAAATGGATAACTTTTTCCGCGAATTATGGTCAGAAGGATATCTCTGATTCGGGGCCAAGGCAGATGATACTCACGGGTTTTCATTAATTATCCAACAGAAAACGAAAAAAAAAAAATCCCGAAGCAGCAGTGCCGGAGCGAGCAATCCATTTGTTTTAATTTCGAAAGATGAAAATTGTATTCTCGAAAATAAAAAGGAAAATGAAAGAAAAAAGCCGGCAACAAGTAATTAGCAATCTATTAGACACGGAGTCGGAACTTCCCCCAGGCATCAGCGTCAGTGTCTGCGTCACATGCACATGGTGTGTGTGCCAACTGCCAACTTACTTGGGGTAGGTTCACACGTGAAGGCGAAGGGTATGTCTGTAGCTTTAAATCATTTTTATTATTTATAAATAATTGTAAGTTTCTGCAGCCACCCACTTTCCTTTGTATTACTATTTTCACATGCGGTGTTCGTGTTATAATGGCAAAAGATTATTATGATGATGGAACCATTAGCAACACACACACCCCAAACCCGACAAGGCAACAAAAACAAAAACAAAAACAAAAAGACACTCGCGCGGCAACAAAAACAAAAATACTTGAAAACGGAAAACATCTTAATGGGAGCACTCCAAGTGTGATAGATAGGCACTTGAAAGGAGGAAAATTAATTTTCCTACGTCCTCTTTGTGTGAATTGGTTTTTGTCTGGGCGGCTCTGAAATCTGAAGTGAGGCTGAGGCTGAGGATGCGGACATTTTTGCGTAATGGCTTTTTTATGAGTACCTAGATATGTGAATATTTGCACGCGCGTTCAAATTGGATTTGGGATTTTATTGCCCGAGATTTGTGTTCATTAGCATTTGGGTTCCATTTATCTAGCTGTTGAGACGACAAAACTCGGGTGTTGGTTTTTCTTTCTCTCAAATGTTTCATTAATCAAGTGCCATTGAGTTGGTTCAAGTGATTTTGATTTGCTTATGAAAAGGCAATTTTTTATTTGCCACATTTGGCTGTGACCTGTGACCTGTGACCCATCGATCGAAGATGAATTGATGTGATGTTGGCGATATATTATGGAAGATGCTGCTCCGATTTTCAATGCCATATTCGAAAAATCAAACGCAATGTCATCGACATGTAATTTCCGGACGCTCATATCCTCTGCCTATAACAAAGTGAGACGGATTTTGAATAATGGAATGTCGGACAATGGGAAGTCGTTCAGATATTTTGCAGTCCTTTGAAGAAATACTTATGTTCGGTCCATGACAGTGTGGTATATAGAGAGTGGTTGAATGTTTCTGGATTGAGGTGCGGTCGGACATAAACATTGTAACCTATTTATAAATTTTGTGATTGTGTAAAGAATTGAGAACATATAATGCACATAGTCCACAGAGAGGAAGCACACTAAGCGAACCGGAGAATATGGCTTCTGATGTACGCATAAAGGAGTCGAAGCGTACTTCGTCCTAATCTGGTGAACGTTATATTTAATAAAGAGGCGAGGAAGAGGCTGACGCAAAGTCGGATATAGTGCATTGTGGTGAATCAGGCACTTAGAAATTGTGGTGAATCGGGCACTCAGTCAACCTCCAAGTTCCACTTCCAATTGGAGACTGGAATCTGTCAAGTTATCTAATTCTAGAACCATCTAGAGAAGAGTTGGAATATACTTCTGGAATATTCGCTGATAGGTGGCAGAGCGGATATAAAGGGGGCGCGTTGAGAACAGACAGTTCAGTTGATTTTTAACCAGTGATTGTTGAAGTTCGAAAGAGTATTCGGTTTTGAGATAAATAAGTGTAAGGTAATACAGTGAATAAAGCGATTGAATTGGAACGTTTAAGAACTGATTTAAGTGATATTGTTTTGGTACTTAATAAGTGATTAAGTAGAAAGTGTAAATAAATTGATTTTAATTAAAAAGTTGAACAGAATAGTGTTTTATCTTTTCGAATCCCAGCCTGAATGTAGCAGTATAATAACCTAAAATATATTTCTTGAAACAGATTCAGTTGCAGGTGACCACAAGAGGTTCTGTTACCAATATAAAGTTCAGGAATTCTCTGGCAATAAGGCGTTTTGAACCAAATTCTCAATTAGATGAAAAAATTTGTTTCTAATTTATATAGAGTCATGCATTTGTCATCAGTTTGGCCATTTCTCAATCAAGGACGATGTTGCGGATTAGGCTTTTTCGTCTTCCCAAGAATTGAAATACAAATCTTTACAGTGGCGTAGCGTGGGTTGGAATCGCCTGGTGCAGACCCAATTTACGCCGCCCCCGTAATTTTTTCACAGACTAAAAAAAAACCTTTGTAAACTTGGTAAAATTTCTGGAATCGAATAACGGTACTTTTGAAATTTCGAAATTCCTCGAAAACAATTCATTTCTAAGGTAATATGGTAATTTTTAACTGAATAGCAATCTCAGTTTTTGCCTATATTATCGCAGGCATACCATTATTTTGCAAAATTCATTCGGCTTATCTTTGGTTCCCTTAAGTCGTTAAATATTTCCTTTATTTTGCAGTCCTTAAATTTGTCAATCATTACGCGATTGCTTATTGGCGCATTTATCTTTCGCATTTGTTGGAAGTAATTTTTGATCATTGCGCAAAAATCATTTGGCAATTTGTTGATTGGCATTATTTTATTATCTTGTTTATTATTTGGTCAAGTCACTTTTCAACGATTCAACAATTTAAGCGAAACGTACCATACCCATTATCGTACAATAGATTTTTGAAAAATTAAAAAACAAATCTCTGAGTTCTTACATATACTCGTACATTTATGTAAGGATATCGATCCATCACGAACACTACTTGCAATCAAAAAACAGATCAAGAAACAGAAACCCCTACTATGCTTGTCCTCTGTACAAGAGGCCGTCAAGAGTGCAGAAAAGTATAGGCGACAAAATTGCTGATGGGACTGAAAGTTACTGCTCAAAAATTGTGCTAATTTGATTTGAAATTGGATTTCGGTCATTTTTTTAATTTGTTTTTACTATGAAAATATAGGTATATTCAAGACTTTTGTGGTTCGTCATTCAGTGCTGTATTGTTAAATTTTTCAGTCGTCAGCATAGTTTCAGTGATTCCGGTGAGATTATCGAAAATAACTTCGAGCACCTGCGTCGCGAGTTCATGCAGGGCGAACTATATGAGACCCAATCGAAATTATTTAAATCAAAAAATCTATTTTGGGCGGGACGAAGTTTGCCAGACCCGCTAGTCAATTCTATATTCTCAGCTACTTAAACGACTTTAGAAGAACTGTGCTTCTTTATAATGCTCTTTCGTCTTTTTTGCATGAAGTTCTTCTCCTATTTTGTAGCGACGTCCCTTCCTTTGAACCGATATTATTAATTTTATTCATTTACCAAGGTGTTTCGCGGTCAAGTTAATCCCAGCACGATAGTACCTACCGATATTATTGACGTTTTTCTTGTAGGTCGCCTGCACTCATTTTATCACATCCTGATGCGATTGACGAATATCCAAGTGGTCCTGGTTGCGATTTTAGCTATCACATATTTTCATATCAGGTTTTCTTTTCGTTACAAATACACTTTCAATAAACTTTCATTGGGCTGTCAGTGTACTTAGAAAACACCATATATCACTCATAAGAGTCGTATAGGTATAGGTTCTACTTCCCTTCTTATTGGTGTCATTATACTGAAACCTTGTATGTGCGAATATTGTTTTGCCAACCTGCTAATAAAAGTTTTATGCCCCAAGGTTTCCCTCGTGTACATAAGAGTCGGGTTATTTAAAAGATCCTTGTGTCCGCATGTCAACCAATACACCTACGCATTACTTCACAGCGGTCGTCTGCAGTAGACGATAAATCTCCGAACGGGCATATAGCAAAATAGAAAAAAAAATTAGGAATAGTAAAAGACAGCCCGCTGACAAAATATCTGAGGAAGACAAAAATATTAACCGTCCCTTTGGCTCTGCACACCTATACATACTTCCAAAAGAACTACGTAATTGGTCCAATAGTTCACAGATGTCAACCAAAGCCTTCGTAAAAATGTTGCGTATACGAAGTGTGGAAGGACCCATATCACTACTGCTGACGTAATTCTCATGCAGGTAAACAAGTGAAATGAAAACCTCTACGTCGCCATCCGATGCTCCTCCCTTTCGATTGGCCACTCACCGAGCGTATCAATCAATTTTTATGAATGCTACTGACACATTCAATAATAGCACAGCGCAGTACGTAGGTACCCATACATGTCTTTATGTATGAACCGCCAAACACACTATCACCGAACAGTGATTGGAAAATTTACTAGCCATTTCAATGGGGGCAATCGAAAATAGCTTACCGCGTCCCGTTCTCTTGCGCGCTCTTTAAAATCGAATAAACATCATAAAAGTGAAAGATACTTTTATTACAGAACAGTTTGACCCAAAGCGATTCCCTCCCCCCACTTCATACACACGCACATGTTTACCATTGACAGTTGTGGAAGTGCATCCGGCGCTAATGGAATGTCTCAGATGCAGCCATGAAATTTCTCGATCGTCTATCTCATAGGATTTGGTATTTATTTTCATCGCAAATAAACATATCGCTGACGGGAAAACCAATATTTTTCCATTCTCACTTGGTGGGAAGGATTTTATATTTCGGAAGAGGGAACGGTCAGCATTGATTTGGTGAGAAAAGCATTAAACTAAAAAAGAAAAAAGCTTACTGCCTTACATGTGGCAAAATATTTGTTCTAAGATTTTTCACTTCAATGTGCGTGTGTTGTGAGTCGAGTCGAGTTCAGATGCGTTGCGTAGCCACCGTCGAAGACGGACGTTTATGCAGTATCTAATTAGTCATTGTACCGAATAGGGAAGCAGGTAGTAAGCATTGGAAAGGAAGATTAATTAGTTAGTGGGCGTATATTGGGATTGTTTTGTCTAAAAATGTATCTCTGAATCATTTTCGTGGACGTAAAAGACAAATTACTTTTGTGGAAAGTTTTCCAAAGTTTAATACGTATTGTTTGGCGATACAACATGTCCGACATGGATAACGGAAATATTAGGTATTTATTTGCTTTTCCCCAGAACTTGTAGTGGAGCAACACATTACAACTTCCTGCACGGGCTTTGTTGTCGATAATTAAGTATTCGAGTATAGGATGGTGTACTAGTTTAAGGCTATTTTTGGTTAATGTCTTAATTTGAACGGTGGCGCCTAATTATACGACTTGAACTGGAATTGTAAAAGGGTAAGTAAATTTCGGTTATGACACTTGAGGTAATTATTTTTATTTAACGATACTTTTCATATATATCCAATAACTTTGTTTGAGCACTAAATAAATGAGTAAATGAATGCAATTCAAATTTTATATTGAATGACGTGTTTTATTTGAGTGAGCAGCACTAGGGCCCTTTAAGTGAATTAAAGTATTGACTTCCTAACTTGATTATTAATGCGTTTGATAAAGATGATTATAATCCGTCTACAGATATTTAATTTGAACTCTCTTTTTGAGACCTTTTACGTACGTTAACCACTATCAGAGGCTATAAAAATAATGTAATTATCTTAAGGCACCTGTTAAATATAACTATTATGTTTGTTTGGGCACATTCATGTCTTCGTATATTCGAATTCTCGTATAAAATAATTGAGAACTCTTTATGTGTTTACTCACAATGATTTGTTGACTTTTATGAGAGCACGCGATACGAAGATCTAAAATTTGACAGATGTTATCGCTGCCATCTCAAACGCACAACTATTAGTGATACAAACAAATTTAAATACTCTTTGATACGTACGATATAAACGTAGAAGACGACAGTGAAAACCGCATCCAAATCCGGTCAGTAGTTTTCGATATAAGCGCATTCTTACAGATAAAAGCCATTAAAATTAACCACCGTTGAAACAACAGCGCCACGTATCGAGTTTATTTCAAAACTCCCTCTTAACATTGCAGTTACTAGGCAAAAATCTATAATTTTTTAACGAAATCGGTATTTTTCAGTCTATATCTATAGGCAACAAACAAACTTCATCTTTTTTTTATTTATTTAGATGGTTGTAATGTTAAATTTACTGTACAAAAATCTCACGGAAAATTAATTCAGAGAAATGAATGGAAGATAAGAATTTCAAGACCCTCTTTTTTGTGCTCCCTTGTAACAGTTTTCTAATTACATATTTCGAAATTGTAATTCTAAAACTTTCTATACAAGAGTGTACAGAAATGCTGTTTATTAATTAAAAATAATTAAAGTTATTATTATTTAAAGAACGTGTAAAGAAAATGCTTATTCATTTTATTTTTAGAACCTACGACCTAGACTAGAGATAAGGAAACGTACAAGATTCAGCTGCGAACCTAATACATTTTTGATATAAACTTATAAGGTTAAAAAAGAAAACAATAATAAATAAGTACATAAATTGTTATATAAGTTAGTTAACATGATGAGAACCTTACCTTTGGAGATCATAAGAAACAATATACCGTCAAAATTAAATTATATTTATTTTTTATGTACGCTTCGTGCGGAGGTACAGGAAGAACTGAAACTAAAACTGACTAAAACCTTTATTCGTAACAAAATAAACAGAAAAAATAAAGAAAAGAGACAGATCACAGATGTATGTACACATTCACGCAAAAATGGTTATTCAATTCAAATCTCATTGGAAGTATCAACATAACCGATCTTCTAAGTTCAATAAGGTCATAAATTCTCTCTGCTAGGTACTTTTTTTTATCATGTGCCCAGTGATACCAGATTACAAGATATATAATTTTGCGAGATTTTTGAAATCCAAAATATGTTCAAGACTCTTTACCTTAAATTCATAAAATTTCTAGACTTTTAACATCAAGAACTATTTATATTTTACAAAATAAAACAACCTTTTCTAATAATTCCATTATTATGTATAATGTGAGTCGAACTTACGTTCCCATCAAAGAAGGATTAATTTCAACGAATTTTATGAAAGAATCTGATGTAATACGTTTTTTTTTTTTTTTAATGTTTTAGGAGTAAAAACAGCGGATAGAAACTTCGCATATACAATTTTTATAGATTTTATTTTCAATATTTTATCATAATCAAAGAAAATTTTTTGCTCTAAATTTAAATAAACAAAAATTCATAATTATATAGTTTGAGAACTGAAGCAGTTGAAAGTTGAATCTTTACAAAGGACTTGTTGCGCATTAAGGAAGTGAATTGCTCTGATTTTGAAATTCTAAGTCATTGAGGGTCATCAGGGTAAGCAAATATATAAATATAAGTTTTACTCTTAGTACCTACTTCAAATTGCATTATATATTTTACACTTTTCATATTTTGAAAAAATCTTGAAAAAAAAAAAAAAATGTTTATTTCAGAAAAAAAGTAAGATTTTCAGATTTTTAAAATTCAGTTCTTTGGTATAAAATTGCTATAGGTGTAAAATTATTTTTAACAATTTTTGTTCGGTTATATTTGTTTATATGAAAATTAATTAACTTTTTTTAAGAAAAAAACAAAAGAGGGAAACTTCGTTCAACTAGAACAAAATCAGCATCATCCGATTACGATGTCTAGTCATGAATTTGGTTGGTTATATGGCTGCAGGAAATAAGGCCCCAATGAAATAGGGCCCCAAAAGAGAAAATGAAATATGGCCCCAAATTTGGAGTTTGTTTCATAATGAAATTAAAAATAACGAAAACTACTTTGTATTTAATATTGTTCATATTGGATCAACTAATTTAGATTAAAGGAACTAATTTTTTATTATTAATCGTTACCATTCCGACATGAAATACGTATGGGGGGCATGCTGCTTGGGTTTACGGTTAGATTACGGGTTGGGTGCGAGTTTGAGTACATAAAAAGTTTCTTTAATTTAAATTAGTTTATCCAATATCAACAATATTAAGTGAAAAGTAGTTTTCGTTATTTTTAATTTCATTATGAAATAAACCACAAATTTGGGGCCTTATTTCATTTTCTCTTTTGGGGCCTTATTTCCTACAGCCAAACAGATGGGTTCAAAAATGTAATTAACTTATTCCGTAACAAGTCCCAATCCACGTGCAAACGGGTTAGGATGTGTAACTACAAAAACAACTCACCCCATCCGCATGGATTTCATAGATGTAACATAGACCTTAACAAAATTGTTTTTTTTTTTTGAAGTGAAACTTCTAATGCGACTTCCAACAAGGTTGTGTTAAAACGTTTAACGCTACCATGGAGGGGGTATGAAAAAACGGTTGCGTCAAACGTTCAACGCTCCTGGGGAGGGGGAATAGAAGGAGACAGAGCGAGAGTGAAATTTTCTTCACTCGAAAATGATAATTTTTTTTTTTTTTATAATTTTACTCGCGCTCAAGGGGTTATGAATACCCTTATAATGCGGGGCACAGCGCGGCTTTCAAATTTTTAGGAAGAGAAAGAGGGATAGGAAAGAGTTTGTAAGCAATGTTAATAAAGTTTGTCTTAAAGAAACAATTATGATTTCACTAAAAATCAATTTCTACCCCTTCCTATTTTCATTTTCACATTACGAAGTTTCAATTTTTCGGACTCCACGCACTATTTTTTTTTTTTTTTTGATCACAATTTGGCAACCCATTTTGAAATGTTTGCGCATGGATTGGTGGTAAATCGTGTGTCGCATTGTTTTCGTTTGATTGTTGGTTTCTGCTCATCGAAGATCGAAGGGCAGCCAAGATAGAAACGATAGAAAAAATACCACCGTCGCATATTCCTAGCGTCCAGTCTTTTTTTTTACGAAATCATAATGGCAAAATTATCCATATAAAGTTACAAATTTGTACAAAATATATTTTGTGTTAAAAATTGTTACCTATTAGCAAGTTCTGACTGCATAATTCCAGAGGTACGTCACGTCAATATTCAATATAAAATATTCCAGGTCGGCTTTGTGGTAGCTTGTCACGTATTTTTGTTGTGTCGAATTCAAATACTGCAGACGTAGGTATCAGGTTTCCAAACTGAAATATAATTCTAAAAACGATTCTTATTACTGAACTGAAAAAATAATCCAACGATGTAAGGTTGGAAATATTATTCATGACACGTTCTTCCACCCTGTATAGATGGAATATATTTCTTTTGCACATTTCTGTGCCACCAGCCATCGCACGAAATATAGCACAACATGTTAATATTCCCTTGATTTAAGCACTTTGGCCCTAATTGCATGTTATCCACGACCAGGATCGTCACCTGGCCCTACAGTAATATGGAGAAAAATATTTTTTTGTTTGACAAAAGTTTTTCTCGGCTGACTACGCTAACCCCCTCCTATCGAAACATCCTCCGAGTCAAAGTTAGAGGTTATGAAACATATTCCTCTGTTTACAAAGCCAAAAAAAAAAAAAAAAAAAAAATAGCAAGGCACTAAACTTTTTTTTTTTTTCGTGCTTGTAAAAACTAACTTTTCTATTTCGGGTTCCTTCTGGTAAGAGTTTATTTTTGTCTGCCAGACAACACCGCCTATGGCATCAGTCAAAAACTTCTGCTTGTCATCGTCCACTTCTTATGTATTCATTTATTCAGAAAACAACACGTCATATTTTTGTTCCTTTGTAGGTATGCAGGAAAAATGTTTTCTTTGGAAGAGCATCCATCTTGGTGCGGAGAAGAAAAGTGGACCTTCCCCTCACGTGTAGTATAGGTACCAACATCAATTACATACATCAATCGCCATTTGCATAAACTGTAAATCATTTTCTGCCAAAATCAACAAACTGACAAAGTTACTATGGAACGGTCTAGCTAGAAGTGCGGTCCCGTTTGAATTATCCCTGTTTTGGTGGGCGTGGGTGTGGGACAAAGCAAACAACGTCCACTTGGAAGGAAGTGATGTTCTTGCGCCCGAATAGTGTAAAGCTTAGTTTCCTTTGGTGTTGTTTTGCACGCCGATCATTTATCACGAGGGGAAGTGTGAATTTTCCATATACTGAACTTCTCTTCACTATATTATGCTGCACATCTAAGCATTCAAAATGAGCTCTACATAGTGAGGCCACGGATACCATGGATGCAATTGGAAAAGATAGCACTTAATTTGAAAGAAATTTGCTTGGAAAACGCGCAAGACGATAGCCCGACGTGCAGGTTTGCAAGGACCCACCCACGCAAAGGGTGTAGCTGGTATTAAAATTCATTTTTTGATTGCCAACCATCGAAATTCTTTCAAAGGTTGCCTCATCTCAGACTTTCGAATCGTATTTATATCTGAATTCAATTTCTTAGATGAGGTTTTATCGGTGCGATCATGGCTGTGGTATAAATGCTTGAAACAACGGACGTGGTGTACTACAATAATTTGCATGGCATTCCAAGTACATGGTCAAGCTGTGGGGTTAATATAGGGGTTGATGGAAATCACATAGCTTGGTGAACCGGAAACGGCCCATAGAAGCCAATAACTTTATCGTTTGCAGAGGCAGGGTATGCCATTTGGCTTACGTGGGATAGTCTTCTATAATTTGACGGCGTTGATTTTGTGGGGATTTTCTAGGCCATTCGGCTGTGGAATGTGTCCTCGGGGGTACATGAAATATAGGGATGGCGTTCTTTGTTGTGATGGAGAGTGAATAAGGAATATGATACGATGGCTAAGTACTTTGATTGATATGTCTTTTGGGACTTATGATCGGACAGGAAGTTTATTTGATGGTAAATGCGAATTATCTTTGTTTGGGGTATACTTTTTTTTATCTAAGAAATGCTACCCCCCTGCAACACCCCTGATTGGGCTTATGACAAATTTGGGGCCTTAATTCATTTTCCCTTTTGGGGCCTTATTTCCTACAGCCGATACAACTATGACAACTTATTGACCAAAAACGAAGACCAAACGAATTGTTTGAAGGACTTTTGATTAATTAGGAAAATGAGTTATGAACGCACTTCGAAATGTACTCAATGACTAAGTTTGCAGATGTAACAAACACCATCCAACACTAAAAATTTCTACAAAATCACTCTCCAGGAACGGAATGATGAACAAACGAACCTTTCTGTAAGATCAAGCAAACTGTTTAACTGCCGGAAAGACTCACACCTGTTAAGAAGAACAAACAATTGATATTTAAAGATGTTATAATCCCAATATTTGGGTCAAGTGGTGCAGTTTTTGACCGTAATAGTTCCCTTTTGACGATCTCACTACCCCACTCAACCTCAAACTAACCTAAATACGTTGTAATATGCTACTTGGACTGACAGTCTACCCACTCTAAGAAAGAGCATGTATCATCTTATTTCCTTCAGTCAGTCCAATGTGTTTCTCAGAAAACGAACTGGCATCGTCAGGTTCTTCAGCAAAACGGCGCCTTCACTATACGCTCACTACAAAACAATCAATCCCCAACAAGATCGGTCAACAGGCTCCTAATACTTGCTATATTGAACAGGGAGTTCCTTTCCTTCACACTTCGACAGCATCTGGGAGAGAATGCAGGGAGGTCCAATTTTAATCACTTAAAGAAGCATCAAGGCTGAAATTAATTTAATAGCTGGCTTAGATGGCAAATGAGTAGCTTGCCCCACCCTCAAGCAAATACCTAAGCAGATATCAAAATAAAAATACTCCTATCATGCCCGCCCCAATATAGGGCCAAGGGCATTTATCTGCCCAAAGGGGAATGAGTATTGAGTACGCTGTGATCTTCGGTCTAGTTTATTTCAAAGAAGCTTTGAAAGAGAAGCTGCTATATAAAACTGCAGCGACATACAAGGTTTTGCAATTTTAAGCTCAATGAAGTGCACATAAAAAACATATCGACAAAAATGCTTCTGCGTAAAGAATTTTCAAATTCAGACCGACCATTTGGTAGGGGACGTTTCCAAGCAACCAACGAGATGCTAGGTCTATTTAGTCGCAGAAGCTCCGTGGATATTTTAGTATCCAGTGTCGGCCAGGTAAGCTTGGCAATGTTGCAATATCCCAGATGTTTCCATCTATGGGTTGCCATTCTTGTTGCGCCCGCGTTAATGGTTTGTTAAGCGTAAGACAGCGGTGCATGTACGTTATACAGACTAACGCTATCAACACCGGAGGAGCCTAATCTTGCAAGTTCGTCAGCTGCACAGTTCCCTGGGATATCACAGTGTCCCAGAACCCAGCCAAGGGTAAGGTTGTACTGTCCAGCTATCTCATTAATAGATACGCGGCAATCTTACACCGCCTTAGATCTTATTTCGCTGGAAAGTAAGGATCTGATTACAGCCGGACTATCAATATAAATAACAATATCCCTGTGTGATATACTATTAATCGACAGCCACGCCGTGGCTTGACGAATAGCTGTGGTTTCGGCTTGGAGTTGTAAGACACTACTGTGTTTCGGAGCGGAAGGGAGAAGGAGAGGCGCAAGCTCAGTTCTTCTGAGAATACACCAGCTCCGACTCCTCTAATGTTTTGGAACCGTCCGTAAATATTGAAAGTGCTCCTACATGTAGGACATTCCGTGAGTCCCATTAGGATCTGTTCGGTATTTCCTTTGTAAGCCTTTTTCGAAATCGATTTCCGTATAGGCAGATAATCAGTAGTAGTAGGTAAGGGGCTTGTCTGCAGGAGGATGCTGGCATGTCCAGTTGGTTGTCCTCTCCAGTGCTTACCCTCCCTTAGTCTGATTGCCGCGTTGGCGGCGTATTCCATGCTGACGATGTCCAGAGGAAGAAGTGCACCCGTGATGCTAATGCATGCTAGGCGTTGAGTCTTCTCAAGGGCCTTCAGATTGGATTTGCGAAAAGAAGCGTGCACGGTGAAGCTGGCACCGATTTGACTGTAAATTCCAATTGTTGTATAGTTGTATTGTAAACTCAAGTGAAGTGAAAAAAAAAAACTAGCAAAGATGCCGGAAGAATCAGAAACCTTCGCCTTCCAGGCTGAGATTGCTCAGCTTATGTCCTTAATCATCAATACGTTCTATTCGAACAAAGAAATCTTTCTTCGTGAATTGATTTCCAATTCATCTGATGCTCTGGATAAGATCCGCTATGAATCTTTAACAGATCCCAAAAATGGCCGGCCACCATGCGATTATGCCCCATCTCGAGCCTACAGCCCTTTTGCAGGAGCAGAGTGCCATTAGGGATTTCCTAGCACGTTCGGCAATGGTTTCCCTCCATAAAAGCTTGCTGTGTAATATCAGCCCCAAGTATTTGGCACTTTTGACAAACTCGAGTGGAGTGCCGTTGAGATTAGAGGGGGTGATACGAGGTATCTTAACCCTTCTAGTGAATAGAACTAGTTCTGTTTTCGTCGGATTGACGCTTATACCGCAACTATTGGTCCTGACAAATAGTTTACGTAAATCGAGTTGCAGGATATCGGAAAGAGTCTGAGGATACTTTCCTGAATCAAGTTAGGCGACGTCGTCCGCGTAGGCCACGACTTTGCAACCGGAAAGCTCCACCGAAATCAGAAGTTCCTTGAGAACTAGATTCCATAGTAGTGGAGATAGCACTCCTCCTTGGGGGGTATCTCGGTGCACAAGTTTTTCGACAGCGCTGCTGCTGCCACCCTTCTGCAGTTGAGAATATGGCCGATTAGGCAGCATATTCATTGTTCGCCAATGTTTAGCTTTTTTAAGACTTGAATAATCGAACGAGTCTCTATGTTGTTAAAGGCCCCCTCCATGTCCAGGAAGATAGTCATAGCATATTCCTTGAAAGAGAGGGACCTTTCAATCGAGCCGACGATTGAATGAAGTGCGGTCTCGGTGGACTTGCCCTTTTGATAGGCATGTTGAGAGCTAGAGATTAGCGCTTGGTCAACAGTGCTTTTGATGTGAAGATCGATGATGCAGGAGCATTAAGAACACAGTGTTTCAACCGTGAGCAAAATATTGACCAGCGCGCAAAACGCCAGCCTTCCTAATCTGACGTTGAATAGTTTGTTGAGCCAAAGCTTTTCAAACTTTTATTACTTTACCAGCGAATGACTTTCACAAATCGTCTACCATTATGAAAATTAAAATCACTTTTACATAGTTTTTAATTGCTTTCATAATAAATGGGTTTCATCCCGAATTCTGTTACCTAATCACGCATAAATGTATACAGTGTAGGTATATGCGGAATATGGTATACCAATGCTGGTCCATTTCGGACAATGTTGTGCAATTTTAATGCGAGTAGGCAAATCTATACAAAAAAAAAAAAATCAATGCCAATAGGGCGTACGAGATAATTACTAGGTATGCCAATTTGTTGGGCTCATATAATCACCGCAGATTGCAGTATTAATTCAGAAATTGGTTTGCGGCAAAACTTAAATATTGATTTTAACACATGTATCATATCGTCATATATTTCGCTGCACACGGTACCATTATATATTTTACATTATGTTTGCAGTAACGTGCAATTGGCAACGTAGGGATACGTATCCGTTTTTGAAATATCATCAAATTATTGATAAACAGGGTTTTCCAATTAGAGTGCAGCCGCAGTTAAGCAAGATGAAAATTTTCATCTAAAATTTGGCAGTGGAAAATAATCAGAGGTTGCAAAATTATAGTGAAATGTGATCTAGGGGGAGTAGTTTAATTTTAATTATTTCAACGTAAATTTAAGCGAAGAAGGGAATTAGGTGGGCGCTAAAGGATTTAACTCAGGAGTCAGGAGGCAGTTAAATTTTTATTGATTGCGTGTAACGTCGTTTATGTTTTACTACCTTACTAGTGGATCCCCTGCAAACTTCGTAGTACAAAATAGAAATATAAAAAAAAAAAAAAATTAAATTCATTTAAATCAGAAATAATTTAATTGTAATGCTTTGTTTTTAGTGAATTAATGCTCTAGTATCGTATTGCCTAGAGATAATATTCTTTTATATCAGGACAATGCTAATGTTGCTTAGTAGTAAAATTAATCGATTATCTTTAATAATAAAAGTCACAGCACTAATGTTCCATTGTCACTCCATTCCATCTTTGTACTAAGAAGAATTGAAAATTTAAATTTCGCGCCTTATTAACAAGGTTCACCATATTTTTAAATTATTTGAATTGTATAACGTAACTTGGTATAAGCTTTAATGTATCGTAAAGAAGAAAAGAGTTAAATCTGGATTCATTCGTTGTCATAGAGTCAATCTGAAAATACTTTTAATTAAACCTCGTTTTTCGACACATTCCCTTGGACAGCAAAAGTTGTTGCACTTTCGCTTTAATTAAAAAACTGGAATTAAACTGGGAATTTTCCCGAACAAAGTAAAATACGATCGAATTTTCCTTAGTTCTCGAGTGGAAAAACCTCCATCCGAACACATATCAATGTTATCAATTTTACAAACTTTGGCTTTGACTGTCGAAGAATAGCTTTTGCAATTTTTTTTTCTCAATCGATTCGGTGGTTTTCGAGATATAAGATTTTGAATGTATTTTTTGTATGGGAGGTGTAACGCCTCGGATTCATGTTACCGTGAGACTGCGAAGAACAAATTATTATTTTTTTATTTTACACATAATGGCATATAAAGGGTGGGCTTTCCCGCTCGAAATCTTGACAGAAAGTAAGTATCATACCTTCGCGGAACGAAATGAGTCGCTTTAAGCTTGAACAACGTTGGGAAATATTAAGAACTTATTTTCAAAGTGAGTGCTGTGTAGCCGAAACAGTGCGTTTTTTGAAAAGAAGTTTCGGCCGAAATGAAGCACCCACCGCGTACGCAAGTTTGTGTAAAAAGTTCGTGAGACTGGTGTGCCAGTGGAAATCACTCATAGCCCCCTTCGTCTTACGGTGCGTACAGACGAGAATGTGTCAGTTTGGTGCGGATTATGGAGTGGTGCCATCATTGGACCATTTTTCTTCGAAAATGAGGCTGGGAACAACGTTTCGGTCAACGGTGGGCGTTACAGAGCCATGTTAACCGACTTATTTTTTTTACTGAAATTGAAGTCATGAGGACAACTGTTGTATAGAATAGGCGGGACATTTAAACACTTGCGATTACGACTACTCTAAAAACTTGGCAGCCTTACCACCTCTATCTACAGATGATGCAATGAAGTTTGAACTTTAACTGTCTGGCACATGGAAATTATACTTTCCCCCCACTCAGTATATGCCCGCTAGAATGCTAGATGACCGTATAGTTAGAACTATAGCCTGTTGTACAAGTACTTTTTTTTTTTGCGACTAAATTACTACGGTGCAGGGTTGCCAGAATTTAGTTCGCTTTAAGCGCCCAAACCTTTAAAAAATGTAGCCCAATATCGTTGCTCAGAAAGAAGCCCAAAAATTGTTGAAAATTTTGTTATTTTTCAGACTTATTCTCACCACGTTTTTTTTTTTTTTTTTTGACTTCTACGCCTTGACTTTTATGTGAATTTTTTTCTGCTATTGGCTTTTGTGGCTTTTGTCAAACCAAAAGGCCTGCAAAATAATTTGGTTAGCGTGCAACTTGAACGACTGTTCGATGTCACTTGACTGCAAGAGTGCTGCCAAGTTTTAAAAGTGCGGGTTTGTTCGAAAATATTTTTTTTTTTTTAGCTTTGTGAAAGAATAAAACAAACAAAATTAACACACAATTTGTAAAACGATATGTAGTCCAAAATTGTGTTGGGCGCTCATGGAAGAAATGTCTATCGTTTTTTAAGTATGTACAAAGATAGCCCAAAATACGACAAAGCGCCCAATCTGGCAACCGTGCTACAGAGGGATATACAATATTTTATAGGTAAACTGGGGGAATAACTCTAATGTGGCCTGGATATTGGAGGGAATAGGGCAAAGAACGCGCTATCTTCAGACCCAGGCCATAAACAAACTTCTACGGTCAGTAGCAGTGAAATTCTGTCCTCTTTCGGGACTCGAACCTCCGCCACTCGGATCAAAATCTGTCCTAAGCTATTCAGCTACATATCAAGTGGTTTTCCGTTGCGTTTCTATGATTATTTTATTATATGAGCTATATGGAGCTTGAGAACTTCTTCGATCGACTGATGGGGTACTTAGAAATGTTCAAATATTTTAGGCGGACAAGTTCAACAGTGACGTACTTGCATCTTTGGTGGTGACTTTCCTTTCACCTATGACTGTGCTTCTAGCTTTTCAGATATCGTTCAACAATTCTAAATTTGCAGAATAGCTACAGAAAAGACACTTTTTTTCCTCATTTGCCTTTTTTTTTTAATTTTCCCAATTCTGTGGTCACATATTCGAAAGTAACAAAAACCCAGACTTTGTCGCACTAACTAACAAAGTATTTCACTACCAAACAATGAACATCAAACAACTTAGCTTACAGCTCTTCCATATCCTCATTTATAAAATAAATAAAAAAAAAAAACGAATCGAGTTGCTAAATAAATTTATAAATCCCTAAGCCGATTATATCGTCTCGTCGTTTCCCACAGAGAACAATAAAACGGAACACAAAAGTCACCAATGCCACAGCTTCACTCACACCATTTCGAATTGAAAGATAATTAACAAAACTCCTACCCCCAGCCATAAGTTTGCTCTCAACTTAGGACGAAGTAAACCGCAAAATACTAAACAAATTTCACATCGACCTAAATACAGTATCGTTCAACTGCACACGCATTCACCATACCACCGATCCAACTATCATATAGCTGTGAAGAACCGCACGAAATCTAATTTATGGGAGTAAACTGAAAGTTTTGTCATAACTCATCGCATCTACATAGAACCTCAGCGCAGAATAAAGAAAACGTATATACGTAAATCCCAAGGAGCTAGTGGGTGAATGGTGTAATTGCCTGAGCCTGAGCTGAAGACTAACTGTGTTGGTGTTATGTTAAACCTCATCCGGGGACAGCAAAGTTAAATTATTATTCCCAAAAGGCACACAACATTAAGAACAGTTTATTGTTACTATCTTTAATAGAGTTTTGATTCTGTTTCGTTTGTTTTTGCTTCCGCAGAGGGGTGTGGAAGGGGTGGAAGGGGTGGAACGGGAAACCCGAAAGTGGTTTCCATTTCGAAAATGTCTCCATATTAATCGACCGAGGTTGAGGGATAGGTTTTAGACTGTAATTGGCAAGAAAATGTTTGCAGAAGTCAGGATGTAGTTTAGGGATCGGGATTTCGGAAGAGAATGTTTTACTTCAGCACATGTACATTTCATCGAGTAGGTTTTTATGTGACTGTGAAGGTTCAGCTTACATGTTATAGAATTCTCTGAGCGTTCTCAAAACTCAAACATTGAACCGAGGGGTATTCGCTGGTCGAAAAAAGAGGCCATAACCCATAAGCAGCATTTCGGCTGTCATTTTATACAGCCGAAATGAAGGTTTTATATTTAAAAAATTATACGCGGTTTGAATTTTTTTCAAAGGTGTAGCCATTTCAAGTTTTCATACGCAAGTGATTAAGAATTTCAAAATATCAAAAGTAATTTATGTGATTACTTGTTAGAAAAATATTTTAAGAGTAAGATATAAATAATAAAGAAAACTACAATATAAAAAAAATTGTTCTACTACAAGTAGAATTTTTTTCCTCTTGATATCCATCAGAATCAAACGGCGCCACATTGTCCCGAGACAACGGGCTTTGTCTATGGTGGTTTTTCTGTCTATGCTGAAATTTAAAATACCGAACCTTAACAATCCTTTTCGATTACATATTTTACAATTCATACCAATTTACTTCTTTTCTAGTAGCGAGATGTACATTCTAAAAAAAAAAAAAAGGATTTATTACCTAAGTACTTCTGTTTTGTTTTTATAATTAAAT
Source organism: Cheilosia urbana (assembly GCA_946477585.1). Lineage (NCBI taxonomy): Eukaryota > Metazoa > Arthropoda > Insecta > Diptera > Syrphidae > Cheilosia > Cheilosia urbana. The sequence goes on from OX297856.1 coordinate 26,351,724, forward strand.
AGGTATGTACTTACAAGATAATATACCAGAATAATTTATACCTAATCCGTTGGTTAGTACACTCACTATCACTGAGAACTAGTTAGGTATACTTTATCTTCAACCCGACTGCTTTAACCTTTGAGCAAAGATTAAATACCGACTGTCTGCTTTGCCCATGATTGTAGCTGTCCGCCGGGAAGGTATACTACTTTGTTTGTTTATAATTTTTGATTAAATGAAAGAGGTTGGATCTTATATTGATAAATGTTTTGTTTAAAGTCAGCATTTACGTATGACATACAATATCAGGTAAATGTCCGCCTCTGTTAGTCTCACAAATGCGAGCCCTTTTGAGCACATTTTTCATTACATTCTCACACATTTCAGGCGGTATTTCATTAATTTCATCACGAATATTTTGTTTGAGTTGCTCAAGCGTTTCTGGTTTGTTTGCATAAACCTTGCTGCTTTTCAGATATCCCCACAAAAAGAAGTCCGGAGCAGTCAAATTATAAGCGTGGAGGCCAATCAACATCACCATTTATTGAAATAACTTGTTGTGGAAAGAGGTCTCGCAGTAATTCCATTGTAATCCTGGCTGTATGCGATGTGGCACCGACTTGTTGATACCACATTTTAATCAAGCCCAAAGCATGAAGTTGTGGCGTTAAAAAGTTTTCAATTTTAAGCTCAAAGTTACCGTTACGACGTTTTCATTTTCAAAGAAGTAAGGTCCAATGATTCCTCCTGACCAAATTGCACACCAGACTGTAACTTTTAATGGAGGCAAAGGTGACTGATGAATAATTTGAGGGTTTTCCATTGCCCAGAACCGACTATTCTGTTATCGGGATTGTCATGGGCTAGCTGTAACATCATATTGGCATAATGTACGGCGGCGTAAATGGTCTTGTGCAAGAAGCTCTTGTGTCAACTGAATCTTAAATGGAAACAAATGCAAATCCTTGTGCAAAATTGTCGCCAAAGTTGTTCTTTGAAGACCAAGCTCCTGAGCACGGCGTCGAATTGAGGTTGATGGATTGTTTTGAACACTTCCTTGGGCACCACCATCGATGATTTATTTTATAAAATGTTTTAACGATCAAAACACGTTGGTTTATCGAATATTTTTCCACAATAAATTTGCCACGTGCCTACTTCACGACTGCCAAATACGAACTGTCAACACTAATGTTTACCGAAATGGCGGCAGAACAAAGTAGTATACCTTCCCGACGGACACCCTGTACAATGTACATATAAAGGGTGTCCGCCAAAGAATTTTCGACTTTGAATTTGAATAAACGGCGAGCGGGGTATCGGCGGAGGGGGGAGGCGTATTCATTACACTTACGCGTCGTGCGGATTTTAGTAGCCATGGATCGTTGGTCGGCGGAGCATCGTGCGTTTGCTGTAGAGGCATATTTTAAAAATAAAAAAGGCCCGACTGACTGTAAACAACAGTCCCGAAATATGTGTAAACACCATGCGTGCGGTATGTGTGTGGCTTGATAACTCCAACTCCAACTCCAACTCCAACTCCAACTCCAACTCCAACTCCAACTACAACTCCAACTCCAACTCCAACTCCAACTCCAACTCCAACTCCAACTCCAACTCCAACTCCAAATCCAACTCCAACTCCAACTCCAACTTCCAACTCCAACTCCAACTCCATTTCCAAATCCAACTCCAACTCCAACTCCAACTCCAACTCCAACTCCAACTCCAACTCCAACTCCAACTCCAACTCCAACTCCAACTCCAACTCCAACTCCAACTCCAACTCCAACTCCAACTCCAACTCCAACTCCAACTCCAACTCCAACTCCAACTCCAACTCCAACTCCAACTCCAACTCCAACTCCAACTCCAACTCCAACTCCATTTCCAAATTCAATTCCAACTCCAACTCCCAACTCCCAACTCCCAACTCCCAACTCCCAACTCCCAACTCCCAACTCCCAACTCCCAACTCCCAACTCCCAACTCCCAACTCCCAACTCCAAACTCCCAACTCCCAACTCCCAACTCCCAACTCCCAACTCCCAACTCCCAACTCCCAACTCCCAACTCCCAACTCCCAACTCCCAACTCCCAACTCCCAACTCCCAACTCCCAACTCCCAACTCCCAACTCCCAACTCCCAACTCCCAACTCCCAACTCCCAACTCCCAACTCCCAACTCCCAACTCCCAACTCCCAACTCCCAACTCCCAACTCCCAACTCCCAACTCCCAACTCCCAACTCCCAACTCCCAACTCCCAACTCCCAACTCCCAACTCCCAACTCCCAACTCCCAACTCCCAACTCCCAACTCCCAACTCCAACTCCAACTCCAACTCCAACTCCAACTCCAACTCCAACTCCAACTCCAACTCCAACTCCCAACTCCGACTCCAACTCCAACTCCATTTCCAAATCCAATTCCAACTGCGACTCCCAACTCCAACTCCAACTCCAACTCCAACTCCAACTCCAACTCCAACTCCAACTCCAACTCCAACTCCAACTCCAACTCCAACTCCAACTCCAACTCCAACTCCAACTCCAACTTCAAGTCCTACTCCAACTCCAACTCCAACTCCAACTCCGACTCCAACTCCAACTCCATTTCCAAAACCAATTCCAACTCCAACTCCCAACTCCCAACTCCAACTCCAACTTCAACTTCAACTCCAACTCCAACTCCAACTCCAACTCCAACTCCAACTCCAACTCCAACTCCAACTCCAACTCCAACTCCAACTCCAACTCCAACTCCAACTCCAACTCCAACTCCAACTCCAACTCCAACTCCAACTCCAACTCCATTTCCAAAACCAATTCCAACTCCAACTCCCAACTCCCAACTCCCAACTCCAACTTCAACTCCAACTCCAACTCCAACTCCAACTCCAACTCCAACTCCAACTCCAACTCCAACTCCAACTCCAACTCCAACTCCAACTCCAACTCCAACTCCAACTCCAACTCCAACTCCAACTCCAACTCCAACTCCAACTCCAACTCCAACTCCAACTCCAACTCCAACTCCAACTCCAACTCCAACTCCAACTCCAACTCCAACTCCAACTCCAACTCCAACTCCAACTCCAACTCCAACTCCAACTCCAACTCCAACTCCAACTCCAACTCCAACTCCATTTCCAAATTCAATTCCAACTCCAACTCCAACTCCAACTTCCAACTCCAACTCCAACTCCGACTCCAACTCCAACTCCATTTCCAAAACCAATTCCAACTCCAACTCCAACTCCAACTCCAACTCCCAACTCCAAGTCCACTAGAAGATAATACACATAAAACAAAAACTGTTGCATTTTTCGTTGCATTAAGTATTTTCGTTGCATCATGTGTGGAATTACTATACCAGATTCCAATAACGCGAGCATAACTCCAACTCCAACTCCAACTCCAACTCCAACTCCCAACTCCAACTCCAACTCTAACTCCAACTCCAACTCCAACTCCGACTCCAACTCCAACTCCATTTCCAAAACCAATTCCAACTCCAACTGCCAACTCCAACTCCAACTCCAACTCCAACTCCCAACTCCAACTCCAACTCCAACTCCAACTCCAACTTCCAACTCCAACTCCAACTCCGACTCCAACTCCAACTCCCAACTCCAACTCCAACTCCATTTCCAAATTCAATTCCAACTCCAACTCCAACTCCAACTTCCAACTCCAACTCCAACTCCGACTCCAACTCCAACTCCATTTCCAAAACCAATTCCAACTCCAACTCCAACTCCAACTCCAACTCCCAACTCCAAGTCCACTAGAAGATAATACACATAAAACAAAAACTGTTGCATTTTTCGTTGCATTAAGTATTTTCGTTGCATCATGTGTGGAATTACTATACCAGATTCCAATAACGCGCGCATAACTCCAACTCCAACTCCAACTCCAGCTCCAACTCCCAACTCAAACTCCAACTCCAACTCCAAGTCCATTAGAAGAAAATACACATAAAACAAAAACTGTCGCACTTTTCGTTGCATTAAGTATTTTCGTTGCATCATGTGTGGAATTACTATACCAGATTCCAATAACGCGCGGATAACTCCAACTCCAACTCCAACTCCGACTCCAACTCCAACTCCAACTCCAACTCCCAACTCCAACTCCAACTCCAACTCCAAGTCCATCAGAAGAAAATACACATAAAACAAAAACTTGCGCATTTTTCGTTGCATTAAGTATTTTCGTTGCATCATGTGTGGAATTACTATACCAGATTCCAATAACGCGCGCATAACTCCAACTCCAACTCCAACTCCAGCTCCAACTCCCAACTCAAACTCCAACTCCAACTCCAAGTCCATTAGAAGAAAATACACATAAAACAAAAACTGTCGCACTTTTCGTTGCATTAAGTATTTTCGTTGCATCATGTGTGGAATTACTATACCAGATTCCAATAACGCGCGGAGAACTCCAACTCCAACTCCAACTCCAACTCCGACTCCAACTCCAACTCCCAACTCCAACTCCAACTCCAACTCCCAACTCCAACTCCAACTCCAAGTCCATTAGAAGAAAATACACATAAAAACTGTCGCATTTTTCGTTGCATAATGTTTGGAATTACTATACCAGATTCCAATAACGCGCGCATAAATGTTTACACATCAATAACGATTCTCCCGTGGCTATTCGCAAGACATTTCAATATTCGGCGTATACGGGATTGTCCTAGTACGCAACTTATTGGCAAGTGGGTGCGAAGTTTTCGTGAACAAGGACCTGTAGTGGGACACGGGCCAGGTGTATCGCGAACTGTGAGAACTGACGAAACAATTGAAGCAGTTCGTCGTGATGTTATTGCAAATCCACGTCTTTCACTAAGAAAAAAAATTCCCAAACCTATTCGTCTATGTTGGAAAACTTTTTGGAACCTGAGTTGGAGAACAATGAATGGGTAAACGGATCGACATGGTTTCAACAGGATGGTGCTACACCACACACTTCGCGAGCATCAATGAACATTGTAAGGCGCATTTTCCCCGAAAAAGTCATAAGTCGTTATGGTGATATCCCATGGCCCCCCAGATCGCCAGACTTAACACCTGCGGACTTTTTTTTATGGGGATTTCTTAAATCTAAAGTCTACGTTAACAAACCGCGAAATTTATTGCAACTGAAAAGAAATATTGGCAACGAAATCAGAGGAATTTCGCAAGAAACTTGCAAAAAAGTTTTCACAAATATGGTGTTTCGTTTAAATGAGTGTGTTCGTCTCCGTGGTAAACATTTAACTTCAATTATTTTCAAAACATAAATCCGCATTTGTATGTTTTATTTTAAAATAAAAACGATTATATAAAAACCTGTGAATCTTTTATTATTTAATTTTAAATTCGAAAATTGTTTCGCGAACACCCTTTATGCAGGGGCGAACGCAGGTAGGGGTTTTGAGGATTGAAGCCAACCGAAATAATTGAAATTAAAAAAAATAGGGCACGTCTATTTTCCTTAAAAGTAATAAAATATTTTTTTTTTTTTTACATTTTTGAAGTTAATAAAAAGACGGTGAGTGTTGTCTTGAAATTTGTTCGTCTTTTCCTTATTATGAAGCAGATCACACCGCATATGGAAAAACAAAGCTTGATAGAACCTTATGAAAATTACACACTTTTTTCAAACAATGTCACAACATCACTACAAATAAAAAAAGATTTGATTAGATTTATTTATCTCATAAATTTCTATACGAAGCTCGAATTAAACTTCTAATCGTAAAATTCAACAAACAAAATTTGATATTCTTCGCCGTTTTCAATGTCAAATTACGAATTTTTGTATCAATTTAAGAAAAATAGTTATTTATAATTCGTAAATTGCAACTCAAAATTTTGCAAATGGTGATTTTCAATTCTTTTCGTCAACAGTGAGTTCAAAACCTCGTATATTTTTTAATGTCCTACAACGTATAAAGAAAAAGTCTTGTGGTAAGTTTGGCTTGTCAAACACACTGTTCCTGAGTACCTATGGTTAATCCAACGACTGACACTAAGCTCCATTTTCTTCGACGTATCTGCAATGTCCTGCTCCGTCAATTGCTCAGTTAGATACAAAATGCAGTTACATCATCTCCGTTGTACCCTAAGCTATTCTGTTTGAGTTGTACATTTTATCCAAACATTCGCAGTTCACACGCTCCTATACACAGCAGTGTTGTGTTTCTGCAATAAAAAGACGTAATGGACATACTTCCTGAGATGTACGTACATGAGCAATGTGATGCCGTCGGCTATTTTGAGGAAACTCCTATGAGCTGTTTGGCATGTTTTCGGTTTTCACTACAGACTTCGAGAACTCAGTTTCCATCTGCGAGATGTTTGGCTACGTGATACAAGTGAGTAGATACATCGTATGTACGTAATTGTGGACAACCTTGAACGACATCTCAATTTTACAAAATATTTGTAACTTCCTTAGATACACTGGAACTGTTCACGAGTTATTGTTCTTTTGAAAACAGGACCCAGTTCCAATTGCATCAGAGTGCTGCTCCGTAAAGTTATGTTTAAAGTTCAAAGACTAACCCACCCTGTTAAAGAGGATAAAGTTTCCGGCAGCTGCAAGAAAAAAAAAAAAAAAATCATTTCTTTGTTTTCCTTTCCGTGACTGGGGGCACACTTTTTGCACAGTTAAAAGTTTTTTCTCGTTAACTATAACGATAGCCGTCAGCGTCTGGGAATGTATGTGCCGATTGCCGACACACACATAGTCAAGTTTATGTGCGAACTGACTAAACGAAAGTTTCAAGTTTTGTTTGCATACATAATGACATATTGTAGCGGTCCATTGAAATGCAAACTTGAATAAGAGTTTTCGGACAATTCCCCTGGCAAGTGGTGTTATGATCTATGTGTGAGATTGCTCTATTTCTGGGCCCGATCGGAAGTATTAATAAAGCACTCGATGAGTTTTGTAATTGATGTGCTAAATTTGAGTGTGGAATGCGCCTCGAAGCTCGAACATATGGAGTTCAATACGAATAATTATTGAAAGCAGTATTTCTTTTTCGTTCAATATGCCTAATGTACTTGTTCCAACAGATGACTTAAGGCAGATTGACACATTCTCCCCAATTTTATTCATTAATTCCGCAGATATTAAAATATCAACTCAAGTATGTAGATCAGTGTGTTTCTGTTTTTGTGGTCTGATGCTGACGTATTCCAAAGCGTCTTGTTTGTTGCGTTTGTTCATCGTTACATTAACAGACGACAAGTATTTTTTTGTTTTCAAACCGTTTGCAGGGTTATCTACTTCAAACCCGATTTTTATGAATGACCCAAAGATCATCGTGAGGGAAGAAGAAATCTTCCCCTGGGAGCATCATTAACAAGATAGTAGAAGACTCTGCTGTCGCATGTCGTTATTGCCTGTTCGGTCGCCTAGCCCTTTTAGATCGACATACCTATAGATACCTACATAGCCTTGGCTGGTCAGAAAATACAAATCGCTGTTCAAAGTTTTGGTCGCTGAAGCTCGTTGTGTGAATTTTTGACTTTTGAACTGAGACCAGGTGGTTTTAGGCATTTGGAGCGTATCGACTTCTATGTCTCTATGTCCACTCTGCGATACTTAGTGTTGGTCACAGATATCTCCTTACTCGGAGTAGTTTAAAGAATTTGATTTTCTTCGCGTATCGGACAAACGATACTGAGTTTCCATATATCTAAAATACTCGTATCTACTTAGTATTTGCGATCCTAATCAGAGGAAATTTCGAAGACACAGTCTCGAAACTCCTGCAGAGGGCACTTAACCTAGTTGATGACTGGTGCAAAAAAAGTTGGTCTAACTGTAAACCCTAAACAAAATAACCATAGTTGCGTTCAAAAAAAGACGGAGTCTGGAAAAGCTAAAAAAAACCTACTCTGCTTGGTGAAACAATATAGTTCTCAAAAGAAGTCAAATACCTAGGTTTAACTCTGGACGAAGAACTCACTTGCAACTCTCACCCCATGAAAACCATAGACAAAGCCAGGATCTCTCTATGGACCAGCAGAAGTCTGATTGGTAAAAGTTGGGGTATAAACCCAAAATGCTATGGCTTTACATAGCCATAACAAGACCAATTGTCACTTATGCACTCCAGTATGGTGGCAAAAAACTAAACAAAAATCAACACAAGTCAGACTCAATAAACTCCAAAGACTAGCGTGTGTATGCACTACGAGCGCAATGAGAAGAACTCCCACTGCAGCGTTGGAAGTCATCCTAAATATTCCACCTCTCCATCTTCAGATAGAGAAAGAAGCTATGACAAATGCCTTCATGCTCATATCTGATAATACCGAAAACTAAAGGGTGGTTAAATTTTAGGGGCCGATGTTGAATGTGAACCACACCTAAATGTCAAGTGTTTTTCTGCGTTTTATTTGACATTTCTCAACTTCAGACTAACTCAATTTGGAAAGATACACAATCGAGCAACGCCTTAAAGTTATTCAGGCTTATTATGAAAATGGGCGTTCAAATCAAAATGCATATCATGCACTTCGTGATTTTTCGGTCAATTTAATCGTCCAAATGTGCGTACAATCGGAAAAATCGTGCAAAAATTTGAGCAAACCGGGTCTGTAGGAGATGTGAAAACATCAGTGCATGCTCGTTCAGCTCGTGACTGAGTGTGAGGTTGACTGTTTGGTGCGGTTTATGGGCTGGCGGCATCATCGGGCACGTATTTTTGTCCAAAATGAGGCCGGTCAGGCAGTTACTGTGAATTGTGTTCGCTATCGTGAGATGATAACGAACTTTTTATGGCCCGAATTGGAAGATATGCATGTGGACGATATCTGGTTTCAAACAATGGCTCTTTTGCGCGACAAAATTAATGGCCGTGTTATCTCACGTGGTGGCGATGTCAATTGGCTGCCAAATCATGTGATTTGACACCGTTGGACTTCTATCATTGGGGTTATTTGAAAGAAAAGGTGTACGCCGATAAGCCAGCAACAATTCAAGAGCTAAAGGGTGAGATAACTCGGCACATTAACGGCATAGAACCTCAATTATGCCTCAGTGTCATCGAAAATTTGGACCATCGGAAGGAGGTGTGACGCCATGGTCGCGGCGGCCATTTGGCCGATATTTTGTTCCTTCTATAATTGAACCATACCAGTGTTATCATAATAAAAAGAAATGACAATAATTTCCTAAATAATTTGTGTTTTATTCGAAATCAACATCGGCCCTTAAAACTTAACCACACTTTACAAACTAATCTATCCAGACATCCCTATGGAACTGAAAAAAGATGAAATACTTGGAATTACCATAACAGACAACTGTCTACGCAAATTCAACTTCAGCCGAAACTTCAAAGTTACATTCCTAAATCGACAGAACTGGGAACAGAATAAACCCACATTTGCCAAAGATTCTCATGTATGGTAAAGAGATGGATCGAAAACAGATGAAGGAGTTGGAGTTGACACATATTGTGTCACTGTGAATTTCTTGTCAGACTTCGTCAACGCCATCTAGGAAAACCTTACCTTGAGGCAGAGGATATATCTGACAGCCCACTCAAAGATGTACTAGGATTAATCACTAAATCCGGTATCATTTGCGAGCTCTAAATGGAGGAAACCACAATAGGCCCACTCGTGGCCGCAGTGATATAGTAACTTAAAAAACAGTTTTGAATAGTTAATGTTCTGCAGGCAGAAATTCGTGCCGTTTGCCCATAGATTTTAATATCCCTTTTTTTTTTTTTTGATCGGAGGACGGAGGTTTTTGGTCATCGTCTCGTCGTCCAAGTTGAATACGCGAGCCCCGTTGCTCAGTAGTCCATAACACTAACACTAACCACTGAGCCACTGCGACCTTTCTCTGGATATTAGCGCGTCGAAAATAAGGCATTCTTTATGTCGATCGCAATACAGTAGAGTCTTGGAAAAATGAATGGTCCATGTCTTATATCTGTACATCTTTCTGAGGTTCTACTGTATAAAATATTGTGGTTAGGTAGTGTGTGCTGTGCCTCTGCAGCGCCAAATAATAATTATTTCTATTATTTGTTGTTTGAGAAATCCGCTGATTTCTGACATTCACTAAATCTAAAAAAAAACTTTCCTTAAAAATACATCGAATGTAGTATGTCCTTCGGCACTATTCTCTGTATCAGCTGCCCTTTTCACAGTTTCGCTTGGTCAATAACAAATCAATTCCTGTATGCAGTACCATCGCATTCGTTAATTGTCCTTGCGCTTTTTTGTCGCAGGTTCTTCGATAGTCAATAATCTATCAAGAAAGGCATTTGTTTGCTATGTTTGTTGGGTAGTTAAGTCCACGTTAAAGACCCCTTGGTCCTAATAAAAAGGAATTTCTGCAGTCTTAAGTCCTGATTAGTTAAAAGCTTCCGCTGACCATTCGGCTGCTTACTCTTTTCAAACTTCCCTCTGTTTTAGAACATTTTCTTCGAATTAAAGTGATCCTGGCACTCTGATTTTTCTTTCGACTATTTACCTACCTATAAACAAAATTCCCAAGAGACAAGACAGAATAATTTCAAAGAGTCTACTTTCACGCTCATCAAGAATCTAATAAAAACTCCTCCCAATTTCACACGTGTTGCACTTGCACTTCCACTTAAAGGTGGAAATCTCGGACTTATAACCTAAATATGAATCAACAAGGACACCCTGTTGCTCATAGTCCTACCTTCAGCATGGCACAATTGCCCTTAAAATAAAAGCCTATTCACATATACCACTAAAATAATTAAATTAAAAAATAACCTCAAATTAATTCCGCTCAAGGAAACTCAACTTAAGAGAATAAAGCTCTCCACCATTTAACACAAAAAAAAAGAAAAACAACCTTCATTCTGTAACTGTAATCTGGAGTTCATCAGATTCCAGCCATGCCACCGTTTTCCAGGAGCTTTTCCTACTGTGTTTAGTGTTTATTTCCACGGCGAAAATATTCATTCACCCGAAATCTGTATCTGCCAGCTGCCACTGCCATAGAGAGAGAGCGATACTCAAAAGCGGCCGCCGTCCGCAGATTGTGCGAAGTGCACAATTTACTGCGGGCGAATCAGCATCCCTCGGACAACAACGTAGATTTCATTCTAATTTTTAAATAACCATAAATTTCCTGTGAGATCGAGATGTACCTACACTAAACACGAGCAAGGAGCGCGAGAACTTCGATAGAGCGAATACCCATAGCGCAGTCGCATCTCGCAACTCGCATCACACCGAAAATAAAAACGAATAGAACAAAACTTTTCTATTCAGAAGTAAATACAATATTCCTGTGTGATAAAAACGAACTTATCGTCAGTTTGCTGATTGGAGTTCGAGCGTATGGTTTTGTCCTTAGTGTGCGGCTAACATTTTTGTTCGAGTCAAGGAAAAAGTCCCACTGGTACCTACTATTTATATTTTATCAAAGGATACCCACGATTTTAGAACGCGAAAAGTTTATCGAGTTACGCGGATATCTAATGTGAAAAAAAAAAAAAAAAAAACGAAACACTTATAGAGATCCTTCCATCGCAGAGCAAGTGTTCATTTTTCTGGTCCCGATTTGTTGTTCGTTTGCTAGTGAAATTACCATCGTTTAATGATTTTCAAGTTCATCCCTGGTGTAGATAACGAAGTTCCTCTGACAGATATATATACTGTATCTATACAAAGTGTTGATTTTTTCTTCCACTCCCTTACCCTTAGTGGCACCTCCCGCTTTATGTATGCGAATGCGAATGCGAATGCGAATGCCCTAACCTAGTGGCTGGTGTTATTTTGTGTTCGTCATTATACCGCAAATTGAATGCGCATACATTCGCAGTGAAGTGAGGTATTTCACTCAAAGAACTCAATATAATGTAAATTAAAAGAAATGCAAATTGAAGAAGCGGAGTGTATAAATCTACTTTGTTGTTGTCCTTGAGTTAATTCACAAATAAACAGAGCGAATTAATTAAATATTAAATCTCTCCGTACGGTGGAAATCTCAGGAAGACAAAACACGTTTTACCTTTTACCAGTGTGCGGTGGCGGTCCGCTGTGTCTTATGGCTTGCTGTGGTCTGTGGACACTGTTTGAAAAGGGAATAGTTGAGCATTCTTGCCTTTTAAACGGTCCAGTTTTTGCATCAAAGGAGGGACGTGCGGCTCGTACTTTCAGTTTTCAGATAAGTTTTACTACGAAAAACTGTTATTTACAAACAGGCCACCCTCTGACATTTTCGCTTTTAAAGCGGCAGTCTTGTTCGGCTCTTTTCAAAGGATTCCCATAGAAATTTATTCTCCTTATCTGTTTTCTCTTTAGCATATTCACAGTCAGTCAGTCAGTCAATGTCAGTTTTGGTTACTTGTGACCGCAAGGCATTCGCATTTTGCTTTGCTTCACATCACAGATCACACAAACGAGGCAATGCAATCTCCTGGCATCCCTTCGAGCTTCGAGGATCTAAACCCTTACAAATGAAGAGGGGATGAATTATTATTATTTTTGTTTCAACTGATTTCTTGCAATATCATACTTTTTTTACAGTCTATACTTTCTTGGGTTTTAGGGTTTCTTTTGAAGTGGTAAACGAAGCGAAATAAGACTGTGTACATACAGATAAAGAAGAAAAATAAAAAATTATAAAATATCAAAAGAAATAAACGACTGCAATACACAAAAGAATAATTCAATGTCAGATGCAGAGAAAGATTATAACTGAGGTTATCGTGTTGTGTTGGATGAGTGGTCCTTGTTCGGTGGTATCATTGTTGTTGTGTCGCTGATATTGTTCGAAGATTTTGTATTTTTGTTGTAAGTCTTAAAAAAGAAGCAAAAGAGAAATAAAATAAAAATTAAAATCATTACAAGTGAAAGTGTGCACGAGGATTTCCAGTTGGATTACACATTAACAAACTTAGCGGCATAAGGGGTAGTTGCTGGCTCCTGCATAGGATCATTATTTGCTGAAATGCAAGCAAAAGGTTAGTACCTACTTAAAAAAAATGTAGGTGCAGAGAAATTTCTTTTATCTTATAATTTTTTTTTATATTTATTCTACGAAAATAATGATACACAAGTTCAGTAAAATGTAGTAGGTTTTAAATATGTAGGTACAAAAAATAGTTTTCTTTTCGCCTACCAATAATCATCAAATTTACCGCAATAGGTGTTTATAGGCCAAAATTCTAAAAACGAGGTTTCTCAGCTCAAATGACATCTTTCCACTGCGCAATAGTCTGACAAATATGCGAATCTATCCTCCTAAAAAATTTGAATCCTAGTGTTCGTACCCCGTATAAAATTGTGGGTCCCTTTCATTCGACACAAAATTGACGTGACAATGCAATTTAATTCATTGAAATGGTTTCAGATACAATCGTAAAACTAAACAATCAGTACAACATCTTTTGTTCTTAATCTGAAAACGACTTGATTTCAAACTTAGTCTCATAAGAGTGCAATATAAAAATTATTTGTATATTTATTTATATATTTATCTGTTTATATACTTCTTTATTTTGTATGTACCTATTTATTTAGTTATTTATTTATTTACTGATTTACTTATTTATTTATCTATTTTTTTCTTTGTTTATATATTAATTAATTTATTTATTTCTTTATTTTTGTTTTCTTTATCTTTATCTGTTAGTTATTTATCTGTGTAACTTCGTTCACATTAATAATCTTTGTACTCTGAAATCAAGTTTTGAAACCGCTTCTCTCTTCCCACTGCAAATTTTGCTTTAATGAAGGTTTTTAGTGGCTTTTCCTTCGAAATGTATATTAATCTGTGATATTGAATTTAGTAAAATTTTTTACTAAAATTTAAGTAGTATGGTACCAGACCAAATCTCTGTATCCCTAAAATTGTATCCAAAAAATTGTAATTTCTTGCCACAATAAAATAATAATTAAAAAAAAAAAATTAATTTAATTAGTCTCAAGACCACCGGTTGCAAAGATATAGTGTTTTGAACTTAAGGTGGGTCAGAAATAATAGATAGTAATGTCACAACATTTAAATGTTAAAGGATAGTCCTTGGTGGACATTATAGAGTATCTAGGACACTTTGCCAACTAAGCGTGCTTATTCGAAAAATTCTAGACTCCAATGTTCAGGGTGAACCCAAGTAGGTATAGTCTAAAACGTTGGCTCTGTTGAGTAGACGATGTTAAGAGTTCTTTCTGGGTGGCAGCCTTTAAATAACCTTGAGCAGGATTTTTCCTTATAAGTAAGCAAATTTGATTACTTGTCAATATCGACACATTCGATTGGGATTATTTCGTCAGCTAATATTCAAACTTTAACCTCAACAAACAGTCCGTATGATGACTTTGCAAATACCTTCCAAGATATAATTATATATTATCGTATTAAAGTGAACAGCAGCAATCTTTTGCCTATTATCGGGCAAGCTGCACGCAGTGTTACCATCGGGAGGCTTTAGAGCAATGGTTCCCAACCGGTGGGGCACGGCTCCCAGGGGGCATAGGCATTGTAAAAGGGGGGCGTGGACACAATTTTAATTATTGTAAATGTTTGATGCAAAAAATAGAATATTGAAGACTGTAATATTTAGTACTGTGTGCAGATATTCCAACTTTTTTCAACAACATATTTATGCGAACAAGGATTTTCGGCTCTCCTCCTCATTAAAATCAAGCAGAGAAACAGATTTGACGCTTCAGCTGACATGAGAATTGCACTGACGAAAATTGCACCCAGAATCTTAGAGCTGGCGAAGAAAATGCAACCCCAGAAGTTACATTGAACATCTTACATTACTAATAAACAATAATACGTTTTTCAAAATCAATTTACAAAAATGTATAAACACACATGTATACAAGCAAGAATATTCAAAATTCTCGATGCGTTAAATATATTTTTCAATGAACATTTGGAATTTTTATTTGGCCACGCGATTCTCCAATTCGCCATAAGGGAGCGCCATACTGTTGAAAAGGTTGGGAAGCACTGCCTTAGAGTCATTTCGACTCCAGAACATACTCCAGAGTCCAGACTCACTTAATTACTTACTTACTTACTTTTTGAGAATGGGTGAAGTTGACTCTTTTTTCAAATGTAACACGCTTTTGCTGTATAATTAACCTAATCATAAACTTATGAAATCCCTTATAGGTAGGTACTATTTCCTACTAGTATTGATATAATTTGTGCGTTGTATTTGTATTGAGTTGAATTATAGTGACTAGAGTACGCCCAGTGGTAACGTTTAATAAAAAAAGTTGGTTTGTTTAAAACATTAAGCGAGGTTAATGTATTAAAGAAATTTAAAATTGGAATAAGACCCTTTTTTCCGGCCGGAGCTATTTTTTCGGAATCTCATCAGTATAGAATCAATTTTCGCCACATCCTTCAAATTAATTAATACTACTTTCGCTTGTGGTCGAAAAGCGTCCATAACTTTTTAAATATTCAATACTTAAAAACGTTTCACAATTTTCGATATATACGTTTTTTTTATAAACTTCAAAGCGACTTCTAGATATCGAAAAAATACGTCCTGTGAAACTAAGTTTTACTCGTAATTTACATTTTAATACGTTACTATGAAAATTTAGAGCAAAATATTTTTTTCGAAAAATATTTTCCATAGGAGGTACCTTCCTAACATGGTTGAAAGAAAATTATACAGTTGTCGACTTTTAGGGAGAGGTAAATTTCATTCCTTTGAAAATAGGTTCTAATCTTAGATGATTTTTATTGGAATATGTTACTATGTAACACGTCGGCGAAAAATTGAATGTCAACAAAATTCTTTTACTTAACTTAATTTTAATAGGCTTAATGGCGACATATACCAATAATTTTTGTTTGTGCACATCTATGGCACAGTACCTTGCGAATGATGTAAGCTTTATTCTTCTCATTTTATAATAAATACTTTAAAACTTTAAAAGTGTACGGAAACTTTTGATGTTCACGTATTAATATAATGATGATAGCTTCGTGGCAGAGTTGTCATGGTCGTCAAAGCTAACCTAGGACAGAAAGTTTTAAAATCAGGGACTTTGGATGACATCATCCACCTTAAAAAGAGGACGAAATGAAAACAAAAACTAGGTTTATCAACTCAAACAAAAATATATTTAATTTTTAATGTAACATAAATTAAAATACAAAAAATAACTGATTTATAGTTAAATAACATTTTATAAAGTATGTACATGTTTTTAATACTTTTATGTCTTTTTACACTCGTATTTATCTTTAGATTGCATTTTTTGTTTCAAGATTTCGTCATTGTTATTAAATATAAAGTCATAAAGTGACTCACAGTTTATATTATTGTAATTAAATTTAGTTAAAGTTAATAGTTACGGGTAGGTACTGATCTTTTTCTCTCCTATGTCCATTGTGAGTTTATTAATTCAGAGTTCGCTGATTTTTTTGTTTTCAAAATTACCTGTTGGGGGAAAAAGAGGACAAATTCTTAATTCTTGATGAAGGGAAATCAACTATTTTTGAGTGACAGATAAAAAGGACCCGGCCGCTGCAAAACCAATTTTCGAATGCAAATCATTTTGTATACTTACTTACAATCTTGCAGTCAAATATATTGTCGGTACTTCTTGTTAACGAGCATAAAACTTAGAGCTATACTATACACATAAAGTCAACAGTTCACCAAATGCTAGCTCTTTAAAGTAAATATATATAAAAATATAAAAAGTTGGTGCGAAAGGCCCGTATACAACCCTCCCTAGGCCTTACTTTTCTTGAAACTACCTATTCCTAGCTATTCCTCGGTAAATTGTCCTTTTTACGAATAACCCTCTAGATATAAAGGGTCCGCCAAAAAACTTTTTCTTTTTTTTGAAAATGCTATAAAAAAAAACTACTGAATATTTTCTCAAATTTCTTTTTTTATTTGAAAGTAAAATCCTTCCGGTTAATAATGGAAAATAATTTCATTCAAATGGCTGCCTCGGCTGGCCATGCAGTAGAGCTTCATCTGAAAAGATAATTTTTTTGGCAAAATCGGCATCTTCTCTAAGTCGATCGCAGGCCCACTTAGCGAAGCGAAAACGCATTGAATGGTCAGTTGGTTACAACTCCTGAACCAATTGGACTTTGTATGACGTCATACCAAGGTCTTTATGCAAAATTCGTCTCAATGATGTCTCCGAAATGTTCAATTGTTGAGAACGACGGTGAATTGATGTTGATGGCGCTTCACGCACACTTTCTGCCACAGTAGCATTTTTCTCGGGTGTACGCACTGTTTTTGGCTTTTCACGCTTTGGTTTATCGATGAAGATGCCAGTTTCTTTCTCTTTTTTTACAAGATAACGAACATACGGAGCTGACGGTGCTTCTCTTCTTCCAAAATCCGTACGCAATTTTCGCACACATTCTGCAACATTACAGTGCTTTTCAAAGTAATGTCACAATATTTCCCAGCGTTGTTCAAGCGTATACACAACC
The DNA here is from genome assembly GCA_946477585.1 of Cheilosia urbana. NCBI lineage: Eukaryota > Metazoa > Arthropoda > Insecta > Diptera > Syrphidae > Cheilosia > Cheilosia urbana. Next base: position 26,369,155 of record OX297856.1, read on the forward strand.
ATATTCGTTCAGCGGAAGGATGAAACTAATTATCTGCCAAATCAGACATGAGCTAAGTGTTACCATTCGCGAAATAAGCACTAGTTAAAAAAAAAAAACGTTAGATGGCGGACCCCTTATTAATATATTGAAATATTATATATTTTATTTCGTTTATTAATGCTAAGCGCTGAGAAATAGTGCTGCCATCTTTTCTAAGACGTTCGAATCAAAATTTTGAAACATTTGGAAACAAAAATAGCCAATTCTTTAATTTTGTCCTCAGTTGGAATAAATCCCAAATCACAATTTTGAGGGGCCAAATCGGTTATGAATAGATAGCTAGTGATGAGAACAACGCTGACAAATAGAAATTGGTCCTTTTGTTTGCTGTATACCTAAATATAGCACTCCTACGTTGAAAATTTTCAGGCTAAACGGAAATCCCTTCCTGGAAATACATTTTTGTTCAGTTGAATATAGGAAAGTGGCATCGAAAAATGTCTTTCCTTTTTTTAATGTAGTAAGTAAAGAGTACGAACATGAGTAGCAGCACAATTAAGATCAACTTACCTCCACGTAGTCGCTTGTTCTTCAGCAGGGAGACGCTTTGACACGACAGAAATGTACTGCTCGTACTCGTTCACCACATGGCCTCTAGCTAGTAGTCGATACCATCCTTCTTTTCAGCATTGATGGCCGACATATGTAATTCAATCGCCAAAATGGTGACATTACAACAGTAGCAACGTTGCGCAGAGTCAGGTGAACAGGTGAACAGGGAGTAAAACGAAGAGGACGAGGAGTGAAAACTATATATCCCAAGGACCAGAAATCATCATCAGCATCATCGGTGTCGTCTACCCCGAGTACTACAGTGTGTACATGATTTGTACTCACGGAGAACATGAGTAAGGCTGTACCGCCTTCGTGTCCTGATTTCAAGAATGTCAGCCACCAACTGGTTGATGTACGATATTCTCCATCTACCGGTGACATTGAAATCGACCGAGATTTTACTGTCAAGGACAAGGACCTTTGAAGAGTTCTCCTCACCTGATGAATTAATTTAAGGGGAGACATTAATTACTATCCACGTGCGGTGTATCCTCTGTTTATATGCACTGGTCCTTCCAAATTCATTTGTTTCATGTTTGCCCTTTGTGTATCCTTAAATTTGCTGTCCGACATTGTAGCTCCTCGAGTTGGCTGTCGCCTTTGATTTGTCTATGATGTAGGACCCCATTTGCAGCACGATTCTGTACTCTGCCTTCGTATACGTTGTCGTTCTCATTTACCGATCGCTTACACAAGTTTATTCGGGTTGTAGGGAAAATAATATCGAAGGGATTACAGTGGGAGCATTTTAAATTACATGGGGTAATTATTGAGAGTGTAGATGTGATGTGTAATTATAATTATATCTGATGGTTATGTTGGACTGTTTTGTAAATGAAACGAAGAGGGTGGCGCCGAACAGAGCGGAACATTTAAGTTAATCTGGGGTGTATAGGATGAATAAATAATGACGACTCGTTAAAATGATCATAAAAGTTGTTAAAGTGTAATTTTATGCAAAGGATAACGATGTAATCAGCTTGTGCATAAGTAATGACGTTAAAGTAGTAAAAATATTTAATAACACCTTTTCACCTACTTGACCCTGTAGCACGTTAAGTTTGTTGAAATGACCTTGTATAGAGACTGTCAAGACATGGCTGTCGTTTAGTTGTTTGGAAAGCTTTTGGCATAAGGGAAGCACTCAAGCTGGAATAATAGCGTTTTCTTCGAATGCGGTTAACTTATGCTAATAGCATGGCCATGGGTGATATCAAACAAAAATCTGATGAATTACGTAGTACATCGGAGTCTATTTCATAGATATGGATGGCAAAATTCTGACCTGATTGTGACTGAACTGGCTTTGTCCTGCAACCGCAACCCGACCTAACCTAGTGGCCATTTTTGGAAGCACTTTGCTTTTGGAGGGTTTGCTTTTGAGGGTGCAATTTGCGCGGTGTTTTACCAAATGTTGAGTTTCAGCTCTTCTAAAGTGCGTTTTCTTGATGTAAACATTCTATTTGAGGCCTGGAGCCGAAATTCAAAATCGCCGTTGTTTATCAGATGACAAGCTTTGGAAGTTGTCCTTACAATGAGTTCATTGCTGAAACTCTAAATGTATTGAATATTTTTGATCCCTTAAATGAGTGGAAAGATTAAGTCCTGAAGCTTTGCATTGATTGTGAATTATCAGCGATAGCCTTTGACCGTAACGCGTGCACTCGCATCATTTTCAAAGAAATATAGCCGGTAGATCTTGACACGTACAGACGTACACGAAGTTAGTATATGCAGTCTGCAGTGTTTTGTCTTCAAGTGACCGCAAATTAGACCTTTCAATGGAATAAGCTGAAGGTGCAGGTGCAGGTCTTTTAAATAAAACCCGACAAATCATGTGCCTCTATATCAGCAAAGTCGTTACTGAGTTTAAATGATTTTATTGAACAACAACACGCATTGTGTCGGGAACGACTATACTCAGTACACTTCATGATTTTGTGGCATAAGTTGTTGTGGGGTTGATTCACTCACCCGTTTCTCTCGGCAAAAGTTTCCTTTCTTTTAGCTGGGCTGTAGATTTCTTCAGTCAACCATTTTCTCCCTATAAAGACAAATAATCACCCGAACACCTTCTGATCAACTTTCCCACATCCAATGTCGGATCACACAGAGGCTATAGGCAGGTGGATCATACAAATAAATATTTTTTTTTTTTTTTTGAATAAGCCCATCGACCGACGCGACGATGAGCTGGTTTATCGGTGATCCGTACCATATCAGTAACCTCTACCCCTACTCTACTGGATTTTTCCCACGATTGTATGAAATTAAGTCTGACTGTTTTGGTTGCCATTCGGGCCGCATAAAGAGGTATTAAAGTCACAGATTTTCAGAGAAATATTGCTCCAATTAGTGTGTCCAGTCTTAGATTGCTGGCCGCCTCTCCATGCACTCATTCATAGATTACACACAATGAACCTTCAGGTTTGGTTTAAGTGAGCAGCGTGATCGTTGTGCGAATGCGATTGAAGTTGCAATTTGGCACTTTTTTTGAGATCTACTTAACGGTGAAATATTATTTGTCAACGCCGACTGTACAAATATGTTGCCTTTATAACAAAAATTTACAATTTCGCTGATCAACTCAATTTTTGTTTATATACCTTTGACCTTATTATTATCCTATCTTAATATATAAAAACGTTCGTGCGTATGTATGACCGACCATAACGGCTGAAGCACTGAAGCTATCCCCCTTATATTCACACCATATGTTTGTGTGGTGCTCCGGATGGTTTATGTTTATTTTAGACCCTATAGGGGGCGCTGGGGTCGCTTTTTTGAAAATTCTTATTTATGGACCGATTTGGCTCAAATTAACACCATATAACACTTAAAAAAAATTAAAGTTTTTGCCAAAATTTGGACCCGATAGGTGGCGCTGGGAGATATTTACGACAAGTTAGATTTCCCCGCATATAAATTTTGTATCAACAACATTAAATTTAATTGTAATAATATAGTTGGCGTTGGTTGTCTATACTTTTTTGAATTTGACATTTCAGTAATTCATATTTCATTTTGCTGTACAATTGTTCGACGAAAACTGCAAATTAGTTTTAATTAATTTTAAATAGGTTAATAATATTTCCATTTATTGCTTCCACAACAAAGCTCCAAAAGGAGTTCACTCACGCCGAGAACTCCACCAAAAATGGTCGTGCCAAAACAACTTACGGCCTACGATAGTGCTATAATTGGAACCATTCCGAACATACAAAAAGTAAAATGTGGAACTGAAACCAATATAGTTGAAAGTGAACGTACAACAGATTCACAAGCGAAATTAAAAACAAGCAGCTATTACACTGAATGGCAAGCTGAACTTAAAGCAAGGAAAAATCTAGAAGTAATTGTTTTAAGCTTACAAAAACAGATAAAAGAACTAGAAATAAAGGTTAGCCTTTTGGACCGTACTGTCCAACCAATCCAAGATAAACAAAGAGAATACCTCACTGATGAAGAGGAGCTTGCACTAGAGACAGAAAGACATCTGACTAAAAGCAAAAGGCCAACGAAGAAACGAAAGGCAGAAGAAAGTCCTGAAACATCTGCCAGAAATCTTGACAATGTGGCTACGGCAAAACATGCAAATTTGCAAGCTCAGACAAATGATAAAAGGACTGAAAAGACAATCATTGGCTCGAAAAGACAGCCATTACCACCACCAATAATGATCTCTGGAGTAGACCGATTTGGTGAACTAAAAAGTATAATTGAGCAAAAAGCTAAGAAAGCGTGCAAGCTCACGTCATATAGCAACAACAATTGGAAAATAAATGTCGATGACAGTGACACTTATAGAGATATCACTGATAAGTTAACAAAAATGAAGTTGCAATGGCACACATATGAAAATAAGGCTACTAGACCAATTAGGGTAGTCGTCAGAGGTCTTCACTTCTCTTGTGATGAACATGATATTGTTGAGGACTTGACTAATAAAAATTTCAAAATTATAGAAGCCAAAAACTTGATTAAAAAAGAAAAAACAACAGTTAATGAAGGGGAACAAACTACAAGAAATAGAAAATTACCCCTTTTTATGCTCGCCTTTCACAATCAAGAAGATATTGAAAAGGTATACGCTATTAAATCAATAATGAATATTGTTGTCAAGATTGAGCCATTTCGAAGAAGATCCAACACTATATCTCAATGCAAACGATGCCAAGCTTTCGGACATACGCAAAGATATTGCAAAAGAGATTTTGCATGCGTTAAATGTGAAGGAAAACATTCAACAAATAGTTGTCCACAAAAAAGAGAAGAGAAAGTTAAATGCATCAACTGCCACGGAAACCACCCAGCTAATTATAGACAGGGTTGCCATTTCAAATCCGTTCTTCCAGTCAGATTTGACTGGAAAAAAAGCAGTCAAAAAACTGGAATTCAGTCAAATAAAACAGTCAAAGAATTTTAAACACAAATCCAGCTAAAAATCCAGCTAAGATAAAAAAAATTGTTTTATTCAATAAAAATAACACAGAATCCATTTTCTTTCATATTTGTACATTAAAGGGTAGGTAATTAAGTATAAGAAAATAAAAATTGTTTTTATAAAAAAACAAAGAATTGTAAATATACACACAAGTCTTAAAATTCATTCAAATAAGTAGTACATTGCAAAATAAAATCATAAATAAACTTTATTCGAAACAAAAATAACAGACTTCATGCTTAAAAAAGAAATAAAAAACTGATAATAAGAATAAAATAAGTTAATGATTTAAAAATTGAATCCAGCTAAAAAAACCAGCCGGCTGGATTTCAAAAAATCTTCCAGCTAAATTCATTTCAATCCAGTCAGATCTGACTGGAAAACAGTCAAAATGGCAACGCTGATTATAGAGGCTGTCCGGCAGCAAAAGAATATCAAGAAAAGAAAAAGAGAGGTACTGCCAAACACAAACAGAACTCTCTTAAAAATACAAACAAGAAACAGGTAAATGTCGAAAATAATAAAAAAGACAAAATACCAATTGCGACTAAAATAAGCACGCCAGTAGTTAATAACAAATCATATTCCCAAATTGTGAAAAATACACGTAAAGAAGAAGAAATATCAGTAAAGGAAATGCTTACTACTATTATTCAAAGATTGGACAATCAAGATAAAGTTATTAAGCTTCTAACCAAAGAAGTGTCCAAAGGAAAAAATCAACAAAATAACAATGATTGAAAATCTGAAAGTCGCAACTTGGAATGCAAACGGTTTACACCAACACATTTCTGAATTTCAGGTATTTTTATGCAATGAAGACATTGACGTCTGCCTGATTTCTGAAACCCACTTCAAACAGGAAACAACGATTAGAATTCCTGGGTACCTCTGTTACCACTCTCCCCATCCTTCTGACAGTGCCAGGGGAGGTAGTGCTGTAATTGTAAAAAGTATTTTAAAACCCTATGAAATGCCCAAAATAGGAAAACAAACCATGCAAGTAGCGATAGTAAACATTCTGACTAAAAGCAAGCAATTTAACGTAGCTGCTATATATTGTCCACCTAGACATTCGCCTACAGAGGAAGATCTTAACGACCTATTTCGATCTCTAGGTAATAACTTTGTCATTGGAGGTGATTTCAATGCAAAACACACCTACTGGGGGTCTAGACTAGTAACGACAAAAGGCAGGAAGCTTTACAAAACAGGGCGAAATTTTAATTGTAATTTTATTTCGACTGGATCGCCTACTTATTGGCCATCCGACCCATCAAAAATACCAGACCTTATTGACTTCTTCATAACGAAAGGAATCAATAGAAAAGAACTTAAAGTTGAAAGCAGTGATGATTTGTCGTCGGATCATACACCCGTGATCTTAACGGTCAACGGCATGTTAGTAGAGCAGATAAACAATGAAAGACTTACCAACAAAAGAACAAACTGGTGTAATTTTAAAAAAATACTCGAAGGTTTTATAAACCTTAGATCTCCACTGGTCACAACAAGGCATATTGACATCGAAGTGGAACAATTCATTGCCGATATACAACAGGCAGCAGAAGATAGTACACCAACTGGTCAGCAACGTAAACAAGCATCGGTAAAATATCCCATAGAAATTAGGGAACTAATATTAGAAAAGAGAAGAGCCCGGAGAAAATGGCAAATGACAAGATATCCCGGCGATAAAACTATATTCAATAGACTTAATAATAAACTTAAAAAGAGTATTAGTGAATTTAAAAACAGATCTCTCACTAAATACCTTTCCAACTTAACTGCTGACAAAGTCACAGACTACTCCCTTTGGAAGGCTGCCAAATATTTAAAAAGACCTCAAACGCAAGATCCCCCGTTACGAACATCTGATGGGAAATGGATCGGCGACCCAAAAGAAAAGGTCAAACTTTTTTCAGAACATTTGACAAATGTTTTTAAACCTTTTCCACCTAGCGTGGCAGGCGAATGCCTTGAATTCTCTGATAGAATTGATGAGGACGTAATCACTTACGTTTCGCTAAAAGAGATCAGCACATGTATTCATGAGCTCTCTAATAGAAAATCACCAGGTTATGATCTAATAACTGCCCAAATCCTGAAGGAACTACCCTTCATAGCATTGGTTAAACTTAAGCTTTTAATTAATGCTTGTTTTAAGCTAAGATATGTTCCACATCACTGGAAGATAGCAGAAATTATAGTTATACCTAAACAAGGTAAACCTCCATCAGAAGTCACCTCTTACAGGCCAATTTCACTTTTACCTGTACTATCCAAAATTTTTGAGAAACTGCTTCTTAAAAGACTAGACAAAATCATAGAGCAGAGAAGGCTTATTCCCACCCATCAGTTCGGGTTTAGAAATAAGCACTCGACAATAGACCAAGTACATCGTATAACAAATATTATAGAAAAATCACTAGAAGAAAAACAAGTTTGTTCTGCATTGTTCTTAGACGTTGCTCAGGCTTTTGATAAGGTCTGGCATAAGGGCTTAGAGTATAAACTTCATAGGGACCTACCTAGACAATACTATGAGATACTTAAATCTTATATTTCAAATAGATTCTTTAGAGTTCGTTATGGTTCAGCGTATTCTGAACTTAAAGAAATACAAGCAGGAGTTCCACAGGGAAGTTTTCTGGGACCAACCCTTTACTTATTGTATACTAGTGATATACCACATACAAACTACATGATGATAGCCACATTCGCAGACGACACTGCTCTTCTATCAACTGATAGATGCGTGACTAAATCAACAGAAAAGCTGCAAAATTCAGTTAACGAAATATGTGATTGGGCACAACGATGGCGAATTAGACTCAATGAGTCAAAGTCCACTCATATCAATTTTACAAATAAAAAAATTATAAATGTTCCGGTGGTTATTAATAACCAAGTAGTTCCTTATTCTAACACAGCTAAGTATCTGGGTATGAATCTAGATGCTAGGCTGAAATGGAAGGAACATGTGAAAAAGAAAGTAGAAGAGTTAAATATTAGATATAGAAAACTTTATTGGTTGCTAGGACATAATTCGGAAATGTCCATTGAGAATAAAATTTTACTATATAACCAGATATTGAAGCCTGTTTGGACATATGGTGTCCAATTATGGGGTTGTACAAGGAAGGCAAATGTAAAAATAATACAGACATTCCAAAACAATGTCCTTCGGGGATTAGTAAATGCCCCATGGTATATTAGAAATAATGACTTGCATCGTGATTTGCAGACTGATCTTGTAACGGAGTTAATTAAAAAGTACGCAATTCGTCACAATGAGCGTCTGCAGATGCATATTAATCCTGAAATAGAAGACGTCTTAAATGTACGATACAATATTCGTAGATTGAGAAGAATTAAACCTCACGACCTTATAATCTAAATAATGAGAACCCGTATTCGAATTGTAATACCTTCTTAAACACAACTGAACGTTGAAACTAAAATCATTTGTCGATCTTTCCTTGATTGGTCATGATTAAGGAGGTGTTTTTAGTGCGGTTAGAGTCCCACACTACTCTGGGTTTCTAACCCTATTGTGTCTTTCGAGATTTTCACCTTCAGTAACAAAAAAAAAAAAAAAAAAAAAATAATATTTCCATTCGATTTCCGGCACAAATAACATAACCAAGGAAAGTGTTCTTAATGTTCAAAATTTATGATTCTTCTTTTGTTTTGTTCGTATTGGTGTATTTCAGACTTGGCAGTCTTAAAAGTTAAAATTTTGGACCCGATAGGTGGCGTTGTTGTCGATCTCCGAAACTGCTCAACCGATTTCAATGAAATTTGTGGATGTATATTCTTCGTTTCCACTTGAAGGATAGAATACTTTTGGACCTGATAGGTGGCGCTGTTGCCGATCTCCGAAACAGCTCTACCGGGTTGATTGAAATTTGTGGATGGGTAGGTATGGTTGCTTAAAGATTGAAATGTTTCGGACCCTATAGATGATTCTTTGCAAAAAATAAGCGAGATAGGAGAACGGGTTGTGAAAGCATTAAAATTATGAATTGACATTGTCCAAATAAAGGACTTTACGTGTTTGAGCAGGACTTAATACAAAAGGTATGAGCAAAGGCGGGTGGGTACAGCTACATATACAAAAGACAGATGTCCGTATGTGCGCACTCATAACTCGGGAACCAATCCTTCAATTTTTATGATTTTTGGTTTAACTTCGCATGGGCCCAAGGAAGGACATATTCTACTTTTTGTCGTGAAAACAAAACTTTATGGGGATTAGGTAGTTGAATTTTTTGGATGTTCCGGGCTTACATGTATACAATTGAAAGTCGGCTCATTTATAATTTTGTTGCGCAACCTCAACGCTCCGAGACTTTGTAACAGAACGCGTTTGATTTGGTGGTGAAGGATGTCAAATCAAATGTCATGCAAGCGACGGTATTGAGGAAAAATTTCAAAGACAAACATTCTCATTCCACGGAATCCGATTATTGAGAACGAATTTGTACGTCGTGTACTCTAAACCATTTTAGTCAAATAGCGGAAGGTTGGTCGACACGTTAATCTTTTTTTTTTTGCGTTTGTCTACGCCTTTTTTAAAAGCTATAGCTGGGATCAATAAAATTAATTTCAGGTGGAAGTGAAAATTATTTTAGTCAAAAAGTCAATTTTGGGCGGGACGAAGTTCGCCGGGCACGCTAGTATATATATAATTCTTTCGGGGTGAAACTCGATGATGTTATAACTCGATAACCCCTGGGATGATTTTCATGATTCTTTTTTGGGTTTGTTCATATTGCTGTATATCAGGTTTAGGAATAGAGAAAATTCTAGAAAATCGCCGTGCGGCCCTGCTTTAGTATCCAATAATTCTTCCTATTAAATTATTTTGACTTTTCTATCTCAAAATTTAATTGGAAAACTACGTGCTTTGTGCGGATATTTTTGTTTTCAAAAAATAGATTGATAAAATCGAGATAAAATTAATGTATTATACAGTTGATAAGATAAAAATTAAATGAAATAAGTTTAAACGCAGACAAAATAGTTATTGAGAAGCAAATTCCTTTTCAGTAATTTTTTGAAAATGCCAAGAGGAATGCGCGCATATATTGGCCGATGAACAAGGCAAGCAAGTCAATAACAAATATATCAATGAAGCCAAACTGAAGAAGAACGCGAAGAATGGGACATCGCATGGCATAAGACCAGATCAACAGGCAAGAAAATTGAGAGTGCACGTAATGAGAACTGCGTCAAACCGTACTGCTGCTGGGATGTGAACAAGTTCAAATCGAAGAGTGGCAAGACGCGCGTCATTGCCGACATTCGAATGATTAGCATTTCAGTATGAACCAACAGAAAACTATGGCGGTGATGCGATTTTCGATATTGGAGCGATGACTATAATTGTGTGCCACCATATTGAAACGCGCTGAAATTTAAAGGCGAAATGAACGGCCTTTGCTGTGCGAGTGGCAAAGTGAAATTGATACTAATAGATGCACCTCCGCTCCGGATAAAATATCTTGAATCGGATGATCTTCTAAGGAACATTCCCCAGTACAACAAGAACAACTGTTTCCGTCTGACTTCGTTCGGAACAAAAATCATTCAAAAAAGTGGTTTCATGCCGACTTGCAGGGCAATATTTTCTCTTATGCATCATGCAAACACACATTTTCTAACAATGGCACGGGATTCTACGCTGCGAAATTCGAATTAATAGATTCAAGGCCAAATTTACAATCGGATATGGGTGCCTTCTTGCCAGTAATTGAGAACGTACACCAATATTCGCAGGTGTACATCATTTTTTCGCAGGATGATCAAGTCGATAGGCGGTACAGAGGGCGAACAGGAGTGACAAAAAACGTCATTTGACGATTGCAACAAATTTTTAATGCAAACAAGAACAACGCTTACGATGTTTAAAACGGCGGTAGAGAAAAATGAACTCAGACAATCGCAGATTTGTCTTCAAACCTGATAATGGAACCGCAATTTGAAAAAAAAAAAAAAAAAAAAACACAGAATGGATAGAAAACGGGTAGAGGTAGTGTCACTTCAGGTAACGGGTGATTTTTTAAGAGGTTTAGAAATTTAAAAAAAAAAAAACACAAAAAATTCGAAAAAATGAATGAAATATTTATTTGAATCGATAGTTTGAACCTTGCAATTTAATGTTTAAAGATAATTTCATGCAAATGTTGACCGCGGCTGCGTCTCAGGTAGTCCATCCGCTGAGTCCAATTTTGGCATACTCTTTCACACATATCGGCCGGTATCTCACGAATGAATGCATGGATGTTGGCTTCCAGTGCGTCAATCGAAGCGGGCTTGTCCCTATACACATTAGCCTTGACATACCCCCACAAAAAATAATCTAATGGTGTCAAATCCCACGATCTAGGCGGCCAATTGACCGGCCCGAAACGTGAAATTAACTGTTCACCAAACTCGCCTCGCAATTGCGCCATTGTTTCGCGTGCTGTGTGGCATGTGGCACCGTCTTGTTGAAACCACATATCATGCAAGTCAAGAACTTCCATTTCGGGAAAAAAAAAGTTTGTTATCATCACTCGGTAGCGTTCACCATTGACAGTAACTCTGCGATTCGCATCATCTTTGAAGAAATATGGCCCAATAATGCCGCCGGCCCATAAACCGCACCAAACAGTGGCTTTTTCGGGATGCATTGGTAGCTGTTGCAATGCTTCTGGCTGATCTTCACTCCAAATGCGGCAATTTTGCTTATTTACGTACCCATTCAACCAAAAATGAGCCTCATCGCTGAACACAATTTTTCGATAAAAAAGCGGATCCTCGGCCAGCTTTCCAAGAGCCCATTCACCAAAAATTCGGCGTTGTGGTAGGTCGGCTGGCTTTAGTTCTTGCACAAGCTGTATCTTAAAAGGCTTTACGCACAAATCCTTCCGCAAAATTTTCCACGTAGTGCTGTAACAAAGGCCTAACTGCTGGGAACGGCGCCGAATCGACATTTCGCGGTCTTCTGTCACACTAGCTGATACGGCCGCAATATTTTCTTCACTACGCACAGTACGTAAACGTGTTGGTGGTTTAATGTCCAACAAAGTAAATTTGGTGCGAAATTTGGTCACAATCTTCCGAATAGACTGCTCAGAAGGTCGAGAATGCCGATCATAAAATGGAAGCAGTGCGCGATGAACATTTCGAACCGAGCACGAATTTTGATAGTAAAATTCAATAATTTGCAAGCGTTGTTCATTTGTAAGACGATCCATGGTTAAATTGCAAACCAAACTGAAGCTGTTTGACAGTGACACAAGGTACTAAACACACGTCAGCTGTCAAAACCAGTGTTGCCAAAACCAAACCAGCTAAGAAATCACCCGCTATAACAAAAATTATTTCAAATTTACATTACCTAACGAATTTTGGTGGAAGGGAGTTCGCCGGGTCATCTAGTAATTTTTCAAAGTCTAATTGTTTTCAAAATTAGTTGCAAATAGTATAAGCCTCGTCCATAAATCGCTATTTTTTTGCGGTGTGCTACCAATAGCTATTAAATTGGTTAATATCTATCTATCTCCTTTTCTTCTTGATTCTTAAATGATCTTAACTGTCCCAAATAAATATAGTTCTCAACATATCACTTAAGCTATCGAGTGTAATATAATAACATAAGGACAATGGGTAGAGTTGATCATCACTTTTGCTATAGACTGAATTATGCATAGTCCGTAGTTTTTATAAATTGAGGCCAACTATGTTACCATTGTCTGAATGTTGTCCGCTTTTTGTGATATCATGACAACATCGTCAGCAAATTTCAAATTGTTCAAATGTTGTTGACTTAGGTGACATTAGGGCGTTCAAATCAGGATGTCGATTTGAAGAAGTAAAACAGACACTTCTTCGATGATATTTTGTGCGAACTCATGTCATACCTACCCTTGCTAACAATCGAGCATACTGAAGGGTCCGCCCACGTCTAGAAAACAATATTCTCCCCAATGACACTAAGCAACATTTTTTAGCTTTCATAGGTTGTAAATTAAATGGAACCTATATCATATCGAATCAGCACAATGCTCGACTAAACATTGCAGCAGTCATTGTAACTCTTATACCCTCCCAACCTTACCCAAGTAAATCATTTCATTTTCTTCTTTTTTTCACAAAAAAATTAATTCCGTCAAATCAGCTGCCTACTTAAAATAAACTTCCATACAAGTTAACAGATTTCTTTTTTAAAACTTTTAGGATGAAGACATACAAATCGGATCATGAGTGTGTATGCTAATCGCTTCCTCCTGTAGGTAAACAAACTTTGGTCATCTTAGTCAGCAGTCAGCACTGTCATCTTCCATTGTTTCATCGTCCTTGGTTTTTTGTTTTGTTTTTTTATATTTCCAGACCCCAAAATTTCGCGCTGACCTTTCTGTTCCCAATAAATTCTATTAGTGTAATAGAAAAGTCTGGCGCGCGCTCTCCCTTTTATGAGGCCCTATATCTTTGTAGCCTTTCAGGTGGAATGAGAACATATAAAGTTAACTTATGGACATCCTGTGCGCGTGTACTTCATAGGGACCAGTTCATTCAACACTCAGCCATGGGTAAGCACAATGGACCAAAAAGCAATTTGCGAAATTAGTTTTATATAGTAAACGGGTGCATGTTAGGAAAGAAAGAAGATAAAAAACAAAGAGAAACGAACTCGAAGTTACCTCATGGCCCCAGACTTTAATGATGAACGAGCGAACCAGTTGGATAACCAAATGGCAGAGGAGGTCGTTTGCTTGTGAAGGTAAAAAACAGCCTGAGTGGTGTGAAAACTTTTGCAACAATGAATTTTTTTCTTTTTTCTTTTTTTTTGCTTCACCAAAGTTGACTCACATAATTTTGTACCATAGTGTGGTACAGGTTAAGCAAATTTCCAGGTATTATCGTATAATTTTTCGGTTGGAAAAACAAATTCAAGGGCCAGGCCCGGAGCGTCAAGGAACAGCTTAAATGCGAGCTTTTACAGTAAAGTGCAGTTCGAGTGTTTGTTTTCGGATATTGAAGAGTAATAGACTTTGGTAGGAGGTTATATATCTTATCCGGTGTGTTGTCTGCATGTGGGTTCTTCATCGTTGTGACATCAAAGAGCTTGGAGTCCGGATGGGATCAAGTGCGTTAATGCGGTTTAAAATAAGGATGTTGAGTTTTATTTTTTATTTTTGTTCGGAAAGAAGAAGCTTGCTTGAAATAATGAAATAACAATGCTTAGATGGGGATGTAGATGTGCATTTTTTATGGCTATTACAATTACAATTGAAAATTTAAAGTGCGGCATTGAGTTTTAAAAATTATATGAACAGAGATCGGCTTTTGGGTAGTAATTTTTGAGTAATAATTAAAAAACAGATTTATTTGATTTTTTTTTAGAAAAACTACGTAGGTATGGGATCTTATTTAGAATACTGATATGATCTTTAATATGTATTTTGATCAAAAGCGTTTTTTGTAAAAAAAAAACGGAACTTTAAGTCCACAAACTCCAAATCCGAAGTTTGAACGAAATCCTGGCAGCTGTTTAGGCTGTAGGTCTGTGGAAGGACGGACAGACAGACGGATAGACGGACAGGCCGGACAGAATTTTGCAAACCCCTTTTTTGAGTTCGTGTATCATCGTAATGTCAGAATTGATTAACATCTCGAGTTCGAAATTTTGTACGAAAACAATACTGCCCTTATAAATGGGCGGCAAAATATCCCCACACAAAAATGTTTGGATTTGCATTAGTTACGCAAGCGATCAAGTTTTCAAAGCAACTAACTTTACAATTACTGTTTGTTTATTAAGACATACCTACTCTATGTTTCTTTATTTTGCCAAATCGGCAAGAACATTTTCTTTGAGGTAAGACGGAGCTTTCAATCGCAATGAAGAGACATTTTTTTCAATACATATTTCAAAACCGAGTTACGAGTTTTTGACATATGGATATGCTTTATTTTTCAAGTTTTCAAGCCTTAACATTTCCCCAACTCTATATCTTTTTGCAGAATCTTTTATTTAGACAGCCACACTTACTAAAATTAGAAACTTTAATTTCGACAGATTTTTGAAACATCCCTTAAGACCCAGCCAAGAACAGTTTCTCTCGTTTTTAAAATTATTCCACCAATTATTGTGTCTATCTAAAGGCTTGTTTATACAGAAATTGTATTTGAACTGATGGCCAATCGGATAGAGTGGAGTTATGTTGCAATGTCTACTTCCCTTAGAAATTCGCTGTGTAGCAAGTATGATGATGACTTTCTTCCCTGGACTGCAGCAAAATCCCATCTCACCTAGGCGCTGTTGCAGAACTGCTGTAAATATGGAAGAGGCATCGAAATTGATTGGAATGTTGATTCACACAGGCAAAATTACGCCGAGAGTTGTTGTATCTATACAAATAAAGGTTTTCATCTAGAAGAAGAAGTCCATGGGCACTGGCTGCAGAAACGAGCCGTATTGTAAACAAGAAAGAGATATAAAGATTATTTGTTGCAGGATGTACATTGTACATGTTCAAGGAGGTGTAATTGCTGACATAGCTATCCTGTATCCTCACAACCACACAAATACACACCCAGAAGTCAATGAAAAGTGTTTCTCCTATAGATAGGTTCTATCTATATAAATTGCTTTGTATCACTTCATATCTCTGAGCGCATTTGAGCGATAAATTCAGTAAGTCTTATGATATTTTACCGTTTGCGGTAAATTGTGTAACCTTTAACGACGGTTTAAGGTAGTAGAGGTTTTCCTGAGGACTGGAAATAGGAACGGAGGTCCATATATATTGATTTTACTGGACATCAATAATGTCTGCGGTGGATGGGTGCTTTGTGGACTTTTTGGGGTTAGCTTGGGCCTAATATTGAGCACTGAACTGAATTTATTGACATAAAAGTTCAAGGCCGTTTGGCGATGACATCAGAACCAGCAGAGTGCAAGTGCATGGAACAATAACATTCTACGTATACAAATTTTATAGAAACGCATGTAGGGTAATCGAAGGATGCCAATAAAAGTGTCCGATGGAATGCTTGTTTTAATTAGAAACATGGCCTTGGGTAAATTTTGTTATAGAGAAACTTTCACAATAGCTGAATGTAGAAACGAAATTCGAATCTGCACGAGATGATGTTTACTTTGGGGAGAAAGGGGTAGGACAGTTTGCTACAGATACTGTAATCGCTTTTGAATATTTATTTAGTAGGAATTTAAGTCTGAATTCTATTGTCTTGAATTGGTGCCTTTATAAGATGATCGCCTTTTCCCAATACGTTCATTCTAAAATATTTCTTAAGATTAAGAAAATACATATTAGGTCTCTGATAGTCTGACTGGCCTCCACAGTACGCAGGTAGGGAAGCTTATATATAAAATTCTTCACATTCTGTTCTTCGTTTTGGAGGTACCTACAATAGCAATTCTTTTAAATAAATTTACTTGTTAGGTTTAAAGCCACGTACGGTTCGGTGATTTTTGCTAGGCTGGATAAACGACTTGCAGGGTTGCTGCAAGTAGTGCTGTGTGAGCCCAGTAAGTATTAGCATTAGTTGAAAAGCTACAGAGAAGTGAGTATGTAATATTGAACCAATGGCCTGCTAGCGCAGTGGCTTAGTGGTTAGTTAGTATGTTGGGCTACTAAGTGCGGGGTCCCATATTAGAGTCCCGTATAAACCCAATTTCCAACTTAGCCTACTGGAACCGGCATAGAATTGTAATCTAATAGTAAACCCAAGTAGGGAGCTGCAGGGAGGCAGCATGCCCTTATACGTATTCTAAAGGGTGGTTAAATTTTAAGGGTCGATGTTGAATGTGAACCACACCTAAGCGTCAAGTTTTTTTCTGCATTTCATTTGACATTTCTCAATTTCAGACTAACTCAATTTGAACCATGGAAAGATACACAATCGAACAACGCGTTGAAGTTATTCAGGTTTATTATGAAAATGGGCGTTCAAATGATGATTAATTTTCGAAGAAAATCATCTTCAATGATGAGGCACATTTTCACCTCAGTGGATTCATCAATAAGCTGAATTGCAGCATTTGGGCAAATGATAATCCAAGAGTGATTGTCGAAAAACCAATGCACCCACAAAGAGTGACTATTTGGTCCGGTTTATGGGCTGGCGGCATCATCGGGCCGTATTTTTTCCAAAATGAGGCCGGTCAGGCAGTTACTGTGAATGGTGTTCGCTATCGTGAGATGATAACGAACTTTTTATGGCCCGAATTGGAAGATATGGATGTGGACGATATCTGGTTTCAACAGGACGGTGCCACTTGCCACACAGCTAACGAAACAATGGCTCTTTTGCGCGACAAACTCAATGGCCGTGTTATCTCACGTGGTGGCGATGTCAATTGGCCGCCAAGATCATGTGATTTGACACGTTTGGCTTCTTTCTTTGGGGTTATTTTCAATAAAAGATGTACCTCGATAACCCAGCAACAATTCAAGAGCTAAAGGATGAGATAATTCGGCACATTAAAGGCATAGAACCTCAATCATGCCTCAGCGTCATCGAAAATTTGGACCATCGGAAGGAGGTGTGACGCTATGGTCGCGGCGGCCATTTGGCCGATATTTTGTTCCATACAAAATTGAACCATACCAGTATTATCATAATAAAAAGAAATGACAGTAATTTCCTAAATAATTAGTGTTTTATTCAAAATCAACATCGGCCCTTAAAACCTAACCACCCTTTATATCAGAAGGGTAACATTTAATAATAAAAAAAATAGTTTTGGGGACTTACTTCATTCCTTCTTTTGGAAATAAGGCCCCAAAAAAAGGAAATAAAACCCCAAATTTTATTAAAAATCGTTGTTGTTTCCTGTAGAATTTGTTTGGGGCCTTATTTCGCAGAACCTTTTCTTCTGATTGGAACTGGGTAAAGAGTTCCACAACAGTGGTTCCTTTTTACTTCGCGGTTTTCACAAAGAAAAAAAAAAAAAAAAAAAAAACAAGGCTATACCGAAATTAAATTGAGATCTTTGGTAAAAATTAAGTCAAGTTTTCCTGTGTTGTTGCAAACTGACGCCGGTTTAAAAATGAAGTAAGCTTCCTTAAAATGTTATTATAGAGAGATGACTGTTTTTTTTTTATATGTAATTTTTAGAAACTGCTTGGTCTAAAACTATTGTAAATTGGAGATATTATGAGGCTCCAGAAGAAATGCTTCTTAGACACCTTTCAGTTTTTTATTAAATTCGATACCTAAAATGGTTATATAATAATCTAAGACATCTTTTCTATTTCGGGCAACAAAATTCTCGCTTGTTACAGATTATAAAGTGTACCTAATATTAAACTTCCAAAAGTGACTCTTCACGTACACTGCCCTACTGTATATGGTACACCTTTCCATTGCAACCTATGATTTGAAGATTTTTCTCCGCAATAGCAATCATTTCCGATGTATTTTCCAAGGATGAGTACCCACAAGCCACAAGAGACCAGCCAATATAATCCTATTCTTCCAATTTCAGATTGCTTTTCGACATATCTGAAAATTTATCGTTGCCAGGATACAAGATGTGTGTTTATCATGTCTTTTTGCGACAGTTGGGCGTTAATGAACACCATTTCAATGCATGACAGCATATTGTGGCAAATTGGCGATGGAGCTACCAATATGAATCGAAGCGGTATCCCTCTTCCATTCATATTGGTGAAGAGTGATTATGATGATGCTTACCTTTGATTTTTCCGTAGCTAGTCGGTGGTCCGTGAATTTACCTTATTAATGTGAGCCATGAGCCCATACTTCATTAAACCGCCGGAGAGGATAATAGAAGGTATATGACTTTGCATCAAACTGTAGTAGAACTCTCCGAATATATTCCCCTGCCAGGATGTGCCCTTCATTTTAAAGTGAATTTACAATCAAATCTGCACGAACTGAGCTGCAATTTGACCTTTGACCATGCAAATTTTTGAACACAACAGAGAGATTTACAGCTGGAACTAAATTTTTTGTTGGCTTACAACATCCTTTCGGCGTCATACTTCTTTTTGTGAACTACTAGCTAACCCGTGCTCGCCTTGCCTCGCCAGAGTTCCACTTCACACACACACACTAAATTTCCTCCACTGAACGCTAGGAAAAACCCATCCGATGTAGCTTCAATCGAACGTTTTTGTTTTTTGAATTGTATAAAATTTATAGTTTAATGCTTATTGTTCAACTTCAGTATAACAAATAATGATGATTAGTATCTCAAAATCATTGCACACAATTGAACTTTATATTAAAAAAAATCGTATTTCATTTGGATAAGTTATTCCAAAGCTAGGAACTAGAAGTCACTCGAGAATTACAACTTTTCTTAGATATCAGCCTAGATTTCCGCTTCCGGACAGCGGATAATGGTAAAATATATCCTATAATCTAATCTCGACAATTTTCAATGCAACTGTGAAAATCGGAATCAATTTCGTGCAGTACTTTTTTAATCTATTCCGAACAAACACCTTACAGCCAGAATAAAAGTCACAGTTTTACTATAGTGAGGATCAGCATTTAAAATGTTCGTTTGTGTTAGACTGCACGCTTGCTGTACCATCACGAACACATCGTTTACAGCACACACTCTTTTCATACACACCAGCTTTCGAAGTTGAATACGGACTTTTGCCGCTCTAAATATGTCAGTTTTCTCTGTAAAAAACCTCACAAACTAACCCGTTTTGGTTATTAAAAAAACAAAAAAAAAGTTTAAACAATCTGAACCATTTAACACTTGAACCAGCAGCTTGCAATTGACTGCTTTTTGACTTCTTTCTTATCTATATGTATTTCACGGACGGAACTACTGACGGCATACAAAGGACCCCCACAATGGTGCAAATTAGAGAGAGCACTATTTTGTAAAACATGAATGGGAAGAGGATCTTCTATAATGAAGCACTTTTTCCTTTCATATCATGTCCACACCACAAACAATAGCATAACAGTGAGCGGAGAAGTTTTTCCTTTCGCAGTTGGGAGGAACGGGTATGTGATGATGATGAGCTATTCTGCTGAGGCTGACGACAAAAGGCGTCACACTCAGTTCTGCCTCTGAGTGGTTTCGTTGTTCTCGTCATTGCTCATTTCTGATTTTTCTCGTATTTTACAATTTTTTTATTTTTCAGAGTTTCCAACAATTTACATGAGTTTTTCGTTCGGAGGATTCAGGGTGGAAGTGACATGCGGATTTCTTCTTTAAAAGATGTATTACATTTTATTTCATTTTTTGCTTTTGACAGTCATGTCACAGACAGTGATATCAAGAAAAGGGACAATGATTTCAATTCGACTTGGTTTTGTGTAACGTTTCCTTTGGAATTCTCCTATCATCGTTTGGAATCATTAGTTTTTCAACAGTTTTCTAATTAAATCCATGTTGCTAGAAATGGAATCACAATATTACATTCAAGATCACTATGGTGTTCTGCTGTTGTGGACATACATGCAAGTACATATTTTGAATAGTGATTGGAGAAATTACGGATATATCTCGAGAATTTTTCTAAATCTTGCTGCGGTTGTGAAGCCCATTTTTTGGGTATATTTTATTATATTTGTAAAGACACTTTTAAAGCGACATCTGATATAAGAGTCTTCAACTTTATTACTTGATGATCTTGCTCAAAGTGTGCATGTTGACCGAGTTATTGTCACATAGCCACGGATGGTTTTGTCGAATCGTTTAAGGAGATCTGAATCGCCGGTACTCGTACTAAATTTAGTTAGTATAAATATATTATTAATTTCATTAATACAATTTAAACTTAGTTATACTAATAAATTTATTTAATAAATAAATAGTTGGCACAACAGTTCCAGAGGGACCCTAGGCCTAGCTCCTCACAGTCATTCGTTTTGCGTGAGATTTTCATTTTTGGAACGAGTGGAAGGGATCTACAATTTTATGCCGATTCCAAACCAAACGGCTAATTGAAGCTCTTTCAAGATAGTTATACTCTCGGATGTTTGTCAGACGTTCGAGAGAGGTGGTGCAGTGGAAAAAAGACCCTAAGTTGGAATTTGGGGGTTTGCGGGATTCGAACCTCGGACTCCGCGCTTACTAGCCCAAAACGCTAACCACTAAGCCACTGCGAAAGGTCGCTTATCATTACGTAAATCCTTCAAAGTACGATTCAGGGCCTCCAATGCGCGTTTGTAAGCCATTGTGTATTCGTCCCATATGATAATCTTACATTGCTGCAGTACTTTAGCCATCGTAGTGTTCTTTGAAATGTTGCATGTAGGCTCTTCATCCACTTGCAGATTCAATGGCAATTTTAATGCAGAATGAGCTGTTCGACCGTCATCTAACAAAGAAGCTCCTATCCCAGAAGAGGCTAGGGCCAAAGCGATCTCAGATCTCGAACGAATTGTAGCCAAAATCAGTGAAATCAGGAATGTATTTCGAGTTCCATCGGGCGCATCAAGGAAGAAAATTCCGCCATCTTCGTTATCGACTGCCTGCATCAATTCATCGTACACTTTCTTTTATTCTTGGTTCAACATTGGCACATTTGTTCGAACAGCTTGACTCAATGCGATTCGATCGAAGTCCATTTTTCGCTCCAGTTCTCGATTAAGTGCGTCTTGCATTGAACGATTTGGCTGTGGCATCCCCAATTTGCACAACAAATTGCCACTCATGAGCAGACACATATCCTCGATCAAAATCAAAGCTTTGTTGCGCATTTCATCTGACATCTCCAGTTCATTTTCCGATGTCACAGTTCGAATTCGATGCAAAATATCGTCGGCCATCATATCATCTTTGTTTAATCCAAGTATCTACTTCATTTCAAAAAGTTACTTAATGTAACATAGTAAACATAATTTATTAGATTTCTATCCAGTTTATTTTTTTTTTCAAAGTGTTTTTTGCCATATAAACTTTCATAACCTCTTTCATCCCCTCAAAGTTTTGTTTTCGCGACAGAAAGTAAATATAAACCTGATATACAACAATAGGAACAAAACAAAAAAAGAATTATGAAAATCGTCCCAGGAGTTATCGAGTTACATGATCATCGAGCTACACCACGAACGAATTATATATATAGAAGAAGATAGAAGAAGATAGATAGATAGAAGATTAAAGAAGTATAGAAATAGAATAATTGTCAGAGTAATTCCAGACATCCTCGAAAAACTTGGTCGAATCGAATCAAATTCGTACAATCCTGAAGGATTTTTGGACTGATCCTTGGAATCAGTTTTTTTTATCACATTATTTCTTGTTGACATCGCATTTGCCCTAAGCAACGAACTGCCGTCAATATTCGCTGATGGGTGGAAAACACCAGACAGAGAGAGTGGCGATGTCTGTTCGGTACACCTGGACATGTATATCTTCTTGTTGACCCTTTTATGCCGAATTTATGCAATTTCAGAAGCCGCTTAGTGGTTGGTGTTAAATCGTGTTTATCGCCAAGAAATACCTACTGTCGCAATCATGCATATAGTAAATCAAATGTCATGGTAAAAGTAATGTCCTTGGAATTTTCAAAAATATCGAACTGAATTTTTTAATAGGCACCTAATCCCTCCTGCTCACAAAATGGAAGAGAGGATTAATCGCTTCCTATATATTACACCACAGATAGGTCTCCAAGCATTTCTGAACATGAAACTCATAGAACATAGAACTATAATCGTAAACTAAAAAGGAACAAAACTGTGAAAATTTGTATGGTACAATCTGCTTTGTTAACGTAACTCAACTTAACTTATTCACAAGCTAGGATTGTTAAAGGTACCTCTTCCGCGACGTAAAAATGTATAAAGTACCTTTGCGACGAACAAAAGAAAAAAACCTAAGTAGGTACAGGCTCCAGGCCTACAGCGTAACACAGTTTTCATAGTATTTTTCTAGATTGTATTTACTAAACCTGGGCTCAGGGCTGGACTGCTTCTTATATTTGTTCAGTTTCCTGTCCCAAACTCCATGGATTCTAAAAATTTGCCAAAATGATGATGCAGTTAAAAAATATATCGCTGTTTTCAAATTTCTTCGAGAATACAATTTATAGAAAATGCTTTTTTTTTTTTTTTAAAACGCCCCCTTGCCCATTCGCACACACATATTTTTAAACGTTTTAAATTTCGAAAATATGATTAGTTTAACTTCCGCAAAAAGGGTCCTTGCGACTTTTTTATGATAACGTAACCTTTAAAGTAATGCTCATTCATGTTACTCGTGCGCCATCTAGCGTACATTATTGAAGATATTATATTAGCCCTCTTCATCCACTCACATAATTGATTTGGTACAACTTCATCTCCTTCGCGCTAGGTGCGACTATCGGTAACAAACACACGTTCGATATTATTTCAGGTAGATTAAAATTACCATCAACGACTACACCTATCTACCTGTAAGAAAGACGACGTTTTAAGAAACCAAACACAACGTCGTAATTGGGTGGTTTTGAGCGCATAAAGACAGCACAACCATCATCGTCCTCCGCGAATAATCCTTTATCGATTTACGGTAGTATTGGAAATCAAAACACATCAAACACGCGCATTTCTGTACAAACAAAGCTTCCGCTATGACCCCATTATACCTACAGTTTTTTTTTTTTTTTGTTGCCATCAAGGATCATCGGTAAAAAAAAACTGTATACATAATATCACTCAGCGACGATGGCAAGAAATCGCAATCCTGAAAGTTATTCGATACGCATCTTTACCTATACCTGTATATAATGGAACTTTTGAACAAGTGTTTGTTTTCACTTACCAAGGACAACATTTTAGATTTTAGCTCCTCAGTGCGGAAGTAGATGCTGATATATACTGTTGCCGGCTCATGGTACATATTCCACAAAGTGAAAGAAGTTCAAAAAGAGATATATAACTTTGAATTTGAATCAAAATGCAGAATACATTAGAAGTGTTCCGGGACGAAGGAAACTCCAAAATGCGAGGTAGGTTTCCTGTTGCGTTGCCAAAGGGAATAAATCAAAATAATTATTACGGCTGGGGCTTCTATTTTATGTGCGTGGAAATTATTCTTTTGCTGTCAAAGAGATCGAAAATATGCAGGGTCATGTGTACAGTTATCATATAAATTTTATAATTTGGGACCACAGTCAATAGCTGTGTATTTCGACTGTTGTAAAATATTTGCATTTAGTGGTGTATAATCGATACGGAAACTGGGTGGCCAGAAATGCATCACCATATCGAAGGATGCCATAACTTTGGCAAATGTCGGCAACTGTCGGTTTTAGTTTGATCTTTGATACCCTTGAACAGATGTTGAATAAGTACTCGTCGACTAGACATATTAAGAGAGGTAAGTCTTCAGAATCTCGGAAGGCTTGAGTACTTTTTAACGGAATAGTTGTCAGACTGTGAAATATTATTTGACAGAAGTATCACTAGGTACATGGTTCCAGGGCAAGTTTTTACTACAGAAAATTTATGAATTTTGAATGTGTCCTCAAGTGATGTAACCGGACACACACCTTTCGTGTCAATGGCAACTTTTAAGATGTTTCATAGCCCCCATTGTCCCCGTGAAGACACGGGCCTATAAGGAAAAGCCCCAGCGCGATACTAATAATCATACTTAGAGTCGAATTTAAACTCAAAATATTAAGTGTGTAGGTTAAAAATGATTAGTACTAAAGGCTCACAGTCTCTGATAGTAGCTCCCCAAGAGAATATCTGACAACGACAAAAGTGTGAGTGCGGCAACTTACAAGCCGAAGTTATCGCTAAAATGATTGAACATACTGTAAACAGAGTCCAAATGGTCATCAACAATGGAAAACATCTTCAAAAAGTACTTAAAAAAAAGTTTTAAATTAACCTAAAAGAAAACTGCTGGCAAACATCATCGGATAAGTATTATTGGACAACCCTTTTCTAAGTTACTTTCTGCTGAATGTTGACATCCTTGCCCCTATATGAGCTGTATTCTCTTGTCTAGGAGAAAAGTGTTCGATTCAGCGTGTAATATGCTCAAACAGATCGTTTAAATCGCAGCCGGAGAGTAAGAGGAGGTCTAGATTTCTATAGAGCAGATGGCTCGACAGAAGAAAGAAGAACAACCATGACATACACTTCAGTATTTTTTTCGGTGCCATTTGTTCTAAGCGATAAAATTGGATAGAAGATCTTGAGTTTTCGACAGGCAAGTTAGGGCCTTTCAATATTTCGCAGCCAAAACCGCTCACGCCCCCAAGAAGAAAAAGAAAGGCCATCAAACTGATAGTGATAGGGCAACCTCCAGCGGTCTAGGTGTCCCAACATCCCCAGATTTATTATTTATTATGTGAAAGGGGTTGTTGTACTGCGACCTATTGGTCTATTGTACCCTCTGCTTACGCCTCAGAGAAGTATATTCCCTCATAAGAGTTCCCCTCACAGTATAATTCTTTTCGGAATCATTTTAGAGGTTCTTGCACTCTTCTTTCTCCTTGGCGGAAGAAATCCGTCCTATAGCATTTTCTCCAGTCCAATTTCCTTTAAGAATGTATGAGATGAGAGCTGGCTGCAGTGACAGTATTTTCTTATTAGACAGTTGGTACTTGCCCAAGTATTTTAATCTTTTGTGGGTCAATGCCCCACATGATCCCAACAAGTGTTCTGGGATTTCACTGGACTCATCGCAGAATCTGCAGAGACCTTCTTCAGATATACCCAGTTTCCAGAGGTGTTCCTTGAGTCTACAGTGCCCCTAGGAACCTTGTGAGGATACGGAGGTTGTTTTTGCTCATGCCGATGCAAGCTTGGAATCTTTTCCGGTTGTATTGCCCCAGAAGTTTCTTGGCCTGCCTCATGCCCTGAGTGTTTTGCCAGGTTCTTGCCCTGTTTTCTTCCTCTAGTTTCCTAAATTCTTCTTTGAGGGTGTGATCCCCTATTCCGCAGAATGGTTCAGGACCTATGAAAGTTCCCCAGATGCCATCATGGAGTTTAGTGAACCACCGCCTGTAGTGGTAAATAAATGCGGGTATCTGTCACATGAAATATGAAATGTTCTTAGCTCTAAAAATTGTTAATGTTCAATTACCGGAAACTGCCACAACCTTTACTGTCTTCGTGCCCCTCAACTTCTATTGAGAATCTGAGTTACATCGATATCACTTATCAGAAAGGCAGTAGTTAATGGATATATAAGAAAAAACGTCTGACAAACCAATTGGTTGAAAGAAGCTGGTTTAAGAGACCTATGTCCAACAGAGATCTGTAGAGACATAACGCTGACAGCGCCGGTCGGACCACGGTCTCAAGAAAATAATAACTCCAGTCAGCTCTGTCCCTAGCCAGCTGATTCTATTTACGTTGGTTGAGGTCCTCAACCTTTGTATCCTCAGCTTTTTGATCAGTTCAGCGTCACAGTCAATCGACCCTAACGATGTATTCGTCGGAACGGAAAATTCTCGGATTTTATACGATTCGGAGGATTTTTGCTGCGAGGTATTCTTCGGAGCAACTGTTCCGACATTTTGTAACGCGTACCTATCGGCAAATTCCGTTGAAGTGCATTTTTTTGTTAAATTTTTGACAGCTAGGTTTTGATATCCTCCGACAGAAATTAGTTGTGGAATTTGTTTACGATTTGGAGTGCGGTGCGCAAGGTAAGAGAAAATGCAAAGCACATGTGGCGAACTCTTCAATATACGGCAGCGCCATGCATTCTATTTCTTCTTTGCCTATGTCTCTTGTGACGTAAATGCAAAGAGAACATGAATATCTTGAATTTCCTTCAGAGTTTCCCTTTTTACACCACGCTGCACTAACCAACGTATTGATAGCCATTCTACCTGTAGTTAAACTTTTATTGATTTCAAACTTACACAGGCCGTTCAGTGTGTCACAGGTTATCTCATTTACAAAAATACAGCAGGGACACCTTATGCACGTCTGTTTTCCACACTTATTTTAAATAGACTGCTTTATTAAGCTAAACAGTGCTAACATCAGGCCGCATAGACTTGTCAGATGCATTTAGCTCGTGTATATACTATAGCCACTCTGACAATTTCATTGAGTTTAATGTTTATTACATATATCGCAAAAACTAATCCGCATCCCAACATTGCACCATATGTCAAATGGAATGGATTTCCAAACAACGACGCACGTACAACACATAAAAAAGTTCTCAGCGTCCATAATTCAAAGTCCTGCAACAATAAATACACAGATACAATAACTCACATCACCCGTACCGTAAGTTGTAAATAATTGCACAGCATTCCGTGTGTCTTTTTACATATAAATACATATAAATGGAATTTCAAAAATGAAAAAAAAAAATGATTCTTCGAAATATAATACATTTTTCTCGTCAAGATGAAGAGTTTCCATTTCGTCGCACCATTTTCACAGATCACACAGGTTACTCAACCCCGCATGTTTTATGGGGTGCATACATTGAAAAAAAAGGTACACCATAGTAGTGAAAATGTTCAATATGAGGATTCTATTCATCAATATGATGAATATAACGGTGAATTTAATTTTTTCATCAATATAACGAATTAGTTCATCTATATTATGAAGGTTTACATCAACGTTCTCCATAATAAAAATTAATGTCTGTTTTTTGACGAACGCTGTCATCAATATAATAAAAGCCGTCATCAAAACGATGAACGTCGTTATCAATATGATAAAAATTCAAAACTTGGCAATCGTACTTGAATATGATAATTCCATTCATCAATAAGACGAATAAATCATCAACTGGATGAACAAATGACTAAATTCATCAAAATAAGTGTTTTCGTCATATTGATGAAATGTTTTGATGAAATAATGAACGTAGTTCATAAAAAACATACGCTAAATTCTCTTTAGAATCCCGTTGAAAAAATTGATGAATTCATTTTCATCATATTGAAAAACTGTTCATCAATTGTCAAAAAGTTTTCATGAATTTGTTCATCATATTTATGAAAATTACGTCATATCAATGAATATCATCTTGATGAACGCCATTCATCAATACGACGCCGACTTTTTTTTCAGTGTACATTCAGAGGTAAACAAAATGTTTTTGCGAAAATTATTACATCCAAATTATATGTATAATCAATTTGAAAATGTTTAAAGCTGTGCAGCGAAACAAATGCACGAGATTAGGAATTTCTCAAAAGAAAAACAAAGCTGACTGCACAATTGAAAAATGTTGACACCTGCGATATGTTTTAAGTTTGAATTATTGTGTCTGAAGCAAAACACATTCAGGTGTAATGTGAATTATATAGATTTGAGAGCTTGACAGAGGATTGTGTGGGGGGACAGTAATCGTTTTTGAAAATGCAAATCGCAAATAATGTGAATCAAAATTGGTACTGTGTAGGTGTGGAAATGGAGATATTTTATAATATGTGTGGCTAAGTAGAAAGATCGAAGTAATAAACAATAAACAAATATATCAGTATTTTAGATGTGAAAATATTGCACGGTATAGGATGTGTACTTATTGCGCATTATAAATAATCACCCTGCAAGGTTATAGCTGCTGTATTTGTCCATTGTGTTCCGCAAATTAAATGGTGCATTAAAACAAATAAATTTACCAGTAAGGCCCATTGTGTTCAAGCGAACTATGTATACACATTCAGATAGAATTCAGCGTGGAAACTGAACGAAACTGGTCAACTGTTGCAGTTACATGGCTTAGGTCGCAATAAAGAGGTAGCTGTTTGTGTATTTGGACTCTCAACAATATGAATCTATCTCCTATTATTGGAAGATGGATAATGTCAATGCTGAATAGCAGAATAATTCAGTCCCGCCTCGATGATGTGGAAATATCAGCACTCACAACCAGAGGGTGTCCTCAGGGGGGTGTCCTCTCGCCCCTCTTATGGTCCCTTGTCATTGACGATTTACTTCAGTCCCTGACAAATCAAGGGATCTATGCCGTAGGATATGCCGACGACGTTGCAATCGTCGTCAGTGGTAAATTCGAAAGCACGGTCTCAGAAATACTTCAACACGCTTTGTCTGTTGTTCAGAGATGGTGTAATAAAGAAGGTCTTTCTGTTAATCCAAAGAAGACAACCATAGTCCCCTTTAGCAGACGGAGGAAACTTGATCTTCTGATCTGCCCTACCTTGTTTGGTGAAACCATTGAATTCTCTCGAGAAGCCAAATATCTGGGAATTATCCTTGACAGTAAACTATCATCGAACCAGCAGATTAAACGTACCGTAAACAGAGCCACCAGATCTCTATGGATCTGTCGTCGAGTCTGCGGTAAAAACTGGGGTCTTAGGCCTCGGATGATATACTGGCCCTATTCGCTCGTCGTAAGACCAGCGGTTACCTATGCCGCCGTGGTCTGGTGGATGAAGACTAACGAAGTCACCACAGTTAAAAAGCTGGAACGAGTCCAACGTATAGCCGGAAACTGTATGACGGGCTGCTTACGCTCCGCACCGACTATGGCACTCAATGGCATCCTTGGTCTAACACCTCTTCAAACACATATTCAAACGGAAGCCAGACTGGGAGCTCACCGCCTGTTCCAATCGAACAACTTTGACCCCTATACCTATCAAGGAGGTCATCTGTCCTCACTCGGCACCATTGAGCCTTCAAGATCATTCAGCATGCGCTGCGCATGCCTCTTGATGACATGCTACCGAAATATGTATTCCATAAAAACTTCTCCATAATCATCCCCCCAAGGGAAGGAGTGGGAGAAATATAAACCTAATACATCTCGACTTGACATCATCTGGTACACAGACGGTTCTAAGATGGAATCAGGGACTGGCTCTGGAATATACGGTGAGTCAAACCAGGTGAACTTGTCAGTCAGCCTTGGGAAAAACTTATCCATATTCCAGGCTGAAGTCCTCGCAATCAGCCATTGCGCTAGAATAAATCTAAGTTCTAACACGCGTGGAAAAAACATATTTATATTCGCAGATAGCCAAGCAGCTCTCAAAGCTCTTGACTCATCTGTCATCAAATCCAAACTCGTCTTAGAAACATTCTCAAACATCTATGAACTTTCTAAGAAAAACCTAGTCATCCTCCACTGGATTCCAGCCCATAGAGGATTTGAGGGTAACGAATCGGCTGACTCATTGGCTAAAGTCGGAGCAACCACACCACTCATCGCTGGGCAGAACTGCACCACTGGATACCATCTGTAGACTTTGTCTCGAGAGTGGCGAATCCTCTCTTCATATAATCACAGAATGCCCGGCCCTTTGTCGTCTCAGGAAAAACCTCCTTGGTGATGAAATCATCGATTCAGCATCTCTTGCTAATATACACCCAGAGAAGATCCTGGTCTTCCTGACGGTCTCTGGAGTGAAAATATGGCTCTAAGAACTTACCAGGGAAGGCACAATAGGCTCCTCTAAGAAGCCGCAGTGCCAGAGCTCATTGGAAGCTCTCCCGCCTTACAATCTTATCTTATCTTATCCTTGTATATTTGTTCTCCAGAGGTGTCTTTTTACCGATTTCAAAGACTGAGGTGTCACTAGATTTGTATTCTTCCCCGGAGTGGCATTGGCTAAAGAGATAAAAATAAAAAAAGTTAATTTAAAAAATCAAAAAATCTGACTGCAAAAAAAGATTTGAACAAGAAACATTTAAGTATACCTAACTATTTTGCAGTCGGAGGGTACCTACTACCCTACCTAGGTACAGTGTCCGATTGTCAATAATTAGTTAGATATACTTAAGGGGTCTTGTTCATATCTTTCATATCTTTTTTGGCTCTTTTTTCTACAGTCAGTAGGGTTTTTCGATTTTATTTTCATCAGCAGTTTAGAATCTCCACGACTATTCCAGGCGATATCTTTATGTACAACGTTGACTCTTCAGGTTTACAGTTCACGAATCACGATGCTCTGGGATGGGCGTAAGAGTTTCGCGTAATTTTTTCAATGCTATTTAATAAGTTATTAGCCAAGTACTCGTACCTTAACTGCGAATCACAAGATTTTTCTTTATTTATTTGCTGCACTATGCAAGTTCAAGGCCGGTAATCTCTTGGAATTGGCCTGAATTTTATATGCTCTACAACAAGTCTTCCTGGGCTATCTTAAATAGTCATGGAAGACGTCTGACTCAGTAGGCTTGTTCAGCATAAATTTTGATATCGCTAGTTTTGAGTTGGGCAAACGTTTTGGCTTTCATCTAGCTCTGAACTTGCGGATGTTGTATAAAAGTCTGAAGAAAACCTGACTTTTTTAGGTATAAGACCAAGGTAGGGCTTTCGGAGAGAAGGGAACTGAGACAGTTCAATGTTCAATACGGTGAAATGATCTTTGGAACATTCCAAAGCATCCTACCCATTGGTTAAATAAATTAAATTATACCAAAAAAAAACCTTATACGGCGAATAGTCGATTTTACTGTGATTACGACAGGAGGTGCCAAGGCATACAAAGAATCCTGAATCAGATTATAAACGGGTACTATACTTAAGGAGAAAGAAGTGGCCTACGTCTTTACATTAAATTTAACTAAATATCATAGACCGCGTCCTCATTGAACGTAGCCCCTGCAGCCAAATCTGTTCTTAGTTATCAGCCTTTATTTGGTTCTAAAAGAAAAATCCGTAGGGGCCCTAGGCCCAGCTTCTCAAAAAGATTCGTTTTGTGTGAGACTTTCAATTGTGGAACGAATGGGAGGGACCTACAATTTATGCCGATTCCAAACGGCTAATTGAGAAGCTCTTTCAAGACAGTAATACTCTCGGATGTTTGTCAGACGTTCGCGAGAGGTGATGCAGTGGAAAAAAAATCCTAAGATGGAATTTGGGTTTTTGCGGAATTCGAACCTGAGACCCCTCGCTTTCCAACACACTAACACATTAAGCAACTGCGTCAACATACCAAGTTTGATGATAGAAAACATGTCCGGTCCAGGGGAACATTAAGGGAGGGCAAAAATGTATCTATGCCTATTAACTTGAAACTCATATTTCGGTAACAAATGTCCGCTCTCATCGAAGCGAGCTACGAATGTCAAAAAACCATGTCAAACTTAGTTTTAAAAATATCAGCCGGACATAACTCCATTATCAAAAAGTGGACTTATGCCCCGTGGACTTATGTCCCTGCGCATCAGATGAAGCCTTCTTATGAGTACCTATGGCAAATACTCATCGCAAGCTCATACCGAACTGGGACTGAATCAGTCACTAAAGCGACCATCACTTAACGGCCGGAGATGAACATGAACACCTATGATAACAAGGCTCAAAACAAAATTGTCAATTTTTTTATATTTTCGTCAAAGACGGGCGGGGGTAATGAGTGCCACCGGCTTTAAGATTTCCATCCAAAATGTGTATCCACTCGTTCCTTAGAGATGCAGAGAGCTCAAGATTAATCGACTGAGGTGTCTTCTCATGATCTGTATATCAGAGCGCCTCCTTTGCCAGTTCATTACCTACTAAGTCTGAAAAGGATACACGTCCCAAACGTCCTTTTATGACTACGACATTCAATTTGCACGTTCTCTTGAGCTGGACTTTTATTATGGTTCTCCCTTAAAGCTTCGCTTGCTTTCTGTTGCGATAGAGTTCTTAAATTTGTAATAAACAATCTTTGAATTTCTGAAGGTTCTTTTTTTATGACGCACATTTTACTCCATTTTAATTATAAGCCCCAAACTATGCAGCATTATTTTAAATAATAGACATTCGTACTTCATTCGGTTAACAATTTTTGTGTCTTTCTAAGGTTATTTCGTCGGACATTTTGTGCAGGCTGAGTCATCCACCCAGTCATTGGAGTGTTAGTAAAATTGTGTCGTTTTCCCACATCCTTTTATGTCTGCCTTAAGGCAATTTTGCTTGTCAGCGCAGCGCCACCAGGATTACATTCTCCCACCGCAGTCATTGTAGTGTCTGCAAAAAGAGGTCATTCCCCCACGTATACCTCATAACTGCATTGTCGTTTAGCCCCACTCAGCGTATGGAATGTCTGGAATGTCTACCACAAGACATCCACTTCCCCTGACCGCTGTTGTGAGACTATGCAGACCGTCTGCTGAACTTTACCTGCCATCTGCCACTCTCCCACAAAGCGATGGATTTAAAAGTGTAAACGAAATTCAGGACCACCTTTTAATACGACTAACCCTTGATATCATCAAGAATGAACGAGCCATATGAGTGCAAAAAAGAGAAGTGGAAGTGGATGCTGGCCGACAACGTGCATTCCACTTTATAAGTGTAGGGAAACATTTTTTGCTTCCTTTGTAATTTTTTTCATTTCCCTCCCATTCCCATTCGTCCAAGAGAGGGGTTAGGCTTCTCTAAATATTATTCTGCAGCTAAAACTAATAAACCGTATAAGCCAAACCTCAGTCAAGATAATAAAATGTGTAGCCCATTCAAAGAAAATATTCCAACCCTCTTGTCTCCAGAAAGGAAAACCTCCCCCGATACGATTAAGTGCTTTACAAACTCAAACCCATTTCCAATATCCTCTTAATCCTTTGAATTTTCTTATTTAAAAATCTAGAACTCAATTGAATCGAACTTCTGGGACGAGATTCCTGGCACGTCCAGCTAAAATTTAGAGCATTATCCCCCGACTTAATCTAAGTTTAATATTATATTTTATTTTTTGCGGAGCAGAGGAAAAAAGGAATAAAAGTTTGAAGTAGTCGAAACAATCGATAGCTTTGGCATCGCCCCAAGTTCAAGGCGAAATGGTTACTGAGAAGCCACTAAACCATAGACTCGGCTGATGCAGCATCGACAAAAGAAAAAGTACATTATACTTAATCTTCAATGTGTGCCAAGGATTCCCGCAAACTAATTTTCAACATAAAGTAGTAGTTATTTGAAATTTCATTCCCTCTGTACATATAATATTCTTCTATACGTCCGCCGTAGACAGTAGAATTTGCTACAAAGAGAAACCTTAATATCAGTTCAATTAAAGCGGAACTATACCTACCTACAAAGAGGTTTCATTATTGGTCGTCTTTGTATTCCTTGCTCTTGTTGCTGCCTTTTTGAAAACCGTACTCACGTACGTTTGCTTGGTTCTTTAAAATCTTTAAGGATTGTAGTGAATGGGAGAAGGATTTTGCTGGAAAACCAACCCGATGCCTTTTTGGTACTGCGTACACTTTTTTAGTATTTAAGATGAAATGAGGAGAATGAAACTTATGTTATTTTAAAGGTACTGCGCCGTAGGTGTTCGCAAACCCACAATCGTGGGTATATGTCGCCATTTAGCCTGGTAAAATTAAGTTATGAATTCCCCCATACAAAACAGGTAATTGAAATAACTTTGGTGACAATTTGTCGCCGCCCTAATATACCATAGTAACGTATTCAAATATAAATCATCGTAGATTAGAACCTGTTTCCGATGGAACAGCTCATTTACATATTTTTTCAATATCTAGATGTCGCTCCTTTCGTTTATAAAAACCGTTGGAGAGAACCATTTACCCATAGAGGTATGCAATTTAACTGCCCCTAAAAGTAAGCAATTGTAAGAAATTAATTCATGGGCATTGTGCCCAATTCACATCATATACATATACATACGTGAACATCCGAAGTTTCCGTAATTTATTCAAATATACCTATATCATCTTAGATTAGAACCTTTTTCGAATGAATGCAATTTACGTACCCCTAAAAGTAAGCAATTGTGCACAATTGGCACTATATCTACGAGGTGTTGACGACGCGAAGGTTGGTTTGAATGAAGTACTATGGAAACGAATATTTTTCTATATAACTTTTTTGCTCTAAATTTCTATAGTGACATGTGACATTTTCAAATTTTAAACATGAGTTAAACAATTTTTAAAGGGGAGTATTTTTTTATATTTCCTATTGATGTCTCTTTTTTGCTCATAAGAAAAAAAAAAAAAAAAAAAAAATCAAAAATTGTGTTACCTACGTTTTTATTATTACTACCCGACTGTACACAGAGAGGGTTATGTGTTTCGCGCGTATCCTATGTACGTTCCTACGTGACGCCCTGTAGCCTAAACGGCTTCACCGATTTTAAAGAGTGAGGTGTCACTAGATTCGTAATCTTCCCTGGAGTGTCATAGGCTAAACAAATAAATATAAAAATATTGTCACACAAATATCAGCGAAATCTTTTTTACAGTCAGTCGGTTTTTTGGTTTTTAAATTAATTACTATTATATTAGTCTGTTTCGAGGAGGTACTGGTTTGCCCCACCTAAGAAGCAAAAAAGAAAAAAAAAAAAAAAAAAAAAAAACGAAGAATGGTCTTTATTTTTGTCTGTGATCGCGACAAAAGTGATTTTAGACAGTTCTTCAGCTTATGTTTCAAGTTGTTTTTTTTTTTTTCTACACAGAAAGCGTAACAATGAGAGTGTTATCCTATAACCATTTTAAGCTTTTTACATTTTATTTTACATTTTATATTTAAGGAGATTGTTGTAAAGTGCTTTAGGCTATAACTTAAATAAATAGTTATTTTTGTTGCTGCTACGAACAACATTCTTATAAAAGGTATGGTCGATTTTCGATCACAAGCGCGACTAGTTTAAATAAAAATACGTATTTTCGTAAAAGTGTTGTTCAAGGAGGAATTATTTTGTAACATGTTGAATAAAAATTGATTACTTGAAATACTTTCATAAACTTTTAAAATGTTATATACCTAATATTCTTAAATCATTTTCTTTAATTAAGAAAATAATAAATAAAAAATAATACGTTCCAAACTTAGTAACGTGACTGAGTCGAAGTTTATATGTTTCAAAAAATCTTAGACTCTAAAGCATTTTTGTCGAGAAGATAGTAAATATTCAATTGCGCATTTTTGAAAACGATTTTTTTTTTACATTTATAATTTACAGTAATGTATGAAAAATAACAAAATGGGATTCTAACTAAATGTTCTTATTTTACTTGCAGGTATATCTATAAATAATAAATCCATACTTGGTAAAGAAAAATGTGGTAAATATTAAACACCTATGTCTTATTTAAAAATATAATAAGCAGATTTGTTTTTTTTTTTTTTAATTATTTCTTATATTCTTTGAAGTATAAAATATTTTGCTTTTATTTTTTTTTCTCCAAAAAATAATTATTTTTATTTTCATATTTAAAAATATAATATAATCGAATATGTTTATTCTTCTTCGAACTCACCAAAAGCAGAAGTTAGCAATAGATCTCATCGAACATGCCAAAACTTTCCCCGATTTTTTCTCAATGGGCCGGAATCCTGTTTTTATTGTTCTGTTCCATATTTTTCTTCTATCGAATCGCTCCTTTCCGATTTATAATTTTACATCAAACCCGCGCTGTTAGATTATATAGGTAATTGACGTCTTATTGAAGTACGAATTGTCACTTGTCAGACTACGGAAGACTACGCCAGAATTAAGTTTGATTTAAACGCCCAAGCCTTAAAAAATTTAGCTAAAAATCGTTGCCCAAAATACTTTGAAATGTTGGTATTTTTCCGACTTACCCATCCCACTTATTGGCGCCGCGAAATTAATGTCTTTTCGATTGGGATTTTCAGATTTTGCTCTCAGATTTCAGATTTTTCGTGCCCAATGGAACATAAAACGAGATTTTTCTTCCCTTGCATCTGTGGTGGTGCGTGTTTTAAAAGTCAGCTGTTCTTAAATTATAATTTGTGTTTATAAGAATCCATTCAATTTATGCTAATATTCATTGCAGCGGCCAAATGTAATTTTTATTTTATAATTTTTAAGTAAACACACTTTAAAGTTTGACAAACGACAAACGTTAGGTGTAAATCTCGCTGGGATATCGAGATTCTCAAAATTGGTCTGACTCTCAAAAAGCGCTTTTTTTTTGCGGCCAATGGAACATGAAATCTGACAGCCAGCTGATTTCGAGAGTAGAAAAACTGCTCTGGATCTGAAAAAAAGTATTTTTTCTGTCCCAATGGAAAACGTCAAATAATAACTACTATCTTCTGTTATTGATTTTGTTTGTGGCTTGTGTCAAATTAAAAGGCCTGCAAAATAAAAGCTGTTCAATCTTACTTGACTGCAAGAGTGCTGCCAAGTTTTATAAGTGCGGGTTTGTTCGAAAATATTTCTTTTTTAATTTTGTGAAGGAATAAAAAAAAAAAAAAAATTAACCCAAAATTTGAAATTTAATTGCCACATCACCGAACCTAATTGGAGATTCAATTTTTTACAGCTTTCATCTAGATATATAGAACGTGACAATTATGCCAAGTCGGTATCTTTTCTTCATAATAACTACCTGTTTGGCGGCTACATACCTACCTCTGCTGCTAAATGCAATAATGTTTTTATTGCTGTCAAAGATATTGTTTTAAATGAAGACGAAAATAAAGTAAGGACCTGACTTATATGCGGCACTGTGGTCAATAATGAAGAATATTATGACAGAAATGTCCTAATCGTTCACGGTGGTCTCTGGAACCATGATCAGAGACAATACTGAGACCCCCAACTTCGACCGATTAACAGTTATTTGCCTACAAGCTAAATTTTACGCTCCCAAAAAGTTTAGGTGCGCTAGTATTGTTGCATAGAAATTCGTATTGACAAATGTCAAAAATCCTCTCAACCAACACATTCGCACCTAATCTTTTTACATTTTACTGTAGGCAAAGCAAACCGTATAGGAATTTGCGTACACGGATAGGACAACAAAATGGCGGATTCCTGGCAAAAATTGAGGGGGCCAGCGGCAAGAGGATTGTGAGTTGGGGGTCTCAGTATGATTTGTTTATGACCATGATCACCTTTCGTGGACTGCACTCAAAACGCTCAATTGCCAAGTTAAAATTCTTCAATTCACTCTGAATATCAAATCATTTACCTCAGTTATGATTCAATCCTCCTTCTAAATGACAGGGATCGCTATCCCCCAATAATGTCAAATAACATCATTTCAGGAAAGATAGGTACCTTAAAAAGCACATTTAATAGCCAACTACCGATAGATCCATAGATGTTTCACAACATTAGAAGTGCCACATAAAATATTAGCACTCAATTAGGCAATGATCCGTATGAGTGCATTGACATAAACTATATCTTAGTAAGTTCGTTTTAAGCACCCACCCCACTAAAAAAAACACTCAATGATGTTAAGCTTGCGTGTTTCCTTCAAATAATACTTATACATGCCGTCCGATACCAATTGACTTGCAACTTCTCTGACGTATATTTTTATTTTCTTAATGGAAGGGAATGCATAAATAACGATGTAACTGGGGCACTAAGGAATTTCACTGAAAATTATTCAGTTGCCCGAACGAATGAAATGTCCGTCAACCCCTGTTGAACATGATAAATGTGTTCTGCTTTGGTTATCCCAAAAGTTTTTCTTTTAACTCTTAACTGCGGAACATACAAAATCACTATTTAACAATAAATGAGACAAGCCATCTAAACTTTGTCAGGTGAAGTTTATTTTTTGGAGTTGCCAGTTAGGAGATGGGAGAGTCCTTTCGCTTCAGTTACTTCGACCTTCAAGTCTTCAACGCGAAAAAATGGTTTTAGGGGTGATGCTTACAAGCAAAAAAAAAAAAAATGAGTACCTAAATAAATAAATGAATAAATAAAGTGTTTGTACTTAAGGGTCTACAAGCAGTTCCTTAAGTGTATGAGAAAGAATATAATCTCGGCCTATACAGGCAGCCCAACTTGGACAGAGGGCTGCAATTCTGAAACTGAGATGTGATTACGCAACTGTTTTTCGTTTGCAATAGTAATAATAAATATAAGAATAATTGACGAACGACCAACAACTGACACATCAGTCTAGCGACCACGGGCACAACGAGGAAGTAGCGAAGTTGTTGTTTTTTTTAAGACGAAAAATGTTTTTTCGAAGCAGCGAACTAAAAGCGATCAATACCAGGCTGATGGATAGCAGTGTAGACTTCATGGTAATATTAAGACTAAAATTAGATTCGACTATTAAAAAGCAGGTCCTGTCCATACCGATACTAGCAAGGCTATCAAACTATGAAAAACAGTGGTGCACCAATTCAATGACTGGATGTTTACGAGTAGATCCGAAATTTGAAATGACATTTTCCTATCAAATAGAAGAGGACTTGCAATACATAGCATCTACCATACTTGCCGGTGAGATCTTTAGTTAGGCCTCAGCCATTCCAAGGATCCAAACAAAATTAAGCCTATTTAATCGAAATAGAGAGTTCGCCCAGTGGTAGTGTTGTGTCTGCAGAATCGGAGCCTTGGATCTGGAGCAGTGTTCGAACGCACCCGAATACCTAAATGTCGTCTAATGCGGTTTCCGGTTGTGAACCATGTTTGACGTTTAGTGTTTTTTCCTTCTGCCTATTTCCGCCTGGGTCAAGCCTGTTTCTTCTCGGCTCTCAAAGTGTGCGCACCGACCACTCCATTTATTTGCTTTGCATTTGATTAATGAAGTACTTTGTTTAGTGTAAATGAATCTACCTTGTTGAATTAGAATAATAAAATTGAAGTAAACCGAACCCTGACATTCGCATTAGGTAGAAATGCTACCATTTTATTGACCTGGTTTATACACAACAAACTGGAAAACAAATTACAGACAGCATTGCATCTCTGCACTATGTTAAATGGGTCTTAACTATTTCCCTTCGCTCATGGATTGGATTGGATTGGAATTACTATAAAACATTTATGAATGGAATTCGACTTCGTTCATATGTCCAGCGGTCGATACTTTGAGTTCAATTTTCGATGACTCGTTCAATATTGGCTATAAGAACCTCTAACGTGGCCCGTTTGTTGGCATAGACCAATGAGTTAATGTAGCCCCATACAAAAAAGTCTACAGGCGTAAAATCACACGATCTCGGCGGCCAATCGACGGGTCCGTTTCTCGAGATAGCACGTTCACCGAACTGAGACTTCAATAACTCGATTGTTGCACCCGCTGTGTGGCTTGTGGCACCGTATTGTTGGAGCCACATATAACTAATATCCAATTCATGCAATTGATCAAAGAAATAACGTCTCTGTAGCGAATACCATTTACCGAAGCGTGACGGTAGTCGGTTAAAGGGTACGTTCACACTAAAAGTTTGCAGTTGTCAAGTCGCTAATGAAAGATCCTTTATATAATGTCGTTTCCCATTAGGACTACCTGAAATCTTTTTCAGATCTCAGATTTGACGCTACTTATGGAACATGCAACGAAATTGATTCACTTTTGTAAATGGATTAGTGCGTTACTTGACAACAATATCAGCTGTTCAAATTGCATTCGTTATTGGCAAAATCACAAATTGATATCGACTTGAAAAATGTTTCCCCTGTTGAAGATACAAATGAAGTACTTTTGGTAATTTTCAATTCCACAGAACTTTGCGCATTTATTTTAAAAGCAAACTTCGCAAAATGACGTAAAATTGGTATGTTTAGATCTGAAAAAATATCGAGATCTGCAAAAAGTGATCCGAATCGAAAAAAAAAATGTTTTTTCTGCATGCAAAAGTGATTTAGATAAAAAAAAAAGGATTGATTTTTGGTCCCAATTTAAAACGATATAAGATTCTATGGTTTTTGATTACTCTTATAGTTTATTAACATTTTAGATTTCCAAATAACGAACAAAAAGCAACAAATTTCAACTCAATTTCCCATTATTCAAATTCTATTGATAAATAAGTCCTTGATAAAGAAATATATTAAAAACGTTTTTTCAGTACTATATTATTTGTTTACTCGATATCACGTGATATAAATAATATCATGTGATGTTATTGTATTGAAGTACCTATTTAAATTGATTACCGCACAAATAATGAACAACTTTTAAGGTACTTTTTACATAAGATAATTCATAATAAATAACGTCTTCAAATACAGAATTGTCACCGATATCATAATTACATATCACTTTCACTAATATACTTTGAGACCCGGATGTAAATCTGCGGTAGAACAGATTTAATAAGCTTTCTATTATATTTGGATTTTTTTAGTATTTTTTATTTAATTATAGTTACTATCAACCATACACAACTACAATTCGAATATTCTAAATAAATTAATTATGAAAGATAGTTCAAAAAGTAGGTAAAATTGAAAAATAAAAAGAGAATGGAAAGCGAAAGATAAAAAAAATTAAATTCATTTACGAATATAAGCCTATCTTAAAAGCTACGACCAGATTATAAAAGAGTAGTTCCAAAATGCTGCCGGGCCATGGTAATTAAAATTATTATGGACAAAACTTCCTCCCATGGTCTGCTTCATGTTGCCTTATCAACAACAACAGTGGGATTAGAAAATTCTTGTTTGTTTGCTTAAAGCACAAAAAAAATAAAAAAAAAAAAACATTCCATTCTTAGGACGTTAACAATGTGTATTTTTCGGAAAAAAAAGATCTATGAAATTCATTATTCCAGATAGGTACCCACTGTGTGGGTTTTCGATAACAAAAGTTTTGCATGAATTTGCAATGAAAGCGAGCATGTTTCTGTTTGTTAAGTGGAATAACCATCCACTCCACACGACCAAATGTCAGGCCATAGAAAAAAATAATTGGCAGAACGCAGCGTGATTTAAATGGCGCGATTGTGAGTATTGAGACTGAGGCTGCGAAGATGGGTTTGGCGGGTAATGAGGGCAAGGCGGAGTATATGCTGTCAGCTAAAAAGGACAACCAACGCCGACGGCTCGGACAGAACGTCACAATAGACAGATATAACTTTGAGGTGGTAAAGGACTTTGTCTACCTAAGCTTCGCTATGAACTCAGACAATGACACAAGCGCTGAGATTAAACGAAGAATAACTCTTGCCAACCGCCTTTTCTTTGGGGTAAGAAAGCAATTGGGTAGCAAAGCCCTCTCTCGAACAACTAAAGTGACCCTTTATCGTCCCAGTCCTGATATAAGGCGCAGAGGCATGGACTCTATCAAAAGCGGATGAGGTAACTCTAGGTTGTTTCGAGAGGAAAACCCTTTGAGTGATTTTTGGTCCCATCTGCATCGACGGTGAATGGAGGAGAAGATTCAACGACGAACTATACGGACTGTACAGCGACATCGACCTAGTCAGAAGAGTGAAGTACCATCGACTGAGGTGGCTGGGTCATGTAGAGCGTATGGACACGAATGCTCCGGCCCGGAAGATCTTCGAATCCGCACCCGAGGGAAGGCGCAGTAGAGGAAGGCCGCGACTCAGGTGGCACATGCAAGTGGAAGGGGACCTTAACCAACTTAGCGTGCGAAACTGGAGACAGCTAGCTAAAGATCGCGCTGGCTGGAGACGCTTGTTCGTTGAGGCCCAGGTCCACCCCGGACTGTAGCGCCCCCTTAAGAAGAAGAAGAAGAAGAAAAAATATATATATTTTCAAAGGTAAATTGTATACATCTACTCGAAGTCTGGTAGTAACGACAAAACTGCAGTTTATATTGCCAAGGTAGTTCGTGGAGAAAATCATTTCCCGTATTGATGGTTTCGCAATAACACGACTTCGGCACAATAAGTATCTCTTTTCTCTATTTTAATTTAAGTCCTTGTTGATTAAACACGATAAGTTAGGATATCATTTTAATACAATTGGCAACTCTACTAAATTAGATTCCACACTTGGTGGAAATTATTTTTTAACACCTGTCGAATAAATCTAAATATGTGCTTAATGTAATAAGTACCCTTTCTTGAACAGTTACTTTTAATAATATACTATTTTCCAATAAATATTATTACCTCCATTTTAGTGATTTTTTTTTTTTTTAGGAAAAAGTGTATATTGAGTTTCACAACCCCCAACCCAGAACAGTCCTTAAATCGTCGTGTTGCGATTGATGTAGGTATTCGATTTAATATTTTGTCGATAAATGTTTAATGGCTTCGGAGCGAATTCGGAAACGAATCAGTACATTAGGGACATTTGTACTTAAAGAATTATCGCATTAATCAGATATAAATCCGATGAAAGTACTCTTCATATTGAATAGACTGCATGAAACTAAGCTTCAGAACTTTCGCCTATATCTGCCGACCTACAGAAATGGAATACAAAATAGCCCGAGCTAAGCCAAAGCTACTGCATAAGTAATCTTAAATAAAAGCAGCTATAATCAGACCGCAGGCAAGCCAGTTGAACACATGCCCAATAAGTATACCCCCAAATAAATTCTCTCGAAATAGAGATAAGTCGCATTTGAAAACAACAATAGCCAGTGCCAAACGAAGTCGCATTAAAATAATCCACTAATAAGCCACATCATACCCCACAATGT
Source organism: Cheilosia urbana (assembly GCA_946477585.1). Lineage (NCBI taxonomy): Eukaryota > Metazoa > Arthropoda > Insecta > Diptera > Syrphidae > Cheilosia > Cheilosia urbana. The sequence continues at coordinate 26,412,410 of OX297856.1, forward strand.
TCGATTCTTAGCTAACCGATTTTGTACCTGCCGGCCTTATTTTTAATGAAAAATAAAAATAAAACATTGAAAATTATATTAAATTCCGGTCGGGTGTATGATTATAACAAAACGGCATTTTGATGCGGTGACAAATGCAATGACATGTCACGTTTCGACAATAAAATGGAAGCCAATTTACGAGATACGCCATTCAGGCCGGCTATTGTTGGCGCGGAACTGCAAACATGCAGTGTGCAATTAACACCCACCACAACGCTGCCTATAGCTCTTATTCCGCTTTTGTTAGGGAATTCCAATTCGGATACTTTTACGGCATGACAAGTGATTTCCTTGCTGTCCTGTCGAAATTACTCTGTGTGTGTGTTTTTTGATGGATTTAATTCTGAATTAAGGTAAGTACAAACAGAGTATTGGGGGAGACTTTTCCATTTACAAAGGACGTGGTGCGTGTTCGCGCACGGGCGACAGTGCATGTATCCTGTCCGTTGGAAATGTGTGGCGAAATTAAGATTAATTCCATTGGTATACTCCATGCCGTGGTAATGCTGTTAAATTCCCATTCTAAATGGTTAGATGTACGGGGCGGTTTAAATGTTTTCCTCTGGACCGAGATTGGGTCGTGTGCAGAATTATATTTTCGGGATGTTGGCTGTTAAAATATTTGAACAGGCTGCGTTTTGATGCGTGTTTTCCGCTTTTCCACGTGGAATTTGTCTCGTAATTGAAAATCGGTTTACTCTGGGGGTGAGCTTTTCTTTTCGCAATCCGTTCACACAGCGCAATATATATAAATGTAGGTTTCTGTGAAATGTTGTTATCCCTTTTGGGTTCACAAATGGTGGGGCAAGCCTTTTAAGGACAGTTGCGCGTTTAAAGCGTGTGTATATATCCTTGAAAAGGGTGATTTAAAGCCCTAGATATGTGGTTTCGTGTGTTATTAAACAACAACATTTATTAATTACGGTGTGTGCGATTTTGGCAGTCGCTTTTAGAAATATGGGCTTCAGCCTGAAAGTCGCAAAATAAGTTGTAGTGAGAGCGTTGAGTTTGTTTCCTAATACCGCAGACGGCCTAAGAGTTTTCCTTATATTTAATTTATTTGGGTTTAAAAAGAAACTGAGCCAAGAGCAGATTATTTTTTGCAAGGGCTTTTCTGGATGTTTTCAGATAAACGTTAGATACGGCGAGTTGAAGTCAACCTATACATACTTTGGATACAGTAGGACATTGTAGGTGAAATATCCAGGCGACTATGTGGGTATATGAATTTACTAGATCATAATGATATCAGGGATATTTATATTTAGAAGGCAGCGCTCGTCACGTCTCACTAAGTCTGGCAATGTGTGTTTATTGTGCCTTTGTTAACACCCAGTCTCTAAAGCTCTGTATTTTCTATTATGCTTCAGTTGATTGCGGAGAAGCAGCTATTAAGTGCTGGACAGTTGCACAGTGGCTGACGGATGGATTCTGTCTCTGTTTGGATGCGTTTATATTCAACTGTCCACATTGTTTCCAATTCAGTATCATCAGAGCTGTACATAAAGTTCTACAGTAGCCTAAGAAACAACGAAGACTAGTGGCAACACTATACCAAACAAATTCGATGTATATGCTTCTTAACATCATCCGATATAAACTTTAAAACTTCGTGGGTGTGCGAAGGTCATTTAGGCGAATGTTAACAAAATAAGTTCCTTGTGACTTAAGAGTCAATTAAGCAGTAACTCTGCTTTGTTTGTTATTTGATCGAAAAGATGCAGAGATGTGACAACGTCCCGAGCTCGATCCACAGTAGAAACCTTTTTTCCAACCAACGTTTTTGAGTTAAAGTTGCTATTCTTTTTAGGGTATTTGGTTGAATCTAGGAGAACCCAGTAGCCAAAGTTTTACCGCATTCGAAGAAATTTTGATGGACGTGCATTTTTTACTTTTAGGATGAATAGAACAGATCTTGACCCACAGTTTACAGGAATCAACTGAGAAGTTTTCTCCTCAGAGTTATAACCCCGTTGTGAAAAATCGGCGTGGTTTTTATTTTCCTCAGGTCGAACCTGGCACCCTTCTCACAGTAATACCCAGTAATTCTCATTTTTTAGCAAAACCAGAAGTAGAGAGAGGTGTGGTAGGCTTCGGTGTTACCAACAGTGGATACGAATGATATTTGAATTAGTGAACCCTTAAATAGAAGTCCACTTTTCAGTGGAGGTTTTTTGGAGTTAATTTCGTATGATGACTCAATTTTAGTACTCAAAGACGGCCGTTAGAATTTATAAAAAAAATATATGTAATACAATATCTTTTTAAGCAGATTCCTCTTTTTAAGTTTATTTTTACTTTACGTATGCAATAGGTTATCATTGGTGTGAACAGAGATCTGAAAAAAAAAAAAAAAAACTTTAAAAATGTAGAGGTTGTATAGATAATTAGATACCCTATATATATTGCTTTTTTTTTTGACTTTTTCGAAAGCTGTTTCAGTAGCAAAGCCCTATCCCCAACTATAACAGAGATTCTGTATAGATATTTACCCCTATTGCGAAGATCAACTATCAATTGATAGTTGATACTTATCAATCTATACTTATAATAAAACTGTAGGCAATTTTTCTGTTACCTAATGGCGTGAAAACTACTGCACAGATTTCAATGAATCTTTTTTTGAAATGTTCCTTAAAATTTTGTGCAACACAAAGAGCTATTCCCTTTCATTACCATGCCTATTTTTTGGAGCGTTTTTGACCAAAATGATTTTTTTTTCTGACTTTACTGCAACTCGCAATTACTCAAATAATTCTTAATCAATGCAAACAAAACAAAATACTTAGGTGAGCCAACACTTTTATGGTTATTTCAAGCCATAAATCATATGTCTTCTAGAAGCTGAGCTACAACCTAAAATCTAACATTAAAAAAATAAATTTATTTTCTGAAATCGAATATTATCAGCCGCCGCGGTCCTTGATCGTCGCTTTGGGGTGGTTTTTGGTGGCGCACATCGCACAAGCAAGTTCATATGAAAAAAAAAAACCACCCACAACGTGTTTCTGAGGAAATGCGCAGATGGCTGATGACGTGTGGTATGGTGGGGGACGTATGGTGGAGGTGGTGTATGTAGAAATTGAGTTCATGGTTTTTGTTTTAATGGTTGTTATAGTACCTACGTTGATACCTACAGACTACAGTAAAGAATTGAAAAATTCAAGAAGTAAAGACGATATAGGTGACTTATGTTGTTTGATTTATTTATTGTTGGTGTAGCTACAAATTTCCGTTAAGGCTTTTGTTTAAGTGGTTGTTTTGATATTACCTACGTGGTACCTACGTATCTTTCTTTAGTTGTCATAATCCCATTGTAAATGTTATATATTTGGATATTTCTCCACTCGAAAATGAAAATTAAAAGATGCATTCAATTGTAAATTACAAGCAATGTTAAAAAAGTTTGTCTTAAAGAAACAATATGATTTGACTAAAAATCAATTTCTACCCCTTCCTATTTTCATTCCCACATTACGAAGTTTCACTTCGCATGCACTATATTTTTTTTTTCGCAATTATTGCTTTTTCGAGTTGTTGTGGTTTAAATTAAAGACAATCTATCGGAGAAAAAACACAATTAGACGTTCCTTCGAAATGGCCACCTACCCTTCCTGATAATTTATGTTACGCTACATTCTCTATATTGGAACAGAACAACAGACCACCGCAAATAATTTAACGTCCCCCTTGTTAGGTACCAACATACATCCTACATGTCACACCAGTAAGAAAATCGCAAACTGCTTTTCATGATTACTTTCATTTCGTATTTAACGACCTTCAGATTGCACATGCACAGGCTTATACTTGTTCAAGGGTTAATTGATTTATCAGCGTTCGTAAATCATTTCGTATTTATTGCAAAGCTGTTTAACGATTCGGTTAACGATAACACACAAAAAGGTTAATTTCAGTTACCAATGACTAGCAAAAAGTGTCGATTTCTGATAGCAACTTGGATTATTATTTGGCGCCACGCGCAATCGTACATAAATAAAACATTCGTCACTTCCCGAGCAGCAAACTTCGAAGATATCGACAAAGATCTGTATTGATTAGACCCCCAATAGTAGACCCCCAATATTCCAGTAATATAACTGTTATCATAAGTCGGACGACGTCGACTGCTTGGGAGAAGTTTCATTTTATATAAAGGAAACGTACACCGTACAGTTCCTAAGCAAAACAGAAGGAAGACCATCAGGACCAGGATTAAGGTTGGACTCCGAAGCAGCTAAATTCTTCAAAACATAATTTTCAGAAATTTATTGAAAAGAGCATTAGGAGAATCATCAATATAATCAAACAAATTCTCATCAATCATCAAGTAATTTTTCGAATATACTGATTGAAAAATGCTTGCGAAATTATTACAAATAGTATCGGGAGGATCCGCAAAATGTCCATTAAAAGATAGAGAGGCTGGAAAACCATCACTTTTGTTTTTAGAATTTATAAATTTCCAAAATTTGCCTGGCCTGGAAACAAGAGTTTTCTGTATTTCGTTTACACAACGTATGAAGAGACAAGAGAGATGTTTTCAATTCAGACTTCAGCCTTCTAAACAAAAAGTAGTCTTCATCTGCCAAAATCCATGGTATTTTTAACATGATTCACCTGGAGTAGACCAGGTGAGTGGAGCTGATTTATCAGCGTTCATAAATTAAAATTTCATAAATAAATTATGCACGAAGTGCCACCAAGCGACAGCTCTCTATTGTGAACCGGAATTCCACAAATTTCAATTAATTTTGGGCAAGCTCATAAGCTTCGCGTCGCGTCGTGCTACTCTGGGTAGAATCCGATTGAACGGAGCTGAACGCAACCATTGTATACGTGGTTCTCCGAAATTTCGACACACATTGGCTGTGGTTTTACAGCGATACGGCTTCATTTTCTATGCAGGTACATTCAACAAATGCGGTGCATGGGTAGGGTTTAGTTTGTAAACGTTTGCCGAAATCTTTAGCATCAGCACCTCAGTTACTATCAGTATCAGTTACTGATACTCGTATCATCCCTGGCAAACAGTGAACGGAAGCATGGATGCCTTTTACAATAAACGCATTCGAGTTTGGCTGACGGTTTAGCTGTATTATAGGAAAGCCCAAATTTTACCTTGACGAGGTATGATTAGTTAAGAGGGTTAAAAGTTGGTTGCTGCAACTAGCGCGCCTAGAATATCTTATCAGTTGTCCCAAAAGCAGTTATCTAAAGGGAGGTTCTTGTGGGTTTCATACTTGTGATGGATGACACTTTGCTCTGCCGAAACGTCTGAGAGGGTAAACAAACGAGAGGAGTTAACCAGCCCGCGTAGGGGATCGCAATTTCGAAGTAAAAAGTATACCACACATGAGGGGATAACTGAGTGAGGTGAGAAAAATACCAACATTAATCTTAAATTAACAACCTTCAATCCTACCTTTCTGCTCCTAAGAGGCAGCAAAATTAAAAAAAAAAAAATAAATCAACAGTCCTTTGGTGAATGCCCTCTTTTAGAACCGAAAAGGTTGACGAAATAATGCCAACAACTTCTGAACAAATGCTTATCGCAGAGATTAGAGGCAATAATCACGAGAAGTCTCGATAACGACTTTAGATGTAACTAAAATGATTTGAAATAAATATGTAAGGCCACCGATATGCGGTGCTATATAAAGGCGGACTGAACTTGACATATTTCAGTTGTTCATTATATCGCTACGGAAATGATGGATTTGTTTAAACTTGTCGTCGGTTTATGCCTTCTGGCAGTAGTAAGTTCTCAGTCAGCACCAATTGTTACTACGCAACTCGGCAGTGTTAAGGGATCCATACTGAAGACGGAAAAAAATTCAGTCTTTTACGCCTTTCGGGGAATATATTACGCGCAGGCACCGGTCGGCAGTTTAAGGTTTAAGCCACCCGTGGCCGTGACCAAGTGGGAGACCGAACTAGATGCCACGAAGGACGGTTTTATGTGTCCGCAGGCGTTTATTAGTGAGGAATTTATTTCGGAAGATTGCCTCACTTTGAATGTATATTCGCGAGACTTGACGGGAAACCAGTCAGTGATAGTATATATTCATGCCGGCGGGTTTACAACGGGCGCCGGTGATAGTAAAACACAGGCTGCACCCAACTACATTATGGACAAAAATATAGTCCTGGTTGCAATCAACTACCGCTTGGGTGCGTTGGGATTTCTCAGCACTCGCACCGCAGATGCGCCTGGAAACTTTGGCTTCCTTGACCAAGTCATGGCTTTGCAGTGGGTCCATGACCACATCTCCAACTTTGGTGGAAATCCCGAATCCATTACTCTTTTCGGACTGAGTGCTGGAGCAATGTCTGTGACCTTGCACTTGAGTTCACCTCTCTCTCAGGGTTTGTTCCATAGGGCAATTGCCATGAGTGCATCGACAACCAATCACCATGTCATCGACAACTTGCGCTGGACAACACTGACGGCCCGCCAGGCAGCATGCCCCATGTACAACCCCGTCGATCTCCTGAGTTGCCTTCGAAAGGTCCCATGGCAGACGCTCGTTAGTATTGGCGAAACATGGAATCCGTACAACTTTTTAAAGTATACATGGTCCTACGAAATCGATGGGCATTTCTTGACAGACCATCCCACGAATATCTTTGCCCAGGGAAAATTCAAAAAGGTGCCGCTTCTGACTGGCATAACCAAGGATGAATTTACGTATAGTGTTTATGGTAAGTCTGATGCGATTTTAAGTAACCGCACGTTTTACGTACAACCTTTTGACAGATCTAGAGGGAAAAAAGGATCTTTTGGACGACATATATCTCAACTTTGATAAATACGGTCAGGAACTGACCTTGACGTCGGGGGACTTCAATTTCGACGAGTTGAAAACTTTCTACTTAGGCAACCAGACAATCAACGAACAAAACTTAACGAACTTTGGTGTAATGTTAACCGATGGGTATATCAATCACGGTATTCACAGATTAGTCGACTTAGCGAGACAGTATGTGGATGTTTACTACTACAGGTTCGATTACCACGGCCGATATGGGATATATTATGACGCTGACGGTAAACCGAGGGGTAAGATTTGTACAGGGAAGTACTGCGATTTTTTTCTGAATTTCTGAGTGGTCTTAGGTGTTAGCCATGGCGATGACCTTCAATATGTCTTCAAAATGAATGAAGGTGGACAGTTCGGTATGCAGGATCCAGAGTGGTTCCTGGTGGAACGCATGGTGGAATATATCTCACACTTTGCTGAGAAGAGGTTCGTAGTTACGAAAGTGTACACAATAACAACATTCGACTGTTTGTAGCAATCGATTTATGACTATCCGCGTGCAACTTATTCGTACTAAATAACATTTCTTTTTCTAAAATAGCTCGCCAGGAGTCGTCGGCGGTATGAACTGGCTGCCGTCAAACAAGGAAAAGATCCAGGTCTTGTACAATGGCAAAGAAGTCCGTTTGGGTGATGAGCACTACCAAGAAAGGTTTGCGTTATGGGATAAACTTGTCCCCATTGACCGAAGTAGAAGTAGTACAATCCAAGCGGCCGGTATGCTGACAGGTATAGCGGCCATTTTGAACGTGCTCAGTAAATACACATTCTAAGCGGTTTTAAACAAATAAATACGTTTTGTAAATGACAGCAAATTGGCAGAAAGTTTGTCAGAAAACTTAGACTTGCATATATATAAATATGTAAAATATTCTTCGGATAATAAAAACAAACGGTGTACACTTTGGGTTTAAGCTAAGTATTTTTTTTTTTTTTTTCGGACAGTACCTACATATATTTCTCCACAGATTCCAGTTTGTATTCCGTAAACTGATATCCACGCCATCTATTAGGATTTCACAATAGTATTTCGCAGCAGCGTCGCGTGAATTATTTAGATGGGTGTGCAAATTCTTTAAAACTATGTATTTTTTAGAAGTATGCATTAATTGCCTGAAAACACGTCCCATTTATTGTTTTCTCAATCATTGTTCTGCTGTTTTTGATATCTTATTTTGTTTTCAAAATAAAATATAGAAAAATAAAACTTTCGCGTTCAAAATCAAAAGCACCGCACGAAACTGCAATCTGCAACCCAATCCCCAGCCACTTAAACAAAAAGCAAAGTTCAACCATTCATTCATCGGCTTTCGTGCACAGCTTTTGTTTGCACGAGTATCGATGTAATACATTGTATAAATTTGACTTATGACGCTTTACGGAAACAGAACAGAACAGATGCAAAAGAAGAGAAATGAATACAGCCCGTGCACAGAAAACCTTCGCACGAGTTCACTACAAGTTCATCAAAGTAAAGCGATTTATGTACGGTGGCGTGCGGGTGACGATGGCGATGGGGATGAATACTGAAGAAATCTTGTAGGGATATAGTTTGGAGTTGGATGAATTTATTAGATGAAATCAACAGAATGGTGCACAGCAAGTTTTTGTACGAGTTAATGAAGGAATTTTCAAAGAAGAACTATGAAGGATGAATATGAATAGGTATAGTCATAGTGTAGGGTAGGCTGTTGTTGGTTATGGAGGTTTTATGGGTGTGGAATTGTGCATATCATTATTTCTGTGTTATTATTATTACACAGTGTTTGATGAGGGATTTATTTTCGTTAGATCAGGGTGTGCAATGCACACCTTGCACACCCTGACGAGACGCCACTGGTATTTCGTATATATTACCCATTGTGACCTACTAAATATTTAGTGCGAAGGCTAAAAATGATTATTAGTAAAGCTACTATCGGATGGTTTGTGTATACGCCAAAATTTGTGAATAAATTTATGTATAATAGGTATACATAAACCGTCTGAACCACAAATTTGATAGCAACAAATGGGATACACAAACGGTTTGTGTATCATTTGTGAATAGTAATACAAATCGAATTTGTGTATAAACATAAATCGTCTGATCGGGTACACAAATTAATTTATGCTTATTTGTTTGCATTTATGTATCATTTGTGTACCTCATGTCATTTGTGTGTTCCTAAAATTAGGACATGCACAAATCATCATGCGAATACACAAATGGTTTTAGGAGTTCAGTTGAAAAAAAAAAAAAAAAAATTAAATGAGATTTCCTCTACAAGAACTTGGTAGGTTTGTTGATGAAATATGTTATATGAAAAATATACTGGTTTTTATTTGAATATTAAAATATCCTGCAATCTGCAGTTGCACAAGCACGCATTGCTTTTTTGTCTGTGTTAAACAAACAAAACTATTCTTTTGGATTTCTCTTTTTTGATATGTATAGTTGTATACGTATGTATTTATAAATTGCATTATTATGGTTTAAAATCTATTGCTCTTTATGGTAGATTATTATTATTCTGAGACCCCGTTGGCCGTTGGTTATACGGCTTCAAGATGTTTGGCCGCAGAGCAAATGCATCATCAGTGACGAGAACATACGGAACGGGTGTTTCACGGCCGGGTAGTACTTTCGGCGGTGGCAAGCAAAGCTGTTGGGTGTATATCGCTTGTTCAAAAGTACAGCGGTTAAAAACGCCACCATCGAACTTCCGTTGCGGCCAACATCGACGTAAATCAGTTTATATTTGGCGTTTGCGATACCCATTAGTATGATGTTGTGCGTGGTCTTATTATTATAAAAAAAAACTCTACCCGAATTGGTGGTGCCACCATAGATTAGATTAGATTGTAGGGCGGGAGAGCTTTCAATGAGCTCTAGCACTGCGGCTTCTTAGAGGAGCCTTCTCTGAGTGTGGGTATATCCGCAAGAGATGCTGAATTAACGATTTCGTCACCTAAGCAGCGTTGCCACTTCAAAAAAAGAGGAGCGCAGTAGATCATTAAAAAATATGCAGTAGATCGATCTTTCCGCAGTAGATAATCACTTTAATATTGTTTTTATAAACGTTCCATTAAATAAATTAACGTTTTGGAAATACTAAAGCCCAGGAGAGTGGGCTCTATGGGTGTCCAGCAACCGTTTCTGACATTCATTTCAGACATTCATTGACATTCACGTTAAGTTTGTTTCGTAGTTTATTTTTTAAATGTCTTACAATCGAAAACTTTCGCTCTGCAGCAGCACTACTAATGGTCAGAACAATTTTAACTTTTTTGTTTGTGGTTTTCAATAAATATTTATCCTTTTTTTTTTTTTTAATAATTTTTTTTTTTTTTTTAATACAAGAATTTAAATTTCAAAAATCCTCTCAGCTCAAAATCCCGTTAGTTAAGCAGAAAACGAGAAAATAATAGAAATATAGACAGAGAGAAATTGGTTTCATGATCCATGAGAAGGTTTATCAAACAAAAAAAGTGCAGTAGATTGGATTTAGTGGCAGCAGATTTGTTTTTAGATAGTAGATTTTAGACAGTAGATTTACTGCTGTTGCAGCAAAGTGGCAACGCTGCACCTAAGATGTTTTTCCTGAGACGACAAAGGGCCGAACATTCTGTGATTGTGTGAAGAGAGGATTCGTCACTCTCGAGACAAAGTCTACAGATGGGATCCGCGGTGAGACGCCAATGCGGTGAAGATGTTTTTTTCACGCGACCATGGCCACTGTGTATTCCTTTTAGCATTCTGAGGTTGTTTTTATCCAGATTAATCAAGAAGAGTGATTTTCTGGAGGAGAATTTGGGGAAAATTATTCTGCTGCAATTCTGCCCAGTTGTATTTTGCCAGATCTCGTTAGACTCTATACGAGATTCGTTCTTGATGTAGTTCCTGAAGTGATTGATGATAGGAGTGGTTGCTCCGATTTTAGCTAGTGAGTCAGCCGATTCGTTACCCTCAAATCCTCTATGGCCTGGAATCCAGTGGAGGATGACTAGGTTTTTCTTAGAAAGTTCATAGATGGGTGAGAATGTTTCTAAGACGAGTTTGGATTTGATGGGATGAGTCAAGAGCTTTGAGAGCTGCTTGGCTATGGTTCCACCATAACGACGTGCTTGCCCTCAACAGCGCCGATGTAGTTGGGAAATTACCACAGCTCATTAAAGTGCTGCGCTATAGCTTCCCAACCAGCCGCTGTTGACAAAGAGTGTTAGTCGTCTTAAAAAACTTTATGTATTGCATCCAGCACTTCCGGAATTCTAATGGTAGAAATTGTATTTGTGGAATCCGAAAAAGATACTGTAGCGATCGGAAACTCTCCCCAGAGGCCAGAAAGCGCAGCGTCAATCGCACAGATGCAGGAATGCTGGTGCGCAAAACTGTATCGGCCTTTTGAATGTACGGCGTTACCAATTGAAGCAAATGATCGAACTGAGCTGCAGTCATTCGGACAAAATTCTGATACAATTGCGGCTTTTCGGCACGCAATAATAAAAGTAGTTTTGAGCAAAAGCCGCGTCTGTCTCGCGGTGGCGCAGCCAATTTCGTCTCCAACACGAACGGCGCTTGCGTGGTAACACGACGACGTTTTGTTGGCTTTCGTCTTACTTGTTTTTAACTCTTATTTTAACGAATCGAAACGATGGCAGTAGGTATATTTATTTATTTAATTTTTTGATTTGATATATACATCAAAATCAATACAGGAACATAAAAACCAATCTGATATACATATACACAAATTACATTTGTATAGAAATTTACAAACCGTCTGAACCACAAATCTGTATACACAAAATAATTTGTAGATGCAGTATTTGTGTATGGCAATAATCAAATTAAATTTGTATATTTTTCTCAAAATACACAAACCGTCTGAACCACAAATGTTTGTAGAATACATAAATGGCATAAGTGTACCTACGAATTTGTATAAAATCAGTGTATGCGATATTCAAATAAAATTTGTGTATATATCAACAAACCGTCTGATAGTAGCTTAAGGCCCTATACGTTTTCTCTTATTGGTTTAAAGTAAAAAAAAAAATACATATATATATATACACAGATGTAGAATATGATACACATCCAATTTAATTCCTTTTTCTTAATGGAGATGGCTCCAGCTATACTCTGTTTTTGGATTATTGTATGATCATGCAGGCAGTCTGCATTTGCCAACCGCAACCCCAACTTTTACTTCGCTTTCTTTTTGTCCACCCGCAGTATTTTCAATTTCAATCCTATATCTTACGATTTGTTTACCCCATCTCTCTACGTAAAGTGCAAAAGTCCCTACGTCCTTTTTTACGAATGACACGTACATATCCATAGCGAGGACTTTCAAGGAAAATTTGATAAGATTGTTACTTTTCAAATAAATGCTTGATATTATTTTTCTGTCCTTTAATACACCCACACTCCCTTAACTTTCAATACATCTACACTCCATCATCTACAGTAAGGTAAGTTCAGTACACCATAGCAAGCATTGCCAGCTATACGGATTTAATTAAATTGACCGAATTTCACGATTATCTTGAAAATACACCCAAAAAGAGGTTACAATTCCGAAAGTTTGTAGCCTTTCTACATAATGTGACGGATAACAACTTGTCTACCCTTATCACTATTATATATAGACGATTCAATCAAGGAAATGCGTTTCTCTCCCACGTGTCTGTCACATTCAGTCGAAATGTCTAGTCCTGGTCAATTCAAGTTAATCTCTTAATCATAGGTCAATACGAGCATAACGATATCCTTTCCGACGCAAGATATTAGCCAACACAGACATAATGTGTGGGTCTTATTATTTTGCGGGTACTGCTTATCTACGCGAGTGTTTAAATTCTATTCTTGGATCTTCTTCGAATGCCCATTCGACTGTAGTGACATGTGGTTGACAATTATTTATCTCTGTTGGAAATGGGTGTCAATTTTGGTTACAAATTTAATTTCCGTCTCACTTGTTCTGCTAAATATTGTTACGAAGGAATAAGAGTCTATAACCAATGTCAGCAAAGGCTAAATTTAAAGTCCGAGTATTTTCTTTTAAATTAATTTGAAAGCCTGATAATCTTCTTAGCATTTTAAGTGGACACGCCGTTCACGTCTGGGTACGGTTGCCAGATTCAAAAATACGAAAAGGGGGACATCGTGAGTTTTCTAGGGGGGACAAGTATTCAAAAAGGGGGACAAATATTTTCATGTTAGTTTTTTCTTTCGCTTCGCACATTTTATCAAAGTAAATTTTGATTTTAAAACAAAAACTGAAAGAGAGACAGATGACAGTACAAAACAAAAACTTACAAGAGAACAACTTTAGTACGTGATGTGAGATGAATGTAGTTCGTGAGTGGATGCATTCAGCTTTGAAAGTGTTCTTGCACTTTTAAATTGATGTGTCAACCGATAATCTTGTTAAAAATATTAAAAGAAAGTATTTTCAAAGTTTTTAATTTTAACTTAACAAGGGGGACAGTGGTTTGTACTAGGGGGGACAAACAGCATTTTTGTATGAAAAAGGGGGACTGTCCCCCCTAAAGGGGGACGTCTGGCATCCCTACGTCTGGGGCTTGGAAATATAATCACTTCAAGAGTAATGAAGTGTCACATTTGATCCTTATCGATGGAAACTGACAATAAAAAATGATACCATTCCAATAATAACCCTTTCAACAGGAATTCCCAATCCGTTCATTCCAAGGTATATACGCTTACTCCTTCAAATATAAACATGAAGACAAGTCTATGAAGTCAATGAGACCGTAATCTCCACCCATTAGCGAATCCGAAGGCAATAGAATCCTGGATCGCATTTAAGTAGGTATTAGAAAGACATTTACAAGGCTCTACAGTGGGTATTATAAGTGTGTCTGTATGGGTTTGGGTGGGATTGGCCTAGGTCGCATTCTTTAAGTCGATTTTCTGAAAGGAGCTTTATGTTAGCAGGAGGACCTACTAATATGGCCAAAGTCTTGCTCATAATTGTCTGTTGTATTTGTTGTGACATTATCGATAAGTGGGTGAATGTTGGGCAAAAAGAGGCTTCCACTTCCACACTCTGCTCATTCACATCACTGCCGTTATTAGGAGTACTTCGTATACACACAAGTTGTGCGGTCAAATAATACCTAATAACAATAATTGTGGATGTGTTGTTTTATAGCGTTGACAATAAATAGCACATGTGGATGTTAGTGGCTGCATAAGCACTCAGTGTCCGTATGTTTGGTGCGTTTCAATTCCAAGTGGCTCTTTGCTGGATTCAATTGGCATTTCCTATTGTACAACATTTATTAGTTTGTCCTTGCTTTGATGGCTGCCGGATGGGATGGTGTAAGGAGGCACATTTTTATATAAGGGAATAAATTTGTACCTTTATGAATTTTACATGCTTAGAAAGGTTTTTTTTTTTTTTTTTTTTTAAATTATTCGAGTATTTTTTTGTTTCTTTTTATGTCGCACAGTGATGCAATGTCTTAGAAGGAGAGCACCTGAAGTATTGATGCAAATAATTTAAAAGGATATTTGGGACTCTGACAAGTCTCAAGAGCAATATGATATTCAAGCAAATAGTGGAATTGTAAAGCTTGTTTTTTTCTCGGTGGAGTGGGTTTTTTTACATGCATCACTGTAAAACTAATACATATGTCAATCCGCATGGATTTCTTACAGAAATATGCGGCTTAACATTCACTAACATTTAGTTTCCATTTCATTGCAATTGAGCAAATAATTCGAGTTCACGCACACCTTACACTTTTAATGTCAGCTCAAGTGTCAGTTAATATATCATTAGAACTCATTTTTATTATATTTGTGGTATTATGAAAGAACAAAAAAGCTGTTTAACGTTTTTTATAAAGAAAAACAAAAAACTAATACAAACTGATTAACGTAACTATATAATATAATGTAGGTACATTAAAAGATACATAAAACTTAAAATTATTAAATTTTCGAACAATAATAAGATATTAGAGACTAAAAAGTAAAAAACAATATTAAAAAAACTTCAAAAACTTAACCAAAACAAGTAAATAACTTTATTTCTTAATAAACTACCATATCATTAAGGGATTTTAGCCATGTTGTGTAGGATTAGACTCTAATTGGTATTACATTTAGGGCATTTAAGGATCTCATTGTCCCTTTTGCTCAGTCCAACACATATCTCGTGCACATGTTTTTTACTGAGACGCAAAGACGCATATCCATTATTTCATCAAAACCCCTGATCAACTCTCCCCTTTGAAACCGGCTCAAGTCTCCCGTTCATATTTTTTCACAATTAAAAACTAAGTTATCACAAAAAAAAAAAAGTTGTTTAACTTTCTGCACCATAAAACACATTTTTTCATTTCTAACAGCCAAAGTCAATTGACAATTTAGAATTATTTTTGTGTGGAGGTAAAGGATCAAGCTCTGCGACATTTGAGTTGGAGGGTTTGAGTGTAATTTGAGTGAATTATTGAGAGTGGTTCAAGTCTCCCGCTTTCCCCCTACCTAGTAGTACTAAAAATTGAAAATGATAGATTCATTCAGGAAAATTACTTGTTAGTTTTTTAAGTTAATTTTGGTGGGTGCATACCCCCATATATTTGGCTTTATACAAGCTAAAACTAACATTTAGGCTTAAAGTAACAACCCAAAACTACAATACTTAAAACTAGGTAATTGTAAAGACTTGAAAAGCCTTAATACTTGGATCGTAAAGAAATCCCACCTGCTTGCTGACACGGCAACACGGTAGCACTTTTTCGAAACCAAATTGAGGGGATCTATTTGTTTTGCCTTGTGGTTCGGCAACATGAGTGGGTAGCAGCAGCACTGTATATATAGAGACTAAACTATGCTCTATATACAGGGTGTCCGCCGGGAAGGTGTACTACTTTGTTTGTTTATAATTTTTGATTAAATGAAAGAGAATTGATCTTATATTGATAAATGTTTTGATAAATGTAAAACATTAGTCAATTACGTATGAAATACAATATCAGGTAAATGTCCGCCTCTGTTAGTCTCACAAATGCGAGCCCTTTTGAGCACATTTTTCATTACATTCTCACACATTTCACGCGGTATTTCATTAATTTCATCACGAATATTTTGTTTGAGTTGCTCAAGCGTTTCTGGTTCGTTTGCGTGAACTTTGCTGCTTTTCAGATATCCCCACAAAAAGAAGTCCGGAGCAGTCAAATCAGGCGACCGTGGAGGCCAATCAACATCACCATTTCTTGAAATAACTTTTTGTGGAAAGAGGTCTCACAGTAATTCCATTGCAATCCTGGCTGTATGCGATGTGGCACCGTCTTGTTGATACCCCATATTAATCAAGCCCAAAGCATGAAGTTGTGGCGTTAAAAAGTTTTCAATCATATCACGTTTTCATTTTCAAAGAAGTAACGTCCAATGATTCCTCCTGACCAAATTGCCCACCAGACTGTAACTTTTAATGGATGCAAAGGTGACTGATGAATAGTTTGAGACCACCTACAGACCCTCTTTCTTCGAAATCATTCACTACACGATAAATAGTGCGTTTTGTTGGCACGTTGTTTCTCCCAAAAATTTCACGTAACTTTCTCATCGTCACAGTAATCGATGATTGATTCTGATAAAATGTTTTAACGATTAAAACACGTTGTTTTATCGAATATTTTTCCATACTAAATTCGCCACGTGTCTACTTCACGACTGCCAAATATGAACTGTCAAGACTAATGTTTACCAAAATGGCGGCAAGACAAAGTAGAATACCTTCCCGCGGACACCCTGTACAATGGCAGTTTACCAAAGTCGGCTTTTCCTAATCACTCAAATTGGCAGGCGTATAAAATCGAAGTTTATCCATTGATATCTGTGATGTATCTGCTGTCTTTTCTCCTATATTATCCCAGACGTCCGCTCTATGGACATATTTGACATGCTACATTAGCTGTAATAGTTATCATATCATAAGTAGCCACTTCAACGCGTTTTATTTATAAACAACATAATAAAGACGGGATAAAAAAAAATACGCACAATCCAAACATAATCATGACAAAGTAAACAGCATATTTTTGGTTTATACAAAAGAGTGCCTGGAAGCGAAGTCTTTTAGATAGCCAACTAACCAAATGTGCTCTCGTAAATAAACCTTTTTTTCTTAGAGCTTACGGAAAGTAAATCGTTTCGAATTCTACTTCATCGGGCGGGTTTTCATATAGAAAAGAGATATTTTAAAAGGGTTTTCCGTGAATCAAGACATGAAGTGCACCTATAGCCCACAGGCAAGCAGCTCCTTCGTTATTCCTAAAAAAATAAGCCACCATTATAACGATATATGTATATAATTCTGTATATTCTATAAAACCGTAAATTACGCAGTACTGTAATTATAAATATTATCTTACCTCGAGATTGGATTACTTAACCTAAAAACCACATTGCAGATTCGAAACCAACAGTCCTTAAGCGAGTTTAAGGGTCTCGTGTGTTCGCACACTTAACGCACACACCTCGAACGCGAGTGCTGGTTGAGTTTAAGGCGTGCAATTTAAACCTACCTACATAATTGGAGTTTCAATTAAAAGAAAAAATAAGTACGAGTATCTTACATGAAAGTTAAAACACATATTCGCACGCGAGGAAAAAAAAAAAAAAACATAAGGAAAAACATAATATGTAATATCTAAGCCTCCTCATTGAAGGAAGGATTACACTCACTCTTTCCTAACCTAAACTTCTTGGTTTTTATTTGTTTTTATTTTCCACTCTCAAGTTAATAAGTTCAATTCGAGGAAAGACTGTTCCACTCCACCCCAGCCAAGCCTCTATCCATTTTGCCTGCGTGAAAAGTGGTAACTTGGGCTGCAACGTAATCGAGATCAAGAGAACGAAGAAAGTTTTTATATTATGCCACTTGTTGAATCATATACCCACTACCTTCATACTAAACTATCGCCAGCATCACGCTCTCTACCTTCCGTATTAATGTGCATACTCGTAGGATCGTTGTATACGTCGCTGTCGATTACATGAGAAAGTAGAAAATTTATTCTAGCAATCACGCAAAGTGCTTTATCTCACGGTATACACATTGGAACTTGTGCAAAGCTATGGCTATACGTTTTCTAGATGTTTGCGGCCTTCTTCTGCCCCGCACGCCCATACACACTATAATAGTATATGGCTTGCTCCTGGAGAAGGACGACGGTAATGAAAAATGAAATAACACAGCGTTAGATAATGTATGGGTGTACTCGTATACCCGTATTCGTATCTGCGAAAAATCACTAGGGATGAGTTTAGTATCATCTTCACCTAGCTCTGTAGATTGCGTGCGAATGTGCGGTGTATTGATTTAAGTGTTTCCGTTCTCCTTCTGACATCCGCGGGAAAAACTGCATAGCATTGACGTTTTATTTTTCTGTTTCTTTTCCACCAACTATAAGAGTCCTCGGGAGAGAATGCAATTTGTCCTTCAATTTTGTTCGCGCATACTTTTAAGCTTGAGAATAAATAATTCCACAGTTGTGTCTTGTGTACACGTCGTCAATATGAAAAAAAAAAAAAAAATAATAATAATAATAATAATAATAAAATCGTCGAAGGAAGTTTCTCCTTTTTTTTTTCTTGTCGCGAGACCTTGAAGTTCGGGCCAACTGAATGAGCTACACAGGTTTCATTTAAGGCAGTATTGTGGGAAAAAAATTGATTTAATTTTTTTGTTTAAGGACTTGTGTTGATTAGTTTGGAATTTGTTTGACTTAATTTTTGTTTGAATAATCAACTGGCGTAACAGAGGTTGTGACTACTCTAAGTCTTTTGTGCGATGTAGACAGAACACAGCTTAACACAGATGGAGAGATTCGTTTATACTATGGGTAATAGGCTTCACATTTTGTTGAAGTACCGTTGACGGCGTTATTTCAAATTCGATGTTTATGAAATTTAAATCCCAATGCAAGATTGAGTTCGGTGAGTTACCGTTGATTCGAAAGTGAAGAATGCAGTGCATACTTATAAGTGTCTTAAAGGTCTTATAATGTCATGTCTTAAAGGTGAACTGATGATCGTTCCTGGACATAGGGCATATTGGCGTGAAATTTTTGAAGGCGCGAGTTCGCGCTAAAGAAACGACCGAACATAGCAAGAAACGTTAAGTTCCTACTGCGTATTAGAGAATTTAGAGAACTCAAGCCTTGCAAATATACCAGATCAGAAGGGGTAGAATATTTCTTCCACCATTTGATAAAGGCTTGATTATTAACAGTAATCTTGGCGACTTCGTGTATATGGTGATGCCAAAAAAGTTTGTCGTAAACCCAAAAGACTCGGTGTCTTGTGGTTTCTGTAATGCAAGTGCTTAAATGTTTCAGTCTTGCTTTATATTCATATTATAAATGCCAACTTAGGGTTTTTTTCCACTACGCCACCTCTCGTGAACACCTGACAAACATCCGAGAGTATAACTGCCTTGAAATAGCTTCTCAATTGGCCGTTTGGAGTCGGCATAAAATTGTAGATCCCTTCCATTCATTTCAAACTTAACAACTCACACAAAACGAATGGTTGTGAGAAGCTAGGCCTAGGTTTGAGAGACGAAAAGAGACCCGACAATGGTGGTCTGATTCGAATATCTCTTGAATCTATATACTTTACTTTACTTTTAAAGTTCGAGTTGTAGCTCGCATTGTATTTTGGTTTGATCTTGGAATTATCCTATTAAGTATGGGAGTCATAGGAATTCTTTCGTTCGTACCGGGACTGTATTGGAACTTTCTATGGAATTGGTTCCTTTAAAAGACGATTCCTTGCACGTTGTCTTCCGTCCATTTAAAATAGAAAACCACATAAATAATGTCGCAAATACCGTTGTATGTTGTTTCAACAACGTCGAGCAGGAAACATAAAAAGCCACTCAATATATCAAGGCCGCAACTCGTATCCAACAGGTCGCCGAATAACACAATAAGCCTAATTAAATCGCAAAAAGACTGTTCAATTGTTTTATATCATTTCAAGTTGACAAAAGCCTGTTAAATTATGCACGGTGGTTGACTCGCAAACACCCAATTATCACAGTACTAAAACGAAGCCACAAAATGAAAACATGCTCGCTGTAATTAGACACACCCTTATCGGTGGATAAGGGAATACCAGTTCAAACAACCCTCTTTATGATTCCACCATTGAACATTGCGTTGCGTACGTATTTCCAATTAATTGCTTCTAACCGTCTAACGAGTAGCCACCATCATTGGCAACCATGCTGTCTAGTCAACCGATTGACCGGCCAACCGTTCAGTAATTTAACGTTAGGCTAAACTTTCGTGCAATTACATGATTATGTGCGAGCACTCTGTCCATTCGGATCCATGGCTGGTTGAATGCAAATTCGTTTAGCGGCGAATAAAAACGTCCATACCTACCCCTCGCTGGTACGAAATCGAACCTTTTTAATCAAGTGTCTGGCTAAATTTGGATAATATTTCGAAAACGCGGCATTGTGAAGGTGCGGCATAATGGTGTCGATAGCCGCGTCAAATTCAGGGGCTTGAATTCTAATTTTAGGCAGGCATTCTTGATTTGTTGATTTTGGCAACGAGCTAGAGAAAGCTTTGGCATATTGTGGCAAACAATGGTGAGTGGGTATGATATTGGGACCAACAAGGGACACCGTCGTGCAGGTTGATTGGTAAATTTCTGGATTTTGATACAGTGCGGGAACTAAAATCTGCTGTACGCGATAAAAATCAACTTTTTCTGAAAACTTTCCTAAGGGCTAATGCGCTCAGGCCTTGTGCCTTTGGAAAAGAAAACTAAGAAGGAACTATCTTGTGTAAAAAGGGGAATGCAAAAGTCGTGAAAATAAATCGGATGAACCTAATTACATATATAAATTTGTGCGAATCGCTACACCTTCATTTGTACGACCATGCACACTTAAAAATTTGCTCTAGCCGTGTGCAAATTTTGCTCGGTTAAAAAAATTGGTTGAAATTAACTAAGTCTCTGAAAGTTTCTAAAAGAAACTAGTGTTAGTTGATAAAAGCTACCGAGAGAAATGGTTTAAACGCATACGCCTATTATCAGTTGTTATCAAAACAATTTATATATTAAATGCATGCACATTTTATCAGTTGTTATCAACCATATTTCTAGACTTATATAAGCCGAACTGTTCTATTTTGTTTTTTACGAACTACGACAGAGAAAATTTGTAGAGGAAATTGACAAATCGGTCATTTTTAGCCGAATTTCAAATTTACTTTTTTTTTGTAAATCCACTAACTCTGTAGAAACTATATAAACGATATTACTTGGTAGCTTTTCACCTAAAGTAAGTTGATTTTAAACAAGAGTTTCTAAAATATTCTGCCATTAAAAATCCTACGAGGAAAATATATGGCTGTGGGGTAAATTGCTTGTTGTTCCCTAGGAAGTTTGCGGAGTATTCCTCTATGCATGCGCATAAGCTTCGCCTATATGTTTGCATTTTGTTCATCTGCGAGCTCTTTTTTAAGCGAATCACTGCTGATTTTCCAACCGTCTTTCGCTGGTTAGACAATCTTTTACACCATACGTTTATCGATAGGAATTCTCAGATGAACTCTCCGAAAAATAAGAAGTTGGGTGGGGACCTATGTTCCAGGAATTGGGAAATATCGCTTATTTAACTCAATTTATGTCCTCTACTGCAATCGCTACGTTGTATATAGCTCGATCAGGGCAAACATTTTTTCAACACTTTGTCAACAGTATTTCTTAAAGATACATAAACTTGGTGATCTGTGCATTCGTTCCATACAATATTTATGTTAAGTTATAAACTTACTGATAAAAATGTACACATCTGAAATATAGCCCGAATCAAAAGCCTTAATAAATTAAAAAAAATTAAAAAGCAGGTTGAAAAACTTTTTGTTGGTTCGACATTTTATAGAAAATTCAATACTTTCTATGTTCATTAAGACCATACACGAAAACTCGAAAAAGACCGAATACTCACGGGTTCCTACAATCTTCAATGTAAATTGTATCCGAATCTAAAGATCCGTTTGTCAGACGATGGAAGATTTAACTATGTTATGAAACAGTAAATTTATGTATGCTTAGCTTTAAAAAAATGTACCTAATTTATTAAGAAAAAAAAAAAAGAACTGTCGATCGAACGCGTCAAAAAAATGTTTTCTGTAGCAGTGGAGCAAAAAGTATAAAATACCTAATTAAGCGACTCATCCACTTCCATGCATGTTTGTTATGGTTTCTGTGGATATCTGTTTATGACAGCGCCTATACATGGATTCTTGTCAAATTGTTTGACACACAATTAAGTAAGTTTCGACTTTTAAATTGGCTTGTCAAGGTTGTGGAGAACATAATAGCAGGTATCATTCAAGGCAAACGGATAGCTGCCTCATAATCGTAACGAATAACACTCCTTAAAAAGGGAGTAGAAAAAAAAAAAACATACATGACCTCCAATGTGTGTGGGCGCAGCGATGCCAGATGTAGGAACATACACGATACACGCTTGTTTATTACTTTTGCATAATTTAAAAATAAATCGCCACCATAAAAACATCACCGCGTTTATAAAATCTAAGGGATTTAGATCTAAACGCATTTCGAACTGAACCTTACTCAAATGCGTCATTTTCACAATCAATTCTCTAACTGCAACCCTTTTGCAATTTCCGTATCAGCTGTGAAGTTCGCCGTTTCATTCGCCGATTATCTTTTTCTATAACTATAACTGAAGTACCTACCTTAAATGTTTTTTTATTTATATATATTAGGGTGTCCCTTATATCGGATAAAAAAAAAAATTTTTCAGAATTTTTTCACGCATACCCTTTATTTTTTTTCTTAATGCGAATACTAACTTCGATGCAAAATATTTTGCTCCTGGAATGATGCTAACCCGTGCCGACTAGACTAGCAAAGTCAACATTGAAAATCTGTACGAAAAATTAAGAAAAAAAAAATTTTTTCACATGCAAATATTTCATTTCAATTTCAAATTTGTATTAAATAACTATACTAAACACTTAAATAAGAATAATTGGTAACAAAAAGAAATTATTACGGATACTTCCTCTTCAAAACTTCTTTCCTGCAATCAGGATATAACTTCCTGTGCTCTTTCACACATCGAAGGAGAAATTGTTTTTGCTCTTCTTCTGCTGAATGATTTTTGGGGGCCTGATTTTTAGTTACTTATCGACATCTCCTTCTAAGAATATTGTTGATGTTCAGTAAGAACTCGCCAAAGTAAGAACTTACAAATTCGGTAATTTCAATGGCTGCACCGGTTTGGAAATTGTTGAAATTAGTGTCAATATTTTTCCATCCATCTCGAAACGCTTTAAAAATAGGTATGTCTGGACTTATTGTTACTGTTCGTTTCGAAGACACTTTAAAGCACGAGCTCATACATTTGATGCCGACAACTAAAAATGACTATCTCTCTTTATAATTTCTGTTCCAAGAGAACAGGTCTAACAACATGTGTCAGATGCAGTTGTATCGCAACACATAATCTGAACCTTATCATCCAAATTTCAATCTTTAATTGCTCTAAAAAGCTTGTTCTTTACCAGAAGAATTTTCCAATTTTGGCACGGATAGAAGTTGTTCCCCATCTCCAAAAGTAATAGTAATAGTAAGTCGTTCTTCCCTAGCACACCTTACATTCAAGCCAGGAAACAATTTCCCATCCCAGTGAACAGTAACGACCTCCGGAATATTATTTTGAAAATCGGTTTTAATGTTTTCTGCCCGTTCTTTTCTAATCCGTGCCCGCACGCATTGAATCGAAGACTTACTGATTGCAACATCCTCAAAGTTAAGCCCTAGAGATTCTCCTGTAGCCTGAAGTATATAAACAGAGACTCTTATGCTCAACTGACATCTGTCTAAGGCTGAAACTCCTCCTCCAAGGACGCTAAAGAAGAAGATGGTATTGCCGATGACATGTACTTACTACGTTTTTGTTCTTTTTCTAATCGCCTTTGTCTAAACATATCTTCCTTTTCAGCTTGTTTTTTTCTCAACCCCCGCTAAGCAGCCCGGTCGTCCTGACTGTCTCTAACGCTGTAAAACTACTCCTTCGTCTTCCTTCCTCCTCATTTTAATTTTTTAAAGAGCTCAACATGACCTATGTCAAATATGTTATCCAAATCGTCCTGGAAATCTGATTCTCGTCGTTTATGCAACTCATGGGTTTTCTCTGAATTTTTTTGCAATGCTCTCCAAGCTTGATACAAACTTATAAGCTTCTTCACAGAGTTGGATAGTGCTTTTTTAATGATTCTTGACTTTTCCCAAAAAATAGTACACTCGCGAATAACAAGATTTTCGCTTTCGCTGACTGTCAATTTAACTTCCCGCATATTAAAAAATAAAACTTCAAGAACTTGTCGATTTGACGGTTATTTAGCACCCTTTATTTGGTGATTTACATCTCCCGTTAAGTAAATGCTTTTTGTATTGCTTCTTAATTACATTGACATCATTAGTTGATTTAAAAATATGTGTTTACCGTTTAAAAATTAAAAATGCAATACAAATTTGCTTAGACACGTGCTACTTTTTCAGTATAACTTGTACTGACATATTTCGATCCAAGTCGGCACGGGTTAACATACTCCAAATGACCCAATTTTTTTTTCGGTTGCGTTTTAGAATCAAATAAACAAAATAAGAACATATGCGTTCAAAAACAAAAAGTCGAAAAATAAGGGAAACCCTAATATATATGTTTCGTTTTATTTATGTGGATACATTTTAAATTTATAATTCACTTTCAACCTGCCCCGTAATGTAGGTAGCTACAAACAATTACAATAAGACTCTGTTATTTATGAATTACATATGCTGCTTTTTAAATATATTCCTAACTGCAATATAAGTGTTTGTTTAATTAAACTTATTTTTTATTAGGTTTTACAAAATACTTACTTTATCTATGGTACACAACGTACAAAGCGGAAGGTTTGCGAACAAGTTGCCACGCCACAACAATTGACGTTGCTATTTCTCAAAGTGCTTTATTTGGACAATGTCCATTAGTAGTTTTAATTATAAAACTTTAGAAATAGCGTTTGATTTTGTTTTTGAATGGGAGGTGCCATAACCAGCTTTCCTATCCCGCTTATGTTTTGCAAAGTACCACCTAATGTGTTCGAAACTATCCCGTCTTTCAAACTGGAACCAATCATACCCATGCACAATACTTCAATGAAATTAGTAGAGCTGTTTCGGAAATCGGCGACAGCTCCACCTATTGGGTCGAAAAGTATCCTATCTCTCAAGCTTGAACAAACCATATCCATCCATAAAATTTCATTAAAATGGGTTGTTTGATTTCGGAGATTGCAAAATCACCAGCTATCGTGTCCAAAATTATCCTATTTTTCAAGCGGGAACCAGCCATATGCATCCAAAACAAATTCCTTGAAATCGGGTAAGTGGTTACGGGTATCGACAACAACGCCACCTATCGGCTCCAAAAGATTCGCATCGTTTAAGATTGTCTAAACCTGAAGTACAACAATACGAACAAAACAAAAGAAGAATCATGAAAATTGGGCCAGTGGTTATCGAGTTATAACGTCATCGAGTTTCACCCCGAAAGAATTATATATATAGAAGATAAAAAAAATATAAGAGAAGAAGATTATTATCACTTTTTACCAAAGAGCTAAGACTTGCTTTTGTTTTACCTGGATATTAACTTTAAAGCCAATTTATAGTGAATTAATTATTATTATTTAATTAATTATTTATATATATTATTATATTATTAATATAATTACTATTTATTTATTTAATTATTTATGTCTTAAATTCACATGAATTTTGTAGTACCTACCTCCTCAAAAAAAAAGAAGATGTCTTAACAAGAGAAAACTACATTTTATTATATTAAAAATTCATTTTTACTTTTCTGGATGAATCGAAATGGGGGAAGAAACGCATATAAAATTTGGAATTTTTATAAAAATTTCCCCCAAAATGGGGATTTTCGGTAAAAAAAAAAAATCTGGCATCACTGTAATTCGTCTTAACTACATTGATTTCATTCACCTTGAAAAATTAGACCGGAACGCCCTGTTTACCACAAACGTATATTTGCAAGGGACATACTGTTTCTTTTTATACAGAAGGGACGTTGGTTCTTTTTTTACAGAATACAAAAATTGTAATATTTTTGCCACAGCGCGAAGCAAAGTTTAGTTTATGCACCGATGGAGATGCTCCCCCATGGCCTGTGCAATTTTTCATCGCGATTTTCAACTGTAACAGGAGGGATGCAAAAACTCATTCCGATTTTGAAGACAGCGTATCCTAGCGGGAATAGCACCTAATATTAATAGTTGTATAAAATAGTGTAGTACTATAATAGAGTTTGCGGTTCTCTATTGACATTGGTGAGAGAGAGCGTAGGAAATTAAATTTAATTACTGCAATCGATTTGACATGAACGAAGGGATAAGCTGGTTGGAAATTATTTTCAAGTGCTAATTATTTGATGGAGAAAAGTTGGCCAGCTGTAATTAAGTGGCAAAAGTTTGTGGGCACTTGGTTCTTCTGGTGGAATTAAGTGGACTTCATTAATGTAATTTGTATTCAATGAAAGTTTTGTCGTAGAAATTGCCGAAACGAGCTGCAGTAAATGTTATTTCTATTCTGCGATGGAGGTTAATGGTTAACTGAGGGTAATGCATATTTTCAATAGATTATTAACCTCGCATGCATAGAGATTTATATGGATAAACTAATAATTGTTCCCAAAGGTGATCAATACATTATTTAAAATGGACTCGTAGATATGATGTACAGTACAGTCCATGAGTGATGAGTCCACAAAGGATATAAGAATCACTCATATAAGACCAAATCGTTTATAGGAAGCGCACATGTGGAAACACCGTGTTTGTTTGTTATTTATGCGTCTTTGGATATAAGACAATTTTTTTTTTTTAGATTTTAGGGGTTGCATATATCCTTCGTGGACTGTATGTGCAAATAGGAAAGTGAACAACAGTCTGGCGCAATAAATTCTCTAGTTGGAGAGTTAGGGCACATGCGGATTGGATGTGATAAACTACATGAATATAAGCGTAAGAGCAGAAAACACGCTTTTCTCTAACGAATGAAATGACCGAGAGCCACGTTTGTGCACAAAGATATGATATAGATCTAATATCTATATATGTGTGCATGAGATTGAATTCAAATGGAAAGAGAACATGGTTTAATGAAGGGAGAATTGGAGATGACCGAGAGCAGAATGCACAAACACTAGTGTGAACTGTGGACGGGAGTGGACTGTGAAGGTGAACTGTGAAGTCTAGAATCTGAAAACATGAGTAGAGTTTCCATTGGAATCGATTAGGAGAACACACAATTTTTGAATGAATTGGTTAAAAGAGGCGTACTTTATATATAGTGATTGACTGTTTTTTTTTTTTTGTAAATAAAAATAAAAAATAAATAGTTGACAGGTCCGGAGGAACCCTAGGCCTAGCTTCTCACAACCATTCGTTTTGTGTGAGTTTTTCATTTTTGGAACGAATGGAAGGGATCTATACAATTGTATGCCGACTCCAAACGGCTAATTGAGAAGCTCTTTCTTTCAAGACAGTTATACTCTCGGATGTTTGTCAGACGATCGCGAGAGTTGGAATTTGATTTTTGTTTGCGGGTTTCGAACCTCGACCCCTCGCTTAGTAGTCCAACACACTAACCACTAAGCCACTGCGCCTACCCGGTTTTTTGGTAAATAAAAATATTAACGTTTCGGCACATATATAGCTTAAATCCAACAAGGCTGCTGGACCGGATGTCTTAACTGGCGAGCTGTTTAAGGCAGCGGGAGATGGTCAGATGAAAGTATGCCTGATGAATGGAACCTCAGCATCGTTTGCCCGATCCACAAGAAAGGAGACTCTCTAAACTGCGCCAAATATAGAGGCATCAGTCTCCTGAACACTGCGCATAAGATCATGTCTGCTGTATTGTGTGAACGCCTGAAACCTTTCGTCAACGATCTGATAGGTCCCTATCAGTGCGGTTTTAGGCCCGGTAAGTCCACGACCGATCAAATATTCACACTACGGCAGATCCTGGAGAAAACCCAAGAAGTCCAGATCGATACTCACCATCTTTTTATCGATTTTAAGGCCGCATATGACAGCATTTATAGAGACGAGCTATACAGAGCCATGTCTAGTTTTGGCATCCCTGCCAAACTTGTCAGATTGTGCAGAATGACGATGGAGAACGCTATAAAGGTCAGAAACAATCTCACCGAGACTTCTGATGTCAAAAAAGGATTTAGACAAGGTGACGCGCTGTCATGTGCCTTTTTCAACATCACTCTTCAGAAGATTGTGCGAAACTCCAAGCCAAAACCAGAGGTACAACTTCTCAAAAGTCTGTGCAACTGCTTGCATATGCTGACGACATTGACATTGTTGGCACAACACAGCGAGCTGTCACTGGTGCGTTTGCAAGTATTAGTACAGAAGCGGCAAAAATGGGTTTAGTGGTGAATGAGGGTAAAACAAAATATATGCTGTCAACAAGGAGGGACACACAACATCGACGAATCGGACAGAACGTCACGACAGCTATAACTTTGAGGTAGTTAGGGACTTTGTCTACCTCGGCTCCGCTATAAACTCTGACAATGACATCACCTCAGAAATCAAGCGAAGAATCACACTTGCCAACCGCTGTTTCTTTGACCTAAGACGGCAATTGATTAGTAAGGCCTTGTCAAGAAGCACTAAGGAGATTCTATATAAGACTCTCATCATCCCTGTCCTGCTCTATGGCGCAGAAGCATGGACCCTAGCAAAAACGGATGAGGATCTTCTTGGTCGCTTCGAACGCAAAATTCTTCGAGTGATTTTTGGTCCCGTTTGCGTTGATGGGCTTTGGAGGAGAAGATTTAACAGCGAACTCTACGAGCTGTACAGCAACATCGACCTGGTCAGAAAAGTACGCATTAATCGTCTAAGATGGTTGATGTCCAAAATAATTTGAATTAACACAAACTATTAAATTTTTATTTTCTTTTTTTATTTATTGAATTTCCTCTATGAGGAAGCTGTTACTTTGTCCGAACTCTTACGACTAAACTTAAGAACTAACTTAAAAGTCACGCTTCCGCTTATCTGCTGCTTATCTGCTGCTTGGCTGGATGTTGTTGCTATGCCGATGTTGTTGCTATGCTGATGTTGTTGCTATGCCATTTTATTTTTATTGTGACAAGCTGTTGCCATGCTGTGTCTGGTAAAGCTGCGGGTTAGTGGCTGTTTTGGTCGCACAGCTTCTACCTCTCGCGCATTGGGAAATTGCGTTCGCTTCTGTGCGTTGGAGTTTACCATAACTACTCCCCTCGTTAGGTGAAGTCGTCCTCGGCTTCGTCTATTTGTACTGCAGAAGCGTTTGGTCCAGAAATGATCGCTTGTTATATTACCTTTTAGTGTTATTTTGGAAATTACAAATAACTACAACTAAATTTAAAGTATGTATTTTTCACTAAACATCAAGAAAATTATAATGCAGAAATGAAAGTCTTGGATTCACAATTTTGATAATACTTAACCTAAACACAAATATCAATTTTCAAAACAATATCAACCCCTTGATTCAAACTAAATTATTTACAATATTGTTTTGCTTAAAGTTGCTAAGTAAATAATGTTTATTTAAGGTATTCCAATTCAGGATGAGTTAAATTATGCGGTAGGAGGAATAGTTGGTCTTATGCATTCGTGTTCCAAAGTACGAAATATACAATTTTGAAATTAGCAACATTACCTCAGGTTGCTTTTGTGGACCTTCCTATTGTCAATAAGAACCGTAGTCCCTAGGTCTTTTTGGACTATTTTTTCTATAAAAAGCTTCCTGAATTTATTTCCAATTCGTCGGTTTGTACGCACAAACACTTTTTCACCTTCTCTGTAAGTTCGAGTTTGTCTGTTTTTGTTGTGGTATTCTAGATCCGTCTTCTGGGTATTGGTTATTTTTTTCCTGATCTCATTCCCTAAAGAAGCAGGGATTGAGTGGATTATATCAATCGGCCTGTAGTTAGTCACTGAATGAATCGTCCTGTTGTATTTGGCTGTGGCAAGTAAAAGGAGTTCAGCAGTGTCACTAATGCTCTGTTCTAGTTTAATACATCGTGCTATCTCTGTCAGAGTACTGTGGAACCTTTCAACTTGTCCATTTGTAACACTATGAAAGGGTGGTGTTGTGAACATGGTTATTCGAAAGTGATCCCTAAGCAGTGATCTTATGCATTCCGATGTAAAGGATTTTTCGTTGTCACAGACAATTGTCTTTGTATTTTTAAATAGATTGAGTACTTCCAAAAGAGGCTCTTTTATGTCAACTATAGAACGCGATTTAATTGACTTCACAACAGCAAATTTTGAAAATTTATCCAGACATGTAAGAAAATGACTTCCTGCCGTTGAGAAGATATCAATATGTAGTATCTCACCTGGACGGTCTGGTATTGGGGTCTCACCTATCTCAGGTTTCGGAGGGTGCCTTTGATATTTAGCTTCAAGACAAATTTTACAATTAGAGACGATTTCTTTCAACCTCTTACAAATTTTAGGAAAATAATAATCTTTTAAAATCTGAAGCGTGTTTTCACGCACGGATCGATGGGCTCGATTATGTTCGATTGCAAGGATTTCAGTTTGATCATCTAGATTGAAAATATCCGTCACCATTTTGTCGGTGTGGAGAAACTTAACTGATGGAAATAAAGTAGTTATTCTGGCTTGAATTGCTGCCAAGGTAGGTAAGTCACACAAAATAGCATTGACAACGTTAGGGTTAATGGTTTCCTTAAGTATAAGGAAAAGGTTATCTAGGGAATTGAAAGTAATTGTGTGTCGAATCTGTGTCTTGAAAATAATTTTTGTTGTTTTCAATAGCTCTAGGCCTTTATTAAGGATTAATTGATTTCTGAAGCAGTTCACTGGATTCTGGACACTGGGTATTGTTTGAGTAAGAGATTCCTCGCTATTAGCTACCATAGAGTCGGAGTCTACAGATTGTTGCAGGGCATTCAAATACTGCCTCGACAAAGCGTCGGCAACGAAGTTCTCCTTCCCGGGTTTATAAAAAAATGTTGGTGAAAATTCCTCTACGAAAGCCCTCCACCTTTTAATCTTAGCGTTAGGATTTTTGTCCGAAATAGCAAAAGTAAGCGGTTGGTGGTCTGTATAGATATTCAGCCGTTTTACTCCATACAGATAGTTTCGGAGCTTCTGCAAAGACCACACTATAGCCAGCAGCTCCCGCTCATTCGTAGCGTAGTTTTCTTCGGTAGAGGACAGTGTTCGTGAAATCATCGTGATTGGTCTGCCATCTTGAGAGAGGACAGCACCAAGGGCATGAGATGAAGCGTCTGTTGTTAATTCAAAAGTCTTTTCATAGTCAGGATATAGAAGCAACACGTCCTCTGAAGCCAATATTTTTTTAATTCTGTTAAAAGCTTGTAATGCTTCTTCGTCTAGATCGATCTTGATATTTTTTGACTGATGTGTGCCTATGTTCCCATTTTCCCCTCGCAAGTATTTGGAAAGAGGTTTGGCAATTTGAGCGTAATCCTTTATGAAGCGTCTGTAGTATCCAGACAGTCCAAGGAATGATCGCAGGCTTCGGAGTGTCGTAGGCACTTCGTAACCTACAATGTCCCTCACTTTGTCTTGGCAGGTTCTTATTCCCCTATTGGATACCACAAATCCCAAAAATTCAACCTCCTCCTTAAAAAATCTTGATTTGGCTGGAGCAACCCGCATGTTGGCTTCAAAAAGCTGCATTAATACCCGCTCCACATCATCGAGGTGCTGTTCTTTGGTTTCCGAAAAGATAATAACATCGTCGATATAGACGTGGCAGCATTTCCCTATTTCTTTTCTAAGAACGTCATCTATCGCTCTTTGAAAAATACTGGGTGCATTTTTCAACCCGAATGGTAACCTACAAAATTCGTATTTTCCATTATTAATGGAAAATGCGGTCTTTTCCCTATCCCTTTCAGACAACTTAATCTGGTGAAACCCTGACTTTAAATCTAAAGTTGTGAAAAATGAAGCTTTTCCGAGATTGGCAAGGATAACACTAGTGTCTGGGATTGGGTACTTGTCGCTTATGGTCTTACTGTTTAATTTCCGAAAGTCTACTACTAGCCGCATTTTACGTTTTCCCTCTTCATCTACTCCTTTTTTGTCGACAACCCATATAGGATTATTATATGGAGATCGAGAATGTCTAATAATTCCATTGCGGAGCAGATCAGCAATTTCATTGTTTACAAAGTTAGCCGCGGCCATCGGGTATGGGTAGGCTTTGGAATAAACCGGGTCATTGTCTTTTGTTCTGATGGTCGCTACAACCTTCGTGTTAAAAGGTAATGATTCGTTTGGATCAGCAAAAACCCTCGACTGACGTAACATTAATGAGGAGAATTCTTTATCCATATCTGGAGGAATAGTTTTACTCTCTAGCGAGATAGCGTTTACATCTCTACAGTAAAAATATAGTAATTTTTCTTCACCTCCATTATACGTCAAAGTTCCCTTTACCATATTAAGTTTTGCTCTAATTTCTCTTAATAAGTCAAAGCCAATGATACCATCAAACGTTTTTAGTGTCGGAAGAAGAAAAAAAGTAGCATTCCTATTAAAAATATTGATAACACATTTGGACGTAACCAAATTAGTGCCATGAATAGATTTGACGGCAAATGGCTTGTCAATTGGCTTGATTGCTCTAAGGGTGCTAACATTTTTAACATAGTTCTTAGCAGCACCAGTATCCACTAGGAGCTTTATTTCCTTTCCTCCCAACGTTCGACTAACGTACGGCAGGAGGGACCTTCCCCTAAAAAATTAATTTCGTCAAACATTTCGGGGATCTCATTGCGTTCTGTAGTCTCAAACTCAGACTCATTAAAATCGTTTCCAAAGCATTGCTCCCCTTTACTATCAGTATAGTTATAAATTTCACCATTGCTTGAGTCGTACAATTCGTATGGATAACCTTGGTTATTAACATTAATGTTAGGTGTAAACTGTCCCTGATTAAGATGATTAATTCTCTGAAACTTCGGAAGGGTTTGTCGATCAGACTCGCAATGTCGCTTGAGCTGGTTTGGATTATTTAAAGGCTTTTGGAAATATGTTGGGTTTTCCATCTGTCTCTGCATATTAGAGTTTTGACTAGGCCCTTGGGAATTATAGGGGTTTTGCATAGGTCTCTGAAAATTATTGGGGTTCTGACTAGTTCTTTGGGCATGATTAGGGTTTTGCATAGGTCGTTGAAAATTAGTTGGATTTCTATGGTGGGATAGGGTTGGGTCTACTTCCATTGGGTCTGGCCTGACTCGTATTTGGCCAGGAGAAACTTGTCTGTAGTGAGGTGAATGATTAGGATTATATGTCCTAGGCATAAAGTTTGTCGGGCGATCATTCCTACTGGAAAAAGAATTCGCGAACACATACCGTGCTTGATTTGCTTCTAGCTCCTGTGCGAGTGCAAGTGCACCGGGCATATCGGTGGGACGAGATGAAAACAAAATGTCACACATTGGTTTCTGCAAACCAGAAATAAAAATTCTCAGTGCGTCCTGTCGATATTTTTGATTTAGCGAATCGATCAGGTTTTTATTACCTTCATGGAGCATAATCGTCTTGTTTATGATCATAGTCAATTTCTTTTCTACTTCATCGTAGAATTCTACAATGGACATTCTACCTTGGCGCAGTGTGGACATCTCCTGCTCTATTAAATAAATGGGTCTTTTATCGGCATACGTGAAGTCTAATCGTGCGATTATTGCTTTGAAATTTAGGACTGTATTGAATGAAGACAAAACCTGATCTGCAGAGCCTACAATTTTATTTCTGATAATGGCAACAGCTTGGTAGTGCCGCGAGCTGCCATCGTGTGCTTCGAATAGTTTATATGCCGTGAAGGCAGCTTGACGCCACGAAATATATTGAACCTGTTCACCACAAAACTCTGGCAGAGATTTTATCAAATCTAATGATTCATCGC